>OX038898.1:13011910-14400581 GCA_943789525.1 Agriphila geniculea | reverse complement strand
GGGTTTGGAGACGTCTCCATGGACATCTCCTCTGTGGGCGCGCGCGCCTCGGCTTCCGTGAACCCTCCGTGTTCAGGGCGGTTGCCCCTTACCGCCGGGGGGACGCACTTCGTGCTGCCCATCACATGCCCGTGGGGCCGACCATCGTCGGCACATAGGGCGCACTTGGGCTCGGCTCTGCAACCAGCTGCTACATGTCCCGGCTGCCCGCACCTGAAGCAGAGTGCGCTTCGATCGACCTTAGAGGGGCACCGTGGCTTGGTATGCCCCACCCCCATGCATCGGAAGCATCTTACCGGTAGGGGAGCCAGTGCCTTGACTCTGGCGACGCTCCATCCAATGGTGATGCTCCCACCCTTCGCTATAGCTTTCGCCGCTGCGACCGGACATCTCAGCAGCATGCGCCCTCTACCCTCCGGACTCAGTTTGATGTCCTGAGCCAAGATCACCTTTGGGTCGCACTCGGCCTTCTCGACCACAGCGCGCAACACTTCCTCCTTTCGGACGGTTTCGTCGAGACCAGCAATTAGCAGGTCAGCCGTCTTCGTTGGCCGTCCTACTCGGGCCACGCCATCGAGCGCTTCTTGAAGCCTCCTCGCTAGAGCATCCGCCTTCTCGCCTGTAGGGTCCCGGATTTCTACCACCCTTGCCCCTGTTTGGCTCACTCTGGTTCTGACCCCGTCTGTCACACCCATTTCCGGGAGGGAAACCGTCGTTCTCGACTTCGTCATCACGTCGGCATACGTCAAGCCCCGCTTTATGGCCTCCGGCAGCAGGGTCAGAGTCACTGCTGAAGTCTTCGGCGGGGTAAGCCTTACTGGCTTTTTAGGGGCCGGCTTCTTAGGTGCAGGGGTGCCCGCACTCGTTCCCACGGTTTTACTGTTGGCAGCGGCTTTGGCTGCGGCCTTAGCCTGGCGCCTCCGCTTTTTCCGGCTTCCAGCCACCTTCCACTCACTGTCAACCCCAGATTCGCGAGGCCGCGTTGTTGTTGGGGGACGTGCTTCCGGTCTACTTTGTCGGGGTGTAGGTCCGCCGCTGGGGGGAGGAACAGGGACAGAACCCAAACTTTTAAACTTCTCGTCTATCATCGCCTCGAAACTTACTCTCAGAGAGTTCACCAGCCTATTTAGCGACTCCTGATCAACCCCGACTTCTTTGGCGGCAGCGCAACTGCCTGAGCATTGGCCAACGCTCGCCTTCAGTTCTTCCATCTCCCTCTTCAGAGCCGACAACTCCCCCCGGAGAGACTCGTTCTCCGCCCTGAGTTTTCCTACTACCTCAGACCCCTTCTTCTGGACCTTCTGCAGAATGTTAGCAAAAGCCCCGGCCACTACAGCTGGGTCCGTGTTTTTCAGCCTTTCCGGGTTACCGACTGCCGTGATAAGCCTGTCTATCTCCTGGTCCCCGAAGTTAATGGGACTCTGAACTGGGGCTCTTTCGGTCCTTTTCGAAGCCAGATTTCTACGCGCCCGCAACGGCTCGCGCGGACGCTCTTCATCCTCCTCGCTCACGGCCTTGGACCACTCCTCGGCCGTCCACGTTTCAACTGGGGCCCCGGGCAATACCTTGGCCTCATCAGAGTATTCACCAGCCTCGGACTCCTCCTCGGCACTCGTCTCATCACCACCAGACTCACTCACGTTTTGGGGAACTGGCGTGTTTTGGACCCTACCTCGCTTCTCACTGAAGAGACTTGCGATTCTCTCGCTCGCCCGCTTATCCGCTCTGCTCGGCTGACCAGCCGATTCACCACTACTCTCATAACAGGAGCCCACCTCCTGCGACCTCCTGTGGAACTCGTCCTCATACTCAGTCGCTGGCCCATCTCCACAGGACACTGAAGAGTCGGTCCTCGACCTCGGCAACCGTTCACGTCTCCCGGCACAGTTTTTGTTCGGACGCTGTGCGTTGTCCAGTTCGGCTTTGTTGACACAGTTTTTCTTCGGACGCTGTGTGTTGTCCCTGTCTGCTATAGATTTATAATTTTTAAACTTCTTCATAACTAATCCCACGAGTATGGGGGAAGACACGGTCCGCCCGGGCAGAGACCCCTGTACCCGGGTAACCCTACTACACCTTGGGTGGCGGGAAAGCCCAAGGGTGGCGATCTCAGGTTGGCTACCTCTACCAACCACCTGTAAACAGGCTTCCAGCACCTCGTCCTCAAATACTGGAACTTTAAGGATTTCTTTATAGAGGTTGTCTCCTCGCGGTCCCCATGAAGGCGACCCCCGCTCCTGCACTACGTACAGGGCTGCGGTTTGAGTTTTTTATTGGGGTTGTCTCCCCTTGGCCCCCATGAAGCGGGCCCCTGGTCCTGCACTACGTACAGGGTAACAGGAGGGTCGGATTATTAGCCATCACGGTAGATGAGACCAAAGGAATCATTTACAGTGATGCCCAGGGTGCACCGTCCCTCCCACTGTCAATCCCAGTCCACGGATGAACGGAGATAAACAGTAGAGGGAACACGGGGAGGTTATCCGACCACGCACCCCAACCTAACCTAACCTAACCTAACCTAACCTAACCTAACCTAACCTAACCTAACCTAACCTAACCTAACCTAACCTAACCTAACCTAACCTAACCTAACCTAACCTAACCTAACCTAACCTAACCTAACCTAACCTAACCTAACCTAACCTAACCTAACCTAACCTAACCTAACCTAACCTAACCTAACCTAACCTAACCTAACCTAACCTAACCTAACCTAACCTAACCTAACCTAACCTAACCTAACCTAACCTAACCTAACCTAACCTAACCTAACCTAACCTAACCTAACCTAACCTAACCTAACCTAACCTAACCTAACCTAACCTAACCTAACCTAACCTAACCTAACCTAACCTAACCTAACCTAACCTAACCTAACCTAACCTAACCTAACCTAACCTAACCTAACCTAACCTAACCTAACCTAACCTAACCTAACCTAACCTAACCTAACCTAACCTAACCTAACCTAACCTAACCTAACCTAACCTAACCTAACCTAACCTAACCTAACCTAACCTAACCTAACCTAACCTAACCTAACCTAACCCATTCTGGCTCTGACCGCCGCCGAGAACGCCACGAAACCACGTGCGCTCCGCATTTAAAAATTCATAAAAGTGGTTTTTTCGAGTCGTAGCATCAAGTGCGATATACCAAAAGTTGCGCATTCACGAGGCGCATCCGGTGGTGCAACGTTTGTGAAGTTTGGATCACAGTGCAAAAAGTTATTAAGGAAATTGTGAAAATTAAGTGCAAAAGTGTAAAAATTTCATCGGTTTTTATCCCACTGCGTCCAGAGCTCTTGAGACGCGTGGGATTTGAAATTGCCAGCGTGTGCGCGTCAGCGCCCTCTACATTCCTGCGCAAGTCCCAGATTTTTCCCTTATATAATTACCGAAATATAAGGGAAAACAAAAATAACCTCAAACCACGAGGTCAGTCTTCCCGGGGCGGCCGGGTGGTTTTGAGGCAGTCATCAGAAGCGGCGCAGCAGGGCGAACCACGCGACACTTCAAGCACAGAAATCGGCAAAGAAACAGCTGAGTTTTTGCATTTTCAAAATTTCAAAAATTTCGAAACTTAATAACTCAAAATTTTTATAGTACATTAAATTTTGTTTAAATATTGAAAAATTATACTAGTAAATACCTCCCTATAGAAATTTAAATTTTGAATTTTGGATAATAAACAAGCGAGTTATTAATTTTCGAAGTTAGGGGTGAAATCTTCCCCCGCTAATTGTGCCTTTGTTTTTGGTTTTATCTTTTATTTGTTTTTTGTATATTGTTGCCCTTTGTGTGTTCTATTTTTAGGTACTTTGTTTTTAATTTTACCACTTGTATTGTAGGAGCTATTGAATTTTTAAAGTTTTATTTAGACTTAGCGTTTTAGGGGTAGTAGATAGGGGGCTGGAGGGTCCATATTCACCTAGGACTCCTCCCCGGACATCCATAAAGCCCAAACACCGGTGGCCTAGGGCTTAAATTGAGATTTGACCCTAATTGCCGCCATTTTGTTTGGGAATCCTCACTTAGGGTAAAATTTTAAAACTTCAATAGCTTCCAGGTTCTTGGGCGTAGAGAGTCGGGATTTTCGGTGAAAGGGTTCGAATTATACCATCTTTCGGACCCCTGGGAAATTTTCCCGAAATTCCATATTGTTGGAATTTCGGGATTTCACATAGTGGACGGGGTAGCCCACGTCCCCCCCATAGTCCCAGAAAAAACCCCGACTCTGTAGGCCCAATAGTTAAGGCGTCAGAATTTTTCCAAAATTTTTTGGAATTTTCCCGGGAAATTTTGGAATTGCTCTGGCTCCCTTGATATAGGAGCTAGCGTTTTTGCGTTAAGGGCTAGGGTGTCAGGAATTTTGCCCTCTACAATCTCCCATTATTGGAATTCCTGATTTCCCACTTTTATTTTTGCCCCCCCCCCTAGCGATCTTGCGGGGTAGAACTCGACGGGGCACCCCGGTGACACCAAACCCGGAGTTTCTAGCTCCAATAGCGGCGGAGATACGACCCTTCAAAGTTGGCGTCCGCCATCTTGGACGCCATTTTGAAAAACTTTGGAAGGTCGTACCTCCTAAACTATTTGAGCTACAGGGCTGGGGATTTTTCCGTAGGGGCTGCCTGAGGGACCACCTTCCACCTGGTAGGGTTAAAATACCCTATCGTCACCTTGAAATTTATTTTAAGGTGACCTTGCTATCCGATAGGTTTCGGGCCCCTCTGCGGGAATGTCCAAAGTCCCACTGCTAGGGAACCAATAGTTTCCGAGCTACGGACGATTTACCCTCAGTGAGGATAGTTTCCCCTAAATTGACCTTAGGGATAGCTCGGAGACTATTCGTCTCAGAGGAACGGGACTGGTGTCGAACAATAGGGCTCAACGAGGGCTACAAACGCCCTATAGAACGCGACCCGGTCAGAGCCGCCATTTTGGCCGCCATCTTGTTTTTAGGGAAATTTGTAATAACTTTGCGGCAAAAAATTCTAAAATTATACGGTTTTTAACTTAGGGCGTATCTCGCCGCCCCTTACGATTTGTGATATAAGGTAGAGACGTAGAGCCACCTTTTGTGACTCTACATCATAAAAACTAAAAATTTACATTTTAGGTATTTTTACCTAAAAATATTTAATTTTAATAAAAATTTTTGACAGAGCGCAGGTCGCTCATATATATTAGACTGGACCTGACAAAATATATACATATATATAGTTTACATTTTAACTTATACACACTTTACTATTTACACTCTACAATCGACGATCTGCTCCCCATCTGGCACCCTCTGTGTATTAAAATAAAAGATGCCACTTGCGCATACGCCAGCAGGTAGACCGGTGAAGTCCCAGAGCCCAAGGAAAACCCCGGGAACCCCAACATCTGGCTCCTCGGAGCCCCACACTGGGCTACAGGACCCCGGCAAAACCTTTATTAGGCGTGCAGACTGCAAACGGAGGTCCATTGACATCATGGACTCGTACAAAAGGAGACCACACGTTGTTCGGGGCACTTCGGTCAGCGATCTTATCCAGGAGATGATGCTCATAATGGAGAACATCCCCGAAAAGATCAAGGAATACCCGCAGATGCGGAGGGACATTAAATCCTTCCTGGAAAAGAACGCTGACCGAAGCCTCACCATCCTGTTCGAGTTGGGAAATCGTTTTGGTGACCTCGAAGAAAAGGTAGAGTCACTCCAAGCTGCACCACAGCCCATCATCACCACGGAAACGGCAATAACACCAGGCCAGGAGATGAAACAGTTGATGGAGAAACTGGTAGCAATTGAAAACAGCTTGGGTGACATTCAATATATGAGCAACAAACACGCAAGTAAACTCGATAGCTTGAACGAGGCCCAAAACGAAACACTCTCGAACGTGGTCGACTCCCATTCTAGCATATACGAGGCTGTTATGAATAATGTCCCATTGATGCACACAAAAATAGATCGAATCGGAGAAAATCTCGATGTGGCAAACACCAATGTGTGCACAGTGCATGAAGCAACAGAAAACATACCAGCAGAGTTAAATGAAATTAAAACCCAACTTAACGAAATAGCAAAAGAGGTTGACAACACAGAGGTTAAGGTCGATACCATCAAGGAACGGTTGGGAGGTATGGATGGCGAAGCACTAGAAGTGCCAGTCGTAGGGAAACTAGAAAAGCTGGAAGCTATTATAGAAAGCGCCAGGGCAGAGCAGCAGGCAATAAAACATCTAGTCGAGACTGTCCAAACTAGAGTCGCGCAGGCAGACCAACAGCCGCCGACAGTGACCCCGGGCAGCAAACTAACATACGCTGCTGTCGCCTCCATCCCAAAATTCCAGCCGGCACCGGCGCTTCACTCAATCGCAGTGACCTCGGAGGACGCTACACAGACGAGCGGTGAGGTCCTCGAGAGAGTGAAGCGTGCCGTCGATGCCAAGACAGAGGGCATCAAAGTTGAAAAAATTAGAAAAGCCAAGAATCAGAAAGTTATAATAGGGTGCCGGACTAAGGACGACCTAGACCAGGTGATAGAAAAGATAGAAAAGAAAGACAAAGAACTTAAGGTCACACACATAGCTAATAAAGACCCACTGGTGATTGCAAAGGATGTGCTGCTGGACGAAGATGAAATCATCATCGCAGCAGTACTCCGACAGAATGAAAATATATTTGGAAACTTGACAGAAGAAGAAATAAGAATAAAAATTAAATACAAAAAGAGGACAAGAAACCCACAAACGGCGCATATAATTATGCAGGTCAGTCCCGCCGTCTGGCATAGGATGGTGGAGGCTGGTGCACTCCACATAGACCTCCAGAGGGTCAGGGTGGAGGACCAGTCCCCACTTATCCAATGTTCCCGCTGTCTGGCGTATGGCCACGGACGGAAATATTGCGTACAGGATGTGGACAAGTGCAGCCACTGCGGGGGGCCGCACCTGCGGGCCAAATGTGAACTTTGGATCGCTGCGTCCCCTCCGGAGTGCTGCAATTGTACACAAGCTGGGCTGAAAAATACCAACCACAACGCCTACAGCGAGGAATGTTCAATACGCAGAAAGTGGGACTATCTCGCCAGATTAACAACAGCATACTACACACATTGAGGCACTCTACATACACAAAAACACTAAAATTAACAGAACATGATGATCACTAAATCTGAGATTTAAAAGTGTAGTCATGGTGCAAAATCATCTTTTAAAAAATTTGAATAGTATATTTTGCAAATATACCGTTTAGATATAAAATATTATATAAATGATCCAAAATTTTTCAAAAAATTAAACAACTTAAATTCCCCATAAATTCGGTTTACATCAATAGATACTA
Organism: Agriphila geniculea; assembly: GCA_943789525.1. Taxonomy (NCBI): domain Eukaryota; kingdom Metazoa; phylum Arthropoda; class Insecta; order Lepidoptera; family Crambidae; genus Agriphila; species Agriphila geniculea. Next base: position 14,393,238 of record OX038898.1, on the reverse strand, counting down.
CAAATTCATTACAGTAAAAAACTAAAGCATATATTCGACAATATTAATAATAGGACGGTAATGTTGATATCACACTGTGATGTAGAGCAAGCCCAAAATATTGAGATAGTTAATTGTAACAATGTATAAGAAAAGGGAAAGCAATATATATTTGTAGAATATATATACAACTGCCCTAGTAATAAGGAAAGTAAATATAGTTTAGATAAAATGTGTAGTAATAGAATAGAATAAGGAAGTATTAGAAAAGAAAACTGTATTCTAATAAGATGGTTATAAAATATAAGAAGTAGAATGTAAGAAATATGCAAATAATATTGTAAGTAAGAATAATATAAAATTGTATACGAACTTGGAACCAAAAATGTAAACTTATTTTGTCATAATGATACAAACCAAACAATAAATATGTAAATTGTTATGGGCCTCTAAATTGCTAGCAAAAGATGTAATTGTATAATTTCGATGTAAACATAATAACTAATAGTAATAAGAATTCAAAAGTAAATAAATAAAACATATATATTTAGATAATGTATGGAAATAGATGTAATATTAAACATAAACAGAAAATAAATGTAAAATTAGATTAGTAGAAAAGTATTAGAAATATAAAAATGTAACTAAGTAATAAAAGATTAAGACTGTATTAACTTGTGTTAAAACAGTGATGTCAAGATAGCTATGAAATAGTACTAAAAATAAGGGAAAAGAAAATTTGTAACAAAAATGCGCAAAATGTGTGTGAACTTATTTACCCCAGTTGTAAATAAAGATATAAAAATAAATAGGTTTAATAGTTAGGCTGGCATCCCACCAGCTAAAAGAATGAATGTGGATGGATAAAAGAAAGAACTCGTATGAGGCATGAAAGTACGAGAGGCATGTTAAGTGAGAACTGGAATGAATGAGGAAACAAGATGTAAAAAGGCCCGAACCCTGCGTTTGGGGAGCAGAGAAAAAAAAAAAAAAAAAAAAAAAAAAAAAAAAAAAAAAAAAAAAAAAAAAAAAAAAAAAAAAAAAAAAAAAAACCTAACCTAACCTAACCTAACCTAACCTAACCTAACCTAACCTAACCTAACCTAACCTAACCTAACCTAACCTAACCTAACCTAACCTAACCTAACCTAACCTAACCTAACCTAACCTAACCTAACCTAACCTAACCTAACCTAACCTAACCTAACCTAACCTAACCTAACCTAACCTAACCTAACCTAACCTAACCTAACCTAACCTAACCTAACCTAACCTAACCTAACCTAACCTAACCTAACCTAACCTAACCTAACCTAACCTAACCTAACCTAACCTAACCTAACCTAACCTAACCTAACCTAACCTAACCTAACCTAACCTAACCTAACCTAACCTAACCTAACCTAACCTAACCTAACCTAACCTAACCTAACCTAACCTAACCTAACCTAACCTAACCTAACCTAACCTAACCTAACCTAACCTAACCTAACCTAACCTAACCTAACCTAACCTTTTTTTTTTTTTTTTTTTTTTTTTTTTTTTTTTTTTTTTTTTTTTTTTGTATGCCGTAGAAAAACGCATTTACGCGCTTCCCTTCCCGCTGGTGATCGGGAAGGGGGCATGTGGGACTCGCCAGGAGGGGACCGCAACATTCAACGTTACGGCTCCCTCCACGACTGCCTCCCGTAATTCCATCAGGTCACAGCCCGATGGAATCCCAGGAGGAGGGAATACCCACTAAAAAACTACGGCACTTGCCCGCTCGCCACCGGTTGGTCATACGGGGGGCCATGGGTGGTAATCACCCCAACTGACCCGGTGGCTCGCCCGGCTACCCGGGCCCCTCGCGGTTGGGAGATGGCCGGGCAAGTTTGGCCATCTCCCCAGACGGTCGGGACCGTGCAATGCCGGTGATGGGTCACCACCCATCACCTGCGTGGTCCCTGTTAAAGCGGAATGAGGTGCGCAAAGCGCCTCCTCCTTACGCCCACCCGCCTGCGTCGGAGCCGGTTCGCATGAGCCTCCTCTTCGCGAACCCGCTCCGATGCCTCCTTCTGCAGGATAACCTCCTCGCAGAAGGAGACTACCGCCTCCCAGGATCTCTCGGTGGCCAGCATGGCCCGGGCCACACTGGGCAGCGAGAGATCCCTTCCAATCACAGCCACCAGAGTGCTGCGCTGCGGAGCCCAGGCCGGACACACCTCAAGGGTATGCTGGGCACTGTCCTCCGCATCGCCGCACTCATGGCACTGTGCGGACGCTTCCCTCCCAATCCGACACAGATATTTTCCGAAGCACCCATGCCCGGAAAATATCTGTGTCAGCCTAAAGGTTAGCGTCCCGTGTTTGCGGGAGCACCACTCCTCTGCTAATGGACGGACCGCTTCGAGCGTCCTTCCCCCATAGCGCTCTGTCCCCATCTGTTCCTTCCACACCTCCAGCTCGACCTCCTCGGCCATACGCCGTTCTGCCTGGACTTCCTCAAGGGTAGGACGCTCTCCCCTTTGAAGCGCCTCCGTTCGGAACCTGTACACCTCCCTGAGTACCTGGGCATGTAGCTCCCAGGGAGGCGTACCTGCGAGTGCGCAAGCTGCCGCGCACGAAACCGTCCTGTACCCGCGTATTATTCTGACGGCCATTGCTTTTTGCGCTCTACGGAGCATTCGTTTATTGTGCTCGTTCAAACGATCGGCCCACACCGGCGCGCCGTACAGCGCCATACTTTTCAGCACGCCGGCAAACAACTTTCGGCACTTGTCACTCGGACCCCCTATGTTCGGCATAATTCGCCCAAGAGCATTGGCCGTTTTCACGAGTTTTGGGGCTAGTTGACGGAAGTGCTCCTCAAAACTCCACCTTCCATCGAGCACCAGCCCCAAATACTTAATCCATGGCTTTACGGGGATTATAGCACCGTCAACCCTCAGCGATGCGCCCGCTGGGGGACCTCTTCGTGGCCCATGGAGACAAACCGCTTCCGTCTTGTCAATTGCGATGTTCAATCCTAGCACCCTGATGCGATCGGAGACCAGAGATGCCCCTACCCCCGCCAACCTCCTTGCGTGATCGAATGTCTTGCCTCGGACGACGACTAATGTGTCGTCTGCGTAGCAGAATACCTTCATCCGAGGCAAGAGAACCCCGCGCAACACCCAGTCGTATCCGATGTTCCACAGGAGTGGCCCGAGCACCGAGCCCTGTGGAACACCGCATACCATCTCCCTGGTTACCAAACCACCGTCGCTGGACGGATACACTATCTCCCTACCCACGAGGTAACTCTCGACCATTTTGACAAGGTACGGAGGCAGGCCATGGAATCTAAGTCCCTCCCTGATTATATCGAAGGGAAGTGAGTTGAAAGCGTTTCTGATGTCCAATGAGACTGCCACAACCACTTCCCCACGATCCACCGCCCTCTCGGAATGCTCCCTAAGAGCTAGGATTGCATCTATTGTTGACCGCCCACGTCGGAAGCCAAATTGGTTATCGGCCAGATCGGGGCCTACCGTCTCCAGATGCTGGACTATCCTATCTGCTATTATCTTCTCCAGCATTTTTGCCAGCTCGTCCAGCAGTACAACGGGACGGTAGGCCGACGGTGAGTCACGTGGTCGACCTTCCTTAAGAAGAAGGCATAGGCGTCCCCGCTTCCAGGCCTCCGGGAACTCACCCGCCTCTAGACAGTCACTAAACAGTGCCCGTAGCAGTTCCCCCAGGTGCTTCAGAGCCGTGGGTAGTGCTCTTCCGGGGACGCCGTCGGGGCCAGGTGCCTTCTTTTTAGATTTAAGTCGGTCCACCACCACCTCCATTTCAAGCTCCGTAACCGGAGAGAAACCCGAGTCTTCCTCGACTGGGACCTGTGGGGCGAAAAGAGGAGCCGTCTGCGGAGCAAAATCCGGAAATAAGCCATCCACCACCCTCGATAGGAGCTCTGGCTCCATAGTGGCCATGGGGGGCGCCTGGTGGCAGAGTTTGCTCCTGACCATCCGAAACGGACGCCCCCATGGGTCCCTATCGAGGCTTGCCAGAAATCCCTCCCACGCTTGATCTTTAGCTCTGGCAATGCCGACTGCAAAGGCCTTTTTTGCCTCAATATAGGCCGTCAGGAGCCTCTGTTCCATCCCTGGACGGTGCCTGCGTCGTCTTCTGCATCTCTGCAATGCCCGTCTGGCGCGGAGACTTGCAGATCGAAGAACCTCCATCTCCGCCGACCACCAGTACACCTGGGACTTCTCAGGAGGACCGTGTACTCTTGGCATCGCTGCGTCGCATACTGCGACGAGGGAGCATGTGATCCGCCTCACCCTTTCTTCGATACTACTGACCGGTTGCCGGGCCTCAGAGCACCATGCCTCTACCAAGGCAGCCTCTTCAGCCAGTTCCTTATCGAACCTGGTAACGGCCCATCTCGGGAAAAGTTCACCCACCGGACGTGCACTTACAGCAGGTGTTCCCGCCCTAGGGGAGACCCTGAAACGGATGTATCTGTGATCCGACAGGGTCTCCGGCTCAGTTAAAACTGTCCAGTCCTTTATCCTAGGGGCTAAGGCGGGCGTCGCAAAAGTGATATCGACTCTTGAACCCCTTGTTCCCCTTACACAAGTAAAAGTTGTGCCCCTGTTGAGTATTACTAAGCCGGCTGACATCGCCCAGTTATTCACTAGCACACCCTTCCTGTCGGTGACCGGGGAACCCCATGCAGGATGCTTTGCATTAAAGTCCCCTCCTACCAATACTTGCCACGGAGCTAGCCGCCTGACAACCCCACTCATCATGTTGAGCCACTGAGCCAGTTCATTCTCTGGCCGGTTTGGAGAGAAATACGCGCCTACCAAGGCGAATTCTCCCCAAATCACTGCCACGTATCCCGGTCCCCTCTCCCTAAACGAAAGGGGGGAGTTGGAGGCCTTGATTGGTGCCAGAATGGCAACTGTTTCATCCTCATCCCTTACCCAATTTGTGCGTTGGGGCACACAATAAGGTTCCGAGATTATCAGAAGATCCGAGCTATGTTCCACCGCGTGCTGCATCAGGACATCCTGAGAGGCAGCGCAGTGGTTTGTATTTGCCTGGAGGAAGTTGAGATCGTGTCTGGGCATTAAGGTTCTATCTCAACTACCTCCATGGCACCGTCACCGGTCCCGTCCTCATCGACCCTAAGTTTAGGAGACGCTTTCGCCTTCACAGGTGGAGGACGACAGCTTTTACCACCCATAATGTGCCCGGAAGGCAGCTTTGCTTCTGAGCATATGAGACACTTCATTTCCATATTACAGTGCGCAATTCTGTGCCCCTCTTTGAACCTAACCTAACCTAACCTAACCTAACCTAACCTAACCTAACCTAACCTAACCTAACCTAACCTAACCTAACCTAACCTAACCTAACCTAACCTAACCTAACCTAACCTAACCTAACCTAACCTAACCTAACCTAACCTAACCTAACCTAACCTAACCTAACCTAACCTAACCTAACCTAACCTAACCTAACCTAACCTAACCTAACCTAACCTAACCTAACCTAACCCATTCTGGCTCCGACCGCCGAAGTGTAAGCAGCAAAAGCACGTGGCTCCTGCACTTAAAAAATCGAAAAAATAGGTTTTTCTTGACGTATCAAGACGCGCGATACGTCAAAAGTTGCGCGCTGACGAGGCGCATCCGGTGGTGAAAAGTGCTCGAAAATTGGATCACAGTGCGAAGTAGAATTCATCAAAAAGTGAAAGTTTAAGTGAAATTGTGCAAAATTCGACCAGTTTTTCGCCCACTGCGTCCTCAATTGTAGAGACGCGTGGGATTTCGACATATCTGCGTGTGCGCCTCAGCGCCCCCTACACGACGGTGCAACTTACCGATTTTTCCCGGTTATATTTACCGAGAAATCGGCAAATTTCAACATAACCTCTCGCCACGTGGTTGGACTTCCTGGTGCGGCCGGGTGGCGAAAAGGACACCAATAGAAGGAGCGCAGAGCGACGAGTCACCAGACACCTCGCACATCACCGTTGGACTTATAAAAGCTAAGATTTTTGATTTCGAACTTTTGACTAAATATAACTCTAAATTTTTATACTACTCTAAATTTCTTCGTATTTTATTAAATTAGACTCTATTAGGCCCTACAATACAAAATTTAAATTTTTAAAATCGCCCGGTAAAATCCGGAGTTATAAATTTTTTAAGTTAGGGGTGAAAACTTCCCCCTTAATTTGTGCCTTCGTTTTTGTACTTTTTGTAATTCTGTTCATTGTATATTGTTGTGTTTGCTGTGCTCTATTTTTAAGTTTTTAGTTTATATTTTTAGGACGTATATTGCCGGAGATATTCAAAATTTTAAATTGTTTTTTGACTTAGCTTTTTAGGGTTAGTAGACAGGGGGTTGGAGGGTCCATATTTGCTTAGGACACCTCCCCGGACATCTGGGAAGCCCAAAGACCAGTGGCCTAGGGCTTAAATTAAGGATTTACCCGATTGGCGGCCATTTTGTTTTTATTTACCCTAATCGGGTAAATTTTTAAATCTTCAATAGCTCCCGAGTCTTTGGACTTAGAGAGCCGGGATTTTCGGTTTAGGGGGGGGTATTAGACCATCTTTCGGGCCCCGGGCAAATTTTCCCGAAATTCCATATTATTGGAATTTCGCGATTTCACGCCGTGGAAGGGGTAGCCCTTAACCCCCCAACCCTCCCAGAGAAAACCCCGGGTCTCTAGGACCAATAGTTTAGCCGTAGGATTTATTCCAAAATTTTTTGGAATCGTTTTGGAATTTTTTGGAATTGCCATATCTCCCGCAATATAGGTCCTAGCGAGTTGGCGTCTTAGGCTAGGGTGTTTGTTTTTTCCCTCCCCACCCCTTCCCATCCTCAGAATCCCAAAATTCCAAACTTGAACCTTGCCCCTACCCCTAGCGATCGCGCGAGCTAGAACTCGCCAGGGCACTCCATCTGCCCCAAACCCGGGGTTTCTAGCCCCAATAGCGGCGGAGATACGACCCTTCAAAGTTGGCGTCCGCCATCTTGGACGCCATTTTGAAAAACTTTGAACGGTCGTACCCCCTAAACTATTTGGGCTACAGGGCTGGGGATTTTTCCATAGGGGCTGCCGGAGGGACCTCTTTCCACCTGATAGGGTAGATTTACCCTATCGCCACCTAAAAATTTATTTTTGGGTGACCGTACCATCCGATAGGTCTCGGGCCCCCCTATGGGAATATCAAAAGTCCCAGTTCTAGGAGACCGATAGTTTCTGAGTTACGGGCATTTTACCCGAATAGGGTACGATTTACCCTAAATTTACCCGTGGGTTAACTCAGGAACTATCTGTCCCAGAGGGACAAGCTTGGTGTCCAGTGATAGGTCTCTTCAAGGCCTACAATCGCCCCCTAAGACGCAACTCGGTCGGAGCCGTCTTTGCGGCCGCCATTTTGTTTTTAGGTTAATTAGACATAACTTTTAGGAAAAAATTCCTAAAAATATCTTGTTTTTACTAGAGGGTGTGTTTAGCCACCCCCCTTCATATTTGTAAATTGTAGAGACGTAGAGTCACTTTTGTGACTCTACATAACAAAATTAAATCTTTGACGATTTTCAAAAAATTTTCTTTAAAAAATTGTTTTTCGACCTTAAATTTTTGACAAACTTAGACTGCGCAGGCCGCTTAACTTAGACAATTATATATCTTATATACATCTTTTATAAATACATTTTTATACACTTATTTACACATTTACATTCCGACGAACTTCTCCCCCTTACACCTGATATTATATTGGCAAATATGGCCTTTGTACACACTCCGGTCAATAAGCCAGGGACCAGGAAACCAACAACCCCACCACCGTCCCCAAGTAATCCATCCCGACCGATAATTGGGAACCGGGACCCTGTCGAGACCTTTTTGGGTCGCTCAGGTGTACAACCGAAATCCATGGAGTGGATGAGAAGTTTTGAAGACCACCCGGACGAATTCAAAAATCGAGGTATCGGCGACATCCTCTATGAAATGATGCTCGCAACTGAAAGTGTCCCTGTAAAAATAAAAGAGTACCCACAAATGAGACGGGACATTAAAGAATTTTTAGAAAGAAAGGCAGGTCGATTGACTCTATGTTGCTACGAATTAAATAAGCGCTTTAAAGAGTTAAAAAAGGAGGAAAAAACCCCTCAAGCTCGAGCACCGTCACCCTCTGCAGCCGAAACCGAATGCAAGGAAATTAAATCCAAGATCGAAGAATTGGCGGTGCAGATGACCGCCATTAAGGGACTCATCGGGAGCGAGAAATCTGTGGTCAAGAAACAAATAGACGACCAGACCAAAGTGCTCACAAAGTCGATATCTGAGCTTCAGATTACTCGGCACCCCACCACCACCACGCAAACGGCAACAACAACATCCAGCCGCGACATACAAATGGTGATGGACAAACTCGCCGAAATCGAGACCGGCCTGGGAGACGTCACCTATGGAGTGAACACCACCAACAAAAATGTCTGTGCTTCGCATGAACTCATGAAAGCTCACATTCCAGACATGGCCACTTCAGTCAACTCCATCACCAGGCGGGTCGATGAAGTCAGGGAAACGCTCGAGAAAATGGACGGTCGCCAGGATAGGATTAGTAAGAACATCATCACTACCTATGAAGAAATAGGAGAGGTTAGAAGCTCACTTGACACCATCACCAGTCAGGTCAGTGATACTGAAAGCAAAGTAGACCTGATAAACCAAGTTCAGGTCAAAGAAAAACTAGGGGAGCTGGGGCAACTGTTAGCAGAAGCGAAGATTGGACAGGCAGCCCAACAGCCAATGGTCCCGATTTCGAGCCATCAGCTCACGTATGCAGCCGTTGCCGCAGCTCCCAAACCTCGACCACCACCGGCGCTTCACTCTATCGCAGTGACCTCCGAGGACGCTACGGAAACTAGCGGGGAGGTCCTCGAAAGGGTGAGACGTGCGGTGGATGCAACAAAGGAAGGTCGAAAAATTGATAAGATCCGAAAAGCAAAGAATCAGAAGGTGATTATAGGTTGTCGAGACAAAAATGAGCTTAACGAAGTGGTAAACCGCATAGAAGAGAAAGACATGAAGTTACAGGTCACACGAATTAAGAACAAAGACCCATTAGTCATCCTCAAGGATGTAGTACAAAATGACGACATTGACGATGCTACACTCCTTGCAGCAATAGAGAAACAGAACCCCCACATCTATGAAGGAACGGACGAAATACAGACACTGACTATAAAATATAAGAAAAGGACAAGAAATATAAGCGCATCACATATCATCCTGCAAGTCTCACCCCTTCTTTGGCACAGAATGACGGAGGCTGGTGTACTCCACATTGACCTTCAAAGGGTCAGGGTGGAGGACCAGTCTCCTCTAATACAGTGCTCACGCTGCTTGGCATATGGGCATGGCAGGAAGTATTGTACCCAAAGTGCAGACAGATGCAGTCACTGCGGAGGGCCACATCTGCGGGCCAACTGTGATGTTTGGCTTGCCAGATCTGACCCGGAGTGCTGCAACTGTGTGCATGCGGGACATAAAAGCGCGAACCATAATGCTTATAGCGAGGAGTGCCCAGTGCGTAAAAAGTGGGACTACTTGGCTAGATCAACAACATCCTATTACGCCGAATAGACGAGAGGCAACAACACCTAGCCCACCACACTCCACACTACAAAAACACATATGCTACAAATTAAATTTGTTATTTAAATTGTAGGCATAAAAATTTCTCCGGCCATAAAATTAACATGCATATATTGATATATATGAAATTTAATAAAAATTTTACAAAATTTTAATATAGATAACACTTAAAATTAAACTAAATAAAAATATAAATTATTGCCACTAAATAATAAAATATAAATAAGTCATGTAAACTCAGCCTCAAAATTAAAATAATGAATATGAAATAGGATAGTACTATATATTCATGAATATATAATAACTACCTAGTTAATAAGGAAGTAAATATATAAATAAGTACACATATAAAGCATGAAGTCGTGAATAAAACGTAAATTTGCGAAATTAAAGTAGAATTGAATAAAAATAGAAACATAAATATAATAGACAAAATTAGATTTAAACACATATCAATGATAATAGTGGAGGGGATTTATGATGAATAGAAACAGTATATATAAAAGCTAAGAATAAGAAATGGGATAGAAATATATATCTTTAGCATATATATACAGCTACCTAGAAAATAAGAAAGTAAATGTTAAATATAGATGAATCAACCAAGTGCGTAATAGGTGATAAGAACTCGACGATAAGATAAGAAACTGTAATAGAATAAGTAGATAAGATTGCAAAATAGAAGATGAAATGATCAAAATAGCCAATAGATTATAAGTAAAGTGTAAACAAATAGCATAAGAATCTAAATGTGTCCTATGATAGTGAATATTTTTCCTAAAAATTGTAACCTAGCAATAGATATAAAAGAAGAATATATATGTAAATGTAGTTATTAAAATAAAGGTGGAGGGAATATAGTAGAATTTAAGAACGTAACGTTATATAAAATAACATTAAAATGTGTTTAAATGTATTGTAAATTTAATGCAATGAGACTATAACATAAGTTTTAACTATAAACCAGAGTCTCAAAATTATCATTAGAATAAGAAACAAGTAGAAATAAGATGAAAAAGAAATTGTAACAAAAATTATGAAAATACGTGTGACCTTATTTACCCCTGTTTGCATAAAAATAAGTACTATAAAGTATATAGATAGGCGGGCATCCCACCCGTTAAGGAATAAATGATGATGGATGAAAGAAAGATACAGTATGTAGCATGAAAGTACGAGAAGCATGAAAAGCGAGAACTTGTATGAATGAGGAAAATCGATGTAAAAAGGCCCGGACCTAAGTCTGGGGAGAAGTGAAAAAAAAAAAAAAAAAAAAAAAAAAAAAAAAAAAAAAAAAAAAAAAAAAAAAAAAAAAAAACCTAACCTAACCTAACCTAACCTAACCTAACCTAACCTAACCTAACCTAACCTAACCTAACCTAACCTAACCTAACCTAACCTAACCTAACCTAACCTAACCTAACCTAACCTAACCTAACCTAACCTAACCTAACCTAACCTAACCTAACCTAACCTAACCTAACCTAACCTAACCTAACCTAACCTAACCTAACCTAACCTAACCTAACCTAACCTAACCTAACCTAACCTAACCTAACCTAACCTAACCTAACCTAACCTAACCTAACCTAACCTAACCTAACCTAACCTAACCTAACCTAACCTAACCTAACCTAACCTAACCTAACCTAACCTAACCTAACCTAACCTAACCTAACCTAACCTAACCTAACCTAACCTAACCTAACCTAACCTAACCTAACCTAACCTAACCTAACCTAACCTAACCTAACCTAACCTAACCTTTTTTTTTTTTTTTTTTTTTTTTTTTTTTTTTTTTTTTTTTATCGAGGGGACCTCGGGTTACCGACTTCTTGGCCGCTGAGATTGCGACCAAGCGAGTCCGGAGCTCTCCTCCGCGCACATCCGACAAGTCAAAAGCTCGTCGGATGTGCACGGAGGCATATCCGTTAAAACCCCCCGTTGTGACCTCACTGCCGGTTTGCGGCGGGATGGGTTCCTTCTTGGGAAGCAACCACCCCGCCCCGGCTGGCCCCAGCTTTTGAGCCGGGGCCTCCACCACGCGGGGGACGTCGCGTCACAATGCAACGTCCCCCCAGACGGAGAAAGGCTGTGCAATGCGGACTCGGGCATCTCGAGCCGTCGTCTGCTGCCTCACCCGTCTGTACATCACTGGAGGGGACAGAAGGCCCCCTCCACTACTCCTCGTTAGGGAGGAAGATTGCGGGCAAACTGCCGCCTTCGACCCCCTGGTCGTCTGCGCCTTATAGCGTCCGCATCGGCTTCGCTCTCACGGATCCGCTCCATGGTCTCTTTCTCCGTCATCACCTCCTCGCAGAACGAGACCATTGCTTCCCAGGACCTATCATTGTCCAGCATGGACTTAACAACGCTGGGCAAGGAGAGGTCCGTTCCCACCACATTGGTGAGTGTGCGACGCTGCCTGCTCCAGGCTGCGCACTCCGCCAAAGTATGATGTGCTGAGTCACGAGCAGCACCGCACTGGTGGCACATGGGGCTCGTCTCCCTCTGAATCATGTGGAGATAGTCTCCAAAGCACCCATGGCCAGTCAACACTTGGACCAGGTGGTACGTTAGGGAGCCATGTCTCCGCTCCATCCATTGTCGCAGGACTGGTCGTATTGCATCAACTGTGCGTCGTCCATATCTGACAGAATCCAGATCTTCTTCCCAGCGATCTAACACTGCATCGTTAGCGTCCCGCCGGATCCCTTCAATTTCTTCAAGAGCTGGGCGCTCCTCTCGCGCCCTGCACTCTACCTTATATTTGTAGACTTCGTCTAGGACCTCTGCCTCCAACTCCCAAGGCGGGGTCCCTGCTAAGACGAATGCAGCCGTTGCTGACACGGTTCGGTATGCCCGGATGGCCCTTATTGCCATCGCTCGCTGCGGCTGACGAATGAGCGAAAGGATATCGGCGTTTAGGGCCTCAACCCAGACGGGCGCTCCGTACAGTGCCATGCTTTTGACGACCGTGGCGTAAAGTCTTCGACAGGTCACGCTTGGACCACCAATGTTTGGAAGCAGGCGTCCCAGGGCCAGCGCAGTTCCAACTAGCCTCGGAGACAGCTTCGTGAAGTGCTCTTTAAAGGCCCATCTGCTGTCAAGGGTCAAACCCAAATACCGGATGGTTTTGTTTACCGGGACTCTGACTCCATCGACTGAAATCTGGGCTCCTGGTGGTGGACTCTCTCGGGGCCCATGAAAATATATGGCCTCCGTTTTGTGGAGGGCCACTTCCAGACCCAACATTCTTATACGCTGGACAACCAGCGTAGCCCCCACCGTAGCCAGGCGCGCTGCTTCCGCGTAGCTGCTGCCCCGAGCTGTTACAAGCGTGTCGTCTGCGTAACATATTACGCTCATTCGGGGCAGCAGGACACCCCGAAGCACCCAATTGTACCCTATGTTCCACAGGAGTGGCCCTAGGACCGACCCCTGTGGAACTCCGCAACTCACTTCACGAGTTCGCATTACCCCGCCGGGTCCGATGTACTTGACCTTTCTACCAATGAGGTAACTTGCCACCAATTGTCGCAAATACTGGGGGACTTCGTGGAATCTTAGGCCCTCCATAATGCTCTCGAAAGGTATGCTGTTGAAAGCATTGGCGATGTCAAGTGATACCGCCAATACTTTTTCACCCTTCGAGGCTGCGGTGTCACAGGTGCGTCTCAGCTCCTGGACGGCATCAACTGTCGATCTCCCCGCACGGAAGCCGTACTGCTGGTCCGATAAGTCTGGTCCTTGTGATGACAGGTGCTGGTTGATACGAGCCGCGAGAATTCGCTCGAATAGCTTGGCCTCCTCGTCCAGCAATACAATGGGCCTAAAGGCCGACGGGGAGCCCGGCGAGCGCCCCTCCTTTCTAAGTAAGCATAGTCTGCCTGTTTTCCATGCTGAAGGAAACTCCCCGGACTCCATGCAGGCGAAGAATAGCTCCCTGAGCTGGTCACCCAGATGTTTGGATGCTGCCACCAATGCGGGACCTGGCACACCGTTCGGGCCTGGGGCCTTCTTCTTCCCTCGTAGCTTATCTACGGCTGCATCCAATTCTTCCTGCGTTATCGGAGGAGCAGTATTTCCAGCTTCCTGGTCCCTTGATGGGAGAGCCATGACTGGTGGGATGAAGGCGCCTCTTCGTGGGAAGAGTCCCGACACAGCCTCGTCCAGCTCTCGCGGCTCAAAATCCTCCATACGTGGTGCACCCCGCTTCATTTTGCTTCGCACGACGATAAAAGGCCTTCCCCAAGGGTCGCGATCTAAATCCTGGAGCCATTCCTCTCTGGCCTTCGACTTAGCACGTTCGATGGCTATATGTAAGGCTACCTTCGTCTCTTTGTACGCATCGTAGAGAAGCTGCTCTTCTGCGTCGCTGTGTCTCCGCCGGCGACATCTCTTGTGTTCCCTCCGCGCACTGTTGCAAGCCTCTCGAAGGGATGCCAACTCGCCAGACCACCAGTACACCGCTCTTTTGTCCGGGGGCAAATTAGTGGAACGTGGCATGGCAGCGTCACAAATCGCCGTCAGATCCGCCTGGAGGCTGAGAGCGCGTTGGTTGATGCTCTCACGGCTGCTGTCACGGGCGTCGTAACTCCAACTTGCCACTATGGATGCTTCCTCCGCCAGCTCCCGGTCGAATCGGGACAGTGCCCATCGAGGAAATCGGGCGCCTCCTCCTCCTCCACTACGAATCGGCCTACTTGCCAATGTGCTGGAAACCTCGAAAGTGATGTAGAGGTGATCCGAGAGCGTCTCTACTTCTTTTTCTACGAACCAATTTGAGATACGCGTTGCCAAGGAGGGGGTTGCAAACGTTATGTCCACTATGGATGCCCCATTCCTCCTTATGCATGTGTACTCATTCCCCCGGTTTACTACGGCGAGCCCCGACGAAGCCACGAAGTCCGCGACCACATCTCCACGATCGTCCGTGACGGGAGATCCCCAAACTGCCGATTTGGAATTCAAGTCTCCCATTACCAGCACTTGCATTGGAGCAAGCCCACCAACTACCCGGGCTAGCCGGGAGATATAGTCCTCTAACTCAGCTGTGCTCCTGTTTGGAGAAAAGTATACTCCGACGACAGCAATATCTCTCCATGCGGCTACCACATAGCCCGGTCCCCTGTCCTTCAAGATCAATGGAAACCGTGAGTCAGGGTCTGCGACGATTGCCACGGTACCATCACTATCCCCGACCCAATGGGGCAAGGTTGGCACATAGTATGGTTCTGAGATAACCGTAATGTCACTTTTCCACTCCACCATGGACTGCGAAAGCAAGTCCTGTGCCCTGGTGGAGTGGTTGACGTTCGCCTGGAGGAAGCTTAAGAGTTGCGTTCTACTCATTAGGGGCGTCTTCGGGTATCTCCATCTCCTCCGGCAGCAGAGGGTTTTCGACTGTCGGTGGCGCCCGGGTTCCTAGGCCCTCCTTTGCTTTTAAATGTGGTGGTTTGCACTTCTTCCCACCCATTTTGTGCTTGGCCGGTCGTCCAGCATCTGAACACACTGCACACCGGAATTCCTCCTTGCAGTTAGCCGCAAGGTGCTCTGACTTCCCACAGCGGTAACATAACCCACTGCGGTTCACCTCGCTCGGACATCTTTGGCTCGTATGTCCGAGGCCCAGACATCGGAAGCATCGCATGGGCAGCGGATCAACCTAACCTAACCTAACCTAACCTAACCTAACCTAACCTAACCTAACCTAACCTAACCTAACCTAACCTAACCTAACCTAACCTAACCTAACCTAACCTAACCTAACCTAACCTAACCTAACCTAACCTAACCTAACCTAACCTAACCTAACCTAACCTAACCTAACCTAACCTAACCTAACCTAACCTAACCTAACCTAACCTAACCTAACCTAACCTAACCTAACCTAACCTAACCTAACCTAACCTAACCTAACCTAACCTTTTTTTTTTTTTTTTTTTTTTTTTTTTTTTTATATGCCGAAGAAAAACGCATTTACGCGCTTCCCTTCCCGTTGGTGACCGGGAAGGGGGCATGTGGGACTCGCCAGGAGGGGACCGCAACATTCAACGTTGCGGCTCCCTCCACGACTGCCTCCCGTAATTCCACCAGGTCAAAGCCCGATGGAATCCCGAGAGGAGGGAATACCCACTAAAAAACTCCGGCACCTGCCCTCTCGCCGCTAACGCCGACAGCCAAGGGGCTGTATGTGGGGCCATAGTTGGTACTCACCACAACGGCAAGCGCGGCCTGCCCGCAACCGGGCCTCCTCCGATGGGGAATGGCCGGGCAAGTTTGGCCATTCCCCCCCTCTCGTCAGGGCCGTGCAAGGCGAGCGGTAGTTCACCTCCCACCGCCCGCTTGGCCCCGACCGGGGGAACAGATGGTTTGTCCCCCCCCTCCAACGGCTCCTCGCGCTTTTCTCCAAACGAGAAATGCGGGGAGCGTCCTGGGGCGAACCCCCTCGGACCAGGGATGCCCGCTCACTCGGACATCCCCTCGTTTCCCCCTCCAACAGGGCACTCTCTTTGTGTCTCGCTAGCAGCCCGAAACCCAGGGCTTCTGCCCCTCGACACTGGGGGGTTGCATAAGCGACTTCCCATTAGATGGTTCGCCGGCTTGTTATGTGCCAAGCACACTAGGCACTTTGCCTCGTCTTTGCATGTCTCTGCTTTGTGGCCCGGTTTACCACAGTTAAAGCAGATGCCACTCCGGTCTTCACCTGTACACCTCGGCTTCGTGTGCCCCAGTCCCAAACACCTGTAACAGCGAAGGGGACGTGGGGCAATGGCGCTGATGTGCGCCATACTCCACCCAATCTGTAGTCTTCCTACATCACATGCTGCCTTAGCCAGGGCTACCGGGAGCCTCAGCTTGATAAAGCCCGACCCATTTTTTCGTGCTCTCATCTCTGTGGCCTTAAATAAGGATGAGTCACAACCTATCTTATTAGCGACTGCTGCCAGTACTTCGTCGCGCTGGACCGTCTCTTCAAGGCCTGTCACCTGTATGTCAGCTGTCTTCTGGGGTCGAGTTACAACCGCCACTTCGCCTAGTAGTTGTCGTAGCTTGCCAACTAGCCTATCAGCCTTTTCCTCGTCGTTTTCTAACAGCTGAAGGATTCTGCCTCCAGACTGGGACTCTTTCATGTTGAAGCCTTCTAATCCGATTTCCGGCAGAGAGATGTTCGTCCTCGCCTTTTTCATTATTCCAGCATATGTTTCCCCTCTTTCTTTCGCCTCCGGCAGCAAAGTAACCACCACCGCGGGCGTTTTAGGAGGGCGAAGACTCGTCACCTTAGGTTTCGGCTTTGAGGGGCTGGTGGCTTCCAGCGCTTGAGCTTTTTGCTTGCTCGAAGCTCTTCTTTGAGGCTGACCGCTCGTGTTGGGGGCCGCTGCCGCTGCATAGGTCTTCTTGGTGCCAGTATTCGGCCTGTCGGCTGTTTTCCGGGTAGGCGTGCCTGCTCCACTACCCAACTTTTCTTCCACTAACTTGCTGACAGAGGAGAATAATTCACTTTTAGCTTCCTCCATCAGCTTGGACATTCTTTTCTCCAACTCGACTCTCATAGCTCTTTCATTTTCTATCTCTTTCCGTTGGCGCATTACTTCGCCCTCATATTCTTGGAGACGAGACTGCAAGCGCTTCTCTCGTTCATCTAACCTTGCCAGAGAACACTCCAGTTTGCTAACTTGCTCGGCTTTTAAATGCATATACTTCATGTTGAAATTTCCAGCATGGCGTGCCCTGATTTCTATTTCCTCCAGCCACATTTGCACGTTCTTTTTTGCTTCCGCTGGCATATCCAGTTCCCACATTACACGATCCAGCTTTTTGGTATTCTTGACTACGTCGTTTAATGCGTCCTCGACTTCAATAAGAAGCTGATCCTCAGAATCCTCTTCCGTCTCCGCATCTGACCCCATTTCGACGTCTACTTCCGACTCTACTTCAGATGCGACATGAGATTCTTCAGCGGACGCAATCGCGGAAACTTCCGCTGAGGTTGCTGAATCCTCTTTCGCTCTAGCATCGACTTCTTCCGCCCTTTCTAGCCTTACCACAGCGTCCTTTAATTTAGCCTTCAGAGAGTTTGCGGCTACCTGCGTCTTCCTCCTCTTGCTTCCACGAGTTTCTATGGCACAGTTTAGACCCGGACTCTGTGCGTTGTCCCTCGCAATATTGCCTTCTTTTTTATTCAAGATTTTATTTTTATTTAAATTCATAATTGGACCCACGAGTGCGGGAGAAATCGCAGTCCGCCCGGGCAGAGATCCCAATACCCGGGTAACCCTTCTACACCTTGGGGGGCGGGAAGTGCCCAAGGGTGGCGATCCAAGGTTGGCTTCCTCAACCAACCACCTGTAAACAGGCTTCCGGCACCTCGTCCTCAAATACCGGAACTTTAAGGATTTCTTTATAGAGGTTGTCTCCTCGCGGTCCCCATGAAGGCGACCCCCGCTCCTGCACTACGTACAGGGCTACGGTTTGGGTTTTTTATTGGGGTTGCCTCCCCTCGGCCCCCCGAAGCGGGCCCCTGGTCCTGCACTACGTACAGGGTAACAGGAGGGTCGAACTATTAGCCATCACGGTAAATGGGACCAAAATGAATTGTTCGCCATTTACAGTGACGCCCAGGGTGCACCGTCCCTCCCACTGCCTTTCCCAATCCACATACATGGACGAGGACAAGCAGTAGAGGGAACACGGGGAGGTTGTCCGACCACGCACCCCAACCTAACCTAACCTAACCTAACCTAACCTAACCTAACCTAACCTAACCTAACCTAACCTAACCTAACCTAACCTAACCTAACCTAACCTAACCTAACCTAACCTAACCTAACCTAACCATTCTGGCTCCAACCGCCGTCGAGAGAGCATCGAAAACACGTGGCTCCGTACTTTAAAAATTCCTAAAAGTGGTAAATCCAAAGCGCACAGTAGCGTACTATACATCAAAAGTTGCGCGCTGACGAGGCGCATCCGGTGGTGTTTGTGTCTTGAAGATCGGAATTCAGTGGTGAAAGTTATTCACAAAATAGTGAAAGTTAAGTGAAAAAGTGTTGAAAAATCGGCTGTTTTTCGCCCACTGCGTCCCCAGTTTGTGTGACGCGTGGGATTTCGAATTGTCATCGTGTGCGCCTCTGCGCCCCCTACACAACGAGCTCAGTTCCTGATTTTTCCCACTTATATCCTAAGGGATAAAAGGGAAAAACAATCTAACCTCCAAACACGTGGTCAGTCTTCCCGGTGCGGCCGGGTGTTTTGGAGGCACTCATCTGGAGCGGCGCAGCCGGGCGAGTCACCGGACACCTCGATCATCAAAATCGGAAGAGAAACAGCTGAGTTTTTAAGTTTCAAAATTTTCAAAAACTTCAAAAGTTAATCTTTCAAAATTTTTATATTACAGTAAATTTTCCGTTATTTTATAAAAATAGTATTAACCAATACCTTTCTATCATTTTTTAAATTTTTAATTTCGGACAGATAGAAAGGGAGATATTAATTTTTGAAGTTAGGGGTAGAAACTTCCCCCATCAATTGTGCTTTGGATATTAGTTGTATTTTTAAAATTTCTTTTGTGTTTTGACATGTCTTGTGTGCTCTATTTTTAGGTACCAAGTTTATATTTTTAGGCCATATACTTTAGGAATTATTAAATTTTTTGTGTTTGTTTTTGACTTAGCGTTTTGGGGGTAGAAGATAGGGGTAAACTGGGCCTACCATAGGTTATATATCCACCTGGCATCTTATATAAGCCCAAACACCGGGGGGCTAGGCCTCAGTTTACGAAATATCCGGACCGGCGGCCATTTTGTTCGATTCCGGATATTTTTTCTCCCGCGAATAACTCGCGACCATTTGATCCTAGAGAGACGGGGCTTTCGCAGTAGGGCTTCGTTTTTGACCCTCTTGCGGCCTGGTTGGGTGAAACTCCGGATTTCCATAGGTTGTCTGTATCCGGATTTGGGCCCGTACATCTTGTGGCCCATTATCCCCCCACCACGCCGCAGAAAACCCCGTGTCTCTACGACAAATAGTTTAGGAGCTACGATTTTTTGAATTTCAGGGGTACCATCTGTCCCCCTGAGGGGATCACTTTTGAATCCGCCGTAGCTCCTAAACTATTGGTCCGATTGGATCGGGACTTAGGAACTTTTTGTTCTTTATTAACCCCCCTACCCTCCCCAATCCCTAAATTCCCGAAATTCCCACTTTTATTTTCCTACCCGATTTTGCGATCTTGCGAGATAGATCTCGCCAGGGCACCCCCAATAAGCCCAAACACCGGGTACCTAGCACCAATAGCGCCGGAGATACAGCCCTTCAAACTTCGTGGCGGCCATCTTGGACGCCATTTTGAAAAAGTTTGAAGGGCCATATCTCCCAAACTATTGGGGCTAGAGCGACGGGGATTTGTCTGGTTGGTCTCCCCGGACCCCCTCTACCATCTTGGTGGGGTCGTACCACCCTAGGGTGACTTTGGAAATTAGTTTCCAAAAACCCCACCGGGGGGTGGAGCTCGACGAGACGAACCAGAAAATACCACATACCCGGGTACTCCGACCAATACTTCCCGAGCTATTTCTTTTTATCCGGTTTTTATCCGATATATCCGGAAAATTCCGGCACTAGTTTCTCGGGAACTATTGGTCGCAGAGGGTCGTGCGAGGGGTCGGGTTGTGGGGCTTGGCAAGGGCTACAATCGACCTATAGGATTGGACGTGGTCGGAGCCGCCATTTTGGGCCGCCATCTTGTTTTTTGTAAAATTGTCATAACTTCTTGTAAAAAATTACAAAAAATCAGCGGTTTTTACTGAGGGGTGTCTTTTTACACCCTCTCTTACATATATAGAAAGTAGAGAAGTAGAGTCACTTTTGACGACTCTACATAGCAAAATAGACTTTTGTGATTTATTTTAAAATTTTCTTTAAAAATTTAAATTTTTGACACAAAATTCGGACAAGTTAGCCTGCGCAGGACGCACTTAAGATTTATTGGACAAGTATACTCTATATATACATATATACTTTTATATTTTTACACTCTTCATATTTTTACACTATACAAACTGACGTTACTGCTCCCTTTCCCTATTTATTGACTATTTCCTAAAATGGCGTTTGTGCATACTCCGGTGAGTAAACCAGGGAAAGTCCAGAGTCCCAGAAACAAACCGGGAACCCCACCATCTGGCTCGTCAAAGCCTTTGACTGAGACTCAGGACCCAGCTGAGACCTTTTTGAACCGCCGGAATGTCCAACGTAGGTCTATTGACTTGAAAAGGACATATGAAAAAATCCCAGACGAGTTTGCCAAGAAGACCTTCAGTGAAGTTCTCCAAGAACTGATGGTCGCTATGGAAAATGTTCCAACTAAGATCAAAGAGTACCCTCAAATGAGGAGAGACATCAAAGAACACTTGGAACAGCACTCGAAGCGCGGTCTCTTGCTCCTTTTCGACCTGAGCAAACGATTTACAGACATGGAAAAGGAGATCCTCAAGCTCACACTAAAGGCTGCTACAACACCTAAAGCACCCATAGCCGGAGGTGTTGAGGCTGTGGCGGGCGACGAGATGGATTCCTTGAAGGAGGAGCTGGAAGAAATCAAGTTGCTCGTCACGGAGTCACACATGGACCTGAGGAAAAGACTGCAGGAACAGAGCAAAATGTTGGTGAACCAATCTGTTGTGTTGGAAAATGCCCCGCGGTCCACAACACCCCAGGCAACAACATCTAGCCATGAGGGAAAACAGCTTCTGTGCAAACTGGAGGAGATAGAGGGTAGCTTGGGTGACATTGCCTACCATAACACCAAGCACCTGGAAAAGCTGGAGGCCATGGACTCAACACTTAGCACGGTAAACAAAAATATCTGCGAGGCTCACAAAGATCTGAGCGAAACCATAGGGGTAGGCATCTCAGACTTGAGTGCTGCCACTGGTACAGTTGGTAAAAACATCGCAGATATGGGGCACAAAATTGAAACAGTGCATACGCTACTTGAACAGGCAGACCATCAGCCAACAGCAGCGACCCCAACTCGCAAGCTCACGTATGCAGCTGTCACTGCGGCCCCCAAAAACACGAAACACCGTCCAGTCCCGGCGCTTCACTCTGTCGTAGTGACCTCGGAAGACGCTGAAGATACCAGCGGGGAGGTCCTCGAAAGAGTGAGGCGTGCGGTTGACGCTACAAAAGCGGGCATAAAAATTGATAAAATAAGAAAGGCCAAAAACCAAAAAGTAATTCTAGGATGCCGCCATAAGCAAGACCTCGAACAAGTGACTGCAAGAATAGAAAAACAGGATAAAAGGCTAAAAGTCACACACATCTCTAACAAGGACCCGTTGGTCATATTAAAAGATGTGGTTATAACAGAAGACCTAAAAGATGATGCACTACTGGCTGCGATTGAAACACAAAATTCTAACATCTGGGAGGAAATAAAGGAAGAAGAAAAACGGATCAAAATCAAGTATATGAAAAGAACAAGAAACCCGCATGCATCACACATTATACTGCAGGTCAGCCCCTTCTTGTGGCACAGAATGGTGGAGGCTGGTGTACTCCACGTTGACCTCCAGCGGGTCAGGGTGGAGGACCAGTCCCCACTTATTCAGTGTTCGCGGTGCCTTGAATACGGGCATGGTAGGAAGTACTGCACGCAGGATGCAGACAGATGCAGCCACTGCGGAGACCCACATCTGCGGGTCAACTGTGAAGCTTGGCTCGCAATGTCTCCCCCGGAGTGCTGCAACTGTGTGCATGCTGGGCACAAAAAGACAGACCACAGTGCCTATAGTGAGGAGTGCCCTGTCAGACAGAAGTGGGACTATCTGGCCAGGTCAACTACATCGTACTATACGGAATAACGGCTATTACATCTACGCCACCACTCCACTAAACACCCAACACACACTATAAATTAAATTTTGGAATTTAACTTATAGTTACAAAATATTGCACAACTTATATTAAATTGGAATTCATATATTGAATATATGGTATTTTAATAGAAATAAACATTAACGTAAAATTACAAAATATTTAAATATTAGGAAGCCGTCAAAATTATAAATCATTAAGTACAAAATTATATAACACAATATAAAAACCGAATTTTAAAAGAGGAAAGACAAAGAATTAGGATAGGATTATATATTCTATGAATATATACAACTACCTTGAAAATAAAAATGAAAATAAACAAACATAGGAATACAATGTTATACAAAAATCTCAAAATTATGTTAAAATTAGGCCAAGTTACAAACTTAAAATTCAAAGTAATAAATTATTTTTATGCAATAGGTAAATTAATTTGCAATAGACTTACTTAAATCGCATAGTGGAGTAAATCCTATTAAATACATAAGTAGAATATAAATTAAGAAAGTAAAGAAATAGGTTAGTATTATATATCATTGGCATATATAAAAAACTACCTGTAAAATTAAGAATATTATGTTATATAGATAATAAGGAATACATAGTTGATGTAAGAATCATAGACCTATATATATGTGTACTGCAACTGAGCAGACTGAAAGGTAAATTAAAGATTAAATGTAATAGAATGTAAGTAACATGTCATTATAAAAGATAATAACAAAAGATCCTTAAATTGTAAGGAAGTATAGACTATAATAAACTCCTAGAATGTAAGAAAGAACTGTAATAAACAAAAATATACTAGAACTCATAGAAATAAGAAAGGTGCTGGTAAATAATAAATAAGAATAAAGAAATATTAATGTTAGAAAAGAAAGAAAATGTAACTAGAAAATAAGAAATGGATAGAAATAGAATACAAAGAATGTAAAATAGATAAATAAGAGAAATGTAAAAATGTAAGAATAAAATAAATTTCTGTAATGTAAGAGATGAAATACTAATAAGTATTCAAAACCACGAGAGAATTGTAACAAAATGTAACAACATCTGTGTACAACTCATTTACCCTGTTTTTATAATAAATAATAAAAGTATAAAATTAGAGGTAGAATAGGCTGGCATCCCACCAGTTAAAGAATGAATGAGAACGGTATGAAAGAAAGAACAGTATGAAGCATGGACGTGCGAGAGGCATGAAGTGCGAGAACTTGTATGGATGAGAAACTAGATGTAAAAAGTCTCGGACCTCGAGTCTGAGGAGCAGTAGAAAAAAAAAAAAAAAAAAAAAAAAAAAAAAAAAAAAAAAAAAAAAAAAAAAAAAAAAAAAAAAAAAAAAAAAAAAAAAACCTAACCTAACCTAACCTAACCTAACCTAACCTAACCTAACCTAACCTAACCTAACCTAACCTAACCTAACCTAACCTAACCTAACCTAACCTAACCTAACCTAACCTAACCTAACCTAACCTAACCTAACCTAACCTAACCTAACCTAACCTAACCTAACCTAACCTAACCTAACCTAACCTAACCTAACCTAACCTAACCTAACCTAACCTAACCTAACCTAACCTAACCTAACCTAACCTAACCTAACCTAACCTAACCTAACCTAACCTAACCTAACCTAACCTAACCTAACCTAACCTAACCTAACCTAACCTAACCTAACCTAACCTAACCTAACCTAACCTAACCTAACCTAACCTAACCTAACCTAACCTAACCTAACCTAACCTAACCTAACCTAACCTAACCTAACCTAACCTAACCTAACCTAACCTAACCTAACCTAACCTAACCTAACCTAACCTAACCTAACCTAACCTAACCTAACCTAACCTAACCTAACCTAACCTAACCTAACCTAACCTAACCTAACCTAACCTAACCTTTTTTTTTTTTTTTTTTTTTTTTTTTTTTTTACGATGGGAAATGCTTTTCGCATGCCCCGCGTTTTGGGATACGCGAGGATATGTCGGACTCTCCGCGGCTTCTGGGGACAGACAGAATGCCCCTCAGAAAGTGCAATGCCGCGGCCTACCGACTAAAACCCACCGATGCCCCTCACATACGCCTTGGCGCGAGCACCTCCATCACCGCCGCATCCTCCTCGTCCTCAGACGAAGAGGCCACGCCGGGGAGGGAGGCGTCACTGCCTGACAAGGTCATGGGAACTCGCGAGAACACATCCACGACCTCGTCGGCGACTGCTCGCCTATGGCGAGCCCCACTCACCCCCCCAAAATGGGAGGGCCGGTAATCCCCCGGGGCATCCAGGGGATCAGCGACTGGCGGCAACCTGTGCAGTGCAGGGCCCGGGCTTCCCAGGCCTGGACCCCGCTGGTTGCCATCAGGAGGAAGTAGGCGGGCGTACGTCCGCCTCCTCCGCCCCAACCTTCGGCGGCGGCAGGGGGCAGCCTCGGGATCCTCTTCCCGGGCTCTCTCCGCGTCCTCCTTCTGCGTCATGACGTCTACGCAGAAGGAGTTTACCGCGTCCCACATTTCTTCTCCCTCCAACATGATGCAGACCACGTTTTGGAGGGAGAGATCGTCACCTATGACGGCGGTCAACTCCTGGCGCCGCGAAGAAAAACCCGGGCACACCTCCAGGGTGTGCTGTGCTGTATCCTCCGCCGCATCGCAATGGTGGCACTCGGGGGTCGGCTCCCTACCGATGCGGTGCAGGTAGCGGCCGAAAGAACCGTGGCCGGTGAGAATCTGCACCAAGTGGTAGGAGAGCGACCCGTGGTGCCGGTCCGCCCACGTGGTGAGAAAGGGGTGCATGGCCTCCAAGGTCCTGGACAAAGTACCAGAGACCGAGGTCGAACCCCTTTGCTCTTCGAGCTCCTCAAACCACACGCGGAACGCCTCGATTGTAGCCTCCTCCAAGGCGGAGGCCCTCTCCCTCGGCGCCAGGCGCCGGTCGTCCGCCCTTGCATCCACTCTGACGCGGTAGGCGGCCGCCAAGACGTGGGCTGAAATCTCCCACGGGGGAGTACCCGCGAGTACACACGCTGCAGTGTGGGACACAGACCGGTAAGCACGTAGTGCTCTCAGAGCCATGGCGCGCTGCGCCCTATGAAGAGACGCGATGGCCCGGGGGCCGAGAGCGTCCGCCCACACCGGGGCGCCGTACAGCGCCATGCTGCGCACTATGCCCGCATAGAGGCGTCGAACTGAAGCGCTCGGGCCCCCAACATTTGGGAGAAGACGCCCGAGCGCATCGGCAGCACCCAAAAGGCGGGGTTCGAGGCGACGAAAATGCTCGTCGAACCCCCACCGCCCGTCTATCACCAAGCCTAAATATTTTAGGTGACGCGACAGTGTCACCTTCACGCCAGCCACCATTATCTCTTGGCCGGGTGGCGCTCCCCTGCGAGGTCCATGAAATAGAAGGGCCTCGGTCTTGTGCAGGGCCACCTTCAGACCCAGCACTTCGATACGCCTCACGACCAAAGTGGTGTAGATCGAGGCCAACCTAAGGGTCTCCTCTAAGTCCCCCCCTCTCGCAGTGACGAGTGTGTCGTCTGCGTAGCAGAAAAGTTTTACACGCGGGGGGAGGGCGGCACGAAGAACCCAGTCGTACCCGACGTTCCATAAGAGGGGCCCCAGAACGGAGCCCTGTGGAACGCCGCAGGACATGGGGTGGCGATTGGCCACACCACTCTGGCCAGTGAACACGATGTCCCTTCCCTCTAGGTAGCAGCCGATGATGCGCAGCAAATATTGGGGCACCCCGTGATACCGAAGCGCCTCTAGAATAATACGAAAGGGGAGAGTGTTGAAGGCGTTTGCGATGTCTAATGACACCGCCAACACGCTCTCCCCTCTACCAGTGGCGTCCTCTACCAGCTCCCTCAGTCCCGTGAGCGCGTCCATAGTGGAGCGCCCCACACGGAACCCAAATTGGTTCTGGGACAAATTTGGCCCCACTTCAGAAAGATGTTGGACGAGGCGGAGGGCGACAAGCCTCTCGAATACCTTGCCAACCTCATCCAACAACACGATCGGTCGATAGCCAGACGGGTCATCCGCGGGTCGGTTTTCCTTACGCAGGAGGCACAGAATGCCGTCCTTCCAGACCTTCGGGAACTGCCCGGTGCGAAGACACGCATCGAACAGTTCGCGAAGGCGATCCCCAAGATGGCGCAGGGAGAGACCTAAGACTTTGCCCGGGACCCCGTCGGGACCAGGAGCGGTCCGTTTCTCTTTCAGTCGTGCGATTGCCGCCCGAAACTCCTCCTCATCGACAGCAGGAGGGTCGCCCTCAGTAGAGACCACGCTCGCCACAGGCGGTGGAGCCATGCTTGGCGGGGAGTGACCGTCAGACGATGGGAAGAGTTCCCGGACCACGGAACACAGAAGTTCGGGGTTCATGGTCTCGGTCAGAGGGGCGCCGCGCGCCCGCAACTGGTTGCGAGCAGATTTGTAAGGGCGCCCCCACGGATCTTGGTTGAGGCCCTGCAACATTTCTTCCCTTGCCTCCTCTTTAGAGCGAGCGATGGCCACCTGCAGGGCTATCTGGGCCTCCCTATATTGACTATATAGGCGCTCCTCCACCCGCGGGTCCCGAACACGCCGCCTGCGGTAGCGTGTGTAGGAGCGACGGGCAGGAGTGCAGGCCGTCCTGAGGTCCGCCACGTGTTGGGACCACCAGTACACCGCCCGACGATCCTTTTGAGGGCGTGATCGAGGCATGGAAGCCCTGCACACCTCCGTGAGAGCTTCCCTGAAGTGGGTGGCTCTCTCATTGACGTTGAGACTATTCATGGTCGGCAGACACCAGCTCTGGACTATGGCGGCCTCCTCTGCCATCTCTCTGTCCAAACGGTTGAGCGCCCAGCGGGGGGCGCGATCTCTCTGAGGGTCCTGGGAAGGCGGGGAGCGTTCTGTGGGAATCTCGAATCGGATGTAGCGATGATTTGAGAGATTCTCCACCTGCGTTATCACCCGCCAATCCTGGATCCGGCGTGCGAGGGCGGGACTAGCAAACGAAACGTCCACAATAGACCCGCCCTGACGATGTACGCACGTATGGGTATTACCCCTGTTTAGTAGGGAGAGACCAGAGGCGGCGGCCCAAAGCTCCACGGCCTCACCGCGCGCATCGGTGGAGGGATTGCCCCAAACTACTGACTTGGCGTTCAGGTCCCCCATGAGGAGAACCTGACGCGGAGCTGCGCGACGGACTGCGCTTCCAACCGATACAAGGTACGCCTCGAAATCGACAAGCGGCCTGTTAGGGGAGAAGTATGTCCCTATCAGAGTGATACCCTCCCAGGTGGCCACCACGAACCCGGGGCCCCTTTCCACCACAGAGAGGGGCGTGAAGCCAGGCGCTGAACGTACAATGATAGCTACGAGACCATCCCGATCACCAACCCAATTGGGTCGGTCGGCGACAAAGTATGGCTCCGCAGCGACGGCCACATCAATGGACCACTCCGCCAGGGCTTGCAGCAGCAGGTCTTGGGCTCTGGTGGCGTGGTTTAAGTTACACTGGAGGAAGCTAAATGGACGTCTTGGATCCATTAAGATTAAGATTCCATAGCCTCCTCCAGCCCAGCTACACTGGGTGTACCATCATTGGGGGGCCTTGGCTTGGACGCCAGGATCTTTCCCCTCGTCTGGGGGGGATTGCATTTCCTCCCCCCCATGACATGCCCGGCCGGTTTTTTGTCGGTTGAACAAACGGCGCAATGTGGCTCCACGCTGCAAGTGGATTGTTGGTGGCCGATTTTTCCACAACGGAAGCAAAGCCCGCTCCTATCGATTGAGGAGGGGCAGCACTGTTTAGAGTGTCCCGTTCCAAAGCACTTGAAGCAGCGCATGGGCCGGGCCACCAATACCGTCACACTTGCCGAGCTGAAGCCGATGAGAAGGCGTCCGACGCTGATTTTCTTGGCCGCGGCGATTGGGCACTTGATCAGTGCCGAACCAGAGCCTCCAGGACCAGTCCGGATTTCTCCAACCTTGACCTGGTCCTGTTGGCATTCGCCTTTCCTGGCAATCACCGCTATCAGTTCCTCCTTCGATATAGAGTCGTCCAGGCCTGAGACTCGGAGGTCTGCGCACTTGACCGGCTGGACGACTTTTGCCACGTCTGACAGCGTCTCCCGCAGCTTGCCGGCAAGGATGCCCGCTTTTTCCGCAGACTGGGTGCCGTAGACCTCTATGATACGGGCCCCCGTGGCCGTGCGTCGACACCTCAGTCTGCCAAGCTCCAGCTCATCAAAGTTATGGGCCGTCCTGGCTCTGCCCAGGGCCTCACCGTAGGTCATCCCTTTCTCGACCGCTGCATCGTCAAGTGTGACGACCACAGCGGCAGATTTTGGAGAAATCAGCTTGGGCTTTTTGGCCGACTTGGTGGGCTGAGTTTTGGCTGGGGCGCCTTGGCGCGCCGGCTTTGCTTTCGCCGCTTCGGAGTAAGTGGGCTTCCTCGCCACCGCTGCCTCCTCTGCAGGGGCGCCTCCGCCCTTCCTTCTCCTCTGCCTCTTCTTATTCGTGACAGGGTTCCAATCATTCTCCACTGGTACTGGGGGGTCCTTCGTCGCTGGAGAGGACGCCTCTTTCCCGGACGTGGGTGCAGATGGTGGCACCGGCGGACTCTTCTTTGAAGGTTTGTCGGGTTTGGTGTCACCGGCAGCCTTGCCCTTCGCTTTTACCTGTCGAGCCAGCGGTGCATCGCTCTTGGAGGTGCCCGCAGCCTGCTCTGGTTGGGCAGGCTGGTTTTTCTTGTCAGCGGCGAGTGGCGGACGGTATCGCTTCTCGGGGAGAAGGCGCTCCTGCAGGCCTTCAAACCGGGCCTCCAGCATCGTGCCCACTGCCCGCATAATCCGGGCCTCGAAGCCTTGCAAGCCGAGCTCGGCCTCGCTCACATCTGGTCCAACTGCCGTGCCAGAACCGGTGGTAGTTGGACGCAACGGCACCGGGGGAGCTGGTGCAGAAGGAGTAGGTGGAGTTACCTCAACCACCATCTCAACCTCCTCACAGCTCATGAATGGACTCGTGCGACTCTTCCTCTTGAGGGATTTTAGCTCCCTTGTCAGGTCGGAGACACTTTGCCGGAGTTCAGCAAGCTCCTTGCTCATGGCTGTGTTCTCCGCCTTGAGCGCCCTCATGTCATCTGAGATGGACCTCTGGGCCATCTCTTCAAAGCAGTCCTGAATGGACTGGGCTGCCTTTTTCAGGGCTTTTTGGAAAGGCCCACTGAGGTGCGACGACTTCTTTGCTACCTCATTTATCACCCCGCAATCTGCCTTTATCACCTCCTCGATATCAAGGGAGGTTTTAGGGGCAGGAGCTGTCCATGATGCGCTGGGGTCCGTCCTGTTTTCCATATATTTGGACCGTGTCTCGTAGGCCCGCTTCTCTGCTTCAGCGATCTCGCGGTCGAGGCGGACCTGTTGTTCCTCTCGCTCAGCCTTTGCCAGCTCCTGCTTGGCTTTGGCGAGCCCAACATACTCCCCGGTCGTAGGGGGGCGTCCGCGCCCATGCCCTTTCCCTTTTTTCGGTGCGACATCTGCAGGGGTGTCGATATCCGACTCAGAACTATGCTCGTCTGAGCCCTTCTTTTTCTTTTTCTTCCTTTGGCGTCGCGGGTTTTTGGACGCGGCGTCAGAAGCACTCTCCGATACAAGCACCGAATCTGTCATTGATATAACGGACTGGGCCGATTTTGATGACGAGTCAGACTCAACAATCTGTCGCTTCCGCGATTGAGTTGACCTTGTGGAAGCTGCCGAGCCAGAACGCGACCGCGTGGCTCTAGGCGCCTCCCCGGCGCTCTCATATTTGACCTCTTTCGGTTGGCCCTGAGAAGGGCCTTTGGTTTGGCCCTGAGAAGGGCCTTTGATTTGGCCCTGAGAAGGGCCTTTGGGTTGGCCCTGAGAAGGGCCTTTGGGTAGGCCCTGAAAAGGGCCTTTTTCTAAAACCACCATACACGCCTCGGTAACAGATTTCACACCAGGGGTCCCGGATTTCCCCTGGCGCCGGTGGCCTACCGGAGCGTATTGGCCGCTAGTGGCTGATTTCACACACTGGGTACCAGCTTCCTCAGTGCGCCCGGCGTCAACGGGAGGGCATGACATAACGCTATCCAAATTATCTGACATTTTCATACGAAGTCCCTCTTCCGGGCGAGGGAACCCTACCTGGCCTCGTCAAGTGATTTTTGAAAAGGTTTACTCCTTGTGGCCCCCACCCCGAAGGATGGCGGCCCCCGGCCCCGCACCATGTGCAGGGTAACGGGTTGGCCGACGGTGGCACGGAGTTCATACCACAACCGCCCCGTCCGTGAACGGACACACCACGACAGGCGTTACTGCCTCCACCAAGCTCGTCTCGACTGCCGCTGCCCAGGCTCCCCGGGACGCCAGCCGAGACAATCAACAGGCGCAAGCGCCACAAGGACCTCAGAAGGGTCACCAGGCAAAAGCTCTACCCCTTCTTAATTACAAGAAGGAGAGGTTTCGCCACAGACCGCGACAGCGGTTCGCCACATGAAGTGGCCATACTACGCCCCCCTCTACGGGGGCCACTTGTCAGACCATTAGCCGTCGGCGAGCATGGATTCCGCTCAAGCCGACGTTGCCCAGGGTGCACCACGGGGAGGTTGTCTGACCTAGCACCCCAACCTAACCTAACCTAACCTAACCTAACCTAACCTAACCTAACCTAACCTAACCTAACCTAACCTAACCTAACCTAACCTAACCTAACCTAACCTTTTTTTTTTTTTTTTTTTTTTTTTTTTTTTTTTTTTTTTTTTTTTTTTTTTTTATATGCCGAAGAAAAACGCATTTACGCGCTTCCCTTCCCGTTGGTGACCGGGAAGGGGGCATGTGGGACTCGCCAGGAGGGGACCGCAACATTCAACGTTGCGGCTCCCTCCACGACTGCCTCTCGTAATTCCACCAGGTCAGAGCCCGATGGAATCCCGGGAGGAGGGAATACCCACTAAAAAACTCCGGCACCTGCCCTCTCGCCGCTACGCCGACAGCCAAGGGGCTGTATGTGGGGCCATGGTTGGTACTCACCACAACGGCAGTCGCGGCCTGCCCGCATCCGGGCCTCCTCCGATGGGGAATGGCCGGGCAAGTTTGGCCATTCCCCCCCTCTCATCAGGGCCGTGCAAGGCGAGCGATGGTTCACCTCCCACCGCCCGCTTGGCCCCGACCGGGGGGACAGATGGTGTGTCCCCCCCCTCCAACGGCTCCTCGCGCTTTTCTCTATGGCGAGAAATGCGGGGAGCGTCCCGGGGCGAACCCCCTCAGACCAGGGATGCCCGCTCACTCGGACATCTCCTCACTCCTACTTACACCCAGAATCGGGGAGCCGTCTCTTTCTTGTTCAGCCCTTCGGCGCTCAGGGCGAATACCCCTTGTTACCGGGGGGCTACACATCCTACTACCCATGGTATGACTTGCCGCCACCTTATGAGCAGCGCAAACTGCACACTTCTGCACCGCTGAACAGGCCGAGGCCATATGGCCCGGCCTCCCGCATCGAAAACAAAGTCCGCTCCGGTCGACATTTGAGGGACACATGGGTTTTGTGTGCCCTAGTCCCATACACTTATAGCATCGAAGAGGGGGGGCAGCAGTGGCCCGTATTTCCGCCATAAGCCACCCTATCTTGACGCATCCGTCTCCAATGGCTGCTTTCGCAACGTCTACTGGGCACCTCAGCCGCATCCGCTTGGTGCCATTTAGTCCCTCTGTGATTTCCGTTCCCTTGATCTTGGCGGCATCGCAACCTGTCCTGGCTGCGATGGTTCCCAGTACCTCTTCCTTCCTGGTCGCATCATCTAGGCCCGTTATTAATAAGTCGACCATCTTAACCGGGCGCCCAACAGAGGCATCAGCACCTAGAACCCGGCGCAGTTCCTCAGCCAGCTTGTCAGCTTTCGTGGGGTCTGGACATTCTAACACCCTGCCCCCCGTCTGTGACACCCTCATCCGCATGCCCCCCTCAAGACCGAGGGCAGGGAGGGATATGTTGTCTATCGCCTTGCGCATAATGTCAGCAATGGTAATTCCCCTCTCTTTGGCGTCTTCTGAGATATTTAGCACCACCGCAAACGTGCCCGGGGGAGTCAAGTTCGGCCGTCTGGGACGGGTCTTCTTCTGCGGTGGCTCAGCTGGTGCAGTGACTTCTGTAGTTTCCAGGGGAGCCTCTTGAGATGGCCCCTCCTTTCGTTTCCTCCTACGCTTCCCTCTTTCAACTTCGGTCCACTCGCCCTTAGGTTGAGGTGGAGCTCTCTTCTGCTGTGAAGGCTGGGGCCGCTGCTGGGGCTGACGTCTCGTGGCTGCCGCATACGACACAGCCTCCGTTGCCGAAATATCTGCGACAATCTTCTCAGGCTGCTGAGCCGAGGACAGACGCTTCTCAAGGCCCACCAGGCGCTGGTCAATCATGCTTTGCATTTCCGACATAATGGAGCTCTTAAATTGCTCCAGAGACCTCTGTTGCTCCTCTTGAGCCTTCTTCATCCAGGCGATCTCGGCGTCCCTTGCCGCCACCAAGTCTTTGTAATGCTGCTTTGCTACGCTTAGCTGCTTTATCTCCTTTTGCGCGTCTTCAAGTAGCGAGTAGTTATGACGAATCGTCTCTAAAAGCTCGCATGTTTCTTCCGTGTACCCCTGCTTGAACTCATTGAAGGTCTTAGCCATCTTCTTTTGTAGCCAGATTATTTTCTCTCCATCATCCGGCAATTCTGCGTCGTTGGCGTACTCAATCAGGACTCGAAAGTCGGCTTTGATGGACGCATCAAGTAATCGGAGTCTTGCCCGCACTCCGTCATAGATGTGTTCCGCAACTTCTCGAACTCCCACCTCTTCCACCTGTTCCATCTCCTCCGCGGACTCGGAGGGCGACTCCACTCTCGGCCGTTTGGCCTCCGGCAATTCGGCACTGTTTTTCTCCGGACCCTGTGCGCTGTCCTTGACATCACCACCTTTTTTATTCAATGACTTCTTGTCTATAACATTCATAACTAATCCCACGAGTTCGGGAGAACAAAACGTCCGCCCGGGCAGAGATCCCGAGTGCCCGGGTAACCCTACTACTCCCTGGGGGGCGGGAAGTGCCCAGGGGTGGCGATCCCAGGTTGGCTTCCTCTACCAACCACCTGTAAACAGGCTTCCGGCACCTCGTCCTCAAATACCGGAACTTTAAGGATTTCTTTATAGAGGTTGTCTCCTCGCGGTCCCCATGAAGACGACCCCCGCTCCTGCACTACGTACAGGGCTACGGTTTACGTTTTTTATTGGGGTTGTCTCCCCTTGGCCCCCCGAGGCGGGCCCCTGGTCCTGTACTACGTACAGGATAACAGGAGGGTCGAACTATTAGCCATCACGGTAAATGGGACCAAAATGAATTGTTCGCCATTTACAGTGACGCCCAGGGTGCACCGTCCCTCCCACTGCCTTTCCCAATCCACATACATGGACGGGGACAAGCAGTAGAGGGAACACGGGGAGGTTGTCCGACCACGCACCCCAACCTAACCTAACCTAACCTAACCTAACCTAACCTAACCTAACCTAACCTAACCTAACCTAACCTAACCTAACCTAACCTAACCTAACCTAACCTAACCTAACCTAACCTAACCTAACCTAACCTAACCTAACCTAACCTAACCTAACCTAACCTAACCTAACCTAACCTAACCTAACCTAACCTAACCTAACCTAACCTAACCTAACCTAACCTAACCTAACCTAACCTAACCTAACCTAACCTAACCTAACCTAACCTAACCTAACCTAACCTAACCTAACCTAACCTAACCTAACCTAACCTAACCTAACCTAACCTAACCTAACCTAACCTAACCTAACCTAACCTAACCTAACCTAACCTAACCTAACCTAACCTAACCTAACCTAACCTAACCTAACCTAACCTAACCTAACCTAACCTAACCTAACCTAACCTAACCTAACCTAACCTAACCTAACCTAACCTAACCTAACCTAACCTAACCTAACCTAACCTAACCTAACCTAACCTAACCTAACCTAACCTAACCCAACCCAACCCAACCCAACCCAACCCAACCCAACCCAACCCAACCCAACCCAACCCAACCCAACCCAACCCAACCCAACCCAACCCAACCCAACCCAACCCAACCCAACCCAACCCAACCCAACCCAACCAGTCGTGCTCGGACCTCCCTAGCGAGCACACGTGCACCAGGAGCTTGGGCGCGCCCATGCGGGCGTGCCTGCTCCCGCCCGGGCGGGCGCGCGCCCGCCCGGGCGCGGTCACCACCGATAGAGGCGCGGGTGCTCCCGCTCGGACGCGGGTGCTCCCACACGGGCGCGGGTGCTCCCGCAATGGCGCGGGTGCTCCCTTTCGGGCGCGGCTATACTATCAATACTGCTCACCTGTGTGAAATCAAACCCAATTAGCCCTTTGTGCCTTAACTACTTCTAACGAATTCCACCCTATCTTCGCGAAGTGACAGTGTTGGTGCCAGTGACAGTGCCAAGTGACATGGACGCACATCCCGCGCCAGGCGGAAGTGGTCGTGACCGGACGGTAGTGTGCGCCGAGTGATGGTGCTTCGGCGCTGCAGCGATTGCGCTCCTACGTGTTTTCCGTGACTCCTTCCGGCGGTTTCCGGGCATGGGCGCCTCCGCGCCCGGGTGAGCGCGCCCGGGCGGGTGCGCCCGTGCACCCTGAAATTTGACGGCTGCTACAACCTGCACTTCCTCCTGAAATTAAGTTCAACCACAGTCTACGCCTGTAAGTCACTTGATATTTCCACTCACCCACGATACCCGGCTCAAACCCTGCTGCGGACACTGCTTCAGAGGAACAGACCAACCACTGTGAAAACCCGCCTCTTGGCAAACAACACAATATTCAACAACACTCCAAGCCTGACACAGACCAGGCCCCCCATAATGCGACACCCCGTTCCTTCAACGACCATCGAAACAAGTAATTTCATTGACAAGCACACGACTCCGAGGCTTGATCTGCACTTACCCGAGGATGTTCAAAATGCACAACCCGATTGACGACATGCTCCCCTAAATGAAGCTTACACCGTGAATACCACGATACGCTCTCATAATGACTCTCTTAAGTGATCTAACTATCATCTCAAGTGTTCCAAATTGTAAATAAGTGCTTAACGTTATCCCACGCCCCCTGTGTTATATTATCCGCGCCTAGTCGCGGGTGCGCCCGGGCGCGGGTGTGCCCGGGCGTGCCCCTCTTTGTAAATAATGTGTAAATAACGTGTACCTAATTGAAACTCAGATTTTACTATACTAGGTAACCCCACATGGACATAATTGTTTTATTGTGACAAACGCGTGCTCAGGTGCGGCCTATTTGAATGTACCTAAACTTTAGTTAACCTCACGGTGCCCCTTAGTTTACCTAACTCTAAGTGTTCCATAATGTACATAAGGATTCCTTGAACACAGAAACTTACATTCTGTGAAATGTTAACCCCTTTCATACTCCACATGGATTGTGAAAACTCCACAGCTACATGCTGTCTTTTATTGTGTCTAACTGTTTGCACATTGTAATTAACTACTTATCTATGCCTAGTAACCCCACATGTTATAATTGCGTCTCATCGTGTCAGGCGCGTGTTTAGACGCGCCCTATTTGAATGTACATAAACCTTAGTTAACCTAACGTTACCCCTTAGTGTACCTAACCCTACGTGTTCCATAATTGTACACAACGACATTCCATGCTATGTAAATCCCTTTGATACTCCACATGTTTATATCTTGTATTCTAACCCTTTTGAAACTCCACAGCTACAAGCTGTCTTTACTGTGTCTCACGGTCATATATATTGTAAATACCTACTTATTTGTTATGTCTTACGCCCGTGCCTGACCGTAGGTATATCTCGCAGGCACGGCTCTTATTATAGCTTAGATCATATGTGTACCTTGTCCCGGCGGGTGCGCATGCTCCCGCGCGGATGCGGGCGCACCCGGGGAGACTTTGCCTGGGGGGACGTAGCCACTATTGGGCGCGGCCGTGCCCGCGCGGGTGCGGGTGCTCCCGCATGGCCGTGCTAGTCATAACCTCTGTTCCTATTAAGCTCAGAAATTGTACATAAATCATAAGCCTAATTTTGTCTTGGCCCAATTCATATTTCTTTTGTGCCCATCTTTTCATTATTGTATTTCGTCTGGCGGGAGTGCGTGCTCCTGCGGGGGTGCGGGCGCGCCTGGTGGCGACTGATCTGGGGGGATTGCAAGCGCCGCTGGGCGCGGCCGCGCCCGGGTGGGGGCGGGTTCTCCCGTACGGACATGTTGGCCACAACATCTGTTTTATCGTTAAGTGTGTGTCCTAACCATGTCTGCAGAGACGACTATATATCCACATGCATCTCTACATTACGTCATGCGTACCTCATTTACGCCGAACGATATTCTTTCCTCATCATTTTGATTCCACACGTCCATTACTCTGCACACATGGTTTTTTTTTTTTTTTCTCATGTATATATTCTGCAGGCACGGCCATTATTTAAGCTTAAGTAATTTTTCGTGTGTTAATCTTCGCCACATGTATACTTAGTCCTGGTGGGGGCGCGGGCTCCCGCGCGGGTGCGGGCGCGCCTTGGGAGGCTATGCCTGGGGGACGTAGCTGTCTTTGGGCGCGGCCGCGCCCGCGCGGGCGTAAGCGCTCTCGCACGATCATGTTAATCATGGCACCTGTTTCTGTTGCGACCAGCAATTGTATCTATATCACAAGCCTCATTAGCACTTATATCTAATTAAGGGAAAAAAAAAAAAAAAAAAAAAAAAAAAAAAACATATATAGAGCACAACTTAACATTCGAATAAAAAAAAAAAAAAAAAAAAAAAAAAAAAAAAAAAAAGGAATACGCTCATTGCACTATTAAGTTAGAATTAAGTTATTTTCATTACGTTAATAAGTCACCACTCTGGACTATGTCATCCATTTCTTTTTTTGTAAATCACTCCAGCATCTATTCTATTGTCATTTCACCATTTGTTTATGTTTATTATTTTGTATCACCGTGCCTACAGACTAAGTAACCTTGTTTTGTGGACAAAGTATCACCCCACCAACTCGTGACCACCCTTAGCTTATGTTTAACATTCGCTTTATTGCATACACTTTGTTCGCCCCTTTGTATTCCAACACGCGGTCAGCTTCGCCCCGGGCGAGCGCGGGTGCTCCCACGTGGTCCCTGACTGCCTGGGCGCGGCCGCGCTCGTCCGAGAGCGGTTACGCCTTAATTTGCCCATTCTTTTTAAATTTAACACTTTCTTTCGCGCCTCGGTTCGTTTCGGGTGTTTCTTTCGCCTTCTATAATTCCAACACGCGACTTGCTTCGTCCCGGGTGGGCGCGGTCGCTCCCACGCGGTCTTCGATTGCCTGGGTGCGGCCGCGTCCGCCCGGGAGCGAATACGCCTAAACTGGCCCCTTTACGATACTCACATTTTATCTTGGGCTCCGTTTCGTCTCGGGCGTTCCCTTAGCCCCTTTCTTTTGAAATTTTAACACGCGGTCAGTTTTGCCCTGGGTGGGCGCGGGCGCTCCCACGTGGTCTCCGACTGCCTGGGCGCGGCCGCGCCCGCCAAGGAGCGGACTCGCCAAAATTGACCCCTCTTTGATTATCACCTTTTCATATGCGCCTCGTTTTGTTTCGGGCTTTCTATTCAACCCTCTGAATTCCAATACGCAATCAGGCGCTTCCACGCGGTTTCCCGCTGAGCGGTCGCGCCCGCCCAGGAGCACATACGCCAAAATTGGCCCCCTCCTTGATATCCACATTTAATTTTGCGGTCGAGCGCACCCAACAACATGCACCAAAATCTTTGAAAGTCACTTTTCCATGTCACCGGACCGCCGCCGGGACTTTCCACCCAATTTTTCCGCGCCACATGACCAGCTCCTCGGGTCAGGCACGCACCCCGCCAGCAACGCAGCCGTCACCTTCAGCATCGGCCTGGCCCCGACTTCCATCGGCCGGCTGGGTGCGGACGTCGGCTCCTCACCACCGGGGCCTTCTTCGTGTGGAGAGGGGCGCCTCTCCGACGGTGCCGCCCCTGGAGTGGGTCGGATCCTCATCGGGTCCCATGCGCGCGGAGCCTGGGTGGCGCGCCCCGGCGGCGGCCTGCAAGAAACCCCTTTCGTTTTTCCAACTACTTATTGTAACAACACTCTCGCCCGGGTGGGCGCGGCCGCTCCCGCTCGGTCTCCGGCTGCTTGCAGCTTCGCCCGCGTGGGAGCGGGTGCGCACGCACCAGTCTTTCTACATTTGAACAACCTGCATCAAACTGCACCCCTGTACTAAATACCATTTTTTGAACAACTCTCGTATGCTTCATTGGACTGCCGCTGGGACCCTCCGCCCAACTTTTCCGCGCCACGCGACCAGTTCCTCGGGCGAGGCACGCATCCGCCAGCAACACGGCCATCATCTGCAGCATCGGCCCCGGCCCCGACCTCCAACGGCAGGCTGGGTGCGGACGTCGGCTCCTCACCACCGGGGCCTTCTTCGAGTGGAGAGGGGCGCCTCTCCGACGGCGCCACCCCTGGAGCGGTCGGATCCCCATCGGGTCCCATGCGCGCGGAGCCTGGGCGGCGCGTCCCTGCGGCAGTCTGTCTGAAGCTTCAAATTTATCTTTCTTCTCCTCCTATCCCCCCTTCTTCGCCTTTCTTTCCTCTATCCTCTTTCTTTTGTATCCCTCTATCTTTCTCTTTCTTTCTCCCTCTTTTTCTTCCCCCGGCCCGGCACCGGAGGGCAACAAGCCTCACCAAGGGATGAGCCCGATGGTGCCGGTCCAACTCGTTCCACCCCCCAACAACTCCCAACCACATCTAAAACCTTCCTACACCAGCCCACGTTACTAACCATCAGTCTAAAAAAAAAAAAAAAAACCCAACCCAACCCAACCCAACCCAACCCAACCCAACCCAACCCAACCCAACCCAACCCAACCCAACCCAACCCAACCCAACCCAACCCAACCCAACCCAACCCAACCCAACCCAACCCAACCCAACCTAACCTAACCTAACCTTTTTTTTTTTTTTTTTACGAGGGGAATGCTTTACGCATACGCCACCGCGGGGCGACACGGTGGGGTTATGTGGGACTCACCCGCCGGGTTAGTGGCGACGGGCATACCCACTAAACCCCTCGGTGTGCCTCTCAGGTTTTCGGGAAACGGCATGGGATCCTTTCTGGGAATACAAGACCACGCCGCCCCACTCGGCCCGGCATTCCGGGCCCCTTCTCATTGTAGGAGATGCCCGGACACACGTGGGCATCTCCTCAATCTCTACCAGGCCAATAGGGCGGGCAGGGGTTCACCCTACCCCCACCCGCCGGCCTGTTACGCAGGAAAACGGCGCGCGAACTGTCGTCGCCTCCTCCCGGGTCTTCTTTGTCGGAGCGGGCCCGCCTGCGCGTCAGTTTCGCGTTCCCGCTCTGCAGCCTCCTTCTGCGTCATCACTTCTTCGCAGAAGGAGACTACGGCCTCCCATGACCTCTCACTGTCCAGCATGGCATTGATAATGCTGGGCAGTGACAGGTTCCCACCCACCGTGGCCATTAGCGCACGGCGCTGCGAGCTCCAGGCTGCGCACACTTTTTTGGCCATGGATGGAGTCGCAAACGTTACATCCACGATGGACCCTCCATTCCTCCTGACGCAAGTATAAACTGAGCCCCTATTACAAACAATGAGCCCTGACGTCCCGACCCAGTCTGCCAGAACAGTGCCTTTAGGTTCAGTGACAGGAGAATTCCAGGCTGACGATTTACAGTTAAGATCCCCCATTATGAGTACAGGATTTGGACTTAATCTTCTCAACACTGGACTAAGCGTATCGAGGTAGACTTCAAGCTCAGCCACTCCTCGGTTGGGTGAGAAATAACCCCCGATCACTACAAAATCTCTTATTTTTACGACAACAAACCCTGCGCCTCTTTCTATAACCTGAAAAGGAGGAGCACAAGTTGGAGTGCAGACTGCAACGACACCATTTATATCCCCAGCCCAGTTTGGTTGAGGTGAGATGTAATACGGCTCCGATGCTACCGCCACATCTATAGAACTCTCCGCCATTGCTTGTGCAAAAAGATCTTGTGATCTGGCGCAGTGGTTTAGATTAGCTTGGAGGAATAGAAGAGGGCCACTATCCATTGGTGGTTTCCATTGCCTCTGGCGGACTAGGCCGCTCTACTCGATTGGTGGTGGCCGGGGTCCCTCCGGCTACCTTGTGCTTTTTCGTTGGTGGGGCACATTTTTTAGTCCCCATGCTATGGTCCGCAGGCCGTTTAAGGTTCGCACAGATTGGACAGTGCGGCTTTTCAATGCACTGTGCTACTTTATGACCAGCCTTACCGCAGCGAAGGCACAAGTTGCTGCGGTCTATCTGGGCATTGCACTGCTGCTTAGTGTGACCCAACTCCAAGCAGCGGAAGCACATGAGCGGACGTGGCTCTAATGCACGGACAGAGACAGAGCTCCATCCTATGAGAAGTCTACCTTCTCCAACGATTACCCTAGCGGCGATAACCGGACACTGTACAGAAACAGTCCCCATCCCTCCCGGTCCACTACGGATTACCCCCACCTTTACAGAATCTTTCAGGCACCCCCCCTTCGAAGATACTGCACTTAAGATATCGTCTTGTGAGATAGAATCGTCCAATCCAGACAAACGAAGGTCCACGCATTTTACCGGCCTTGTGACTTTAACCCCCTCTGGGAGAATACCTTTTAGCTTTTCAGCTAAGCGATCCGCCTTGTCACCAGAGTCAGAACCTGGTATTTCTATTGCGCGGGCTCCAGTGAGAGTCATTTTTACTTTGACTCCGGCTATTTCTAGGTCTTCCAACGCTATGCTTCGCCTCGCCCTACCAATGACGTCAGCATATGATAAGCCTTGGTCTTGTGCCTCTTTGTCTAAAGTAATGACCACCGCTGTTGTACGTGGTGGTCGCAGCTTGTCCTTCTTTTTCTTCTTTTTCTTATTCTTTGCAGCTTCTTCCTGTTTCTTAGCTGCTTCCTTCTTCTTTGCTTTATTATTTGCTTTGCGATTTGTGACTTGTTCCCAGCCCTCCTCCTCTACAGGCTGATTGGTGGAGGGTCCTGGTGTCGACAAATCTTTCTGTGAAGGCACTTTCTTCTTCGCAGTCCCTGAACGTAGCGCAGGCTTTGGTTTGGGTTGAGACACAGGTGTAGAACCAGATTGTGACTCAGATAGCGGCTGCGGAGTCGTCTTTTTGCCTTTCCCCTTGCCTTTCTTTTTCCCACTCTCCGTTCGTGGTGCCGGAACCGGGGGTGCTGGCAGTTCAGGCTCTTGAACAGGCAACTGAGTTGCAGGGGCTGCCCTACTCCTCCTGTCCGCTGCCAGTGGCGGACGAAGCCGTTCCTGAGGAGGCAGGCGTGCCTCAATCGACTCTATTCTGGTATTTACCATGGTACCCACTCGCATCATGACATCTCTCATTAATTCTTCACTCAGTGTAGGTGTTAACGTAGGTGTTGACGCCTCTGGCTCCATATCTACATCGTTTGGTTGACTGGACGAACGTTCGACACGGCCCCTTTCTAAAGCGACTCGAAGCTCAGCCACTTCCTTCTTTAATACGTCAAGCTCCGCCTGCTGGCGAGCACACAGAGCCTGCAGTTTCACCGTCTCCTCGCTAGCTGTGCGCTTGACGAGGGCATCCACGACCTCAAAAATTGAGACTGACGCATCCTTCAGTGACCGCTGGAAAGTTCCTTTGAGGTTCCTGGAGTGCTCAGCCACATGAAGGATGACGCCGATGTCCTCTTTCACCTGCTGCTTTAGAACTTCAGCAACCTTTTCATCAGCGTCCAGCGGATTTTTGATGATTCTCTCAATTCCGCGGCGGGCCCTGTTCTCCCTCGCGGCTTGTGCCATAGAAATGGTGTCTTCTTCGGCCTGCAGGATTAATTCCTCCCGACGTGCCGCAACCAACTGGGACTTCGCCCTTGCGAGACCCATATAATCCCCGGTGGTCGGGGGACGACCTCTTCCGCGATCGAGACTCGTCGTTGACAAAACCGACCGAGCTGACCTATCCGACTCCGAGCCTGAGCTGCGCGAATCATTCGCGCGCTGGCGCTTCTTGCCTTTGCGTGAGGCACGTGGCTCACGGAATTCGCCACTCCGGCCTTCCGCCTTCAGCGTGCAGTCAGAGCCTGATAGCCCACTCTCCACACTTCCCACTCTCTCCAATACAACTACTGGTTTTTTTGTTTGTAAATTAAGATCCATATTTATTCCCACGAGTAATATGGGCAAAGTTGAACCACCCAGGCAGAGGCCCATACCCGGGTAGGCCGGGGTTCTCGAAGCAGGGGTTGGCTTATTCCCTGCTCCGTTGCCGTGTATCGACTGAACTCCCTCCAGCCATTCACCCCCTCGCCATAGACGCGACAAAAAGCTTGGGGTTGGGGTTTTTTATGGAGGTTTTCTCCTCGCGGGGACACCCAATTAAGGGCAGCCCCACCGGCCCTAAGACGTGACTAGGTCACCGGTTTTGCCGACGGTTGGCAATGAATGCCCGTCCGCCGATCACGTTTTACCGTGACCGGACGAACCCGCCGCCCACGCTCGCACCGCCGCTACCCGGAATCTCCAGGACGCCGGTCGAGCTCGAACCGAGTCGCCGCTACCCAGAATACGTCTGGGACGCCGACTTGGAGCCCACACTATCCGCCGAAGCGGACAGGACCGTGAGGTCCCCGTCCGTAATTTTTTAGAGAGGTTTTCTTCCTCGCAGCCCCCATCCGTTGGGATGGCGGCCCTCGCTCCCGCACCACGTACGGGGTTACGAGCGGATGACGCCAGGACAGAACCGGTGCCATCTCCGACTGTCAGACCATTAGCCATCACCGTGTCAAAAACGGTGACGCCCAGGGTGCACCGCGAGGAGGTTGTCTGACATGGCACCCCTAACCTAACCTAACCTTTTTTTTTTTTTTTTTTTTTTTTTTTTTTTTTTTTTTTTTTTTTTTTACATCAGGAAACTGCGTTATCGCACTTCCCGGCACCGGGAGAATGCCGGGGGTATGTGGGGCTCACCATGGAAGCCGCCGCTGGCTTGCGACGGCACCACTTTCCGCCCAGCCGATCCCCCACCCAACCCCTAATGGGTTCGATGGGGGGCCGGAGGGGGGGCATACCCACT
The DNA here is from genome assembly GCA_943789525.1 of Agriphila geniculea. Classification (NCBI taxonomy): domain Eukaryota; kingdom Metazoa; phylum Arthropoda; class Insecta; order Lepidoptera; family Crambidae; genus Agriphila; species Agriphila geniculea. Next base: position 14,349,499 of record OX038898.1, on the reverse strand, counting down.
AAAAACCTGACGATGTCCCTTCACGTCACCTTGGTGACAATGCCTCCTCGTACGATTCGCCATCATCTGACAACAAATCGTCCAAGGAGGCATTGCAACCTGGCGGATTCACGGGAACACTTGCGTACACTACCGCGGCCCCGCCAGTGATTGTCCGCCCTAGGCAGACCCGACCATCATCCCCGAAATCCGGGGGCGACACAGGGTGTCCCGGGACACTTGGGACACCCTGAGTCATCGGAAGCCTGTGCAATGCAGGGGTGGGTCCTCCCAAACCCATTCCCCGCTGGCTTCCGAGAGAAGACGAGGGGCTATACCTTCCTGTCCAACCAACCCCCCTTCTACTCTGATCGTCAATTATAGACGACTGATCGAATCGGCGGCCACGCCGACCTGTTCGCCTCCTTCTACATAAGGCTGCATTAGAGTCACTTTCCCTAATGCGTTCTAAATCTTCTTTTTGCGTCATCACGCTAACACAAAAGTCGCTCATTGCATTCCAGGATCTTCTGCTTTCCAACATTTCGTGAGCATGCGAATCTCCGTGCCACTGAATAATTCCATTCTAAAACTACCTAGAAGTAATGTACCGATGATATACGTTCTTATTTCAGATATCAAATCGATTGTACCGGCTTCCCGGCAGAATGATTGACAAAAGCATGTGGCACGGAGATTCGCATGGTTTGAGGTTATGTTTTTTGTTAAATCGTCGAATTCCAGATCAATCGGAGCCTGTACCGCTGGGTTGATGTATTTGTAGCCGTTACATATTCATTGTAACAGCTACAAACATATTTGTTGCTCATGTAACGCAACAGGGACAAAGATATGGCGATCTAAAGTTTTAAAAGCATGCGACTCTCCGGCCCACAAGCTTAAGTCTAAAATACTGGTGAAAATTGTATTAAGATTAAAAATAAGCAAGTTTACGTAACCGTTTGATCACGATAAACGGCCCGAAAACATATTTTCACTATATCTTCATTCGTTTTAGAGAAATAAGTAAATTTATTTACTATGATTTATTATGAATAATCAGTGTGTAGGGTGACCATATCGTCGGTCCGTAGGAATCATTAGGCTGTTTCTAATAAAATTCAAGTTGAACTACATAATGTTGAGGGTTGATTTGCCTACATACTCGTACGTATCGTACCTACTATCATACTGTTACTGACTATGCAATATTGCAATATTTTTTAGGGGACGTAAAAAGGTGACTTTTATCCTAATCGAGATGACAAAATACAAACAAACAAATGAGAAAGTAGGTAACCTTATAAAAACGTGTTAAAAATGTGAACGTCATAATTGGTATAATAATTGCCCACTCAGTACCAGTCACCCATCATCATCAGTATCAGTCACCCATTAATTTAGGTCTCGGTTGAATGCAACCGAACTGAGAACTTCCTTCGTTTTTTGAAGTATTAGTCTTTCAAAATAGGTATCTAAAAACACTTCAACTTGCATTTTAGACCGATCGGGATAAGTTTTTAGCTTTTAAAAATATTAAAGTTTGTTTTTTTCGTATATAGTTTCTGCACCATTCACTTAGCCTAATACATGAAATTGTGTCATTTTGGTTTGATGCATAAGTAACAATTTAGGTTTTTGTCTTTTTTAACGCTATCGGACGAAAAGAAAATTAAAGTTGAAAATTTTACTTTCATGATGATTATGTACTTACTTGAGCTTTTTGTGTCATCTTTGTCCACGGGAATACTGTTATTTGACTATTACCTAAAGCGTTACCTTAGTAACTCCAAAAGAATATTACAATTGGTTAAATAAGTGTTAAATGTTTTAGATCAATAGTATCTGTTGTACATAATGTTTTGTGCTAAATTCATCAATGGAATTTTCAGCTTTTTATTTTTTTCTTTTCAACACCCTGTAAAAGTCACAAAAGAAAATGGGGGGGGTGGGGGGGGTGGGAGCCGGGGCACCGCTGTTTGCTGCGTACTTCGAGCACCGCTGCTACGTACTTTGCCGTTCGAGCGACTTTGGGTAAAAGAATTTGTAAAAAGTAGCCTCTATTTCGTATTGAGCCAGCACAATATCCCACTTCAAATTAATTCGCCTAATTTAAAGTAAGTAAGTGACTTAAGTGACGCCTAAGCATAGGTACTGAAGTTCGGTGACACATTTGAAGTAACGAGTAGGTAGGTAGGTAAGAAGTATACGAACGAATATAAATACATTTGATGATACTGTGGCCGCGTTCCGAATCACGCTCACAGCGCTGTTAGCGCGTATCCGACCAAATTAAATAGTCACAAAATATTACACAGATAGGGTATTTGTGTACCTACTTCATTTAATGGATTATAGGCTAACAGTGCTGTTGGCGTGATTTGGAAGTAGGCATGTGTTATTATTGTCAATTACAGTCTCATTGATGAGATGACATCATTAACATTCTTGTACTCTACCTCTTGCAAAGTTTAAAAAGAAAGGATTACCTACCTACTGTAACAAAATATTTTTTGAGGGTAAGGAAATAAAAACCGGTCAAGTGCGAGTCGGACTCGCACACAAAGGGTTCCGTACCAAAAAACGGCTAAAAAATCACGTTTGTTGTATGGGAGCCCCCTCAAATATTTATTTTACTAGCTGACCCGACAGACGTTGTCCTGTCTTAGTTATAAATATTAAATTCGAATTGGTATAAATTATTGAAAAGTTTAGTTCAGAGATTAGTAGGTAAGTACCGTTCCCGTTTCCGTTTTCGTTCTCGTTCCCGTTCCCATTTACTTTAAAACCCAACAGCTTTATAAATAACCAAGTACCTATACATCACTTGTTATGTTAGTAACGTGTATGTTAGTCTATTCAAACTTACTAATAAGGCGTGATGGCTCTGAACTAACCGTGATGAGCACTAAGAAATTCAGTTTTCTTATAACCTCTTTGTAAGAAAAAAAAAAATATTTTACATGTATTTTATTAATAAAATAACTCCGAACGAAGCATCTGTTTTATTACATCCTTAATTGTATGTTTTTTTTTATCGTTGTTCGCGCGTATCTTCGACATTTATGGACCGATTTTGATGATTCTTTTTTTGTTCGATTCAATTTTTTTGCGAAATGGTCCCATTTATTTTTTTTCAAATCGGTTCAGTAGTTTTCAAGGTATCCTGAAAACACTATGATTTTGCATCAACTAACTTGACTATTTTGTTATTTATGAACCGAATAAGATGATTCTTTTTGTTGGGTAAGAGGTACTTTTAGTCTTTTTAACCGACTTCAAAAAAAAGAAGGTTCTCTTTCAGTTTGACCTGTATGAATGTATGTTTCTCCGCGAATATCTCACGTTTGACTGAGCCGATTTTTCTACCAAATAATATACTTACACTACACTACCTAATAGAGAAGGTACTTACACTAAAAACAAAAAAATAAAAATTGTTTTAAAAATAAAAAAAAATGTTTTAAAAAACAAAAAACCAACTTCAAATAACCTGCCTCTAAAAAGCAAGAAATAATATTCAAATCATTAGATATGCATTATCATTGTTATATAATAACAACACGTATATTGAAGTCGGGTAGGGCTTTTAGAATAAAAAAACGAAGTTGTACTCCAGCCCCACCCGACTTCAATAGACGTGTTGTTATTATATAACAATGATAATGCATATCTAATGATTTGAATATTATTTCTTGCTTTTTAGAGGCAGGTTTTTTGAAGTCGGTTTTTAGTTTTTTTTTAAAAGGTAAGTAAATACTAAAGTTTAATTTTTCAAGTTTTGACTTATGTAGTAAGCATAAATTACTTTACAACCATTGAAACTTGTCCCAAGTAACAATACAAAAACTCACATACATACAAACGTAGAGCAGTGTGGAACAATGCAACACCAAAAGCTCTGAGTCTCATATTTCTCTCATTTTTAAAGATATGAATTCCGTTTTTAGAGGAACGGAATCTACTTAATTAGGTATAATTAAGTAGGTTCCGTTCCACCGTGTGTCCACCTAGGTGTACACAATGAAACATCCTCTGTCCAACAATGAAACACTGTTATTAATTTTGACATTTTCATATTTAGTGGAACAAGTAAATGACAAAATCTGTTGAATTCCAACCGATAAAGGTTTTCTCAAGGTATTGCATAATTATTCAGACTTTAAAAGTACCTATAGGTTTATCTCAGGTACAATGATTTGTGTGTGACGTGTGACTTAAAGATAAATGAGTCTAATTTTTTTTAAATCGTAGTTATGTACCTTTTATAGGCAATAACGATTTAAAATCAACAATTACTTATAATAGGCATTAATCTCTCAGGTAAAATTCTACATACTAAAAGATTAATGAGTCTGAAAATCACAAATATTAGGTAGTAGTAGTGGAAACACTGTTACATTGTGTCCACCCTTGAGCTGTGACATTCTTGGACACCTGGGGTATTTTAGAATAACATCAAAAAATAATCTACCAAAATCGAACAATTTATTAGGTAGTATCAAAGTTATTCTGTGGTAATGTAGTCCACGTGAATCTATGATACATGTACAAATATATTGATTAAAAAACACATTCGATGAAAAAGGCAACTGTCAAAAAAGCATTTTTTTTAAAAGCCCACGACTTAGGACAATTATTCTTAATGAAGGCTTTACAAAGTGACATTTTAAAAAAATAGTAACTATTTGCCTCTAGATGGCGTTGATGGAAAGAGAAGTGTAAAAATTGGCTTTTAAAAATAAACGGCCTGTACCAAAGAGGCAAATAAGCGTTCGCTGGCTGACATCTGGCCAAAGAGAAACATTTTAGGGTAACATCAGATTTGCCTGCCTACCTGAGTACTCTTCGAAGCTGAATAAAAAAATCACATTGACACATACATTTTTATCAACGCCATCTTATCTATCGAGCATACAGTTTTTTGTCATTTTGAAAAACCCTAATTGAAAAACAGTTTAGTTAATATTTTTACAAAAATCCTCCGACTAAAAGTAATGAACATACTCTGTCTGTCAGCTTCATCATCAGACCCTGGACTTCGTCTCCCATTAGAGTACTCGTCAAAACAATAGGGATGACGACTACTGAATAAAATAACAAAATACTAATAAAAACCGTAAACATATTGAACTTTTAGAGTAGCTTGTATACCTCTTGGTTTTATATATTGCGTATTATTTGTTTTATTACCCTTCAAAGTTGGGCGGACAAGTCCATTTAAAAAGTTTAAAATATATTAAAATAAATAATACATTTAATTAATCCATAAAATTTATAGCAAATTTGTATAAGAAACAATTTTGATAAACACAATATTTAATATAGCTGCCAAACTTTCCTACGCGTTGCATACAAACACCTAGGCGTGACGTCATAACTAGGGTAGCCGTTAGTATGGAGCGTTTTCGGGTGAGTCCAATTTTGTGTGCATTTTAAACTGTGATATCTCGGGCAGTTTTCACGCTAGCGAAATAATTATTTTACCAATGTTTCTTTTTTTGAGAGGTAATTTATGTAACATAAAATAAAAAAAATTTCGTCATGCCTATTCTAACGAGCCCAAACACGATGGGGTTGTAGGTTTTATCATAGAATTCCTGTGGGCTTCTTCCGGTTTCATCATCAGATCAGCTCAATGACACCATAATATTGCATTGCCTTCCAGTTCTGACCTATTTTCAAAGTTTCAAGTCTCTAGGTCATCGGAAAGCTAGGATAAAATCGTTCGCAATATATATCTATAAATATTAGGTCTTTACTTATGAACTTGCCGATATTTTGTCACATACAGAGAAAATAATAACTTCTATGTTTTAAAACATTTAACAATATCTTGATTTACGTATGTCGAATTATGACCATGATAGTCAACTATCAGTAAAAATAAAGTCCTTTTTTTAAGCTTTCATAGCCATGAAATAAAACACTTTTTAACGGATACTAGCGCGGTTTTATTGAATGTACTTTGGTATTTAGTTGGTATTTGGTTTGATTTTTGGTTTTTCCCGACGTTTCGGCACCTTTGCAGCTGCCGTGGTCACGGGGGGACTGAAGCTACCCGTGAGCCTACCCTCAAGCGATGAATTTTTTTTTTTTAGACGTTCAGAAATTAAAATTTAACAAAATTTTTAATTATTTTATGTTGATTTATAATTTAATTTTATGAATTATTTAATGCTAAAAAGAGAGAGAATCTACTGAAACTACCACCATTTCATAAAATTGGGGAGGCCCCTCCAAGAAAGAAATGGCGAAAGAAAACTTGGAGAGGGAGCCGACCTCCGTCTTTTGTATTAATTTATTTATTTGCAAAAGGAACTAACCGTATCATTAGATCTTACAGTGTGTGTGAGGGGCTTTAGCTTGTGAATGATGGGGTCCCAAGCTGGTGGAATTTTCCAACCATCATCTCTATTGAAATTAGGATATTTATTTATTTCGATAGCCTCGCGGAGCATTCTAGGGATAAATCTACGTTCCCTAGCAAGGATTTGGGGTTTGTCAAATCTAATATAATGGTTGGGCCCCTCAAAGGCGTGTTCACTCACTGCAGACTTGTTATCGCGCCTATGTTTCATGTCAGCTACATGCTCTTTGACGCGGGTCCCTATGCTTCTCTTTGTTTGCCCGATGTAGGAGAGTCCACAGTCACAATCTAGTTTGTAGACGCCTGCAGCTTGAAGGGGGATATTACACTTGACAGGTCGTAAGAATTGGTTGATCTTCTTCGGCGGCTTGAAGTAAGTTTTGATTGACGCTCGCTTCAGAATGTTTCCAATCTTGTCAGTGACACCCTTCAAGTATGGTAGGATGGCAGGTTGACGCTCTACTGTGGCTGGTTTGGCGCGTTTTCTGTGATTGAGGTGTGGTACTTGCAACTTGTTGTTACGCAGTACTTGTTGGACGTGCTGAAGCTCAGCAGTCAGGTGTTGTTTGTCACAGATTCCGCGGGCTCTCTGAAACAAAGATTTCCCTACGGTAGCTAACTGTATAGGATGATGGTGAGAGTCACCATTAAGGTATCTGTCTGTATGGGTTGCTTTACGATACACTGTGTGGCTCAAGGTTTGGTTCGGATTCCTGATAATGAGAATGTCTAGGAAAGCTAGTTTATTGTCTGCCTCTAACTCCATAGTAAATTGTATGTTGGGGTTTATGGAGTTAAGATGGTTAAGAAATGCAGGGACACTGTCTCTAGGTAGTATTGTGAAAGTGTCATCTACGTACCGTTTGTAGAACCGGGGAGTCACTGGTGCTGTGGCTAGTGCTTTCTCCTCAAAATCCTCCATGAAAATGTCAGCAACGATGGGGGATACAGGAGAGCCCATTGCTACGCCGTCCACTTGCACGTAGAACTCCTCGTTCCATAACAGATAGCCAGATGTTAGGCATAATTCTAGTAGTTCTGCATATTCAATTGGCATGTTGTTGTCAACTAGCTTTTTCCTGATGATATCAATGCAGTCCTGTACTGGTAAGCATGTGAATAAGGACTGAACATCAAAACTAACCATAGTTTCATCATCAGCGAGATGTAGATGTTGTATCTCACTGACAAACTGGTAGGAATCCTTTACAAAGGCTGATGTGTTACCTCTCAGTGGTGTGAGTGTTTTTGCTACGTGTTTAGCCAATTTATAAGTTGGTGAGTCAATTTGGCTTACAATCGGACGCAGCGGAGCATTGTCTTTGTGTATTTTCGGTAACCCATACAGTTTCGGCGGTGTAGGGCAGGATGGAATAAGATAATTGACATCAAGATCTAACTGTTCTGAATATTTTTTGATGAGTTCACTCGTTTTCTTAAGGATCTTGGCGGTTTGATCACAATTCACATGTTTATACGTTTTCTCATCACTTAAAAGTTCTTGCATTTTTGTGTTATAATCCGACGTATCCATAACTACCGTTGCGTTGCCTTTATCAGCTCGGAGGATAGTTAAATCGGGTCTAGTGCGTAAGTTCTTCAACGCGACGTGTTCATCATATGGAAGATTGTGTTTGGGCAGTTTACTACGTCGTAAAACGGATGAAATATCTTGACGTATAGCTTCACTATCCTCTTTTTTGAATTGGTTTTTAACTAGACAATCCTCTACGTTGCAAATAATATCCTCATACGGTATTCTGCGAGGTGTTACCGCGAAATTCAGACCCTTATTTAATACTTTTAAAGTCGGTTCATCCAATATTTGTTTTGATAAATTGACAACTGCACGAGTTTGACATTGACGGGTGTCATCTTCTACTCTATGGTTCGTATCGTACGGAAATGCATGATGACGTTTGTACAACTTCTCATATTTAGAAATTTGTCTATGCTTACATTCGTTGTATACTGCTGTTTCGCGTTTATTAAGTATCAGAATGTAATGGTTGAAGTCCGCCATGGCAAGTTTTATTTTCAAATCATTGGATAAGCGATCTATTTGTTGATTTAATGCTACTGATTCGGAACGATGTTCGCGGATTAGACTCACGAGCAACTTTTTGCTTGCCTGTTGTAGGATCTTGGCGCTCCCTCGTATGTCATGTTTTGGAGAAATCCTGACACAGTGCGGGATGAGATCTTGATCACGGCATCTCTTCAAGAAGTTTAATGATGTTATTCTTCTTGCGCGCTTCGTCATAAGATCTTCCAACCGACGGAATTTGTTTGCAATAGCCAGTCCGTACTGGTTGACATATTCACTTCTCAAGCTTACGCGCTCACTAGACATGAAATAAAACACTTTTTAACGGATACTAGCGCGGTTTCATTGAATGTACTTTGGTATTTAGTTGGTATTTGGTTTGATTTTTGGTTTTTCCCGACGTTTCGGCACCTTTGCAGCTGCCGTGGTCACGGGGGACTGAAGCTACCCGTGAGCCTACCCTCAAGCGATGAATTTTTTTTTTTTTTAGACGTTCAGAAATTAAAATTTAACAAAATTTTTAATTATTTTATGTTGATTTATAATTTAATTTTATGAATTATTTAATGCTAAAAAGAGAGAGGAGAGGAGCTCGGTGGCGCAGTGGTTTAGCGCCTGGCCCAGCGATTGCGGAGGTTAAGCAACGTTCGCAAGGGTCGGTCATGGGATGGGTGACCAAAAATTTATTATCTCGAGCTCCTCCGTGCTTCGGAAGGCACGTTAAGCCGTTGGTCCCGGCTGCATTTGCAGTCGTTAACACCCACCAATCCGCATTGGGCCCGCGTGGTGGGTTATGGCCCGTCCTCCTTATCCTCCCATAAGGAAGGCCTGTGCCCCAGCAGTGGGGACATTAAAATGGCTGATGGACAAAAAGAGAGAGAATCTACTGAAACTACCACCATTTCATAAAATTGGGAGGCCCCTCCAAGAAAGAAATGGCGAAAGAAAACTTGGAGAGGGAGCCGACCTCCGTCTTTTGTATTAATTTATTTATTTGCAAAAGGAACTAACCGTATCATTAGATCTTACAGTGTGTGTGAGGGGCTTTAGCTTGTGAATGATGGGGGTCCCAAGCTGGTGGAATTTTCCAACCATCATCTCTATTGAAATTAGGATATTTATTTATTTCGATAGCCTCGCGGAGCATTCTAGGGATAAATCTACGTTCCCTAGCAAGGATTTGGGGTTTGTCAAATCTAATATAATGGTTGGGCCCCTCAAAGGCGTGTTCACTCACTGCAGACTTGTTATCGCGCCTATGTTTCATGTCAGCTACATGCTCTTTGACGCGGGTCCCTATGCTTCTCTTTGTTTGCCCGATGTAGGAGAGTCCACAGTCACAATCTAGTTTGTAGACGCCTGCAGCTTGAAGGGGGATATTACACTTGACAGGTCGTAAGAATTGGTTGATCTTCTTCGGCGGCTTGAAGTAAGTTTTGATTGACGCTCGCTTCAGAATGTTTCCAATCTTGTCAGTGACACCCTTCAAGTATGGTAGGATGGCAGGTTGACGCTCTACTGTGGCTGGTTTGGCGCGTTTTCTGTGATTGAACTCATCAAAAAATATTCAGAACAGTTAGATCTTGATGTCAATTATCTTATTCCATCCTGCCCTACACCGCCGAAACTGTATGGGTTACCGAAAATACACAAAGACAATGCTCCGCTGCGTCCGATTGTAAGCCAAATTGACTCACCAACTTATAAATTGGCTAAACACGTAGCAAAAACACTCACACCACTGAGAGGTAACACATCAGCCTTTGTAAAGGATTCCTACCAGTTTGTCAGTGAGATACAACATCTACATCTCGCTGATGATGAAACTATGGTTAGTTTTGATGTTCAGTCCTTATTCACATGCTTACCAGTACAGGACTGCATTGATATCATCAGGAAAAAGCTAGTTGACAACAACATGCCAATTGAATATGCAGAACTACTAGAATTATGCCTAACATCTGGCTATCTGTTATGGAACGAGGAGTTCTACGTGCAAGTGGACGGCGTAGCAATGGGCTCTCCTGTATCCCCCATCGTTGCTGACATTTTCATGGAGGATTTTGAGGAGAAAGCACTAGCCACAGCACCAGTGACTCCCCGGTTCTACAAACGGTACGTAGATGACACTTTCACAATACTACCTAGAGACAGTGTCCCTGCATTTCTTAACCATCTTAACTCCATAAACCCCAACATACAATTTACTATGGAGTTAGAGGCAGACAATAAACTAGCTTTCCTAGACATTCTCATTATCAGGAATCCGAACCAAACCTTGAGCCACACAGTGTATCGTAAAGCAACCCATACAGACAGATACCTTAATGGTGACTCTCACCATCATCCTATACAGTTAGCTACCGTAGGGAAATCTTTGTTTCAGAGAGCCCGCGGAATCTGTGACAAACAACACCTGACTGCTGAGCTTCAGCACGTCCAACAAGTACTGCGTAACAACAAGTTGCAAGTACCACACCTCAATCACAGAAAACGCGCCAAACCAGCCACAGTAGAGCGTCAACCTGCCATCCTACCATACTTGAAGGGTGTCACTGACAAGATTGGAAACATTCTGAAGCGAGCGTCAATCAAAACTTACTTCAAGCCGCCGAAGAAGATCAACCAATTCTTACGACCTGTCAAGTGTAATATCCCCCTTCAAGCTGCAGGCGTCTACAAACTAGATTGTGACTGTGGACTCTCCTACATCGGGCAAACAAAGAGAAGCATAGGGACCCGCGTCAAAGAGCATGTAGCTGACATGAAACATAGGCGCGATAACAAGTCTGCAGTGAGTGAACACGCCTTTGAGGGGCCCAACCATTATATTAGATTTGACAAACCCCAAATCCTTGCTAGGGAACGTAGATTTATCCCTAGAATGCTCCGCGAGGCTATCGAAATAAATAAATATCCTAATTTCAATAGAGATGATGGTTGGAAAATTCCACCAGCTTGGGACCCCATCATTCACAAGCTAAAGCCCCTCACACACACTGTAAGATCTAATGATACGGTTAGTTCCTTTTGCAAATAAATAAATTAATACAAAAGACGGAGGTCGGCTCCCTCTCCAAGTTTTCTTTCGCCATTTCTTTCTTGGAGGGGCCTCCCAATTTTATGAAATGGTGGTAGTTTCAGTAGATTCTCTCTCTTTTTAGCATTAAATAATTCATAAAATTAAATTATAAATCAACATAAAATAATTAAAAATTTTGTTAAATTTTAATTTCTAAACGTCTAAAAAAAAAAAAATTCATCGCTTGAGGGTAGGCTCACGGGTAGCTTCAGTCCCCCGTGACCACGGCAGCTGCAAAGGTGCCGAAACGTCGGGAAAAACCAAAAATCAAACCAAATACCAACTAAATACCAAAGTACATTCAATAAAACCGCGCTAGTATCCGTTAAAAAGTGTTTTATTTCATGTCTAGTGAGCGCGTAAGCTTGAGAAGTGAAGCTTTCATAGCATTAAAAAAAGATCTTGAAAGTTACTCTTTTTTTTGTGAGCCAAAAAAGGGTGACCGGAGGGGTTGTAACTTAGCCAAAACTTATTTTTTTCGCTTATCGTAAATGGAATAGGTTAGCATAGTGTTCAAACATTAGTACATAAAAGTTTTGTTACAAGAGTGTTAACGGTTGTTAAATGAACAAAGAAAATGCTAGTATGAAAAATGCAACTTCTTGAAAATTCTCCATACAAATCGGCAATTTCATAGGTAAAGACCTATTATATACGGTTACGAAAACCTGCTTATTTTTAATCATAATACAATTTTCACCAATATTTTAGACTTAAGCGTGTGGGCCGGAGAGTCGCATGCTTTTAAAACTTTAGGTCGCTATTGCGTTACATGGGCAACGAATGTGTTTGTAGCTGTTACAATAAAGCACGTTCCAGACGGATTTAATCACGCCTCCCAACCAAGGTCACCTTGGTGGAAGCTTGATGGGGGCGTGGTTTCCATCCGTGGATTGTGTTGCGGCTACACGAGTTTACATCCAAGCGCCGCCAACTAGGGCTGCCAACCATACTATAATAATATGTCGTATTATACTATGTTTCGGGTCTGCGTGCTATATACTATTGAAGAAATATATAGTACGCAAAAATACTATATTTTCAACATCGATCGCTAGGAAACAAATGTTTCTTTTTTTTTTATTTGTGATCGTGAATTTTGACTGATTCTATAGCGTGTAGTGTATAGTCACACCATATAACAAATACTATGTGTATAGTGTATTGTATCTGAATTCTGAACGTATCTATCTGTCTTATTGCGTTCCAAACTTGTCAATATAAAATTGACAACTTAATTAAATCTTAATCCATGGACGAAATATATCTTAATCTTAACCATGGACGAATTTCTTTCATGTCTTAACTTAATCAGTAATACTGATACAATCGTAAGTAAGTTAAAAACGAGTTTTTAATTTACTTATATTTAATTAATATTGATGGTAGAAAATAATATGAGACTTTTATTTTGATTCATGATTGTTTTATTTATGGTTTATGATTTTGACCAAAACATTGTTCAAAAATGCAAAAAGTTCAAAAAATATAGTTTTTATAAAAAGTAAAATATAATAATATATTTGCCTAATTTTTGCCTTTTCCATAAACTACTATATTATTTTAAAGTGTACTAATTTTTTTAGCCTTATTTGAAAAATACTGTATTTCGCCTTAGACATGTTGGCAACCCTAGCGCCGACACTCTTTCCCATTCCACGGTAAAGATATCTATCAGTACTGTAACTCGGCCCTGTCCTTGAAATAATTACCTAAATAAACCCGCGCTGGTTCAATCAATTAATTTTAAGGCAATAATATAACTAGATTAACAAAACTAATGGTAAAATAAAAATAAAAAAAAATACATTATTGATGGGAGAAACAAATTATTTAATAATCCTTAGTACAATACCTACGTATTATATAATATTTTAAGTATACTTAATCTTAGCTTTCGGACTTTCCAGGTATTTAAAAATGTAAGGTATCTCTGGATTATTGGTTAATTATATTTATAATAAAAACAGCACAATCTGCACTTTGCAATAGTAAGAACTTATATTTCAATCAATAGTACCTATTGAATTTTTAGACTTTTGGCATTCAGAATGTTATTTCTATATTAAGGTAATAAATATAATAGAAAAAAACCCGGCCAAGTGCGTTTTGGGCAACACGCCGTACGGTTCCGTAGATACCTTATACCACACCATATTTAATACCATTATAATTTTTCGTCTGCAAAAATAACTTTGTTTTTCAGTGTTGTTATGAATGACAAAGTTATATTTGCGGTTATGGAAAATGTGCTATATCTGAAAAACTAATTACTATATCTCATTTAAACCAATTTTTATTGAAAGTAATTATTAAGACCTACATGCAGCATATATGTTTTTTAGATTTTTCACTTTCTTATTTCAAAAGTTAAAGGGGGGGGGGAGGATAAACATTTTACCACTTCGGAGGAGTATATCTTTCAAACCTTAGACTTTGAGAAAAAAATGTCTTAAAAACTTCAATGTCAATTTTAAAGACCTATCTATTGACACCTCACACGTTCGCAGTTTCAGTTCCATGTATGGAGAGCCCCCCCTTAATCTTTATTTTTGTTATTTTTGTGTTAAAATCGTTAAGCGGTTAACAGAATACATCTACCAACCAAGGTTCAATTGTGTAATATTAATACTTTTGGAATAAAATGGCTGTGACAGAAGGACAGATAGACAGACAGACATGACGAATCTATAAGGGTTCCGTTTTTTGCCATTTAGGCTACGGAACCCTAAAAATACTAGAAAAAATTGACTCACCCGTAACCCGTAGCAGCCGAGCCATTTGAGCCCGTCTGAACTGCGAGGGCTGAGTCGATATTTTATAGTATTTTTTCTATTATATTTATTACCTCAATAGTACCTGACCTACGTACATCTTTCGTTCATCACTGCGGCGCATTCGCGACTGTTTGTGTACCGAGTGCAGACTGCAGACTGAACTCGAGGGCCGAGGCGCGTAGGTACGACTCGCTTTTCGACTATTTGTACAGATGACACTTGCATATAAATTGGCAAGAGAAAGATGAGACAAAAGATGCGCAATAGCCACAAACACTAAAATTTGTGGCGCTGCACATCTTTTGTCTCGTTTTTATCTTGCCAATAAAATGCCGGGCAGTATATGAAGTTGGAGTACTGATAAATATCATTACCGTGCCTGTGTTGGAACTCGCGCCCTTCCACCAAGGACGTTGAAGGTCATTTGGATTGGTTGGAGAAATTTGGATTAAATCTGCCGTCTAGATGGATTAAATCAAGCAAGGTCACCTCTGTTGGGAGGCGTGATTTAATCCGTCTGGAACATGCTTAAATATGTAACGGCTACAAATACATCAACCCACCGCTACAGGCTCCGATTGATCTGGAATTCGACGATTTAACAAAAAACATAACCTCAAAGCATGCGACTCTCCGGCCCACATGTTTTTGTCAATCATTCTGCCGGGAAGCCGGTACAATCGATTTGATATCTGAAATAAGAATGTATATCGTCGGTACATTACTTCTAGGTTGTTTTAGAATGGAAACAGAACAGATATGTATGTACTATGGGCAACAGCTTCGCTTAAAAAGTTAGCAAAAAAATTGTGTGCGCATGTATCCCCCTGCACGAACTAAATATATTATGTTATGACGGCGGCGGCGCGGCGTGCAACCGATTTTAACCTTAAGAGTTGTGGTTAAGTGACGTTGTTGTCCATAGTACATCTGTATGAATTTCTAAAACAGGAGATGTAATTCTATAGAGTACCTACTTAACCAAACGAAAGGTGCGTGTTCGTTCGTATCGTGACGTGAGACTTATAGGTATGTTGTCAACCTCTTTCCCTGGCCCGGCTAAAGGCAGGGAATAGAGTGAGCAGATTTAATATTCATAAATAAAAGAATAAGTTTTTAAATGTATAAGTATAATAAAAATAAAAAACAAACCATGTACATGTATTTACGGAACAAAATTAAGTTTTTAACAGTAAACAAATCTTAACAGCTATAAGTCGTTAATAGGTAGACCCAGTTTATCTTATTAACTTTGAAACAAATTAAAACCATTAGGCATCAAATTATTAATTAAAGTTACTACATAAACAAATGGATAATTTTTTATAGTACTTATCCATGTAAAATAAATGAATGGGCTGGGTACCTAATCTTTTGCTCTCTTAAAATAATAAATACTACGGAAGATTATTTAGTTGGAGTAATTAAAGTTATTTACTAGAAAATCGTGGTCATTAAGGTTCGATTTAATACCGTCGTCGTCGCACCGAAGTTGCAGTATTTCTTGCCAAATAAAAGTCATAAAAATTAGAACGCCCTTACTTGATGCAGACGAAAAGCACGGATAATCTTCAGGGGATCAGGACTGAAGCTGCAGAACTTCGCAGATTGATGACAGTCGCAGATCAAATCGTAGATCAAATTTATAAAAACAGTGACTGAATGTGAATAATAGAATAACGAATGAAATCTGAGCTATCTATATCGATGAATGTTTAATATATTTTTAGATCATTTGGGAATCCCTCCTCTTCCCTCCTGGAATTGAAGGAAAAAAAGGAGTTATTAAAAGGAAAAAATAAAAATAGATAGGTAAATAAATACAATGAATAGTTTAAAATGATATAATACGTACCCTTTATTAATCAAATTTTCATGAAAATGGTATTATACAGCGTCTTTGAGGAGCCAACAAAACTTTCCAAAAGCGAACAGTATTATGAAAAGCCTAAAAATAATTTATGTGACTCTTGCAAGAAATCAACAAATTTTAAACATTTATTTTAAAAATAATATCAGCTCGGAGCAAAAATAGGCTTCGCGCCATGAGAAGTGAAAATTTTCCCAAGAAAGCGCGGGAAACGCAACGAAAACGTTCAACACAAGAAAAAAGTAATAGAGTGAAAAGGATGAATGATATAAAATGTATGTGTAAGAAAAGGATAGTAGAATACTTCAATATTTTTAAATGTTGTCGAACAAGAATTAAAAAGTTATAAAAAATAAAATACATAGATACCAAGGAGTTTTATACAAAGAGGTTGATAATTTGAATTTGGAGTATGGACGAAATGAGGTCGCATGTATGAAATAAATACAGATTAAGGAAAATTCATGAATTATTTTGTGTTTTAGACTTGTAAATAAATAAATATGATGGAATATTAATAAATATGAAATGAAACGTTGTTTTTTCTAAACGAAAAAACACAACGTTACAATACCCCCCTTCCCATTTAAGTTTTGAACGTGAGGGAAAAACGAAAAGCTGCCCTCAGCGTTATACTAAAAGAAGAAAAAGAAAGTCAAAAGAAAACTATGAGTACTGGGTAGAAATATCCAGTATAGCGAGAGGCGCTAAACAAGAATTAAAATACCAGGACCAAAGAAAAAAAAAACACAGCGAATGCAAACGAAGAGAGTTGATTTAAATTTGATTTACATGCTTGCGATGTCTAAGCCTTAGAGTCACTACCCGCTCTAAAAACAATATAGTGTTGGCTTATTTTACGAGTCACCGTCCGCTCGAGTGTAGGGCTTATTTAAAAGCCGACACGGTTGCGATGGTGATACAAATTTAACTTAATCCTAAACCTAACACAAAATTACAGTTAAAAAGAAACCTAGATAAAATATTTACAAAACAAAACCAGTGAGTAGATTTACATTTGCATCACAAGCTCCCGTGTCTAAGCCATAGAGTCACTGCCCGCTCCTGAAAATATACATAGTGAAGGCTTATTTAACGAGTCACAAACCGCTCGAGTGAATGGCTTATTTAAAAGCCGACACGGTTACATTGGTAAAAATCTAAACCCATAAAACGAATGTATTTACAGTAGCCAAAAATACAAATCAGGCTCCGGTCTACTTTGTGATGGGAAGGTCTCCTAGAAAATGACCCCCACACTCAGAGACTGGACACAAACTACGCCTGTGTATGGCCCTAAGCACGGGTCGTACACTAGCCTACACGAACCAAAATTGCATACGAACAAATAAACATAAATACAAACATACATATTTACACGCGCTGGGCAAACAGCACACTTACTCTAGAACTTGACATTTTACAAAACACACTATTTACAAAACCCTATAGAACACAAGCGGAGCACTAGCCCTTCGAACCTGCACCTAGGTCAGACCCCCATGACCTTTAACCCCACAACTGCCAAGGTGTTGGTTGTGCTGGTAAAAAGAAGACATTGATCGCCTCTTACGATGCCCGTGTAGGGATGACACTATTCTTTATCCGGTATCACACGGAATGGGCACTAAGATGTTGTTATGCGCAGAAAAGACATTCGTCGCCTCTTACGACTCCCGTGTAGGGGTGACATTATTCTTGTTCCGACATCACACGGAATTGGCACTACGATGATGTTTTGTGCAGCAAAGACATTCGTCGCCTCTTACGACTCCCGTGTAGGGGTGATATTATTCTTGCTCCGATACCACACGGAATGGAAAAAAAATTACATCTTAATATCTTTTACATGCCAAATGCCCAGCGACCTACTACTATCTACAGTTTCTAATTCAAGTACCAGAGGAGAGATGACTCTGCGTACTTTGCATTTTTCATACTTGGGAGCGAGTTTTGCTGCCTTATACTGGGCTGCATCGCTCTGAGTATAAGATTTTTTATATACAATTTGGCCAACAGTAAATGATGAAGCTGGACGCCTCCGGAGGTTATAATATTTAGAGTTCTGCTGGTGAGCTTTTACTAAGTGACCACGAACTGTCGCAAAAATGTCGCTTAGAACACCAAGTTCACCCGCATACTCCTCCCTTGGCATAATAATGTCATATTCACTCCCGTCGGCCTGTTTATAAAATGAGCCGTTCACTACAGGTTCTCGACCATGTACTAAAAAGAACGGTGAGAAGCCTGTAGTCTCGTTGATTGCGCTATTTATTGCAAATTGTATTTGTGAAAGATTTGAATCCCACGAGCGATGGTCACTTTTAACGTACGAGGCTACCGCAGTCATAACCGTTTTGTTATACCTCTCAACTAAATTCACTTGAGGCGTGTATCGAGGGCCTAGATGGAAATTTAGCACACCGTATTTATTTAGCATCGCACGAAATTCAGATCCCGTGAATTGCACTCCATTGTCTGCAATTACGGTCTCTGGTATTCCATGGATTAAAAATAGGTGGTTTTCAATTTTTTCGGCAACGGCCGCGCTCGTAGCTCGCCTCAAGGGAAACAATAAAGTATATTTTGAAAAACAACACGTTATGACCAATAGATGCATGTAACCTTTACGTGCCTTTGGTAACGGTCCCACTAAATCGGCGGATACCACCTGAAACGGGCGGTAGCACCGCTTTGGCTCTCCCATTTGTCCTGGTGTAAGCTTCGTGGAATGTTTATAAGAAGCACAAACATCACACTTGCTCACAAACTCAGAGACATCTCTAAACATCCCGGGCCAATAATATTGCAAACCTAGTCGCCGATGAGTTTTAAATACTCCAAAGTGACCAGACGTGGGAGGACAATGATTTTCAGAAATAACTTGTTCTCTAACACCCTTTGGAATAACTTTTTTCCAATCAAACTCTTCAGTTAAATTATATTTTGATTTAGTATAACGGAACAAAACGTTATTTTCGATGCGAAAATTTGGAAAATTTTGTGGCGTTGTTTGACACCCGTTAAAAATACGATCATACCAGTCATCGCCCGTAACATTTATCGCATCGCATTTAAGCAAACGAGATAAAGTGTCGGGTATGATATTATCCTTCCCTTTCCTATGCTCGATCTCGAAAACAAACTGAGACAAGCGACAACCCCAACGCGCAAGCCTACCACTTGGATTTTCTAACTTCATAAACCATTTCAGTGAAGCATGGTCAGTAACAACTTTAAATGGTCTCGTACCTAAGTACGGTTCAAACTTCTCTACAGAGTAAACAACAGCCAAAGCCTCTCTTTCTGTGGCGCCATAGTTGCGCTCACTTTTACCTAGAGAACGGCTTACGTATGCAATCGGATGATCGATGCCATCGAAATTCTGAGTCAACATCCCACCTATCCCATAACTGGATGCGTCACAGTGTACCACAAAGGGTAAGGAAAAATCAGGACAAGCAAGTATTGGCGCTGACACCAAAGCATTTTTCAACAAATTAAATGCTTGTTCAGCGTCTGTGGACCAAGAAAACTTTAATTTATTACTAGTCAAAGCATTAAGAGGCGCAGCTATGGTCGAAAAATTTCGAATAAATCGGCGATACCATGAGCATGTACCGAGAAACATTTTTACTTCTTTTGAAGAAGTCGGAGTTGGAAAATCTAAAATGGCTTGGATTTTCCCAGGGTCTGTTCTTAAACCGTGTTCATCAACTACGTATCCTAAGTATTTTAAGGATTTACGAAAGAAATTACACTTGTCCATATTAATAGTTAAGTTGGCGCCTTTAAGCTTCTCAAAAACACGATTTAAAATTTTTATATGTGTTTCATAACTTGAGCTCGCTATGACTATGTCGTCAACATATACAAAACAAATGCCATCAGTCAAGTCACTGTTAAATTGACTTCCAAATAGGGAATCCATTAATCTTTGCTGTCGAGCCGGTGCCCCACAAAGACCAAACGGCATGACAGTAAATTTGAACAACCCTCTGCCAGGAACAGTAAAACTCGTCTTCTCTTGCGAAGCTGAATCAAGAGGTATTTGCCAAAAACTAGACTTAAGGTCAATAGAACTCAGGTATTTAGCCTGTTTTAAACTGTCTAAGATTTGTGGAATATAAGGTATGGCATAAGCATCGCCCTTTGTCACTGCATTCAACTTCCGACAATCTAAACAAAACCTTAATTGGCCATCGGGCTTTTGAACCATGAGTGTAGGGTTATTCCATGGGCTCTCGCTCGGCGCAACTACTCCTAACTCTAACATGTGATCCAACTCTTTGTTAAGATCCCTAAGTTTTTCTGGGGACATAGGGTACGGTTTGCACTTGATAGGGACAGCACTTCCTGTATCAATTGTATGGGACATTAAATACGTCCTACCTAAGCCAGCTTTATCGAAAGAAATATTTACAAATTTATTTACAACTTCGTCAGCCATATGTTGTTGGTCTGACGATAAATGTTCATACGGCTGAATAGAATGAATAGGTTCATTAAGACCCGCTGAATATTGTAAAAAATCGGTCGGCGTTTCAGAATAAAAAACATCCTTAAAAATGTGTGGCGCGATTTGAAACGCCTTCCAAAAATCAACTCCAAATATCACATCAGAAACAATAGACGGTATGATAAAAAATTTAATCACACGTGTCATTCCGTTATATGTGATTGGTAAAAACATATATCCTATTGTAGGACTCTCCGCTCCATTTGCCACCAAAACGTTACTCTTATAACTATTATTTACATTATAACCTATATTTATAAATTTCTCGTGAGCCCCGTTACCTAAAATGGAAACAGCGGCACCAGAATCTAGCATGCCACATAAGGTAATATCACACACAGAAACATTTAAATAGGGCCTAATATCACCCTTCTCTGGTTTAAACAGAACCGAAGAGATAGACTTGTATTTAAAAAAATTAGAAACAGTTACAAGCCATTCTTTCCACTCGTCAGATTTCGAAGCTTCCACTCCTCGGTTCTGATTAACTAGTTTTTTGTACTTGCAGTTGTTTTTTGGGTGCAGTTAGGACAAGATTTAACTGTGTAGCCTATCTTACCACACTCAAAACATTTAATTACTTTTTCAGCGGTACAATTTTTAAAGGAATGGTTGTCGGTTTTGCAACGACCACAGTAAATTTTGTCAGCTTTATTATTTACAGAATATACAGGTTTGGAAGTAGATTTGTATGAATATTCGGGGTTCATACGCAAATTAGCGGGTTCTTTAAACAATAAAGATCTTTGTTGACTCGCTTCAATTTGTTGCAAAACCGATTTCAATTCTATAATCGACTGTACTTTTACCAACGCTAAATGTTGAGAATAGTGCGGTCGAATGTTGTGGAGTAAAATTTCTAACTTATCGTTCTCACATAAAGGCTTCTTTAAACGGGAAAATAGACAGTTCATGACGGAAAAATAAATATGTATAGGTTCGTCTTTACCCTGAGAACGCGAACGAATTTCCTCCATTAACCGATAATCGTAGTCAATAGGTTCGAATTCATCAAGCATTAACTGTCGCAGCTCTGGCCAACTTGATAACTGATCTTTTACACCCCTATACCAAGTTAACCCTTCGTCGACAAACAAACACACCGCTGCGGAAAATAGTTTTGATTGTGGAATGCTATGCGCAATAGCCAACTCCTCCGCTCTCTCTAAAAAGGCATGTGGATTTCCTCGGCCATTAAACTTAACACTCCACTTCGAAAAATCATAACATGATGCTGTACTATGAGGCGACGAACGGTTACAGCCAGTCGTAACGGGTGTAGGGTCAGCAGAATCTTCATTACGAATCAAATTATTTTTCAAAGCCATCAACTTTTTCATACACATTGCCTTACCTTGCACCTCCGTCTCCGACTCCGTTGGAATCCGGTCTAACCTAAAATATAAATGACAGAAAAGAGCGCGAGCACGGGCCAAAACATTTTTATTACCTGACGAAAGATACTCTTCGAGTTTTAAGTTTAATTCGTCCAATTTACGTTGAATAACAGGAAACTCCGTTTCATATGTTGCGTCAACATTAATAATTTCATCAGGTAAAAAATCATTTTGCAATTTTTTTAACTGACATTTTAATTTGGCGACTGTATCTTCAGGCGTCTCAGCTCTGATCGATACTTCGTAAATAAGTTCGTCCTTCAAAAGCCCGTGAAAATAAACTTTCGACAAATCCATTTTAAAAGAGCAAAATCACATAAAAAACAATATTAAAAAGTACTAAACTTTTGCTTAAAAGTCAAAGTACCTTTATCCACACATAAAAAACACAATTAATTTAAAAAACACAATAAAAATAAGTTAAATTTTAAAACTTTTCCATTTGAAAATCATGGCCACGCTTAATCTAACAGCCATGTACAAAACTTTTACACAAAAAATTACAAGTGATATTGGTACAACTTAAAATTGTTTTTTTTTTTACATTTACATAAGAGAGAGCAAAAGAAAAGGCCACTAAGTTGGGCGCCAACTGTCAACCTCTTTCCCTGGCCCGGCTAAAGGCAGGGAATAGAGTGAGCAGATTTAATATTCATAAATAAAAGAATAAGTTTTTAAATGTATAAGTATAATAAAAATAAAAAACAAACCATGTACATGTATTTACGGAACAAAATTAAGTTTTTAACAGTAAACAAATCTTAACAGCTATAAGTCGTTAATAGGTAGACCCAGTTTATCTTATTAACTTTGAAACAAATTAAAACCATTAGGCATCAAATTATTAATTAAAGTTACTACATAAACAAATGGATAATTTTTTATAGTACTTATCCATGTAAAATAAATGAATGGGCTGGGTACCTAATCTTTTGCTCTCTTAAAATAATAAATACTACGGAAGATTATTTAGTTGGAGTAATTAAAGTTATTTACTAGAAAATCGTGGTCATTAAGGTTCGATTTAATACCGTCGTCGTCGCACCGAAGTTGCAGTATTTCTTGCCAAATAAAAGTCATAAAAATTAGAACGCCCTTACTTGATGCAGACGAAAAGCACGGATAATCTTCAGGGGATCAGGACTGAAGCTGCAGAACTTCGCAGATTGATGACAGTCGCAGATCAAATCGTAGATCAAATTTATAAAAACAGTGACTGAATGTGAATAATAGAATAACGAATGAAATCTGAGCTATCTATATCGATGAATGTTTAATATATTTTTAGATCATTTGGGAATCCCTCCTCTTCCCTCCTGGAATTGAAGGAAAAAAAGGAGTTATTAAAAGGAAAAAATAAAAATAGATAGGTAAATAAATACAATGAATAGTTTAAAATGATATAATACGTACCCTTTATTAATCAAATTTTCATGAAAATGGTATTATACAGCGTCTTTGAGGAGCCAACAAAACTTTCCAAAAGCGAACAGTATTATGAAAAGCCTAAAAATAATTTATGTGACTCTTGCAAGAAATCAACAAATTTTAAACATTTATTTTAAAAATAATATCAGCTCGGAGCAAAAATAGGCTTCGCGCCATGAGAAGTGAAAATTTTCCCAAGAAAGCGCGGGAAACGCAACGAAAACGTTCAACACAAGAAAAAAGTAATAGAGTGAAAAGGATGAATGATATAAAATGTATGTGTAAGAAAAGGATAGTAGAATACTTCAATATTTTTAAATGTTGTCGAACAAGAATTAAAAAGTTATAAAAAATAAAATACATAGATACCAAGGAGTTTTATACAAAGAGGTTGATAATTTGAATTTGGAGTATGGACGAAATGAGGTCGCATGTATGAAATAAATACAGATTAAGGAAAATTCATGAATTATTTTGTGTTTTAGACTTGTAAATAAATAAATATGATGGAATATTAATAAATATGAAATGAAACGTTGTTTTTTCTAAACGAAAAAACACAACGTTACAATGTACGTACTTAGTATCCAACCGAAACGGACGAGCTTCGTCGTCCCTCGCCACGCGCCCGCGCCTACTCGCTTCGACCGCAAACTTTTTGAATACCTACCTACATAGGTATTATCCATGCATGAAAATGACACAAATTCATTCTGTCCATCACTCATGTATTTAAGATATTAAATATGTAAACTCTAATAATACTAATATTTTTTATAAGCATCAATGGCTCGGACAAACAAAAAAATTGAAAATATTAAAAGTCCATGCCTTAATTTGGCACAAATTTATTTCATAGGGATTTTTAAGTGATCTGAGGTATATGGTACTTGTTTTTCAAATTGTAATATTTTTTTGACGGTGTTATTAATGTACGGGTCCCACGTCTGTTTCTGTTTAATTCACAAATCACTTTATAGAGGGCGACACCTTCAATGAAACACACACACTTTTAACGTATTAGATATATTACCACCGCCGTGGTCAAAAACAAGCGAACGAAAATAATAAATCTCATTAGGACCTTATTTAATTGTTAAGAGTAAAACCATACCGCGATCCACGACGGTACAGCGCCATCTAGTATTGGTTGGACGAACTTTACTACTGGTGGATCGATATAATAAATAATGCAACTTAAACATCCCGCCCACCAAGGACTTGTCCTTTAAAACAAGGTGATAATTTTAAATCGCTAATTGCAAAAATAATGACTACACAACTTATACAATACAAAATTGTGGTATCTACCCATCTAATGTAAGAAACAACAATGATGGCTGAGAAATTCCGCCCACCGTGATAAAAAATGACACAACATATTATAAAATAACAAAAAAATGTTTGTTCTCAAAAATTTGCTTAAACTAAACATGAACAAAAAAAGAAAAGTTAAACTTAAAATTTAACATAATAAGATTGAACAAAATGGCATTATTTTGGTAAAAGACAGAGCTTGTTCACAGGACGTTTCAACAATTTGTCCTTGCATTTTATGGTAACAACACGCGTGATATTGTCTTTACCAGGATGCTTTTCCACAATCCGACCAAGAATCCATTTTGTGGGAGGTACATTTTCCTCACGAATTATTACAACATCATTAATATCTACTTCGGATTTTTTGGTACTCCATTTATATCTCTTATCTAAATTTAACAAATAATCTTTAGACCAACGATGCCAGAAATCATTCGTCATTTTTTGAACTAATTTCCATCTCTCTAATCCGGTTATTGATTTAGATTGGTAAGAATAATAGTCATCACACACATTTACAAGCGGTTCACCTACCAGGAAGTGGCCGGGTGTCAATGGGAGAGGGTCTACAGAATCTTCACTTAACTGACTTAAAGGACGTGAGTTGAGACACGATTCGATTTGAATTAATACTGTTGATAATTCCTCAAAGGTCAGAGTATGATCACCTATCACTTTCCTTAAGTGTGTCTTGGTGGAACGGACACCGGCCTCCCAAAGCCCACCGAAGTTGGGACTGTGAGGTGGTATAAAATGGAACGTTGTTCCTTCTTGAACAAGTAACTCTGCTATATCTTGAGGCATCCGAGATTTGGTCGCATCAAAAAGCTCTCTTAATTCTTTGTCAGCACCGACAAAGTTGGTACCGTTGTCACAATATAGGTCTAGACAACGGCCACGACGCCCCACAAATCTCCGAAATGCAGCAATGAAACCTTTTGAGGTTAGATCGGACACCACTTCTAAATGGATGGCGCGAGTCACCATACAGATAAATAAACATATATAGCCCTTATAGGATTTGGCTCCTCTCCCTGGAGAAAATCTAACATTAATGGGCCCTGCATAGTCGAGTCCGGATGATTTAAAAACTTTACTTGGGTGCAAACGCACTTCTGGCAGCTGACCCATCAAAGGAGTGTGTTTGCGTTGAGAATATCTGATGCATTTGATGCAATGCCGAAAGAACCGTTTGACTCGTTGTCTGGCATGGATTATCCAAAATCGATTTCGGAGGTGAACAAGCATAGCCTGAGGTCCGCCATGCATCGTTGAGTTGTGAGCGTCATCGATAATAACCTGGGTAAGATGACTTATCTCAGGCATTATCAAAGGATGTCTCTGTTCGTAACTCACCCTTGCGTGTTCGATTCGACCACCTACTCTCAAAAGTCCCTTTTCGTCTAAAAAGGGATTGAGTGCATGCAGTTCGCTCTTCTTCGGGACACTACCGCAAGATTTTATTTGATTAATTTCCTCCTTGAATCTTAAATTTTGCACTTGTCTAACACATACTTCTAATGATCTATTCATCTCCTCTACAGTGACGAACTTTGGATACTTTCCTCTATCTATGGCTTTTATCTTCATATTCAAGAATCTTCTGATATACGAAACTATTCTCAACATTTTCTTTAAAGATGAATACTTGCTCCACAAAAACTTCTTTTCTTCTTCTAATAACTCTTTGTTTCTGTCCTCTTTCTTAACTGCAACTAAAGTTTTAATTTCTGATGATTTATTAGGTTTTTCTTCTTCTTGAGTAGTGTACTCTGATGTAGGCAATTCAATTGATTGTTGATGAAGCCAAACAGGTCCCTCCCACCATAGAGTTTCCATTTTTAGTGCCGATGGTTGTAAGCCTCTAGACGCACAATCGGCGGGGTTCATCTTTGTACCGACATGTCTGAATTGATTGCTGTCCAAAATGTTTAAAATATCAGAAACGCGATTGCTCACGAATGTAGTCCAACGTGATGGCAATCCTCGCAACCATGCCAACACGATTGTTGAGTCTGACCATGCAAAAAGCTTTTCTTTGGGTACGGACATAACTTGTGACACTTCGTATAATAATTTCGCTGCCAAAACTGCACCGCAGAGTTCCAATCTGGGTATTGACACTTCCTTCTCAATTGGTGCAACCTTAGTTTTCGCAGAGATGAGATGTACGTGAACATCACCATTTTCATTTATTGATCTTGAGTACACTACCGCTGCGTAAGCCAATTGGGAAGCGTCCGCGAATGCGTGCAGTTCGATTTCGCAGTCATTAGTGAAATTGATCCACCTTGGAACGAGAATGGTTGTTAACATAATTAATTCTGATCTGAATTTAAGCCATTCATTTAGAACATCGTGTGGCAGTTCATCATCCCATGGCAAACCCAGCTTCCATAATTTTTGGATAAAAATCTTGGCAATTACCACAACGGGCGCAATCCACCCCATGGGGTCATATAGTCTAGCTATATCTGATAAAATCTTTCGTTTCGTTGGTGGCTGACTTAATTCAGGTAAGTTCACCGTATATTGGAAATTATCGGTGTTTCGATTCCAACATATGCCTAAAACCTTCACCATGCTGTCTGTCTTAATCGGAATAGATTGGGATGTGTTTTGGTTGGTCCGATCGATGTATTGCAGCAAACGCTCGCTGTTGCTACTCCACTTTTGCAGCTGGAAACCACCTGAATTCAACATTTTGGTCATTTGCGTGTAAATTTCGATTGCTTCCTCTTCTGTGTGACAACAGGTCATGAGGTCGTCAACGAAATAGTCTCGCTTGGTGATTTCAGCTGCGATAGGATACTTGTTCTGCTCTTCGTCTGCCAGTTGTTGCAGTGATTTCACGGCTAAGTGAGGTGCACAAGCAGTACCAAAGGTGAGTGTGAGTAACTCATAATGACCCAGGGACTCCTCTGGGTTTGATCTCCAAACGATCCTTTGGAAGCGTGTGTCTTCATTATGCACCAGCACTTGCCTATACATTTTGATAACATCTGCCACAATACATATGGGAAGCTTACGCCACCTCATCAGTATGTGCCTTAAATCCTGTTGAAGCTTGGGTCCAACGAGGAGGTTGTCGTTGAGTGATACACCATTAGAACCTTTACATGAGGCGTCGAACACAATACGCAATTTTGTGGTTTCCTTATCTTCCCTCACAACAGCATGATGAGGAATGTAAACTGCCTTCGGATCGGCTGTCTCATCTTCGATTTTCACCATGTGATTTAAATCCAAATATTCTTGTATCACTTTGCTGTACTCTTCTTTAAAATTTGGATTTTTCTGAAACTTTCTTTCGAGTAAATGAAATCTTCTTTGTGCTATCTCCTTCAACCTTCCGTATTGACATTCTGGGTCTTGACTGTTAAAAGGTAGTCTCACCACAAATCTTCCTTCTTTATTTCTGAAAGTAGTCGACTCATAAATTTCTTCACATCTTTCTTCTGTCTTAGTCAACTTCTTCTGAATTGTGTTTGGTTCGTTTTCTAACTCCCAGAATTGTTTGAGTAAATTGTCTTCCTTAATTTGAACGTGTAGGCTTATCATTATTTCTGTTGCTGAAACTGATTTTGACGCTTTTCCTGAAATGACCCATCCAAAGATTGTATTTTGAGCCAGTAAATGTCCTTGGGGGTGTTTAATCATGTCACCTAACAATATCTCACTGTAAATTTCAGCGCCAAGTAGAAGATCAATCCTACCTGGTGATGTATATCCTGGATCGGCTAGTGATAGGTTTTCAATTTCTAACCAATCAGGTGATGTGATATTCGACGAAGGAATACGCGAAATGAGTGATTTTAAAACGTAAGCAGTAACCTGAATTGAATTTACTGGATTCGTTTGTGATTGTACAAAGAAAGAAACCATGTATTTGATTTTTAATTGACCATCTCCCAGACCTGATACACAACCACTTACCGGTACACGATCGAGACCTAGTAACTGGACGGTTTCCTCTGTAACAAATGATGCCTGAGATCCTTGGTCTATTAACACACGAAGTAGGTTCGATTGACCGCTACGTGAATAAGCTCTAACAACTGCTGTTGCTAACAAGACATCGGACGTTCCGATCTTTTCTTCCTTAGCGCAATTGGATACAATGTTAACTGCACCCTCGGATGATTCATGTTGATTCTCTACTGTTGGTTGCTTTGATAAAGTGTGTGTAATCTCTGATTTATTTGCGGGCCCTTGATAAATTTCTCGTTCAATATGTAGTAATGAGTGGTGTCTTCTTCCACATCTACGGCAGCACGTTGATTGACGACATTGTTTGACTGAGTGACTAGGTGCGAGACAGTTAAAGCATAAGGATTTTGATTGCACCCAGTCTTGTCTCTCACGTGGTGTTAATTGGCTAAAACTTTTGCACTGGTACAAGTAGTGGTCTCCTGAGCATCTGGCACATGTAGACTTTACAGCACCCTTTTCATTGTGCACCGCTGCAAATGACTTCACCTTTTCAACTCGTCTAGAATTTGGTTGAGGGGCTCTTGCGACTGATTTATTGCTGTCAATCATTTCTAGGGTTCTGAACCTTGACTCCAGAAATACAACTAAATCGTTCCACTTTGGCAACTCATTACATGGAATTCCGCTGATGTTTAGTTCCCACTGTCGGAGTGACTCTTGGTCTAATTTAGATACCACCAAGAAAACGATTATGGCATCCCATGAACTTGTAGAAATTTCCATGTTGTTTAGTGATGTCAAACACGAAGAAGTAGTATCCAACAAGCTCTTAATTGCATTTGCTGATTCAGTGCTGATCTGTTTCTGTGAAAATAGTGTTCTGAAAATCGCATTGCAATTGTACCTCTTATTATTGTAGCGCTTGGTGAGCCTTTCCCATGCTGATTCATAATTAAGTTCAGTAGTTGGTAAATTTCGAATGAGTACTTCCGCTTCACCAGTAAGGGTACTCTTCAAATAATGCAGCTTTTCGACAGACGATATTTTATTGTTATTGTGTATGACTGACGTGAAGAGATCGTAAAATGGTTGCCATTCACTATATTTTCCACTAAAATTAGGCAATTGTATCTTGGGTAATTTGACATCACAAGAAGTACTCGGTTTCCCATCAGCAGCGCTTTGAGTTGTCATTTGCTTTGTGCTTGTATCCATCAGCTTATGAAGAGTTTCTCGCAAAATACCTTTGTAGTACGTGTAATTTTCTTCGAATTTATCATAGATACCACTGGTGAAATAGCTTAGCTCACCAGCCTTTGCTGTTGCCATCTCAGGCGAAGTGATTATTTTCAAATGTGTTTCTGTAAAATCTTTCCACCAAGTTTCTAAAGTTTCTAATCTTGCTTCTAAATAACCTCGAGTGATTCTTTCCTTCGGACTTTTCTTGTAGTTAGATTCCGCTTTGTTCAACTTTAGAAGTCTATCTTCTTGAATAATCATAAGACTTTTTAGATCCATTCTTCAAAGTTATTGATTGATTGATTTATTGAAAATTTTTCTAAGTCCACAAAGTTGTGGTCGGAAATTTTCTAAGTCTTTTAATCACTAAAAATAATTGAAAATTCCGGCATAGATTCCTCGTCTGTACACTTTTTGCGGAATTATTCTAAGTCTATGAATTTACTTTAAAATTTTACAAGTCCAAATCACTTCTTAAAATTTTACAAGTCCAAACTTTGATTGAAATGTCTAAGTTTATTTACTCACGGTTTTAAGGTCCAAATTAACACAACTTTGCACTCACTATTACCAGTATCCTTTATAATCCCGGGTTTCGGCACCAAAATTTGTTTAATTCACAAATCACTTTATAGAGGGCGACACCTTCAATGAAACACACACACTTTTAACGTATTAGATATATTACCACCGCCGTGGTCAAAAACAAGCGAACGAAAATAATAAATCTCATTAGGACCTTATTTAATTGTTAAGAGTAAAACCATACCGCGATCCACGACGGTACAGCGCCATCTAGTATTGGTTGGACGAACTTTACTACTGGTGGATCGATATAATAAATAATGCAACTTAAACAGTTTCCATGGACGAAAATGACACAAATTAGGTTTGTACACTACGCAGGCTATCTTAAATACAATACTATTGTTTCTTTTTACTTTAAAACAATTTTGACAGTTTAGACGGTTCTCACACTGGCGACGCGCGCGGTCGCGGCGCACCCACGCGCGTCTTTTACGTTGTATGCAAGTACATTAATTTGTACAGAAAACCGCCTCGTCCAACACACCAAGGCGCGCCACGGCGCGTGAGCGCGCACCGCCGCGTGCCGCCGGCGATCCGCGAGCAGTTTGCGCCAGCAGGCGCGTTACCGCGGGGTACAACACACTGCGACGCGCCCCGCGGCTGGTTTTCGATGATCGTTTCGTTACGATGGCGGGATTTCCTCTGGTTTTCAAATGTTTCGTGGCTTGGATATACGCCCATTTTAGTGCCATTTGGTAGGTACATTATGCAGCACATGAGGTTATACAAAACTGTAAAAAATCTGTTATTTATTTGATTGAATATCATTACGCTGTCGTGGAAGCCCAGCGTGCCGTTGACCGTACCTACCTACTCGTATGTTATTAAAATTCCGTCATTAATATCGAGATGGCAAATCTAAATTATTTGTCTGGACGTTTTAATCTCATGAGTGATTTTATATGTGTTCAGTTTTTTTTCCTTTTGAGGTACGGAACCCTAAAAACCTGGAAATTAAAACAAAACAACTTCAAAATTTAATGCCTCTAAAAAACAAGCGGCGGGGACGCGTCAGACGCCGAATGGCGCGGGGGTGCGGAGAAAACCGCCCGAACAGGCGTTGCGCTGCGCCGTCACCGCGCGCGTGAAACGCCAAACCGCGCCCCGCGACGACGGCGCGCGTTGGCAGTGGGAGAATCGCCTTAGAGTCCAATTATTTATAACCACCACAAATAATCGAATTTCTCAAGATGCATCGGCTAGATGTGACACAAAACGCAAAAATAAACTAATTATATGCCAATGTACCGACAGGCAAGAATTCATAAACTTTAGAATTCTTGAAGGTTATACCCTCAAAATAACGTATTCCGATCGGTCTATTTTCTAGAAACAGCCTAATGATTCTGACCGACCGACGATATGGTAACCCTACACTGTGATTGTTCATAGTAAATAAATTTGCAAATTTCTCTAAAACGAGTAAAGATATTCTGAAAATATGTTTTCGGGTCGTTTATCGTGATCAAACGATTACAAAAACCTGCTTATTTTTAATCTTAATGCAATTTTCATCAATATTTTAGACTTAAGTGTGTGGGCCGGAGAGTCGCATGCTTTTAAAACTTTAGATCGCGATATCTTTGACCCTGTTGCGTTACATGAGCAACGAAAGTGTTTGTAGCTGTTACAATGAATATGTAACGGCTACAAATACATCAAACCACCGGTACAGACTCAGATTGATCTGGAATTCGACGATTTAACAAAAAACATAACCTCAAACCATGCGAATCTCCGTGCCACATGCTTTTGTCAATCATTCTGCCGGGAAGCCGGTACAATCGATTTGATATCTGAAATAAGAACGTATATCATCGGTACATTACTTCTAGGTAGTTTTAGAATGGAATTATTCAGTGGCACGGAGATTCGCATGCTCACAACATTTCTTTGACAACGCTAGGAAGCGAGAGGTCCTGCCCTATTGTCGCTCTCAATTCACGACGTTGTGTGGCCCAGGCCGGACACAGCTCCAATGTGTGCTGCGCCGTGTCTTCTGCGGCCCCACACTCCCAACATTCTGGAGTTGGTTCTCTCCTCGCTATCTTGTGCAGGTACTTACCAAAACAACCATGTCCGGTAAGTACCTGCACCAGATGGTAGTTCAAAGCACCATGATTACGCTCCTTCCAGTCTTCTAAAACCGGGAAGATTGCGTCAGTCGTTCTTAACCCGTATGTCGCGTATTGTAATTGGTGTGACCATCGTTCCAATACCATCTCGTCCGCTTGTCGTCTGACTTGGACAAGCTCTTCTAAAGATGGACGTTCGCTTCGGCTTCTTGCATCCGCACGACATCTATATACCTCCGCGAGAACAGATGCCTCCAGCTCCCACGGTGGCAACCCAGCAAGCGCACAAGCAGCGGCGCCAGAGACCGTGCGGTAGGCTCTTACTGCTCTTGTCGCTACGATTCGCTGCGGTTTCTTGAGAAGGGCTATTGTTTCCCTATTAAGAGAGCTCTCCCAAACTGGGGCACCATAAAGCGCCATGCTTCTTACAACGCCTGCATAGAGTTTTCGGCAGCTGTAATTTGGGCCTCCCAAATTTGGGAGAAGCCTGCTTAATGATGTTGCTGTCTTTGTTAGTTTGGGATTTAGTCGTCGAAAATGTTCGTTAAACTTCCAACGACTATCCAAGACTAGACCTAAGTATTTAATGTGAGGGCCGATAGGTATACTTTGTCCCTCGACCAACAAGTGCGCATTAGCTGGAGGTCTGCCACGGGGGCCATAAAAGACGATTGCCTCCGTTTTAGACAAGGCCACCTCTAGTCCAAGAAGCCTAATCCTACCAACAATCATAGCAGTTCCCACAGCCGCGCGGCGTCTTGCATCTAGGAAGTTATCTCCACTTGCCAGCACCAATGTATCGTCTGCATAACAGATAAGTTTCATACGCGGCAATAGGGTAGCGCGTAGAATCCAGTCATAGCCGAGGTTCCACAAGAGTGGTCCTAAAACCGATCCCTGTGGAACTCCGCATTGTGTTGCCCTTAAAACCATTCTGCCTTCACTGTTAATGTATAAGACATTCCTATCTTCTAAATATTGTTCAACGACTTTCCTTAGATAGAGTGGAATGCCGTGATAACGCAGTGCTTCCATTATGCGGCAGAGGGGGAGTGAGTTAAATGCATTAGCGATGTCTAGAGACACCGCTATTACACTTTCCCCTCTTATAACTGCCCTCTCAGACCACTGCTTTAGATCAGCGATGGCGTCGATAGTCGATCGTCCCCGACGAAACCCATGCTGGTTGTCTGATAAGTTCGGCCCTTCGGATTCGAGATGTTCCAGAATTCGTTCCGCCAGGATCCTCTCAAGGAGTTTGCCCACCTCGTCCAAGAGAACAATGGGACGATAGGCGGAAGGAGAGTCAGATGGACGACCCTCTTTTCGAAGTAGGCAAAGCCTCCCGTTTTTCCAGATGTTTGGAAAACGTCCAGTTTCCAGGCATTTGTTATAAATTTCCAGAAGTCTGACCCCTAAATGTTCAATAATGAGAGGTATTAGCTTTCCTGGAACACCGTCAGGCCCTGGCGCTTTGCGCCACGTTTTGAGGCGATCAAGAGCGCTTTTGATTTCCTCCATTGTAATCGGAGGGAAGTCAGTGGCAGCCGAAAGGGGTTGTCCATTTTCTGGCTGTTCTGGAACCACAATAGGTGGCCCCGGTTCTGTTCTGTCTGGAAAAAGTCCCGTAAGTATGTTTGATAGGAGTTCCGGCTCAAACGTATCTATTGAGGGTGACGGCTGGTGCATTTTATTTCTTACCATGCGATACGGACGCCCCCATGGATCGCTATCAAGTTCTCCCACAAACTCATTCCATGATGCATCTCTAGCTCTATGAACCGCTAGCTGGAGAGCCACGGCAGCTTCCCTATACTCTCTGTACCGGATTTCTTCCTCATCTTGGGTATGACGGCGACGACGACGGCAACGGGCGTATTCACGTCGCAACCTTATGCAATCATCACGAAGATCAGCTATCTCTTGTGACCACCAATATACTCGGCCACTGCCCGAGAATCGCTTAGCCCTAGGCATGGCAGCGTCACAAATGTCTGTGAGTGCACTACGAAGATTTTGTGCCTGTTCATCCACTCCTTGTTCGCAGATTTGTGCTGGACAACACCAATCCGCAACAATAGCGGCCTCCTTAACCATTTCGACGTTCAATTGTTTCGTTGCCCATCTGGGGAAGGAGGTCGTATTTCGACTGAGGTTTGTTGGAGCATCTTGGCCACTGGTGGAAGATATGGTGAACCTGATGTACATGTGGTCTGAAAGACTCTCTGCATCTACTATAACCCGCCATTCCTGGATGCGGGAGGCTATGGCAGGGGTAGCGAACGTTAAATCCACTATTGACCCTCCCTGCCGCCTAACGCATGTGTTGACCCTTCCCCTATTCATGAGACAAAGGCCAGTCGCTGCGAACCATTCCTGCACCACAGCACCCTTAGCATCGAGATCAGGGGATCCCCACGCAGGAGAATGCCCATTAAAATCCCCCAAGACGATGACAGGAACTGTAGACATTCTTCCAACGACGCCGCTTAGAGTATCCAAGAATCTTTCCAAATTGGCTCTGCTGTCGTTTGGAGAGAAGTAGATTCCAACGTAAACTAATCCCCCGTATGTAGCCGCAACATAGCCGGGACCTCTCTCCTTGGTCAAGAGTGGCGGCGAGTTGGCACCACCTCGGACATGAATGGCTACCGTGCTCTGTGTATCCCCAGTCCATGTGTGTCCGGTGGGAATTCTATACGGCTCGGCAACAACCCCGACCTGGATATCCCACTCCGCCATATGCTGCATAAAAATGTTTTGTGAAGCGGCGCAGTGGTTAAGATTTCCTTGGAGAATATTTATGGGACTTCTAGACATTGAGCATTTCGATTTCTTGAGTCGTCTCTTGTTGGGAAGGTGGGGCCTGGGTCAAAGGGGCCCTCTTCCCTTTCGCAGTCGGTGGTGCGCACTTTCTGCCACACATCATATGTGTAGCAGGGCGGCCAGCATCAGAGCATACAGCACATTTTGGCGTTTTAGCCGAACAGCTTGTTGCCTTGTGGCCTTCCACTCCACAGCGGAAACATATCAGGCTCCTATCTGTCGAAACTGGGCACCTGGGACGAGTGTGTCCAGTGCCCATACATTTGTAACACCTCATTGGTAAGGGTTCCAAAATCTTCACTTGAGCCGAGCTCCACCCAATCAACAATCGACCCGATTCAACTATCACTTTAGCAGCCGTCACAGGGCACCGTACCAAAACCGATCCTGTACCACCGGGACCAGGTCGGATCTCACCCACCTTCACTTGATCAATCGCACATTTGCCCTTAGCGGCCACAATCGATGCAACTTCCTCCTTTTCGATAGAGTCATCAAGCCCCGAGATCCTAAGATCTGCACATTTAGTCGGGCGGGCTACGGTTGCCAAGCCAGCTAAAACCGTACGCAGTTTATCGGCTAAAAGATCCGCCTTCTCACCGCTACTAGTACCCGGAATCTCCATGACTCGTGCCCCAGTTGCAGCTTGCTTTATTTTGAGGCCCACAATGCCGAGAGACGGTAAGTCAACTTCTTTTCTAGCTTTCCCGATGATATCGGCATATGTGGTTCCCTTTTCAGCAGTGTCTGGCTGAATAGTCACGACAACCAC
Source organism: Agriphila geniculea (assembly GCA_943789525.1). Taxonomy (NCBI): domain Eukaryota; kingdom Metazoa; phylum Arthropoda; class Insecta; order Lepidoptera; family Crambidae; genus Agriphila; species Agriphila geniculea. The sequence continues at coordinate 14,313,277 of OX038898.1, read as the reverse complement.
TGTTGATTTCGGGGCAGTCAATTTAGTCATCTTTTTTGCTGCTTTTTTGCTTGAACCGGGTGGAGTGGTTTTAGCAGACGCAGGTTTATTTGCCGTATCAGATTTTGATTTTGTCGATGTTTTCTTTTGTGCCAACGACGCGGGAGCATTGGAAGGCGGCACTGACACTGGTGCAGGTTCGCTAGGCACTTCATTCTTTTTACGCGCCACACGTCGCTTCTTTTTACTGGTTTGTTCTTTCCAGCCTTCATCATCGCCTTGTGTGTGTGAATTGGAAGGCTGACTAGTTTCCTCTTGTGCTTGACGAGTCGTAGGAACATCTGCAGATTTCATTTGCTTCGCAGCTTGTGAAGCAGCAGCTGTTTTACTTGCGTAAGTTTCAGCTTCCTTCTTGTTTTTGTTACCTGCTAATGTAGGCCGTCGATTGACAGACGGAAGAAGTCTTTCCTCCAGGCCTTCAAAACGTGCGTTGACCATGGTTCCGACTTGAATCATAATGGCACGTGTCAATTCCTCAACCAAGTTTCCTTGAATATTGATCCCGCTTGAAGACTGCGGGTCAGACCTCTCAATAATGGACTTACGCCAGGCTGCCATTTCATTTCTCATAAGTTCGACCTGGTGACTGAGACGATCGTTATCAGCTTGTAATCGCCGTACTTCGTCAGAAGTCGTACGGGCCGAAAGACTTTCGATGGCCTGTTTAAGCATTTCGGAGGCATCCTTCAAGGCTCTTACGTGAGTGCCTTTAAGGTTTTTGCTCGCTTTGGCCACCTTTAGTATGGTCTCGATGCCTTCAAAAGCTTTACTCCTTGCAGGATCAGACGAACTGAACTCCGGCTGCCTATCATCGGCTAAAAACTGCGATGGCGATGGCTGCGAGTGTTCCGTCCTTCTTTTAGGCTCACCCCTCACAGTTCTATCAGAGCTCGCCACGGACTCAGCGTCAGCCTCGGCTTGCTGCTGTCGGCGATGATCCTCTCTCGCCTTTCCTACGCCGATATATTTCCCAGTAGTAGGGGGTCGACCGCGACCTCTTTGGTTCTTTTGAGATTTCGGGGTCGTTCCTGTCACTTCACTGTCAGTATCTGAGTTTAGCTCTTCGATAGGTCGTTTTCGACTATTGTTGCTGGCCTCTGTTACAGCATCCGAATAGTGCTCGTCGTCCATTTGTTCTTCACCAGGGAAGACCTCTAAACTCGGACCCCGAGTTAAATTATCCGTCAAGTCAACCGGAGTGTTTATGAACGGCGATCGGTCACGTTCACACCGTGATCTGCTACGAGTTGTTACCGAGCTTATTGAGTCACTCGTATCATCTTCAGTAGTACGCCGAGCAGAGACGCTTCGGTTTCGTGCTCTTGTTTTAGGACGGAGAGCTCCGTCCTCCACAATGAGAGCGTCAGAGACTGGCTCCAGACGCTTCAAAACAACAATTGGTTGAACACCTTCTCCTACAAGGTTTGCTCCTCCTTGCTCGCTTCCGCCTGAGCTAGGCCCACCATCAACTTCTAAAAGAGTTTTAGTTTTAGTTTTTAAATTATTTATATCCATATTTGTTCCCACGAGTATTCTGGGCAAGATTGAACCACCCGGGCAGAGGCCCATACCCGGGTAGGCCGGGGTTCTCGAAGCAGGGGTCGGCTTATTCCCTGCTCCGTTGCCGTGTAGCAACTAGATTCCCTCTAGCCATTCACCCCCTCGCCATGGACTCGACAAAAAGCTTGGGGTTGGGGTTTTTTATAGAGGTTTTCTCCTCGCGGGGACACCCAATTAAGGGCAGCCCCACCGGCCCTAAGACGTGACTAGGTCACCGGTTTTGCCGACGGTTGGCAACGAATGTGCCCGTCCGCCGATCACGTTTTACCGCGACCGGACGAACCCGCCGCCCACGCTCGCGCCGCCGCTACCCGGAATCTCCAGGACGCCGGCCGAGCCCGAACCGAGTCGCCGCTACCCAGAATACGTCTGGGACGCCGACTCAGAGCCCACACTATCCGCCGAAGCGGACAGGACCTTGAGGTCCCCGTCCGTAATTTTTTAGAGAGGTTTTCTTCCTCGCAGCCCCCATCCGTTGGGATGGCGGCCCTTGCTCACGCACCACGTACGGGGTTACGAGCGGATGACGCCAGGACAGAACCGGCGCCATCTCCGACTGCCAGACCATTAGCCGTCACCGTATCAAAAACGGTGACGCCCAGGGTGCACCGCGAGGAGGTTGTCTGACATGGCACCCCAACCTAACCTAACCTTTTTTTTTTTTTTTTTTTTTTTTTTTTTTTTTTTTTTTTTTTTTTTTTTTTTTTTTTTTTTTTACGATGGGAAATGCTTTTCGCATGCCCCGCGTTTTGGGATACGCGAGGATATGTCGGACTCTCCGCGGCTTCTGGGGACAGACAGAATGCCCCTCAGAAAGTGCAATGCCGCGGCCTACCGACTAAAACCCACCGATGCCCCTCACATACGCCTTGGCGCGAGCACCTCCATCACCGCCGCATCCTCCTCGTCCTCAGACGAAGAGGCCACGCCGGGGAGGGAGGCGTCACTGCCTGACAAGGTCATGGGAACTCGCGAGAACACATCCACGACCTCGTCGGCGACTGCTCGCCTATGGCGAGCCCCACTCACCCCCCCAAAATGGGAGGGCCGGTAATCCCCCGGGGCATCCAGGGGATCAGCGACTGGCGGCAACCTGTGCAGTGCAGGGCCCGGGCTTCCCAGGCCTGGACCCCGCTGGTTGCCGTCAGGAGGAAGTAGGCGGGCGTACGTCCGCCTCCTCCGCCCCAACCTTCGGCGGCGGCAGGGGGCAGCCTCGGGATCCTCTTCCCGGGCTCTCTCTGCGTCCTCCTTCTGCGTCATGACGTCTACGCAGAAGGAGTTTACCGCGTCCCACATTTCTTCTCCTTCCAACATGATGCAGACCACGTTTTGGAGGGAGAGATCGTCACCTATGACGGCGGTCAACTCTTGGCGCCGCGAAGAAAAACCCGGGCACACCTCCAGGGTGTGCTGTGCTGTATCCTCCGCCGCATCGCAATGGTGGCACTCAGGGGTCGGCTCCCTACCGATGCGGTGCAGGTAGCGGCCGAAAGAACCGTGGCCGGTGAGAATCTGCACCAAGTGGTAAGAGAGCGACCCGTGGCGCCGGTCCGCCCACGTGGTGAGAAAGGGGTGCATGGCCTCCAAGGTCCTGGACAAAGTACCAGAGACCGAGGTCGAACCCCTTTGCTCTTCGAGCTCCTCAAACCACACGCGGAACGCCTCGATTGTAGCCTCCTCCAAGGCGGAGGCCCTCTCCCTCGGCGCCAGGCGCCGGTCGTCCGCCCTTGCATCCACTCTGACGCGGTAGGCGGCCGCCAGGACGTGGGCTGAAATCTCCCACGGGGGAGTACCCGCGAGTACACACGCTGCAGTGTGGGACACAGACCGGTAAGCACGTAGTGCTCTCAGAGCCATGGCGCGCTGCGCCCTATGAAGAGACGCAATGGCCCGGGGGCCGAGAGCGTCCGCCCACACCGGGGCGCCGTACAGCGCCATGCTGCGCACTATGCCCGCATAGAGGCGTCGAACTGAAGCGCTCGGGCCCCCAACATTAGGGAGAAGACGCCCGAGCGCATCGGCAGCACCCAAAAGGCGGGGTTCGAGGCGACGAAAATGCTCGTCGAACCCCCACCGCCCGTCTATCACCAAGCCTAAATATTTTAGGTGACGCGACAGTGTCACCTTCACGCCAGCCACCATTATCTCTTGGCCGGGTGGCGCTCCCCTGCGAGGTCCATGAAATAGAAGGGCCTCGGTCTTGTGCAGGGCCACCTTCAGACCCAGCGCTTCGATACGCCTCACGACCAAAGTGGTGTAGATCGAGGCCAACCTAAGGGTCTCCTCTAAGTCCCCCCCTCTCGCAGTGACGAGTGTGTCGTCTGCGTAGCAGAAAAGTTTTACACGCGGGGGGAGGGCGGCACGAAGGACCCAGTCGTACCCGACGTTCCATAAGAGGGGCCCCAGAACGGAGCCCTGTGGAACGCCGCAGGACATGGGGTGGCGATTAGCCACACCACTCTGGCCAGTGAACACGATGTCCCTTCCCTCTAGATAGCAGCCGATGATGCGCAGCAAATATTGGGGCACCCCGTGATACCGAAGCGCCTCTAGAATAATACGAAAGGGGAGAGTGTTGAAGGCGTTTGCGATGTCTAATGACACCGCCAGCACGCTCTCCCCTCTACCTGTGGCGTCCTCTACCAGCTCCCTCAGTCCCGTGAGCGCGTCCATAGTGGAGCGCCCCACACGGAACCCAAATTGGTTCTGGGACAAATTTGGCCCCACTTCAGAAAGATGTTGGACGAGGCGGAGGGCGACAAGCCTCTCGAATACCTTGCCAACCTCATCCAACAACACGATCGGTCGATAGCCAGACGGGTCATCCGCGGGTCGGTTCTCCTTACGCAGGAGGCACAGAATGCCGTCCTTCCAGACCTTCGGGAACTGCCCGGTGCGAAGACACGCATCGAACAGTTCGCGAAGGCGATCCCCAAGATGGCGCAGGGAGAGACCTAAGACTTTGCCCGGGACCCCGTCGGGACCAGGAGCGGTCCGTTTCCCTTTCAGTCGTGCGGTCGCCGCCCGAAACTCCTCCTCATCGACAGCAGGAGGGTCGCCCTCAGTAGAGACCACGCTCGCCACAGGCGGTGGAGCCATGCTTGGCGGGGAGTGACCGTCAGACGATGGGAAGAGTTCCCGGACCACGGAACACAGAAGTTCGGGGTTCATGGTCTCGGTCAGGGGGGTGCCGCGCGCCCGCAACTGGTTGCGAGCAGATTTGTAAGGGCGCCCCCACGGATCTTGGTTGAGGCCCTGCAACATTTCTTCCCTTGCCTCCTCTTTAGAGCGAGCGATGGCCACCTGCAGGGCTATCTGGGCCTCCCTGTATTGACTATATAGGCCCTCCTCCACCCGCGGGTCCCGAACACGCCGCCTGCGGTAGCGTGTGTAGGAGCGACGGGCAGGAGTGCAGGCCGTCCTGAGGTCCGCCACGTGTTGGGACCACCAGTACACCGCCCGACGATCCTTGGGAGGGCGTGATCGAGGCATAGAAGCCCTGCACACCTCCGTGAGAGCTTCCTTGAAGTGGGTGGCTCTCTCATTGACGTTGAGACTATTCATGGGCGGCAGACACCAGCTCTGGACTATGGCGGCCTCCTCTGCCATCTCTCTGTCCAAACGGTTGAGCGCCCAGCGGGGGGCGCGATCTCTCTGAGGGTCCTGGGAAGGCGGGGAGCGTTCTGTGGGAATCTCGAATCGGATGTAGCGATGATTTGAGAGATTCTCCACCTGCGTTATCACCCGCCATTCCTGGATCCGGCGTGCGAGGGCGGGACTAGCAAAAGAAACGTCCACAATAGACCCGCCCTGACGATGTACGCACGTATGGGTATTCCCCCTGTTTAGTAGGGAGAGACCAGAGGCGGCGGCCCAAAGCTCCACGGCCTCACCGCGCGCATCGGTGGAGGGATTGCCCCAGACCACTGACTTGGCGTTCAGGTCCCCCATGAGGAGAACCTGACGCGGAGCTGCGCGACGGACTGCGCTTCCAACCGATACGAGGTACGCCTCGAAATCAACAAGCGGCCTGTTAGGGGAGAAGTATGTCCCTATCAGAGTGATACCCTCTCAGGCGGCCACCACGAACCCGGGGCCCCTTTCCACCACAGAGAGGGGCGTGAAGCCAGGCGCTGAACGTACAATGATAGCTACGAGACCATCCCGATCACCAACCCAATTGGGTCGGTCGGCGACAAAGTATGGCTCCGCAGCGACGGCCACATCAATGGACCATTCCGCCAGGGCTTGCAGCAGCAGGTCTTGGGCTCTGGTGGCGTGGTTTAAGTTACACTGGAGGAAGCTAAATGGACGTCTTGGATCCATTAAGATTAAGATTCCATAGCCTCCTCCAGCCCAGCTACACTGGGTGTACCATCATTGGGGGGCCTTGGCTTGGACGCCAGGATCTTCCCCCTCGTCTGGGGGGGATTGCATTTCCTCCCCCCCATGACATGCCCTGCCGGTTTTTTGTCGGTTGAACAAACGGCACAATGTGGCTCCACGCTGCAAGTGGATTGTTGGTGGCCGATTTTTCCACAACGGAAACAAAGCCCGCTCCTATCGATTGAGGAGGGGCAGCACTGTTTAGAGTGTCCCGTTCCAAAGCACTTGAAGCAGCGCATGGGCCGGGCCACCAATACCGTCACACTTGCCGAGCTAAAGCCGATGAGAAGGCGTCCGACGCTGATTTTCTTGGCCGCGGCGATTGGGCACTTGATTAGTGCCGAACCAGAGCCACCAGGACCAGTCCGGATTTCTCCAACCTTGACCTGGTCCTGTTGGCATTCGCCTTTCCTGGCAATCACCGCTATCAGTTCCTCCTTCGATATAGAGTCGTCCAGGCCTGAGACTCGGAGGTCTGCGCACTTGACCGGCTGGACGACTTTTGCCACGTCTGACAGCGTCTCCCGCAGCTTGCCGGCAAGGATGCCCGCTTTTTCCGCAGACTGGGTGCCGTAGACCTCTATGATACGGGCCCCCGTGGCCGTGCGTCGACACCTCAGTCTGCCATGCTCCAGCTCATCAAAGTTAAGGGCCGTTCGGGCTCTGCCTAGGGCCTCACCGTAGGTCATCCCTTTCTCGACCGCTGCATCGTCAAGTGTGACGACCACAGCGGCAGATTTTGGAGAAATCAGCTTGGGCTTTTTGGCCGACTTGGTGGGCTGAGTTTTGGCTGGGGCGCCTTGGCGCGCCGGCTTTGCTTTCGCCGCTTCGGAGTAAGTGGGCTTCCTCGCCACCGCTGCCTCCTCTGCAGGGGCGCCTCCGCCCTTCCTTCTCCTCTGCCTCTTCTTATTCGTGACAGGGTTCCAATCATTCTCCACTGGTACTGGGGGGTCCTTCGTCGCTGGAGAGGACGCCTCTTTCGCGGACGTGGGTGCAGATGGTGGCACCGGCGGACTCTTCTTTGAAGGTTTGTCGGGTTTGGTGTCACCGGCAGCCTTGCCCTTCGCTTTTACCTGTCGAGCCAGCGGTGCATCGCTCTTGGAGGTGCCCGCAGCCTGCTCTGGTTGGGCAGGCTGGTTTTTCTTGTCAGCGGCGAGTGGCGGACGGTATCGCTTCTCGGGGAGAAGGCGCTCCTGCAGGCCTTCAAACCGGGCCTCCAGCATCGTGCCCACTGCCCGCATAATCCGGGCCTCGAAGCCTTGCAAGCCGAGCTCGGCCTCGCTCACATCTGGTCCAACTGCCGTGCCAGAACCGGCGCTAGTTGGACGCAACGGCACAGGGGGAGCTGGTGCAGAAGGAGTAGGTGGAGTTACCTCAACCACCATCTCAACCTCCTCACAGCTCATGAATGGACTCGTGCGACTCTTCCTCTTGAGGGATTTTAGCTCCCTTGTCAGGTCGGAGACACTTTGCCGGAGTTCAGCAAGCTCCTTGCTCATGGCTGTGTTCTCCGCCTTGAGCGCCCTCATGTCATCCGAGATGGACCTCTGGGCCATCTCTTCAAAGCAGTCCTGGATGGACTGGGCTGCCTTTTTCAGGGCTTTTTGGAAAGGCCCACTGAGGTGCGACGACTTCTTTGCTACCTCATTTATCACCCCGCAATCTGCCTTTATCACCTCCTCGATATCAAGGGAGGTTTTAGGGGCAGGAGCTGTCCATGATGCGCTGGGGTCCGTCCTGCTTTCCATATATTTGGACCGTGTCTCGTAGGCCCGCTTCTCTGCTTCGGCGATCTCGCGGTCGAGGCGGACCTGTTGTTCCTCTCGCTCAGCCTTTGCCAGCTCCTGCTTGGCTTTGGCGAGCCCAACATACTCCCCGGTCGTAGGGGGGCGTCCGCGCCCATGCCCTTTCCCTTTTTTCGGTGCGACATCCGCAGGGGTGTCGGTATCCGACTCAGAACTATGCTTGTCTGAGCCCTTCTTTTTCTTTTTCTTCCTTTGGCGTCGCGGGTTTTTGGACGCGGCGTCAGAAGCACTCTCCGATACAAACACTGAATCCGTCATTGATATAACGGACTGGGCCGATTTTGATGACGAGTCAGACTCAACAATCTGTCGCTTCCGCGATTGAGTTGACCTTGTGGAAGCTGCCGAGCCAGAACGCGACCGCGTGGCTCTAGGCGCCTCCCCGGCGCTCTCATATTTGACCTCCTTCGGTTGGCCCTGAGAAGGGCCTTTGGTTTGGCCCTGAGAAGGGCCTTTGATTTGGCCCTGAGAAGGGCCTTTGGGTTGGCCCTGATAAGGGCCTTTGGGTAGGCCCTGAAAAGGGCCTTTTTCTAAAACCACCAAACACGCCTCGGTAACAGATTTCACACCAGGGGTCCCGGATTTCCCCTGGCGCCGGTGGCCTACCGGAGCGTATTGGCCGCTAGTGGCTGATTTCACACACTGGGTACCAGCTTCCTCAGTGCGCCCGGCGTCAACGGGAGGGCATGACATAACGCGATCCAAATTATTTGACATTTTCATACGAAGTCCCTCTTCCGGGCGAGGGAACCCTACCTGGCCTCGTCAAGTGATTTTTGAAAAGGTTTACTCCTTGCGGCCCCCACCCCGAAGGATGGCGGCCCCCGGCCACGCACCATGTGCAGGGTAACGGGTTGGCCGACTGTGGCACGGAGTTCATACCACAACCGCCCCGTCCGTGAACGGACACACCACGACAGGCGTTACTGCCTCCACCAAGCTCGTCTCGACTGCCGCTGCCCAGGCTCCCCGGGACGCCAGCCGAGACAATCGACAGGCGCAAGCGCCACAAGGACCTCAGAAGGGTCACCAGGTGAAAGCTCTACCCCTTCTTAATTACAAGAAGGAGAGGTTTCGACACAGACCGCGACAGCGGTTCGCCACATGAAGTGGCCATACTACGCCCCCCTCTACGGGGGCCACTTGTCAGACCATTAGCCGTCGGCGAGCATGGATTCTGCTCAAGCCGACGTTGCCCAGGGTGCACCACGGGGAGGTTGTCTGACCTAGCACCCCAACCTAACCTAACCTTTTTTTTTTTTTTTTTTTTTTTACGAGGGGAATGCGTTACGCATACCCCACCGCGGGGCGACACGGTAGGGTTATGTGGGACTCACCCGCCGGGTTAGTGGCGACGGGCATACCCACTAAACCCCTCGGTGTGCCTCTCAATCAGGGATAAACAGCATGGGCTCCTTTTTGGGATTTTACCACGCTGCCCTGCTCGGCCCCGGCAAATCCGGGCCACTTCGCTGTTTGGGAGACGCCCGAGCACACGTGGGCGTCTCCTCAATCTCTACGAGGCCGCCAAAGGCAGGCAGGGGTTCACCCTACCCCCACCTGCCGGCCTGTTATACGGGAAAAAGACGTGCGAACTGACGTCGCCTCCTCCCTAGTCTTCTCTGTCGTAGCGGGTCCGCGTGTATGTCGTTTTCACGGTCCCGCTCTGCAGCCTCCTTCTGCGTCATAATCTCTTCGCAGAAGGAAACCACGGCCTCCCAAGACCTCTCACTGCCCAGCATGGCGATGATCACGCTAGGCAGTGTCAGGTCCCCACCCACCACGGCCGTAAGGGCACGACGCTGCAAGCTCCAGGCTGCGCACACCTCTAAGGTGTGCTGCGCCGAGTCTTCAACAGCACCGCACTCGTGGCATTGCGGGGTCGCCTCTCTTTGAATTCGGTGCAGATAGCCACCGAAACAGCCATGTCCGGTGAGTATCTGCACCAGATGGTAAGTTAGCGAACCATGTCTTCGAGTTATCCATTCGGTTAGAACAGGTCGTATTGCGTCTGTCGTTCGTGTCCCATACCTAGCAGTTTCCAGGTCCTCCGACCACCTCTGTATTACTTCGTCGCGCGCAATTTCTTGCGCTCTACGGACTTCCTCAGGCGCGGGTCGTTCCCCTCGCTCCCTAGCCTCTGCCCTGAAGCGGTAAGTTTCCGCCAGGACTTCTGCCTCTCTCTCCCATGGCGGTGTGCCCGCTAAAACGCAGGCTGCACCACCGGACACCGTCCTATACCCTCTTATTGCCCTTGTTGCTAAGATGCGTTGTGGTTGTCGCAGACGTGCACGATTTTCAGGGTTGAGAGCGTCAACCCATACGGGTGCCCCATATAAAGCCATCGATTTCACGACACCTGCAAAAAGGCGCCGACATGTTACACTCGGCCCGCCAACGTTGGGCAAAAGTCGACTCAAAGCTGCCGCCGCACTGGTTAGCCGTGGAGCCAACTGTTTGAAGTGCTCAGCAAAGGACCATCGGCCATCAAGGATTAGCCCCAGATATTTGATGCTGGGCCTTATTGGCACTCTCGCACCGTTGATGAAGATGTGAGCATCATCCGGTGGTTTGTGCCGTGGGCCATGAAAAGCTATAGCTTCTGTCTTCTCCAAAGCCACTCTAAGACCTAGCAGTCGAATACGCTCAACTACAAGGGTAGAGCCCACCGTAGCCAGACGTGCTGCTTCTTCGAAATTCTTACCCCGGGCCGTGATGAGTGTATCGTCTGCGTAGCATATCACGTTCATCCGGGGCAAGAGAACTCCTCGCAGGACCCAATCATAACCGAGGTTCCACAGTAAGGGCCCGAGGACCGATCCCTGTGGAACCCCGCACTCCACGTCATGAGTCATCAACTCTCCGGCACTATTTACGAAGAGGACACGTCTTCCTGTTAGATAATCTTTAATTATCCGTTGTAGGTACAGAGGCAACTGGTGGAATTTCAGCGCCTCAAGAATGCACGGAAATGGAAGAGTATTGAATGCGTTCGCAATATCCAGTGATACCGCTACCAAGCTCTCTCCTCGGTTTATCGCGTCTGTTGCAAGCCTCTTTAGTTCTAGGAGCGCATCGACTGTGGAACGGTTTGTACGGAAACCATATTGTTGATCCGACAGATCTGGACCCATTTCTCTCAGGTGTTGAATGATGCGAGCTGCAAGTATACGCTCAAAGAATTTAGCCGCTTCATCCAGCAAAACTATTGGCCTATATGCGGAGGGTGAATTTGGAGGACGACCTTCTTTCCGCAGTAAACAAAGACGACCTTCCTTCCAGATCGCTGGAAATTTTCCCGCCAGCAAGCAAGCGTCGAAAACGGCACGGAGGCGCTCTTTTAGATGTTTCAGAGCTACCTCCAGCACTCGGCCTGGAACACCATCTGGGCCGGGGGCTTTCTTCTTAGCTTTAAGGCGATCTGTTGCAATTTCCATCTCTCCATCTGTGACCATGGGGACTTCTGTCTGAAACTCGTGGGCAGTTGGTGGTACCATCACTGGAGGACTGAAGTCTCCAGGGCTCGGAAATAGTCCCGCAACAACCGACTGCAGGAGCTGCGGCTCCATAGTCTCTGTGATAGGAGGAGTATAGGGGCGCAACTTATTGCGTACCATCTTATATGGGCGCCCCCATGGGTCTTGATCTAGAGTCCCGACAAAACCATCCCATGATTCATCTCTAGCGCGGGTGATGGCTAGTTGAAGATGCATTTTTGCTTCCTTGTAAGTCCTATAGGATGTTTCTTCCTCTTCTTCAGTATGTCGGCGTCGTCGACGACATCGCTTGTGCTCTTGTCGGGCATCATTACAAGTGTACCGAAGAGCAGCTATTTCTGGCGTCCACCAATGAACCTGTTGCCTGTTTTTCAGGAGGCCTCTGCTGCGGGGCATGGCCGTGTCACATATAGATGTTAGATCCTCGCGGATAGAGGCGGCCATTTCGTCTGCACTTCTATCACCCACTGGAGTGGGGTTCCAGCATGCTACTATAGCTGCTTCTTCTGCCAGCTGTTTATCCAGACGAGTAAGAGTCCATCTTGGAAATTGCGCTCTATCTGCTCTAGATGAACGAGCGTTGTTTGTCACCTGGGGGCCTACTCAAGTGGCCATTCTACTAACAATAACGCTAGTAGAATAGAATGACAATGTATGGGATTGACATATGTCACGTGATCAAGCGTAACGAATTTGTTAATTCGTACCCAAGTGTACAATGTTTCTATTTGATGAAATAAAACTGTGATCTTACCTTATATGAAACAAATAGTCGTCCATCGGATGCCTGTGACTGTTTAACAAACATAACATTGCATTATTGTTAATTTAAAACCCTAACTAATCCAAAATCAAGTCAAATCAAATTGCACAAAAACGTTTCTAAGCGTTTCTCTATACAAAACTCGACGCTTCAACGTTTTCGACACGAATTTCGTACCCAAGTGTACATTAGCATAGCAAACGCTTGTTCTATTCTACAACCACAGAATACATAAAACTAAACACGGACAGTCTCGTCTCGTAACTTCGGGTGCATTCTGACAGACTAGCCGCTGAGTCATCGGTCATTTAAATTCGTCCTAGTTATCGTAGTGATTATTTCCTCTGTGCTAGTTATTTTTAGCCCCTGATTTTTTCAGCACGCACTAATGTGGTTCGAGTAATAGCACATTACAGCCGAGAACCGGAAGCTATCATTCAGGGGCGGATGCAGGATTCAAAATGGGGCGGGGGGGAGGGGGCTCGAAGCCTCGGGCCTAGGGTTATCATCTATATAAGGGAGGATGCCTGTCTAGGATGCACATAACAACAAATTAAAAAAAATCTATAGTAAAAAAACGGCCATGCAGCGCGATTTTTAGTCAGTTTCATCCACTAATCTTGTCTGTCTATAGTAAAAAATATGGCCGCGCAGCGCCACTTTTAGTCACTATCATCCACCAATCTTGTCTTGTCTACAATAAAAAATACGACCGCGCAATGGCATTTTTAGTCAGTTGCATCTACGTACTCTTGCTTGTCTATAGTAAAAACCGGCCAAGTGCGAGTCGGACTCGCGCACGAAGGGTTCCGTAACAAAAAACGTAAAAAAAAATTACGTTTGTGGTATGGGAGCCCCCTTAAATATTTATTTTACTGTGTTTTTAATATTTGTTGTTATAGTGGCAATAGAAATACATCATCTCTGAAAATTTCAACTGTCTAGCTAGCTGTTATCGTTATTAATATCGAGCAAAAACGGCAAAAAAAATCACGTTTGTTGTATAGGAGGAGCCCCTTTAAATATTTATTTTATTCTGTTTTTACTATTTGTTGTTATAGCGGCAACAGAAATACATCATCTGTGAAAATTTCAACTGTCTACCTGGGACCCTATTTTTGAATCGCTCGACTCCAGTCGAGCGCTCGTTTCTACTGTTTTTCTTCGACATCCCATTGTTTTAAGTCATATGTCGAACGAAAATCAGTAGAAAAGAGCGCTCGACGCCAGTCGAACGATTCAAAAATAGAGCCCCTGTTGTCTTTATTTATATCGAGCAAAAAACGGCAAAAAATCACATTCGTTGTATGGGAGCCCCCCTTAAATGTTTATTTTATTATGTTTTTAATATTTTTGGTTATAGCGGCAACAGAAATACATCATCTGTGAAAAATTCAACTGTCTACTTGTTGTCGTTATTTATATCGAGCAAAAAACGGCAAAAAAATCACATTTGTTGTATGGGAGCCCCCCTTAAATATTTATTTTATTGTGTTTTTAATATTTATTGTTATAGCGGCAACAGAAATACATCATCTGTGAAAATTTCAACTGTCTAGCTGTCACGGTTCATTAGATGCAGCCTTGTGTTGTGACAGATAGACAGACAGACAGACAGCGGAGTCTTAGTAATAGTGTCCCGTTTTTACCCTTTGGGTACGGAACCCTAAAAAAGGGCCGCGCAGCGCGATTTATTGTCAGTTTCATCCACTAATCTTGTCTGTTTACAGTAAAAAAGGGGGTCGCGCTACTCGCGCTGCGCCGTTTTTATTTATTCACTTATCTTATAATACGCGGTTTCATCCGGGCGGACGGGTAGCTTGCGCAGCAAGGCTTGCGTGATTGGAGCATGTATGCGAGATTTCACAGCGAGACCCGCTAAATTAAAAAATGCCTGTCACAGCTTAGCGCCAGCCGCACGCCTAGAAACCTTGCTTGTCAAATGCGTCAAATGTCTGTCAGATAGAAACCCAACTCGGGCCACGTTTTATTATTAAAAAAAAATTTAGAGACACTGACACCACCTACCATAGACGTAGCACATCCCTTCGGTATAAACCAGATGAGCTCTTCGCCCCAAAACGAGCCGACAGAGAGGTCAAGTAGATGTGTGTGTCCTTTTCTTCATTAGGGTGACCAAACTGTATGGTTGGTCGAAGACATACTTATTACTTTAAACTGTTTAATATAAACTTAGGTACTTAGGTAGTTCTATATTTACAATTAATACTTTTGCCAAGTTTTTAAAAGGTTGCTTGCTCGTTTGTTTGTGTTTTCGTTTGTTTGTTTGTGTTTTCGTTTGTTTGTTTGAGCACAAATTTTGCAAACGATTTTATACTAACTTCCCGATGAACTAGAGACTTGAAACTTTGAACACAGAACTAGAAGGTAATGTAATATTATAGTATCATTGAGCTGATCTGACGATGGAGCCGGAAGAACGCCACAGGAACACTATGATGAAACCATACAACCCCATCGTGTTTGGGTTCGTTAGAATCGTCTCGCCAAGTACTCTGTTGGGGAATAATATCCAAGGGGCTGATGAAGGAGCCGGAAGAAGGCCATTGGAACTTTGTAATAAAATCATGCAACCCCATCGAGTTTGGGTTTGTTTGAATCGTATTGACGACTACTCTGATAGGAAATAGTTTCCAGGGTCTAATGATGAAGCCGAAAGAAGGCCACTGGAATTCTGTAATAAAACCATGCAACCCCATTGAGTTTGAGCTCGTTTGATTCCTCTTGACGAGAGCTCTGATACGAGGTGGTATATTTTCAGTTTAGCTCGTTAACTAAAAAGCAGAAACTATTTTTTTTTATAAACAAGTTATTTATCGCGTTTTCATTAATTTTTTTTTGTTTTGATTTATAAATATAGTAAATATGGTAATATGCAACGTAAACAATGTCAAAAGGTCAAAATAGCTACTAATTTTGTTTTCGGGTTGATTTTGATATTACTGGGTTGAAAAAAAAGAAGAACAAGAAAAACATTTGGCCGCCACCTTGAATTTTTAATATTTTTAACATTGTGTTGCTGTTTTCTTGTCAAAATAGTACCAAAACCCGAGTTTCATCGAAATCGGCGCCCACAAACAAAAAAGTTGCCAACCATCTTAGACTTTTTATTATTTTCAACATTGCGTTGTTGTTTTCATGTGGAAATAGTGCCAAAAACCGAGTTTCATCGAAATCGGCCCATAAACAAAAAAGTTGGCCGCCATCTTGAATTTTTTAATATTTTAAAAATGCGTTGTTATTTTCTTATCAAAATAGTGCCAAAAACAGAGTTTCATCGAAATCGGCCCACAAACAAAAAAGTTGGCCGCCATTTTGAATTTTATATACTTAAAAACTTACTTTGTAATTTTCTTGTCTAAATAGTACCAAAAACCGAATTTCATCAAAATCGGCCTACAAACATAAAAGTTGGCCGCCATCTTGGATTTTTTAATATTTTAAAAATGCGTTGTTATTTTCTTATCAAAATAGTGCCAAAAACCGAGTTTCATCGAAATCGGCCCACAAACAAAAGAGTTGGCCGCTATTTTGAATTTTATTACTTAAAAAAATATTTTGTAATGTTCTTGTCTAAATAGTACCAAAAACCGAATTTCATCAAAATCGGCCTACATACGTAAAAGTTGGCCGCCATCTTGGATTTTTTAATATTTTCAACACTGCGTTATTATTTTCTTGTCGAAATAGTACCATAAACCGAATTTCATCGAAATCGGCGCATAAACATGAATTTGATTATTAATATTAACTTTACTCCTCGCCTGCGACTTCCAGTTATTTCAATTGATAGAACAATTTCGTTTTTATGAAATCTGAAATGGTGTAGTATTTATGGTCACCCTAGTTTTGTAAAAGAATATTTCCTGAATATTGAAATTCTAAAATTGAAATTCGGCGCCAAAGTCAAAATCGGATCGGAGTTGCCAGGATTGACAATTGAATTTATACAACTATAATAATGCTGATTAGCATTATTGTAGAAATCTAATTAAATCAAAAGGGTAAGTTCAGTTTTATTTTATAATTACTATGTGTTATTCTAAATTAATATTTTTCTAAATTAATATTTAAGTAATATATTTTCAATATTCCACTCCGAATCCTTAACTTTGATACACTACGTGATTGGTAACGTACATTTTTTTTCCTACTATCGTGGTATTATTGTTTAGTAATGGCAATTGTGCGAACGAGACACCGACCTCCACATAGTGTTGTTTCATTCACACAGTAGAGTCTTCAGTCAATGTCATCGATAGAATTTCAACTCTATGACAAAGGCAATAAAGTTGAATTTCTTTTAAACGAATAGTGAGAATTTTTGTATAGTACTCACTCCCTATATAAACCTCCTTGCCACCTACATAAAAAATTAAAACAATAAGAATAATTTTTTTTTTTTTACTGTCATTTTCAATGACAAATTGCAAAGGTACACCCCCCCTGGATCCGCCAATAATTCCAGTACAAGGCTTGTATAATACTTTTCTGCTAAAATGCGAGAACATACAATTTTCTGAGTAAAATGAGATTTTTTTAAATTGGTTCATGCGGCCATGTAAGGCCGGTTCCATAGCACATATTTTGCTCTACACAATCAACAAAAACATCTACACAAAACATTGTTTCGCGAAACATTTTTGTGTAGAGAAACAATGTTTTTGTTTTGGAAAACACGTACACAAACAAAACATTTTGCGCGGGTCGAGGGGCAGGGTATTGTCGTAGTCTGTGGCAGGGTTGCCAGATGTCTTAATCAGTAAATCGCAGAAAATCAGCCCGCGAATCCATTTCTGATTGAAGTAGCCCAAAATATATTAATATTAAATATAAATATTGTATTAAAATTAAATCGAAAATTAAAAGTGTTCTGTTATAGGTTTTATGCTTAAACTAGGTTTTTAAAACAGCCAAATATTATGAATACTGTGATGACTGATGATGCTACGTGTATATGTTTTATTTAAATGTTAATGGAAGTTAACTGAATTTAAATTTCAATAATGTTTTTTTAAGTGAGCTATTTTAGTATTAAGAGAAATAGTGCGTCTGTATACATATCGTTTGTATTTTAAATTGCTATCTGTAATTCATACTCAAAATTATCAAACAATCATACACTTAAGTAGGTACCGTAAAATGGGGTGATTAGCAACTTGGGTGGTGAATAATATACAGCTAGGTACATTTTCAATATGAAAAATTGAAAATGAGCTTATTGGGCCTGTTCTTAAAACACTTTTCTATAAAATTAATGTCATTTTGATCTTATTTACCTATTTTTTTTTTCTATCAAAAATGTCAACGATGTTAGTCACCACACCACGCATGTTGCTAGTCACCCAATTTACCGGTATGTCAAATCATTTTTCATAATTCCGAAAAAAATATTGATTTATTATTTTATTTTTTACTAGCGGCCGCCCGTGACTTTGTTTTTCATTATTTCCAAGCATCTCCAATACTTATTACGGAATAGTATATTTTCAATATTATTATTAATTAGGCATTAACATAAAACAACGTGTGTATCATTATATTCATAATATTTGGCAATTATTTAAATAAAGCTAATAAATGTTGCATTTTGTTTTACTCTAATAATTAAACTAACTAAACTACTACTAATAATTAATTTAAACTAACGGCCAAAAAAAATTACCACAACAATCCAATTGAACACGATTTAATTGGTTTTTAGGGTTCCGTTCCCAAAGGGTAAAAGCAGGACCTATTACTAAGACTACGCTATCCGTCTGTCTGTCTGTCTGTCTGTCTGTGTGTTACCAGGCTGTATCTCATGAACCGTGATAGCTAGAAAGTTGAAATTTTCACAGATGATGTATTTCTGTTGCCGCTGTAACAACAAATACTAAAAACGGAATAAAATTAATATTTAAGGGGGCTCCCATACAACAAACGTAATTTTTTGCCATTTTTTGGTACGGAACCCTTCGTGCGTGAGTCCGACTCGCACTTGGCCGGTTTTGTTCAAGTCACTAGTAGACATGAGGTGGCAACATAATTTTACTGACAGTTTGAGCTGTTAAATCATTGCACCGAATTAGGGGTCGGAGTATAGTGATTTCAATATTATTTATTGCTTTTTAGAGGTAGAATGGGGTTTTGAACTCCGTTTTTTTGTTTTTCAAGACATTTTTTTATTTTTTTTTATTTTTAGTGTAATTACCTTCTGCATTAGATATAAATATTATCTTGGTAGATAGAAAAATCGGTTGAGCCAAACGTGAGAAAATCGCGGACAACCATGCATACGGGTCAAACTGAGAAGAGAACCTCCTTTTTTGAAGTCGGTTAAAATAACAAAATATTGTCCTAAGTGTAACAAATACTTTTCTGAAAACCGTATCAAAATCGGTTCAGCAAAAAGCGAGATAATCGCGGATACACATACCTACATATTACGAGTCAAACTAAGAACCTTCTTTTTTTGAAGTTGGTTAAAATACTAAAACCTTCTAAGTGTAACAAATACTTTTCTGAAAACCGCATCAAAATCGGTTCAGCCAAACACGAAATAATCGCGGACAAACAGACATACATACATACATACAAACATACATACATACAGGTCAAATTAAGAACATCATTTTTTGTTTTTTTGAATACGGTTAAAAATAGATTGACACACCCATTTTTATCAACGCCATCCACCGAACTTACAGTTTTTTGTCATTTTAAAAGCTCTCATTACTTTCCATGGTTAGAGTTTGGTGACCACTCTACGGTGATCGATGACTCAGCGATTAGTCTATTGGAATGCACACAATGTAATAAAAAATCACTACGTTTTGTCTTTGTCTGTCGTGTCGTTGAGCGTCGGCGACTTAATAATTATAACCAATTTTCTATAAAACAAATCCTTGCTCAGTGCCCATGTGCTTTTTAAATAATATTAATACGTAGGTAATACGTACAAAGGCACTTAGGTACCTATATACTTACTGGGTAAGTAACTACTTATTACATCAAATCAAAACACCGCAATGGTTTTCAATAAGACTTATCCTATGAACTTATCAATAAATTACTTACCTATATTTTATTTCAGATATACAAAACCTATAAATAAATAAGTAATGGCATTGCGGAATATAATTGGCAAGAAATGTTGAACAAACAAAAGGTAGAGACTAGGTAAATAATACTAAATACTTAGTGGTTTTATTTAAACATTGTGGTACCTATTAAGTACATTACATAATAATAAGATCAAAATACCGCAATGGTTTTCAATAGTCTATTATTTACCTAAACTGTTATTAACCCAATCTTGTAACCCAAATTGTACTTTTTAATAATTTATCTATTATTTATTCCAGATACATACAATTCAATATAGGTTTAATGACTTCGCAGAATATAATAAACTAGTACCTCTTATATTGGCAAGAAAAGATGCCGGGAAGCTAGTACCGAAGAAAACCATAGTAACGAATATTTTACTCCAAGCGACAAGCAAGACTATGAAACTTTAGGTACTGTAATAATAATATAAAGGAGCATGCTGGAAAAATGACTGCTGGCTGTTGTGTACTTCGTACTTTAAAAATCATGTATTGTATTGGTTTAGATCTAATTATAAAATAAATATTGATTATTATGCTAACCTTTCTTCATTTTGTCTACTATCATATCTACCAAACAAAACTTAAGTAAATCTAGGCCCATGGCCAGGAAAACTCATTTTGAATGTAGTAGGTAGATTCAACATTTTTAGAACACTAGAAATTTGTCCGGACTATGTTCGGCTTTGTAATTTGTCCGGCTATTGAGCGGTGTAATACTTGTTATAAAACATACATATCAGTAGTGTTCGAAAGAAATGTTCCAAAATGTATGGAATCTGGCCCACTATTTACTTACCTATTTTATGGTATACTATACCAAAAAATAGGTAAAGACACGATAAACAGTTTCTAATCATACAATTTATCTAAAATAACTTTGTGTTTTGGAAGGAACATTTTATGTTGTGCTTTAAAACGTAAGCACACAACAAAAATTGGTAATTACATTACGCTGGAATACATCATTTTCAGTTAGTTGTTTTTGAAAAAAAAAATGTCTGGACTTTTATTGAAATGTCCCGATTTTTGACAGGACTTTCAAAATTTTGAAATAGGTAATAATCCTTACTAATATTATAAATGCGAAAGTCCGTTTGTTTGTTTGTTTGTTACGCCTTTGCGCCTTAACTTCTGAACCGATCATCATGAAATTTTGCATACACGTTGTCAGGGGTACAAAGAAAGACAGGGTACCTTTCATCCCGAAAAAAATTTATATTCCCGAGGGATAGCAAAAAAACTTTTCACGCAGACGAAGTCGCGGGCGGAAGCTAGTAATAAATAAATCAAAATGGTAAATGGTAGGTAGCCATGAACACATTTTATTAACGGTGTGAAAATGTGATGAAAACAACGAATAATACCTAATAATTAGTTTTCAAAATTAGAAAATGAGGCGCGTGTGTGCGCTAGCGTACGACTACATTCTGTATCTACAGGGTCTCGGCGTTCGCTCCGCTACACAAGAATCGAATAGCTCAGTCGACAATCGCAGACGCTAAAACAGCCACTTGGGTACCATTTGTTTACGCAACGTTATCGTTAACCACAGATCACACAGTAGGTACACACAGAACAACGCAAACGATCGAAAAAAAGTAGCGTCATTTCTGTATCTTAACCATTAACTTTTATTTATAATATTTATTTTTATTTTATTTTATTATTTTTTCATTTATTTGCTATAAATAAAGAATATTGCAAAAAAGTAAAAAGAAATATAGTGTAATACTTAAGAAACCAAAAACAATATATCATGTCCTCTTTTATTAACCTATATTACTTTACTCTTTGAAATCGAGAGAATGAGCGGAGCGTTCATCGATAACGCCAGAGCGTTGAATGTTGTAGAAAGAAAAACGCTTGCCACTTGAGTAGGCCCCCTGATGAGAAGAGACCTTAAACTTGATATATCGGTGATCCGACAACGTCTCCGTGTTTACTATAACGCGCCAGTCTTGAATGCGCTGGGCCATGGATGGAGTCGCGAAAGTAACGTCCACGATGGACCCTCCATTCCTCCTAATGCAAGTATAGACTGAGCCCCTATTACAGATAACCAGTCCCGACGTTCCTACCCAATCTGCAAGAATGCTACCCTTGGGATCTGTCACAGGAGAGCCCCAGGCAGCCGACTTGCAATTAAGGTCCCCCATCACTATAACTGGGGTTGGACTTAATCTTCGTATAGCTGGACCGAGTTGATCAAGGTAGGCTTCCAATTCGGCTACTCCTCTATTGGGTGAAAAATAAACCCCCACGATGGCAATACCTCTATGCTTCACTGAGATATACCCTGCTCCTCTTTCGATAACTTCAAGAGGAGGGGCACTAGCAGGAGTGCATACTGCAGCCACACCATTCACGTCACCAGCCCAATTTGGTCGATTTGGTATGTAGTACGGTTCAGACGCTACTGCTACATCTATTAAGCCTTCCGCCATAGCCTGTGCAAATAGATCTTGTGCTCTGGCAGCGTGCATGAGATTCGCTTGGAGGAAGTTATAATTTCTACTATCCATTAATAGTTTCTTTTGCCTCTGGCGGACTAGGCCGCTCTTCTTGGTTGGTGGCGGCCGGGGTCCCTCCGACTACCTTGTGCCTCCTCGTTGGTGGGGCGCATTTTTTGGTCCCCATGCTGTGGTCCGCTGGCCGTTTAAGTTTCGCACAGATTGGACAGTGCGGCTTGTCAGTGCATTGTGCTGCTTTATGCCCAGCCTTACCGCAGCGGAGGCACAAGTCGCTGCGGTCAATCTGGGCATTGCACCGCTGCCGAGTATGACCTAACTCCAGGCAGCGGAAGCACATTAGTGGTCGTGGGTCCAGTGCACGAACAGTAACAGAGCTCCAACCAATGAATAGTCTTCCCTCGCTACTGATTATTCTCGCCGCGTTGACAGGACATTGCACAGAGACTATACCCATTCCCCCTGGTCCAGATCGGATAGGTCCTACCTTGACGGTTTCTTTGGAGCAGCCGCCCTTTAAAGAAACAACTGTTTCTACGTCCTCTTTTGTAATGGAATCGTCGAGTCCAGAGAGTCGAATATCTGCACATTTTATTGGTCTTGTAATCTTTACACACCCCGGCAACAAATTCCGCAGCTTTTCTGCTAGGAGATCTGCCTTGTCCCCGGAGTCAGCTCCCGCTAGTTCAAATGAACGAGCTCCTGTCAACGTGATTTTGACTTTAACTCCTGGGATCTCTAATTCAGTCAAGTCTATATTTCGTCTAGCCTTTGTGATTACTTCGGCGTAGGTCAAGCCTTGATCTGTGGCTTCTTTATCTAGAGAAACAACCACTGCAGTTGTTCGTGGTGGTTGCAATTTCTTCTTTTTATTTTTCTTCTTCTTTTCTTTCTGCTGTGAATCTTCGGCAGATGTTTTCTTCTTCTTAGCCTTGTTTTTGGCCTTACGACTTACAGCTTTATTCCAGCCCTCCTCTTCTTCAGGCTGAGCAGTCGCAGGCTCAGAAGCAGGCTTGGCTTTTGGTGCCGTTTTGGGTCTTGTCGCAGAATTTGGATTCTGCTTCTGCTTCGGCTGATCCTGTGATGTAGGCGCAGATTGTGGCTGCGGATGGGACACAGGCTGTGAAGCCGTCTTCTTCTTTTTTCCCTTTTTGGTCTTCTTCCCAGAGTCACTTTGCGGTGCCTCGCCTATCGGCGCTTGCGATGGGGCAGGTGATCCGCTCTCCATGTCTGCAGCTACCTGTGGGAAGTTTTGCCGTTGTTGTTGTTCCGGCAAAAGTCGCTTTTCGAGGTTCTCAAAACGAGAGTTCATAGCAACCAGCAGGCTGGTGATCTCATCCGGCTGTGTTCTTCCACGCCCAGTACAGTTATGGCAAATGGCTGCAGAAGGTGATTTCTCCAGCCTCTGAACTGTGCATTTTAGAGCCCCGATTTCCTCTCGCAGTTTTTCATTCTCTCCAGATTGTCGGGTGTAATCTGCTGAAAGACGAGTAAGATTAGCTCGCAACTCATTGTATTTCGTCTCTAGCTTTGCAAATTCATCGGAGCCGCTTCGGGTTGGAATTTCCGTCATTGCACTCCTTATGTGTTCTGCCGCATCTTTGAGCGTCCGCACGTAGGTACCTTTTAGGTGCCCGGACTTTAAGGCTATTTCCTGGACAACTTCCGCAGTGTCACGCATACGCTCGCAAATCTCAGTTGTTGGCATTTCTCGCCAATCTACTTTAGCCGCTTGATCATGGTAGCTTCGCGGGGGCATGACACGTCGCGCTTTCTGCACTATTTCCATCTCCGTTTCCAACTCTTTCTTTTTAAGCTCAGTGGCTCTCATTTCTGCTTGTGCCTTCCCAAGACCAATACATTGGCCAGTTGTTGGTGGCCGTCCACGTCCTCGTTTTGTTGGTGTTCCAGTGACACCAGGAATTTCTTCTTCGCAATCTTTGTCGCCGTAGAAGGCCGATATTCTTGATCGCGATCGTTTTCGCCCTGCCTCAGAAATTTCTGAGTCGTAAGCTTCTTCGTCGGAAATTGAGACACACGAAGACACAGACGACGTTCGGCTTCTTGTTTCCATTTCCTCACTAGATCTTCTCTCCTGACCATCCGTTAGCCGAGTAAGACGCACGAGTGGTTGCCTCTTCGCCGTTTTCATCGGTCTTTTGAAAGCGGCCTTCTCATCCTTCTTATCACCTCCGTCCTTCTCGGACCCATCATCAGTTTTAGTATTAAGTGTTTTATTAAATTCTTCCATATTTGTTCCCACGAGTAATATAGGACACGGTTTAACCACCCGGGCAGAGGTCCATACCCGGGCAGGCCGGGGTTCTCGAAGCAGGGGCCGGCTTATTCCCTGCTCCGTTGCCGTGTATCGACTGAACTCCCTCCAGCCATTCACCCCCTCGCCATAGACGCGACAAAAAGCTTGGTGTTGGGGTTTTTTATGGAGGTTTTCTCCTCGCGGGGACACCCAATTAAGGGCAGCCCCACCGGCCCTAAGACGTGACTAGGTCACCGGTTTTGCCGACGGTTGGCAACGAATGCCCGTCCGCCGATCACGTTTTACCGCGACCGGACGAACCCGCCGCCCACGCTCGCACCGCCGCTACCCGGAATCTCCAGGACGCCGGCTGAGCCCGAACCGAAGTCGCCGCTACCCAGAATGCGTCTGGGACGCCGACTCGGAGCCCACACTATCCGCTGAAGCGGACAAGACCGTTAGGTCCCCATCCGTAATTTTTTAGAGAGGTTTTCTTCCTCGTAGCCCCCATCCATTTGGATGACAGCCCTCGTTCCCGCACCACGTACGGGGTTACGAGCAGATGACGCTGGGACAGAACCAGCGCCATCCCCGACTGCCAGACCATTAGCCGTCACCGTATCAAAAACGGTGACGCCCAGGGTGCACCACGAGGAGGTTGTCTGACATGGCACCCCAACCTAACCTAACCTAACCTTTTTTTTTTTTTTTTGACCCGGGGAAAATGCCTTCGCATACCCCCCCGCGCGGGGAACACGGGGGTGGTTATGTGGTGCATCCCACTAAAAACCCCGGGGTGTTCCTTCCACGCATTGGACGAGGACAGTCGGGATCGGTGTGGCATTCACCGCGTCCCCGCCCTGCGTCAGTCCCTTCGGACTCCCACAATGGGACGCTGACGTCCCTACCACGGTGTGGCACGCCGGAACACGGGCGCGCTCTTCCACCACGGGGGCCCTAGATGGAAGACAGAGTTCCCCGCTCTGTCTCCGGCCCCCACTCCAACAAATCTCGGTCTTACCCTGTCTCGGTGCCGCTATTTAATGGTCTCAGCCTCTGTCTGATTCGGCTGCGCAGCTTTCTTCGCTGGCTTCGCTCCTCTTTTATGAGACTTGGGGGCTTCGCAGTTGGTACCCCCCAGAACATGGTCCGCCTTCTTGTTGGCTGCCACACACAATACACAGCGTGGCGTGGCCGAACACGATACTACCTTGTGCCCAGATTGCCCGCAGCGGAAACAAAGGTCACTGCGGTCGACAGAGCTAGGGCATGCGCTCCGGACGTGTCCTACTTCGAGGCACTTGTAACATCTCAGGGGTCTCGACGGCAAAAGCCGGACCCCGGCCGAGACCCATCCCACCAATAGTTTCTTGCCGCTTTCTAAGATCTTCTTTGCGGCAAATACAGGGCATTTGACGAACGCGGTTCCTAACCCCCTACCAATGCGGCGAATATCGGAGCACTTCACCGCGTCCTTCGAGCATTCTCCAGTTGCAGCGATGGCATCCACAATCTCAGCCGTCGACGCTGTATCATCCAAGCCGGTGATGCGGAGGTCAGCACATTTGGAAGGCCTGTATATTTCCGCCAGTTCAGGGTCGATTAGTTCCCGAAGTTTATCCGCCATTTTGTCAGCATTCTTGGCGCTGTCAGGACCCGGTAACTCAACTATTCGGGCGCCCGTCGTCGCTACTTTCATCGAAAGCCCGCCAGGAATGCCATACTCAGCAAAATCGATCTTGCCCTTCGCTTGCATCAGTACCTGGATGTAGGTGGCACCTTCCTTCTCAGCTTCAGGCCGCAACTTAATGGTGACGGCGGCCGTTTTAGGAGGACGCAGCTTTTTCGTCTTTGGCTGTTTAGGCTGTTTCTTCTTCTTTTCTTCCGGCTTTTTCGGTGGCGATGCCGGAGCCTGGCTTTGCGTTTTAGCCGGCTTGGCACGCCGATTTCTTACCTCTTGCCAGTCATTCTCGCATGGTGTCGAGGTTAGTGGTGCTGGATGTGCACCATTTGTAACTGGCGGAGGCGCCGAACCATTCTTCATAATCTTTTTCGATCTTCGTTCCTTCTTTCTCTCCATTTTTGTCTTCGGCTGACTAGCGCTAGGGGCAGAACCCTGTTTGGCTGGTGGAGTTGCCTTACGCGTCTGCCGCGGTGCAATAGGTGACGCGGGCACCGCAGGTTCACCCGAAGACAGTTCAAGAAATTCCGGCTCAGAGCTTGCTCGATCAGCGTTGAGTGACAGGGGCCGTTGTGGCACCGCTGATGATAGCTCCTGCGATCCTTCGGCTGTTTTTCCGCTCATAATTTCCCGCATTGCAGAGAGCAGGCGTTCCGTATCTTTAGAAGAACCTCCACCTCCGGCGCTCAAGCAATTCGCGCAGGTAGCGGGCCCTCTCTTCTTCAAAATACTCATTTCTCTCTTGAGGAGCTCGACTTCTACTCTCAAGTTGTCGTTATCTCGCCGAGTTTCAAAGTAATTCGCCTGTAGCCGGGCAAAATCCGTGCGCATGGTCTTGCACTTTTCTTCCAGCTTAGCGAATTCTTCATTTTCCGTCCGTTTCGGCACTTCTGACAATGCCTCTTTAATCTGAGCCGCTGCATCCTTCAGGGTTCGTACGAAAGTTCCCTTAAGGTGGCCCGATCTACTTGCTACGTCTGTGATGACGTCTGCTGTTCCACAGAGTTTCTCGCAAACCTCTGACAAGGGCATACTCTTCCAGTCGGCTGTCTTCCTCGCCGGACTAGGGTCTTCCCGAGGTGGAAGGAAACGTCGCGCCTTCTCTATGATCTCCTTTTCTGCCTGGAGTTCCGCCTCAAGTCGTTCTTGAGCCCTACGTGCTGCGGATTCCGCTTGCCTGGCTCGCCCAATACCAATGTACTCCCCTGTTGTTGGTGGTCGACCTCTTCCGCGCTTAGATGGTGTCCCCGGTGTGGGGGTGGCGGATGGATCTTCGCTCCTAATTACAACAGGAGGATCTACTTTCTCGGGTTCACCGTCGCCCGATTCCGGTGTTTCCGGACGCTGTCTCTTGCGTGTTTCCGGATCTTTCGCTTCAGAGTCAAGTTCTTCGTCCGAGACTGTTACGCCAGACGACCACGACGAACATCGACTCCTACTACTCGCTCCCTTGGAAGCCTCCTTCGCAACGCGTGACTGCAGTCGCGTAAGCCGCACAACGGGCAATTTCTTGTCCACCTTCTTTGGTCTTTTAAAACCATCGTCAAAATCACCGTCCGTCTCGGACCCATCATCGAAAAAAGTTTCATTATCATAAAATTCCATATTTATTCCCACGAGTAATATGGACATAGTTGAACCACCCGGGCAGAGGTCCATACCCGGGTAGGCCGGGGTTCTCGAAGCAGGGGCCGGCTTATTCCCTGCTCCGTTGTCGTGTATCGACTGAACTCCCTCCAGCCATTCACCCCCTCGCCATAGACGCGACAAAAAGCTTGGGGTTGGGGTTTTTTATGGAGGTTTTCTCCTCGCGGGGACACCCAATTAAGGGCAGCCCCACCGGCCCTAAGACGTGACTAGGTCACCGGTTTTGCCGACGGTTGGCATTGATTGCCCGTCCGCCGATCACGTTTTACCGCGACCGACCGAACCCGCCGCCCACGCTCGCACCGCCGCTACCCGGAATCTCCAGGACGCCGGCCGAGCCCGAACCGAGTCGCCGCTACCCAGAATACGTCTGGGACGCCGACTCGGAGCCCACACTATCCGCCGAAGCGGACAGGACCGTGAGGTCCCCGTCCGTAATTTTTTAGAGAGGTTTTCTTCCTCAGAGCCCCCATCCGTTGGGATGGCAGCCCTCGATCCCGCACCACGTACGGGGTTACGAGCGGATGACGCCAGGACAGAACCGGCGCCATCTCCGACTGTCAGACCATTAGCCGTCACCGTATCAAAAACGGTGACGCCCAGGGTGCACCGCGAGGAGGTTGTCTGACCTGGCACCCCAACCTAACCTTTTTTTTTTTTTTTTTTTTTTAACGTCAGGAAACTGCGTTACCGCACTTCCCGGCACCGGGAGAATGCCGGGGGTATGTGGGGCTCACCATGGAAGCCGCCGCTGGCTTGCGACGGCACCACTTTCCGCCCAGCCGATCCCCCACCCAACCCCTAGTGGGTTCGATGGGGGGCCGGAGGGGGGGCATACCCACTAAAAACCTGACGATGTCCCTTCATGTCACCTGGGTGACAGCGTATCGTCGAACCATTCATCGTCATTAGACAAGAATGCAGTCGACGGGTCGCTGCCACCAGGCGGGGTCACGGGAACACTTGCGTACACTACCGCGGCCCCGCCGGTGATTGTCCGCCCATGGCAGACCCGACCATCATCCCCGAAATCCGGGGGTGACTGAGGGTGTCCCGGGACACTTGGGACACCCTGAGTCATCGGAAGCCCGTGCAATGCAGGGGTGGGTCCTCCCAAACCCATTCCCCGCTGGCTTCCGAAAGAAGAAGACGAGGGGCCATACCTTCCTGCCCGACCAACCCCTCGACCTCTTCTATTAGACATAATAGGAGAGCGACGTGTTAGCCGTCTCCTAGTCGTGCGACGTCTACGGCAAGGATCTGCAAGAGGGTCGTTTTCTCTCGCGCGTTCAGCCGTTTCTTTTTGCGACATTACCTCCGTGCAATATTCGGTCATCGCTTCCCAGTTGTGCTTGCTTTCGAGCATAGACTTTGCAACTGCTTCGAGCGACAGATCTTGTCCGACTTTTAATCTAGTGTGCGACGCTGCGAGGCCCAAGCAGGACATAGCTCCAAAGTGTGTTGAGCAGTGTCCTCGGCAGCACCACATTCCATACATTCAGGTGTTGACTCTCTCCTAGCAATCTGATGCAGGTACTTCCCAAAGCATCCATGCCCGGTAAGCACCTGCATCAGATGGTAGTTTAATGAACCATGTGTTCGTTTTCTCCACTCGTCCACTATTGGGGAAATCGCATCCAGCGTTCTTCTCCCGTATTGGGAGGACTCAAGCTGGCACTTCCATCGTTCTAACACAATTTCATCCGCCTGGCGTCTAGCGTGTACCAGATCTTCGATTGAGGGGCGTTCGTTACGCCCTCTCGCTTCAACACGACATTTGTATACCTCCGCGAGAACCGAGGCCTCCAGTTCCCACGGAGGCATTCCAGCTAAAGCGCAGGCTGCAGCGCCAGAAACAGTGCGGTATGCACGAATGGCGCGAGTCGTGATAATTCGTTGCGGCTTGCAGAGGAGAGCTCTTGTCTCCGTATTTAGTGAGTCAACCCATATGGGAGCGCCATATAGGGCCATACTCCTAACCACACCTGCATACAGTCTTCGACAGCTGCTATTGGGACCGCCAATATTTGGCAACAGTTTGCTCAGAGCAGCAGCTGCGTTAGTCAATTGAGGAGAAAGTCTCCGGAAGTGCTCGTTAAAGCGCCAGTGACTGTCCAGAACCAAACCTAAATATTTAATATTTGGACCGATTGGGATTCTCTGATCCTCCACTATTAGATGAGCACCTGCAGGCGGTCTAGCACGGGGACCGTAAAAAACTATTGCCTCCGTTTTGGGTAGTGCCACCTTTAGGCCCAACAACTCAATTCTGCTGACGATCAGCGCCGTTCCTACTGAGGCACGTCGTCGAGCATCTTGGAAGTCTTTTCCTTTGGCTAGGACTAGTGTGTCGTCGGCATAACACAGTGTCTTCATGCGTGGTAAAAGTGCACCACGCAAAATCCAGTCATAGCCGAGGTTCCACAGGAGCGGTCCAAGAACCGATCCCTGTGGAACCCCGCGTTGCATTGGTTTGGATATCATTTGTCCCTCACTATTTATATAGAGCACATTGCGGTTCTCCAGGTACTGCTCGATTATTCGCCGAAGATATGTCGGTACCCCATGGTAACGTAATGCCTCAATTATTCGACTGAAGGGGAGGGAGTTAAAGGCATTTGCGATATCCAAAGACACCGCAATGACAGTCTCACCTCTGCGAACTGCATCTTCAGACCACTTTTTAAGTTCGGCGATAGCGTCGATGGTGGACCGCCCCCGTCGAAAACCGTATTGGTTGTCCGACAGGTTTGGCCCTTGGGATTCAAGGTGCTCAATCAACCTTGCCGCTATAATCCTCTCAAAAGACTTCCCGACCTCATCTAAAAGCACAATTGGGCGATATGCCGATGGTGAGTCGGGCGGACGACCTTCTTTCCGGAGAAGGACTAACCTGCCATCCTTCCATATGGCTGGAAAACAGCCAGTTTCTAAGCACCTGTTAAACAACTCCAAAAGGCGTGGTCCCAATTCCTTCGCTGCAAGCCGAAGGACTCTCCCTGGTACTCCGTCTGGACCTGGAGCCTTACGCCACGTGTTGAGGCGTTCCAGGGCATCTTTCAGCTCCTCAGTTGTTATAGGAGGAAATTCGACCAATGTATCCGACGTGGATGCTATATCTGGGGCTAAGATTGGAATCTCCTCTCCAGCATCAGGAAAAAGCCCAGATACCACTGCAGTCAAGAGCTCTGGCTCAAAAGTTTCCGTGGAGGGTGCTTGTTGGCGCATTTTGTTCCTCACCATACGATATGGGCGCCCCCACGGATCACTATCGAGCTCTACAATAAACCCGTCCCAGGAAGTGCTCTTTGCGTTATGGATGGCGATTTGCAACGCAACGGCTGCTTCTCTGTATGCACTGTACAGCTGATCTTCCTCATCCGATGTGTGATTTCGGCGACGACGACATCGAGCGTACTCTCGACGTGTAGTGACACATGTGGCACGGAGGCTGCAAATTTCTTGTGACCACCAATACACCTGGTCTCTACCTAAATACTGTTTTGCGCGGGGCATTGCAGAATTACACACATTAGTTAGTGAAGTACGTAAGTGTGTCGCTTGGTCATCTACATGTAGGTCACGAATTTGCTCAGGACAGCACCAATCAGCCACAATCGCAGCTTCTTCTGCCAGTTCAGCATTGAATTTATTGGTTGACCATCTTGGGAAAGAATTAGAATTAAGACCAGTATGAGCCGTTGTAGTTGTATTGGTTGCAGCAAGACTGAATCTGATATACCGATGGTCCGAGAGACTCTCAGCATCCACTATAACTCGCCAGTCCGACACACGTGAGGCTAGGGCCGGGGTAGCAAACGTTAAGTCTACTATTGACCCCCCCGACCGTCGCACACAGGTGTGCACCCTTCCTCTATTGAGAAGGCAGAGACCATTTGTGGCATACCAGTCCGTTACGATGGTCCCTTTGGCGTCTGTACGGACAGATCCCCATGTTGTTCCCCAAGCGTTGAAGTCCCCTAACACAAATATTTGTCCAGGAGACAGACGACCCACAACGCCGCTCAGAGTATCTAGGAATGGCTCCATCTCCGCTCTGCTCTTGTTGGGAGAGAAGTATATACCAACATAGATTACACCACCGCAGGCAGCAGCGACGTAGCCTTGACCCCTTTCTTTGAGCAAAAGAGGTGGAGAATTGGCATTACCTCGCAGATGAATAGCAACAGTACCTGCCAGGTCACCGACCCAGTTATTACCAGTTGGGATTCTGTATGGTTCCGCAACAACTCCAACTTGAATATCCCATTCAGCCATGTACTGCATAAAAAGGTTTTGAGATGCAGCACAGTGGTTGAGGTTACCCTGAAGAATATTAGTATTTTGTCGTCTAGGCATTGGATTCGATCATTTCAACCTCCTCTACTGTCGATTCACGTGTTGGGTGGCCTTGGGTCAATAAAGCTCCTTTTCCCTTCTTCATTGGTGGTGTGCAGTTACGCCCACACATCATGTGCTCCGCAGGACGACCAGACTCTGTGCATATGGCACATTTGGGCTTCTTAGCGGTGCATTCAGCCATTTTATGGTTGTCAGCTCCGCATCGGAAGCACAGTGAACTTCGGTCAGTTTTGGATGGGCATCTAGGTCGTGTATGCCCCGTACCCATACACCTGTAACATATCATTGGTAGCGGCTGGAGTGCTTTAATCTGTGCTGAACTCCACCCAATAAATATCCGGCCAGCTTCAACTAATGGTTTTGCAGCAGACACGGGACAGCGCACGAAAACAGAACCTACACCACCTGGTCCTACGCGAATTGTTCCCACCTTCACCTGATCAACAGAACAATTGCCCTTTGTAGCAATTGCTGACGCCACATCACAACTCTGAATTGAGTCATCCAGCCCTGTAACACGCAAATCGGCGCATTTAGTGGGCCGGGAAATAGTCGCTACGTCTGACAGAGCAGATCGTAGTTTCTCCGCAAGAAGATCTGCTTTGGCGTTGCCTGTTGCACCAGGAATCTCCATAACTCTAGCACCAGTCGCTGCCTGTTTAATTTTAACGCCCTCGATCCCTAATGCTTGAATATCCACCTCTTTCCTAGCTCTCCCCATAATGTCCGCATAGCTAACGCCTTTGTCCGCGGCGTCAGGCTGCATAGTGATAACTACGACAGCTGACTTTGGAGGGGTGAGTTTCGGTTTAGTCGACTTTTTCGTCGTCTTAACGTTCTGTGACGTCTTTTTTGCAGAATTAGGAGCCGCCTTAGGTGTTGTGGGTGGCGCCTGCTTCTGTTGAGGTTTGTTCTGCGTCATGTTGGTCGGTGTCGCATCCTCGCTTTGTTTTTTAGCGGCACGACGTTTCTTCCTGCTCATCTGCGTATTCCAGCCATCATTATCTTCCTGAACTTGTGTAAGAGGCGCTGGAACTTCAATCTGCTTTGGCGGTGACTTTAAAGTTGGTGCAGCTGCCTTATCGGCGTAGCTCGGCGCCTCCTTATTTTTATCCCCTGCCAAAGGAGGTCGTCTGTTTTTGTTGGGAAGGAGTCTCTCTTCCAAGCCCTCAAACCTATTCAATTCAATTCAATTCAATTCAATTCATTTATTCGCAGATATAGGTAAAAAAAGTTAACAGGTACATAATTATCATAAAAACGGCTATATCAGCATAAATATGCATGCGAAAAATATTTTGTCAATTTAAAGAATAAGTTATGTTTACATATACAAAAAAATTTACAAATACAAATTAATGTCAAAATAAAATAAAATTAAATGTCAAAGTTACTACAAAATTAAAATTAAGTAATACATTCTCAAATTAATGTCATAATAATTACATGAAAAAACAAAGATAATTACAATAAAAAAATACATTTAAATCTTTATAATTTACAATGATTTGTCTGTCAGATATTCATTAATTGTATAATATGCTTTTTCTAGTAACAATTTTTTTACATTGATTTTAAAGACTGAAAGCTGTTCAATATCTCTAATGATCTGTGGCAAGCGATTATAGATTTTAGGTGCCATACAGAATACACTTTTCCTATAAAGTGCACTCTTGCTCGGTATAAGCACCAAGTTCTTATTTCTTCTTGCCGATTTAAATGTTTTAAATAAGTGCAAATTGGACTTTACATAAATGGCAACCTCAAAAATAAATATACAAGGTAAAGTAAGAACTTTTAAATTTACAAAGTAGGGCTTACAACTGTCTGTTTGTTGGATTCTACATATTGCTCTTATGCACTTTTTTTGAGCCTTGAATACATCTTCTTTTAGGCAAGAATTCCCCCAGAAAATGACACCATACCTAAGAATTGAGCCAGCGTAAGCATGATATGCAGTGAGAACTGTTCCGATATCAGATACTTTACCAAGCATGTAAAGTGCATATGAAAATTGGTTGAGCTTACTACGAACATGTTCTGCTTGAGCCTTCCAATTTAAATTATGATCAATGTTAATCCCTAAAAATTTTGTTATGTCAATGGTTTCTATTTTTTTATTCATACAATTTACGTCAAGTTTCATAGGTTCACCTCTATTTCTAAATGTCATTAATTTAGTCTTGTCAAGATTAATTATAAGATTATTAGAATTAAGCCAATTAATTACGTTTTCCAATGTCTCTCTTATTTCTATCGATAGTGTACAAATATCTGGTCCAGTAAATATAACTGTACTGTCGTCTGCGAACAGTATCATTTGTTGTTTTACTATCTTCGGAAGATCATTAATATAAATAATAAACATTAATGGACCTAAGATGCTACCTTGAGGCACACCGTATTTGACGTCTCTATATTCAGATAAATATTTGATTTCCTTACATGACTTGGGACATATTTTAGTTATGACAGTAGCTTGTTTTCTATTACTGAGGTAGGATTTCAAAAGTGCAAGTGCAACTCCTCTTATGCCATACGATTCCATTTTCCTCAGCAATATATCATGGTCCACAAAATCGAATGCCTTTGTTAGATCCATATATAAAGCAGCGACCGGTATTCTCTTGTCCATAGCAGTAATAACCGATTTCAAAAGATTATGCATTGCCATATTTATATTTTTATTTTTTCTGAATCCTATTTGTTCAGAAGAAAATAAATTGTACTTTTCAAAATAGCTATATAAAATATAATAAATAACTTTCTCAAATATTTTTGCTATTATCGGTATTAGTGCTATGGGTCTGTAACAATTCATATTTTCCTTATCATCTTTTTTGAATAATGGTTTTATAATAGTAAATTTTAACTTGTCCGGATAAATACCATTCGTGATGGTAAGTAAGTTTATAATGTGACTTAATACCTCACAGATTAAATGTGACACTTTCTTAAGTATGTTAGTAGAAACATCGTCATATCCTGTGCTATGTGTATTTTTTAAGGACATTATAATCTTATTAATGTCATGTTCTGTTGTCGGTGTCATGAATACGGAATTAGGATTGTTAAATGTCATTGTATTAGCAACTTGGTTAGATTTTCGTGCTTCGATCTGGTCGATAAAGAAATTATTAAAAGCTCGTGATATGTCAAGTGGTTTATCAATAATATTTCCATTTACTTTTAATTGTTGTATGTCTTTTGGGACAGAAGATTTATTTTTATTTATTACTGACCAAGTAGCCTTAGATTTATTGCTAGCATTTTTGATAAAATTGTTATTTTGAGCCTTTTGAGTCAACTTTATTATACGAGATAATCGCCTAGAGTAACTTTTAAATTTATTTTCATGCAACTCATCTCGATTTTTACGATAATTCCATAACAGAGATCTTTTCCGTTTAGAACAATTAATTATGCCTCTGGATATCCATTTTGGTCTTTTGTAGGTTGAAACTTTCATATTAACTTTTGGAAAACAGAGGTTATATAAAAGTACAAACATATTATAAAATGTTTCAAAAGCTACGTTCGGATCATTACTTTCGTATACATCACTGAAACTAAGAGATGCAATATGTTGTTGGAATTTAGCAACATTTTCTTCGCAATAATCACGTCTTTCTACACACCAGTGCTTTATACAATGAGACAATTTAACCGGACAGGTGAACACCTGTGCTGAGTGATCTGACAATGCTAGTTCCAAGACTTTACATTTGCCATTCCTAACATTGTGAACAAAGTTATCCAAACAGGTACCACTTTTTGGTCGAGTCGGTTCTTTTAGACTTATTTTCATGTTATGTGCTAGTAATATCTGTTCAAAGTCGTCTGATAGATTGGTTTTCTTTAATAAGTCGATATTAAAATCACCGCATATAACTACTTTATAACTTGTATAGCAATATTTATTGAGTAAGTCTTCAAATTTAGAGAAAAATATATCAACATCTTCTCTATTATATCTAGGAGGTCTATATATACAAATCAATATAACCCTATGCTCAACAAGTTCAACAGCACAACATTCTATTACTTTGGGTACACTAAATTTATTTACTTCTGGCAACGATTTACATTTAAGCTTATTTCGTACTAAAATACAACAGCCTCCATATCTATTTTTCCTAGAAAAGGTAGATACAAGATTAAAATTAGGTATATGTAAATGTCGAGAATCATCATTAGTCATATTATGTTCGGTTATACACAAGATGTCAATCGAATTATTTTTATTAATTATGTCCAAGTTTACAGTCAGAATGTCAGATTTATTTAAAAGTCCGTCAATGTTTTGATGTATTATATTAATTTTATTATAGGCGAAATAAATTAGGGGATTTAGTAGTATTATTGTTACAGCTAATCGACTCGGTCTGTGTTTCTCCCTCACACGTTTC
Organism: Agriphila geniculea; assembly: GCA_943789525.1. Lineage (NCBI taxonomy): Eukaryota > Metazoa > Arthropoda > Insecta > Lepidoptera > Crambidae > Agriphila > Agriphila geniculea. Next base: position 14,277,288 of record OX038898.1, on the reverse strand, counting down.
ATGGTGAGGTGAGTAGTTTTTGTCAGCCCATATTATCAATTCCCGAATACCTTTAATAACATCCCGCATTCCAATGTCATTAAGTTTGCCGGTACGTACTGAAAACATATTCATATTTAATGTTAAATTAGAGTCATAAAGGTATGCATGATTGTGCGTATATACATCAAGACAGAGTAGTGAATTAAATAGTTCTACTCTACAGTTGTGCAATTCTAAGCCACATATATATGTAGGAGCACTTATTATAATATTTGTATTTTCTATTTTACCTAAAGATTGTCTAATACACTGTATAATATTGACATAATCAGCTGATCGTCCAAAGTCTTGTTCGCCAATGAAGAGCACACAGTAATCAGTATGTGTTAGTCCTTGAGCCTCTTTTTCCACGTATTTCAATAATTTTAATACACCACAACCAGGAGTTACATGATGAAAGATGTGGAAATCTTCCAAATAGGTTTCATTCTCTGCAATTTTGAGTATATTGTTTTTGTTGTTGCTACTGATTATTGTTAATCTCCTTTTCATGCTCTTGTTAATGTTACCCTTGTTAATTTGTGATTGAAGTCTCGATGCGGCACGAGGATGGACGTTTTCCATCTTGTCGCTCTGTGCAGGCGACGCAGGTGCAGGCGAATGACAACATGTCATCTGTGTTTGTATAGCCGATTGTTCTATCATTTCTTCTTGAGAAAAGTTTAGTTTTGTCTTGTTTAAGTCCTTCTTTTTCCTATGTGTGATGTTTTTCTTGGTACTGGAACTGCATATATCAGTCAGAAGTTTTGTTTTTAATTGCTGATCAGATATAATTTTTTTCAATTTAGTGTTTTCTAATAACAAATTTTCGATTTCATTTTCAGCTGAATCCAACTTCTTTCGTAAAATAATATTCAGTTTTTCTAAATCCTCTATCTTTTCCTCCATATTTATTTTTGTTAAGTCGGGACAGCTACTGTTTATTCTGCTGTTTTGTGATATAGACAAAAAGTCGGAATTGTCGTCATCAGATAAAGCTTCAAACGAGTTATTTGTAGATACATTAATTTTTGTCAATGTTTCATTCTTTTGTAGTTCATAGCATTGATCACATTTCCAATTAAATTTGTTCTCTTTTGTCATTAGACAATATCTTTTGAATGACACATTACTGCAGTCCAAATGGTAGACGCCCTTGCAAGTATTACATTTTAAATTCTTGCTCTTAATTAATATTTTTAATCCACATTTTTTACACAGTGTGTCCATCTTGAATCGCGTTAAAAAAAAAAAACGAAAATAAAAATCAAAAAGTTTATGAAATCCAAAAGTTTATAGTGTCGCAGTTCTTAAAATCACGAGTTTTACTTTTTATCTGCACTAAATATGTTCACTAAAAAAATATATAATAAAAAAAAGTAAAAAAAAGCAACAAAAGCAAAAAAGTCTATGAAAACACAATTTCGATGGTAGGTTTGAACTGCGGTCCTCTCGATACAAAGTTCGAACGTTATACCGCAACGCTAGCCATGCGTTTGCTATGTCGACGAAATACAGATAACAGTGTTTGAATTGCAGGAACGCACAACTTGATCGTGTAGGTACCTACAGAAAGAGTCCAACCAATCACAACACGGAATGAGTCTCACTTTATGCTTTGAATAAAAAACGTCCGAACAGGTTAACAATTCACAATATTTACACTTTTTTATAAAAGTGGACGGGTAATTGTTTGTTTTCTTGGTGTATTTAACAAGTTTTTCACTGGATATCACTATTTTGAGCACTATGAGTTCGTAATTATTCCAATTCGTTCCTTAAAAACGTCACTTTTTCATTTCACTTTTTCTTGATAATCAGCACAGGGAAAACGTTGCAAACGATAGATGGGATGAATTATACTAAAACTCAAGCAATTATTATGAAAAAATTAAGAAAAACTTTGTTTTACTATTTATAAGATTATATTGTTACGGAGCTAATGTTTACAAGGATAGCAGCGCCATCTGATCTCCTAGCATTAAGCATGGTGCCAACGGAGATCATAACAGTGCGAGTAATCAGCTCCATTGCTGATTCGTCGTCGACAACATTTCGTATTGCTGGTCTTTCGTCTCTTTCGTTTCTACCCGAAAATGATTTCCGGAGAGCAGCCATTTCTTTTCGCATCAACTCCATCTGGTGCGAGAGTCTTTCATTATCTGCCTGTAAACGGCGGATTTCCTCTGTAGTAGTGCGCGCTGATAAGGTTTCTACTGCCTTTTGAAGAGAATCAGCGGCGTCCATCAGGGCACGATGTGATGTGCCTTTCAGATTTTTACTGATTTTAACAGTTTTTCTGATCGATTCAATACTGTCCATAGCCTTTTCAAGCGCTGGATCAGCAGAGGTGTGTGTCAGAGTTCCCTCTAACTCGTCTTCTCTGAGGAAGGGCGACGCGCGCTCTGACGCTCGCGAGGACTCACACTCTAACTCGTCTTCTCTGAGGAAGGGCGACGCGCGTTCCGACGTGCGCGAGGACCTTCGTGATATTGGGTTACCGTCAATGGACAAGGGCCGATCTACATCAGGAATTTTGTCAGCCTCAATTTCAAATTCCATATCTTTGAGTTCCTTCAACTGTGCTTTGGCTTTAGTAAGGCCAATGTGTTCACCCGTCGATTTGGAATAACCACCACGACCACTACCCGTCGCAAGAATTTTAGGGGACGGGAGACTTGGTTCTGTCTCAGATTCAGACGTTGTATTCAGTGGACGTTTCCTACTGTTTTCGTCAACATTACAGCTAGAAAGTGATTGTTTATCTTCCTCCACTGCTTCGTGAAACACATCACCTCCAGCATCATCCTCAACTTCCGCTCTCTTGAAAGCAGAAATCTCCAGTCGTTCTAACCGTACATTGCACGGTGTAACTGCACGCTCGCTTCCGCCTGAGCTAGGCCCACCAACATCATCAGGTTTGTTTATATTTTTTGTTTTATTCATACTGTTCCCACGATTAAATGGGCAAGGTTGAACCACCCGGGCAGAGGCCCATACCCAGGTAGGCCGGGGTTCTCGAAGCAGGGGTCGGCTTATTCCCTGCTCCGTTGTCGCGTAAAGACCGATTTACCCACCGGCCATACACCCTCTCGCCTTGCACGACAACGAGCTTAGGGTTGGGGATTTTTTATGGAGGTTGTCTCCTCGCGGGGACACCCAATTAAGGGCAGCCCCACCGGCCCTAAGACGTGACTAGGTCACCGGTTTTGCCGACGGTTGGTAACGAATGCCCGTCCGCCGATCGCGTTTTACCGCGACCAGACGAACCCGCCGCCCATGCTCGCACCGCCGCTACCCGGAATCTCCAGGACGCCGGCCGAGCCCAAACTGAGTCGCCGCTACCCAGAATACGTCTGGGACGCCGACTCGGAGCCCACACTATCCGCCAAAGCGGACAGGACCGTGAGGTCCCCATCCGTAATTTTTTAGAGAGGTTTTCTTCCTCGCAGCCCCCATCCGTTGGGATGGCGGCCCTCGCTCCCGCACCACGTACGGGGTTACGAGCGGATGACGCCAGGACAGAACCGGCGTCATCTCCGACTGTCAGACCATTAGCCATCACCGTGACAAAAACGGCGACGCCCAGGGTGCACCGCGAGGAGGTTGTCTGACATGGTGTTTCTCTCGTGGACTGTGGTTGTTCTGGGTCGTTGATAATTGAAAGGCTTCGCTAGTTAGCACTAAAATATTATATTTATTGAGCACAGCACACACATGACATCGTACAATATGGTGGTTTTAAGCAGAGAGCGAAACTTGCCAACATACAAAACCAATGCAAATTTAGTTGGTGTTGCCAACATGCTGCGCGGCCCAGGAAAGAGACGTAAGGCACACTGCAATACAATATGAACAATCTTATCTTACGAATATTTTATACTGTTCTTTTTAAACAATAAATAAGATGAGTAATAATCTAAATAAAGTTTTATTTTACACTCCTAATTACCATACTATAGGTATGTAGCATTGTTACTACTAAAGTCTATAAAGTTATAGGTAAGTAACCTTTTACAAAATACATAGGTAAGCCTAAAAACAACCGCCTTTTAGACATGTTAACTTAAATCTTAAAAATAGAACTTAAATTCTTAGCTTGAGGAAAATAACAACTTAATTAATACGTAACAAAACCTTAAGTTTAGGTTAACAAATTCTATTATTATGAGTAACAAATTACACTTTCAGTCATGTAAAGGTAACGGACAAATACCAGATAAGGACCTCTTATAGGTCTTTCCATTACGGGCAGCTACCTCAAAGGCTCTTACCTTGCCATCACTACCTGGAAAGATCTTTGCAATCCTGCCTAGAGACCAGTTAAGAGGAGGAATATTTGGTTCTCTTATTATTACCATTGTACCTACTGTTATGTTAGGTAGTACGTCACGCCACTTGGGTCGTGATTGCAAAGTATTTAAGTAATTTTTACTCCAAGTTTTCCAAAAACCCTGCCTAACTTTCTCAATTAAATTCCAAAATTTTAGTCTATTATCAGGGGTTTCAGTTAAGTCCTTTTGTGGGAAGGAAGTTAAAGGCGCACCTATCAAAAAGTGTCCTGGCGTTATGTAAGCAAAATCTGTAAGACTAGAAGAAGTTACAGGTAATAAAGGCCTAGAATTTACAACTGCTTCTACCTGATTTAAAATTGTGTTAAGCTGCTCATAAGTGAATAAACCGTTTTGTATCACTCTCTTTAAGTGATATTTTGTACTTTTTACACCTGCTTCAGCAAGACCAGCGAAAACGGGTGAATAACTAGGTGTGAAATGAAATTTAATACCGTTTTGTGAAGCAAAATTACACACTTGTGTTCTATGGTCTTGTGAATTATTTAATTTAAATAATTCAGCTAATTGGCTCCGTGCACAGCGGAAGGTGGCCGCATTGTCGCAGTAAACGTCGCTGGGCATACCTCTCCGCGATATAAATCTCTTGAAACATGCGAGGAATGTTTCAGTGGTTAAATCCGATACTAACTCTAGATGTATGGCTTTGGTACTAAAACATACATACACACATATGTAGCCTTTCGATATAACGGCTCGTCTAACACGTGAATTCTTTACTCGGATAGGCCCAGCGTGGTCGATCGCGACGGCTTGAAAGGCGCGCGATGCGGTCACCCTCTGACGCGGCAGAGAACCCATGAGCTGTTTGGCGGCAGTTGCCTTGAACCTAAAACAGGTTAAACATTTATGAGTTATCTTTTTAACTTGCCTAATGCCATTGACAAGCCAGTATTTTTGATTCAAACTAGCCAAGAGTAATTTCGGACCCGCATGTAGTAATCTAATATGCTCCCGCTGTATAATAAGGCCTGTAATTCTAGATTCTTTAGGTAGAATAATAGGATGTTTTTGTTCAAAAGATAAATCTGAATTTTGCAAGCGTCCACTTACTCTCATGAGACCTTCTTGATCTATAAACGGACAAAGAGGTTTGAGATTACCCTTGACGGACTCCCCTTTTGAAAGTGTATGCATTTCCTCGTGGAAATAAAATCTTTGCTCATTTTTAATTATAAGGACCAAAGCCCTTTCTAACTCACTACTAGACAAGCATTTGTCTGACATTTTGGAGTTGCTGGATCTGACATTATGACAAAATCTAAGTATAAATGCTAAAACCCGAGTCATTTTTGAAATATCAGAAAATCTACACAAAAAATTAAAAAAGTTGTCCTGAGTTTGTGTAAGAAGAACTGTTTTATTCACAGCCTTGGAAGGCTCAGACTTTGTCTTCATTTCAGGTAGACTGTCAGGACTAGGTAAGTACTTACTATTATTATTTTCAAATATATACTCCCTGTCATGTAAGAATGACGGGCCGTCCCACCAAGATGAGCAGTCTGCTAGCTGATGAGGGTCCACGCCCCTGCTGACGAGGTCTGCTGGATTGTCGCTGGTCTGCACATATAGCCAGCGCCACCTGGTGGTGAGTTGCTGCACTACCTTAACCCGGTTTGCAACATAAGCTTGAAGCCTAGTGGGTTCTGTGCCGATCCATGCGAGTGCAGTTTTTGAGTCAGAAAATAGGTACGTAGAATCAATTTTGACTTTGATAGATAAAGTTTCATATACCTTTGCAATTAGGTTACTTAAGAGTAAGCAGGCATTCAGCTCCAATCTTGGGGTGGTAAGCGGCTTCGCACTTGGATTTATTCTTGATTTAGAGCATAATAAATAGAGTTTAGCCTCACCTGTTGGTTCCAAGATTCTTAAGTACACACAGCAACCATAAGCAGTGGTAGACGATGCGTCAGCAAAACCAATGAGCTGAACAGCAGCAGAGCATGAGATGGGAATGTTTCTATTAATGTGTATAGGCTGCATGGCAGCTAGGCTGTTAGTAAATTGTGACCAATCAGAAGCAAGCTTTTCTGAGGGTGTGTCGTTCCAATTAAGCTTTTCACATCAAACCTTTTTCATAAACTCTTCAGCTTTGACAACTATTGGCCCAAGAAATCCTAAAGGATCATAAATTTTAGATATGTAACTTAATATCTCCCTTTTTGTTATCGACTTGTCATGGCATAGTTTAGGACATTGTAAGGTAAAGCAGTCTCGTTTGGCGTCAATGGTTAATCCTAACGTTTTGACACTATAATCCTTTTGTAAGTCGAGATTTTCAAATAATTGTTTACTCGAAGGAATATCCTTCAAAACGTCAGAATTATTAGAAGACCATTTGTGTGTTTCTAAACTTGCCACTCTAAGCAATTCCCTCAGCTGGTCCCTGGCTTCAAGCAAAATGTTAAGGTTTGCATTAGCGTAACAAACATCATCAACGTAAGTACAATTTTTTATGATGAATGAAGCCAAAGGCCACTGACCTTCATACCTATTAGCCAGTTCGTACAAGCACCGGGTAGCTAGATAGCTTGAGCTTTTGAGCCCATAAGTGACCGTATCCAAGCGTATGCAATTAATGGGCTTGTCAGGGCTGTCTCTCCATAAAATGTTTTGTAGGGAAGTGTGCTCAGGATTTAAAAGAATGTTCCTAAACATACGTTTTATGTCTGTTGTAAAGGCATATTCACCAAACCTATACAAAAGAATGATGTCAAAAAGATCCCTTTGAACAACGGGACCGTTCATTATAATATCATTAAGAGAAATACCTTTTTTTGTCTTCATTGACCCATCAAAGACGACACGAGTGCGTGTCGTTGTACTGTTCTCATTGATAACGGCATGGTGTGGCATATAATATGTTGGCTCGTTTTTTGAATAAGAGCTAATATCCACATAGTGGCCATGTCCCATTTCGACATATTCATCAATGAATTTTTGATACTCAGTAAGTAAATTAATATTTTTATGTAAACGTTTTTCTAAACTTAAGAACCTATAAAAGGCAAGATCAAAGGAGTCACCTAGGTTTTCATTAATTTCAGTCGGAGGTAACTTAAGGGGAAGATCTACAGTAAATTTATTATTTTCGAGTTTGACTGTAGATTGGAAAATACTTTCAGCAATATCGAACTCACTTGATTTTTCAGATAAGTATTGTGGCATCTTTTCTGTATCAAAAAAACTTGTGAGTGACTGACTGATATCGGATTCGCATTTTGTACAAAAAAGAGTAACTACCTCGGAAACATTTTGTGAAAGTGCTCCTGCTACCACCGTGCCGAAGAGCGTATTAATAAATATGGGTGAAGTTGCCTGATTAGCCACATGCTCCTGGTTGGTCTGGGCAGTCTGGCTGCTCGGCGCTGCGAGCTTGGTCTGCGTCGCTGGGCTGCGCTGCGTCGTCGCTGCATTGGCCCGGGCTGACTGGTTCGGCTGGGCAACCGTCGGCAGGAGCAGCTGAAAGAATTTGTCAGCACCTATTAGCATATTGATTGCTCCGGGCAGGTGAAAATCTTTGTCCGCCAATTCTATATTTGGGGGAATTTTAAAGGATGTCAAATCAACCTTTGACTGAGGCAAATTACAAGTTATTTTGTCTACAACATGGAAGTTAATGGAGGTACTAAATGGCGAATTCAATGAATGCACTTCAAGGGGTATTGAATATTTTGCATGATTTTTCATGTTTGCAATGCCCACAATATTGGTGTCAGTTTGGGTGGGTGTCAACCCTAACACGTCTACCGCCTTGCTAGTCACAAGTGATATCTGTGAACCAGAATCTAGTATGGCCCTACAGTGTACTTCTTTCCCGTCCTTTCCGAAGAGTTTCACTTTAGCTGTGGGTAGTAAAACATTATTTGTATTGTTTCCCGACAACAAAGTAACTGGACTGCTTTTTTCAGTTTGCTCATTAGTGTGAAGCAACGTGTTGTGACGTTGTTTGCAGTCTCCACACTTGAAAAAGTATTTACACTTGTTTTTATGAGAATTAAGACAGACTTTACATAGGTTATTTTCTTTGACAAATGAAATTCTGTTCATAACGGGAAGTAATTTAAACTTTTGGCACATATAAATTTTGTGGTCTTTTAATTTACAATAAAGACAAGTAGGTTCAGGCTTACCTGTAGCTAGATGCATTGCTGCTTTCCACGTTGGCTTACTCTCCCTGAAAGACTGGGGCTGGGAGTTCTCGAGGGCCAGCGCTCGAGACTCGAGGAATTCCATCAGTTCAATGATGCTCGGCTCTTTGTGGTGGTCCCTTTCCAGCTGATATGCTCGTCCAGTGTAGGCATCTAGTTTACGGGTTAAAAGACAAATTAAAATAGGGTCCCACCCTTCTATGCCTACCCCTAAGTTTTTGAGGGAAGATAAATTCTGTTTAACTTTAGATACAAATTCCCTAATGCTGCATGACGTAGATTTGGTCATAGCACTCAAATCCAACAACTCATTGACATGCTCAGTGATAATGCGGAATTTGTTGAAATACCTATCGTCGAGTAGGCGCAGTGCTTCATCATAGCTGTCACATTCAAGAGGTAAGTTCTTAATCAAATCATATGGCTCGTCCTTGACAAAGGAGCGCAGGTAATGCAATTTTTGCACCTTATCTAATGACCTGTCACTATGGATAAGCGATTTAAATAAGTTGATGAAATTAACATAATCGGCATATTTGCCTGTAAAAGTGCTTATGCTTATGGTTGGTAACTTCGTCCTAATTGTGGGCTGAGGAGGAACAGAATCGGATTTAGCTTCTCGCTTCAATACCTCTTCGTTAATTATTGTTATCAAATGAAAATACCTATTTTCAATTTGTTCGACATCTTCTTGATCAGAGGGATCCAAGCAGAATATTTGTTTATTGTAGTTTTCATACTCTAAAAATGTAGATTCTAGTTTAGCTTTACGTGCTATTAAATTAGAAGTAGAAGTAATTGCTACTTCGTTCAAATTCGACAAAAAATTTTGAAGGCGTGTGATACCTGCTTTGGCGTATCCTCTGGAGGCTATTAACATTTTCAGATCATCCTCAGAAGCCATGCTTAATTTTATTAAAACCAACTTGCACTAAAATTAAGTTACACTTAATGTTCCTATGATCGAACATAAATAAAAGTCAATCACACAATCAATAAAGGCGCAAGGTGCGCACGCTTCGCTTTTTCTTAGCCGTGAAAACAAAATGTCAGTCGTCGCTTCGTTGTCGTTGTGTATGTAGGCCGATGTCCGATTCTCAGCAGCCACCTCTGTCTCTCGCACGGCGATCGCGATGTTTCTTTCTTTGTCACCCGCGGAGCGTTGCCAACTTGAACCGAAGAAAGATGTTCGCAATCGCAACACAAGCGCCACCGCTGTCCGGTGTAGATCAGTGAACTTTCTCGGGCTGCGTTCCGAATCACGCTGACACCTATACGCGTCCCTGTCACTCCCACGAAGCTAACTATAATGTCTTCTCTGTTTAGTAACGACGAGTCGCGGCGCGACGTTTTTCGTGTTGAGTTGAATAAAATGGCGTCTTCTTTCTTACGAAATATGGTAGAATACGATGAACGCTTCGAAGATTGTTTGATGGATTTTAGTGTAGCTTCTTCTTCACGATCCTGAGCTTGTATTGAATGAAGGCGAATGGTCGCTACAAGCCTTTTTTGTTGCAGGAATCGCAGAACCACGTCTCGTGTGTGCCGTGTGGAATGTAGTTAGCGCGATGGTGTAATTGTAACTCACAAAATCTCTCAGCTGTTGCAGGCTCGATATAGGACCAATGTTTCTCTCGTGGACTGTGGTTGTTCTGGGTCGTTGATAATTGAAAGGCTTCGCTAGTTAGCACTAAAATATTATATTTATTGAGCACAGCACACACATGACATCGTACAATATGGTGGTTTTAAGCAGAGAGCGAAACTTGCCAACATACAAAACCAATGCAAATTTAGTTGGTGTTGCCAACACATGGCACCCCACCCCAACCTAACCTTTTTTTTTTTTTTTTTTTTTTTTTTTTTTTTTTTTTTTTTTTTTTTTTTTACGATGGGAAATGCTTTTCGCATGCCCCGCGTTTTGGGATACGCGAGGATATGTCGGACTCTCCGCGGCTTCTGGGGACAGACAGAATGCCCCTCAGAAAGTGCAATGCCGCGGCCTACCGACTAAAACCCACCGATGCCCCTCACATACGCCTTGGCGCGAGCACCTCCATCACCGCCGCATCCTCCTCGTCCTCAGACGAAGAGGCCACGCCGGGGAGGGAGGCGTCACTGCCTGACAAGGTCATGGGAACTCGCGAGAACACATCCACGACCTCGTCGGCGACTGCTCGCCTATGGCGAGCCCCACTCACCCCCCCAAAATGGGAGGGCCGGTAATCCCCCGGGGCATCCAGGGGATCAGCGACTGGCGGCAACCTGTGCAGTGCAGGGCCCGGGCTTCCCAGGCCTGGACCCCGCTGGTTGCCGTCAGGAGGAAGTAGGCGGGCGTACGTCCGCCTCCTCCGCCCCAACCTTCGGCGGCGGCAGGGAGCAGCCTCGGGATCCTCTTCCCGGGCTCTCTCCGCGTCCTCCTTCTGCGTCATGACGTCTACGCAGAAGGAGTTTACCGCGTCCCACATTTCTTCTCCCTCCAACATGATGCAGACCACGTTTTGGAGGGAGAGATCGTCACCTATGACGGCGGTCAACTCCTGGCGCCGCGAAGAAAAACCCGGGCACACCTCCAGGGTGTGCTGTGCTGTATCCTCCGCCGCATCGCAATGGTGGCACTCTGGGGTCAGCTCCCTACCGATGCGGTGCAGGTAGCGGCCGAAAGAACCGTGGCCGGTTAGAATCTGCACCAAGTGGTAGGAGAGCGACCCGTGGTGCCGGTCCGCCCACGTGGTGAGAAAGGGGTGCATGGCCTCCAAGGTCCTGGACAAAGTACCAGAGACCGAGGTCGAACCCCTTTGCTCTTCGAGCTCCTCAAACCACACGCGGAACGCCTCGATTGTAGCCTCCTCCAAGGCGGAGGCCCTCTCCCTCGGCGCCAGGCGCCGGTCGTCCGCCCTTGCATCCACTCTGACGCGGTAGGCGGCCGCCAGGACGTGGGCTGAAATCTCCCACGGGGGAGTACCCGCGAGTACACACGCTGCAGTGTGGGACACAGACCGGTAAGCACGTAGTGCTCTCAGAGCCATGGCGCGCTGCGCCCTATGAAGAGACGCAATGGCCCGGGGGCCGAGAGCGTCCGCCCACACCGGGGCGCCGTACAGCGCCATGCTGCGCACTATGCCCGCATAGAGGCGTCGAACTGAAGCGCTCGGGCCCCCAACATTAGGGAGAAGACGCCCGAGCGCATCGGCAGCACCCAAAAGGCGGGGTTCGAGGCGACGAAAATGCTCGTCGAACCCCCACCGCCCGTCTATCACCAAGCCTAAATATTTTAGGTGACGCGACAGTGTCACCTTCACGCCAGCCACCATTATCTCTTGGCCGGGTGGCGCTCCCCTGCGAGGTCCATGAAATAGAAGGGCCTCGGTCTTGTGCAGGGCCACCTTCAGACCCAGCGCTTCGATACGCCTCACGACCAAAGTGGTGTAGATCGAGGCCAACCTAAGGGTCTCCTCTAAGTCCCCCCCTCTCGCAGTGACGAGTGTGTCGTCTGCGTAGCAGAAAAGTTTTACACGCGGGGGGAGGGCGGCACGAAGGACCCAGTCGTACCCGACGTTCCATAAGAGGGGCCCCAGAACGGAGCCCTGTGGAACGCCGCAGGACATGGGGTGGCGATTAGCCACACCACTCTGGCCAGTGAACACGATGTCCCTTCCCTCTAGATAGCAGCCGATGATGCGCAGCAAATATTGGGGCACCCCGTGATACCGAAGCGCCTCTAGAATAATACGAAAGGGGAGAGTGTTGAAGGCGTTTGCGATGTCTAATGACACCGCCAGCACGCTCTCCCCTCTACCTGTGGCGTCCTCTACCAGCTCCCTCAGTCCCGTGAGCGCGTCCATAGTGGAGCGCCCCACACGGAACCCAAATTGGTTCTGGGACAAATTTGGCCCCACTTCAGAAAGATGTTGGACGAGGCGGAGGGCGACAAGCCTCTCGAATACCTTGCCAACCTCATCCAACAACACGATCGGTCGATAGCCAGACGGGTCATCCGCGGGTCGGTTCTCCTTACGCAGGAGGCACAGAATGCCGTCCTTCCAGACCTTCGGGAACTGCCCGGTGCGAAGACACGCATCGAACAGTTCGCGAAGGCGATCCCCAAGATGGCGCAGGGAGAGACCTAAGACTTTGCCCGGGACCCCGTCGGGACCAGGAGCGGTCCGTTTCCCTTTCAGTCGTGCGGTCGCCACCCGAAACTCCTCCTCATCGACAGCAGGAGGGTCGCCCTCAGTAGAGACCACGCTCGCCACAGGCGGTGGAGCCATGCTTGGCGGGGAGTGACCGTCAGACGATGGGAAGAGTTCCCGGACCACGGAACACAGAAGTTCGGGGTTCATGGTCTCGGTCAGGGGGGTGCCGCGCGCCCGCAACTGGTTGCGAGCAGATTTGTAAGGGCGCCCCCACGGATCTTGGTTGAGGCCCTGCAACATTTCTTCCCTTGCTTCCTCTTTAGAGCGAGCGATGGCCACCTGCAGGGCTATCTGGGCCTCCCTGTATTGACTATATAGGCCCTCCTCCACCCGCGGGTCCCGAACACGCCGCCTGCGGTAGCGTGTGTAGGAGCGACGGGCAGGAGTGCAGGCCGTCCTGAGGTCCGCCACGTGTTGGGACCACCAGTACACCGCCCGACGATCCTTGGGAGGGCGTGATCGAGGCATAGAAGCCCTGCACACCTCCGTGAGAGCTTCCTTGAAGTGGGTGGCTCTCTCATTGACGTTGAGACTATTCATGGGCGGCAGACACCAGCTCTGGACTATGGCGGCCTCCTCTGCCATCTCTCTGTCCAAACGGTTGAGCGCCCAGCGGGGGGCGCGATCTCTCTGAGGGTCCTGGGAAGGCGGGGAGCGTTCTGTGGGAATCTCAAATCGTATGTAGCGATGATTTGAGAGATTCTCCACCTGCGTTATCACCCGCCATTCCTGGATCCGGCGTGCGAGGGCGGGACTAGCAAACGAAACGTCCACAATAGACCCGCCCTGACGATGTACGCACGTATGGGTATTCCCCCTGTTTAGTAGGGAGAGACCAGAGGCGGCGGCCCAAAGCTCCACGGCCTCACCGCGCGCATCGGTGGAGGGATTGCCCCAGACCACTGACTTGGCGTTCAGGTCCCCCATGAGGAGAACCTGACGCGGAGCTGCGCGACGGACTGCGCTTCCAACCGATACGAGGTACGCCTCGAAATCTACAAGCGGCCTGTTAGGGGAGAAGTATGTCCCTATCAGAGTGATACCCTCCCAGGCGGCCACCACGAACCCGGGGCCCCTTTCCACCACAGAGAGGGGCGTGAAGCCAGGCGCTGAACGTACAATGATAGCTACGAGACCATCCCGATCACCAACCCAATTGGGTCGGTCGGCGACAAAGTATGGCTCCGCAGCGACGGCCACATCAATGGACCATTCCGCCAGGGCTTGCAGCAGCAGGTCTTGGGCTCTGGTGGCGTGGTTTAAGTTACACTGGAGGAAGCTAAATGGACGTCTTGGATCCATTAAGATTAAGATTCCATAGCCTCCTCCAGCCCAGCTACACTGGGTGTACCATCATTGGAGGGCCTTGGCTTGGACGCCAGGATCTTCCCCCTCGTCTGGGGGGGATTGCATTTCCTCCCCCCCATGACATGCCCGGCCGGTTTTTTGTCGGTTGAACAAACGGCACAATGTGGCTCCACGCTGCAAGTGGATTGTTGGTGGCCGATTTTTCCACAACGGAAACAAAGCCCGCTCCTATCGATTGAGGAGGGGCAGCACTGTTTAGAGTGTCCCGTTCCAAAGCACTTGAAGCAGCGCATGGGCCGGGCCACCAATACCGTCACACTTGCCGAGCTAAAGCCGATGAGAAGGCGTCCGACGCTGATTTTCTTGGCCGCGGCGATTGGGCACTTGATTAGTGCCGAACCAGAGCCACCAGGACCAGTCCGGATTTCTCCAACCTTGACCTGGTCCTGTTGGCATTCGCCTTTCCTGGCAATCACCGCTATCAGTTCCTCCTTCGATATAGAGTCGTCCAGGCCTGAGACTCGGAGGTCTGCGCACTTGACCGGCTGGACGACTTTTGCCACGTCTGACAGCGTCTCCCGCAGCTTGCCGGCAAGGATGCCCGCTTTTTCCGCAGACTGGGTGCCGTAGACCTCTATGATACGGGCCCCCGTGGCCGTGCGTCGACACCTCAGTCTGCCAAGCTCCAGCTCATCAAAGTTATGGGCCGTTCGGGCTCTGCCTAGGGCCTCACCGTAGGTCATCCCTTTCTCGACCGCTGCATCGTCAAGTGTGACGACCACAGCGGCAGATTTTGGAGAAATCAGCTTGGGCTTTTTGGCCGACTTGGTGGGCTGAGTTTTGGCTGGGGCGCCTTGGCGCGCCGGCTTTGCTTTCGCCGCTTCGGAGTAAGTGGGCTTCCTCGCCACCGCTGCCCCCTCTGCAGGGGCGCCTCCGCCCTTCCTTCTCCTCTGCCTCTTCTTATTCGTGACAGGGTTCCAATCATTCTCCACTGGTACTGGGGGGTCCTTCGTCGCTGGAGAGGACGCCTCTTTCCCGGACGTGGGTGCAGATGGTGGCACCGGCGGACTCTTCTTTGAAGGTTTGTCGGGTTTGGTGTCACCGGCAGCCTTGCCCTTCGCTTTTACCTGTCGAGCCAGCGGTGCATCGCTCTTGGAGGTGCCCGCAGCCTGCTCTGGTTGGGCAGGCTGGTTTTTCTTGTCAGCGGCGAGTGGCGGACGGTATCGCTTCTCGGGGAGAAGGCGCTCCTGCAGGCCTTCAAACCGGGCCTCCAGCATCGTGCCCACTGCCCGCATAATCCGGGCCTCGAAGCCTTGCAAGCCGAGCTCGGCCTCGCTCACATCTGGTCCAACTGCCGTGCAAGAACCGGCGCTAGTTGGACGCAACGGCACAGGGGGAGCTGGTGCAGAAGGAGTAGGTGGAGTTACCTCAACCACCATCTCAACCTCCTCACAGCTCATGAATGGACTCGTGCGACTCTTCCTCTTGAGGGATTTTAGCTCCCTTGTCAGGTCGGAGACACTTTGCCGGAGTTCAGCAAGCTCCTTGCTCATGGCTGTGTTCTCCGCCTTGAGCGCCCTCATGTCATCCGAGATGGACCTCTGGGCCATCTCTTCAAAGCAGTCCTGGATGGACTGGGCTGCCTTTTTCAGGGCTTTTTGGAAAGGCCCACTGAGGTGCGACGACTTCTTTGCTACCTCATTTATCACACCGCAATCTGCCTTTATCACCTCCTCGATATCAAGGGAGGTTTTAGGGGCAGGAGCTGTCCATGATGCGCTGGGGTCCGTCCTGCTTTCCATATATTTGGACCGTGTCTCGTAGGCCCGCTTCTCTGCTTCGGCGATCTCGCGGTCGAGGCGGACTTGTTGTTCCTCTCGCTCAGCCTTTGCCAGCTCCTGCTTGGCTTTGGCGAGCCCAACATACTCCCCGGTCGTAGGGGGGCGTCCGCGCCCATGCCCTTTCCCTTTTTTCGGTGCGACATCCGCAGGGGTGTCGGTATCCGACTCAGAACTATGCTTGTCTGAGCCCTTCTTTTTCTTTTTCTTCCTTTGGCGTCGCGGGTTTTTGGACGCGGCGTCAGAAGCACTCTCCGATACAAGCACCGAATCCGTCATTGATATAACGGACTGGGCCGATTTTGATGACGAGTCAGACTCAACAATCTGTCGCTTCCGCGATTGAGTTGACCTTGTGGAAGCTGCCGAGCCAGAACGCGACCGCGTGGCTCTAGGCGCCTCCCCGGCGCTCTCATATTTGACCTCCTTCGGTTGGCCCTGAGAAGGGCCTTTGGTTTGGCCCTGAGAAGGGCCTTTGATTTGGCCCTGAGAAGGGCCTTTGGGTTGGCCCTGAGAAGGGCCTTTGGGTAGGCCCTGAAAAGGGCCTTTTTCTAAAACCACCAAACACGCCTCGGTAACAGATTTCACACCAGGGGTCCCGGATTTCCCCTGGCGCCGGTGGCCTACCGGAGCGTATTGGCCGCTAGTGGCTGATTTCACACACTGGGTACCAGCTTCCTCAGTGCGCCCGGCGTCAACGGGAGGGCATGACATAACGCGATCCAAATTATTTGACATTTTCATACGAAGTCCCTCTTCCGGGCGAGGGAACCCTACCTGGCCTCGTCAAGTGATTTTTGAAAAGGTTTACTCCTCGTGGCCCCCACCCCGAAGGATGGCGGCCCCCGGCCCCGCACCATGTGCAGGGTAACGGGTTGGCCGATGGTGGCACGGAGTTCATACCACAACCGCCCCGTCCGTGAACGGACACACCACGACAGGCGTTACTGCCTCCACCAAGCTCGTCTCGACTGCCGCTGCCCAGGCTCCCCGGGACGCCAGCCGAGACAATCGACAGGCGCAAGCGCCACAAAGACCTCAGAAGGGTCACCAGGCGAAAGCTCTACCCCTTCTTAATTACAAAAAGGAGAGGTTTCGCCACAGACCGCGACAGCGGTTCGCCACATGAAGTGGCCATACTACGCCCCCCTCTACGGGGGCCACTTGTCAGACCATTAGCCGTCGGCGAGCATGGATTCCGCTCAAGCCGACGTTGCCCAGGGTGCACCACGGGGAGGTTGTCTGACCTAGCACCCCACCCCAACCTAACCTAACCTGTTTTTTTGTTTTTTTGGCCAGGGGGAAATGCCTTCGCATACCCCCCTGCGCGGGGAACGCAGGGGTGGTTATGTGGTGACTCCACTAAAACCCCCTGGGTGTTCCTCAGCCGTTAGTGCGACGGACCCCGGGGAAAGTGTGGTATTCCTTCCGCAGCCCGCCGCCGGTCGTCCCTACGGACCCAACAACAATTCTTGGGAGCTCAAAAGCTCCCCCATTCGGTGAGGCGCGCCGGAACACAAGGCGCGCCGTTCCACCACGGAGACTCTGGAATAGGCTACGGAAGTTCCCCGCTTCCGTAGCCCGGTCCCCTCAGCTGTGACTCATCCGAGCCATCCGCCCGCTCAGAGCCCGCTGCCTCTCCGCCAACAGCATCGGCTGTCTCCATACCCTCTTCGCCTCCCTGCTGGGTAGACGCCTGCTGGGTGGTCGACTTTTTAGACTTCTTCTGCTTGGGGGGGTTGCAGGACATTCCCCCCAGCATGTGGTCTGCTTTAACTTCATGCGCAGCGCACACTACGCAGCGCAGCGCCCTATTACAATCTTTGGCCTTATGGCCAGGCGTGCCGCACCTAAAACAAAGTTCACTGCGATCAACGCCAGTGCACATTGATTTGACATGCCCTGCCTCAAGGCACTTAAAACAGTGCATCTTTCTCTGTGGCAGTATTTCAATGCCCGCCGAGACCCATCCAACCAACAACCTCTTTTTCCCACCCTCGGAGAGCTTAATAGCTGCAGCCACCGGGCACCTCACTAGTGCAGACCCTAGACCAAGTCGATTTTTTCGCACTTCTCCGACTATAACGCTGTCTCTGTTACAACCACCTTGCTCAGCTACAGCCGCCTGAATATCGGCTGCTTCGACCGAATCATCCAAACCCGAAACACGAAACGCGGTGGTCTTCATCGGTCGGGTCACCTCAACCAAATTTGGATCAAGGATCTCCTGCAACCTACTGAGTAACTTTTCAGCCCTTTCGCTGTTGTTGTCACCTGGCACCTCCAAGAGACGTGCACCAGTAGCCGCCACTTTACATTTAAGGCCACCTGCAACTATGCTGTTTTCGAGTTTCCCCTTAGCCCCTGCGAGAATCTCGGCATAACTAACACCCTTCTCCGTAGCCTCAGGCCGCAGTTTTACCACCACCGCAGCCGACTTAGGCAGACGAAGCCGCACCTTCTTCTTCTTGGAAGTAGCTTCCTTCTTGTTAGGCACCTTGTCTTTCACTGGAGCCTTAGGCCTCTGTTTTTTATATTTTACCTCTTGCCAGCCTTCCTCCGCCGGCTCTTGAGAAGGCGGCGCAGTCTGCGTCTTTTGCGTCGTCGCCTGTTGAGGTGTCTCATCTATAGTACCCGCTTTGGCCTTCTTTGCCTTTTTCTTCTCTTTTTTCGCTCCTTTCCCCTTGGGAGGGTTAGGAGCTTCTGCAGGAGGTGCCGACCGAGGCACAATCGACGGAACTGGACTAGCCGCTGGTTTTCTTCTAGTGGCTGCTAAGGGCGGCCTTAAATTCTCCTCGGGTGGAAGCCGGCGACTGATACCCTCGATACGGGTGCTTACCATAGTGCCGGCTTGCTCAGCAATCAACCGTTGGAACTCTTCCACCGTCATGTCGCCAACGGTGTTTTGCCGACGACCACTGGTGTCCGGAACGGGAAGCATGTTAGACGCTCCCTTTAGTTGGTCGCGAACCAGTTTTAGCTCGCGCCGAATTGCCGCCATCTCCTCTCTCAGCCGCTGATTCTCAACTGAGATACGAGCGTTTTCTTCTTTCGTTTGTTTTAAATCAGCTAAATTCTTCGCAAAACGCTCGTCTATCTGCTTGGTACAATCCGTAGTGTTACGGTTGTACATCTCGCCTAGCATGTTTTTTATTAGGGTTGCCGCATCTTTCAAGGCCTTAATACTGGTGCCCTTCAGATTACTCGACTTCGCAGCGACCTCTAAAACCACCTCAACACCGTCCATGCCGCGAGCAAGCACCTCACAGTTGGCCATTAAGCTCGGATTCTCCAGACCGGAACCCTCTCTAGACCTAGGGGCCCGACGAGGCTTAACAGCTGATTGCGCCAACTCGCGATCAATATCCTGCTCAATAGACCGAAGTCGGGAGAGCTCGGCTTGGGCCTTGGAAAGCCCAACGTATTCACCAGTGGTTGCTGGACGGCCTCTTCCACGCTGATCAGTAACAGCGCTGACCTTTAACAACTGCGTCTCAACTCCATCTGAGCCCTCATCTCCTGACAAACTCGGCTCGCGCGGTCTTTGACGTTTCCGTCTTCCTACCGTCTCCACTTCATCCGATACAACGGACATCTGGGAGGAGCAAGATGAGCTCCGACTCCCTCCCGCACTGCGTGATGTGGTCCCGACCGTCGACGCCACAGGGACCGGCGATCGTTCAATTTTAACCACCGGAACACGAACTTCAGGCTGTTTAAAAGTAGCCTTCTCCTCCTCAACTTTGGCAACGGATGTTTCTGCCGCCGTCAACTGCTTTGAAGCAGTCTCCTTCTTCACCTCACCACCACCGGACTTACCGTCCCTTAAACTTGCTAATATTCTTTGTTTTAATGCATTTTTATCCATACTGAACCCACGAGAATGGGGGAAATACAAGTCCACCCGGGCAGAGACCCCTGTACCCGGGTAAGCCTAAGGTTCTCGAGGCAGGGGATGTGGCTGGTCCCCTGCTCCGTTGCCGCGTAACGACTGGACTCCCTCCAGCCATTCACCCCCTCGCCGTGCGCGACAAACAACTTGGGGTTGGGGTTTTTTATGGAGGTTGTCTCCTCGCGGGGTCACCCAATTAAGGGCAGCCCCACCGGCCCTAAGACATGACTAGGTCACCGGTTTGGCCGACGGTTGGCAGAAATGCCCGTCCGCCGATTACGTTTTATCGCAACCGGCCGAACCCGCCGCCCACGCTCGCACTGCCACTTCCCGGAATCTCCAGGGTGCCAGCCGAGCCCGAACCGAGTTGCCGCTACCCAGAATATGTCTGGGACGCCAACTCGGAGCCTACAACACCCGCAAAGCGGGAGAGGACCAAACGGTCCCCGCCAGGTAATTTTTTCTGAGGTTGTCTTCCTCGCGGCCCCCATCCGTTAGGATGGCGGCCCTCGGTCCCGCACCACGTACGGGGTAACGAGATTGACAGCACCAGGGCAGAACTGGCGCCGCCGCCACCGTATCAAAAACGGTGGACCTCATCCGCAGAGCGGATCGCAACCCAAGGCTGCCCACCTCCGGACGCGGCATCCCTGACCTCTCTCCCGGGAGAGTGGTGGGGAGCTGCATCCCCTTTACTGGTTTTTTATAGAGGTTGTCTCCTCGCGGTCCCCATGAAGGCGACCCCCGTTCCTACACTACGTACAAGTCTACGGTTTTGTGTTTTTTATTGGGGTTGTCTCCCCTCGGCCCCCCGAAGCGGGCCCCTGGTCCAGCACTGCGTGCAGGATAACAGGAGGGTCGGACTATTAGCCATCACTGTAAATAGGACCAAAATGAATTGTTCGCCATTTACAGTGACGCCCAGGGTGCACCGTCCCTCCCACTGCCGCTCCCAATCCACATACATGGACGGGGACAAGCAGTAGAGGGAACACGGGGAGGTTATCCGACCACGCACCCCACCTAACCTAACCTTTTTTTTTTTTTTTTTTTTTTTTTTTTTTTTTTTTTTTGGGACAGGAAGAAATGCTTTACGCATGCCCCACCGTGGGGGTGGCACAGTGGGTTATGTGGGACTCTCCCGCCGGGTTAGTGGCGACGGGCATACCCACTAAAACTCCCTGATGTGCCTCTCAAACAGGAAAAAACGGCGTGGGATCCTTTATGGGAAACAACCACACCGCCCTGTTTCAGCCCGGCAATTCCGGGCTACGTCGGGTTTTGGGGAGATGTCTGGACACATATAGACATCTCCGCAATCGATACGAGGCCTGAGAAGCGAGCGAGGGTTCACCCTACCCCCGCCCGCCGGCCTGTTACGTGGGGAGGCGGTTGGCAAACAGACGTTGCCTTCTCCCATGTCGTCTGCGTCGAATTGGGTCCGCTTCAGCACTGGCTTCGCGTTCCCTTTCTGCGGCCTCCTTCAGCGACATCACTTCCTCACTAAAGGTGACCATGGCTTCCCATGACGTCGGGCTGCTTAGCATGGCAGCGATCACACAGAGCAGCGCCAGGTTCCTCCCAATTGTGGCTCTAAGAGTACGACGTTGCGAGCTCCAGGCTGCACACACCTCCAAGGTGTGCTGCGCCGAGTCTTCAGCAGCGCCGCACTCATGACATTCCGGGGTGGCTTCTCTACGAGCAATCTGGTGCAAATAATCCCCAAAACAGCCATGCCCGGTTAAAATTTGCACCAGATGGAAAGTAAGTGACCCGTGCCGTCGAGTTACCCATTCTTGTAGAACGGGACGTATCGCGTCAATGGTGCGTGTGCCATATCTAGCTACGGCCAAGTTTTCCAACCAGCCGCGCAAAACCTCTTCCTGCGCAAGTTCGCGCACTCTGTCGATCTCCTCAATTGCAAGGCGATTCCCTAATTCTCTTTGCTCAGTCTTATAGCGGTATACTTCCGCTAGGACCTCAGCTTCCTTATCCCACGGAGGAGTTCCCGCCAGAACGCAGGCCGCATCCCCAGACACCGTACGATACCCCCTGATCGCCCTTGTAGCCAATATGCGCTGTGGTTGTCGCAGCAGGGCACGATTCTGTGGGGTTAGTGCATCTACCCATACAGGCGCTCCATACAGTGCCATGGATCTAACGACACCGGCAAAAAGGCGTCGACATGTTCCACTCGGACCACCCACATTGGGTAAAAGACGACTCAAGGCAGCCGCCGCACCTGTGAGCCGGGGAGCTAGCCGCTTAAAATGCTCCCTGAAGGTCCATCGTCCGTCTATGAAAAGCCCCAAATATTTTATGAAGGGGTTGATTGCTATTCTAATGCCTTCAACCAAGATGTAGGAGTTGTCAGGCGGTTTTCGTCTGGGGCCGTGAAAAGCAATAGCCTCCGTTTTTTCAAGAGCGACCCTGAGCCCTAAAAGACGAATCCTATCGATGGCGAGCGTAGTGCTCACCGTGGCAAGACGTGCAGCCTCTTCAAATGTACGACCTCTAGCAGTCACAAGTGTGTCATCCGCGTAACAAATTAAATTGGTCCTACGCAGAAGAGCCCCTCGCAAAACCCAATTGTAGCCAAGGTTCCACAACAAAGGGCCTAAAACCGATCCCTGTGGAACCCCGCACTCAACCTGATGAGTCATAAGTTCCCCGTTGCTGGCCACAAAGAGAACCTGCCTACCCCGAAGATAGTCCTCTATCACTCGCCTGATATACAGGGGAACACGATGATATCTTAGTGCCTCTAAGATGCATTCAAAGGGCAGGGAATTGAAAGCATTGGCGATGTCTAAAGACACCGCTACAAGATATTCCCCCTGGTCTATTGCCTCCATCGCAAGTCGCTTGAGCTCCAAAATTGCGTCGACCGTAGAGCGGTTGGAGCGAAAACCGTACTGTTGCTCCGCAAGGTCTGGACCTACTTCACGCAGATGCTCCATGATGCGCGCAGCGAGAATACGCTCAAAGAACTTGGCCGCCTCATCTAGCAGGACTATGGGTCGGTACGCCGAGGGTGAATCGAAAGGCCTGCCTTCCTTTCTCAACAAGCACAGTCGACCTTCCTTCCAAGCGGTTGGAAATTTACCGGCCCGCAAACAAGCATTGAAAACCTCACAGAGGCGCTCTTTGAGGTGTTTAAGAGCAATCTCCAAAACGCGACCCGGAACACCATCCGGACCTGGGGCTTTCTTTTTCGCCTTAAGGCGATCCGTCGCAAACTCAATTTCATCATCGGAGACGAGTGGAATTACCGTGACGTCTATAACTTCGTGGGTGGACGGACCCATCACAGGTGGTCGGAACTCCCCGGGACTTGGGAACAAACCTGCAACGACTGTCTGGAGGAGCTGTGGCTCCATTGTCTCCGTGATAGGCGGAGCAGGAGGGCGCAGTTTATTGCGGACCATCTTGTATGGGCGTCCCCAGGGATCCCGGTCTAAATCCACCAGAAGCTCATTCCAGGATTCCTCCCTAGCACGACTGATGGCCAATGCAAGCTGCGCTTTTGTATCTTTATAGGCTCTATGCAGCAGCTCTTCCTCTTCGTCCGTGTGTCGACGACGACGACGACATCTTTTATGTGCTCTTCGGGCAGCGTTGCAGTTGGATCGAAGTGCAGCAATTTCTGTCGACCACCAGTAAACTTGGGTCCTGCCAGATCTGGGACCTCTGCTGCGGGGCATAGCTGTGTCGCATATGGCCGTAAGATTGCTACGAAAAGAGATGGCCATCTCATCGACGTTCCTTTCCCCCTCTGGGGTAGGACACCAGCTTGCAACGATAGCCGCTTCCTCTGCTAGCTCCCTATCAAATCGAGTGAGAGTCCATCTGGGAAATTGTGCTCTGACTCTCCTAGGCGACGGGGTGTTGTTCATCACCTGAAGAGAGGAAACCTTGAACCTGACATAGCGATGGTCCGACAGTGTCTCCGTATTCACAATCACTCTCCATTCATTTATGCGTCGGGCCATGGCGGGAGTCGCAAATGTAACATCCACGATGGACCCTCCTCGCCTCCTGACACATGTGTGAACACGGCCTCTGTTGCATACAACAAGACCCGACGTATCAACCCAAGCAGCCAAAAGTGTGCCTCTCGGTTCAGTAACACGAGATCCCCACGCAGAAGATTTGCAATTTAGGTCTCCCGTAACTATCAAAGGCGCAGGTAACAGTCGCCTGATAACCGGACTAAGCAGATCGAGGTATGCTTCTAGTTCGGCTACTCCTCGGTTGGGTGAAAAATAGACGCCTATTATGTAGAAACCCCTAAATTTTACCACGACAAACCCTGAACCCCTTTCTACTACTTGGAAAGGAGGAGCTCCAGCAGAGGTACAAACAGCGACAACCCCGTTGATATCCCCAACCCAGTTGGTACGCGGTGGGATATAATAAGGCTCAGATATTACAGCCACTTCTATAGATTCCTCCGCCATTGCTTGTGCAAAAAGGTCTTGTGATCTGGTGGCGTGGTTCACGTTCGCTACGAGGAATTGGTAAGGGCCACTATCCATTACTTGTTTCCATAGCCTCTGGCGGACTAGGCCGCTCTTCTTGAGTGGTGGTGGCCGGGGTCCCTCCGGCTGCCTTGTGCTTCCTCGATGGTGGAGCGCATTTTTTCGATCCCATACTATGGTCCGCAGGCCGCTTAAGATTAGCACAGATTGGACAGTGCGGCTTAATTTGGCATTGTGCGGCTTTATGACCAGCCTTACCGCAGCGAAGGCACAGGTCGCTGCGGTCTATCTGAGCATTACACCGCTGCCGAGTGTGACCCAACTCGAGGCAGCGGAAGCACATAAGCGGACGTGGCTCTAAGCAACGGACGGAGGCAGAACTCCAACCAACTAAAATTCTTCCCTCTCCGACAATAACTCTAGCGGCACTAACAGGGCATTGCACAGAAACAGTGCCCATTCTCCCCGGACCACTTCGGATTGTCCCTACCTTGACAGTTTCTGTCGAACACCCCCCTTTCGATGAGACTGCCTTTGCGATATCCTCTTCCGTGACAGAGTCATCCAAACCAGAGATTCGAATGTCCGCACATTTAATCGGTCGCGTGACCTTTACGCCTTCTGGTAGAACTTCTTGAAGCTTTTGAGCTAGAAGATCAGCCTTATTTCCTGAGTCAGAGCCCGGTATTTGAAGAGCACGGGCTCCAGTGAGAGTAGATTTTACCCTTACTCCAGGAATGTCTAAGTCGTTAAGGACAATGCTTTGCCTTGCCTTGCCTATGACGTCAGCATAAGTTAAGCCCCGGTCTTTTGCATCTTGCGGCAAGGTGATGACCACCGCCGTTGTGTTTGGTGGGCGTAGCTTGTTTTTCTTCTTCTTCGTCTTTTTCTTTTTCTTCGCTTCTTCGGCAGCCGCCTTGGTTGCTTCCTTCTTCTTAGTTTTATTTTTAGTCTTCCGGCTTTCATGAGTTTGCCAGCCTTCGTCATTATCATCTCGGCTAGTTGATGGCACAGCCTTAGGTGCAAGTGCTGGTGCAGGAGCTGTTTTAGCTTTCGAGGCTGGTGGTGCCTTCTTTGCAGACCCGGATCTAGGTGCTGGTTTTGGCTGCTGAGTTGTCTTTTTCCCCTTGCCTTTTCCCTTGTCAGGTCGAGGTCCTGAAACGAGAGACGGGGGTGGTGGTAACTCCGGGAAATCCGACTTGTCTGTAGGCGTTGAGGCAGCAAGAACTTCTTTCTTCTTTTTGTCAGATGCTAACGGTGGGCGTAACCTTTCCGTCGGAGGAAGGCGTGCCTCAATCGATTCTATTCTGGTGTTTACCATGGTACCCACTCGTATCATGACATCTCTCATTAATTCTTCACTCAGTGTAGGTGTTAACGTAGGTGTTGACGCCTCTGGCTCCATATCTACATCGTTTGGTTGACTGGACGAACGTTCGACACGGCCCCTTTCTAAAGCGACCCGAAGCTCAGCCACTTCCTTCTTTAATACGTCAAGCTCCGCCTGCTGGCGAGCACACAGAGCCTGCAGTTTCACCGTCTCCTCGCTAGCTGTGCGCTTGACGAGGGCATCCACGACCTCAAAAATTGAGACTGACGCATCCTTCAGTGACCGCTGGAAAGTTCCTTTGAGGTTCCTGGAGTGCTCAGCCACATGAAGGATGACGCCGATGTCCTCTTTCACCTGCTGCTTTAGAACTTCAGCAACCTTTTCATCAGCGTACAGCGGATTTTTGATGATTCTGTCAATTCCGCGGCGGGCCCTGTTCTCCCTCGCGGCTTGTGCCATAGAAATGGTGTCTTCTTCGGCCTGCAGGATTAATTCCTCCCGACGTGCCGCAACCAACTGGGACTTCGCCCTTGCGAGACCCATATAGTCCCCGGTGGTCGGGGGACGACCTCTTCCGCGATCGAGACTCGTCGTTGACAAAACCGACCGAGCTGACCTATCCGACTCCGAGCCTGAGCTGCGCGAATCATTCGCGCGCTGGCGCTTCTTGCCTTTGCGTGAGGCACGTGGCTCACGGAATTCGCCGCTCGGGCCTTCCGCCTTCAGCGTGCAGTCAGAGCCTGATAGCCCACTCTCCACACTTCCCACTCTCTCCAATACAACTACGGGTTTTTTTGTTTTTAAATTAAGATCCATATTTATTCCCACGAGTAATATGGGCAAAGTTGAACCACCCGGGCAGAGGCCCATACCCGGGTAGGCCAGGGTTCTCGAAGCAGGGGTCGGCTTATTCCCTGCTCCGTTGTCGCGTAAAGACCGATTTCCCCACCGGCCATACACCCTCTCGCCTTGCACGACAACGAGCTTAGGGTTGGGGATTTTTTATGGAGGTTGTCTCCTCGCGGGGACACCCAATTAAGGGCAGCCCCACCGGCCCTAAGACGTGACTAGGTCACCGGTTTTGCCGACGGTTGGCAACGAATGCCCGTCCGCCGATCACGTTTTACCGTGACCGGACGAACCCGCCGCCCACGCTCGCACCGCCGCTACCCGGAATCTCCAGGACGCCGGCCGAGCCCGAACCGAGTCGCCGCTACCCAGAATACGTCTGGGACGCCGACTTGGAGCCCACACTATCCGCCGAAGCGGACAGGACCGTGAGGTCCCCGTCCGTTATTTTTTAAAGAGGTTTTCTTCCTCGCAGCCCCCATCCGTTGTGATGGCGGCCCTCGCTCCCGCACCACGTACGGGGTTACGAGCGGATGACGCCAGGACAGAACCGGCGCCATCTCCGACTGCCAGACCATTAGCCGTCACCGTATCAAAAAAAACGGTGACGCCCAGGGTGCACCGCGAGGAGGTTGTCTGACATGGCACCCCCACCTAACCTAACCTAACCTAACCTAACCTAACCTAACCTAACCTAACCTTTTTTTTTTTTTTTTTTTTTTTTTTTTTTTTTCGAGGGGACCTCGGGTTACCGACTTCTTGGCCGCTGGGATTGCAGCCAAGCGAGTCCGGAGCTCTCCTCCGCACACATCCGACAAGTCAAAGCCCGTCGGATGTACACGGAGGCATATCCGTTAAAACCCCCCGTTGTGACACCTCTGCCGGTTGCGCGGCGGGATGGGTTCCCTGTGGGAAGCGACCACCCCGCCCCGGCTGGCCAGGTTGAACCTGGCCCACGCCTACGGAGGACGTCCACTCACAAACGCATGGACGCCCCCACAGACGGAAAAGACTGTGCAATGCAGGTTTCGGCATCCCTAACCAAAACCTGCTGCCTTAACCGTCTGTACGCCACTGGAGGGTACAAAGCCCCCCTTAAAGTTTCCACCTATAGTGCAGTGGGGCTCCGGATTTGCAACCCGTCACCCCGGCTTTGCTACGAGTGAAGCTGACTGGCAAACTGCCGTCGCCGACCTCCCGGCCGTCTTCGCCTAATGGCGTCCGCCTGGGCATCACCCTCGCGGAACCGTTCTGCGGTCTCCTTCTGCGATATCACATCTTCGCAGAAGGATATCATTGCCTCCCAGGACCTGTCGCTGTCCAGCATGGCTTTTACCACGCTGGGCAGGGAGAGGTCCCTTCCCACCTCAGCTACTAGAGAGCGGCGCTGCCGGCTCCAGGCGTCACACTCTTCAAGGGTGTGTTGCGCCGAGTCTTGCGCTGCGCCACATTCGTGACATACTGGGCTGACTTCTCTTTTGATCCTGTGCAAGTAATCGCCAAAACACCCATGGCCTGTTAGTACTTGCACAAGACGATAGGTCAAAAACCCGTGTGTACGCTCCACCCATTGTTGTAATACTGGCCGTATTGCATCGATAGTCCGCCGCCCAAATTCAGCCGTCTCCAATTCCTCCGCCCAACGCTCCATCACGACGTCATGTGCGTCCTGTCGGATATGTTCCATTTCCTCAATAGTCAGACGCTCTCCACGCGCTCTCTGTTCAACTTTGTGCTTGTAAACGATATCTAGCACTTGCGCCTCCATCTCCCAAGGTGGAGTGCCTGCAATAACAAGAGCCGCTGATGCAGCAACCGTGCGATATGCCCTTATTGTTCTAATTGCCATTGCACGCTGCGGATTTCTTAACAGCGCCTGGATTTTGGGATTCATAGCCTCTACCCAGATTGGTGCTCCATAGAGGGCCATGCTTTTTACCACCGTTGTATAGAGGCGACGGCAGCTGCTCTTCGGGCCCCCGATATTAGGGAGCAAGCGTCCGAGTGCCAGTGCTGTGGCAACGAGCTTCGGGGCCAGCTTCGTAAAATGCTGCTCAAATCCCCAACGGCTGTCAAGTGTCAGCCCTAGGTAGCGCATTGTTTTCCCCACCGGGACACTAAACCCATCCACTGATATGTGGGCATCCACTGGAGGGCCATCTCGAGGACCATGGAAGTAAATGGCCTCGGTTTTACTGAGGGCCACTTCTAACCCTAACATACGGATCCTTTCCACCACTAAGGTTGTTCCTACGGTGGCCAAACGTGCCACCTCCGCATAACTTTTGCCCCGGGAAACAACAAGTGTGTCGTCTGCGTAACAAATGATGTTCATCCGGGGTAGCAGAAGACCTCGCAGAACCCAATTGAAACCTATGTTCCACAAGAGTGGCCCTAAGACCGACCCCTGTGGAACCCCGCAACTTACACTACGACTAAACATAACGCCTCCTGGCCCCACAAATTTGACTTGCCGACCAGCAAGATAGTTCGCCACCAGTTTTTGCAAGTATAATGGTACCTCGTGGAATCGAAGACCCTCTAGAATACTCTCAAAGGGGATGCTGTTGAACGCATTGGCGATGTCTAAAGACACCGCCAACACCTTTTCCCCTTTCGAGGATGCCATTTCACAGATGTCCTTCAACTCCTGGACAGCGTCCACAGTGGACTTTTCAGCGCGAAAACCGAATTGCTGGTCTGACAAGTCGGGACCCGCTGTAGACAAGTGTTGGAGAATGCGGGCCGCCAGCAGCCGCTCAAAGAGTTTGCCAACTTCGTCTAAAAGCACTATTGGCCTAAAAGCTGACGGGGAGTCCGAAGAACGTCCCGCCTTTTTAAGCAAGCATAACCTACCCGTCTTCCACGTAGAAGGAAATTCTCCAGACTCCATGCAAGAAGAGAACAATTCTCGCAGCTGATCTCCCAGGTGTTTAGATGCTGCTAACAGGACAAACCCGGGTATCCCATCCGGACCCGGGGCCTTTTTCCTCTTCCCCCGTAGTTTGAGTAAGGCCTCATCTAGTTCCTCCTGCGTGACGGCTGTGACCCCTTCCACAACTTCTTCTTGGTCCCTAGTAGGAGCGGCCATTATTGGCGGAACAAAAGCTGATCTTTCAGGAAAGAGACCGGACACGACATCCTGCAGTTGCTGTGGCTGAAAGTCTTCCATCTGGGGGGCCCCACTTCGCATTTTGCTGCGCACTACCAAAAACGGTCTTCCCCAGGGGTCCCGGTCCAAGTCTTGCAACCACTCTTCCCGTGCCCTGGATTTTGCCTCCGAAATAGCAATCTGGAAGGCTCGTTTAGCCTCTTTATAGGCATCATAGAGCATCTGTTCCTCATCCTCCGTATGCCTTCGTCGACGGCACCTTTTGTGGTCTCTCCGCTTTCGGTTGCAGGTTTCACGTAAAGACGCCAGTTCTGCAGACCACCAGTATACTGCCTTTTTGCCCGGTGGTGGGCCCCTGGATCGAGGCATGGCAGCGTCGCAGATGGCCGTCAAGTCGTCCCGTAGTCTGAGAGCTTGATCATTTACACTCCCAGGGCGATTGTTGTCGCGAGAATCGTGGTTCCAGCTAGCCACTATTGCTGCTTCATCTGCAAGGTCTGGGTTGAATTGAGTGCGAGCCCAGCCCGGAAATCGAGCACCACCTCTCTCAACTCCCCGAGACGGCCTACTAGCTGTCATAGTAGCGATTTCAAATGTGATGTAGAGGTGGTCTGACAAAGTCTCCTCCTCTTTTTGTACCTTCCAACCTGATATGCGTGAGGCCAACGTAGGGTTAGCAAATGTCACATCCACAATAGATCCCCCATTTCTCCTCACGCACGTCCACTCATGTCCTCGGTTAGCGACAGAGAGCCCTAGAGATGCCACAAATTCTGCCACAATATCTCCTTTGTCGTCGTCGACAGGGGATCCCCAAGCCGTCGACTTTGAGTTCAGGTCGCCCATTACCAACACCTGTTGCCCAACATATCGTCCCACCACAAAGCCCAGAAGGTTAATATAGGCCTCAAGCTCTGCCACGCTTGTATTCGGGGAAAAGTAGACCCCGATTATTGTGATGTCCCCCCAGGAAGCTACCACATATCCTGGCCCTCTTTCCTTGACCATGCCATCTGCACTGTCCTAAAACCCACTCTTTTCGAGCGGCCGCCTCCGAAGAGACTTTCGCTCCCCTCTCGCGTACTGTCAAAATGGTTTCCGCCTCCATGTAAACATAGAAGCATACTCCCTCTTAGACCTCCGCAATCGTTCGAAAGGGTTCTAGGGGATGCGCCACCCGCGCTTTCCCCTAGTCCCCAAGACGTACAACCAATAAGGCTTTTCGTCTTCGACACGCTAGCCCATAAGGCCCACGGTCTGCGAGCAATCATCTCCGAAGAGACTTTCGCTCTCGTCTCGTGCGTACTATCTGAAAGGTTTCCGTCTCCATGTTAAACATAGACACGTAGTCCCTCTTAGACCTCCGCAATCGTTCAAAAGGGTTCTAGGGGATGCGCCAACCGCGCTTTCCCCTAGTCCCCAAGACGTGCAACCAGATAAGGCTTTTCGTCTTCAACACGCTAGCCCGTAAGGCCCACGGTCTGCGAGCAATCATCTCAGATGAGACGTTCGCTCTCGTCTCGCGCGTACTATCTGAAAGATTTCCGTCTCCATGTTAAACATAGACACGTAGTCTCTCTTAGACCTCCGCATTCGTTCGAACGAGGTTCAGGGTATGCGCCACCTGCGCTCATCCCTGGTCCCTCGGTGTCGGATTATTAGCCGCCAGCTGTAAAAGAAGCTCAAAAGAGTCTTTTACAGAGACGCCCAGGGTGCACCGGCCCTCCCACTGTCTTTCCCAGTCCACGGATGCACTGGGACAAACAGTAGTCGGGCACACGAGGAGGTTATCCGACCACGCACCCCAACCTTTTTTTTTTTTTTTTTTTTTTTTTTTTTTTTTTTTTTTTTAACGTGAGGAAAAACGCGTGCTTATGCGTACTCCGTCGCTTGGGAGAGCGACGGCAGTTATGTGGGACTCTCCCACGGAAGCCGCCAGCGACTGAACGCCAGCGACACCGCTTTCCGCCTAGCCGATCCCCCACTCAGCCCCTGCGGGCTGGATGGGGGGCCGGAAGGGGGGGCCTACCCACTAAAAAACCCCACGCTGTGCCCTCTGCCCATATCTGCCCTAGCTACGAGAATACTTTTGGTATTACTTTCGCGGCCAAGGCAGTGGGTTGCTCGCCGAAGCAAGCCCACCTTGGGATGCAGAAACTACTTCTGCCATCCCGCGGGATTTCTCCCAAACGCCAGGAAGCGCACAGCACAGTAGCGCACTAACCAGCTTGGGGTCCATAAACCTCAGAGCAGGGCCTCCCAACCTATGCTCAGGACCCACTTGCAGCGTACTGCCTGCAAGGTCTCCGCATTCATGTGAACATGGACGCGTAACCCCTTACAAGTTTCCGCATTCGATAGAGACACGTAAGCCTTCGGATTAAGCACCACCTGCGCACACCTCAGGCTCACTGTCTCAGAGCGTCCGTCCTGTAAGGACTTTCGCTCCCTCTGCGCGTACTGTCAAAGTGGTTTCCGCCTCTTTGTAAAACAAAGACGCGTACTCCCGCTTAGATCTCCGCATTCGTTCGAGTTGTGAGCTTCCAAGGGAAAATAGTGCGCCATCTGCGCTTTCCCTCAGTCACTCGGGTGCGTACTACCCGGGTGGATACGATAATCATAAAATTACCAATCCTCCTGGGTTTCCGCTCCCACAGTGGGTTTAGTACTACATGCCATCTGCACTGTCCTAAAACCCACTGTTTTCGAGCGGCCACCTCCGAAGAGACTTTCGCTCCCCTCGCGCGTACTGTCTAAATGGTTTCCGCCTCCATGTTAAACATAGACACGTAGTCCCTCTTAAACCTCCGCATTCGTTCGAGTTGTGAGCTTCCAAGGGAAAATAGTGCGCCATCTGCGCTTTCCCTCAGTCACTCGGGTGCGTACTACCCAGTGGATACGGTAATCAT
Organism: Agriphila geniculea; assembly: GCA_943789525.1. NCBI lineage: Eukaryota > Metazoa > Arthropoda > Insecta > Lepidoptera > Crambidae > Agriphila > Agriphila geniculea. The sequence continues at coordinate 14,244,846 of OX038898.1, read as the reverse complement.
AAAATTACCAATCCTCCTGGGTTTCCGCTCCCTCAGTGGGTTTAGTACTACATGCCATCTGCACTGTCCTAAAACCCACTGCTTTTGAGCGGCCACCTCCGAAGAGACTTTCGCTCCCCTCACGCGTACTGTCTAAATGGTTTCCGTCTCCATGTTAAACATAGACACGTAGTCCCTCTTAGACCTCCGCAATCGTTCGAAAGGGTTCTAGGGGATGCGCCACCCGCGCTTTCCCCTAGACCCCAAGACGTACAACCAGAAAAGGCTTTTCGTCTTTGATACGCTAGCCCGTAAGGCCCACGGTCTGCGAGCAATCATCTCCGAAGAGACTTTCGCTCTCGTCTCGTGCGTACTATCTGAAAGGTTTCCGTCTCCATGTTAAACATAGACACGTAGTCCCTCTTAGACCTCCGCAATCGTTCGAAAGGGTTCTAGGGGATGCGCCACCCGCGCTTTCCCCTAGACCCCAAGACGTACAACCAGAAAAGGCTTTTCGTCTTCGACACGCTAGCCTGTAAGGCCCACGGTCTGCGAGCAATCATCTCCGAAGAGACTTTCGCTCTCGCCTCGTGCGTACTATCTGAAAGGTTTCCGTCTCCATGTTAAACATAGACACGTAGTCCCTCTTAGACCTCCGCAATTCTTCGAAAGGGTTCTAGGGGATGCGCCACCCGCGCTTTCCCCTAGTCCCCAAGACGTACAACCAGAAAAGGCTTTCGTCTTTGACACGCTAGCCCGTAAGGCCCACGGTCTGCGAGCAATCATCTCTGAAGAGACTTTCGCTCTCATCTCGTGCGTACTATCTGAAAGGTTTCCGTCTCCATGTTAAACATAGAAGCATACTCCCTCTTAGACCTCTTAGACTATTAACAAGCAAGATTACAAGATTAGTAGGTAAAACTGACTAAAAAATCGTGCTGCGCGGCCGTTTCTTAACTAACAGGAAAAATTGAAAATCTTGGAATCGCAGATAGGGGGCGCCCCGTAGAAATGTCGCCCAGGGGCGCTGGTAGTGCTAAAACCGGCACTGCTTGTATGAACACTTCGGCACTGACTGCTACCTATATCCTAGTAATGGGTGTTATGGCAGAAAGTATACGAATTTGTTTATTGGGTTTATAACATAAGAAAATAAAATAAAACTCATGTATCTTTTTATTTAGGTAATTAACATATTCAAAGTCGGTCATATTATGACGTCTTTTAGCTGACAAGAAAAACGGGCGCAAAAAACTTACCAGCTTTATCAAATGGAACGATATTTACAAATATGTATATCGTTTCCAGACTTTAACAAAGATTAACAAATAAATAAAATTTAATAAGATCATTACTTAATGAATTACAAATTTTCTTAATCAATTTACAGGCTTCAAGCTAAATTCAAAGTTTGAAGTTATTATTCAGTCTAGGCTGTTACAAGAGAGAAAAAAAAAAAACTTTACAATTCTATATGCGTTAAGATAGGTAGTCAGAAGCAGACCCATTCCCACTGGCAGCACCTGTTCACGAGCATGACGCATGAACCAGCCATCGCTTCGCTCAACCATATTTGAGGGAACGTAACGACCCGCCTCACGCGACACCACCGCAGAAAAGATTAAAGAGAGCATGACATACTAAGGCTACCCATGTTAAGGCATCGAATTGAAAACTAATATCCAAAAGCTTTTCATAGGCAATATTTATGTATTTTATATTTTACTTTCCATAGTCAGCACTTATGAATTTTATAATACACAAATACTGACTATAGAAAGCAAAAATATTGCAATTAAATAAATCAAAACAAGGTAAGTTATTATGATATAAACGTTTCGAGTAAGAAGTGTCATACATACAGACAATATAAAACAGATTTCCTATATACGACGCCCTTAATACAAGCAGACAGAAGCAGACCCATTCCCACTGGCAGCACCCGTTCACGAGCATGACGCATGAACCAGCCATCGTTTCGCTCAACCATATTTGAGGGAACGTAACGACCCGCCTCACACGACACCACCGCAGAAATGTTTAAAGTGAGCATGACATACTAAAGCTACCCATATTAAGTCGTCGAGTCAAGAAGCCAGTAGTACGCTATTAAGTAGGTAGGACACTTTTCACAATTCATAGTTAAAAGAGAAAATCAACGTTTTTAATTACTTGGAGTTTTAAAGAACTATTTATCTAGACCTATGAGAGTGCTCGAAGAGCGCTCTCCATCCTCCTGGCGCTCAGGGTGTTTGCCCCTCACCACCGGAGGATTACACCTACGGCTTCCCATTGCGTGATTAGCTGGCTTTTCATAGGCCGCACACACGGCACACTTTGGGTCCATCTTACAGACGTCGGCTCTATGGCCCACTCCTCCACAGCGAAAGCACAAAGTGCTCCTATCTACATTTTCAGGGCACATTGGTTTCACGTGCCCCACGCCCATACACTTAAAGCACCTCAAGGGCGGAGAAGCAAGCGCCCTGATATGAGCTATGCTCCACCCCACTTTCAGTTTGTCATCCTCACAGGCCGCCCTTGCAACTGCTACCGGGCACCTCACGCGGATATACCGGGTTCTCCCAAGACCAACCCGGATCTCCGTCGTCTTGATCTTTTCTTCTACACAGCGGGCTTTCGCCGCAACTGCCTGAATCACGTCCCCTTTGACCGTCGTGTCGTCCAATCCAGTTATTTGGAGATCGACCGTTTTTTCAGGGCGCTCCACTGTCACATCCTGTCCAACCACTTCACGGAGTTTACTAGCCAACTTATCGGCCTTTTCTCCACTCGAATCCAACACCAATAGCAACTTGGACCCCGTCTGGGTTTCTCTCATCCCCAAGCCTTCCAGCCCGAGGTCGGGGAGGGATATTGCCGTTTTCGCCTTTGAAATGACGTCAGCGTAGGTGATTCCTTTACTCTTTGCCTCCGGCAGCAAGGTGAGCACCACCGCAGAGGTGCTAGGTGAAATCATTTTCGGTCGCTTTTTGCGGCTTCTCTTCTTTTTCGTCTTTGGAGGAACGGAGCCCTTTTCTGTAATGACAGGGCGGGCAGAATCCGGAGCAATTTCTGCTGGTGCCCCCTTCACATTCTTCCTCTTTGCCACCTCCGACCACGACGTCGAAGGTTAAGTCGACCTAGGGCTTAAGGCAGTTGGCTGGTTGGCCTGCTCCTGGGAATTTGCGGCCGTCTTTCCAGGTGGAGCGAGGACATTTTCCAACTCCTTAATTCTCATATCAATCGTCTTGTTGACGGAGGTCAATATGGTGCTTCCCATAGCCTCCATCATCTCCCTCAACTGCTTCTCTAACTCTGTCTCCTTTGCTTTCCTCATCTCTTCTAATTCATCCTTTAATGCTGTTGCATTCTTCAGCAGTACTTCCTTTTGGACCCTGTGCCGCTCTAGGGATTTTCTTAGCTTTTTATTTTCTTCCATTAGATTTTGGTACTCGATATGGTGCAACTCATTTATTCTGCGAACCATTCTTTCCTCGTCCTTCGACAAATCGATCATAGTCTTCTTCTCAAATGCTGTCAGCAGTTTTGTTGTCTCAATAAGCTCCACCATTAAGCCCGTCATTTCATAGAAATCCCTAAGCCTGTCTCGGATCTCTAGCGATTCAGGTGTTTCTTCTTCTAACTCTAGTGTCGACTTCTTTTCTTCCGCCGTTTTTGCTATCTTTTCGGCTACTGGAGCTTCAGCTTTAGCCGCTTCTTCTGTCTTTCTTCTTTTACTTCTGGTTTCTCTGGCACTGTTTGAACTCGGACCCTGTGCGCTGTCCTTCACCCCTTCATCTATGTTTGATTGTTTATTAAGCACTTCCATCTTGAACCCACGAGAATGAGAGAAACGTCAGTCCGCCCGGGCAGAGATCCCGATGCCCGGGTAACCCTTCTACGCCTTGGGGGGCGGGAGGTGCCCAAGGGTGGCGATCCAAGGTTGGCTTCCTCAACCAACCACCTGTAAACAGGCTTCCAGCACCTCGTCCTCAAATACTGGAACTTTAAGGATTTCTTTATAGAGGTTGTCTCCTCGCGGTCCCCATGAAGGCGACCCCCGCTCCTGCACTACGTACAGGGCTACGGTTTGAGTTTTTTATTGGGGTTGTCTCCCCTCGGCCCCCCGAGGCGGGCCCCTGGTCCTGCACTACGTACAGGGTAACAGGAGGGTCGAACTATTAGCCATCACAGTAAATGGGACCAAAATAAATTGTTCGCCATTTACAGTGACGCCCAGGGTGCACCGTCCCTCCCACTGCCTTTCCCAATCCACATACATGGACGGGGACAAGCAGTAGAGGGAACACGGGGAGGTTGTCCGACCACGCACCCCACACTGACCTAACCTAGACAAAGCTTACTACTTCAGAATTTATTTTACCTGTATATCGAAAGCTTTGAGGAAAGTTGTTTCCGAGAGTCCTTACGAATTGTCTTGCTCGCAAGTTCGACGACTTCCAACCTCCCGGACAAACCGGGTTTCGAAAAAAAAAACAAAAAAAAATAAAATAAAAAGGCTATGGCCTTTTTTATGTGGTCTATGGACCACATTCATATGCTGCGGCAAGTTATACAGAAGACCGAGTGGTAAAGGAGTATAATCTACCATTACGCTTGGGCGTTCGTGGATTATGAGAAAGCCTTTGATTCGATTGAAACCTGGGCGGTGATGTAGTCCTCCAAAGGTGCCAAGTGGACTATAGATATATCGAGGTGTTGAGATACTTATGCAAAATGCCACCATGTCGATCCAAATACAGAACCAGAACACAAATCCCATCCAAATGCAGCGTGGTGTGAGACAGGGAGACGTTTTTTCTCCGAAACTGTTCACAACTGCGTTGTAGGACATCTTCAAGCTCTTGGACTGGAAAGGACTCGGAATGAACATTAATGGCCAGTACCTAACACACCTTCGTTTTACCGATGATATAGTCCTTATGGCTGAGACTATGGAAGACCTGAACACAATGCTCGAAGATCTTCGTAGTGCTTCCCAAAGAGTGAGTCTAAGGATGAACATGGATAAGACGAAAATTATGTCAAATGCCCTCTCCAGTTCATGTTGGGAACACACTACACTTGAAATTGTTGACCATTACGTATACCTAGGACAGGCAGTCCAGTTAGGTAAGTCCAACTTAGAGATCTCTCGTCGAATCCAACTTGGGTGGGCAGCATTCGGGAAGCAACGCAAAAAAAAAGAAAAAAAAAAAACTTCGCGTCTGACTTACCTGTGTCTCAAGACGAAAAGTCTATGAGCCAGGCGTTGGCCCAATGTGTACTTCGCGCTTAATGGGTTTGTAGTTTGTTGGCGATGGTATCCCCATTTACCCCCTAAGGGCTTGAGTTTCAGAAAACCACGAAACATGTATTTGCTTATTTGGTTTAAGAAGGACTTCCACGAAGTTTCAAGTTGAAATGTCTATTTAATTTCTTTATTCCATACAAACTTTGTACCCCCATTTCACCCCTTTAGGAGCAGAATTTCCAAAAAATTCTTTCTTAGTGGATGTCTACACTGTATAAAATATCTGTGTACAAAATTTCAAGTCTCTAGGTTCAGTGGTTTGAGCTGAGCGTTAGTCTGTCATTCACCCCTTATTTTTAACCAACTTCAAAAAAAGGAGGAGGTTCTCAGTTCTCAGTTTGTCGGAATCTTTTTTTTTATGTATGTTACTCGATTACTCAAAGACGGCTGGACCGATTTGAAAAAATATTTTTATGTTTGAAAGTATAAACTTTCAAGTTTTTTCCATTGTCATGAGGTCAGGATCTGATGATGGAATCCTGGAGAAATCAAGAAAATTCTTTAAATATTATAGGCACACCTATAGCAATTTTTGTATTTTCTTAAGTAACTTGTGCATTTGCTTTCGAAAAGTACCATTTTGGTGAAGTGGAACTGATGATGAAGACCAGCATTCCAAATTACGTTAAATTGTTCCGAAGATCATCTCTTCGGAACAATTTAACGTAATTTGGACGACCTGCGTGGTGCAGTGGTCAACATGCCGCCTACCACGCAAGAGGTCCTGGGTTCGATTCCCGGCCGGGCAAAAATTTAAATGTTGAATTTTAATTTCTGTGACGGGTCTGGGTGTTACTATGTATAATAAGTATATATTTAAAAAGTATATAAGTAGTATATCAGTTGTCTAGCACCCATATTACAAGCTTTGCTTAGTTTGGCTTAGTTTGGGGCTAGATGACGCTGTGTGAAATTGTCCAAGTATTTATTTATTTATTTATAATTTAATACTAAGTATTTCAATGGTACGATACGATTACTTTAATATAGCTGCTAGGCTATTTACGCTCATCATAATACATATGCTGAAGTGGAGCTGTTAGTGAAGAACCAAGAGAACTCCTTAACAATTAACGCTCCTGCGTCGGCAAAAGCAGTATTTTGTTAAAGGTGATGAGCCGTTGACATAAGGCTATTGTAACTTAGATAATATCATAACTTAATATACCTACCACAAAAAAGTTAAAAAAAAACAAAACCTCCTTCAAAATCCTTAAAAAAACAGCTTCAAAAATAAATGGCTCTAAAAAGCAAGAAATAAAATATTCAAATCTGCATAATTACTAACTCGAAAGTTTGTACGCATATCTAATATAAAACAACGTCTTATGAAGTCGGGTTACCTTTTTTTTAATACGCCTCAGTCTTTTCGACTATTTTCGATGAGTTATTGTTGAGATTTTCTTCTAGATATTTTGCTGTTAATTGGGATTGGATTAGAGTGATGACGTCAGACTCGATTAATACCCGGAAGCTTTTAATAAAGTACCTACTTGAACGTTTCCAAATAAGTACCTACACTTAAGCTTAATTAATATCTTGACTAACTTAACTAATTCTTGACTAATTTCTCAGTGGTGAGGATTCCGGGTGTAGTGCGCTTCCTTCGGCCTTATCGTCACTTAACATCAAGTGAGGTGAAGGACAAGCACTATCCCGTTGTGCACTCAGACTAAATAAAAAAAAAACCGGCCAAGTGCGTGTCGGGCCACGCGCCATAGGGTTCCGTAGTTACCTTATACCATACCATATTTAATACCACCTATCATTTTTCGTATGCAAAAATAACTTTGTTTTTCACAGTGTTGGTATGAATGACAAAGTTATATTTGCGGTTTTGGAAAATGTTCTATATCTCAAAAACTAATTACTATATCTCGTTCAAACTAATTTTGGTTGAAAGTGTTTATTAAGATCTACAGCATATATTTTTTTTAGATTTTTCACTCTCTTATTTCAAAAGTTAAAGGGGGGGGGGGACACACATTTTACCACTTTGGTGGTGAATATCTTTCAAACGGTTGACTTTGAGAAAAAGTTGTCCTAGGAACCTTAATGTCATTTTTAAAGAACTATCTATAGACACCCAACACGTATTGATTTGAAGAAAAAAAAATTTTTCAGTTTCAGTTCCATGTATGGGGAGCCCCCCCTTAATCTTTTATTTTTCTTATTTTTGTATTAAATTCGTTCAGCGGTTAACAGAATACATCTACCTACTAAGTTTCAACTGTGTAGTTTTAATACTTTCGGAATAAAGTGGCTGTGACATACGGACAGACAGACAGACAGACAGACAGACAGACAGACAGACAGACAGACAGACATGACGAATCTATTAGGGTTCCGTAAACCCTAAAAAGGGGAACAATATTATCTGTCACCTAAGTTTAGATTTGTCACTAATCTGCAATACCCTAATAATAATATCTATCCCCAAGAAATATATTTGTCATCTATTCATCAAAACTGTCTCTAAGTATAAATCATCAGATTAATATAAATATGTATCTTAAATAATAGCTTGATCATATTTTTCTATAGCCTGAATATAAGATCCGTCCTCTAAAATGTAATCAACAAACTATTGGTATCATTTAATTCGTTCAATTATCAAAATAATAAGTCTGTCACTTATTAAATAGATCAGTTCCTTAATTCAAAGAAAAATTACCTAACAGGGGCGGAGTCAAATTGCCGGGCTAGACAATCCTTGGACCGACTTCAATGAATACAAAATTCAGTTTTGGAAGGTAGCTAAGGGGAGGGGGAGGGGCATAACGCTAGTTATTTTTACATTCTCTTTGGGTATAAGGTTGGGAACCCCTGCTCTAAATCAAAACCGGCACTAGAGTGCGTTTCATCGGTTATTATCTCTGGCGTTATGTTGGTACCCCGTAAATTCATTCAATTTTGAACCTTATTTCATCGCAATAAGATCACAATGACGGTCCTGCCAACATGACGCCATAGGAAGTATCCGATGAAACGCATTCTAATAGTGCAGTAATAAAATTATTTAAAGATTAAAAATATTTTTTTGGTAAACATTTTTATATTCTTTGGCGATTCAATTTTAGTGACACTTTTATTATTTTGAAACCCAATATAATTATTTGATGATTGATATTATTTCCAAGTAATGGGGTTGGCAACGCAAAGCTAATCGCAGATGGCGCCAGCGTCGATCTAACCGCTATCAATACTTTGATTGGGTAAAATATGCCACAAATGACATTTGATATTTGAAACAACCAATCAAATGATATTTGAAACAACCGCTTGTGGCGCCATTAGTTCCTCAGTTTCCATCCCCATTCTTAATTAATATTTAGGTAAGCGTTTTAATATTAGTTGGTGATTCAATTTAGGTGACAGACAGATCTACTATTTTAGGAACAAATATTATTTATTGGATCACTGAAAATGCAATTATTAGGTAATTGATAAAATCATATCCATAAAAAAGTAAAGACGGAGTCTTCCGACAAAGCGGTGAGGCATGTAAAACTACGCCTTGGCTGTGTACATACACAGTTTACGCACACATATGTAACAAAACTCCGCCTTGGCTTTCGTTCGCCATTGGGCGTTCCATACATATCGAACCCTGCCGCCCGGCCCCCGCCCGCCCCCTAGTACGCACACATGTACCATCAAAAACCGGCTTCACTTAGTTGTTCGCAACCACTGCGCAACGCTCCATCTTCCTTTTTTATTTGATCTGAGGTTGTGCATAAAAATAAACTAAACTGTGCTAAAGCTAAATACTTCACGGAATAAGGGTCGGAGAACAGAGTTATAAAATATTTCAAAAAAGAAGAAAAAACTTAACAAAATATATTTTCACTTCTCAAGCTTACGCGCTCACTAGACATGAAATAAAACACTTTTTAACGGATACTAGCGCGGTTTTATTGAATGTACTTTGGTATTTAGTTGGTATTTGGTTTGATTTTTGGTTTTTCCCGACGTTTCGGCACCTTTGCAGCTGCCGTGGTCACGGGGGACTGAAGCTACCCGTGAGCCTACCCTCAAGCGATGAATTTTTTTTTTATACGTTCAGAAATTAAAATTTAACAAAATTTTTAATTATTTTATGTTGATTTATAATTTAATTTTATGAATTATTTAATGCTAAAAAGAGAGAGAAATCTACTGAGACTACCACCATTTCATAAAATTGGGAGGCCCCTCCAAGAAAGAAATGGCGAAAGAAAACTTGGAGAGGGAGCCGACCTCCGTCTTTTGTATTAATTTATTTATTTGCAAAAGGAACTAACCGTATCATTAGATCTTACAGTGTGTGTGAGGGGCTTTAGCTTGTGAATGATGGGGTCCCAAGCTGGTGGAATTTTCCAACCATCATCTCTATTGAAATTAGGATATTTATTTATTTCGATAGCCTCGCGGAGCATTCTAGGGATAAATCTACGTTCCCTAGCAAGGATTTGGGGTTTGTCAAATCTAATATAATGGTTGGGCCCCTCAAAGGCGTGTTCACTCACTGCAGACTTGTTATCGCGCCTATGTTTCATGTCAGCTACATGCTCTTTGACGCGGGTCCCTATGCTTCTCTTTGTTTGCCCGATGTAGGAGAGTCCACAGTCACAATCTAGTTTGTAGACGCCTGCAGCTTGAAGGGGGATATTACACTTGACAGGTCGTAAGAATTGGTTGATCTTCTTCGGCGGCTTGAAGTAAGTTTTGATTGACGCTCGCTTCAGAATGTTTCCAATCTTGTCAGTGACACCCTTCATGGTTGACATATTCAGAAGTGAATATGTCAACCAGTACGGACTGGCTATTGCAAACAAATTCCGTCGGTTGGAAGATCTTATGACGAAGCGCGCAAGAAGAATAACATCATTAAACTTCTTGAAGAGATGCCGTGATCAAGATCTCATCCCGCACTGTGTCAGGATTTCTCCAAAACATGACATACGAGGGAGCGCCAAGATCCTACAACAGGCAAGCAAAAAGTTGCTCGTGAGTCTAATCCGCGAACATCGTTCCGAATCAGTAGCATTAAATCAACAAATAGATCGCTTATCCAATGATTTGAAAATAAAACTTGCCACGGCGGACTTTAACCATTACATTCTGATACTTAATAAACGCGAAACAGCCGTGTACAACGAATGTAAGCATAGACAAATTTCTAAATATGAGAAGTTGTACAAACGTCATCATGCCGATACGAACCAGAGAGTAGAAGATGACACCCGTCAATGTCAAACTCGTGCAGTTGTCAATTTATCAAAACAAATATTGGATGAACCGACTTTAAAAGTATTAAATAAGGGTCTGAATTTCGCGGTAACACCTCGCAGAATACCGTATGAGGATATTATTTGCAACGTAGAGGATTGTCTAGTTAAAAACCAATTCAAAAAAGAGGATAGTGAAGCTATACGTCAAGATATTTCATCCGTTTTACGACGTAGTAAACTGCCCAAACACAATCTTCCATATGATGAACACGTCGCGTTGAAGAACTTACGCACTAGACCCGAATTAACTATCCTCCGAGCTGATAAAGGCAACGCAACGGTAGTTATGGATACGTCGGATTATAACACAAAAATGCAAGAACTTTTAAGTGATGAGAAAACGTATAAACATGTGAATTGTGATCAAACCGCCAAGATCCTTAAGAAAACGAGTGAACTCATCAAAAAATATTCAGAACAGTTAGATCTTGATGTCAATTATCTTATTCCATCCTGCCCTACACCGCCGAAACTGTATGGGTTACCGAAAATACACAAAGACAATGCTCCGCTGCGTCCGATTGTAAGCCAAATTGACTCACCAACTTATAAATTGGCTAAACACGTAGCAAAAACACTTACACCACTGAGAGGTAACACATCAGCCTTTGTAAAGGATTCCTACCAGTTTGTCAGTGAGATACAACATCTACATCTCGCTGATGATGAAACTATGGTTAGTTTTGATGTTCAGTCCTTATTCACATGCTTACCAGTACAGGACTGCATTGATATCATCAGGAAAAAGCTAGTTGACAACAACATGCCAATTGAATATGCAGAACTACTAGAATTATGCCTAACATCTGGCTATCTGTTATGGAACGAGGAGTTCTACGTGCAAGTGGACGGCGTAGCAATGGGCTCTCCTGTATCCCCCATCGTTGCTGACATTTTCATGGAGGATTTTGAGGAGAAAGCACTAGCCACAGCACCAGTGACTCCCCGGTTCTACAAACGGTACGTAGATGACACTTTCACAATACTACCTAGAGACAGTGTCCCTGCATTTCTTAACCATCTTAACTCCATAAACCCCAACATACAATTTACTATGGAGTTAGAGGCAGACAATAAACTAGCTTTCCTAGACATTCTCATTATCAGGAATCCGAACCAAACCTTGAGCCACACAGTGTATCGTAAAGCAACCCATACAGACAGATACCTTAATGGTGACTCTCACCATCATCCTATACAGTTAGCTACCGTAGGGAAATCTTTGTTTCAGAGAGCCCGCGGAATCTGTGACAAACAACACCTGACTGCTGAGCTTCAGCACGTCCAACAAGTACTGCGTAACAACAAGTTGCAAGTACCACACCTCAATCACAGAAAACGCGCCAAACCAGCCACAGTAGAGCGTCAACCTGCCATCCTACCATACTTGAAGGGTGTCACTGACAAGATTGGAAACATTCTGAAGCGAGCGTCAATCAAAACTTACTTCAAGCCGCCGAAGAAGATCAACCAATTCTTACGACCTGTCAAGTGTAATATCCCCCTTCAAGCTGCAGGCGTCTACAAACTAGATTGTGACTGTGGACTCTCCTACATCGGGCAAACAAAGAGAAGCATAGGGACCCGCGTCAAAGAGCATGTAGCTGACATGAAACATAGGCGCGATAACAAGTCTGCAGTGAGTGAACACGCCTTTGAGGGGCCCAACCATTATATTAGATTTGACAAACCCCAAATCCTTGCTAGGGAACGTAGATTTATCCCTAGAATGCTCCGCGAGGCTATCGAAATAAATAAATATCCTAATTTCAATAGAGATGATGGTTGGAAAATTCCACCAGCTTGGGACCCCATCATTCACAAGCTAAAGCCCCTCACACACACTGTAAGATCTAATGATACGGTTAGTTCCTTTTGCAAATAAATAAATTAATACAAAAGACGGAGGTCGGCTCCCTCTCCAAGTTTTCTTTCGCCATTTCTTTCTTGGAGGGGCCTCCCAATTTTATGAAATGGTGGTAGTCTCAGTAGATTTCTCTCTCTTTTTAGCATTAAATAATTCATAAAATTAAATTATAAATCAAAATAAAATAATTAAAAATTTTGTTAAATTTTAATTTCTGAACGTATAAAAAAAAATTCATCGCTTGAGGGTAGGCTCACGGGTAGCTTCAGTCCCCCGTGACCACGGCAGCTGCAAAGGTGCCGAAACGTCGGGAAAAACCAAAAATCAAACCAAATACCAACTAAATACCAAAGTACATTCAATAAAACCGCGCTAGTATCCGTTAAAAAGTGTTTTATTTCAAAATATATTTTTATTTTATTTAGTAATAAACATATAAAAAGTGCTTAAGTACTTTTAATTAACAGAAAAAAGCTTAGTTACAAGTTATATTTAAAACAAATTTTATAATAACTTTGTATGAAATAAAAATATCAAAAACTAGTAATTAATATAAATCTTTTAATTTTTATTTCAAATAAAAATATGGTTAATAGGATCGTTTTGTTACATGAATAATTAATCACCAGCATTATTTGGTTGATTATGTCAACGTACAAATATTGTTACTTACACACATACAATAATTGTCAAAGAATAAAATTTAAATCTTTTTCCTTAATAATTAATTATAATGCCAGAAAAAGTTAATAATATAAAGATAAAAAAGGAACCAATAAGTACAAAACATGACAATATTAAATTCATCCGTTCCCTGTCCTTTGTATCACCACAACATACCTAACACACCAATAATATCGATGCGCACTACTTATGTACAATCTTATCCAAGTTCATGAAATGTATAAAAATAATAATATGGGCAAAGTCATAGGAATATAGATTCAATATATATTACGGAATAATTTCGGCTTTTCAGTGACATTTAAAAACAAAAGAAATAACAAGTGAAGTGTCAAAATTGGCTTTGAAAAATAAACTGACTGTGCCATTTTAATTAAAGTAAATAAGTACTAATGACACAGATTAAGTACAGTTAAATGGCTGTTAACTGTACTAAATGGCCAGTTAACTTTAGGGTTTAAAGCACAGAAACTTCTGTGAGTTCATTGAAAAGCAAAATGAAATCATTTGGCTTGATTGAGAGCAAATTCAACGTTCCCCTCTGACGTCATCAAAACATTAAGATTTGCTTGAGACTCTATCTTTTCAGATTTCTTCCTTCGCTTTGGCAATTCATTCTCAAGCTTTTCCCAGAAACAAGTACTATTCCATTTCAAACATTTAAACTCCTTGAAAGATTCAACTTCAGCCTCATCTTTCACTACTATCAACACTCGTCTTCTTTTCTGTTCCATTTGGGTCAACCGAGCCGCTTTCAACTCCATGCTGACCACAGAACTGAAATACTTCTCCGTCGGAATTACCACAACCCTTCTCGACTCATCGACAGATTCTGCCACTTTCGTTGGTATCCAAACACCAATATCCCAATCCTTGTACCTCGCACTCACAGTATACCCTCGCTTTTTCAACTCCGGAACGAACTTTAGAACAACGAACTTCTCTACTTCATCGCCATAAGATACCAGAACGTCATTTTTCCTCCCGTCTAATTCCTCCTCATATATAAAGAAATTCCATCCTTGCTTATAAATGTAGCGTTTAATTTTTTCAAAATAGATAAACATAAAAGTGACTAGCACAGCTATTGCAAATACAAAAGCTGCAATAAAAAATGCTAATGTTGCAGCCCACCACACTTCACACAAGTTTGAAGGTTTGACAGATAACAAAAGCATTCCATTAGCACAATAAACTTTATTCCCATCAGCAATTCTACCTTTCCTTAACAATAACGCTTCAATATAAGCTTTGTTCTCACAAGAACATTGGATAATGTTGCCAGCGATGTATAAGGTCGCATTCAAACTTATAATTGCTCTTGGTATGGTGGCAAGTTGATTAAAACTCAAGTCTACTTCCTTTAAGGTCTCCGGTAGAGAAGGTGCTTTGATAAGTCTTAAACTAGACAAATTCAAGGATATAACTTCTGGTGATAAAACTGGTAATATGTTATTCTTCAAACTACGCAATTTTAATTTGATTGATGTCATATTGTAATGTTTAGGCTTCGGGTAGTAAATCGGTGCAGTGGTGCAATCTAAATATATAGATGATGAACCGGGAAATATACTGCAGGTACAGTTGTCTGTGCAGTTAGAAAGAGGACAAAAGAGAGATGAGAGAGGAACATTTTCGATAGGTTCTGATTTGAGATGTGGTGGAGTATTACAAATAGCTGAGCTGAGATTCCATCCAGTGTTACGGGTCTTGACGTAGTCTAAGAACGGGTAGAGTTCACAGTCGCAAATGTAGGGGTTTTCTCCGAGCAAAAGAGTGGAAGACGGCAGATTGTCACTAATTTCTATTCTGCTGATGAGGTTGTGTCTCAAATCAACTCTTAGTTTCTTTTGGAGGAATTCCAAGTTTTTTTTCTGTGAAAAACAAATTAACTGATTAACCCATCTCCTGATCCTGATACTTACAATTTTTGTGCTAACTCCTGATATACATATTTTATAAACCACAGGTTAAACAAAATGTGCGATTTAGTGTATACAAGAAGCTTATATCCCAAATGGAGTTTGCGTGGCCTAGTGGCATAGTGAAGATAGAAAATTTGAACTCTGTTGAACTTTACGGCGTATACTTGTTTCGCTCTGTCATGTGGGACAGAGCGAAACAAGTATACGCCGTAAACGCCAGATTTGTCGATGGCCAACATTATAAATGTCAAATGCAAGCTGTCACTATTATCTCGTTGTACTCGTTCACGTAGCAATTTTAATTGTACGTAATTGAAGTTTTTCGTCTTAATATTAATAAAAATTATAATGAATTGTGTAGTGCGTGGCTGTAAAAGTGTTATTAGCTCGAATTCTGGGTTTCATAAGTCTTTAAGTTTGATCATGTATAATAAACACTTTGTAAACGTCTTTTTCTTGTTTTTTGTGACTTCAATGTACATAATAAATATTAATAAAATAAAAGTAGTTCCTAATAAGGTTGCTAAAGAGCCAATTGCCTCAAGCTGGCAGTTGTAAAGGCTATAAAAATGTAATTAAAATCGTACACGAGAAGATTGTTGTTGTAACACTAGGGTGACCATGAGTAAGCAGGTTACAGGCTATTCATACATAGATGAGTACTATGTGTAATTTAAAACTGATGCATAAAATGACGACACGATGCATGCACGTTTTACACGTGCATAATCGTATATTTGAAATGAATTTTACATTAACCACTGTACTGTACCCTACAGCGGCTTCATGGACCTCTGGGGACTCAGCCCGTACATAATTACTTGTGTCCAGTAACATTTTACCCACTTAGATTTTTCACTTATGTCTTAGGAATCATGGATAGTATGGATAAATAATCAATCCAATAAATGGCTTATTAGCAAAAAAATAAAATATGACTAATAATCTGTTTTTTTTTAAAAAAGGAAATATATATCCTTACTTCCGCAAACAATACATGCAAGATGCACCGCCCGCCCGTCGTGTTGCTGTCTGGCTAAATGCAGGTATTGTGTACTGCTAATACTGATATGTTGTGATGTGCATTTTATTTTTGGGCGGGCAGTGCATCTTGCATGTTGTCATATATGTAGGTTGAGGGTAGGCATGAGAGATGAATAAAATAGTCTAAGCTCGACCACCGTGTTTGATTGCCGTGCCTCCGAACATGACATGGCGCCGCCGGATATAGTTGAAAGTCGAACTATGGAAGCGGTATTGCAACCGCCGCGGCCGTTCAATTTTGAAAATAATTTAACCAACATTACTTCGGGAAATTTGTGCACGGAGTGGGAAAAATGGAAAAAAGCATTTATTGTGTACTATGAAGCATGTGAATTGTCAAAAAAGGATCCCAAAGTGCAAATAAATATTTTATTACACGTGATTGGAGATAAATGTCGCGAAGTATACGACCACTTTCAAGAAAATTTTACGGATGTGAAGCAATTATTGAACAAATTTGATGGATTTTTTGTACCTAAAAAGAATTTGGCGGTGGAAAGACAAAAATTCTTTAAAAGAGATCAACGAGAAGTCGAGTCTGTGGAACAATACGTTTTTGAATTGAACAAAATAGCTGCAAAATGTGATTTTAAGGATTTGAAGGATGATCTCGTGTGCAGTAGATTGATATGCGGTATCAAAGATGTGGCACTATCGGAACGATTATTACGTGAACCAGACATCAAATTATCGAAAGCTTTAGATATCTGCAGTTTGGCCGAAATGTCACATATGCAAGCATTAAACATCAAATCAGAAAATTACAATCAGCATATTCACGAGATAAATCGAACTTCGGAGCATTCGGAAGAAAACGTAAATGACCTACATTTGATCAAACGACGTTATACAAACGAGCGAGCGTCGATGTCACGGCGAAGGTCAAGCGCCGCCCCGCCCGCCGCGCCCCGGGACTACCAACAAGCGGGCAGTTCGCGCGGGATGCGCGCGACTCATGCGACACCAACGAATTCATCGGATCGCCGTATTGTTTACCAAAACTCGAATGCATTTAATCATTATCGTAAGCCAGAGCAGCGCGTTGTGGACAATACATCATGTAGAAATTGTGGTTATGTTCATAGGAGGTATGAATGCACGGCATATGGACAAAGGTGTAACAAGTGCAATCAATTCAACCATTTTGCGCGGATGTGTAGATCGGGCCGTGTGTATGCGGTAGAGGAGGATTCCACCGATCAGGTAATACATGAAATTAATAATCATAGTTCAAAGCATGATTGGCTAGTTGAATTATGCATAAATAATGTTAATGTCAGTTTTCAGCTGGATACTGGAGCTGATGTAAATGTATTACCAAAAATTTTTTTACATAAAATCGGTTTATTAGCAAAAGATCTTACGTGTTCATCGGTGAAACTACGGGGCTATCCAGGTAATAGCATTCCAGTTTTAGGGAAGTGTTATTTGAAAACGTCATACAAAAATAATATATACTTTATTAAATTTATCGTTGTTGATGTATCATCACAACCAGTATTGGGTAGGCAATCTTGTGAAGAGTTGCAATTAATAAAAAGAATTATGACAGTTAGTGCAAAAAATAGTAGCGATACAATTTTGGATGAGTTTTCAGACGTATTTACAGGCATGGGCTGCCTTCCCGGTGAGTACAAAATACAGTTAAGGGAGGATGCACAGCCAGTTATTTACGCACCTAAAAAGTTACCTATAGCTTTAAGAGATCAAGTAAAAAATAAATTATTAGAAATTCAGCGTGATGGTATAATTGCAAAGGTCGAGGGCCCAACAGATTGGGTAAATAGTATGTTAGTAGTAAAGAAACCTAATGGAGATTTACGTATTTGCCTTGATCCCCGTGACCTCAACAAAGCTATTAAGCGAGAACATTTTAAATTACCTTCTTTTGAGGAAATTACAGCTAATCTTTCAGGATCCAAATATTTCAGCACTTTAGATGCTAAACAAGGGTTTTGGCAGGTTAAGTTACATTCTACTGACTTGTGTACCTTTAATACAGTTTTTGGCCGATTTAAATTTTTACGAATGCCATACGGTATAACTTCAGCATCTGAAATTTTTCATAAACGTCTATACGAACATTTTGATGATATAGAAGGGGTAGTTTTATTTGTTGATGATTTATTAATTCACGGTCCTACTAAGAAAATACACGACGAGCGATTAAGGTTGGTATTAAATAGATGTCGAGAAATAAATATAAAACTTAATAGGGAAAAGTGCAAGATCGGTCTGACTGAAATAAAGTATCTGGGCCATAAGATAACAAAAAATGGTATTTATCCAGATGACTCACATTTATTAGTTATAAACATTCCAAGGCCGCAATGTGTTAAAGACGTTGAAAGGTTTCTAGGTATGGTAACATATGTTAGTACGTTTATACCTAATTTATCGGATAAAACATTTTTATTGCGTGAATTACTTAACTTTTTTAAGTAATTCACGCAATAAAAATGTTTTATGCGTGAATTACTTAAAAAAGTGGAATGGCATTGGAACGAAAACCATGAACGATGTTTTAATAGTATCAAACAGTTTTTAATAAGCCCGCCAATATTACAATATTATGATTTAAATAAACCTATTATTATATCTGTCGACGCAAGCAAAAACGGGTTGGGCGCGTGTCTAATGCAAAATAATTTACCGGTTTGTTATGCATCAAAGTCACTCACAAAGACAGAACAATCGTACGCGCAAATTGAGAAGGAACTGTATGCGTGCGTATTTGCTTGTGAGAGGTTCTATCCTTACTAATATTATAAATGCGAAAGTCCGTTTGTTTGTTTGTTTGTTTGTTTGTTTGTTTGTTTGTTTGTTTGTTTGTTTGTTTGTTTGTTTGTTTGTTTGTTTGTTTGTTTGTTTGTTTGTTACGCCTTCACGTCTTAACTACTGAACCGATCATCATGAAATTTTGCATACACGTTGTCAGGGGTCAGGAGAGGGACATAGGGTACCTTTCATCTCGAAAAAAATATTGTTCCCGAGGGATAGCAAAAACCTTTTCACGCAGACGAAGTTGCTTACTTATATAGTACTTATATATACGGCCGTTCGGATATCACGATCGAAACCGATCATAAGCCATTAGTCAGTATTATAAACAAACCTTTAGCGAACGCACCCGCGCGATTACAACGATTGTTAATGCGATTGCAACCTTACTCTTTTAAACTCGTATACAAACCGGCGGGCTGATTATCTAATTAGAAACCACCTAGCGACCGGTCGCAGTTCATAGATGATAGTGATCCATTGCTACTTCTTTTTGGATTAAAAAAAACATACCAAAGAAAAGTAGCAATGTATGTGGAATGAAACCGGTCGCTAAATAGTTTCTTTTTAGATAATCAGGGTGCGGGTAAGTATTTGTACTATGGGCAACAGTGTCGCTTAACCAGTTTGCAACAAAATTCGTGCGCGCGCGTATCGCCACTGCACGAACTAAACGTATGTGACAGCGGGCGCGGCATGCAAGCGATTTTAACCTTAGCGGTGGTTAAGCGACGCTGTTGCCCATGGTACATTGCAGATACTTTGTCACGTGCGGTCGCCCCCGCACCCTGATTATCTAAAAAGAAACTATTTAGCGACCGGGTTCATTCTACATACATTGCTACTTTTCTTTGGTATGTTTTTTTTTAATCCAAAAAGAAGTAGCAATGGATCACTATCATCTGTGAACTGCAACCGGTCGCTAGGTGGTTTCTAATTAAATAATCAGCCCGCCGGTGTGTGTGTAAATAACCAACCGCGCGATCATCTCGATGCGCAGGCGCAGGTATGTGCGCTATCGGCAGCGAATCCATTGTCTGATTTGCATTTTGTTGAAATACAAAAATGTACTAAACAGGATGATGAACTACAGGAGTTCATGAAGGTAATAAAACAGGGTTGGCCTATTGAAAAGTCAAAAGTAAAGGATAAAATTAAGTGTTATTGGGACAGTCGAGATGAACTGACGGTTAATTTTGGTATTATTTGGAAAGGTAATAGGGTTGTTATTCCGAAATGTATGCGAAAAGAAATGTTAAAAAATATTCACATAGGACATCTCGGTATAGAAAAATGCAAATTAAGAGCCCGTGAGATAATGTTTTGGCCAAATATGAGTTCACAGTTACAGGATTATTTGTCGCAATGTCAAGCGTGTTTAACATATAAAAAACAAAACACAAAAGAGACGTTAATACCTCATGATATTCCAAATAGGGCCTGGTCTAAGGTGGGAGTAGATATTTTTCACTTTGGAAACAAATCTTTTTTAATAGTGATAGATTATTTTAGTAATTATATTGAAATTTCCAAATTAAATTCGTTAACATCTCAAAATGTAATTAAAAAACTTAAACTTATTTTTAGTCGGCAGGGAACGGCCCCTGAAATTATTATCTCTGATAATGGTCCAGAATTTTCTTCTAATAGTTTTTATGAATTCTCCCAGCAGTGGAAGTTTCAGCATGTGACGTCATCTCCTAGGTACCCCCAATCAAATGGTCAGGTGGAACGGGCGGTACAAATCATAAAAAACATGATGAAAAAAACAACCTATGATAACTCCGATTTTGATATGGCTATGTTAGAATATTTAAATACTCCAATCAGTAACGATGTAGGTTCCCCGGCGGAATTATTGTATAATAGGAAATTGCGTAGTATACTTCCCTGCAAACCTTCTTTGTTTACGCCTAAAATTAAACAAAATACCAAACATAAGTTAAATGTTCGCCAACAGCAGGTCAAATATTATTATAATAAAGGGGCGAAAAATTTAAGACCTTTATGTAAGGGCCAAATAGTCAGGGTCAGAATAAACAATGATTGGATACCAGGAAAAGTAGTTGATTTTAAAGGCCCTCGTTGTTATTTGGTTACAATCTATCATACAGGAAACACTCTTAGGCGCAATAGGAGGCATTTATTAATAGACAATAGCCCCGGGGAGCCACCGATGCACAGCTATAATGACGAATTGGTCCAGAATGAAACCATCAGCTCCAGCATTCCTGCACAACAGCCACGTAATGACACCACTAGTAGTTCTAATTATTATTGTACTCGTTTTGGCACAAGGTTAGAAAAGCTAAAACTGCTATAGATCTAGAAAATGCACGTAAATATTTTCAGAAACAAAATATAAATGAATTACTCTTTTGCGATGACCCAGATATTTTAATTGAAAATCTATTGAAGAAAATAACTGAAAGTATAGAAAATAATACTAGTATTATAAACATTCCTAAAAGTAAACGTGTAATCAAACCCTGGATGACTCCAGGTTTGCTAAAATGTATTAAAAACCGTAATAAACTCCAAAAAGAATCATGTTCTGACCCTTGTAATGAAATTAAAAAAATCACATTTAAACGCTATAGAAATTTTTGTAATAATTTGATAAAAAAAGTTAAAAGAAAATATGAACGAAAATTGCTTGCAAATTCAATAAATAATAATAAATTGCTCTGGAAAAATATAAAACAAATAACCTATACTAATAAAACTAATAAATTAAATCAAGAACTTGCTCAAATTATGACTACACCTGTTGAAACGGCAAACTATATTAATGGATACTTCGCTAGTATAGGAAAAGATTTAGCAGAGAGCATTCATTCAAGTACTTCCCAAAATGATTTTGATAAATACCTTAAAAAAATTCCTGACCAACGTCAATCTATGGTCCTACTAGATACTGATCCGGAAGAAATTAATTCTGTAATAATGAATCTGAAATCTGATAGTGCACCGGGTTGGGATAACATTTCAACTAGTTATCTTAAACTTATAAGACATGACGTTATTCCCATATTGACTCATTTTTTTAATCTATGCTTTAGAACAGGCACTTTTCCGGCATTGCTAAAACTATCAATAATAACACCAGTGCACAAGGGTGGGGACAAACATGACGTGAATAACTATAGACCTATCTCTGTTTTACCTGTTGTATCTAAGATTTTGGAGAAGTAACTTAATATCAGATTAATAAATTACTTAAATACTTTTAATATATTATCCTCAAACCAATTTGGTTTCAGGAAAGGAATATCAACTGAAGACGCAGTTACATCTCTAAGCTCACTCATATCAGAGCAACTTGATAAAGGAAACAAATGCTTGTCTATTTTTATTGACCTAAAAAAGGCTTTTGACATGGTTTCTGTCCCCATTCTTGTGCGTAAACTGGAAAAAATTGGAGTCAGGGGTCCCTCACTATCGATTTTTCAGGACTATTTGAATAACAGAAAACAAAGGGTTAAACTTGATAATCATACTAGTGACTATGTTGACGTGCACTACGGCGTACCTCAGGGAAGTGTCCTTGGCCCTACACTATTCTTGGTGTACATAAACGACTTATGTACTATGGACCTGTTAAACGCAAAAATTTTCACTTATGCGGATGACACTGCCATTGCCTTTTACGGGCCAAGTTGGAGTGACGTCAAATTGAATGCCGAAAGTGGTATGGTTCTAGTTGCAAAATGGCTTAAACATAACCTCCTTACACTAAATACTTCCAAAACTAACTACATTTGCTTTAGTATAAGAAATAATACACAACCTGAAGAATCTTTCAGCGTCAAAATACATGATTGTAAAGATGTAGGAAATAATGTATGTAAGTGTCCGTCTATAAATCGTGTAAATCAGATAAAATATTTGGGTATATTGATTGATCATATGTTATCTTGGTATCCACAAATTGAATTAGTATCTTCAAGAATCAGAAAATTTATTTGGTTATTTAAATCATTAAGATACGTAGTTCCATCTCATAAAGGCTCTAGAAATTTACTTAATGAAATATATCTTGCTCTAGTACAGTCAATAATTACCTACTGCATACCTGTTTGGGGTGGAGCTTATAAAACACGGTTTATTGAAATTGAAAGAGCTCAGAGAGCATTATTAAAAGTCATGTATTTCAAAAAGCGACGTTTTCCCACTGAGGAACTTTATGAAATCAGTAACTTACTTTCTGTTCGTAAACTTTATGTTATCTATACAATAGCAAAGAAACACAAAACAATTATCTATGATCCTAATATAGAAAATAGAAGAAGAAAAGACATCGTCACAAAGGTGCCTACCACTAAAACTGTGTTTGCTAAAATTCAGTATGATGCAAGATCAGCTAGTCTATATAATAAAGTTAATAAAATAATAAATATTTACAATAAAACACATTATGAATGTAAAGATAGATTAATAACTTGGATCAAAATCCTTAGCTATGAGGAAATTGAATTAATGTTGAGATAAATTATGGATGGAGTTAATTGTGGTTAAATAACTATTGAACACACACACACACACACACGCACGCACACACACACACACACACACACACACACACACACACACACACACACACACACACACACACACACACACACACACACATACATAGAATCTAAGAATTATTTTGTTTTACATAAACAGATTTACAGAGTGAATCTTTATAGTTTTGTTATTTATTTTATTATAAGTCAAATTGTAAAAAATATGTTAGTTATAATTTTTCTTTTTGGTAAAAAAACACATGTTCAAATGTCACAATTAAATATGTTATATGAAGAGCAGAGGCTTTTGGTACAAGTATTTTTATGCTTAAAAGAAGACTCTGGCCACTAGCTATTGTAAAATGATATTTGAAGGTAAATAAATATTTTTGATTTAGATTTTTTTTTTTTTTGATTTGGCAGGACAGTTCGACCTCCTGATCGGTGGGGTTACCCCACTACTGCGGCGGCCGATCCGACGCAGTGAGTTATATAAAAAAAGAGTTAGATTTAGGTATAAGTAAAATAATAATAAAAATAATATGTGTAAATTAGATTTATAAATGAGTTTAATAATAAAATAAAATAATATAAAAAATGCATGTTTAAATAAGATTTATAAATAAAACAATAATTATAAGTTATTAAATTATATATAACAAATTAATTAATAAATAACAATAATGATTTCTTAATTCTAGTAATTGGTATGTTTACTATTGTCGAATAGTGAAACAAAATATTAGATAAATAAAATAAATATGGCAATGAAATATGTAAAAAAAAATGTATTTGTGTTTTATGATAATAATAATAATGCATGCAGGTTAGTAATTTTTGTAAGTATTCAGTTTTTAATTCTGTTTTTGTTTTGTAAAAGGGGATTGTCATATATGTAGGTTGAGGGTAGGCATGAGAGATGAATAAAATAGTCTAAGCTCGACCACCGTGTTTGATTGCCGTGCCTCCGAACATGACACATGTATTGTTTGCGGAAGTAAGCTACATATCGACGGCGAAGTGTAATTAATGACCTCTTATCTAAAAAAATACGATTTTAAAGGAAATTAAAAAAAACGTTTAATTGACATCAAAATTTACGTAAATGAACTTAGGAGCTATTTACATTTTTTATTATCTGAACAAAAATTCCGAAATATAGTTTGGTGATCTTACTAATCCTAGTAAGACCACCAAACTATATTTCGCATATCTATGCGAAATCGTATTTTTCAATAAAGTTGCTCAAAAATGTGAGCTTACGATGACAGTGAAGTGTGCGGTAAGTTGATTTTACCGCACGCCGTGCGTTTTTGATTACGGTTTTTTTTATATTCTATAATAATGTATATGTTTATGTACATACTGTCTATAGAGAAAAATTTTAAAGCATTTATAATAAATAATAATAAATAATAAATTACGCTTTATTGCACACAAGACAAAAAAATTACAGAAAAGAGGACAAAAATTCAAAGAAGAAAGTATACAAGAGGCGGCCTTATTGCTTAGCAGCAATCTCTTCCAGGCAACCTTTGGGTGTAAAATAAATAGAAAAAGGAAAAATAGGGGAGTGGGTGCAATTTTTCAAAAAAGGAAGAATAAGTGTGTATATGAAAAACAATAGTTATATCTTAAGATAAATACAAATAAGATAAAGGAAAAAATAAATAAATAGTCAATCAGAAGAAGAGGAAAGAATATGACTTCTAACTCTATCTTTAAAGGACTTGAGAGTCTGAGATTTTCTGATTTCCTCTGGTAGTGAGTTCCATAGACGAACAGCATGGACAGAAAACGAATATGAAAAGAAGCCGGTAGAGTGCAGTGGGATTTTTAAGGTAAGATTAGTCGAAGATCGCAATCTAGACTGCGAAGAAGAGGAGAGAAAAGAGAAACAGGCTTTAAGGTGGTGAGGTTGGAAGGAAAAGTAAGTTGTAAAGGAGCGTAAGAGCATGCAAGTCCCTGCGCCGGCGAATGGGGAGCCAATTCGATTTAGAACGGTAATGCGACACGTGGTCAAATTTGCGAAGGTTGAAAATAAACCGGATACAGACATTCTGCAGACGCTCGAGTTTGTTAAGAAGTTCCTCAGACAGATCAGTGTAACAGACATCAGCGTAGTCGATTATAGACAGCAGGAGAGATTGGGCCAGAGTGATTTTGGTGCTGATCGGCAAAAAATTACGAAGACGGTTGAGCGATCCGTGCTGCAAATACCTTTTTTCTTACTCCTTCTACTTGTGGTCTCCATGTCATATGTTGGTCAAAGATGATACCTAGATTTTTGACAGTTTTCGAATAAGGGATTGTAGTGCCTTCGAAAGTTACAGTAGGGAGCTGTTCAAAATCTATTCTCGAAACGTAATATGCATTGCCAATAATTATACACTGAGTCTTAGCAGGATTTACGATCAGACCATAGGATTTACTCCAGCTACTGATAAGTGCGAGATCCGAATTGGTAACAGCTACTGCGCGAGAGAGATCTGATAATGGAGCCTGTGTGTAGATTTGCAAATCGTCTGCATAAAGGTGGTAGGAACTAGAAATAGAATTTGTGATTGAATTGATGAAGATTGTGAAAAGAAGTGGAGATAAGACGCCACCCTGAGGAACGCCGGCACTAATATTGCTCCACCCAGAGAAAGAATCTCCAATGCGGATGCGCTGCCGTCGCCCTAGCAGGTAACTTCGAAACCAATCAATTGCAGCCGGAGATATGTTAAGAGAGCGTAAAATACCAAGAAGGATGTCAAAATCCACGGAGTTAAATGCATTACTAAAATCTAGTAATGTCAGTACTGTGAGCTGTCGGTTATCCATCCCTTGGCGTATGTCATCCGCTACCTTAACTAAGGCTGTAGAGGTGCTGTGTCCTTTGCGGAAACCTGATTGTAAAGGATTAAGGAGATGGTTTGAATTGAGATAGTCCGTAAGCTGGCGATGGATAAGTTTTTCCAGGACTTTGGAAAGGAACGGGAAGATGGAAATAGGACGAAAATCAGAAAACATGGTGGGTTTCGCCTTTTTAGGGAGGGGAATGACATTCGCGTTTTTCCAGGTATCGGGAAAGGTTCCAGTTGAAATTTTAAAGCATTTGTACAGAATTTGTGGAGAATTTATAGAGAATTTGTGCAGAATTCTGAACAAATTTAGCACAAATTCTGCAAAAATTGTGTACTAATTTTGAACAAATTCTGCAGAAATATTGCACAGATTGTGCACTACATTTGCACAATTTGTGCACTAACTTTGCACAAACTTTGCACAAATTGTGCACAAATTATTTACAAAAATTGCACAATATGTATACAAATATTGTACAAATTTTGCACTCATTTTACATAAACTGTACATTATTTTTGCAAAAACTTTGCACGTACAGTGCACAAATTTTTCA
The DNA here is from genome assembly GCA_943789525.1 of Agriphila geniculea. Taxonomy (NCBI): domain Eukaryota; kingdom Metazoa; phylum Arthropoda; class Insecta; order Lepidoptera; family Crambidae; genus Agriphila; species Agriphila geniculea. The sequence goes on along the minus strand of OX038898.1, from coordinate 14,218,062 downwards.
TAAATTGTGCACTAATTTTGCACAAATTTTGTACTAACTCTCTAAAAATTTGTGCAGAAATTGTAGAGAATTTGTGCAAAATCTGAGCAGAATTTGTGCACAATCTGTGCAAAATTAGTGCACAATTTATGAAAAATTTGTAGTGAATTTGTGCAGAATTTGTAGCACCATCTGTAAAAAAATATATTTTAGTATAGATAAGATAAGATACCTATCTAAGAAATCAAAATACTATACCGGCCCGTTGATTACGTAAGTCTGTTGCTAAAATTCTCGATTGAAATAGATTGAAAGCGCAGTTACATTGCTGCTTTAAGTAAGATAGTTATCACATTGGTTCTTAACTAAAGCAGCAATGTAACTGCGATTTCTGTCAGAGTTGATTGCAACAAAATTAGATAATTACCCCCCGGATTAGGTAACTCTGTTGCTAACAATTCTCGATTAAAATCGACTGAAACCGCAGTTACATTGCTGCTTTAAGTAAGATAGTTGTCACATTGGTTTTTACTACCTGTCCCCTATATAATTACGTAACTGCAACAAAGTTACGTAATTATATAGGGGACAGGTCAATCAACACTGACAGAAATCGCAGTAACATTGCTGCTTTAGTGAGAACCATTGTGACAACTATCTTATTTATAGCAGCAATGCAACTGCGATATCAATGGATTTCAATCGAGAATTGTTAGCAACAGAGAGTTACGTAATTCGGGATCTGGTAACTGCGATTTTCTGTCAGAGTTGACTGCAACAAAGTTACAAAATCAGAGTGCAGTTGTTTTTTTTATTAAAGTGTCCCAGAGAAAAGAAAACGTATTGTCACACTAAAGAAAGGGATAGCAATACGCCGTGACGTCACTCAAGGACATTTTTTCTGTCTTCACTATGCCACTAGGCCGCGCAACCTCCATTTGGGATATAAGCTTCTTGAGTGTATACATCGATCGCGTCGAGTCCGAAAAATCGTATATTGTAAAAAAAAATTTTGTCTATGACGTATTTTTGTTTTTAATTTACATCTCTGATTAACAAGCTTCATTGTAAATAAGTTAGAGTTGGGCAGTAACAGTTTGCACCGACTAAATAAAATACGCAAAAAACGCTGACCCTATGTAATTTGGCACCGACCTCCAGAAGGCCGCTGACAGACAGGGGTATAAAATGTGAGGCCTCCAGGAAGCTTTTGACAGACAAGGGGATATTATAAAAAATATAGCTTCCGCCCGCGACTTCATCCGCGTGGACATTCGATAAAATCCTTAGGGATCACAAAATCTTTTTTACGTGATAGGCGGGTCCCCTACGCCATGTTATGATTACAATGATAATAATAAAAACACCAAAACTCACCCTCAACTTCTGAATGTTGTTCCAAGACAAATCGATGTACTCCAAATTGTAGAGAGACTTTATCCAATCGTCAAGCATGATTTCAATTCCATTGTGGTGTAAATTCAAGATGCGTAGCTCGATTAGGTTAAAGAATGGAGATTGGTTGGCTCCTTCGATGTCGCGTGTGGAGATCAGCCCGGGGTTGTTGCTTAGATCGAGGGCCTGGGGGGTTTAAAAGGCAAGATATGTTTTTATTTTACACACACTACAAAGCATTTAATAAACAACCTTAACAATATTGACATTAATTTTATCTATGAAAATTTGAAAACAACACTGTTGTGTAAAGGTGTTAAAACACTATGACATAATCACATTTAAAGCCCGCCGGTAACGATCAATTGCGATTGTCAATTTTTCCGTCAATGCCATTGTTGGAGCAATTGACAATCGCTTCAATTGCACGCGTAAACGATCAATTTTTCCGTCAATGGGCGTCAATTGCGGAAAAATTGACAATCGCAATTGATCGTTAGCAGTGGGCTTAATAGTAGTACATTATGTGACAAGTTAGCTTAGGTTGCTCAATGCACACTAGTGATGGGCGATTACTACTAAAAGTAATCGAATTAGTCGATTGTTCAGTTTAGTCGATAAAAGTCGATAACAATCGATGTCAGTCGATTGTTATCGACTCACGGCGCGCGGCACGCAGCTATAGTCGAATGCGTGCGTGCGGTGCGCGTGTCAACTTTTTAACTACTAATTCGTAGCGCAGCGCACTTGTACTACTAAATCAGTAGTTACAAGAGACGGTGCGTGCGTGCGCTGCGTCGTGCAAGGTCAACGGTTAAAAGTCCGTGCGCCTCTACTTACGACTGCAGTTACCTATTAAGGTGATTAGATTCCTCGATGACCTTGGACGTTTGAGCCTACCGCCACGCGCCACAGCCGCGCACCCCGCACGAAACCACCAAGAAAAGGAATCATCATGTCACAGACATCTCCCTGCAAAACACAACTCACGCTGAATCTCACGAAGTTGCCGCCACAACCGTCGCATCAAGAATCCCAGAATTTTGGAAGGACCAACCTCGCCTTTGGTTTTCGCAGCTGGAAGCAGTACTCACACCTCAGAAACAAGGCGACGAGTACAAATACAGCATTGTCATCTCGAAATTAACCAAGGACGAAATTATCCTGGTCAGCGATTTAATCACCACACCCCCACCGGCAGGAAAGTACACGGCCATTAAAGACCGCCTAATTAATTGCTTTGAAGAATCCGAACAGCAACGACTTCAGAAACTCTTAACCGAGATGGACCTGGGAGATCAAAAGCCGTCACATCTCCTGCGCCGGATGCAAGAATTAGGGCGCGGATAATCGGGAACGAAACCATACGAGTCCTATGGCTCAGGTTACTTCCGGTCCAAATCACTACTGTCCTAACCATCTCGGAAACATCGGACTTAAATGTAATTAGTCAACTCGCGGACAAAATGATGGAAAACATCAAAATCAATGAAGTATCGGCGGTCAAGGCCAACGACAACGGAAGCGAAGCGATGAGTACAATTTTAAAACAACTGAAAGAAATGCAGTTAGAAATGTGCGCTATGAAGCACGAACGCAATTATATTCGCCGTAACTCGCATCAGCATTATTTCCAGCCCAGGCAAAGATCAAGGTCGCGCAGTCGAGACAGAAAATATTGTTATTATCATCAGAAATTCCGAGACAATTCACACAAATGCGTCAAGCCATGTGATTGGAAGAAAGGAAGTATCCCACAGAACCAGGGAAACTAAAATACGCACAGACTACGGCGGGCCTCTGTGCTATTCACCCGTCTAACCGCCTCATTGTTACCGACCGAAAAAGTGGTATGAGGTTTTTAATCGACACGGGAGCAAATATCTCAGTTATATGCAAGTCTCACAGAAAGACGATAACGCCTAATCAGCAGTATAAGCTTTACGCCGCGATTGGCTCGAAAATAAATACGTACGGCGAGAAAACTCTTAATCTCAACTTGGGATTGCGCCGAAACTTTGTATGGACATTTATAGTCGCTGACGTGTCCCAGCCTATAATTGGAGCCGATTTTTTGGAGCACTACAAATTATTAGTAGATATGTCAAGAAAGAAAATTATTGACAGAGTAACAGAACTCACAACTTCGGCAGACTTAAGCAAATCAAATCATCACAGTATTCGTTCAATTGACGTGGGAATTAAACCGCAGGTTAAGCAAATCCTAGAAAAATACGAGGACATTACTCGTCCATCATCTTTAGCAAGAATGCCCAAACATAACGTCAGACACCACATCATCACAACAGGGCACCCAGTATCCGCACGAGCAAGACCACTCCCGCCGGATAAATATCATATTGCGAAGAAGGAATTTCAGAATATGATGGAACTAGGAATTTGTCGTCCATCCGACAGCCCATGGGCTAGCCCACTGCACATGGTAAAAAAGAAAAATGGAGAATGGAGGCCTTGTGGAGATTATCGAATGCTAAATAAGGTCACAGTTCCTGATAAGTACCCTTTGCCACGGTTGAACGATTTTACATACATTTTGGAAAACGGAAAAATATTCAGCAAAATTTATATCCGTAAGGCCTATTTTTGCATACCCGTGGAAGAAGTAGAAAAAACTGCAATTATAACTCCTTTTGGGCTATTCGAATTTCCAAGAATGCATTTTGGTCTACGTAATTCCGGCCAAACATTTCAACGATTCATGGACTCTATATTTCGGGACCTAGACTTCGCATTTGTCTTCTGTGATGATATTTTGTTAAGCGCTCCAGATGAAACAACCGCACTCCAGCAACTAGAAACGGTTTTTCAAAGACTACATGAAAACGGGATAACTATAAATTTAGAAAAATGCGAATTCCTCCAGAGCGAATTGGATTTCCTAGGTTATCATATAACGAGCCAGGGAATACGCTCGACTGAGGAAAAATATAAAGCAATCGACGAATTCCCTAAACCGAAAACAGTAAAGGAATTGAGAAGATTTTTAGGGATGATAAATTTTTATAGAAGCATTCTACCACGTGCCGCCGAATACCAAAGTATTCTCAATGAGTATCTGAAGGACTCAAAAAAGAACGATAATACGCCCATTCCTTGGACAGCAGAGGCCGAAAAGCCTTATGAAAAGTGCAAAGAGGGCATTAAAAACGCTGTACTAACCGCTCACCCATCGCGTAATGCCGAACTAGCGATTATGACTGACGCCAGCGCGACTTGCGTTGGCGCGGTTTTACAACAGAGGGTAAGGCATTCCTGGAAACCACTTGGATTTTTCTCGCAAAAATTAAGCGATGCTCAGAGAAAATACTCAACGTTCGATAGAGAATTACTGGGCATCTACATGGCAGTACGGCACTTCTAGCGATTAATCGAAGGAAGAGAGTTTACTATTTTTACGGACCATCGTCCACTAACTTACGCTTTTTCCAAGAAGCCATAACGATACCCCACGTAGAGTGCGTCAGTTAGATTACATATCTCAATATTGCACTAATATCTAACACATTAGCGGACGTGACAATATTGTCGCCGACACATTATCACGTACAATCGAGCAGATCGACACTCCATCACCCATCAGTTATGAAGAGATAGCAAAATGCCAACATAATGACGCGGAACTATCGCAGTTGAAAAGAAATGCAAGATTGCAGTTTGAAAAGGTCAAGTTACCAGGGTCAAGCACTTCAATATTATGCGACACATCTACGGGGAAAACGCGCCCTTACTTACCATTGAAGTTTCGGAAACAAGTTTTCGACATAATCCATGGACATAGTCACCCTGGCATTCGTACGACTCGAAAAATGATAACGCAAAAATACATTTGGGCTGCGATGAATAAAGATATTAATAACTGGTGCAAAACTTGCCTAGTATGTCAAAAAGCCAAAGTTCATAGGCACACAGTTTCACCACTAGGAAGCTTTTTGCCCGCGCAGCGGTTTGAACACATTCATATCGATATCGTTGGAAAATTGTCTACGGCACAAGGAAAACGATACCTGGTAACAATAGTGGATCGTTGTACATCATGGCCCGAAGCCTTTCCAGTGGAAGATATAACCGCAGAAACGATCGCTCGGACCGTTTATGAAGGATGGATAACAAGATTTGGGTGTCCGATTCGCATCACTACTGACCAAGGTCGTCAATTCGAATCAGCAACTTTCGAAGCACTTTCAAAATTTTTGGGAGTACACAAAATCAGAACCACGCCTTATCATCCTCAAGCAAATGGAATGATAGAAAGATTTCACAGAACGTTAAAAGCAGCACTCATGGCAAGAAACGCTAACGATAACTGGGTAAAGGAAATTCCCTCAGTACTTTTTGGACTGAGAAACTGTTTTCGCGATGACACAGGCTATCATCATTGGCCACAGCATCTTCATAGATGATTGTCACAGCGCTTGTGTTAGTCTTAGGGGTTACCGCAGCTCCGCTGATGGCTCTGGAGCCCTATGGCGGCGCGGCACTTCTTGCCACATCGATTGCAGACGTACTGTGAGTCTGATGGAGGCGATGCATTGCGACGAAGCCTTTTCTGCTTAAGGGTCTCCAGCCAGTCTTCGTCGTGTTTGGAAACCCCGACTCCGATGTCGTGACGCCATTCAGGTCTCATGTCGGCTCGCTTTTCCCAGTCGTCAATCTGGATACCGAAACTGTTCATGTCTCGTTTGCATGAGTCTTTAAATCGCAATATTGGACGCCCAACAGGTCTCTTTGCGTGCGCTATCTGACTCAACATGACTTGCCGTGGTAGTCTCTCAGGAGCCATGCGGTGTACATGGCCGAGCCAGCGGAGTCGATCCCGTTTGAGTAGAGCAGTAATGCTGCAGCAGCCCGTTCTTGAGAGGACTTCCTCATTGGTCATTTTATCTTTCCATGTCACTCCAAGAATAGTCCTCAGGCATCGCATGTGGAAAGCATTTAGTCTACGTTCTTGCTTCGTGTATGTAGTCCACGTTCCTGATGCGTACAGCAGACTACCTAACACACAAGTCTGGTATACGAGGACTTTAGTGAAGATTGTAAGCTTAGAGTTTCTCCAAACACGTACGAAAAGCTTGCCAAAGGTGGTAGATGCTTTGCCGATCCGAGTATCTATTTCCTTGTCGTTCGATAGCGAGGTCGTGGTAGTCGAACCAAGATAGCAGAAATGTTCCACGACATCAAGAGCTGCGCTGTTAAGTGTAATTCTTGGAGGCTGGTTCGTTCCCTGCACCATAATCACCGTTTTCTTGGGATTCACGGTCATTGAAAACAAAGTGCAAGCGTGACTGAATCTCGTAACCAACTCCTGAAGTTCGTTTTCTGAGTTAGCAACTAGTGCGGCGTCATCTGCATATAATAAATCTCTGGCAATCAGGTCCAGACACTTGCTTTTAGCTTTTAGTAAGTTGATGTCATACAGCTTTCCGTCTTTCCTTGTATGCAAGTGAACTCCGGTGTTGCAGTTTTTAAAAGCTGTCAGAAGCAGTACCGAGAAGAAAATGCCGAAAAGAGTAGGAGCAAGCACGCAGCCTTGTCTGACCCCGCGGTTAACTCCAAACGACGCAGATTTTTCGCCGTCACAAATGACCGAGCCGTACATATTATCGTGGAAGGACTTGATAAGTGATAGTAGTTTTGGTGGGCATCCAATTCTGCGCAGTACCTCGTATAATCCCCCCCTACTCACAGTGTCGAAGGCTTTATTGAGGTCGACAAAAGCCATGTAAAGAGGTAAAGAGTGTTCGCGGCATTTTTCTTGGAGCTGCCGAAGGGTAAATATCATGTCGTTGGTTGAACGGCCAGCTCTAAACCCACATTGTGACTCCGGGTAAATCTCGGAGGCCAGAATTTCCAACCTTCGTAGCACGACTTTTGCAAATGCCTTTCCCACAATACTTAACAGGGATATACCCCTATAGTTGTTACAGTTTCCTCTGTCTCCCTTCCCTTTATACAAAGTTATTATATCGGCGTCTCTCATGTCTTGGGGTATCGTTCCCTCATCCCAACAGCGCAGTAGGAGAGCGTACAGGGGAGAAGAAACACATCCAAGTCTTATTAATTCAGCGGGTAAGTTATCAAGCCCTGTACTTTTACCGAGTTTAAGACTCTGGATGGCCTCAAAGAATTCGTCGCCTGTGGGAGGATCGTCAAGCTCAGTCACCGTCGGCCGAGGAGTAAAATCGGCCAGTGCTTCAGGGTGTATAGCAACCTCGTGGGAGTACAGGTCGGCGTAATGTTGTGCCCATCTTTCTAGCTCTTCTTTTTTATCAGCAATCGGATTTCCATCTAGATCTTTTATTGCGGCACGTTTTCTTTTAGTTGGACCGATTGCCGTCTTTATTCCCCTGTACATGCCCTTGATGTCACCAACTTCCTTACATTTCTGAATTGACTGGCAAAGCTTAACCCAGTACTCATTTGCGCAGCCACGACTGGTGCGTTGTAGTTCTGCTTTAGCTGCCCTGTGAGCTGACTGTTTGGCAGGATCTCGAGGGTTGTTTAGGAGATCTATGTGAGTTGCTCTTTTTCTGTCAATTAAAGGCAGCAGGACATGTTCATACTCAGCAAACCAGTCACAGACCGTTCTTCCTTTTTTGCCCGGTGAATTTTTTGAACAATCCAGCAAGTATAACACTTACGAAGAGTTCATGAGAAGCATGCAAGAAAGTATTACAAAAATGACATCGGTTCCGAAACGCCAGGGGCACAGACAGTCAATATTCGTGCATCCGGAACTTAATCAAAGTTCTCATGTCTTTGTTCGTTGCGATAGGCTACAAAAAAGCTTATGCCCACCATATGAAGGACCTTTCCCAGTTATTAAGCGAATGAACAAAGCATTTTTAATTAAAATAAGAGGCCGAGAGACTATGATATCAATAGATAGATTAAAACCGGCATTCCTACTGAATAGCGACTGCGAAAACGTACCGATTACAACAGATAATGTAATACCTAATACCAAAGAAAAAAGCGCGTTTGTTACAAGATCAGGAAGATTAGTTAAACCAGTAGTTCGATTCGAAGTTGCAGATTAAGAATTATCTACCTGTTCCTGACCTAAGTTAACATTACATTACATAAGAGTGCACTAACCCGCACACATCAAGTATCAAAACAGACGTCAGCATTTTTTAAGTCTCGCGCTTAGCAAAACAAACATTATGTAGGTCAATGTTTCTAGTGTTTTTAATTAAGTCATTTATTTTGTATTCTATGATTTATGTATTAAGTTTTACTTGTTTTATCGTATATTAAGTGTTATTCGTCTTATTATTTAAGTTTTATCGTTTTTCTTTAAAAAGGGGGGGGGGGGGGTACTGTGCCGGCTAAGCACACACCTACTTATCTACTGCACGTACATAGTAGGAAATAGATAATGGCTATTCTGCCGATACTAATCAATATGCGATAAGCGTAAAGGCATGATATATTATAATATATAAACCCATAGTTAAGATAATTAAATATACTTCTATAGCAACAACTGAAGTGTCATTACGTCTCCCAGTCCCTCGGTATAGTTCCACTATCGGTCAAGAGATAGCGCTGACCTAAAACTGCAATACTAATTTTATTATTCTACTCTGCAGTGTGGTTTAATGGTGCAATTATGATGGTACGGAACCCTCGGTGCGCGAGTCCGACTCGCTCTTGACCGGTTTTATTTTTATTATCGGCAAGAGTACAAGATTAGTGGATGAAACTGCCAAAAAAATTGCGCTGCGCGGCCTTTTCAATGCAGTATGCAGGCAGGAGTACAATACAAGGTTAGTGGATAAAACTGACTGACTATTAATCACGCTACGCGGCCGTTTTCTTTTCCTGTAGACAGCCCAGATAGACCGTTTTTTACAATAGATAGGCAAAATTATAACATTACTGGACGAAACTGAATAAAAAACGCACTGCGCGGCCGTATTCTCCCTCCCAACAACAGCCCCAAAATCCCGACACGATGATGAGGGTGCCATTGAGGGTGATGGGGGCCTACCAAGAATCTTATATTCATATTTATTAACACGATATCATGACAGGACATACCACTTACCACATAGTTACCACTTTATCGAATTGGGATTATGTCCTGTTATGATATTGTGTTTGTGTTGATAAATAAAAAAAAATCTATAACGCAAAGTTCTTTGGGCCTACCCACCCGGAGGCGCACAAGCCCTGTGAAGGCGCCGTCGGAGAGTGTTTTCAGCAAATTTCCGTTTAAACTGAGCTCGACGAGATTGGCGAGGCTGGCGAATGTGTTCCTGTAAGAATACGGTTAGGTATATTTTTTAACACTTTTCTAAAACGAACTAAAAAGTAGCTGTTATAGGTGGACTCACAGAAGACTCACAAAGAAAAAATCATGGCGTACTAAAAACATACATTTTAACAAGGTAATCTGCAGATTAACGACCAAGGATCAGGTTTCCCATTACAAATTACTTTCGTATGCGATATTGCGAAGTAATTGCGTGAGTTTGACAGTTTTTCTCTAGTGTATCCGACATTGTTCGTTTAGTAGTCTATGAACTACGGTAGCCGAATTCAAAATGTTTGTTATAACTACAACCAGCGAACTGCGGACGATTATCGTGGCCAAGACAGTGACTGCGTTACGCAATTGCGTACGTTATTTTCGTAATAGGCCCCCAGATAAAGTACGGGAATAGGTTTTCTAATCGAAAAAAGGTGTAATCACGTAAAAGGGTCGTAGACACAAAATTGGGGGGACGGAAGAGGGGGAGGGGGGGCGCCATGAAAAAAGTCTTAAAGAGTTTATTAGGTTAGGTTAGTATTGCGACAAAAAATTGCGAGCCGAGCGAGCGGAGCTAGCATAGCGTGCCACGGGAGTGACAGGCGAAGCGCCAGAAACGACGTTTTTGTAAAATTTACTTTCAATGTAGGTCTTCAACTTAAATTTTCTGAGCCTTGACTATTTCACTCACTGTTTTCCGCACATTAACGGTGTAGCATCCGTTAATATGCGGATCAACTACTCAAAGTGCGGAAATCTGCTATTTAAAGAATAATCTCTCACTTTTACTGACTCGATCAGTTAATGTGCGTATTAACTAGAATTGACAACACGACAAAAAAATAACATGCCCTGTTTATTTCCTTTTCGAAGAGATAATGAAAAAAGGCATGACCCATATATTTTAGTTTATTATTTTAATCTAGACTCGTTTTTAATATACCTTACGAGACTTAAGACTCCAATTCACGTCATTGTACTCTCGGAATGTTGGTGTGATGAGGAATCTATTCCTCCACTGATTGATGGTTTTTCCCTGTACTCCACTAAAAGAAGCTACAATCAAAACGATGGAGTAGTTATGTACGTTAACTCTGATATTCATGCAACAGTGACGGAAGTAGATCTTGCTGAGGCAAATTGTTTGGCTGCTCAAATTAATCTTCATAACAATAGTTCTATGGTAATATATGGTATTTATCGTCCATCAGCCTTTAAAAATCCATCAAATTTCTTGAATTCGTTAGATTCCATTCTGACCTCTACAAAATCTCGTAACATAGTTCTTACCGGAGATATAAATATTGATACCCTTGACGCTAGCAACAACTCCGCTAGTGATTATTTGGAAATAATTGGTACACATGGTATGAAAGATTGCGTGGGTATCCCAACCCATGGGCGTGCGTGTTTAGATCACCTTATGTGTAAATTATCAATGGGTTTTCAATGCTGCGTTTTAGAAACAGATATTACTGACCACGATACTCCATTCATATCTATTTCGAATTCTCTTGCTAAAAATACTCCAATTCTTAATTCTATTACAAGATCTAAAATTGATTTTGAAGCTATAGGTAAAGCTTTAAAAACTAAGGATTGGAATCCGTTTCTTGATATAACAGACGCCAATAAAGCAGCTACTGTATTGGTTGATACGTTACGGGAACTGATAGCTCTCAATACTAGCACTATTACTTTTACAAAAAAAAATCGTCCCTTGAAACCGTGGATAACTGTCGGAATAGTTAAATGCTTTCATAAAAGGAATCGTCTACTTAAGCTTTTCAAACAAAACCCTGATAATATCGAAATAAAAAATACTTACATCAACTATCGCAATACCTGTAACTCTACTGCTCGTTCTCTTAAAAATAATTACTACAAAGATAAGTTTAATAAAAATCTAAATAATAATAAAGTAACTTGGGAAACAGTGAAAGAAGTGTGTAACATCAAGAAAAAACAATCGCTTGCAACGGATCTGTTAAACCTAAGCCCACTTCCAAACGAGTCACTAAATATAGTAAATAATTTTTTTACCTCTGTTGGGGAAGAACTGGCTACCAAAATCCTCAATAAACTGAAGTGTGATGAGTCCCAGTTGCCAAAATGTGATATGTCTGTCTTAGGTCCGGATTCAATGTCTTTGGCACCTACTGATTTTGTTGAAGTAGATAAAGTTATCCGAAATCTCCGTAACAATAGTGCTCCAGGCATTGACTCCATCCCAACAATTGTACTAAAAAACTCCCATGCTATCCTGTGCACCCTGATTGCTCATTTGTGTAACCTAAGCTTTTCGACAGGAGTATTTCCTTCCGCATTCAAGAAGGCTGTGGTGATTCCGGTGCATAAGGGTGGTAAAGCCGTCGACGTCTCAAACTATCGACCAATTTCACTTCTCAGTACTATTAGCAAAATAGTTGAGAAAGTGGTAAACACTCGGCTTGTTAATTACCTAGAGAGTAAGAATATTCTTGCAGATAGCCAATATGGCTTCAGAGCGCGACGGAACACTGAGGATGCAATGGCGGCCTTGTCAGAGAAGGTTACAAAATCATTGGATGGAGGCCAACGATGTGCTGCCATTTTTCTCGACTTGAAAAAGGCATTTGATACTGTCTCCATCCGTTTACTTCTTCTGAAGATGGAGGCGCTGGGAATAAGAGGTATTGTGCATGACTGGTTTAGAGATTATTTAACAAACAGAAGCCAAGTTGTTAAAGTATCTGATGTCCACAGCTCAAGCTCACCTATAACTTACGGCATTCCACAAGGAAGCACGCTTGGCCCCACTCTGTTCCTGATTTATGTCAATAACCTTTGCAACCTGGAATTAGTCAATGGCAGCATACTTGCATTCGCAGACGATACTGTACTTATATTTCAGGGAGAGAAGTGGCAGGATGTCCAAAGATCAGCTGAAGACGGCCTTAGGAGGGTTGTGGGATGGCTTAATAATAACCTCCTAACAGTTAATGTGGCAAAAACGAACTACATGTGCTTCCATATTTCTAGTGCAACTAAACCACCTCCAAGCTTTATCATCAAAGCCCACTCTTCCGATTGCTTTTCAAATTGCTGTGACTGCGACTCTCTTACAGCTACCCAGTCACACAAATATTTAGGTGTAATTGTCGATCAGCATCTGAACTGGCAGCCTCAGATCTCAACATTGAGCAAAAGAATTAGAAAACTTCTACCAATTTTCAGGAATCTTCGTGAAGTTGCAGACATGGCTCTGGTTAAGAAAATTTATCTCGCTCTCTGCCAATCACTTTTGACATACTGTATACCAGTATGGGGTGGAGCAGCTGCTTCTTTCCTTATTGAACTGGAACGTGCGCAAAGGGCTGTAATTAAAGTTATGTTGCAAAGACCTAGACGATATCCTACAGAAGAACTTTATAAGGAAGCCAACTTGCTTAGTGTTCGACAGTTATATGTATTTAATTCTATAATTCGCCACCATAAAGTAATAGTCCCTTCCCAATTACCCTTGCACAAAAGACGTATCCGTACCTACGTACCGTCGGCCAAAACGGTATTTGCCAAACGCCAATTCTCCAACGCTGGGCCTTTCTTGTATAGACAGTTTAATGACCTTTATAAAATATATAACATGAACAGGACAGAGCTAAAAACGACTTTAAAGAATAAACTTGGTTCTTTGAGTTATCTTGATACTGAAAACTTGTTGCTCAGGATCGTATAATATAATATGTACTATTTTGCTTTTCTCGTATTCAATGGTTTGGCTTTTTAATTTTAATTTTAACTTTAATTTTAAATTTTAATCTTTAATTTTAATTAAGTTCTAAAATTTTATTCAGTAGTTATTGCTTGAAATTTTGCATTTCCATGACTCTATTTACATGTTATCTTCGCAATATTTGTAAGCGTCAAATCTTATAATACTGTAATGCTTAAGCTTACTTGCTTTTTTTCTGTGTATCTAACTAAGGGTGGAGGGCTGGCAACCTGAGACACAGGATTTTCCTACTTCAGGTGTTAGCCCGCCATAACCCTCTTCGCTATACATATGCCTAATTTAGCTATTCTATTAGTTTATATATTTAAGCAAACTGTATTAAGCTCTTTATTAATGTAACTTGATTATTAATGGGTTATGGTGAGAATAAAGATATTTATTATTATTTATTATTATTATTATTATTAAATATTTTTTTGCTAAAATAAAAATGTTTATAAGTTTAAAAACTTTTCCGGAAGTGACGAGCTCTGAGGCTTTTTGTAGTGATTCATTCAGAAAATACACGGGAAACGCATTCGCATTGTTTGACTGTGACAACTATCAATCAATGCGACTAGAGAAGGGCAAGGGTTTAAACCTGGTCTTTTGGGTCTTTACAGGATTAAACCCAATTTCGACCCAAAAAGCGGATCTAAACTATTACCACTAATATCTTGGATCGTGAGCTCAATAAAAAGGGTTTGAATATTTTGGCATAGTGGTAACCATAATTTTAGATTTTAACGGGAAAAAAATAAGGTTCCCTATGTATTTGCATAAAATTTTAAGGCATAATATGTCATAGCATAATTTGATTTCGCCGAATGATGTTTACGCATAATATTATTTAGTCATAACAGCTTATGCATAATTTTTTTAAGCATAACTACTTTAAGCATAATCATGTTTAAGCATTATATTCTTTAGCATAAATTTAAACACGCATAATGTTATTTACGCATATTTTTATAAACCAAAAAATCACGACGTTTAAAATCACGAAAGAACATTTTACCTAAAATACAAAATCCCGTAGCTTAAAAATCGAAGGTTAATTGAGGGTTACATGCCAGCAGGTCGGTTCTGGCACTTCGCCGGCCGCTGCCTCGGCACGCTCGCTTCGCTCGCTCGGCTCGTGCGTTGTTGGTCGCAATGGAACCTTACCTCCTCCTCGCTCGCTACGCTCGCTCGTCGTCGCACCTAATAGACCTAAACAGACTTTCGGGTTTTTTAACTATCGGCATTTCAACTTTCAGGGTTTCGAACTATCATCAGTCATTTAATAATCGATCTTTTAAGTTTCGGTCTATTGGATATGACGACATTAAGGATTTTCGGTATTTTAAAAATAGGTGTTTTATGAGTCGATATTTAGGTCGTATGTGTTTTGAGTTTTTGGCATTTTAATACAATACCTACCCCTTTTGCATGAAAATAAATAAGTGCGTAAAAATATTTATTCTTATTGTTTTTGATTTTTATGTCTAAATAATATTAGGCGAATAGACAATATGCCTAATAACATTATGCGAAAAAAAATTAGTCTAAATGATAATTATGCTAATATAAATAGTATGCCAAAAAACAATTATGCGAAAGTATTATTATGACAAAAAAGTTTATGCCAAAACCGTTATGCCAAATCAAATTAGGTATAAAACAATTATGCGAAAACAAGGGATCCCAAAAAATAAACGCTTTTTAGGGTTCCGTACCCAAAGGGTAAAAACGGGACCCTATTACTAAGCCTCCGCTGTCCGTCTGTCTGTCTGACTGTCTGTCTGTCTGTCTGTCTGTCACCAGGCTGTATCTCATGAACCGTGATAGCTAGAAAGTTGAAATTTTCACAGATGATGTATTTTTGTTGCCGCTATAACAACAAATACTAAAAACGGAATAAAATTAATATTTAAGGGGGCTCCCATACAACAAACGGGATTTTTTTGCCGTTTTTTGCTCGATATTAATAATGACAGCAGGTAGACAGTTGAAATTTTCACAGATGATGTATTTTTGTTGCCGCTATAACAACAAATACTATAAACAGAATAAAATTAGTATTTCAGGGGGGCTCCCATACAACAAACGTATTTTTTTGCCGTTTTTTGGTACGGAACCCTTCGTGCGCGAGTCCAACTCGCACTTGGCCGGTTTTTTTCTACTACTACAATGCCAGCCTCTCATACTAAGAGGTTCAAACCCATTTACCTATTAGCACAGATAAATAATACTATACTAAACTATTAGGTTCTATTGCTAGTTTACAGAGTAGGGAAATATAGTGATGCCAGTGCCACAGAGTGCCTAAGATTTAAAAAAATACTGACAGCTGATGACTGTTACTTCAATGTCAAACAAAACAACTGCTGCTTGTTCTGTTTCGTTCGTTTTTTTGCGATTTTCTTTGGATTTTTAATGACGACTGCTTTTTCTTACCGGTGCGAATCAATATAATGATAAAATTCGACACTTGTAGTAAATACCCAGCATCGTAAGAATACCACGGCGAAATATCGAGATCAAACCTAGTCAAGTGCAATTTTTTTTGTTTATATATATTTTTTTTCATTAATATTTTGTTGAATAAATATACTTTACGTTATTTTGACCATGTTGAAGAAATATACTTTTTATCGCACATTTTATAAACTCTGTCACTGTCAAACAATGTGACATTTTGAGTGACCCATTTTTTTATGTGGCCTACTAAGTAAGCTTATTGCACCTGCTTTCGCGCCTGCTAACTTTTAATTAAGTACAAATCGAGATAGTAGGTAATGTAGGTGTTATAGTGGTACTGTAACATGGATTCTGTAGCCGTAGGGTACGCTAGTACCCGTGAAAGTATTTTATTTTTCGGTCAAAATTGTATTTTCGAAATGCGACTAAACGATAAATAACTATTGTAATTTGAAATGTAAAATTCAATAATCTTCATTTTAAACACAACTTATTGCATAAAATCTATTTAGCTAATTTCGGCCCGAATGGAAAACCTACGGGAGGGAATTTATGGGTCAAAACCCAATTCCTAATGGTCGGGTTTAAACATTTTCCCATCTCTAAGTGTCATTTTGAGTGTCCTATTTTTTATAAGGCTTACACTGTGAGCAAAGGTCTATATTTTTGTTCGTATCGAGCTGTGACGTCACTAAGGTTTTTAACATTTCATTTATTTTCTCCATAAATATTGCTTTAAACATCCTAAATCTAGAAACGGTTTTTTTTTATTTTGACAAAATATTTTTTGTCGTGTTGTCAATTCGCACATTAACGGATGATTTTGGATGATTGTTAATCAATCACGCAAAACGGCTGAACAGATTTGGATGAAATTTGGCACACAGATATTTTATAAATGAATTTCAATTTCAATTTCAGATATTTTATAAGCCAGATTAAAACATAAGAGGATACTATTATCTTGGTTAAAGGTTCCCTAGGGATTTTCGTTTTTCTTTTCTTTTTTTTTTTCTTTTTCGTCCGAGTGAGTTTGAGACTGGATTATTTAGAGATTATACTAGAGACTTAGATATCCACATAGACTAATAATAAATGATGTCCCACGATCGAAAAAATATTTAAAAAGTTGCTTAGTCATGTGTATCAAAATATACAATAAAATCCCAAAAAATCTGAAGATACTTAGCACAAGTAATTTTAAAAATAGATTGTTCAAATGGCTTATGGAACAAAACTTTTATGATGTTCAATCATTTTTTGACATGAAAACAGATTGTATGTACTAAAAATTATTTAAATGCTTATTGACATCGAATTGTATTTAATTTAATATTTTTTTTAGATTGTTAATTTCTATTACTTAAGTACCCATATTTGCATGCTACTTTAATTACTAGCAAAACATGTGATCTACAAACAACTGTAACAACTTTTTACCATGTTTTAAGCAAATAAACTATTGACTATTGACTATTATTTTCCGCCGAAGAGTCAAAATTTCATACAGAAAACTTCACAAATAATCATGAATATCAGCCATTTTTAATGCCCCGCTGCTGGGAACTGGCCTTCTTTTTGGCTTGTAGATGGATTAAGCGGACGGGCCATAACCCACCACGTGGGCCCAATGTGGATTGGTCAGTGTTAACGACTGTAAATGCAGCCAGGACCAAAGGTTCAATGTAAGGTACGTTGAGTTAACACCGACCAATCCGCATTGGGCCCATGTGGTGGGTTTTGACCCGTCTGCTTTATCCCAAAAGGAGAGGAAGGCCTGGTGGTTATTTTTGATGCCGTCTGTATAAAATTTTGACTCATCGGCGATAAAATAATCCTGTTTCAAACTCACTCGGACGAAAGTATTTTTAGTAAGCACGATCATTTATGGCAAACTAGCTTCCGCCCGCGACTTCATCCGCATTTACATTCGAGAAAATCCCTACGGAACCTTTAACCAAGATAATAGTATCTTCCTATGTTTTAATCCGGCTTATAAACTATCTGTGTGCCAAATTTCATCCAAATCCGTTCAGCTGTTTTGCGTGATTGATTAACAATCATCCAAACAAGCAAACTTTCACATTTATGGAATAAGTAGGATAATACGGCCACCTCCGAAGTGCTTTAAATAGGAAATTTTAAAAAACATAATTAAATTAATATTTAAGGGGGGCTCCCATACAACAAACGTAGTTTTATTTGCCGTTTTTTGGTACGGAACCCTTCGTGCGCGAGTCCTACTCGCACCGGTTTTTTATTTAAGTTATTATTAAGCTTTATACCTCAAATAAAAGCTGAATAGATGGTGACGTTTTTAAACTATTATGCACGCTTAGTTACTTAGATTTTTTTAAAGATAATTGCTGCTGTTTCTAAAAAATCTGAAAAAAAAATGTATTTAAGGATTCAGTTTTTTATAAACTGTACTTTTGTATTTTTTTATTTATTATCAACACTTAGTGTTTTCGATCCTAAAATAAAAAAAAAACCGGAATCGAATGAGTAGTTATCTTTTATTTTAAATTATTGTCTAAAAACGTACTTTTAGTAAAAATATACTTAATTTCAATTAACTGAAAAACTTTAAATTTTTTGAGAAAAGTAATATAACAAAAAATATTTGTTTTGACCTCATCTATAACCCCTTAGCAGGAATACGTCATATTTCCAGTGACCCTGTATATGTTTATAATATATCTATTTTAATATTTATGTATGTATTGGTAATTCATTACTTATTTTTATTTTATATTAATATATCTATATTGCCGCCCCAATTTCTTCTCTTAACACCCTTACCGATTAACTGGAAGAGAATGCCTTAAGGCTTTAATTCCGCCATTTGCTCTGTTTGCAATCAAGTTTAAATAAAATAAAATTCACTACACACGTTGTAATCAGTCTATCAGATGCGTTGTTAGCGTTGTAATCGGTAAAATTGATTTATTAATGCAGTTACTTACTTTGGTAATTCCAAAATATTATTTTTTGACAAGTCCAAACACTCCAACTTTATCAAATTGTCGATTAGGCTTCTTGGAATCACTTTGATACTATTTCCAGACAAGTTTAGCCGTTTCAAGTTTTTCTGGTCTCGGAAAAGTGTCGCCAAGAGGTTCGTGTAGCCCAGGCTGCATTCAGAAAAGTCTATCGTTTCTATGGCAGTGGAATTCATGAAGAGATCTGATGACAGCTTCCAGAGGGCATTCTTTTTTATGGTGACTTTCTTCAAATACTGCAGATTTGCCAATACTTGAGTTTCTAGTTTCAGTGGGCTACCACTACTCTCCAATGTAATCTGGAAGATTGAAGAAATTTTATTAGAGTATTAAAAAACTATATAACTGGGTAGGTACCAGGACTTCAAAGAGCTGTCAGGCCAAAAGTTAAAACATTATTACAGTACGAGGCATATATTTTGAGTATTTGGAAAAGAAGGAAAAATGAATAATATCAGATTGATGAGAGGAGATCTAATCTCCTTTAACATAATTTTAATTACCATAAAATCAAAGGCATAATTGTTATACGTCTAAAGGTAATTTATCATAAAATACGAAGTGCATAAAGCAGCAAATATACTAGGCCGACGCACACGCCTCAGACGTCTCACACGTGTGAGGTTTGTGTGCACACCCAACCGATGCGCGTCATACACGTGTTTTGTGCATTTCATAGATGGTTTTCAGTAAAGTAAGAACTGGCGGGAACTACAAACACACAAAATGAATTATTACCTATTGAAAATGTTCAAATCTGATAGCGAAGTCGAAGAGAATTTGCTTTGCTTAATGCATTGTCAGATGACAATGTTGTAGCAACAACATCAACGCAGGATCAACCAAGCACCTCAAGCACACTTGTGAACACTTGTTTCGCTCAACATACATCACAAGTTTGGGTGCGATTCGGTTGCCATAAAAACAGTTAATGCCAAATCAATGGGTTAACGGTATAACGAACAAATAAAAAAAATCCAAGATGGAAACCAACTTTTTTGTTTTTAGACCGATTTCGGTTAAACTCGGTTTTTGGTACTATTTCGACAATAAAACAACAACGCAATAATAAAAATTGTAAAAAAATCAAGATGGCGGCCAACTTTTTTGTTTTTGGGCCGATATAAAATCATAAAAAATCCAAGATGGCGGCCAATTTTTTTGTTTTTGAGTCGATTTCAATGAAACTTGGTTTTTAGTACTATTTTGACAAGAAAACAGCAATGCAATAATAAAAAATGAAAAAATCCAAGATGGCGGCCAACTTTTTTGTTTTTGGGCCGATTTCGATGAAACTCGGTTTTTGGTACTATTTCGACAATAAAACAGCAACGCAATAATAAAAATTGTAAAAAATTCAAGATGGCGGCCAACTTTTTTGTTTTTGGGCC
Source organism: Agriphila geniculea (assembly GCA_943789525.1). Classification (NCBI taxonomy): domain Eukaryota; kingdom Metazoa; phylum Arthropoda; class Insecta; order Lepidoptera; family Crambidae; genus Agriphila; species Agriphila geniculea. Next base: position 14,197,803 of record OX038898.1, on the reverse strand, counting down.
GATTTCTATGAAACTCGGTTTTTGGTACTATTTCGACAAGAATACAGCAACGCAACAATAAAAATTGTAAAAAATCCAAGATGGCGGCCAACTCTTTTGATGGCGGCCAATTTTTTTGTTTTTGGGTCGATTTCGATGAAACTCCGTTTTTAGTACTATTTCGACAATAAAACAGCAACGCAAAGATGAAAATGGAAAAAAAATCAAGACGGCAACGAACTTTTTTGTTTTCGGGCCGATTTCGATGAAACTCGGTTTTTGGTACTATTTCGACAATGAAACAGCAACGCATTAATAAAAAATGTAAAAAATCCAAGATGGCGGTCAACTTTTTTGTTTTTGGGCCGATTTCAATGAACTCGGTTTTTGGTACTATTTCGACAAGAATACACCAACGCAACAATAAAAACATAAAAAATCCAAGATGGCGGCCAACTTTTTTGTATTTGGGCCGATTTTGATAAAACTCGGTTTTTAGTACTATTTCGACAAACAGCAACGCAATAAAAAAAATTGAAAAAATCCAAGATGGTGGCCAACTTTTTTGTTTTTGTGCCAATTTCGATGAAACTCGGTTTTTAGTACTATTTCGACAAGAGAATAGCAACGCAATAACAAAAATTGAAAAAATCCAAGATGGCGGCCAACTTTTTTGTTTTAGGGCCGATTTCGATGAAACTCGGTTTTTGTTACTATTTCGACAATAAAACAGCAACGCAATAAAAAAATGGAAAAAAATTCAAGACGGCAGCCAACTTTTTTGTTTTTGGGCCGATTTCGATGAAACTCGGTTTTTGGTACTATTTCAACAATGAAACAGCAACGCAATAATAAAAATTGTAAAAAAATCCAAGATGGCAGCCAACTTTTTTGTTTTTGGGCTGATTTCGATTCGTTGCTGTTTTCTTGTCGAAATAGTACTAAAACCGAGTTTCATCGAAATCGGCCCAAAAACAAAAAAGTTGGCCGACATCTTAGATTTTTTCAATTTTTATTATTGCGTTGCTGTTTTATTGTCGAAATAGTACTTAAAATCAAGTTTCATCCAAATCGGCCCAAAAACATAAAAGCTGCCCGCCATCTTGGATTTTTTATATTTTTATTATTGCGTTGCTGTTTTCTTGTCGAAATAGTACCAAAAACCGAGTTTCATCGAAATCGGACAAAACAAAAAAGTTGCCCACCATCTTGGATTTTTTCAATTTTTATTATTGCGTTGCTGTTTTATTGTCGAAATAGTACCAAAAACCGAGTTTCATCGAAATCGGCCCAAAATCAAAAAAGTTGGCCGCCATCTTGGATTTTTTTATAGTTTTATTATTGCGTTGCTGATTTATTGTCGAAATAGTACTTAAAACCAAGTTTCATCGAAATCGGCCCAAAATCAAAAAAGTTGGCCGCCATCTTGGATATTTTTATTTTTTTATTATTGCGTTGCTGTTTTCTTGTCGAAATAGTACCAAAAACCAAGTTTCATCGAAACCGGCCCAAAAACAAAAAAGTTGGCCGCCATCTTGGATTTTTTATATTTTTATTATTGCGTTGCTGTTTTATTGTCGAAATACTACCAAAAAACGAGTTTCATCGAAATCGGCCCAAAAACAAAAAAGTTGGCCGCCATCTTGGATTTTTTTATATTTTTATTATTGCGTTGCTGTTTTCTTGTCGAAATAGTACTAAAAACTGAGTTTCATCGAAATCGGCCCAAAAACAAAAAATTTGGCCGCCATCTTGGATTTTTTAAATTTTTATTATTGCGTTGCTGTTTTATTGTCGAAATAGTACTTAAAACCGAGTTTCATCCAAATCGGCCCTATAACATAAAAGTTGGCCGCCATCTTGGATTTTTTTTAATTTTTCTTATTGCGTTGCTGTTTTATAGTCGAAATAGTACCAAAAACCGAGTTTCATCGAAATCGGCCCAAAAACAAAAAAGTTGGCCGCCATCTTGGATTTTTTATTTTTTTATCATTGCGTTGCTGTTTTATTGTCGAAATAGTACCAAAAACCGAGTTTCATCGAAATCAGCCCAAAAACAAAAAAGTTGGCCGCCATCTTGGATTTTTTTATATCTTTATTATTGCGTTGCTGTTTTATTGTCGAAATACTACCAAAAAACGAGTTTCATCGAAATCGGCCCAAACAAAATACGTTGGCCGCCATCTTGGAATTTTTTTAATTTTTATTTTTGCGTTGCTGTTTTATTGTCTAAATAGTAACAAAAACCGACCAAGTGCGAGTCGGACTCGCGCTCGAAGGGTTCCGTACCAAAAAACGTCAAAAAATCACGATCGTTGTATGGGACCCCCCCTTAAATATCTATTTTATTCTGTTTTTAGTATTTGTTGTTATAGCGGCAACAGAAATACATCATCTGTGTAAATTTTAACTATCTACCTGTTGTCGTTATTAATATTGAGCAAAAAACGGCAAAAAAATCACGTTTGTTGTACCCCGGTTGTACGGGAGCCCCCTTAAATATTTATTTTATTATATTTTTTAGTATTTGTTGTTATAGCGGCAACAGAAATACATCATCTATGAAAATTTCTACTGTCTAGCTATCACAGTTTATGAGATACAGCCTGGTGACAGACAGACAGCTGAGTCTTAGTAATAGGGTCCCGTTTTTATCCTTTGGGTACGGAACCCTAAAAAACAAAGTTTAATCGAAATCGGCCCAAAAACAAAAAAGTTGGACGAATCAAATGAGCCCAAACTCGATGAGGTAGCATGGTTTTATCATAGACTTCCTGTGGCCATCTTCCGGTTCCATCATCTGGCCATGGAAACTACTTTCCGACAGAGTACTCGTCAAGACGAATCAAACGAGCCCAAACTCGATGGTGTAGCATGGTTTTATCATAGACTTTCTGTGGCTTCTTCCGGTTCCTTCATCTGGCCATGGAAACTACTTCCCGACAGAGTACTCGTCAAGACGAATCAAACGAGCTCAAACTCGATGGTATAGAATGGTTTTATCATAGACTTCCTGTGGCCTTCTTCCGGCTCCATCATCAGGCCCTGGAAACTACTTTTCGACAGAGTACTTGTCAAGACGATTCTAAAGAGTCCAAACTCGATGGTGTACCATATTTTTATCATAAAATTCCTGTGGCCTTTTTCCGGCTTCATCATCAGGCCCTGGATTGAACCCAGTCAAGTAATAACTAATAATTCAAATAATAAAAGACATCATTAAGTTATTCATAATAATAAGTTACACAGTAAATTCGAAGTATAATCTATAACTTTCATACTTGCCACTATAAAATTTTGATCATGCAAGTTGTGAATCGAAACACTGTGCACGAGATTTGTGTATGGATACGTCTGAATACGTTGGTGCGTTCGCGGCTCAAAGTGATGTGCTCCCACTCTGACGATCTGGCTGGCACTGAGCTCCGGAGCGCGTGCAGGGTTGGTAGATCCAGATTTTGAAATTTCCCCATATTCAAGAATTCTTTTCCCCAAAATGATACGTTTGGCAACTTTTTTCCCCATTTTTGTTAAACAGGAAATAAAACGAATTGAAAGATATAAAACTAAGTTTACTAAGAAAATATAAGATAATAAAGAAGTATCGAAAGTTCTAAACTGAATCATTTAGAACTTCCGAAACTTCATCTTCGCTTAACATGGTCTGATAAAAATTATCAGAGTTAAATATTATACTCCAAACAAAATTCTTACTTGTATATTTTTTCCCCAAACTTTTCCCCAAAGATTTCATTTCCCCAAAATTTCGCCAAGACCGTTATTTTTCCCCAAAAATGCGAAAAAAACCCCCAACCTACCAACCCTGAGCGCGTGACCGCGACTAATATAATTGCAAAGCAGCGCTATAGAAATTTGAATGGGGATTTCGGCCGAAAAAATAGAAGAGTTTAACCATTATTTTACACAAAATTAAAGTATATCTAAGGGAAAAAAATCATTGTAGCTACTGCACAGTACCTTAAAGTGTATTTTGATGTAGAATTCAATACGTTTCCGCTATTATTCACGCCAAAGATTTGGCCCTACGCGAGTGCTTTTTAGGCGTTTTTAGTGATATTCTGATATTTTTTTACAAAAATCTGTAAGGTTTATACACAATTTTATGTTTGTAGCCACTAGATAAACTCTTTAGCTTGTCGTATGATTTTTTTGGTGACTATAAGTTTACGTTTTCTATATAAAAAAATGGCCCGCGCAAACCATGTTTTCCTATTACGGCCCCTTAAATGAGCCAACAGTTTATTTTTTATATTTATTTATATTCATTCATTTATTACTTCAGTGAGTCGTGGTGAGTCAGCGAGCGCGCCCGTGCGTACCGACCAAAGGCGGGTACCGGTCAGACGCAGGCGGGCGAGCCGCCCCGCGCCGCGCAGCGCACCCGCCGACAGACGCCGCAGCGGGTTGAAAGACAGGTCCAGGAACTGGAGACTGGAGAGACCTGGGAGAAAATACTGTGAGTAGTTAACTAGGGGTTCTCGAACTCCTGGATTATAGGAACAGCACCGCCCAATTATATACAGTGACACTTCTAAGGCTTCCGTGCGTACAGTTCATCACTACATACGTATAAAACAAAGTCGCTTCTCGCCGTCTGTGCCTATGAATGCTTGATCATAACCACGCAACAGATTTTGATGTTTTTTTTTACCACGACCGACGGAACGGAGGCGGTATATGCGTTTGGCGTAGTGAACGACTGAAGATTAAGTTTCAGTTTCGGCCAGTTTCGGTTTCGGCCACATACTGGCCGAAACTTTCGGCTCTGCCGAAACTCGTTGTTCGTGAATTGTCGCGAGTCAATCGGCTAACTTCGAAGTTCACCAGCCGGCGTGAATCGGTGCGTTCGTGTTGAATTGATGTCTTACGTGGTTTAATGTGTATACCTATCCTATATACTCTTATACTATAACTGATTACTTGATTGATTTTAATTGTTAAAAAACATTAAATTATTTATAACTTAGCATATGAATTATGAACTAACTATAACAATAACTTAGTCATCTCGAAACTGTTCCTCTTACTGCGCGAGAGCGTCAAAAGCTTAGTCAATTCTGATGGACGTAGCACTGTCGCCGTTAAAGCGCGGAAATCAGTGAATCTGCAGATTAACTAGTTAATCTGCCTAGACTGGTCGAATCAGTTAAAGTGCGAAAAATGGTTTTATTTCCTACTTTAACTAGGAAATTGCAGATTACCTAGCTAATCTGCAGATTAACGACCAAGGATCAGTTAAAGTACGGAAACAGGTTCTTCTATTGAAGAAAATGTGTAATAACATAAAAGGGGGTAGACACAAAAGCGGGGGGACGCCATTGAAAAAGTCAAAGTCAAATAAGCTTTAGGTTAGGTTAGTATTGCAACCAAAAAACAAAAAACCGACTTCAAAAAACCTACCTCTAAAAAGCAAGAAATAATATTCGTCATAATAGAAACACGTCTATTGAAGTCGGGTGGGGCTGGAGTACAAATTCCTTTTTTTTATTATAAAAGCCACACCCGACTTCAATAGACGTGTTTTTATTATGACGAATATTATTTCTTGCTTTTTAGAGGTAGGTTTTTTGAAGTCGGTTTTTTGTTTTTTTAAACAATTTTTTTATTTTTAGTGTAGGTACCTTTTGTATTAGGTAGTGTAGGTATATTATTTAGGTAGAAAATCGTCTCGGCCAAACGTGAGTTAATCGCGGAGAAATATACATACATGCGGGTCAAACTGAGAACCACCTTTTTTTAAGTCGGTTAAAGAACTACACTAAAGATATCCCTTTTCCAACAAAAAAATAATTATCTTTTTCAGTTCATAAACAAAGAAGATCATCGAGGTAGTTCACACAAAATTTTTTTTAAAAAAACAAAAAACCGACTTCAAAAAACCTACCTCTAAAAAGCAAGAAATAATATTCGTAATAATAAAAACACGTCTATTGAAGTCGGGTGGGGCTGGAGTACAAATTCCTATTTTTTTATTCTAAAAGCCCCACCCATCTTCAATAGACGTGTTTTTATTATTACGATTATTATTTCTTGCTTTTTAGAGGTAGGTTTTTTGAAGTCGGTTTTTTGTTTTTTTTAAACATTTTTTTATTTTTTTATTTTTAGTGTAGGTACCTTTTGTACTAGGTAGTGTAGGTATATTATTTAGGTAGAAATTAAAATCGACTCAGCCAAACGTGAGTTAATCGCGGAGAAACATACATACATGCGGGTCAAACGGGTCGAATTGAGTACCTCCCTCCTTTTGAAGTCGGTAAAAATCATACTATTTTCGTGCTTTTTTCAAGATTACTTGAAAAGTACGGAATCGATTTCAAAATTTTAAAAAATAGGACCAACTTGAAAGTTTCCCTAATCTAATAACGCTTGAATCATTTCAATCGGTTCAGCCGTCTTTGAGTAATCGGTGTACATACAAAAAAATGGTTCGAATTGAGTACCTCCCTCCTTTTGACTTCGGTAAAAACGCGCAAGCCGAGCGAGCGGAGCGAGCGTGCCGCGGGAGCGGCCGGCGAAGCGCCAGAAATGAAGTATTTGTAGTCAAAGTCAAAGTCAAAAATAGCTTTATTCAAATAAACATAATTATTAAGTACTTTTGAATCGTCTATATTTTCCTACTGTAAAACTTTCCTACTTGTAAAATAAACTTTCAATTGAGGTCTTTTACTTGAATTTTTTGAAACCTTGGCTATTTCACTCACTGTATTCCGCACTTTAACGGTGTAGCATCCGTTAATCTGCAAATTAACTAGTTAAAGTGCAGAAATCGTCTACTTTAAAAAGAATTCCGCACTTTAACTGACTCGACCAGTTAATCTGCAGATTCACTAGATAACCTAATCTGCAGATTATCGGATTCCTTACTTATTTATTACTTCCATGCATTAATTATCTATTACCCCCTCAGAAAATTTAGTTCTCTATAAACTCACCATCAAAAGCTCCAGGTTTTATTTCCATAATCTGATTCCCCCACAGGATAAGTTCCGTCAAGTTCTCTATATTACTGAACAATCCAGGGTCCAGATTCTGTATATAGGCATTGCTGAGTTCAAGCACGCGCAGGGAGGCGCGGGGCGCGGGGCGGAGAACGAGTGGCGCACCGAAGAGCTTAAACTTTTGGAGGGATGGGAGCATGGAGATGACGTCATACGGTACTGAATGCTGATGTATGTCTGCAAATAATACATGAAAAATATAATAATGAGGGTTGGCTTTAGAAATGGGACGTCTGATTGCGGTATTGAAATATATCGCATTTTGAAGTTTCGAAAGGCCTTTAAAATGATACTAGTCTCCCGGCGAAGAAATTTGTATTTTTGTTTTAATTATTATTTTAGTGTTTGTGAAAAGAAACAAAAATTTGCACGACAAAATGTCAGTATTTCGTATTTCTGCGTGAAACGGAACACGTTTACACACCATATTTGTATGTTTGATAGTTCACGCGCATTTCTGTTTTCGTTTATTACAGCAGTTCCAGAACTGAAAATAGTCAACCCCGACACCATGTAGTACTAGTCTGCCTACCCCTAGAGTGTTTTTATGCGCGTGACTGAAAGAACTTAGATGTAGGAAAAGTGATCTTTTGAGGTTAGGATTTTTGAAATCATATATCTCAGTAATATCGATATCCTCACGGCGCGAGTGGTACTGGGTACTGGGGGTTTCCCTCTTCCCCTCCTTACCCTCTCTAACGATCCCAATCGTCATTTCAAGCGCTCCATTTCTAAAGATTACCCCGACGCTTTATTACAAATAAAGTCTCCCTGAGTGACGCTGTCTTTCCGTTCGACATGGTCTTCCCCTGAGTGACGTAGTGTCACGGTTTGCTCTTTTGTGTGGTACAGTCCTCCATCCCTGTTACTCGAAGACATCCTTTTCTACTCCTCCGTGCTAGCACCAACTACTGCTAGACCTTCTCCTAACTTCTCTTCTTCACCACTTCTTCATCTTCCTCTTCTTCTGACTACTATACTTCTTCACTACCACTTTACAACTTCTTCATCTTCTTTCTTCTTGTTCCTTTCCCCTATCCTTTAAACTAGACTTTTTCTTCGATCTTCTCTTTGAACTACTACTTCTTAACTACATCGATTGTGCGTTTCAATGCACTTCAATGTATATTATTTCCATGTTATTTAAAAAAATCAAACGCTTAAATAAACCTTTCTTAGTTAAAAAGTGTGTTTAGTCAATATGTTACCGTTAAAGTACGGAATCTGCTAAATTGCAGATTAACTAGTGAATCTGCAGATTAACTGGTCGAGTCAGTTAAAGTGCGAATTTTTTCTTAAAGTAAATTTTAGTAAAAGACCTATAGTGAAAGTTTATTTTACAAAAACTTCGTTTCTGGCGCTTCGCCGGCCGCTCCCGCGGCACGCTCGCTCCGCTCGCTCGGCTCGCGCATTTTTGGTCACAATACTAACCTAAACTAACCTAACCTAATAACCTGTTTAAGGCTTTTCCATGGCGGGGGGCTTAGCCCCCGAGTTCCTTCGCTCCGCTTTTGTGTCAACCCTCTTTTATGTTATTACACATTTTTTTCAATGAAAGAACCTGTTTCCGTTTTTTAACTGATACATGATCGTTAATCTGCAGATTAACTTTAACTGGGTAGTTAAAGTACGAAATAAAACAATTTTTTAAACTTTAACTGATTCGACCAGTGTATCTGCAGATTAACTAGTTAATCTGCAGATTCACTGATTTCCGCACTTTAACGGTGACAAATATACTAATATGGAGGACGAATATCTGAAGTATATTAACGTATTATGAATTGAGTTTGAACAAAAAAGACAAAATAATTTTTATTTACTAAACTAGGTTTACTAAGCATTTGATTTTTTTATGAATAACATGGTGTGTCGCTACATAGCTGTGTCGTTATATGGGACGTATGTAGAACTCAGTGTAAAATGATATTAATATCTGTATCCGTAGCCGCAGCGGAGTGTCGTAACGTAATGCGATATGATCCAATCAACTTTACTTTTGAGTTTGACTAGTCGCATCACGCTTGCCTGCCGGTCGTGTCCTATTAGTAACCGAATGTACGGTTGCCTTTTAGTATATGTTTCTAAGTCGCAATTATACGGTGTAAGTAAGCGGTAAACGTGTTTGATTATTTCCTTCTAAATTAAAAATAGTAATCAGAGACATCCGTGTCCCTACAATGATAATATTAAACGATATAGCCAGTGACATAAAAACGCCGAGAATATCGCAAAAAGTAGTCTATGTGCGTTTACGCTAATAAGTAATCAAAAAGGTGAGCTCACATGCTTCAATGTATTCAATGCTGATAACTTTGATCCCTGTGGAGCCCGTCAAATGCCTCGTTTCCAAAGCTCCTTTTGGGTTCATCAGCATTAATGTGTCGACCTCCTTTGCCCCCACTCTCGCGAGCAGGTGCGACAAGACGGGGACGTCACACGACGACAGCGATACATTAGAGAAAGCCCCACCGCTCGACAGTGCAAGCACAGGCATCACATCGCTACTGAAGATGCCACTCTGAAAAAACATTAAAATAAATTTTATTTATTTATTCAGAAAACTAACAGCTAGGTTAAGTACAGATTGAGTTATTAATATTGGCTTATATGTATAAGATCCATAACAATATGTAATAACTTATTACATATTATTATGGAACAAGCCAATATTATAGGTTTCCACAGCTATAACGATTAAAATATATCATCATTACAATACAGATGTTACAGTATCGTTATAAATACCAGAACATTTGATATTAATTGCGAGATTATAAGGAAATCAGTTAGAGTGCACATAACTAGTTAATCTGCAGATTCACTGGTCAAATCAGTTAAAGTGCGAAAATTTGTTTCATTTCGTACTTTAACTAGGTAATCTGCAGATTCCCTAGGTAATTTGCAGATTAACGACCAAGGATCAGTTAAAGTGCGAAAACAAGTTTTTTAATTGAAAAAGTAGTGTAATCACATAAATGGGGTTAGACACAAAAGCGGGGTGACAGGGTGGATGAAGCCCCCCGTCATGGAATAGTATAAAAGAGTTCATAAGGTTAGGTTAGTACTGCGATCAAAAATGCGCGAGCCGAGCGAGCGGAGCGAGCGTGCCGCGGCAGCGGCGGGCATAGTGCCAGAAACGACGTTTTTTTGTAAAATTAACATTCAATATAGGTCTTTAGAAATTAATAGACTTATGTATGAAAATTTATTGAATTAAAAACAAACTGAATGGATCGCATAAATAGACAAGAGATTAAACAAAACTAATTTTGTGAGCTTTAACTGTTGAGTTCGTCAGGACATTGCGTCGGACGGCAAACTTCGTGTCTCTTCAGGAAACATGGTCGCTACTCTGATTCGACGAGAGATCTCTTTCTCGAAGTTGGACTTACCTAACTGGACTGCCTGTCCTAGGTATACGTAAGGTCAACAACTTCGAGTGCAGTGTTCCCAACATGAACTGGAACGGGCACAACATGGGCATTCGACAACATTTTCGTCTTATCCATGTTCATTCTGAGACCCACTCTTTGGGAAGCACTACGGAGATCTTCGAGCATTGTGTTCAGGTCTTCCAAGGCCTTAAGAACTATTATCATCGGCAAAACGAAGGAAACGATAAACATTATTTGTAAATGTCAATCCATCTAAAAGAGCTGATAAGTTTTTTGCGCCCGTTTTCTTTTTTAGCTAAGACATCATAATGGGTGGTAGGGTAAAATATGACGAATATAAATGCTTACTATGTGAGCTTATTTGAATAAAGAGGGTTCGGACATTTATGTATGAAGACTGGCATACCTACCTGTTCGCCATTTTGAAAAAGACGACTTTGGCCGCCTCTGATAAAAGTAATGTTGATCGTTAGAGTAAGTCTTTACAAACGACAAGTAATAAGAAAAAATCTCGTAAGAATAAAGGCAATATAAAATTATGTATTTTTTGCATTGATTTATAGATGTTTATTTATAAAACACCAACTACATTACAGGGCAGAATTACTAACATCATAAACAACAAAAAAAGACTAAAAATCGTATCGACTATACTCATAACTGGAGTACACTTTGTCAGCTGACCCCTGACAAAGTCCGCTGACCCATGGATGCTTCCTACGTTCAGAGGCGGCCAAAACCGACTTTTTTCAAAATGGCGGACAGGTAGGTATGCCAAAAGGGCCTGATGCTCTTCATTATTCATTTATGCCCCATGAGCCTCTTATGTCTTTCTATGTTATAGAAATTATTGATATAGAAAGAGCTTTTTAGGGTTCCGTAGCCAAAATGGCAAAAAACGGAACCCTTATAGATTCGTCATGTCTGTCTGTCTGTCCGTCCGTATGTCACAGCCACTTTATTCCAAAAGTATTAAGACTACATAGTTGAAACTTGGTAACTAGGTGTATTCTGTGAACCGCTTTACGATTTTTACACAAAAATAAATAAAATAAAAGATTAAGGGGGGGCTCCCCATACATGGAACTGAAACTGAAAATATTTTTTTTCATCAAACCAATACTTGTGGGGTGTCTATAGATAGGTCTTTAAAAATGACAGTGAGGTTTCTAAGACTATTTTTTTCAAAGTCAACGGTTTGAAAGATATCTGCCGCCAAAGTGGTAAAATGTGTGCCCCCCCCCCCCCCCCCTTTAACTTTGAAAGTAAGAGGGTGAAAAATCTAAAAAAAAAGCTATAGATCTTAATAAACACTTTCAACGAAAATTGGTTTGAACGAGATACAGTAATTAGTTTTTGAGATATAGTACATTTTCCAAAACCGCAAATATAACTGATCCCTACGATAGCTTGCAATTAGGTCGACTTTGATTTTGTGGGTGAACTTTAAATAACACAACGTGTATCTCCTTCGGCTGTTTATTGGCGACTGGTTTAATGCAAGTTTATAGGTTTAACTCAACATACCGCCCACCTAAAGGGCCTTGCCATTTACAAATCAAGAAAATACTAAGTAAAAAATCAACTTAAATATTTCAAGAGTTCAATCATTAACACTTTTTTACAGAAATAATTTGCACTGAATTTAACACTTTAACCAGGCTAGGCGCACTCCGCGCTTTAGGTACGACGCTACAAGTAGGCAGCGGGTCCGTCCGGACGGACTAATTTCAGAGGGCTGCCGGCGCCGTTGGCTGGCTGTTAGTAGTTTGATTTCGATAGTCACTCACTCGCCGCGTTCATCTTAATACTAATATAAAGGATCCGAACCTCACGTTTTTCACACTTCCAAAAGTTCCAAATAACATCGAAACGTAAAAAGTGCTTTTCTACTACCTAGATATTATTTAGTATCCATTTATTCTTAGGTACTTACTTGTCTTTATTTGCTAAACAATCTTCACCCAACTAGGTATTTATTGAAATAATAATTTATAGATTAGGTAGGTACTTACTTACCTACTTTCGAAATAAAGTTAATTATTAATGACAATGTTATTATTTCGTAAGAAAGCAAATTTCCTCAAAGTCAGCATGTATAGTCTGATGTGGCGTCGACTGTACCTAGCCTAGGTTTTTTTGAAATGTATTTAAGTACATTAAGTACCTATTATTTAATTATTATTCAAAAGAACAAACCCTAAAGTCGTTAGAAGAGATAAGAGCTACGCGATAGAAAGAGAGCCAACTTCTAGGTGAATATAACTGTAGGATGGGAGCGGTGTGCGACCTGAATTGCACTTTATTGTGTATGGCATAGAGTCGCTATTTATTTAAATGACTTTGCGGAGTGGATCTTCTGTACTTGTACTATTATGTATTCTGTGCTTTAACTTTAATTTCAAATGTCTTTAGAATTGATTAAAGGACATAATTTTGACACACATCTTTTAGTAACACTATCACCAGATTTCACACTATACACACGGGTGGCACCGTCAGGTCCAGGGTGCTTTGCCATGATGCGTCCCAGGAACCATTTGCCTGGTGGAAGGCTTTCATGCTTTATCAACACGATATCATTGACATTGAATTCTGGTTGTTTTCTTAACCATTTGGGTCGCTCTTGTAATCGTGTCAAATATTCCATTTGCCAATTTTTCCAAAAGTTTTGTAGTAATTTTTGTGTATATTGCCATCTTTCTAAATAATTTGGGTTAAATTTTGTCAAATCAGGAGTTGGTACTAACGCAGCTGGCTCTCCTATTAAAAAGTGTGCTGGTGTAAGTGGGTTCAAATTGGTCACATCCGTGTCATCGATGGCGCTCAAGGGTCTAGAATTTAGGCAGGATTCTATTTGGCACAATAAAGTTGTCATTTCCTCAAAGGTCAGATTTGTTGTGAGGACTTTCTTTAGATGTGACTTCACCGATTTCACGCCGGCTTCCCATAGGCCGCCGAAGTTCGGGCTGTAGGGAGGGATGAAATGCCATTGAGTGCCGTCAAGGGCTAAAGATTGAGCTATGTCTTCCTTGAATTCTAGCTGTGCAGTTTTCCATGCCTCAACCAAATCTTTATTTGCACCTATGAAATTGCGTCCTTGGTCGCTCCACATGTGCGCGCATCGGCCTCTTCGAGCGACAAAACGACGGAACGCTCCGATGAATGCAGCAGACGTAAGATCTCCAACAAGTTCTAAATGCATGGCTTTTGTACACATGCAAACAAAAATGGCAATGTAGGCCTTGTTTGTTTTTGCGCCTCTACCTCTTGACATGAGAACGGTGAACGGTCCTACAAAATCAACACCGCTGTACAGGAATGCGCGAGATCTATTCACTCTCATATCAGGTAAGTCACCCATGATTTGGTTTCTTGCTTTGGCATTAGCCTTAGCACATATAATGCATTTGTGTATGTACCTTTTAATGATGCTTTTTGCTTTCAGGATCCAGAACTTCGTGCGAAGGTAAGACAACATTAGCTGCAGTCCCCCGTGAATGGTCTTCTGGTGCGCGTGAGCAACGATTAGCAAGGTAAGTGGATTTTTGTGGCTCATGATAATTGGATGTTTTGCATTTTCTTCCAGATTAGCATGCCGCAGCCTGCCGCCCACCCTGAGGATATTTTCTTTGTCCAGGTAAGCGTTCAGTGATTTTATTCTACTATTTCCCTTAACTCGCTGGTATTTTCTTATATCTTCGATTTCTTCATTAAAATCATCTTTCTGTGCTTTGCTTATGCATATTTTCAAAGCTGCTTCTAGTTCGTTTGTAGTTAAAGCCTTTTGATTAGTATCAGTCTTTTTAAAATTTAAAAATCTTTTCATGTATACTATTACTTTTTGTAGTTCTTCTAAACTTTCATATTCTTCAAAATTAAAAACTTTATTTTCTAGTTGTTCGTCTTCATTTATCATAACATTCACGACTATATTTTTCTTATCCCTTTGTCTTTTTTCCAGATCTGTTGGTGCTATGTTCAATTTTGAAAATGTAATTGTTTCTTCTAAAAGATGCTGAGGACCAAACCACCAAAGTTTAAACTCTTTCAGATCGACAATTTTTGCACCTCGTGATGCCACGTCTGCTGGATTGTGTTCTGACTGAATATGATGCCATTGACTGTTGGGAACGTTTTCTAGGATCTCAACCACGCGATTCGCCACGAACTGTTTCCAGCGGGTGGGTTCTCCAACTAACCAGGACAATACTACTGAGGAGTCAGTGTAAGCAAATACTCTTTCAGGTTTGATTCTCATTGCTTCAGCTGTTTGACGTAAAAGTTTTGACAAGAGTAACGCAGCACAGAGTTCAAGTCGGGGCATCGAAATTGATTTTATGGGAGCAACCTTGGTTCTGGCTGCGACTATATTTGTTTTGATTGCACCGTCTGGTTCAACTACTCTGCAATATACAACAGCTGCCATAGCGTGCATAGAGGCATCACTATAACCATGTAATGATATGTTTTCTTTCAAATAGTTAAAAGTGTTTAACCATCGTGGAACTCTTAAGTCATTAACGTTTGCTAAATCATTTCTTATTGCTTTCCATTCAGTTTGTAGCTCATCATTTATCACGTCGTCCCAAGCAACGCCTTGTAGCCATAATTTTTGCACAAAAATCTTTGCCAAGACTGTCGCTGGAGCAATCCAACCCAACGGATCGAAAAGTTTTTGTAAATCTGATAAAACATCTCTCTTTGTTATCTGATCTGGCATTGATAACAAGCTAAGATTGTATTTAAATTCGTCTTCTCTTAAATCCCATGACACGCCAAGAGCTTTGACTGTGCCATCTAGTTTCACATCTATGCGTGCCTTGATTGATCTGTCTTTCTCGTCTATGGATTTTAGGAACTCTGAGTTGTTGGAACACCATTTCTGTAGTCTAAATTTACCTTTGTTGAGTACAGTTTGTAGTTGTTTACTAGCGTCTATGGCTTCCGAGACCGTGTCACAACCTGACATGACGTCATCAACAAATGTGTGTTCGCGTATTATTCTTGCAGCCACAGGATAGTCTCCACCTTCATCATCTGCTAGCTGCATAAGAGTTTTTACGGCGAGATATGGAGCTGACGCAGTGCCAAAAGTAACTCTCAGTAGACGGTAATGTTTGACCTCATCAGAACTTGAAGTATTTTGTCTCCACAATACTCTCTGGAAGTCAGTGTCTTCATTGTTTACTAGAATCATTCTGTACATTTTTTCTATGTCGCTTACGAAACAGATGTTGTGCATTCTCCACCTCATGATGATACTTCTAAGGTCTTCTTGAAGGACAGGTCCAGTTAACAATTCATCATTTAGCGATACGCCGTTTGATCCCTTGCAAGAAGCGTCGAAGACAACGCGGGTTTTGGTTGTTTCCTTTTCAGATCTCACGACGGCATGGTGTGGTAAGTAGACGGATTTTTTGTTAATTTCTTCTTGTGGTACTTCTTCCATGTGATTCATTGTAATATACTCTTCTATAACTTCTTTATAATTTTGTTTTAACTCTGGTTGACGTTCAAATCTTCTTTCAAGCATTTCTAATCTTTTCATCGCTATTTCTTGTGTATTTCCGTTTACTGATTTTATATCGTTTGTGTTAAAGGGCAACCTGACAATGTATCTACCTTCTTTGTTTCTTGTATAGGTTTCCTTGTAAATTCTTTCACATGTTTCTTCATCTTTTGTAAATTTTCTACCAGTGTCTGTATCTATTTCCCATAATGTTTTAAGCATATCATTAATTTCTATATGGTGATGCATTACTGTCATTGGCGCTTCTGATTGTGAATGTTCGTTTATTTTTCCAAATAAAATCCATCCCAGGGTTGTCTTTTGTGCACATGGTGACCCCAGCGGACCTTTGATTATATCATTTTGAATTATTTGTGCGTATTCATTAACGCCAAGAAGCAAGTCAATGTTTCCACACTGGTTGAAACTAGGATCTGCTAGATGAAGACCTTCTAAATGCTTCCAGTTATCTAATTTTATTGTTTGCGCCGGTAGCTGAGTGGTGAGTTGTTTTGAAATAACATATGCCTTTACTTTCATACTAAATTGTTCGCTTCTCGATGCGATGTTAATGTAAGTTGCATGACTAATCTTCGATTTGACTTCACCTACTCCACAAATAGTTCCTTTGACTGGATACCGTCGCGCTCTAAGGTTTTGTGTTGCTCGTTCACTAATAAAACATCCTTGTGGCCCAGGATCTATGAGGGCTCGCAGAACTGTGGTGTGTCCTTCTTCACTCTTACATTCCACCAGGGCTGTCGCTAGTAAGGCGATAGCTGTACTGTGAGCTGTTAATGTTTGTGACGTCATCACTGTTAAATTGTTTTCTTCCTCTATTGTTGTTACATCATCTTCTACATTGGAGTGTAAAACCTTTGGTTGTTCAATATTCTTCTCAGTTTGACCAGAGGTAGCGGTTGTCTTTGTTGTGTGTAGAAGAGTGTGGTGACGTTTGTGGCACAATTGACACGAGATTGGTAGTCGACAAGCTTTAACTCCATGACCAGGAACCAGACAGTTGTAACAGATGTAATTCGACTTGACAAAGTTGCTTCTTTCTTCTGGTTCCATTTTACCGAAGGATTTGCAATGACAAAGTGTGTGTTTCTCTTTACATAATGGACAGTTTCGATCTGTAGCAGCAGAAGAGACAAAGTGAGTTCGCACTACTCTTTCTCTCGACGAAGTCGGTTGCTGTATAAGTTCAAGTGTTCTGAATTTCGATTCCAAAAAAATTTTTAAATGTTCAAATGTAGGCATTTCCTCATTATGTTGTTTGCTGACATGTTCTTCCCATTCTTTGTGCGTTTCAATTTCTAATTTTTGTACTACTTGAAAAATTATCAAGGGATCCCAATTTTCAATATTAATTTGCATGTTTTTTAAGCTGTTCATACATTCGGATGTTGTATCTAAAAGTAGTTTGATGTGATTTGAATTTTGGTTAATTAATTTTCTCTGATTAAACATCCGTTTCAATAGAGAAGTCACAATAAGTCGTTTGTTACTATATCGCTTTCTAAGAGATTCCCACGCATGATAATAATTTGTTTCACTCACTTGAACATGACGTAATAATAATTCTGCTTCGCCGGTAACACTTGACTTCAAATAATGTAATTTCTGCACGTTGCTGATTGTAGAATTATTGTGTACGAGAGAAATAAACAAGTCTTGGAATGTAGTCCATTCTTCATAACTGCCAGAAAATTTTGGTAATTCTATTCTCGGTAATTTCACTGCTGGAACTGTTGTTTGCTGGGTGTCTGATGTGTTCATTCTATCAGTGGAAGGTGTAGGTTTTGACTCACTTGTATATAAAATGTCCTCCATTTCTGTTTTGATTTGCATCACAATATCTTCACACACATGGTATTGTTCATTTACGAAATACGGTAATAACTTACGTTGGTCTTTAGTCACACTTTTTAACAACGTGGTGTGCGCGGTACGAAACTGATTCCAATAATCGTCTATAGTTTTCATTCTCACTGATATATAACCACGCGTCAACCGTGACTTCGGGCATTTCTTATAGTTATCGTGCGCCCTTGTAATAACTTTAAAAATGTCTTCTAATTCACTCAATAATTGTTCCACGATTTCCATGATTGTTTATGAATCCTTACGCGTAAAATTATATTCACTTTGTAGCTAACACTTCCATCAACAATAGTTAGTAATTAGTTTAACGAAATTCCCACGAAAAACTGTCCAAAATATCGAAAATAATGAACGAGTCCGATCACTTTACGTGTTGTTTATAATTATGCACTTGATTCACAAAGGAATGCAGCTCGTCCTTCGCCCGGCCGGCCGGTCCCTATTGTTCTCTTATCAGTCGGGCTCGGCCGCTGCCGTCCGGCTCGATAGGCCACTATGATCCCTACGATAGCTTGCAATTAGGTCGACTTTGATTTTGTGGGTGAACTTTAAATAACACAACGTGTATCTCCTTCGGCTGTTTATTGGCGACTGGTTTAATGCAAGTTTATAGGTTTAACTCAACAATAACTTTTTCATTCATACAAACACTGTGAAAAACAAAGTTATTTTTTCAGACGAAAAATGATAGCGGTATTAAAATATGGTATGGTATATAATGTACCTACGGAACCCTACTGCGCGTGGCCCGACACGCACTTGGCCGGTTTTTTTGATATAGAAGAGATGTACTTAGAGTGTTGCAAACCATTTTTTTTAAGTATAGTATACTTCCGTTACCCTGCCTTTACATTTGAGACGCTTGTCTTCTTGTCAAATCTTTTCCTAAGTAAGTACTATAATATACAGACTTAATAATTATATCAACCTCCCTGTCATAAGGACATATATAAACGAAATTAATAATATGAGTACCTATAGTACAAAATTCAAAAATTCAAAATTCAAAAATAATTTATTCAGTCTAGGCTGTTACAAGCACTTGTGAATGTCATAGAAGCTACGCCATCGGTTCGCAAACCCTAAGCGGGAGACCTTGTAACGAGAAGAACCAACAAGAAACTCGTCAAGGGCTGCTTTTTTCTCCCTGTATATTTCATACAGAGTCGTCAACATTGAAAACCGGCCAAGTGCGTGTCGGGCCACGCGCCGAAGGGTTCCGTAGTTACCTTATACTATACCATATTTAATACCACCTATCATTTTTCGTCTGCAAAAATAACTTTGTTTTTCACAGTGTTGGTATGAATGACAAAGTTATATTTGCGGTTTTGGAAAATGTGCTATATCTCAAAAACTAATTACTACATCTCGTTCAAACCAATTTTGGTTGAAAGTTTTTATTAAGATCTACAGCATATATATTTTTTTTATTTTTCACTCTCTTATTTCAAAAGTTAAAGGGGGGGGGACACACATTTTACCACTTTGGCGGTTTATATCTTTCAAAAGTTGTCTTAGAAACCTCAATGTCATTTTCTTTAGACACCCAACACGTATTGGTTTGAAGAAAAAAATTTTTTTCAGATTACGGTCCATGTATGGGGAGCCCCCCCTTAATCTTTTATTTTTCTTATTTTTGTATTAAATTCGTTAAGCGGTAAACAGAATACATCTACCTACCAAGTTTCAACTGTGTAGTCTTAATACTTTCGGAATAAAGTGGCTGTGACATACGGACAGACAGATAGACAGACAGACAGACATGACGAATCTATAAGGGTTCCGTTTTTTGCCATTTTGGCTACGGAACCCTAAAAATGAGCTCCACATTTAAAGTGAGGTCATTTTCCATCACAATAATTATCAAAAGTTTACACACAATGGGTAGGTAGGTTAAAATTAAATATCTACTACATTCAGATAGGTAATTGTGAGAGTAAATAACTTTCAACTAGTTGAAAAATCACTCTGTCTGTTACTCGAACCAAAAAACACTTGATACAAGATATAAAAATTAAAAACGCAATTCTTACAATTCAATATGCGTTAAGATAGGTACTCAGAAGCAGACCCATTCCCACTGGCAGCCCTGGCACTACTATTTACTATATAACTTATTGCCACAATATCTGAAAAATCAAAATGGGGCCTCATTCAAAAATAATATAACCAAATGGCTCTTAGAGAAGTGTTTTATAGCACTAAATAATATTAAAATGGAATAATTAGTTTACATTTTATTAATCAGTTTGGTAAAGTTAAAAATTTTTTAGTTATATTATAAACGTTTGCATGTCTGCGAGCAGGCTGAACGCACGCACGTATTTATATTTAAGATCTGTAACAACTGTTTTTTGTGCAAATAAAATATTTGTATTTATGATGATATATACCTGGCATGTTATCTTGAGGTAGCTGTTGAATACTACCTTGACCGTGAACCTGGCACCCCCCACATTACAACGGTACAGGAGTTCTCCGCCGCGCAGTTCGCACGAGCACCCGGGGACGCTGGGACAGGCGGACGATGACACCACCAGCAGGAGTAAGGCTAGGCGATACCTGGAAATGGGATATACACATCATCATCATATCAGCCGCACGACCCCCACTGCTGGGTATAGGCCTCCCCCAAGGATCTCCACGACGGTCGGTCCTGCGCTGCCCGCATCCAGCGGCGCACCGCGACCGCGCACCAGATCGGTGATGGGATATACAAGGTATTTGAAAATAGTCTTGACCGTCAGCCATTTTTTATGTCCTCACTGCTGGGGCACAGACCTTCCTTATGGATGGATGAAGAGGATGGGCCATAACCACCACCACGCGGGCCCAATGCGGATTGGTGGGTGTTAACGACTGCAAATGCACACGGGACCAACGGCTAGCACGGAGGAGCTCAAGATTTTTGGTCACCCATCCCAGACCGACCCTTGCGAATGTTGCTTAACCTCCGCTATCGCTGGGTCAGGCGTTAAACCACTGCGCCATCGAGCTTCTCGGCCTAGCCGAATAGCCTTATAGCCGAATATGGTAGATAGGGACTATCAAACTGAACACTTTTTACCATAGGACCAACTCTGAAATCGCAAAAAAATGCTGTTTCATACAAAAATTAATAACGAAAATATCAAACAGTTGATTTTTTTTTGCGATTTCAGAGTCGGTCCCATAGTAAAAGTTGTTCAGTTTGATGGTCCCTGACTGCCATATTCGGCTGTATTTATAAGGCTATTTACAAACAGACTGAATTAACCGCGGGCCCAATGCGGATTATTGGGTGTTAATGACTGCAAATGCGACCGGGACCAAAGGCTTAACATGCTTTCCGCAGCACGAAGCAGCTCGTGTTGTCCAATATTTATTGTATTGTATATACAGGGTGATTTGTAATAGCCTTATAAAGCCAAATATGGTACATAGTATACCATGCATATAAGCCAGGAAAATAATTTATAAACCTTTAAAACCACTAACTTTTTGAAAAAAAAAACTTTTTATGATAAACTTCATAGTGCCAACCCGAGACCAAAATTATGTTTTGCTGAAATAAAACACTTTTTAACGGATACTAGCGCGGTTTTATTGAAAGTACTTTGGTATTTAGTTGGTATTTGGTTTGATTTTTGGTTTTCCCGACGTTTCGGCACCTTTGCAGCTGCCGTGGTCACGGGGGACTGAAGCTACCCGTGAGCCTACCCTCAAGCGATGAATTTTTTTAGACGTTCAGAAATTAAAATTTAACAAAATTTTTAATTATTTTATGTTGATTTATAATTTAATTTTATGAATTATTTAATGCTAAAAAGAGAGAGAATCTACTGAAACTACCACCATTTCATAAAATTGGGAGGCCCCTCCAAGAAAGAAATGGCGAAAGAAAACTTGGAGAGGATGCCGACCTCCGTCTTTTGTATTAATTTATTTATTTGCAAAAGGAACTAACCGTATCATTAGATCTTACAGTGTGTCATCATTTTATTTCATGTCTAGTGAGCGCGTAAGCTTGAGAAGTGAAAATTATGTTTTGCTTTTGCCTATTATAATAAGATCGATTATCAAATACAATAATCTATTTCCGTGTATTGTTGTCATTTTGCATTTTTCAATACAAATAAACAATAAAAAATTCTCAGTCACGTCACTATGTGGGGGTTTGTAGGGTATAATAATTTTCCGGGGTTGTATGCTTAGACGTGTGCGCCGATCGGCGTGGCGCACGCCGCCGGTCATTTTTGCCACGCCGCCGCCGCCGAATTTTTCATCGACGTCATCGGCGTCAAAATTCAAGTGTAACATGTGTAAGAAACAAGGAGAAAAGCATGTATTGCACTGCGTCTATACATTACTTTACACTACATTACATTATCTTTTTTGCATTAGTGATTGTTGCCATAGTGGTTTTTTGTTATTGTGATTTTATAATAGTATTTAGTCATCATTATCACATCAGCCGCACGACACCCACTGCTGGGTATAGGCCTCCCCCAAGGATCTTCACGACGATCGGTCCTGCGCTGCCCGCATCTAGCGGCTTCCCGCGACCTTCACCAGATCGTCTCGGTCGGTCCACCTTGTCGGGAGCCTACACAAGGAGCATCTCATCCGGTGTGCGGTTGATAATCCAACCTTTCCGCCCCAACCACCAATAGTTCTTCTCGCTCACTGCCACTTCAGCTGAGCAATTCTCCGAGCGATGTCAGTTACTTAAGTTCTCCTACGCATCTCCTCATTTCTGGTTCGATCACGCAGGGAAATGCCGACTATGGCTCTCTCCATAGCACACTGGGTGAGAGCCTTCTTATGAGACCAACAGTTAGCGACCACGTTTTACTACGGTAAGTCAACGCTGGTAACACACACTGTTCATAGACTTTTGTCTTGAGACACAGGTAAGTTGGACGCGAAGTTTTGTCGAAGCTTCCCGAATGTTGCCCATCAGACCTGGATAACCTGTATTCGACGAAGAGATCTCTTTTTCGAAGTTGAAATTATACGTAACTGGACTGTCTGTCCTTGGTAAACGTGATGGTCAGCAAATTCGAGTGTACTTTTCCCAACATGAGCTGGAATGGGTATGGGTACAACATGGGCACTCGACATGATTTTCGTCGTATCCATCTTTATTCTAAGACCCACTTTTTGGGAGGCACTACGGATATCTTCGAGCATTGTGTTCAAGTCTTCCATGGTCTCAGCCATAAGAACTATATCATCGGCAAAACGAAGGTGTGTTATGTACTGGCCATTAATGTTGATACCGAGTCCTTTTCAGTCCAAGAGCTTAAAGATGTCTTCCATCGCAGTTGTGAACAGTTTCGGAGATATAACGTCTCCCTGTCTCACACCTCGCTAAAGTTGGATGGGATCTGTGCTCTGATTCTGTACTCGGGCCGACATGGTTGCATTTTCTTATAAGTGCCTCAATAACTCGATATACCTAGTCCACTTGTTGCACCTCTGAAGACTGCAACACTGCCGGGTCTTAACTGAATCAAAGGCTTTCTCATAGTCCACGAACGCCAAGCAAAGTGGCAGTTTATACTCCTCGGTCTTCTGTATAATCTGCAGCAGCGTATGGATGTGGTCTATGTTGCCAAAGCATTTTCAAAACGCGGCTTGTTCGGGAGGTTGGAAGTCGTCGGACTTGCGAGCGCGACGATTCGTAGGATTCGTATTCTTCAAGAGGGTCTTGTCACCCTTTCTAAAGAACAGAATCACCTCACTTTCACCTCACTTATGTTCCATGTCTTCGGCGTTCTGCCCTCGACGATGAGTCGATGACGCAATTGAAAGGCTCCTGAACGTCTTCCATTTTACTTCTTAATTAATGCTTTAGATATAATTAAAGCTTTCAATTCTCTAAAAATGAAAAGCTCCACTGATTTATGGGGCATATCAGTTAAAGTTATTAATAATATTGTGCATACTATTGCCCCTTATCTTGCTGACATTTTTAATCGGTGTATTGATCAAGGAATATTTCCTGTACTTATGAAGTTTAGCAAGGTAATACCATTGTTTAAGTCAGGAGATAAAGAAGACCCTAGCAATTACAGACCAATATCGATATTACCTGCCCTAAGCAAAATTTTTGAAAAAATAATACTCGAGCAATTATTAGGTCATTTTAATGTAAATCAACTTCTGCACACCAAACAATTTGGCTTTACGAAAGGTCGTTCCACAACTGATGCTGGGGTTGCGCTTTTGAAGCATGTCTTTGAGGCTTGGGAGGGGTCTCGGAATGCCCTTGGCATTTTCTGCGACCTGTCCAAGGCTTTTGATTGCGTGGACCACTGGACGCTGCTGTTGAAGCTAAATCATTACTGTGTAAAAAATAATGCCCAAAAATTAATACTGTCGTATCTCAGTTCAAGAACTCAAACAGTTAATATCAATGGAGTAAGTTCATCAGGTTCTCATGTAAAAATGGGCGTTCCGCAAGGCTCCATTTTGGGCCCTTTCTTATTTTTAATATATATAAATGATCTACCCTTTTTTGCAGAGAGGTTCTGTGATATTGTTTTGTTCGCGGATGATACTTCTTTAATATTCAAAGTTGACAGGAATAAAACTGATTTTGAGGATGTGAACAAAGCACTCTCGCAGGTTCTTACTTGGTTTATTTTTTTTATTTTTTTTTTATTTTTATTTTTTTATTTGGAAAACAAACAGTCATTCATGAACATTGACCAATTAACAAGATTTTTCTTACAGACTAATAGTTTCACTATTTGCCAAAAAACAAGTAAAAGATACGAAACAGTGTACAAATGTAATGCCAAGTTGTTGAATAGAAAATTAATGTAAATAATTTAGAATTTTAACGAACTTACTGCAAAATATAAAATAGGAATGAAATAAAACACTATTATTATCTGATCTGAGACTAATATGATGTTCCATAAGGGTACTTTATTTTTTTTTTTTTATTTACTCACCTATTATTAACTATTAATTTTATTTATAAAAGTGTTTTATTTCAATACGCGCGTGAATCACGTGTTCTTATATAATATAATTACTAATATTATAAAGAAGTTTTTTTTTTTTTGTAATGGATAAACTCAAAAACTTTTGTTACGACTTAAGTCCTAAACCTACTTTTTAACTTGGGAACAGAACAATGAAATACATCTACATCAGATAAATTTACGTTTTCATTATATAATTTACATGCACGCTTGATAAATGTATTACTTGCATAACATGTTTTACTACCAGAAATATAAAACAAATCCTTACGGCGACATTGTCGTTCACGTCTGCGAGGCACCCGTATGTTAATATTTCCAAGCAGTGAAGGAGCGTCAAGGTAGTTATTTAAAATTTTAAAAAGAAGAAGTGCATCTACACAATCCCTGCGGATGTTCAGAGGTTGGAGGTGATGGCGTTCTGCTGATTGTTCGTAGTCTTGATATACGTTACCTATTCTATATTCAAGTGATTTCAAAAACTTTTTTTGTATTCTCTCTATTCTTTCTATATGACACCTGTGATAAGGTTTCCATACGGAACAAGCAAATTCCAGTCGACTCCGAACAAAGCTATTATACAAAATTTTATATACTAATGGATTTTTAAAAGCTTTACTAACACGTAAAATAAAACCTAGTTGACGATATGATTTGTCTAAAATGCAATCAATGTGTGGTATAAATGAGAGCTTAGTATCCATTAATACTCCTAAATCCCGTATTTGATTAACTCTTTTTATTTCTGTATTATTAAATGTGTATTTGCACAATATAGGATTCTTTTTTCTATAAAAACTCATCACATTACATTTATCCAGATTTAAAAATAATTTATTTTCAATACAAAATTGTTCAAATTTTAGCAGATCTTGCTGTAGTAAATCGCAATCTGTTCTGTTACGTATAATTCTATAAAATTTGGTATCGTCAGCATACATTAACGAACTTGAGTGGAGAAATATTTTAGACATATCATTTATATAAAGAGAGAATAATAATGGGCCCAAAAGCGAGCCTTGAGGTACCCCAGAACTGATCGTTTTGAAATCAGATGAATAACCAGGAAGAACAACTGCTTGACTCCTATTTTCAACATACGACTTAATCCACCTGAACAAATCACCATGAATGCCCAGAGCCCAGAGCTTTTTCAGTAAAGTATCGTGGCAAATTTTGTCAAAAGCCTTTTCGAAGTCAGCATATATTGCATCCACTTGATAACCTTTATCCATTGCTTTAAGAATGTCATCAGTAAAAATAAGAAGATTAGTGTCGACGGACCGACCCTTGTAAAAACCATGCTGCGAAACACTAATGTGTCGCTTGACAACATTTTTAAGCTGATCCACTATTAATTTTTCTAATAATTTTGAAAACTGACATAATTTAGAAATTGGCCTAAACTTTTCAATATTATTGCTGATCGTAATGATTGGTTTAATGTAAATAATCTCCAGCTTAATGCTAAGAAAACCAAATGTGTTAAATTCACTTTACCTAATGTACAGGCGAATCCCACTGAAATTGTAATCAATAATGAGAAATTAGATTTGCTCGATTCAACAGTTTTCTTGGGTGTAACTCTTGACAGTAAACTTTAATGGAATATGCATATCGCAGCTCTGGCTGGCAAGCTCAGCTCTGCTGCCTATGCTATTAGAAAAGTTAGACAGTTAACAGATGAAGAAACTGCCAGATTAGTGTATTTCAGCTATTTTCATAGCATTATGTCATACTGTATTCTTTTGTGGGGGATAGCAGCCGATATAAATACTATTTTTGTTTTACAAAAACGAGCAATAAGAGCTATTTATCAACTAAGTTCTAGAACATCTCTTAGGGATAGATTCAAAGAGATTGGTATATTGACAGCAGCATCACAATTTATATTAAACTGCATACTTTTCATGCGTCGCAATATTCATATTCATATTCATTTAATCCAACTTAAATAAATGATATTGAATATTAACTTATATACAAAAAATAGTGATTGGCACAATCGGAACACCAGAAATAAAGACAAACTTGTAATGCCTCAGTATAGATTAGAAAAAATCCGTGGTTCTTTCATAGGTCTTGGTATAAAGTTTTATAATAAAATTCCAAGTAATATTTTGGATTTACCATTTGAAAACTTCAAGACTCATGTAAAGAATTGTCTTCTCAAAAAAGGATACTATACCGTTAAAGATTACTTAATTGATAAAACAGCTTGGTCGTAGATTTTTCTATTCTATGTGAAAATTGAGAGAATTGTCCTACCTACTTAAAACGTATTGTAAGCTTTTTGACTCGACGCCTTAATGCGGGTAGCTTTAGTATGTCATGCTCACTTTAAACATTTCTGCGGTGGTGTCGTGTGAGGCGGGTCGTTACGTTCCCTCAAATATGGTTGAGCGAAACGATGGCTGGTTCATGCGTCATGCTCGTGAACGGGTGCTGCCAGTGGGAATGGGTCTGCTTCTGTCTGCTTGTACTAAGGGCGTCGCATATATTTTTTTTTCTTCATGTTTAATATTATCAATCTGTATGGCACTTCTTACTCAAAACATAAAATTAATAACTAATCCTTGTTTTGATTTCTCACTTTTTTATTGCTAATGACTAAAATGATTATTTTGCTTTCGTAATATTTTTTCGTATTTTTTCGTCTATAGTTTTGTAAGTAAAGGCTAATGAAAAGCTTTTGGATATTAGTTTTCAATTCGGTGCCTTAGGATGGGTAGCCTAAGTATGTCATGCTCTCTTTAATCATTTCTGCGGTGGTGTCGTGTGGGGCGGGTCGTTACGTTCCCTCAAATATGGTTGAGCGAAGCGATGGCTGGTCCATGCGTCATGCTCGTGAACGGGTGCTGCCAGTGGGAATGGGTCTGCTTCTGAGTACCTATCTTAACGCATATTGAATTGTAAGAATTGCGTTTTTACTTTTTATGTCTTGCATCAAGTGTTTTTTGGTTTGAGTAGCAGACAGAGTGATTTCTCAAATTCTCAACTAGTTGAAAGTTATTTACTCTCACATTTACCTATCTGAATGTAGTAGATATATTTAATTTTAACCTACCTACCCATTGTGTGCAAACTTTTGTTAATTATTGTGATGGAAAATGACCTCACTTTAAACGTGGAACTCATTTTTCAATGTTGACGACTCTGTATGAAATATACAGGGAGAAAAAAACCGGTCAAGAGCGAGTCGGACTCGCGCACCGAGGGTTCCGTACAATCATAAATATATTTGGATATGTTACTTTAGTAGTCTTTAAAAAAGTAGGATAAACGGCAGACAGGTGGAAGGGCGAACAGGCGGACAGTTAATTTACAAATCTTAGCCACAGCTGCTTATGTGACTGAAAAACGTTTCAGCCACTCCACATTGCAAACTGTTTATATTACTAAGTAGGAACTTATTCTTCGTTTATTCGTACGGCAAATAGTACGTAATTATATTAGAACCAGCCACCAATTTATTATTGTAGTATTATTAGGGCGCGCCATCTCTTGACCAATAGTGGAACTATTTTATGTTTCTTAGGTTAGCATGCTTAGGACAGCGCCATCTGTTGACTGGTAGTAAAACTAAAGAATTTTTGTTTGTTTTTTTAATTTCTAAAAAAGTGTGTTATATTGAGACATCGTTTTATTTTTCCTGTAATCTTTACATAAACTACTATCACATAGAATTATTTCAGATTTTTCTCTTTGCAAACTTCGGAGATAAGGGGGGGAACGGTATTTCTTTTTACATTTTTCATCATAAGTCGAAAACTATGCGGCCTAAGAAAAAACCGGCCAAGTGCGTGTCGGACCACGCGCAGTAGGGTTCCGTAGGTTCATTATACCATACCATATTTTAATACCGCTATCATTTTTCGTCTGAAAAAATAACTTTGTTTTTCACAGTGTTTGTATTTGCGGTTTTGGAAAATGTACTATATCTTGAAAACTAATTACTATATCTCGTTCAAACCAATTTTTGTTGAAAGTGTTTATTAAGATCTATAGCTTATATTTTTTTTAGATTTTTCACCCTCTTACTTTAAAAGTTAAAGGGTTACACACATTTTACCACTTTGGCGGCAAATATCTTTCAAATGGTTGACTTTGAAAAAAAATAGTTTTAGGAACCTCAATGTCATTTTTAAAGACCTATCTATAGACACCCCACAAGTATTGGTTTGATGAAAAAAAATATTTTCAGTTTCAGTTCCATGTATGGGGAGCCCCCCCTTAATCTTTTATTTTTTTTATTTTTGTGTAAAAATCGTAAAGCGGTTCACAGAATACACCTACCTACCAAGTTTCAACTATGTAGTCCTAATACTTTTGGAATAAAGTGGCTGTGACATACGGACGGACAGACAGACAGACAGACAGACAGACAGACAGACAGACATGACGAATCTATAAGGGTTCCGTTTTTTGCCATTTTGGCTACGGAACCCTAAAAAGCAGCCCTTGACGAGTTTCTTACCGGTTCTTCTCGTTACAAGGTCTCCCGCGTAGGGTTTGCGAACCGATGGCGTAGCTTCTATGACATTCACAAGTGCTTGTAACAGCCTAGACTAAATAAATTATTTTGAATTTTGAATTTTTTGACCATCCACGCTGATTACGCCGATGACGTCGCCGCCGCCGACAATTTAGACGCCAGACGCCGCCGCCGGTCAAATGACCATCGGCGCACATGTCTATATGCAATATGCATTGTACCCTATATCTACCACATTCGGCTTCAAAGGCTATAAACCAATCAGCCTGTACGAGGGTGGTTTGATAAGTCCATGACTTTGTAAAGAAGAACCATCTTTTTTCGCCATATTTTGACTTCAGAATAGAAGGAATTTCGCAATTCGATTGAATATTTTTTTTATCGTTGTTTGCGCGTATCTTTGACATTTAAGGACCGATTTTGATGATTCTTTTTTTGTTCGATTGAATTTTCTTGCGAGATGGTCCCGTTTATTGTTTCTTTTATTCAAATCAGTTCAGTAGTTTTCAAATAATCCTGAATCTCACGTTTGGCTGAGCCAATATTTATACCTAAATAATATACCTAAGTACACTACCTAATATAGAAGGTAATTACACTAAAAATAAAAAATAAATATTCAAAAAAAAACAAAAAAAATGACTTCAAAAAACCTGTCTCTAAAAAGCAAGAAATAATATTCTAATCATTTGATACGCATTATCATTGTTATAATAAAAACACGTCTATTGAAGTCGGGTGGGGCTTTAAAAATAAAAATTAACTGAAAAAATATATTTTTTTTAAACACGTTTTAAACGGACTAAATTATTACAGGCGCATTTTGTAAAATTTATCATCCATATTGTCTTTAGCATGCGCCCCACGTTTTTAGGTTTAAAATTTATGTGGGTATAGGGTTAAAAATATATACAGAAGAATTTATTTTTGACTTTTCAGTCTGTTTTTACTAATCCGTTTTAATGTTTTTAGTCCGATTTATTTCTAATAATTTAGTCCGTTTTAAAAACGTGTTTTAGTTCGATTTTTTTGTAATAATTTAGTCCTTTTCAAAAACGTGCTTTAAAAACATTTTTTTTCCAGTATTTTTTTATTCTAAAAGCCCCACCCGACTTCAATAGACGTGGTTTTATTATAACAATGATATACTGAAGTGAACGATTTATTTCAAAGTTAAGAACTAGTTCACTTATCTGCGTCTAGCTCAGCTACGCTAGTAATATAATAAGTCTATGGATATTTTTTTAAATTTTATTTCGGTAGACACAATTTATTTTATTGATGTGACCCAGATAGACACGCGCTTGACCGCCATCAATTTACGCCAATGAAGCGATCGATGATGCGATCTACAATTTAACGCGCTTGTTTAGAAGATACATAGTTGATATTATGTCTGTGATACATCGCGACTTGAAAGCCCCTAGATTGTATAGACGACAGAACATCAGGTTGTTAAACTGCGAAAACAGCTTTTATTACGTAGGGCATAAAGGTGGTCTCAAGGTCAACATGTATAGTCTGAGGTGCTGTCATACCTAGGGTTGCCAACTTTTTTGTATCAAATATAGTATTTTTAAGATAATTACGTGTAAAAATATAGTAGATGGCGAAAAAGTGCAAAAAATATAGTAGGTTTCCGTTTTGTATGGAGCATTTTAAAGAAGTTGCATTTTCCATACTAACATTTTCTTAATTTAGTGTTTAAACACTTTCAAATTATTATGCAATTTTGTGCATTATATTTATTGATGACCACTATGATAGTTATGTATGATATCATAGTTGGTTGTCATAATCATAATAAAAATTCTAAATAATAAATAACAAGGCATTGTAGCAACTTTAACACCTTAGAATAGAGGTTAATATAAGGGTCTGTGTCACAGAATAGATATAGGTATGTAAGTGCGGTAATTTCAAACCTTGAACTCCCACTATTTATTTTATACCGGGTGTATGGGACAGCTTGGCAAAAACTGAAACAGTAGCTTCAGACCATGATTTATGATTAAAAATAGCTGGAATTTTCCTCATGAAAATTTTCTAATTTTCCGACTTTCTTCCGAAGTTATCAACACATCACAGATTAAGTGGAAGAAAAGTCGGAAAATTAGAAAATTTTCCTGAGGAAAATTCCAGCTATTTTCAATGATAAATTATGGTCTGAAGCTACTGTTTCAGTTTTGGCCAAGCTGTCCCATACACCCGGTATAAGAAGGTAAATTTTTCTTAATTTTTTCACTTTTTTAAAATATAGTAGTTTTGCCAACTATATATTTTTTCAAAAAATATAGCAGGCAAGCCCTCGATATAGTAGGAACCTACATATTTATACAAGATTATTTTTAGTTTATACAAAACCTCTCGTGGGGTTGATCAGACCATCAAACTGAACAACTTTCATTATGGGACCAACCTCGAAATCACGAAAAAAAAGCTATTCCATACAAAAGTACAATCCTACTACTCCATCGAAATGTATGAAACAGCAGTTTTTTTTTCGCGATTTCAAAGTTGGTCCCATAATCAAATGAAAGTTGTTCAGTTTGATGGTCTGATCAACCCCACGAGAGGTTTTGTATAAACTAAAAATAACCTTGTATAGTTCAATAGTCATTTATTTGCTATTCTTGTGGTAGGTACAAAAAGATCTTATGAGCTAACAAGTTCACACAAGAACCCTGAAGGGCACTGCAAAAAAGAAAAAAAAAATATATAATACATTGTCAATTTGTCAAAAATAATAAAAAAAGACAATAAAAATTAAGTTAATTTCAGATGTCGCATTAAAGTTATTAAATTAGATTGAATAAATAATTAAATGAACTCCAAAAACAAAAGCTATCGATTTAAATAATAAAGTAGGATAATGAATATGCAAAAGTCACATAGATGAATCATCAAAAATAGTACATTATGATACAAGTTAGCTTAAGTTGCTTATTGCACACAAGGCTGTGGGTTGCAGCCCGAGCCGCAGGCGAGGGCGTAACTCAGCCGAGTGTGCAATAAGTAAGAGCTCACGAGTTTCATACGACGTTTTTCAACACATTTGCGAGGAAAAAACAAAGTAATTTACCACACAGCAACAAATACGACAAAAACAAAATAATAATCATGATGAGAAAAGGCGCGCAGGTTTATTTTTGTTTTTTTCACACGCCCAATGCAAGAATATTTTTCAAACAAAGAGGTTAGTGAGCATACAGCCTACTTCAAAATTATAAATTTAAGTGATAAAATGCTAATATTTTAATATTTTATAACAAAATATTGTAAATTAGGAATAATTTGATACTAATAAATATTTGTTTGACTTAATTAAGGATCTACACATTTATTTATTCCAAAAATGCAAATGAATTTTCAGAGGCATAAAACCTCTTTGTTGTAACTAAAAAAATAACTGTATTACCCGGTTAAATTGAAAATGCCCTGTTTACTCGCACAGAACTTGCAGTAAGGTACCTATTTAACTTTGAAGGGATAATTCTATAACCAACTAGTGATTTATATATTATTGCACGCGTTTGTTATAGCTCGGTTTATGGCCCTAAAAGCGATGTATTAGGGCTCACTTTACGAGCAAGTGTGTTGAAAATTATTTTAAGGAATAGTAACATTTTTGAGCCAGGTGCTTATAAAGATTAATTTTAAATGAATTTATTTTGTCAATATTTTAAATCGGCACTGGAATTCTATTAAATATTTTTATGGACATGGAATAGGTTCACCATTTCCAATTTTGATGGGACTGTAGCCATTTTTTTATAGGTCTTAAATTTTCAGGACGGGAATAAAGATGAAACCAGTGCATATTGTTTTTTACCAGAAGGCATATTTACAGGATATATAAACAAGTTAACGTTAATATTTTAAATTTAAGGCTGTATATTTGCATTTCAACGAAATTAGTGTTTTTCCAATGAAGTTTTCTAAAGAATGAAAGCATTATTATTGCTGTAAACTTTAGTTTTAGGAAACAAAATTCTTAAATTAGTGCCGTATAGAGAGAAAAACATAATAAATTGTCAGATATTTTAAAACGAAGACAATCTGTTCAAGTGGAATTTCAAATTTGCTTGTCAGAGGTATTTTTTAAAAACGTTTCAGCTGTAACAAATAAGAATACGACTCATATTTTTTTTTTTCACTTATTGTTTGTATTGTCAAGGAGTTTCCTATAGAGAGAAAATTTAAAAAAATGCTTTTAATCACAGAGAAATAAAATATAAAAAATGCTCAAATTGGTACACTTTGACATGTTTTTTTTTCTGGTATTTACAAAATAAAGTAATTTTTAATTTTTCTTAGGAATAATGAGGTATTTGTCTAATGTATTGCATGTTTTGTGTATACATATCTATTTAATAATTTAATAGGAATTTTCAAAGTTCGCCCTCACTACTACTCGCGCAGAGTTGTTTTGATCATTTGTATTGAAAATTTAAAAATAGAACGTGATGCGACTCTACAGCCTTAATAAAATATTCTCTACAGCTCGTCATTGAGTCTATATTTGCAAGTACTTACTCGGATGCATTTCTTTTGCATTCATTTTGTGCAAGTTACCCCACATTACTACGCCATAGCGGAGCCGAGAGTCAGCGTACGCAAAATAGGTGCTCATTGCTGCTTTCAGATCAGTGGTTTTTTAGGGTTCCGTACCCAAAGGGTAAAAACGGGACCCTATTACTAAGACTCCGCTGTCCGTCTGTCTGTCTGTCTGTTTGTCTGTTTGTCTGTCTGTCTGTCAGCAGACTGTATCTCATGAACCGTGATAGCTAGAAAGTTGAAATTTTCCAGATGATACAAAAACAGAATAAAAGTAATATTTAAGAGGCCCCATACAACAAACGTGATTTTTTTGCCGTTTTTTGCTCGATATTAATAACGACAACAGGGAGACAGTTGGAATTTTCACAGATGATGTATTTCTATTGCCGCTATAACAACAAATACTAAAAACAGAATAAAATTAATATTTAAGGCGGGCTCCCATACAACAAACTTATTTTTTGCCGTTTTTTGGTACGGAACCCTTCGTGCGCGAGTCCGACTCGCTCTTGACCGGTTTTTATTTAATTTTGTGAGCTTGATAGTTTGATTACTATTTTTTCAACACACTTGCTCGTAAAGTGAGCCCTAATACATCGCTTTTAGGGCCATAAACCGAACTATAACAAACGCGTGCAATAATATATAAAACACTAGTTGGTTATAGAATTATCCCTACAAAGTTAAATAGGTACCTTACTGCAAGTTCTATGCGAGTAAACAGAGCATTTTCTATTTAACCGGGTAATACAGTTATTTTTTTTAGTAACAACAAAGAGGTTTTATGCCGCTGAAAATTCATTTGCATTTTTGGAATAAATAAAGGTGTAGGTCCTTAATTAAGTCAAACAAATATTTATTATTATCAAATTATTTCTTATTTACAGTATTTTGTTAAAACATATTAAAATATTAGCATTTTATCACCTAAATTTATAATTTTGAAGTAGGCTGTATGCTCGCTAACCCCTTTGTTCGCAAAATATTCTTGCATTGGGCGTGTGAAAAAAACAAAAAAAAAACCTGCGCGCCTTTTCTCATCATGATTATCATTTTGTTTTTGTCGTATTTGTTGCTGTGTGGTAAATTACTTTGTTTTTTCCTCGCAAATGTGTTGAAAAACGTCGTATGAAACTCGTGAGCTCTTACTTATTGCACACTCGGCTGAGTTACGCCCTCGCCTGCGGCTCGGGCTGCAACCCACAGCCTTGTGTGCAATAAGTAACCTAAGCTAACTTGTATCATAATGTACTATTGAAAAGTGATCCTTCCAATTCAAATGAACATCAATATTTTAAACCGAGTAGTAGAGAATAGTAGGGTTGGCAACCCTATGTGTACCTATCAACGACTTATCAACCATATTCGGCTTTAAAGGCGAATAGGAAATTTATCAGCAGGAAATAGACTTAAGTAAGGAGTTCCACTCTTTCTTTCTACTCTCATCACATCTAAATCAAACTAAACACGAAAAAAACTTACATTTTTACTGCGTCAATCCTTTAATCACCACTTAATGTAACAAACATCACATCAAAATCAATCAGGTTACTGTTATCAAATTAATGGGTAATTATTAAATAATATTTATATTTATTCACAATTGCATTTTGCATACGACAGTATCGGGGCTAACAGTTTGTTCAATACTAAAAGCGGTATGTGATTTTATTTTGGGATGGGATTTGGCGATACGTGTGCGAGTGGGGAGAACTAGGGTAACCATACGTCGGGCTGTCATTCGTCATTTCGTTATTTATTCATTTGGAAGTTTTGGAACACCAACTTGATTATGTATTTCATTTACATATGGGTTTTTCTTACATAGTTTTACATATACATAATAGGTTCACCGCTTAATTTCTAATTTTTACGTCAAAAAATTGACACATCTTGATGTAATGCCATAGGTCGCGGAAAGATCCTAGAGATCTGAAATTGAGATATACCTACTAATAATTTCAGAAATCATCATCAGAAATAATATTAGTTCCACTACTTCCACTATCGGTCAAGAGATGGCGCTGACCTAAACTGCAATATTCTACACCGAATATTTTCTTACGAATAGGTACTATAGCCTCGCCAAAGAAAAACATTTCACGACTTATTACCGAAATGTTCTCCATCTTACCTACTCGAAATTTGTTTTAGATGAAGCACAGATTGTTTACATAGACAACGTTCTACGCCGCTAAATTACGGCCGTAATATGACGGCACTGTCATCCTAGGAACCCTAGTTTTAGGTACCTCTACGAATGAAGCTCATAAAAGGCTCCCGGTTACTGAATTGTATTTATGATAGTACGGAACCCTCGGTGTGCGAGTCCGATTCGCACTTGGCCGATTTTTAGGGTTCCGTAGCCTAATGGCAACAAATGTGTGTCTCCCCTCCCTTTAACTTTTGAAATAAGAGAGTGAAAAATCTAAAATAAATATATGCTGTAGATCTTAATAAACACTTTCAACGAAATGGTTTTAACGAGATATATTTAGTAGTTTCAGAGATATAGCACATTTTCCAAAACCGCAAGTATAACTTTGTCAATCATTACCAACACTGTGAAAAACAAAGTTATTATTGCAGACGAAAAATTATAGTGGTATTAAATATGGTATGCTATAAAATAACTACGGAACCCTACGGCGCGTGGCCCGACACGCACTTGGCCGGTTTTTCTAGGTACAGAACTATTTACATACCTATACGAATGAAGCTCATAAAAGGCTCCCGGTTACTGAATTATATTTATGATGGTAGGGTGAATATGCCTATTACCAGCCTCCCCTAAGATTTCTGAAATTTGAATCTCTGTTACTGCCACAATTACGGTCTTAAAAATACTGTTAATACAGTTTTAAGAAGCTTGATTAATCTTTATTACGAAAAAGTACTTAGACTTACGTAGTTTTGTGGAAAAAAATAGAGGAGCGTTTATATGCACGACGGGCAAAAAACTCTAATTCCAACCGTCTTAGCCCTAATATCAGTCGCTTTGTTCCCTAATTCCAGCCGGGTATACGGTGTTCCAAAATAAAACAACCATTTTATATGAAATCAAAGAATATTAATTTGGTAACAATAACGATAATAAAATACTAGAGGCTTTAAAATTATGATTCCCATAAAAAATCATTGAATCTTTCATGTCTCCTGTAGATATTAATCAACTTAGAATACGTATACAAATATATAAAAAATTGCGTAAAAACTATAACTTTGGTCTAATACACATATAATCATCGTTGATTATATTATGTGGAACTCGTGTACGAGATGGTTTTATTATTTGAAACTTTTTAAAGCGTTTTTTTAAGAAATGGAATTCAATATACATTTTTTTATATTGAATTTATTTTCTGTTTCTATGGTTGATGAAAAGTACGATTTCAATTATTTTTACTTTTTACATGTAATTAAAAAAAACGAAATAATTAAAATCATATTTGAGAACATCCTGTATATTGCTGTAAAGATTTGAAGACCGACTGGAGTTAGCTTCTAATATAGTTCCTTATGTCAGCCCCTAATTTGCAGAACAAATAACTTTGGAATTGAACATTATTCACCCGGCTGTATTTAGGTCACTGGGTGCAGGGTTAGTAAGTCTTGTGAATAGCATTACAAATGCCAACTTTAAGACGAGCAAATTAAGATGAATTTGATTTCTTAAGCGAAAGATAAATACCCAACATCAGCCCCCGGCTGATAATAGAAAGTTATGGAAAATCACCCAGCCCCCCCTTTTTTTTGAAATTAGTAAATTTATTTATTTATTATTAATTAAAGCTTAAAAGCATAAAAATAGCATCATGCCTTTGTAAACACACTTCCGAAAGTTCGCATTGATCGTTCTTTTATACTGTTTTTCAAACATAGTCGACTCTACTCGGTCTCAGTGAACATTATTGCTCGTTGTGTGAATTGTAGGTGACGTGATGAGGTAATAGTGATTTTCCAACGTAGATGATTAACTAGGGGGGCTCTATTAAACAGTTTCCGATTTTTATTGTTTTTTAATTAAAGAAAAGCAAAACCTTTTGGGGGCTGGAGTTAGACATATCCACCCTACGTAACCCTCGGTGTGTGAGTCCGACTCGTGCTTGGCCGGTTTTTTTAAGTTCGAAATTATTCAGAAACAACATTAGGTATTCAAGTCGAAATTGCTTTAAATAATTTGTATAATCAATATACACAATAGTGTAGAAGCATTTCTCTTTAATCGCTATAGTAATTTACTACGAATTGATTTAGTGATTTTTGCGCCAAATCGGTCTCGCTCCCGCGCGCGTCGTTTTCTCATCTCTATCTCGCTTTATTTTAAGAATAGCTCCTTAAATTTACACAGGGAATCACGTAGGTACTATGGGCAACAGCGTCGCTTAACCAGTTTGCAACAAAATTCGTGTGCGCGCGTATCGCCCCTGCACGAACTAAACGTATGTGACAGCGGGCGCGGCGTGCAAGCGATTTTAACCTTAGCAGCGGTTAATCGACGCTGTTGCCCATGGTACTTATTCACTCGACACGACAGTCGCTCGACTGCAGCGAGTCCAGTGACTCGTCACTGGTGGCGAGACTGACAAGCGATAGAAAACGGTACTTACTACAGGTGCCGGTGCCGGCATATAACTTGGCAAGACAAAGATGAGATAAACCATGCGCCGAGTTTAGTGTTTGTAACTACTGAGCATCTTTTGTCTCGTTTTTATCTTGCCAAGTTACGTGCCGGGCGGTATACCTACTAACTGAGAGAATCCATTTCACGAACGAGCATTTGTTGCGAAAGTTTTTGTTCGTGTAGGCCGCGTAGCAAACTAGACCACGTTGTCCGCAAATTTAACACATTTTAAGATATTCGTTTTAACGTACCTACCTATTAACTTAAATGTTTCACGAATAATGTGGTCGAGTTTGCTACGCGAATAAAAATTCGCGCAACAATGTGCTCGTTCGTGGAACGAATGCTCCGCGGACTAACGCCATTTTAGCGCAAATTGTATTCAGAGTGACAGTTTAACGTTTAGTCCCACCGTTTTTAAGGATTAAAATGTGCATTGTGATTGGTTTACAAGTATTAAACCAGGTTTTGTTAGAACAGTCTTGCACCCCAGTTTGTGAAACATCTCTGAATAAGACAGTAAGCGTCTGGAAGCGTTAGGATACACAGAAAGAAAGCTGGTAGCCGGCGCTGATCTACCAGCGCTTATCGGCGCTGGTCCACTCAGGTAGCCGGCGCAGGCATTTATATGAACAAGTGCGATAAGGACTTTGTTCATATAAATGCCTGCGCCGGCTACCTGCGTGGACCAGCGCCGATAAGCGCTGGTAGATCGGCGCCGGCTACCAGCTTTCTTTCTGTATACGGTCTTAGAAAGCGTCGTCGAACAAGTTACCATTCAATACACTCTATGGCGAAATCACTCGACGCGAAGCGAGTGATTCAAAATACACACCTCGAGTGGTGCTGCATTAGGGTAGCCAACTTCTTTTGCATCAGTATTTTCAAGATTATTACGTATAAAAATATAATAGATGACGAAAAATTCCAAAAAATATAGTAAGTTGCCGTTTTGTATGCAGGATTTTGAAAAAGTTGTATTTTTCATACTTAAACATTTTCATAATTTATTCAACAACCATAAACACAAGTTTTTTTGCCTTTGTTAAATTTTTTCACTTGAAAAATATACCTAGTAGTTTTGCCTACTATAGATTTTTTCAAAAAATAAAGTTGGTGAGCCCGCAATGTAGTAGGATACTATATTATACATCATGTATAAAAAAAACCCTGTCAGATCCTGAAAAAGATGATAGTGTTGCTGAAACTGAACAAACACGATAATAGTACATTATGATACAAGTAAGCTTAGGTTACTTATTGCACACAAGGCTGTGGGTTGCAGCCCGAGCCGCAGGCGAGGGCGTAACTCAGCCGAGTGTGCAATAAGTAAGAGCTCACGAGTTTCATACGACGTTTTTCAACACATTTGCGAGGAAAAAACAAAGTAATTTACCACACAGCAACAAATACGACAAAAACAAAATTATAATCATGATGAGAAATGGCGCGCAGGTTTTTTTTTTTGTTTTTTTCACACGCCCAATGCAAGAATATTTTACGAACAAAGGGGTTAGTGAGCATACAGCCTACTTCAAAATTATAAATTTAAGTGATAAAATGCAAATATTTTAATATTTTTTAACAAAATATTGTAAATAAGAAATAATTTGATAATAATAAAATATTTGTTTGACTTAATTAAGGACCTACACATTTATTTATTCCAAAAACGCAAATGAATTTTCAGCGGCATAAAACCTCTTTGTTGTTACTAAAAAAATAACTGTATTACCCGGTTAAATTGAAAATGCTCTGTTTACTCGCATAGAACTTGCAGTAAGGTACCTATTTAACTTTGTAGGGATAATTCTTTAACCAACTAGTGTTTTATATATTATCGCACGCGTTTGTTATAGTTCGGTTTATGGCCCTAAAAGCGATGTATTAGGGCTCACTTTACGAGCAAGTGTGTTGAAAAAAATGTTTATACTCCCATACAAAATGTATTGGTCAGCTAACCACTTACTATGAAAAGGTAAAAAAAATATAAAAAATATTAAAAACACGACTGCCCTGCCAAAAACGAACTGAAAAGTTAAATTACAAGTGTCATTGCAGTCGGGGGACCGTTTTGTAGTACAATTTTTAATTATAAATTTTAAGTATTATTATGTTAAGAATTTTATGATCCAAAGTTGGTCGAAATAAATGATTATTATTATTATTATTAATCAAAGAGGTCCCCCGACTGCAATGACACTTGTTATTTAACTTTTCAGTTCGTTTTTGGCAGGGCAGTCGTGTTTTTAATTTTTTTTTAATTTATTTATTTTTATTTCACTCATTTTAGTGACAAATTATATAGTTTTTAAATGTGCTCATTTTTCATTTGATGCCCATATTGTAATAATTGAAGAAAAAAAATTTTTTTCACATTTGAAAATGGCGTCGTGCCGTCGCCATATTGATTTAAAAAAAATATAGCCAGTGTCACTCGGAACAATGTAAGGATTCTAACGATACCCCATACCACCCTAATACAACCAAAGTTGAGTTATTTAGAAGTTATGGTGGAATAAAGAAACTCACATACCCACAAACATACTTGAACCCTGAACACATATACACTCCTTTTTCTTTGGAGAACGTAGTTCAGTTTTAGCAACACCGTGTAGTTCCGTTTCAGGATCTGACAGGGTTTTTAGGGTTCCGTAGCCTAAATGGCAAAAAACGGAACCCTTATAAATTCGTCATGTCTGTCTGTCTGTCTGTCTGTCTGTCCGTATGTCACAGCCACTTTATTCCGAAAGTATTAAGACTACACAGTTGA
The DNA here is from genome assembly GCA_943789525.1 of Agriphila geniculea. Classification (NCBI taxonomy): domain Eukaryota; kingdom Metazoa; phylum Arthropoda; class Insecta; order Lepidoptera; family Crambidae; genus Agriphila; species Agriphila geniculea. The sequence goes on along the minus strand of OX038898.1, from coordinate 14,156,576 downwards.
AACTTGGTAGGTAGATGTATTCCGTTAACCGCTTACCGAATTTAATACAAAAATAAGAAAAATAAAAGATTAAGGGGGGGCTCCCCATACATGGAACTGAAACTGAAAAAATTTTTTTTCTTCAAACCAACACGTGTTGGGTGTCGTCTATAGATAGGTCTTTAAAAATGACATTGAGGTTTCTAAGACAACTTTTTCTCAAAGTTAACCGTTTCAAAGATATACATCGCCAAAGTGGTAAAATGTGTGTCCCCCCCCCTTTAACTTTTGAAATAAGAGAGTGAAAAATCTAAAAAAAATATATGCTGTAGATCCTAATAAACACTTTCAACCAAAATTGATTTGAATGAGATATAGTAATTAGTTTTTGAGATATAGTACATTTTCCAAAACCGCAAATATAACTTTGTCATTCATACAAACACTGTGAAAAACAAAGTTATTTTTTCAGACGAAAAATGATAGCGGTATTAAAATATGGTATGGTATAATGTACCTACGGAACCCTACTGCGCGTGGCCCGACACGCACTTGGCCGGTTTTTTAATACATCATGTAAGGTTGGCAACCCTAGTCTGCATGTATGATAAATAATAATTATACTACAGTTATCTCTATTCGCCTAATTAAGTATAGTTATTCGGAAAACCCAGTTTTGATAATGTTATTGAAAACAATATTGTGATTAAGTGTTATTAATAATAGGTACTGAATTTAAATTTATCGCTCGTCCAGCTATGTAATACAACCATTAAATTAATTGTTTATACAATTATAAAGCTTTCCGGCTGTTTCATCTCCTCTACAGGTCGCATTTCTCAACCGATTCTGGTGAAATTTTGTGAGTAGGTTCGATAATTATATATAACTGTTTAGTCAAGCCAATTTTTCCAAATTTAAAAAAAAAATATTCACCCATTGTGAAAAATTATCAAAATTAGAATCACCATCTAGCTGCGAATACTCACGTACCTTACCTACTGTGTGTTTTGAAAACTACATGGCGACATTTTATTTTATTTTTTGCGAGGTCTACCAGCTCACGGAGCCACTAGTAATATTAGGGAAAAGTCTTTTCTGGTTTTATACTAGCGGCCGCTCGCGACTTCGTCCGCGTGGACATTCGAAAAATCCTTTGACCGGATTAAAAGTACCCTTTGTTCGGTTAAGGACAGATTCGGTTTAGGACAGATTAGGTTTACGACAGATCCTGTTTAGGACAGACTCATACAACGTGTTATAATAAATCCCATAATGCCGAATTTGGTAGAAAGGGACCATCAAACTGAACAACTTTTACTATGGGACCAACTCTGAAAATGCGAAAAAAAATCAGCTGTTTCATACATTTTGATATTTTCGTTTTAATTTTTGTATGAAAGAGCTGATTTTTAGGGTTCCGTAGCCAAAATGGCAAAAAACGGAACCCTTATAGATTCGTCATGTCTGTCTGTCTGTCTGTCTGTCTGTCCGTTCGTATGTCACAGCCACTTTATTCCAAAAGTATTAGGACTTCATAGTTGAAACTTGGTAGGTAGGTGTATTCTGTGAACCGCTTTACGATTTTTACACAAAAATAAAAAAATAAAAGTTTAAGGGGGGGCTCCCCATACATGGAAATGAAACTGAAAATATTTTTTTTCATCACACCAATACTTGTGGGGTGTCTATAGATAGGTCTTTAAAAATGACATTGAGGTTCCTAAGACTATTTTTTTTCAAAGTCAACCGTTTGAAAGATATATGCCTCCAAAGTGGTAAAATGTGTGTCCCCCCCCCTTTAACTTTTAAAGTAAGAGGGTGAAAAATCTAAAAAAAGATATAAGCTATAGATCTTAATAAACACTTTCAACGAAAATTGGTTTGAACGAGATATAGTAATTAGTTTTCAAGATATAGTACATTTTCCAAAACCGCAAATATAACTTTGTCATTCATACAAACACTGTGAAAAACAAAGTTATTTTTTCAGACGAAAAATGATAGCGGTATTAAAATATGGTATGGTATAATGTACCTACGGAACCCTACTGCGCGTGGCCCGACACGCACTTGGCCGGTTTTTTATTTCACGATTTCAGAGTGGTCCCCAATAAAAGTTGTTCAGTTTGATGGTCCCTATCTACCATATTCGCATTAGGGGTTATTTATAACACGTTGTACTTATATTTCGCACCCTCCAAACGATAACGTTCTAACTCCAAAAACCTGATTTTAGAGCCGTTCAAAGTTTAAAAAAATCAAAAATTAATTTTAGCTTATTTTGTATTGTGGCTCGGCTATCTAGCCGGAGAGCAAACTAACTATTGTAGTGGGCGGGATTCTTCTTAAGAAAAAGGATAAACTTTGAGATAATACCATTTTTACTCGTTACTTGCACACTTCTTACAACAATATCGGTACAATGGCAACAATATGGCGGCAGCCTGGTTTTGTGAGTCGTACAGGCGGGCGCCGTGGTAGTGTCGCCATTTTTCAGAGCTTGAGTGACCTAAAGTAGCCGAATTTAAACCAAGGTAGCCTAAAGTAGCCTAAATTTCAAAACTAAAATAAAAACATAGTTTTTTCTTAACAATTTATTACTGTTAACAATTTATTTGTGTTCAGTAGGTACTGTGATTCTGTTTCTGCGTAATACTTTTTATTACAAACTTTCGCATTTAAATAATATTAGTCGAACATAAAGAAAAACATCTCGTGCATAGGTAATTAGATACTCACTCTTAAATGCTGGAAGTTTTTCACACTCATCTTTAATAGTTCTATGGAAAAGCGATAATGGGCCAAAACTGTTTTCGGTGGCGCCATCAGTCAATGGGACCACGGTTGAATTATTTTTTCCGTTGTCTCGTCAGTGGGTCCGGACGTCCAATAGAGCTATGGAAAAGAAAGGGATAATGATCTTGATTCACATATTTTCCGTGATTTTCCATTTTTGTCACAATCATGATACAAACCTTTGAAATCAGACCACGAACGAAATGAACATGCACTGGAGAAGTTTTCCAAAAGTAACTAAGATTAGCTAGAGTTTTACCAACGAACAACCAAACTATTTACGATCGTAATAGGTACAGTAGTTAGGTTAGAGTACGAGGCAAACATCTTGACACTTTTTCGAAAGAGTATGGATAAGTTCGCGCATGTGTTGAAATATTATTCTCTTGATATTCCCACAATTTGCATTTTTTCACCTTTTACCTTTTTCCAGTAGGTAGCTTAAAAGGCGACCGGTCGCCTTTTGGATTTTTACGTCGCCGATTTTCATTCTGAGTAGCCTAAATGGCGAAAAATCGCCTACGTTGGCAACACTGGGTATCCCCAAACGCGGCCCAGCCAAAACTGCATGCAGAGGCCAGCGGAAACAGGAAGTGTTGCCCGTGCCGGACTCGTGCACAGACAACACAGGTAGAAGCTATTCACGTATAAGGCGGCCACTCACGCTATAGTATTAAAGCTAGACAACTCATCTTCTGGAATTAGTAATGTGGTGTAAGGACACATTTAATAGTATACTTCTTAGTTAAATTAATCACATAGTTCAGGTAATAATCCTTGAATCTTTGTTACACTTTTCTACGGAAATCAACAGAAAAATTACTGTCATTATGTGTAGGTAGAACGTTTTTTTACAAAATATATGGAAAACAGATTTAGTGATTATTTTTATTATTTTTCTTAATCTTTTATGTGCCATGTTTAATTTCAAATGAAAAAAAATCTATTTTTTTACATACGTAAATCGTCACCTGCAGGTTCATTTGGGGTAACTGACAAAATACGTAAAATGAGTTAAGTATACAGTTTTTCTTAGATTTTTCTGCTCTTTCGGATGAAATATTTAAAAAAGCTCTAGCCTTTAAAAAAGTGTAGATACATTACTTATTTTGGGTATGAATTTTTCACACTTCCATCCAATTTTTAAGGTAACAGACATTTAATTCATTTAGGCAAAGTATAGTAGTGTATTTCCATAATGGTAGAAAATAAAATGTTTTACCTGAAAATAAAACAGTTGACAAAAATGAGAAATTAAGACTTAACTAAATAGCAGTCCCATTACATGTAGCAAAAATTTCCTACTTCAAGCGCTTCAGAGGTTGCCGTATTATTCTACTTATTCCATAAATGTGAAAGTTTGCTTGTTTGTATGATTGTTAATCAATCACGCAAAACGGCTGAAAGGATTTGGATGAAATTTGGCACACAGATAGTTTATAAGCTGGATTAAAACATATGAGGATACTATTATCTTGGTTAAGGGTTCCCTAGGGATTTTCTCGAATGTAAATGCGAATGCAGTCGCGGGCGGAAACTAGTTTGCCATAAATGGTCGTACTTACTAAAAATACTTTCGTCCGAGTGTGTTTGAGACAGGATTATTTTCCGCCGATGAGTCAAAATTTTATACAAACTGTGTCACAAATAACCATGCATATCAGCTATTTTTAATGCCCCGCTGCAGGCTGGGGAACTGGCCTACCTTTTGGCTTGTGGATGGATAAAGCGGACAGGCCATACCCACCACGTGGACCCAATGTGGATTGGTCAGTGTTAACGACTGTAAATACAGCCAGAACCAAGGACTCAATGTAAGGTACATTGAGTTAACACCGACCAATCCGCATTGGGCCCACGTGGTGGGTTATTATGGCCTGTCCGCTTTATCCCAAAAGGAAAAAAAGGCCTGTTTCCCAGCAGCGGGTCATTAAAAATGGCTGATATGCATGGTTATTAGGGTTCCGTAGCCAAAATGGCAAAAAACGGAACCCTTATAGATTCGTCATGTCTGTCTGTCTGTCTGTCTGTCTGTCTGTCTGTCTGTCTGTCTGTCTGTCTGTCTGTCTGTCTGTCTGTCCGTCCGTATGTCACAGCCACTTTATTCCAAAAGTATTAGGACTACATAGTTGAAACTAAGTAGGCAGGTGTATTCTGTGAACCGCTTTACGATTTTTATACAAAAATAAAAAAAATAAAAGATTACGGGGGGGCTCCCCATACATGGAACTGAAACTGAAAATATTTTTTTTCATCAAACCAATACATGTGGGGTGTTTATAGATAGGTCTTTAAAAATGACATTGAGGTTCCTAAGACTATTTTTTTTAAAGTCAACCGTTTGAAAAATATATGCCGCCAAAGTGGTAAAATGTGTGTCCCCCCCCCTTTAACTTTTAAAGTAAGAGGGTGCAAAATCTAAAAAAAATATAAACTATAGATCTTAATAAACACTTTCAACGAAAATTGTTTTGAACGAAATACAGTTATTAGTTTTCGAGATATAGTACATTTTCCAAAACCGCAAATATAACTTTGTCATTCATACAAACACTGTGAAAAACAAAGTTATTTTTTCAGACGAAAAATGATAGAGGTATTAAAATATGGTATGGTATAATGTACCTACGGAACCCTACTGCGCGTGGCCCGACACGCACTTGGCCGGTTTTTTTTGATGCTGTCTGTATAAAATTTTGACTCATCGGCGGAAAATAATTCTGTTTCAAACTAGTGAGTTTGAAACAGAATTATTTTCCGTAATAAGTGATCGTGCTTACTAAAAATACTTTCCTCCGAGTGCGGACGAAAGTATTTTTAGTAAGCACGACCATTTATGGCAAACTAGTTTCCGCCCGCGACTGCATTCGCATTTACATTCGAGAAAATCCCTAGGGAACCCTTAACCTTAAGTCCAACCCAAGTCTTAATTTCTCATTTTTTATTTAAGTTATTATTAAGTTTTATACCTCAACTGAAAGCTGATTAGATGGTGATGTTTTTAAAATATTATGCACATTTAGTTACTAGGACTTTTTAAAGATATTTGATGCTATTTCTAAAAAATCTGAAAAAAATAAAAAATAAATGCATTTAAGGGTTGATTTTTTATAAACACCTGTACTTTTTGTAATTTTTTTATTTATTATCAACACTTAGATTGTTTTCTATCTCAAACCGGAAAAAACCGGAATCGAATGAGTAGCTATCTTTTATTTTAAATTTTTGTGCCTGAAAACGTACTTTTGGTAAAAAATACTTAATTTCAATTAACTCAAAAACTTTTAATTTTTTGAGAAAAAGTTATATGACAAAAAATATTTGTTTTGACCTCATCTATAACCCCTTAGAAGGAATACGTCATTAGTTAGTTTAACAGATGGCTATCTTCCACAGATGGACCAAAGAATAGTAAGGACGGCCGTGGGGCTGGGAACGGCGCTGGTGCTGGGGGCAACATCGTACTTGGCTCATATTTTTATGGCCCAGTCTGAAGAGTCTTGAGGGTATGGCGACGGGGGGGAGCCCGCATGCAACTGCACCTGCGCCTGCCCCCAGGTACAATGCCCCCTCCAAGAGGGCTATTTTACGTGGTTCAAATTGGCGGGCTGGGTCATAACCGGCCTAACGAGCCTAATTGCATATGAAAGTACCTACCGAATGAGTGCTGTAGAATAAAATGCGGTCGAACTTTATAAATGCCTTTTATTTCGACATTAATTAAATTAAATGTTACAATAGCACTCACGGTTATCACCAATGATATTAAAAGTATAGATACGTTACGCGCACTCAAAAAAGGCAAGACGAAAGTCAGGTAATTGCCCGACTTTCAATTAGTCAGGCACAGGCTCGCGACACGGAAACACACGCGGCTCTCGTCAGTCAGACGCGATAAAATTGTGAAATTCCATTAAAAAAATGTCTCCTTGCGTCTTTAGACGATGTACAAATTATACAGCAACAGTCAGAGATCGGAAAAATGCTTAATTTCACACGTAAGTACTGTATTTTATAAAAATATGTATTTTCTGTTACTTTATTCGGCCATATTGTACAAAGAGCGCGCTGTCTGCTTTACGTGTGTGAGTGAAGGAGACAGCTGACGCGCTTTCAATTCACGGCCAACGCGCATGCAGCGGTCAATGTGTGTATCTATAGTACCTTTGCGCTGTTTTAAATAGCAATGATGTTGGCGTATAACTCATCTTTACTTTTAATATCATTGGTTATCACCATCGATTCTAGAGAGGGTGACTAAAATTTTGTGTTGCCAGAACAAAGGCATTAGTGTGGCCATATAGAAATTACAAATATTAATTGAATTTAATGTTTAATGATTTTATTAAACATAGTTGGGCCAGGCCAGGTTACACAATTTTAACATTTAAACATAACTATAATAGGCTACTTAAGTGAACAAATTTTTTCTCAGCCTTGTTTTAGTTGCTAAAGTTTTAAGTAATAATTTTCTTATACGTATTATTAAAGTAGTACAGAGGTACTCATTATTATGCCATGGTTAAAGTACACATACACGGAGCATACAAGAGAATGGAGATACACATCTACCCCCTTACTAATAAAGATTGTATAGCAGCTGCATAGTTACACAGTGTTTTGTCACTTTCTTTTTAATGTCAAATTCAAATAGTTTGACAGAGAGTAACCATTGTGTAACTATACATCTCCTATTCAATCTTTATTAGTAAGGGGGCTATAATATTTTAAGTAGGTAGGAACTTAATATTTTAATGAAATATAAATACATTAATCCAGACGAGTGTCTGAGTACATGGCCATTTAAAGTGGCAATGGACACAATTTTCTGAAAGATCTTACATACCGGGTGTAACAAGACCCTCAACGAAGCCGAGGTCTACGTATTCTGCCCATCATCAGGACCATTTCTGTTCAAAATTATTGCTGGGAAACGATTTTGATTTTTGGTGTTAAAAAATCATTACATACTTTTACCACGCAATGTAACGCGTGAAACAGACCGCGCCTGCGAATGTAAGCTACACAGCTGCGTGCGGCTGAGTTGAAAGGCAGCATTTATGTGCGTGCTCATGAGATACATCGAGTGACGACGTTTTGAAGCCATTGTTTGTTACGAAATACTTAAAATTTTGATAATGTTTCATTGGACAAAAAGTAAGAAATAACGAATGAAATAAGATTTCATAAAAAAATTCAAAAATTTTTTTTTACTTTGACCTTCAATAACTTCGTAACTATTGGTTTCCCAGGTATAGTTTAAAAGTCAAAAATGATCCTGATGATGGGCAGAATACGTGGACTTTGGCTTCGTTGAAGGTCAAGTTACACCCGTTATTTTTTATTATTAGACATTTTTATTTCAGCTACCCTAACCCTTCCATCTGGACCAGGGATGGTCTTAACAATCCTCGCCATAGGCCAGTTTAAAGGTGCAGAATTATCACAGCGAACAATTACTAAATCACCCTCTTTTAAATTAGGATGTGACTATTTCCATTTAGGTCTACTTTGTAACTGTGTAAGATAATCCCTTGACCAGATTTTCCACAAATCTTGTTTAAGGTGGTTGTACTAGCAAAACGTGGTTATTAGTAGGTTTTCATTCTCTATCTCCTCTTTATTTAATGAATAATAAAACAAAGTAAATATATATACCATAAGAATCTTCAACATTTTGCCTATCGATTCCACGATTAACATTTGTTATAAATATTTTACATAATGCCAAAAATATCATAAATAAGATCGACTAACACTTTTGCTTCTGTGCATCTCCTCCGTAACTACGAGTCCTATGGAAATATCGTTACCACCAATCGATAGAGGAGAAAAAATGCTACAAATTCCACGAAAGACATTTTCGAAAAGACCATTAATGGGATTTTCGCGACAATTTTTCGAAAATTCAGATACATTTTTGACAGAGAGTGCCTTCGAGGGGAGCGGGCGGCAGACCGCCGCCAGCGCTTGGACGGGGAACACGTATCGCTCATGCTCCCACTGACAGCTACACAGTTCTCTATGTCTCGCTCGTTTGTTTTAGCTTTGCTTTAGCACTGTCAGAATGTTACAATATGTTTTGAAAATTCATTTCAAACTGAAGGACCATTACAAAAACCGGTCAAGAGCGAGTCGGACTCGCGCACCCAGGGTTCCGTACCATCATAATTGCACCATTAAACCACACTACAGAGTAGAAAAGGAGTAGAATAATAAAATTAGTATTGCAGTTTTAGGTCAGCGCCATCTCTTGACCGCTAGTGGAACTAATGTTAACTTTTTTAGAAATTTAATAATTTCTAAAAAAGTGTGCTATATTGAGACATCGTTTTATTTTTCCTGTAATCTTTACATAAACTGCTATCACATAGAATTATTTCAGATTTTTCACTTTGCAAACTTCGGAGATAAGGGGGGGGAACGGTATTTTTTTACATTTTTCATCATAAGTCGAAAACTATGTGGTTTAGAAAAAAAAAATGATTGAAAACGTGCAAACGGCGTTCTTTCGCTATTATACCCCACATGCCCTAGTAGCCCCACTTCAAACTTTTATGACCCCTTTTCAGGCCCTGCTGTAAAAAAGATATTTATTTTTTATTTATTTCTTATTTGCAAAATAGTTGGGCAAATTTCATCTTAAACTATTCCAAATTTCAAGTTGATACCATTAGTAATTCTCGAGATATCCAGCTGTGACAGACAGACAGACAGACAGACAGACTGAGTCACACCATAAGGGTTCCTTTTTTACCATTTTGGTGCGGAACCCTAAAAAGCATCGCGATAAGCGTACGATATTCGTCCAACACGGTGGCACTATTACCTCACCAATAAGGTTCAATATCAAGTAAATTGAACGACAAATTGCGTCCGACTATCGGTTTCTTTTTTGTTTTGTAATAGGCCCTCTGATGCATTATTTTGCCATAGATATAAAAATTACGCGTAAGGACGGTTAGTATAAAATACCTACCTATAAATTTTGAATACTATAATTATGAGTCTTCAAATCAAACATTTGTAGGTAATAAATCACACGACTGTGAGTTAATTTATTCCACTATAACTTTTTAAATGACTGAACTGAGCAGATTTGGATGCATGCAGGTAGGTTATAGGTAAAGGCGTGTCTCCTGCGCTTAATTTTCAACAAAACATGTTGAAAAAACATTGTTTTCAAAACATTGTTTTCAAAACCGCACGTCCGCTGCGCCTAGGTTTTGTTTTGAAAACATGTTTTGTTAGAAAATTTTCGGCCAATCACGGCTCAGTCTCGAAAATGAGTTCCGACGAAGAAGACGTCGTCAGTCACAGCCCGTGACTGGGGTTAAAATGACAGCAAAACCTACCGTGTAATGGCTACCTTATACTTTGCCACCCAAAGTAGCGGTCTTTCTCTGAGTAACTCAATTAAAAATAAAGTACTCTCCTTATTCCACTCCATCACTACAATTACACGAATCACACAATGGCACACGAACGCAGGCGAGACGTCTGCATCTAGTGAGCGCTAACACATAATGAGTTACTTCCCCTCCCCGCAGGCGAGAGCGGGGGGTTTTCCGTTCGTCGCGGCAAACATGTTTTGTGTTTTTGCAAAACAAAACTCAGGCCACGCCCCAAACATGTTGAGAAAACATTGTTTTGATGTTTGAAAACACAAAAACACGGCGCAGGAGACCCGGCCTAATAATGTTTATACCATCCTGCCCCCCCTAGCATGACCAGTGACCACTGAAACGCTATAATAATATCGATTTATAACTTTTAAGAACAAGGGTTTTGACAGTCAAGTGTCGATAAAACGCAACACGCGATGTATAGGCTGTCCCAATACTTTGCCTTATCCAGGAATCGAACCCACCAAATATATTTTTACGATACCAATCGATAGGGTTTCTCATCAGACCCCCTAGTCAAAGTAATATTTGCAAATCTATATTAGGAGGTCATAACAAATTTGGTAACGATCGCGTAAAGGCGTGTCTCCTGCGCTTAATTTTCAACAAAACATGTTGAAAAAACATTGTTTTCAAAACATTGTTTTCAAAACCGCACGTCCGCTGCGCCTAGGTTTTGTTTTGAAAACATGTTTTGTTAGAAAATTTTCGGCCAATCACGGCTCAGTCTCGAAAATGAGTTCCGACGAAGAAGACGTCGTCAGTCACAGCCCGTGACTGGGGTTAAACTGACAGCAAAACCTACCGTGTAATGGCTACCTTATACTTTGCCACCCAAAGTAGCGGTCTTTCTCTGAGTAACTCAATTAAAAATAAAGTACTCTCCTTATTCCACTCCATCACTACAATTACACGAATCACACAATGGCACACGAACGCAGGCGAGACGTCTGCATCTAGTGAGCGCTAACACAAAATGAGTTACTTCCCCTCCCCGCAGGCGAGAGCGGGGGATGTTTTCCGTTCGTCGCGGCAAACATGTTTTGTGTTTTTGCAAAACAAAACTCAAACAAATTACGTTAGCTACAGCCGGAGGATCGAAAAAAAACCAAAAACTTTTTATAAGTTTAATTATTGAAACATAAAAATTACATGAAAGTATTTAAATCTAATTAGCCTAGTGACCGATTCGATGCAAGAATACAAAGTGATATAAAATAAGTAAATTATTGGTATTGACGGAAATGCAGCGTCGGCAACTCGTGGCCAGTTGACCTCGATGCATCGGCGCACGACAATAGAGTGTGGCTGCTGCGTAAGCGTTCTTCCTTCGATGCGCGTACATAATTGGCCACGCCCCAAACATGTTGAGAAAACATTGTTTTGATGTTTGAAAACACAAAAACACGGCGCAGGAGACCCGCAGGCTGATTATCTAAAATGAGCGACCGAACTCGATTCCTGAATTATTTCGAAATCGTCGCGCGACCGAGTCACTGATTTGGTATTATGTATGCGATCGCTGATTAGTTTATGCTCCAGTTTATGCTCGTTAAGATCTCCATAGAAACTAGCGCCACTAGCAACCGGTGGCAGCGACTGAATAGTCCTTTTACCGAAAGTAGTCTGTATCTGTGTATGTGTCTGACTATATGTGCTCTGTGAACATAACCTTTTTGTTTTCGCTTCGAATTTCGTTTACATTTTTTCGTCTTCAAAATGGCAAATTCCGTGTAGGCATTGAAGGACAGGCCTTTTGTTTTACATTATAGCAATTTTAATTTATTTTGGTCAAAGGTAAGGCTAAGAGTTTAACGAAAACTAATCAGAAATTACGTTTTGTCTGGTTTCTGTTTGACAGAAGAAATCGCGAAATCGTCGCGGTCGCGTCGCGGTTTCTGAGTTAGATAATACGAATTTCGAAGCATTTCCTTGCAAGTGCTCGAATATTTTAGTACTTTAGTTGTCCGTTGGAGGCAGCACTCGTAGAAACTCGATCGGTGGTACGAAATCGAGTTTGACAGCGACTATTTCGTAATTATCACCGGTCGCTAGGTGGTTTTAAATTAGATAATCAGCCTGCCGGCCTAAGTGGCTGACTCTGGGTTCACAGATTGGAGAGGCACTCTCTGATGTTTAATTTGTCAGTCTGTTTGCCTCAAGTGTTTGCGTTCTTTTTATATGCAATGCAGGCTGAAAAATGTTTTATCGTTACCAAAAAAAAAGTCGATAAGGTAAATGGCTGACAATAGTACAGCAAGTAAGTATTAGTTGTACTCACGTGAATTGTGTAAGGACTGGCCAAAATTCGGTTGCGTTTCGTAGGTATAAGCGATTAACTTTTTGTATGTTTGTAATGTAAAAACTCAAAAAGTACTGATCCGATTTTGAAAATTTTGTCACCTATAGAAAGCTACATTATCAGCGAGTAACATGGGCTATAATTTATTTTCAAAAAAAATTATAGCCTTTTTTCAACCTGCATACAAAAAGAACGCAACCACTTCACGCAAACAGACTGACATATTTAGCATCAGTGAGTGCCTCTCTATCCTGTGAACCCAGTGTCAGCCACTTACGCGATCGTTACCAAATTTGTTATGGCCTCCTAATCTAATCGTTATCGCTTCGCTTTTGAAACTGTATGGGATTGACATAGGGTACGTTCAGATGACAAGCGCTCAACGCGCGTTAATTTTTTTCAGATTCGATAATTCGGTATTAACAGCTTCCGTTTCCATTTCGGACGATTTTTGGATGAACTGAGCGTACCTTAAAATACGTCTATCTGCGTCAAAGCGCGCGCTCATCTGAATTCTGAACGGTAACGTAGAAAACCAATGATCTCAATCAAAGTGCGCATTGACGCGCGCTGACAACAGTCGAGCGCTAGCGCAGCGTTCAACGTGCACTTTATCAAAACTCGCGCTAAGCGCTTGTCATGTGAACCTGCTCTTAAGGTTTCGTTAACAATCGAATTTTAAAATCATGAATAATGTAAGTAGGTAAGTAATCGAATTTAAGAATCAAACGAAAAATGTATGGATTATAGTCTTAATTCATACATTTTTCGGAGCGAAGTGATAGCGAAAATTTTAATGTGACATTTGGCTACAGGCTCTGGATTATTAGCACGTTTTTAGGGTTCCGTAGCCTATAGGCAGAAAACGGAACCCTTATAGATTTCTCATGTCTGTCTGTCTGTCCGTCCGTCCGTATGTCACAGCCACTTTATTCCGAAACTATTTAGGATTACACAGTTAAAACTTGGTAGGTACATGTTTTCTGTGAACCGCATTACGATGTTTACACAAAAATAAAAGATAAAGGGATTTACATTTTTAAGTTTATTATCTCAAATATATAAAGCCCTTTATTTTATTAAGATTATTATCCCCATACATGGAACTGAAACTGAAAAAATTTTTTTTTCATCATATCTATGCGTGCGCGGTGTCTACTGTCTATAGATAGGTCTTTAAAAATGACATTGAGGTTTCTAAGGCTGGTATTACAGAACCAAACTCAGACTCAAATCTCGGCTTGAGTACAGTTAGAAAGGGATGGCGCTATATGCGATGAATAGCACCATCCCTTTCTAACTGTACTCAAGCAGCAAGCAGTGCTCGAATCTAGTTCTGTAATACGAGCCTTAGACTATTTTTCTCAAAGTCAACCGTTTGAAAGATATACACTGCCAAAGTGGTAAAATGTGTGTTTACCCCTCTAACTTTTAAAATAAGAGAGTGAAAAATTTAAAAAAAATGTATGCTGTAGATCTTAATAAACACTTTCAACTAAAATTGGTTTGAATGAGATATATTTATTATTTTTAGAGATATAACATATTTTACAAAACCGCAAGTATTTGTGTGCGTAAAGTTTAAGCTAGTGTTTGATAATTTTGTCGTTTGCGTGCGTAGCAACGTGATCGAAAATGCATTAGTGTTTAACATTATTTGTGTGTGCGTTACCTCGTCCCCCGCCCCCGCGGAAAGTGGCAGACTTTTTTGTAAAGAAATTAGTTCTCGTGACGCCTCCTTACTTGTTTAAATGCTCTAAGACCAAATCCATGCGTTTCGCAGAATCCATCGATTAAAATAATCGGTCAGTGATCGGTGAATTAGCGGCTTGTCTGCTAGAATGCACCAAGTGTCATTTATCAGTCCACAGACTGCAACAATACGGCAGTCAGCTGTCACTGTCACTGTCATTCAATTCATTTTCATTCATTTACCTTCTGCGAATTTGTGATTTGTGAATTAGGTATAATTTTCAATTTTTCACTTTGAAAAGTACATTTTACTGCTTTTATAATCGAATAAGATCGACAATATTTGCGTCAATTAACTAGAAGAATAGTGTTTTTAACTTCTGTATCAGAAGTAAGTGTTCAACGTGATTTAAATTGTGTTTTCGGTCAGTTGTCATTGGTGTCTCGTATGTGGGATTATTTTTGTTTGTTGAAACTGCTGAGTAATTTCAAGAGCAGCGCGAGCTGTGAGCTTTGTTCTCCTCCTTGACACATTGCCAAGTGGAATTAGCCACCGACTCGGCGATATCTAACGATACTTCTCGATATTTTGACAATTATTTTACGTTTTATAACCCTAAAAAAATCTTTAAATGGTAACCTTTCTCTGGACTAGACTGTTTTGTTCCGGCTCAAAGTGACTGGCATTAAAATAGTTGATATGTAAACATTCAGTAAAACCTTACAAATAAAACCACAAGTACAGTTTTCTAACTGCTAAGTTTTTCAGTAAGATAAGTACTTACTTTCATATTTTCTTTTGAGTTATTTTTAATTAGTAGAATAACAACAATCTCGACTCTTCCTGTTATCACAAGTTCCTTTAATTTCTTTATAACTTTTGAAGTAAAAGAATAATATTGTAACAACTGGTATAAAAGTAAGTAAGTAGTAATAATTTATATGTATATTCTTCATCTACATTTACATAATTTTACTATTTTCTATGCCCAACAGGGTTCCTATGCCCTTTATAATAATTCTACCTAATACACAATAACAGTATTGTAAACATAACTACAAAATATAACATTTTGTAGTCCGTGAAAAAGAGTTTCACCCATATTTCTTTATACCTACTCTAGTCTAAAGTTCCTGTCCGCTGTTGGGTCGTAATGACCTCAATGTGTCTATTTTGCAAGTAATTGAGAAATTAGAAGTTTACTATTGTATTGCATTAAAAATTAGGACATGTTGACTTTGAACTTCAACTTTTTTGTTTTAGAGTGTTTTGTTGCTTGTTAGTGACAATAACATAAGCATGCTTACTCAAAACAAACTATTTCTAGGCTTCATTATTGGATCATAGACTTTCTCTATGGATTTCGCTGTAGAGACTTTTCATAAAATATTTTTGGAAACTTTTTAATACTTTTATAATTAATTAATTGTACTTAAAAACAACTTTAATCCTTCAAACCCCAAGCTGCAGATCGGTCTGCACAACAATGGGAAATCTATAGTGTCACATCTTCAAATTATCCACGGCTTGACATACTAAAAACACCTTATTTCCTATTATTATTTTCTTTTATTGTTATTTCTGCACCACCTTTTCTTTTGTTGTGTGTAATTTACTAATTATTGTAAGTGGTACTATCTACCGTTATATCAATATCAATTAGAACAAATAAAATAAAAAATAAATAAAAAAATACAGTTTCTCAAAGCATTGTGGGCATAGTCCAGTGGAAGTAAATTCGATTATTCTGTTTCAGTCACATGAAATAGCGTCCCGATGATGTCGCTAAAGCCAAGGAATGTCGACTTTCAGGAGACATGGGCTAACCTGAAGGAAACAGTAAGCTATCACATATCATAATCACTGTATATTTTATCTGCCGTACAAATTAATGAAGAATAAGTTTATACTTAAGAATATGACGTTATGTGACGTCAAACGTAAGAAGTAATATCACAGAATAGATAATAGTACTAGCATACGGAAGTTGCACTCAGGAAAATCGTTTAAATAAATTGCGACTCTTGCTCCGACACAATAAAGTGCAATTCAGGTCGCACAGCGCTCCCCTTTCGCTCCAAAAACTTGACTTAGTAGTTGCCTCTCATTCTATCGTGTAGCTCTTATCTTTTCTGACGTATGAAATTTGTCCTCGCTGAGGACGCCGAGCGCTTTAAACTCACGCACGGAGTACCTTGTAACCCTGGTAAAATTGCTAAGCAAAGCAATGTTTTGGGTTAAACTAAGTATAAACTTATTCTTCATTTATTTGTATGGCAGTATTATGTTCAAAATTTTACTCTTATAAAAATTTGAGTAAAGTTAAAACCCAAAATGTAACATCAAAATATGATGTTATATTCCTATATAAGGCGTTATCAGTTATAACAACTGCTTGCCTGTTAAAAATAATAATAATAATATATTTTGGGCCAATACTGTATGGTCAGGGTCAATGAGTAAAATAATTTTATTGTGATTTTAATTCAAACATTTTAATATATTAAAAATCACTCCTGTGCCTGGAGAAATTGTTTTTGTCAACATTGTTGAAGATTTACATTTGACAGGAATTATTATTAGATTATATTGAAATAAAACACTTTTCTTACTGGGGCCCAATTTTTGAATCGCTCAACTGGCGTTGAGCGCTCTTTTCGACTGATTTTCGTTCGACATATGACTCAAAACAATAAGATGTCGAATGAAAATCAGTAGAAAAGAGCGATTCAAAAATAGGGCCCCTGGTTTCTAGACCACGGTAGCCGCAACGATGATTATTCCAGGCAATACCATGATCAAATATTCTTAGACTTACCTAGTATCTGTAAAAAAAAATATTTCAATACAGTCGTAAATCTTAGAAGTATGAACCTGCAGTTTGTCTAACAGTGGGTACTGACCAGGCATTAGGGGGGGTAATGTAACATTCACAAAGAGCGTGTACGTTACGCCGTATGCTCAAATCTTTTTAAACTCTGCGTGTTCGTGATCGTTTCCACGTACTGACAACACGAATGCTCGCTTTGTAACATGTTATAGTATTTCCACCTCACGAAATCTGTTTGGCTATGAATGTTGTTAGGCTTGCTGCAACTGCATATTGTTTTAGTGTGCGTAATATGAGAGCAGACGCACACTAAGGCCCGTATATATAAACCGCTCTCAACATTGAGAGCTATCTTGAGATTATATCTGAAATGCTGTTTCTATAAGAAGAAGTAAGTTTTGTATATTCATGTTGTGTTTGCCTATAATTATTTTTCACTATTCTTTTAATTTTAAGTACTTTTTATTTAATGTGTAAGTTGTGGTGTAAAAATGTTGTGGCCGACCCTTATTAGATCATACTTGAGATGCTTTTTTATTTTTATTGTAATTTACTTATTATAAAATAAAATAAAAATAAAAAAAGCTTCTCAAGTATGATCTTAAGATAGCTCTCAATGTTGAGAATGATTTCTAAATATGGGCCTAAAATAATGTGCATATGCAAGCAAGCCTACAAACATTCATGGCCGAACGGACATCGTGAGATAAGTCAACTAGACATTACACCCCGTAACACCGGTCAGGGGCCGTACCGGCTAACGCTCTGAACCTCGGCAAGTCTGCCGGGCTTCAAATCAAAACAGATAAATCGAGCCTCAATCAGGCCAAAATGACAAATTGACGAACCCCAATTCATGAGGTGCAATACCAAAGAAAAATACACTACGCGAAAAGAACCGACACTTACGAGTGTGTGCTGTAAAAGTGCTCGCGGCTATGTGTGAGTAGGGGGTGACGCGGAACCATCGGAGCGAGGAATTGACTCCACGGAGTCGCGCGTGATGAGAACGACACACACAAAACCACAAAATAGAGAGAGAGACCCTTGTAGTCCTCGACGCAGCTCAAGGTCACCGGCGCCAGAGCTCACACGTACAGGTAGTGACAATACGCTGTGTGTGTACGCAATGTCGCCGCTGTGACAATACGAAATTCCTTACTTCGATTTATCTGTTTTATGGCGGGTCCATAGCGCGTGTTTTGCTCTACACAATCAACAAAAACATCTCAACATTCAACAAAAAAAAAGTATGTAGATTTTGTGAAACAATGTTTTCTTCTTCTTTTTCTATGTTTAGTTTGGCGATCTACTTTCCTCTTCGAAATAATTTTCGCCAGTGTCAAGTGTTGAATAGTTCAGTGGTCGCTGTGTTTCTGTTTACATTAGAATGCGGGTGCATCGCATTCCAATGCTGCTTGGAGCATTTGGTACCAAGTATATCAAGACAGTTCACTCGGTAAATTCTGCCGAGGTAGCCACCATTACAATAAAATTCTCAGCTTCACATAACCAAGATCGCGTCTATTTCAATTATCCCACATATTGTTCAGTTGCGTAGACACTTGTACCACAAAACTGCACCAATTTAAAGACACAATATCCACTATGAATCAATTTGCAAATAATTAAAATAGACACCGAACCGAACTCGACCAAATGGCGCCAAAAACTTCAATGTTTTGTTGATTGTGTAGGGCAAAATACGCGTTATAGACCCGGCCTTAAGTTGAAGCCCGTCAGATCCGCCGAAGTTCTAAAAGTTAGCCGGTAGGGCCCCAGTTCCGACCGTAACGCTGTCCATCGGTGGGTAGGTGGCGGGCGTGGTGGGGCTGCGGGCTGTGGAGCGCGCAGTGTGGAACACCCGGTTCTCGGATGTGTACGCGCTGTGCGTCGCGCACCCCGAGCCGCTCGCCGACAGACTCTACGACGAGACCAGGTGAGTCAAACCACGCTCCAAGAAAACAAGCTCTGGCATTCCGGGGGTAACACAGGCTTACGTCACTATCCAGTTGCCGGCGACTGACCAGGGGCCGTACCGGCTAACGAATCGATTATCGAAAAGTCTGCTGGGTTTCAACTTAAAACAGAAAAATCAAAGTAAGGAATTTCGTCTTGTACTTTCTGTTGACGTATTTTGGAAGATAACGATGTTCGTGTGACATAATGAATTGGGGTTCGCCATTTTGGCCCAATTGGGGCTCGATTTATCTGTTTTAATTTGAAACCCAGCGGAATTTTCGATAATCGATTCGTTAGCCGGTACGGCCCCAGGGGGTCAAGTCTGCTAATGTTTTCGTCAAAATCGTAGTTCAATGGTGTTTGAATGGTAATGCTTTTTGACACAGTTCTTGTTTCTTAAACCCAAAATCAAGACACAATATGTTTCCGTTTTGGGTTTAGGAAACAAAAACTGTGTCAAAAAGTGTTACCATTCAAACACCATTGACCCCTAGGGGGTCAAGTCTGCTAATGTGTTCGTCAAAATCGTAGTTCAATGGTGTTTGAATGGTAATGCTTTTTGACACAGTTCTTGTTTCCTAAACTCAAATGTGAAACACATTGTGTTTCTGAAACCCAAAACGGAAACATATTATGTCTTGATTTAGGGTTTAAGAAACAAGAACTGTGTCAAAAAGCATTACCATTAGAACACCATTGAACTATGATTTTGACGAAAACATTAGCAGACTTGACCCCCATAACATTTCGTCGTAACGTAACATTACGTTGTTACTACGAAATGTTATAGGTCAGTACAGCGAGCCGAGCCGCTCGCTGCTAGCGCCGCGTGCTTCATCCAACTGTCGGTATTTTGGCGAATCCCTTTGAGTGTTATGCAGATATTAGATAGACGGTTCATTTTTCGTTCATTTTCGATGCTTCATCGCAGTGAAGCATCAAAAATGAAGTGTCTAACTATGAAGTTTATTTCATCACTGATGTGCCTATACAAACAGTCGTTCACTGGTCACTATTCATCAAAAATGAAGCATTTTTGAAGAACCGTCTAATATCTGCATAACGTAATGCAGATATTAGACGGTAAAACCTATACAGAAAGTCGTTCACTGGTCACTATTCATCAAAAGTGCTTCATTTTCGATGAATAGTGACCAGTGAACGACTTTTTGTATAGGCACATCAGTGATGAAAGATGAAACTTCATAATTAGACACTTCATTTTCGATGCTTCACTGCGACGAAGCATCGAAAATGAACGAAATATGAACCGTTTCTAATCTGCATTACGCCTTAATTTTTAGGTCAGTGCAGCCCCAAGCGTCCGTCGAGCGCATGTAAATCGGGCATCGGAGTGACTTTTAGTTTTGAATTTTGTCATTGACGGTAGTTATATTTTAGAAAAAATGAAATAATTAAGTAAAATCATAGAATCTAGAAGCACGACTTCTTTATCCGACATTTCGATCCTGACTATGTTCCGTTGCGGAGCACAGTCGAGCGCAGGCTACTTATTTGTATACTTTTATTATTTGTACACCTTACAATATAAGGTGGGAATGTAGTGATACTAACAAAATAATGACAACTTCCATCATTGTAATACTAACACCTGCATTTCACAAATAAATTCAATTCTATTTTACGGGCAAGGGTACAGGTCAGTCAGGCAAATATGCCGTATCGTAACACGCTCGCCTCGAATGTTACGTTACGGCAAAATGCTCAGGTCAGTCGCCGGCTTTATAGTGCCTCTGTGGTCTAGTGGTTCGCCCACCCGTGTAAGACGCAGGTGTCCCGGGTTCGATTCCCAGGGGAGGTACAATTTGTTTGTACCCAGTTTGGTTGGTGGTAGGGTTTATTTCAAGTCCGCCTGGCTAGCTGCCACCATCTTTTTATTTTATTTTTATTTATTTATTAATTCACAACATACACAATCATTACAGGTAAATAAACCTAATGCGATGGTGTAGTGGATATTATATAAAATGATAATCTGTTGAGCTCACTCAGCGAGCACGAGAATAAAGATCAGTTGGGTGTGTATAGCGATCTGAATCTCCTCCATTCACTCCTGGGATAGCCGTCATCAGATCACAGCACAGTACATCCCTGGCAGAAAACCAAGGCTTCAAAGTTACCTCGTTTGTATGAAAATAACACTGGTATCCCTAGACAAAGTTGATGTGTGTATTTCAATTTACCTATATTATTTTATATTTACTCACACAAAATATAACTATTTACTAAAAAGAAAAAAAACCATACATGTATAACTAAATACTTATATGTCTTAACTAGAATTCAATGACATAATTTTTTTTTCATTCTAAAAATGATGCTGTATTGCAGTGCAGTTTTAGATCGGTAAATAGCAGTCTGTGCGTAGCAGTGTTTCTCTCAATTTTATTTTTGGCATTTGCGGAAGACCAGCGTCGTGGCGTTCTTGAATGCTGCGACATTATGCTGAGTGAGCCTTTTCAGTGCCATTTATTTTAATGTATCTTAATCATGTTGCCGAATAAATCATTCATTCATTCGTTCATTCATTCATTCACTCATTACAAAATTATTATAGTGCATTTGTGATTTGATTCTCTTAACAGACGAAACAGTTCCAAGTTAAATGAAGTTAAATGAAAATGTTAAATGAAAAAAAATGAAAATGAAAAGTTAAATGAACGTAATCCTTACTAATATTATAAATGCGAAAGTCCGTTTGTTTGTTTGTTTGTTACGCCTTCACGTCTTAACTACTGAACCGATCATCATGAAATTTTACACACACGTTGTCAGGGGTACAGAGAAGGACATAGGGTACTTTTCATCCCAAAAAAAGGAACAGTTCCCGAAGGATAGACAAAATACTATCCACGCAGACGAAGTCGCGGGCGAAAGCTAGTTTTCAATATGACGATAGCAAGTGATTTCAATATGACGATACCCACGTGACTTCCTGACTCGGAATGCTATACCTGGCGCAGTATATTATTCTACCATTGCTCAAACCATATAAGAACATTATTTTCGATTGGTAATAAACAGAAGCGCATTGTAAAATACAGATTAACACGGCCCCCTCCTACACGAGCTTTCCAAGTGATTTTATTAATTAGTTGTTAGAGATAAAGCTTTAAATTGTTTGGCAGCCAGCTACTGTTATTTTGGTGTCTTGGTCTCGACTTGGTATTTCTCATCCGTGTGTCACCCCTAGATATAGGCTATTAAGAAGGGCACAGGCAAAAAACATGCAATGTCACAACACAAATCTAATGAACTGAGAGGTCAAAGTCAAAGTCAAAAATAGCTTTCTTAAAATAAACTTAATTATTAAGTACTTTGAATCGTCTATATTTTCCTACCATACCACCGTTTCAGACTTTTTTCCTAATTAATCTTTTGATACTTGATGACATTGCTTGTTATTGCACTGTATCAATTGTATATTTCAATGAAGATTTCTTCGTGACTAGGTATGTATGTAACTGCAAAGTTTGTTTCAGCGTTTCGTTCTACCAATTTTTACTATACAATGGTGTTACCAGGGGGTCAAGTCTGCTAATGTTATCGTCAAAATCGTGGTTCAATGGTGTTTGAATGGTAATGCTTTTTGACACAGTTGTTGTTTCTTAAACCCAAAATGGAAACACATTGTCTCGATTTTGGGTTTAAGAAACAAGAACAGTGTAAAAAAGCATAACCATTCAAAATTCAAATTAACTTATTCAGTCTAGGCTGTTACAAGCACTTGTGAATGTCATAGAAGCTACGCCATCGGTTCGCAAACCCTAAGCGGGAGACCTTGTAACGAGAAGAACCGGCAAGAAACTCGTCAAGGGCTGCTTTTATCTCCCTGTATATATTATACAGAGTCGACAACATTGAAAAATGACCTCCACATTTAAAGTGAGATCATTTTCCATCACAAAATCCACAAAAGTTAACGCGCAATGCGGTAGGTTGAAATTAATACATATCGGATAGGTAATTGTGAGAGTAAATCACTTTCAACTACACTCGCGAGCAAAAGTATGGAATCACAGGTCATTTTCATACAAACGAGGTAATTTTGAAGCCTTGGTTCTCCGCTAAGGATTGACCTAGCTGTGATCTGATGATGGCCATCCAGGGAGTGAATGGAGGAGATTCAGATCACATACAAATCCAACTGATCTGATCAGCATTCTAAGAGATATAAGGATCAGAGTTCTCAGTTTCAGGATTTTCATACATTTTTATGCTAATTTCGCGGTTTTTTTAAACATATCCTGATATCTTACAGCATTCTGATCACATCAGTTGGGTGTGTATAGCGATTTGAATCTCCTCCATTCACTCCCTGGATGGCCATCATCAGATCACAGCTTGGTTAATCCTTCGCGGTGAACCAAGGCTTCAAAATTACCTCGTTTGTATGAAAATAGACCTATGAAAATGATTTCATACTTTAGGTCGCGAGTGTAGTTGAAAAATCACTTCTGTCTGCTACTCGAAAGTGCACCCAAGAATGCAATATGATATTAAGTATGCTAACACCATTGAACCACGATTTTGACGAAAACGTTAGCAGACTTGACCCCCAGTTCAAAAGATATAAAAATGTGACATTGCATGTTTTTCACCTGTGCCCAATTTGATTATACTTTTTTTGGTTTGTTCTAGAAACTTCTTAGAAGAACACGTGGCAGGCTTATTACAGCGAGTGCGCGGGAACACGCCGCTAGAGAATAACGACCATAACGACGGGCTGCTGACCAGGTAACGTATATGTGTGTACAAAATAACCCCTAATGCCGAATATGGTTGATAGGGACCATCAAACTGAACAACTTTTACTATGGGCACAGAATAAGTACTACCGTACAGAAAGGACACTCTCCGCCCCGCCCCACAATCAATTACCTCACCCCACCGCGCGAGTTCGTGTGCCGAATGCAAGGACCGGAACCGCTTACATTTAAAAGGGTTTTTGATTGGGTATTTCATAGACTTGTTTTCAAAAACCCTATCAATACGGTAACCCTATCAATACGGTAACCCTATCGAAAGGGTAATTCCAAGTAAGCACTTAGCGAATACGAAAACCCTATCGGGAAACCCTATGAAGGCTTTATGAAGGGGTTTTAAAACGTGTTCAAGCAATTTATACCTAGTTCCACCTGGACCGAAGGACCGGAACCGCTTACCGTTAAAGGGGTTTTGATTGGGTATTTCATAGACTTGTTTTCAAAAACCCTATCAATACGGTTAGTTAAATCGACTAACCCTATCGAAAGGGAAACCCTATCATTTGGTAAGCTTTTTAATAGGGTTTCCCTATCAATTGTGTTAACCAAAAAAGGGGTTTTCCGGTCCCTGGCCGAATCGTGTGCTCATTCAATAGCCCTAGACGTCACGCACACAGTTGCGCGTGTGCAAAAACGTCACTGTGTAGCGTCTGTGTAATAGGTAGTTGAAACGCGGCGCTTGTATGAAGTGCCCGGGGTGAGGTTATGGGACCAACTCTGAAATCGTGGAAAAAAAACAGCTGTTTCATACATTTTGATATTTTAAAAAAAAAGCACTTACGCTTTTTATTCGTGACGTCGATGTACTTTTTTCGATTTGTGAATCTTTAACTATTTTAAAATTTTAAAGGCTAAATCTGGAGTACACAGTGTTTTTACTCGAACACCTTTTCACTCGAAAATTCGAGCGCTCATGGCGGAACTTGACAGACTGATCGTACTCGATCACGTTTGTTAAGCAACACTTAGTCCGGCCAAGTGTCGGATGGGTGACCGTTAAGTGGCATTACAACTGAGCGCTTCCGTGCTTCGGAGGGTACGTTAAACCGTCGGTCCCGGCTGTTGTAATCTCATAACAGTCAAGCCAAGTTAGAGGCCTTACAGGCGGCTTGATAAACTCTTAACACCAGAGGTGGCCACTATTCCTCATTCGATAAGAAGATCTCGAAAATTTTGCCTTAAACGCGGGTGGTAGTGAAAGCTAACACAAACAAAAACGAGTCAACCGTTTGTGGATACTATTCTATCATATTTTAGTTATTTTATTCCCGTATAATAAATAACGGGTGTAACACGACACTCAACGAAGCTGAAGTCCACGCATTCCGCCCATCATCATGATCATTTTTGTCTTTTAGACTATGCCTGGGAAACCAATAGCTACGAAGTTATTGGAGGTCAAAGTCAAAATTTTTTTTTCAAAATTTTTATGAAATCCTGTTTTATTCTTCGTTATTTCCTCATTTTTGTGTACAGAAACATTATCAAAGTTTTATGTATTTCGTAACAAACAATGGCTTCAAAACGTCATCACTCAATGTATTTCATGAGCACGCACATAAACGCAGCCTTTCAACTCGGCCGCACGCAACTGTGTAGCATACACTCGCAGGCGCGATCTGTTGTACGCGTTACATTGCGTGGTAATGTATGCAATGCTTTTTACACGACTGCCCAAAGCAAAAAGAGTGTGAGTAGTATATGTGTTCAGGGTTCAGGTATGTGGGTATGTGAGTTTCTTTATTCCACCATAACTTCTAAATGCCGGAACTGATTTGGATAAATGGGGTATCGTTAGAATCCTTATAGCATCCCGAGTGACACTGGCTATATTTTTTTAGAAAAAATCAATATGGCGACTGAGACGCCATTTTCAAATGTAATTTTTTTCTATTATTACAATATGGGCATCAAATAAAAGGCCTTGATGAGCACATTCCAAAACTATATAATATTATGTCACTAAAATTTGTGAAACAAAAATAAATAAATTAAAAAAATATTAAAAACACGACTGCCCTGCCAAAAACGAACTAAAAAGTTAAACAACAAGTGTCATTGCAGTCGGGGGACCTCTTTGATCAAAAATTGTTCCATAATAAGGTCCCGCGACTGCAATGACACTTGTTGTTCAACTTTTTAGTTCGTTTTTGGCAGGGCAGTCGTGTTTTTAATATTTTTTTATTTTTTTAACACCAAAAATTAAAATCGTTTCCCAGCAATAATTTTGAACAGAAATGGTCATGATGATGGGCAGAATACGTAGACCTCGGCTTCGTTGAAGGTCTTGTTACACCCGGTATGAATGTGCATAGAATTAAATGAAGCCCAGTATGTATTTTTAACCGACTTCCAAAAAGGAGGAGGTTCTCTGTTCGTCTGTATATTTGGTTTTTTTGTGTATGTCCATCGATTACTCGAAAACGGCTGGACCGATTGAAATGATTCAAACGTTATTACATTAGGTAAACTCCCAAGTAGGTCCCATTTTTTAAAATTTGGAAATCGGTTCAGTACTTTTCAAGTAATCTTGAAAAAAGCACGAAAATAGTATTATTTTGTGTGAATTACCTCGATGATAATGGTCGTATTACTTCTTTGTTTATGAACTGAATAAGATAATTATGTTCTGTAGGTACGTGACCGCTTGGCGAGAGTACAGCCAGGGCGTGGCGTACCTAAACAGCCTTTATTCTTACCTCAACCTGCAGCACGTCAAGAGGCAAAAGGTAAGAAAAAACAAATTGTCTTCCAATTAGTTGTTTTTTCTAGTATACTAGCTTTTGCCCGCGATTTCGTCCGCGTGGACATTTTAGAAAATCATCCGTACCTATCCTTAAAATACCGGTAGATGTTTCTGTCCCCGTTCCCGTTTCTATAACCGTTCCCGTCCCGTCCCTATTCAGAATTCATATCTCTAGCTAACTTCCCTTTAACTTCCCTATCCCCTTTCCTTTCCCTTTCCAAAACCCTTTCATAGTGCTCACCTACACCGTGATAGGTCAAAAAATGTGTTTTTACCTTTAGCCGGTAGGGCTCTAATCGCACTTTCTAATTCAATTTCCCCATACAAATTCCCATACAAACTTTCATCCTCTATTTCATCCCCTTAGGGGGCGAATTTTTAAAAATCCTTTCTTAGTGCTTACCTATGCCGTGAAAGGTATCTTTAAAAAATTGTGTCGCTACTTGCAGCTGTTAGGGCTCTAGCTCTACTCCTATCCCAACAATGAATCAATCAATAGGGTATTTGACAACATTGAAAATATACTACAAAGTGTGGTCATCCTAACAGATAATGGCGTAAAAAAACATATTCAACTATTATATAGACTAAATTAAGTCTATTAATTGAATAATTTCACCTAGAAAAATGCAAGAATTTTTGATTTTTTTTCTGTGCCGAAAACGCTCTAAGATTACTGATGACGTCATTTGCCTGTAAATAAATATGGCTTCAGGCGTTTGACACGACCATAGACTAAGGATCCGCGATTGATGACTGTCAAATGGCTAAGGATATTACAATGTTTACAGGCTAGTGACGTCAACAAGTCATGTGTCCAGCGCCGTAGCGTTTTACGCGCGGTTTTAAAATTTTAGACTATAACATTGTTTTTTTTTAATGAAATACATTGTTTTTTTCTGAAATATCAATGTAGTGCGCTTATTACGTAATAAGGAATAATTTTAAAAGGTTTTCCAAAATTAGTCAAATAGCCCCCTCTCTATCAGTTTGACCTTTTCGCTGAAAGACCATTTACGTTGGATGACATGAAAGCAAGATACCAAGATAGCCGAAAGACAATTCAGCTACACGACATAAAAGCTGAATACCCAGTCAGCAGAGAGTCAACTCAGCCGAACGACTTAAAAGCAGAATGAGCTAGTAGCAAAACGTCTGGAATTGTAAAAGTCCGTATGTTTAAAATACCTTATTAGCCGGAAGTCAAATTAGTTGGATGACAAAAACACAGAATGGGATAGCCAAAAATATTCATAAAACTAAACGACAGGCTAGAAAATATTGTTTAAGCGATAAAAAGTATAACCAAAGCTTCTCTTGCGTGCATTAAAGAAAGTCAAAAATAATACATATATTTTTCTTGTTCTTTTGTGGTTTTCCACCTATATTTTATGTGAAAAGCAATATATTTTTTCTCTTTTTTTGTTCTTCAAAGAGGTCATTTAGTAACAATGGATTTAAATATCCAGACGTTTTGCTACTATATCATTCAACGCTCATGTCTATTTAGTGACTATGGCATTTTAATATAAAGACTATTTGCCACCAGCGTATTTTGAATTACGACATTTTAAGATCCAGACGTTTTGCTACTAAGGCGTTTAGCGTTCATGTCTATTTAGTAACTATTGCGTTTTAATATCAAGACGTTTGGGCTATATTGTCATTTTACAATGTGGGTATTCTGATAGTGACTCAAATAGCCTATTGAGTTTATAATAATGTATAGATGAATATTAGATTGTTATTGCACAGGTGTCAGACGCCGAGATCATATACGGGTCGGCCGCCACCGTCAGCTGCCCCGAGCACGACTCCAGGCAGCTCGAGGTCAGTACATTAATACTGTAAGGTTTATGATTTAAAAGTATCAGTTTTGTGATTTAAACATTAAAAGTACGTCAATTGACTAGCGTAGTTTGACGATTGGAAACAAGATGGCGGGGAACGCGTGGCGAGTGGGGGCATTCTAACTTAATCGTGGCATTCGGTGACACGGGGATTCTTGGTCGAGCGCTGGTGCGGAGCTGACGTGTAATTAGGAGTAGTGCTGTGTGTAAGGAATAAATTACTGTTTGGTGTTGAAGAACTGTGTTGTATTACAATATTGGTTGTTATTGCGGGTGTGAAACGCAGAGAGATCACGGTGTTACATCTACACAATAGTTTGCAATGTAAAGAGCGCAAAGATGTAGTATCCCTCTCAATTGAACGAACCATTGAGTTGTCTTGTGTGGAACTTGATCAAATAATTATAGTATGTGTATATAGACCCCCCAGCGCGAATTACTCTGAGTTTGAGTCCACTATGGAGGAAGTCTTAAAAATAACTTGTAGGAAAAATAAAAAAGTCGCGATTTGTGGAGATTTTAACGTCGACATCTTAGATCCTAAATTAGCCAAGTTATCGAGTAGGTTCATAAACCTATTTAAATCATTTAATTTGCTACATACTTTTAATGAACCAACGCGAATCACACCCACATCGGCAACTTGCTTAGATAATATTTTCTGTAACTGTAATGTACTTGAAAAATCAATTTTGAATTGTATTAAATCCGACCATAGTGGACAATTAGCCTCTATTGAGCACCATCATGTTCCGTCTAAACGGAAAATAATGTGTAGGCCAATAAAAAAAAAACTGTATTGAAAAATTCAGAAACAATGTCACAAGTAAAATTGAAACTTTACCAGAACCAAATTTTGAAGCCGATAACTTATATAACCATTTATTTAGCGTAGTTAAAACTGAATTTAGTAAAAATTTTAAACAAAAAGTCATCATGATAATACGAAATTTAGTGACTGGGCCACACCCGGTATATATAAAAGCAGAAGGAAATTATACGAACTTTATGCAGAGAAAGCTACTTCCTGTGATTCTAACTTCATTGAATTTGTCAAGAAGTATTCACAAACATTCAGAGAAGTGTGTATTCTAGCAAAGTCGAAGTACTTTTCAAATAAAATTAAATCAGCTGATAATAAAATTAAGGCTACTTGGAACATTATTAACAAAGAAACGGGCAAATCAAAATCCAATATAAATTCCTTCTGTTTAAAAATTGGTGATCAAACTATTGAATCTGACGATAAGGTCGCTAAAGTCTTTGAAGATTTCTTTGCTCGAATACCAATAGAAACTACCAGTACTCTTAGTGCTTGTCCCAACATCGCTGTCTCCCTCCTAGAGTCTAGTGTTGATAAGTGCAAGGAAACCTTTTTCTTTAAATATATAAATAGTGAAGATATTATTAAAGCTTTTAAAACAATTAATGTCAAAAAAACAGAAGATCTTTGGGGCATATCAACAAGCATTATTAAATCAATAATTGATATACTAGCCCCTTACTTGGCTTTTATTTTTAACAAATGTATTGATGAAAGGGTTTTTCCTGATCTAATGAAAAATAGTAAATTGATTCCTCTTTTTAAATCTGGGGATAAAAGTGACCCAGCTAACTTTAGGCCAATATCTATACTACCAGCACTTAGCAAAATATTTGAAAAAATTATATATTCCCAATTATTAGATTATTTCACATCCAATAACATTCTTCATAAAAATCGGTTTGGATTTTCCAGGGGTAAAAATACTACTGATGCTGGAATTGCACTTCTCAAACATATTCTTGACGCTTGGGAAGAAAAGCAAGATGTAATTGGCATTTTCTGTGACCTTTCCAAGGCATTCGATTGCGTTGATCACCAAACACTATTAAAGAAGCTAGAACATTATGGTGTCTCTGATAAATCAGTTAGCCTTATGAAATCATATTTGTACAATAGAACTCAGAAAGTAGTGATTAATAGAACTGAATCTACTGGAGCCCCCACCAATATGGGTGTGCCGCAAGGATCAATATTGGGCCCATTGCTGTTTCTAATTTATATAAATGACCTTCCCAACTACGCGAATAATTTATGTGAGACAGTACTATTTGCGGATGATACTTCTTTAGTTTTCAAAGTAAACAGAGGTAATAACTGTTCGGACGAAGTCCGAATAGTGCCCTCTCTAAAGTTTCACACTGGTTTAATAGCAATAATTTAGCACTTAACCCCAAAAAAACTAAATGTGTAAAATTTTCATTACCTAATGTTGAGCAGACAAAATTAAATATTAATTTAAATAACGATGAAGTCGAGTTTATTGAGAGCACAAAATTTCTAGGTATTACACTAGATTCTCGACTGCAATGGGATCCACATATTGAAGCCTTGTCAAGTAGACTTAGTTCAGCGGCATTCGCTGTTAAGAAAATAAGGCTTTTAACTGATATTGAAACGGCAAGGTTAGTATATTTTAGTTATTTTCATAGTGTAATGTCCTATGGACTGCTTTTGTGGGGCTCAGCTGCCAGTATTGAAAATATTTTTGTACTCCAAAAAAGAGCTGTTCGCGCCATATACAATCTTCGGCGAAGAGATAGCTTGAGAGAATTGTTTAAAGAAATAAATATCTTAACTTTGGCAGGCCAATACATATATGAAAATTTAGTTTATGTAAGGAAACACTATGATTCATTTGCTAAAAACAGAAATATTCACCAGTTTAATACAAGAAATAAAGATAAACCTGCCGTTCCAAGATTTAGGCTTGCAAAAACTAGAGGTTCATTTATGGGGAAAAGCATAGCCTTTATTAATAAAGTTCCGCAACAAGTGATTGATCTTCCTTTGCATGAATTTAAAAACCATGTTAAAAAAACGCTCATGAGTAAAGGTTATTATAAAGTAGATGATTATCTTAACCTTCGGCAGGCAACACTTTTTTTACATACATAAATGGCAACAGGGGTTACGCATCACCCCCTTATTTTTAAACTCAAATAAAACAGCAATTGGTAAGAAAACGAAAGTTATTTATTATGAGATCAATCACTTATACAATTACTAATAACACGAAGAAGTATTAATTATGGCACCCTTAATTTGGAATATTTTTTTTTGGGTTAAATGCAGTTCAAGCAAATATCCTTACGGTGTTCAGTGCAAGCGGGCTGAAGACATTTTGTGCAAAAAGTTTTTACTTTTTTGTCCCGTTTTCTTGGACATAGTGCACATCTTGCTTGTTTTTGCAATTTGACAGGGGGCTCACCTTCAGGAGTTTCCTGGTTTATATTTAGAATGTCACGTAAAGTGACTCCTAATTCTCGCGGCAAATTTGTAGCCAAACGACGCCTCATGTGCGGTTCCGCCAATTGTAAGGCTAATTTCTTCAAATAACTTAATAATAAGTAGTCTTGAATCTGCGTATCCGAAATCGAAGCCATTTTTACCTAAAAAAATCAAACAATTATTACAGTATTACAAAAAGAAATACTTACGTAAATAGCAACAGGGGTGATGAGTCACCCCATCATTGTTAATATAACAAAAACAACAACTTACCGCGACACGTTGACGCGTGCGACTGATTGCATCCACTCCAATTAGAGAATAGATTGAGCGTTAGAATGAGACAGAAACAATACCAACTAAATATTGACACTTTTATCAAGTAGTGGGGTTACGGGTCACCCCTGTTGCCTTCCTAAGGTTAAAGATCAAAATGCGTGGAAATGATGTAACACATAACTTGCTACTATAAGTACTTTGTTGAAGTAATATAATGTAATAAGTCTATGTTGTTGCCAATAATCCTGTCACCCTGTTGTAATTATTTGGTAACGATATATTCAAGTTTGTAAATATCGTTACTTATGGCTGTTACAGCTGATAAGTTTCTAGCGCCCGTTCTTCTTGTCAGCTAAAAAAGTCTGGAACGGGTGGTAGGAAAATATAGACGATTCAAAAGTACTTAATTATTAAGTTTATTTGAATAAAGCTTATTTGACTTTGACTTTGAATGAGATCATATAAGGTGGTACCAAATGATCTGATGATACTTAAATGATAGTGTTACTTAAACTGAATAACTTTCTCCAAGGAACATAGGTCGAAAAACGAAAAAAAAAATTCACACTCCCATACAAAATGTATTGGTCAGCTGACCGATTTACTGTGGAAAGGCAAAAAAAGTTGTTTTTTGACCTATGTTCCTTGGAGAAAGTTGTTCAGTTTAAGCACAAATAATATAATACTATACTAGTACAGATACCTCATCCCATACTAAAGAAATGGCCCTCGTAAGGCTACTATCAGGGCGATTAAAAATGTTTTTCTTATAAAATTCTAGATGGCGCCGCTATTCTCGCAGCATGCTTAGCACATATAGCATCAAACATTGAAACGCAACGCCTTATTAGTACAAATTATTGCCGATAGGTGTCGCTCAATTTTTATTGAAATTTGTTAAAAAAACCCTTCATTTTACTGTTTCAATACAATTTTGAATTTGGTGTTTTTTTTAAGAAACAATTAAAAAGTTTAATGACTTTTTTATCTGTATTTGAACATAACAAAAACAAATCGAAGCAGGTACCGCCAACTAGCGAGGTAAATTTAAACTAATTCCAACGTTAGTTTAAACTCACCTCACTAGATAGAAGTACCTGCTAACTAAGCCACATCTGATGTTCCAAATGAGACCCCATGTAGATAGGTGGTACCCTGAGCGAAAGTGACGCCGCGGTAAATTTTATTTAATATTATAATTCTAATACACAATTTTAATAATGTTTATCGTGGAGATTTTAGGGCCCACAGTCTAGTATTTTTAGACGGTATCGTTACATTCCCTATTAGTCACTGCTAGAAGTAGATAGAAAAACTGCTAAAAGTGGCCGTTTTTGACACATTTGCTATCTACTTCTACGAATGACTACGAGGGCATGTAGTGATACCTTCTAAAAATACTAGACCATGGGCCCTAAAATCTCCACGATAAACATTATTAAAATCTTTTTCTATTAATAACTTATTAAATAAAAACCTCTGAGGGCGCCACTTTCGGTCATACAACCGCCTTAAGCAACACTATCACCTGTTTAATTAAGTATCGTCAGATCTTTTGGTACCACCTTATTATACAAGCCGGCCGACATGACTCCAGGCAGCCAGAGGTTAGTACACTGTTGAGGTTAGGGCACAGAATAGATATAAGTACTACCGTACAGAAAGGACACTCTCCGCCCCGCCCCACAATCAGTTACCTCACCCTCACACCCCACTCCGCGAGTTCGTGTGCCGAATCGTGAGTGACAACAGCTGTCAACTTTCGTTCACGGCAATAAAACAAAACATTTAATATCACTCGTGGAAACAGTGTGAAAAAATAAATACAGGATTATTTTGAACTTACCATCCAAATTTTAAGGATGTGTCCAGTCCATGAAACTAAACAACTTTTTTTAAGAAACGTGTGTCAAATTTCGCCAAAAAATTTTGGTCATCCCATACTAAATTGATCACGTTATCTCTTTGATTTGTATGGAAAGTCGATTTTTATTTTACATATTTGACCATGTGTTCCTTAGAGAAAGTTGTTCAGTTTCATGGACTGAACACATCCTCAAAATTTGGATGGTAAGTTCAAAATGACCCTGTATAATGTAGTACTCATGGAATTATTTCTTATTACCGGAAAATATACAGGGTTATTTGTAAAACACCAACAACCTCGCTGAAGTAGATTACTAACATCAGAAACAACAACATTTGTTCTAAGAGTGTTTTAATACCTAGTTATGTATAGTTTCATACACAACTTTATCTACTCTCATACAATTTGTGATGGAACCTACAAAATAAAATATCAATAATAAAAAGAGTAAGTAGTTTCTCGACTTTGATTTAGGTAGGTTACTTACCTTTGTAAAGTAAGACGTTTTTCCGTCGCAGCATCTAAAATATCGGGGAGTCTTTCTTCACACTCACTACTATCAGACATTTTTAAGCAAAAGTAAAAATTAAAATTAAAAAATGGCGCGTATGCTATTAGGCTATTAGAAAAAAATAATGAAATGAGTGAATTCCAGCAGACTAATCGTTACACTAAGCCATCGATCACCATAGAGTACATTTTGATCATGGAAAGTATATGAGAATATCATTGTTTTTTTTTAATATCGCGGCACTGCCTTCTTTTTGGATTTGCCCTGTATCGTAATGAGAAAAAAGTTATTTTGTAGCATACTTTAGTATAGCGAAGGTATGTTTTAATAGTACATTATGAGACAAGTTAGCTTATGTTGGTCATTGCACACAAGGCTGTGGGTTGCAGCCCGAGCCGCAGGCGAGGGCGTAACTCAGCCGAGTGTGCAATGAGTAAAAGCTCACGAGTTTCATACGACGTTTTTCAACACATTTGCGAGGAAAATACAAAGTAATTTGCCACACAGCAACAAATACAACAAAAACAAAATATGACAATTATGTGAAAAGGCGCGTATGTTTTTTTTTTGTTTTTTTCACACGCCCAATGCAAGAATATTTTGCATACAGCCTACTTCAAAACTATAATTTTAAGTGATAAAATGCAAATATTTTAATATTTTATAACAAAATATTATGAATTATGAATAATTTTATAATAATAAATATTTGTTTGACTTAATTAAAGACTTACACATTTATTTATTTCAAAAATGAATATGAACTTTCAGCGGCATATAACCCCTTTGTTGTTACTAAAAAAAAAATAACTGTATAACCCAGTTAAATTGGGAATGCTCTGTTTACTCGCATAGAACTTGCAGTAAGGTACTAATTTAACTTTGTAGGGATAATTCTATAACAACCTAGTGTTTTATATATTATTGCACGCGTTTGTTATAGCTCGGTTTATGGCCCTAAAAGCGATGTGTTAGGGCTCACTTTACGAGCAAGTGTGTTGAAAAATAACTTTTTAATTTTTTTTCGGTATGGCGTGTATAAAGTATGCCAATATAAATTAGTTTTGAAATTCATAATTCGAATTTTACGATATGAGAGTAGATAAAATAACTTTTTTTCTAATGAGAATGTATCGTAATGACGATACAGGGCAAATCCAAGAAGAAGGCAGTGCCGTGATATTAAAAAGTAACAACGATATTTCCACATACTTTCCATGATTAAAATGTACTCTATGGTGATCGATGACTTATCGTATAGTGGGTGTTCTACGAGCTCAAAATCAATGGAATACCGCAAATCGATGTACAGTATAGCCGTTTGGTAGATGTATACTTGAGGTGAAAACAAAATTTTGGACCCGCAGTTCTTAAAAATTCTTCCCTTAGGAGGGGAGCTATGGTGTCATCTTTTTTTTGAGTGAGAAAAATTTTTTTTGTTCTAAAACCTATCGTGTATGGTATTGAATGAAAGGGCTTGCTGAGCCGGTTCTAAAAATATATCACATCGTTATATTTCAGCCACTTGTTTTAAATTAAACCAAAAAACGTTTTCAAAACATACCAAGTTTAAGTCAAACATACAATTTACGACCTGTCCGTCGTATTATGGTTGCACCAACTAGTGCTTAGAACGCGTCATGTGGCTTATCTTCATTTCCACAACGCGTTGTGGCCGTTTGGTATGTTGGCCACGACGCCAATCAATTTCACTTTGTGGTATTTCTATGATTACCACAACGCGTTTGATGATTACCAGACACTCTGGCTCACTCATGGCTCTTAAGCCATGACACGAATTTTGCGTTGTGGCATTTTGGCAGTGACCAGAACGCGTCGTGAGCATTTTTTCGCTCAAGACCAAAATCGGTCTTTGTGCCTAACATGTATAATAGAAAACAATACGCACATTGCGTGTTTTTGGTACGCAACGAAATAACACGTCGGATATGGACGATAATTATTATCGACAGTAATGTATTTTTTTCCCTAGGTGGGCGAGCTAGGCCTAGTAATATGGGAGCGCGTGCTAATAGGCGGACTACGGCGAGGGCTGTCAGCGCGGATAGTGTCAGGGCTGGCAGCGGCGAGGGAGCGCGCGCCCGACCCGGCGCACGCGGACGTGCTGAGGCAGGCGATACATAGCGCTGTGAGTATAGGGGTATAGGGTCAGGGCTGTCAGCGCGGATAGTGTCAGGGCTGGCAGCGGCGAGGGAGCGCGCGCCCGACCCGGCGCACGCGGACGTGCTGAGGCAGGCGATACATAGCGCTGTGAGTATAGGGGTATAGGGTCAGGGCTGTCAGCGCGGATAGTGTCAGGGCTGGCAGCGGCGAGGGAGCGCGCGCCCGACCCGGCGCACGCGGACGTGCTGAGGCAGGCGATACATAGCGCTGTGAGTATAGGGGTATAGGGTCAGGGCTGTCAGCGCGGATAGTGTCAGGGCTGGCAGCGGCGAGGGAGCGCGCGCCCGACCCGGCGCACGCGGACGTGCTGAGGCAGGCGATACATAGCGCTGTGAGTGTCAAAAATTTACCACCGGTGGTCAGATTGACGCAATTTACTTAGATTTTAGTAAAGCTTTTGACAAAGTCGACCATTCGCTGTTA
This sequence comes from Agriphila geniculea, assembly GCA_943789525.1. Classification (NCBI taxonomy): domain Eukaryota; kingdom Metazoa; phylum Arthropoda; class Insecta; order Lepidoptera; family Crambidae; genus Agriphila; species Agriphila geniculea. The sequence goes on along the minus strand of OX038898.1, from coordinate 14,119,684 downwards.
TGTCTTAAACTGAGACATTACGAGAGTGCCAATGAAGATCGCTGGATATCTGTAACGGCCCGGCCACGGACAACGCGGCAGGAGGCGAGGCAGGCGGCGCGGCAAGCGCTGACTAAGTCTTAAGTGTTGTATACGCCTGTAAAAATAATTCACACAGTCTCATAAATTATGTATTTTTTTATCTTTAAATGTTATGTGATATTGTTGATGGTGTATCTAATAAATAAATAAACTGTCTGGTTATGGTATTCACCGAAGCTTGTTGAGATGGATAATTTCATATTTGAGTAACCGTAGCCAACTTGTTACTGTGAGAGGGTTTTCTTCCACTCTGATCTCAGTCTCTTCTGGGGTCCCACAGGACTCACATCTTGGGCCTCTGTTTTTCTGTCGTTTTTATCAACGCACATAGGAGTATCAGTATGGGAAAAGCTGATCAAAACTCAAATTTATTAATTTTAAAATTGGATAATTGTAATGGCTTTTGGGGATAGTACAATAGATGGCGCATCAAACGTCAGTCATTTTGAGACGCTATTATAAACGGTTGATACACAGCTTCAGTCGGACTCTCGTCTTCGTTTACACGTTTCCGTTCTTAGCACTTTGAAAAATACACACTTTTAATCTACCCATATGTTATTGATGCTTTGATTAAGGAAAGATTTTTGATATGGATATTGAAAATGAAGGTAGGTAGTCTATTATTAACTATAAACCGTAATTTAATGACACAATTTTAAAACTTTTTTGATTGATTAAAGTTTGTAGTAAAGTTTAAATTTTTTTGGTAACTTTTTTTACAAAATAGTGAAAAAGTTATATTTCCGAGTTCGTCCGAGTAAAAATTTAAAAATAATATTAATGCAGACTATCTCAAGGAGTAATCTAAAAAGAAAAAAGTGGCAGAAGTTTTTTTTTATATTAGGTGTCGGTAAATGTGGGCTTCATCATTGTTGAGTGTTTATTGTTTTGTTTTCCAAAGAACCATCGATCTTCTTCTGCCACCAAGATCTGCAACAACTTCAACTCAAGAAAGTCCCAAAAGTAACTATAAAGACGATAAGTCAACTGAAGAAAGCTCGTGCGACGAATCAGACTAAATTTTGTACGGTGGCATCATATTATTTTTTAATAAAAATCTCGTGTTGTTTTAATTTCTAGTTTTATTTAAGTTTTTTATGGTAAAAATTGCTAATGTAACGATTTTACTGACATATAAGTATAAAAAGAGTTTTGATCAACTTTTGATATCAAATACGACGATATGTGCAACGATTTAATTGACAGTCTAGCCTGCCCTGCCCTCGCATATGCAGACGATCTAAAAATCTTCACCGATGTAAGAGACGAGTCTCAATGTGCCATGCTTCAGGATGACCTTCGTAAGATTTATGATTGGTGTCTGTCAAATAACATGCGACTTAATATTGATAAGTGTTGCGTTATATCTATCATTCACTCGTAAGCGGGTCAGACATTGAATAAATCGTATTACATCGACGGAAAATTATTAAATCGAAAACAAACATTTAAGAACCTAGGAGTTTTGTTCGATGAGCAGTTATCTTTTCGTCCTCATTATGATACATCACAATACATCACAAATAAAAGTCACAAGCTCTTAGGTTTCTTAATCAGGGCTATCAAGGAATTCAAGGATCCGAGAAGCATGCTTACTTTATTTTTCAGCCTAATCAGAAGTGTTCTCTAATACTGCTGTCCAGTCTGGTCTCCATATTATATGGTTCATGTAAATCAGAGGTTCCCGAATTTTTTTTTCTCATAGACCACTTTTAAAATTTTCCTGGATCCGGTGGACCCCCTGCAGCTACTACATTACTACCTTATTTCCGAAACTCGAAAAAAGTATATATTTTATATACCTATGGAAATCTGCGTTGTTGTGGCTGATTTTCAATCAACTACGGGTTAACAGTTTTCGAAAAAAAGGTGAGATTTTATTGCTTTGATTAAACTGTGAGTGGATGTCATTAAGCTAAGTTTCAAGGTCAGTAAAAAAAAATGAGTTGTAAGTATTTATTAGAATACAAAAATTACACTTTTAATTATTATTGTTGAAATAGTGTTAATATAATCAAAAAACATTAAGACTGATAACATTTGTTATAGTTATAACAGTTGCAAACTTGCAATATAATCACAATTTAACATTAATTATATCATTTCTACAAATTGTAACCACAAAAAGTTATAATTTTAATGGCATGGATGTACTTGGTGAATTGACAGCAAATTATCAATATTTGCCTATATTTATAGAAGTAAAGTCAAGGCACCAAATAAATGTTTATGGACCCTCGTTTACGAATTGTGGACCCCCATTTTTTTTCCACGCAAACGTAGACACCTGTCAAGCTCCCGTGGTCCCCTGGGGGTTCACCTGGACCACTTTGGGAATCAATGATGTAAATAGTATCGAAAGGGTTCAGAAGCGTTGCTTACGCTTCCTCACTCGTAAATTTAACTATGGTCGATCACTTAATGATTACAACGCTAGGCTGGCTAAATTTGGTGTGACCCCTTTGCATGCTCGCCGCGAAAGGTACGACTTACTATGTCCTTATAAAATATTGCATGCATCCATTGATGCACCTAACCTACTCTCGGCGCTAAATATTAATATTAAGTACAGATCCCGTTTTCCAAATACGTTTGCAATACAAACTTACAAAAACAATACATCCTTTTACAATCCAGTGGTTAGGATGTGTCGGACTTATAACGAACATACTCGCGGTAACAAGAACATGGATTTAGACGTTTTCAATGGTAGGTTTTCTCAGTACAAAAGAGTTGTTTCCAATATTATAAAAGCCAAGCGGTCCTCAACCTAGTGCTGAAACACAGGATTTCCTAGTTCAGGCAAATGTTATATTTTGTTCATTATGTATACCTTGCACAAAAACATTGTATCTCCACCAATGGAAAATAAAGAATTATTCTATTCTATTCTATATTTTAAAATAAATATGTATGATTTGTTCCATAGGTGCAATCATTCCGTGTCCGTCAACCGCTAGCACTATACCAGTCGCTAGTGCTAGAGCCGTACCTAGCGGCCGCTAGCGAGCTCCACGCGAGACACGCCGCGGCCTTACTAGCGGAGGGGGACATATCTCACTACATGAGACATGTGCTGGACGGTGAGTACTAGTGATAGTAGCGCTATACCAGTCGCTAGTGGTAGAGCCGTACTAGCGAGCACCACGCGATGTATCTCGGAGTAACATTTAGTATTTATTTCATCAAAATCGATTTATACAATCAAAAGATTTTTATCAGTAGAATACATAAATAAAACACAGGTTTTACCTAGTAGGCAAATGCTATGATTATTTTACTTAAGTAAACTTTGTAAGCAATTTTACTTTACTGCATTTTTGGAAAATAAATATTTACTTATTCTATTCTATGGTTAAATAAATAATATTAACTTGTTCTCTTAGGTCTGGAGCGTGAAGTGGCGCTCGGCAACCGCTTCCTGCACTCGTCGTCAGCTGAATCTGTGCGCGGTTGCTACGAGCGCGCCGCCGTGAGCGCGCATTTACCCGCGCTGCACGCGCACACCGAGCGCCTGCTCAAGGAGGCCTGCGACGATACGCCTGAAGCGGAACAAGTGAGTTTCAAAGAGTCCCTTAGAGTTCTCTCTTGGGGCCGCTACTATTTATATGATATAGCACCTATTTATTTGTGCATAGCACCGCTGCTATTTCCGGCACATGTATGCACTACTCGCTTTAATTTAAGATTAATCCAAGAATCCTTCATGGTTCTCCCTTAGGCCCGCTACTGTTTATATCATATAGTATCTATTTATTTGTGTCAAGCGTCGCTGCAATCTCCGGCGCAAGTACGCAGTACTCTCTCCGCTAGGCGTGTCTATTTATGCCTACTTGTGTAATTATTTAAGATTAATCCAAGAGTCCCTCAGGGTTCTCCCTTGGGCCCGCTACTGTTTATATCATATAGCACCTATTTTTGTTTGTTTAGCGTCGCTGCGATCTCCGGCGCATGTACGCACTACTTCGGCCGCTGGGCGCGGCCGCGCTGCGCCCGCTGGTGGACGCGGCTCTAGCGCAAGCCACGAGGGATGGAAGAGCACTGTTACAGGCGCCGCATAATAGGGACGAGGTATGTATATTACACACACAATTGATATGTTTTCATTTTTCACAAGGTACTTTCTAGTTTTTCAATTTCTGACACCGTACATATTTTTTCGGGGTTTTTGATAAATTATTTAACGAAATATGTAGAAATAACCCTGTATTATCGAGATGAAGGAATAATAAAAAAAGCCATAGGTGTAATAAACAACATAAAAGTCTTTGTAAAAAAACTGTCGCTGTCAAGACGTGTCAAAATATTTTTCGCTTTTGCTCGTTTTGTTTTGAATGCTTTAGTTACAGTTTTAACTTGAATTTGTATTTTAGTGAACTTTAACATCTTTCGAAATATAATATGAAGGTATCTGAAGGATTTGTAATGGCAGACAGTCGCAATCTTCCCAAAGTGGACTTTATGATGCTGCTGAAGATGAAGTCTTTTGCGAAACATATTTTTAGATAAAACAAAGATATTTTTTTACGTTTGAATATGTTTAATAAAATACAGTTTGAAGTTTGAAGTATAATTTAAATTTCCATAAAACTTAAATCAATAGACCACTTTATTTATGTAGACTTTGGCACGTAAAACAGTTGGACCGTCGGCCAAGGAGCTCATTTTCAATCTATCGCATATTGGGACCAGTCTACATTGATAAGATAGCCATTTGTTTGGTGTTATCAAATATTGTTGTCTGGGTTGCGAAGTAAGAAGCTTCTGGGAGATATGCCACCCTGAACATATGGCCTCCCATACAATGGTCTCCAATCGCTAAAAATAATCGATCGAATATTGATATAAATGTTGAACAGGGTCGTAGGTGGCATCATTACAAATATGTTAGACATCGGCTTGGTTAGTTTTCAGGAAGCATGCGCACAGCCAGGGTAGAAAGATAGAGATTTTTTTTTCCAAAAACTAATCGACTACATATTGGCATGTAATTACATTCAGGTGGTGGGGCAGGTCCCAGGCGTATATAAAACCATAGTCTTGCGTCGCTTTCAGGAAGCGTCTAGGAGGTCAGGCCAGGAAAGTACATTTCACATATATGCTCTTGTGATCCTTGTTTCTTATTCGATCGATATGAAAACACAAAAAATAGTTCAGGTAATTATGCCACCCACGACCCTGTTCACCATTTATAAAAATATGCGATCGATGTTTTTTTTAGCGATGGGTGACCATGTTCAGGGTTGCATATCTCCCAGAAGCTTCCTACTTCGCAACCCAGATGATGATATTTGATAACACCAAGCTAATATGGCTATCTTGCGAATTTGGTCTGATGCTAATATGCGATAGATCGAAAATGACCCTGGTTGGCCGATGGTCCAAGTATTTGTTTGGGCATTTTTTCACAGTATTTTTGCAGATAGGAACTACTAAAACATGAGTGTAACATTTTTGGGAACTACACATGCGATTATGGAATCTAATTTACGAATATCTTTATCTATCATTGTTGAAAATAAGGTAATAATAGCAACAGTTTTTTTCTTTCACTATAATGGCTGTGTGTGATGGTGCATTACCATTTTCCATTGTAAAAAAATTGTTTAAAAAAACAAAAAACCGACTTCAAAAAACATACCTCTAAAAAGCAAGAAATAATATTCGTAATAATAAAAACACGTCTATTGAAGTCGGGTGAAGCTGGAGTACTAATTCCTTTTTTTTATTCTAAATAAAAGCCCCACCCGACTTCAATAGACGTGTTTTTATTATTACGAATATTATTTCTTGCTTTTTAGAGGTAGGTTTTTTGAAGTCGGTTTTTTGTTTTTTTAATCAATTTTTTATTTATTTAATTTTTAGTGTAAGTACCTTTTGTATTAGGTAGTGTAGGTATATTATTTAGGTAGAAAAATCGGCTCAGCCAAACGTGAGTTAATCGCGGAGAAACATACATACATGCGAGTCAAACTGAGAACCTCCTTTTTTAAGTCGGTTAAAGAACTACACTAAAGATATCCCTTTTCCAACAAAAAAATAATTATCTTATTCAGTTCATAAACAAAGAAGTTATAAGACTGATCATCGAGGTAGTTCACACAAAAGCATACTATTTTCGTGCTTTTTTCAAGATTACTTGAAAAGTACTGAACCGATTTCAAAATTTTAAAAAATGGGACCAACTTGGGAGTTTACCTAATGTAATAACGTTTGAATCATTTCAATCGGTTCAGCCGTCTTCGAGTAATCGATGTACATACAAAAAACAAAAAAAAAAATCGGTTCGAATTGAGTACCTCCCTCCTTTTGAAGTCGGTAAAAATCGCCGAGGACTCAAAACTATCACCAACAAAAAGTGTAGTTTAAAACAAATTAAATGACAGATCCCGCTCAGATTTTGCGCGCTTAATCAGTACAGTGCTACCAACATGCAGTAAAAAAATTAGAACGACCTCTTTTACGCGGGTCTTTTTATTGACATATTCCCGATACTTTTTACACAGAGTAGTATTTTTTTATCCATGTGGACCAAGGAATGTCCGCCACGAAACCTTCAAACTGCACTTACGCTCTTTTAGAATGAATACGTTTTCAAATTATTTAATGATGACATAAAATAAAAATTTTGGTAAAGAGAAAAGAATAAAAAACCAGTCTTTATCGGCTACTTCAATAACCTCTCTAAGCATCGCTCTTTTGGTCTACCTCTTGTTTTGTGAGACACACGCTTACCATATGTTTATGATGGCAGGCTCACACGCACTTCGTGTCGGCGATGCTGTCGCTGCACGGCAAGTACAGCGCGCTGTTTGCAGAAGTGTTCGGCGGCGCGCAGCCCTTCATGGGAGCGTTGGACAAGGTACGTTACACCTGCTACTGTTTCATGACAGCCTGGTACAAGCATGGTATAATACGGTACTTTTCAATGGGGAAGGCAACTGTCAAAATGGCGCTGCGTACGCTTGTTCCACGAGAGCTATGAAAACAAAGGACTTTTACTTAAAAAAAGCGTTTTTTAGCTTTAAAATGATTAAATTCTGTGTAATAGGTTTTAAAAATGTTGGCACTTACAAATTTCCGAAAAATCTGGATATAGAGAAAATGGATAAATTCTGTAAGAATAAAAACGTCTTAATTTGGCTTTCAATTTCGGCATTTGCATTGTAGAATAGTCTTTTATATCCATTTTGGGTCAATGAGTCTTTTTCGGTTAAAAAATACCACAAAATAAATACCTATTTCCCCATACATTTTGTTCTGAACGTCTACTGTCTTAGGAACAAGCGTACGCAGCGACATCTACAATTAGCTTTGCGTTGCCAACCCCATTGTATTGGCGATTTGGAATATCGCGCGGGATAATTTTGATGCGAGTGCTCGAGAGAAGTAAGTGGTGGGGCAACGCGCACGCGCATAGTGGTTAACTTAACAGCCGCTTGTAAGAATGAATTTACAGGGTGGATTTTTTTGCGTCAGTATTAGTTTGGTTTCCGATTACAAAAAGTGTATTATTATAGTACATTATGAGACAAGTTAGCTTATGTTGGTCATTGCACACAAGGCTGTGGGTTGCAGCCCGAGCCGCAGGCGAGGGCGTAACTCAGCCGAGTGTGCAATGAGTAAAAGCTCACGAGTTCATACGACGTTTTTCAACACATTTGCGAGGAAAATACAAAGTATTTACCACACAGCAACAAATACGACAAAAACAAAATATGACAATTATGGGAAAAGGCGCGTAGGTTTTTTGTTTTTTTCACACGCCCAATGCAAGAATATTTTGCGAACAAAGGGGTGAGTGAGCATACAGCCTACTTCAAAATTATAATTTTAAGTGATAAAATGCAAATATTTTAAATATTATATATAACAAAATATTGTGAATTATGAATAATTTGATATTAATAAATATTTGTTTGACTTAATTAAGGATATAAACATTTATTTATCTACACTCACAACGTAATGTTCCAAATATGATTTCAAAAGAGATTGTATAAACACATACTTTATTTTCGAAATTAAAAAAAGAACTCATTACAGTGCAGTCAACTGCATCATAAAATAACTTTACATCATACTTGCTCGGTAACTAGGATTTACTTATATAGTATGAGGCTGTGTAAGTTGGCATGTGCAACACAGTGCATTGTTTAGATAGAACGTTCCATTTTCAAATCACTTTACAATTCAAGGATGGTGAATGCTTTAACTGTAAAGTTACTTTACATCATACTTGCTCGGTAACTAGGATTTACTTATGTAGTATGAGGCTGTGTAAGTTGGCATGTGCAACACAGTGCATTGTTTAGATAGAACGTTCCATTTTCAAATCACTTTACAATTCAAGGATGGTGAATGCTTTAACTGTAAAGTTACTTTACAATTCAAGCATTTAAAACTCCTTAGTGAACCAATCTCTTTTCTTTTATTATAAACTGACGAAACTTTAGGCTGAAAAAAAAACAATGAAAATGGCGGCATTTAATTTCAGTTCAAGCTAGGTATGCAAAATTCTGCAATGCAAAAACAGCTGATTTTTTTTCGTGATTTCGAGGTTGGTCCCATAATGAAAGTTGTTCAGTTTAATGGTCTGATGAACCCCACGAGTTTTCAATGAAATAACCCTTTAACGTTTTATTTTTATTTTTGTTTTAATGTTTTTGTTTTTATTTTTATTACCTCGCATGAATGATGTAAAATAGTATGCTTACCTCGGTTGTAAGTAGCTATTACACCCTCGAACTATATTCGCCCTCGCTCGCTACGTTCGCTCGGGCGTCTAAATATCTCGGGTGCACTCGATCCATTAGCGCCCTTTGCGAGCTGCGCTCGCACGGGCGCCAAATTGGATCTTGTTCTGTAAAAGCTCTCTTACATCCCTTGTGTAACAAACTACTATTTTAAATTTTTACAGCACACTTTTATTTTTTAATTTATTGGCGCGTAATATGGGCTTATTGTAATATCTATGGCCTGTGGTGCGGGGCGCGTCATTTTTAATGCAAAACAAAAAAGCTATGGTTTCAATTTTCACTTTTTGTTGTAGGTTCTGAATGTAGGGTTTTTTTATTATTGCTTTAAAATATCTGATAGCAGTGAACGTGACAAAAAATTGACTCCGCCCGACATTTTAGATGCAGCACGGAAATGACTCTTATATTAAGGTAGTACGGTACCTAATATCAGCAGTCTCTCTCTCTTTTTTAACTTTGAACTTTTATTTAAGTAGTAGGTTCAATGCCAAATTGTATGAGTGTAGATAAAGCAGTGTATGAAACTGCACACAACTAGGTATTAGTTTCATAAACGACTATTATATAAAAAATGAATATGAATTTTCAGCGGCATAAAAGTCTTCGTTGTTACTAAAAAAAATACTGCATTAACCGGTTAAATAGGGAATGCTTTGTTTACGGCATAGAACTTGCAAGTACTAATTTTGTAGGGATCTTTACTAATATTATAAATGCGAAAGTCCGTTTGTTTGTTTGTTACGCCTTCACGTCTTAACTACTGAACCGATCATCATGAAATTTGGCATACACGTTGTCAGGGGTACAGAGAAGGACATAGGGTACCTTTCATCCCGAAAAAAGTTATGTTCCCGAGGGATAGCAAAAAAACTTTCCACGCAGACGAAGTCGCGGGCGGAAGCTAGTAATTCTATAACTCTTTCAGTCACACTTTCACGTAGATGAGTTTATAAATGAAATAATGAGATATTCGGTTTAATTTCGGTTTATAATACAAGAAAAAAATGAATAAATAAATTACAACTTAAGGCTTTCGAGGAACAAGGTGGTTAGTTTACTGACCACTGTGACTTTTGGCATAAAAATAATCAAGATAATATTATTAGATAAAACCAAATTTACAGCAAAGATATATAAAAATACATTTTTTATGAAAATCTGGAAACATGTTTTGCCTTATCGGATGCACAGAGGTACTTCACTGTCTTCCATTTCATGCTGAATTTATTTTCACTACTGTATTTTGCACGTCTTCGCGCTGTAGTTCGCTCTGGCTGGTACATATCGCTATCCATTTGTAATTTTATTGAGCCTGATAGCTTATGAAGTTTATCAGAACAGGTTACAGTGAAGTTGGGCCAGAATTTTTATGCCCATCACCAAATAACAAGCAAGAAACACTATATATTTAGGTATTGTAGGTATATAAGGTGTTTCTTTTTGCGTGGCGTGTAGATTTCCGAAGGTATACGTCTTCCAGATGAATATCTTTCATATTACTTCCACTGAGTACTCGTGGTTTCATGAAAATTTAACTAATGTAATAATAATCACTCTGCGATACAAACAAAATAGTCACAGTGGTTAGTATTCAAACCACCATATTGATTCAGTTGATTTAAAAAAGTATACAAGTTAATGCATATTTTTCATAATAAAATAACGAAACAAACCCTTGATCACAAATAAACACTGAAATCGTAACATAATTGACACGCTTATCTGCAATATAGAATTTTAAAACGTACCTTATAAAAAATATCGCTTTACGACTTTTTCAACCCAATGCCTGAACCTGATAGTCACACCTTGGCACCAAACTTTATCGAAACATGGTTAACGGTGATTTAAAGAAACGCAATAGTTAATAAAATTACCAATAGGAAGCGTTCAAAAAATATAAAAAATCTTAAAAAGGTGGTTTCCTTTCTAACCACTAAAACTGAAAGAGATAAGTACCTAGTGTTTTATATATTATTGCACGCGTTTGTTATGGCCCTAAAAGCGATGTATTAGGGCTCACTTACGAGCAAGTGTGTTGAAAATATAGTTAAATCACCTATTCACCAGGGTGAATTAAGTATACTATTTAGTACACTTAATTCACCCAAGTGATTTAGCTCAGGTGAAAAAAGCGTTAGCGTTTTTTTTTAAATAATGCAGTTTAGCTTCTTTTCAAAAATGAAAATAAATATTAGTATTAGCTTTAGTGATAAATGTCTGGCTGTATTTGTAAACTGTTCTCAAAATGTTTGTTCTCAAATGTTCGTTTTTAAATGTTGTTTGAACATGAATTATGGGTTTGAATTTCTTAGTATAAGGGGCTGGCATAGTAATTACGTTTTCGGAAATATAGCGATGTACGATGAAACTTATGTACATTGATAGAGGATAAAATATGGTTCTTATTATATCAAAATGAGGTGTTAAATTATCACCAACATGTAATTATCACCAACATGCAATAAACTTAACCGCCTCTTAGGTCTAGTGGTTCGCCCATCCGTGTAAGACGCAGAGGTCCCGGGTTCGATTCCCAGCGGGGGTACAATTTGTACTCGGTTTGGTTGGTGGTAGGGCTTATTCAAGTCCGCCTGGCTAGCTACTACCATCTTATCTAAGTCTGACGCCATAATGACAATTTAAAAATTGTTGTGTTCCGGCAGTTAGAGGTAAGATAGCCAGTATTCCGGGTGTAGTGCGCTTCTATCTTCGGCCTTATCGTCATTGAACATCAGGTGAGATGAAGGCCAAGCACTATCCCGTTGTGTATAAAAAAACTCATTAAATTGCAGGCGTGCAGCGCGGTGGTGAACAGCCGTCCGGTGCCGGACGCGCCGGCGCGCGCGCCGGAGCTGCTCGCGCGGTACTGCGACTGCCTGCTGCGGCGCCGCGGCGCCGGCGACACCGACGCCGACGACCGCCTCGCCGCCGCCATCGTCGTCTTCAAGTACATCGACGATAAGGACGTCTTCCAGAAGTACTACGCCAGGGCACTAGCGAGGAGGCTCATACATCAGCTTTCTGCTTCTATGGAACAGGTAACTCTTAGTAACTTATGTAAACCTGGTACTTTTTCAGCCAAATATTATAGAAAAGTCACTATTTAAAGTCATCAATTTCGTCAACACTATGATGGGTGCCCCTCGTGATCATTAGTAGCACCATCGTCTAAAGTCAAGACCGAGATGGGTGACCGACTTTTAGTAACTGATATGATATGTAGTTAGTAAACCAAAATCGGCTCGCCATCATTATCGTCGTGTTCAAGTACATCGACAATAAGGACGTCATCCAAAAGTACTACGCCTTAGCACTAGCTAGGAGGCTCATACATCAGCTGTCTGCTTCTATGGAACAGGTAACTCTTAGTAACTTATGACAACCTTGTACTTTTTCAGCCAAAAATAGGTAATAAACTTGTTTTAAAACCATAGAAACCATTCTCGATCAATGCAAGCGGCGCCCTTGAAGTCGACCTCGATTCCGCGACTTGAGTTGCAAGGAGCTCTCATTGCTGCTCGATTTGCTGATACCATCACTCGTGAACATAAGAAAAAGCCAAGTAGAATTTTCTTTCGGTCAGAAAACCGGAGATAACACCAATAATCCTTTGCGACCATCGTCTAATGCACCCAGTCCAGAGGTGCGCAGTGAGCAATCGAACCTGAATGTCACGATGAATGATCCTGAAAGCGTTAATGTCACGCTACGTAACAAACTATGTAAACATTCTAAGGAAGGTTTGACATCCAATATGTCCGAAGATCGACTACGTGTTATTATAAGGCAGGAGTTTACAGACATATTAAAAACGACTATAAAAAGCCTGATTAAGGAGGAGTTGTCAAATATCACCTCTCAACTCTCAGTTTTCCATGACTCCTTGACACACATCAATGCCTGCTATGAAGATTTTAAAAAGGAAAACGAAAAAAACACCTCTACTATCCGAACACTAGAATCCGATAACAACAAACTGCGTCTAACGGTCACCGATTTGAGCAATAGACTAACCACTTTAGAGCAATTATCTCGTGACTCAAATATCGAGATTAATGGGGTCCCGGAGAAGAAGTCGGAAAACCTAGTCCATGTTCTCTCACAGTTGGCTAACTCCATAAACTGTCCCCTCTCAGGCGACGACATACTCCATGTTACCAGAGTAGCAAAACTCAACCGTGACAATAACCGTCCACGTTCTATTGTCGCTAAGCTTCGTAGTCCTCGACAACGTGATACTATCTTAGCAGCAGTGGCATCATACAACAAAAAGAACCCCAAAAATAAATTGAACTCCGTACACTTGGGCCTGGAAGGAGCAAGTACTCCAGTTTTTGTAGCTGAGCATCTCACACCTGCCAACAAATCGCTTCATGCAGCAGTTCGTGCAAAGGCTAAAGAACTATCGTATAGGTTTGTGTGGGTTCGTAGTGGACGTATTTACGCTAGAAAGGATGAGTTTAGTCAAGCCATACTAGATAAAAATACTGACAGTCTGAAGTATATAGCTTAATTATTATTGAATGTTTATGAATTTTATATATTATTTGTTTAAGAATGTATTTGCGACTATCTAAATTTTATTTTATGGAAATATACTACCAAAATGTAAGAGGTATGAAAACTAAAACTACAGAGATTTATCAAAACATTGTACAAACCAATTACGAAATAATAGTATTCACTGAAACGTGGTTGAACGGTAATGTACACGACAATGAGTTTATTGATAACCAGTTTTATAATATACTAGCTTCTGCCCGCGACTTCGTCCGCGTAGATGTTAGAGAAAATCCTGAGAGAACCTTCAACCAGGATCTGACCAGTCATTTTTACGTTTCCGGTTCCGGTTCCCGTTCCCGTTCTGTTCCCGTCCGTTCCCGTCCCTTTCCTGTCCCGTTCTCGTACGCCTTCCGTTGCCATTCCTGTTCCCGTCCCGTTACCGTCCCGTTCTCGTTCTCGTTTCCGTTCCCATACCGTTCTCGTCCCGTTCCGTTTCCGTTTCATCCCCGTTCCGTTCCCTTCCCGTTCGGTTCCCATTCCGTCCCATTCCGTTCTTGTTCCCGTTCCGTACCCGTCCCGTACCCGTTCCCGTTCCCGTTCCAGTTCCCGTTATCGTTCCCGTTCCCGTTCCCGTCCCCATCCCGTCCCGTTCCCGTTCCCGTTCGGTTCCCGTTCCCGCACCGTCCCCGTTCCCGTTCCGTTCCCGTATCGTTCCCGTTCCATTCCCGATCTTTTTTTCTCCGTTCCCGTGCCGTTCCTTTACCGTTCTCGTCCTGTTTTCGTTCCCGTTCCGTTCCTGTATCGTTCCCGTTTAAGTTTCATTCCCGTTCCCTTCCCGTTCCGTTTCTGTTCCAGCCCGTTCCGTTCCCGTTCCGTTCTAGCCCGTTCCGTTCCCGTTCCGTTCTCGTCCTGTTCCCGTTCCCGTTCCTGTTCCCGTGCCCGTGCCTGTTCTCATTCCCGTTACCTGGATGTGCATGTCCAGGTACAGGTCCATGATGTGTCATGTCCACCGTATTGGACTTCAAAACAAATGTCATTTTCGCAATCACCATCCCATGAAACCTCAAGAACGACATCCACATCGATTTTCATGTTTACTTACCCCATTTACACCCTAAGGGATGATTTTCAAAATAACAAAATATGTGTTTGCCTATTTATTTTTAGACATGCTCCTACGAATTTTAAAGTTGTAATGTCTATTTTATATTCTTTTTCCATACATTTGAACCTCATTTTCACCCCTTTAGGGGTTAAATCATGTTCACCGTGTTGGACTTCAAAATAAATCTCATTTTCGTAATCACCATCCCATAAAACCTCAAGAACGACCTCCACATCGATTTTTATGTTTACTCACCCCATTTACCCCTAAGGGGTTGATTTTCAAAATCACAAAATATATGTTTGCTTATTTATTTTTAGACGTGCTCCTACGAAATTTAAAATTGTAATGTCCATTTAATATTATTTTTCCATACAAAATTCGAACCCCATTTTCACCCCTTGAGGGGTCAAATCATGTCCACCGTGTTGGACTTCAAAATAAATGTCATTTTTGCAATCGTCATCCCAGAAAACCCCAATAACGACATCCATATCTATTTTTAGGTTTATTTACCCCTTTTCACCCCCATTTCATCTCCGTAGGGGTTGAAATACTAACAATAACAATATACGTTGTGTTAGATTTCCATCCATAAGCCTAAATTATATATTTAGCAATTTTGACTTCGAAAATAAAAGATTTTTTTCATTACACAACTTCATCCCCCTTTTGACCCCTTCGGTGGTAGAATTTTGAAAAAAGCTGAGACCCGTATTTATTAATTTTCAATCGTCAGCCTAAACACAAAATTTGACGATCCTAGCTTCAGAACTGAGGGACTTTCATACAAACTTTTATCCCTTATTTCATCCCCTTAGGGATAGAATTTTCAAAAATTCCTTTCTTAGTGCACCCCTAGACCTCATAAGAAACCTATGTGCCAAATTTGGTGTTTCTAGACCCAGCGGTTTGGGCTGTGCTTTGATAGATCAGTCAGTCAGTCAGTCATTCAGTTTACGATTTTATATATTAAGAAGATACCGCAGAGATCATTGCTCCTCTGCCAGCAAAAAGCAAAAAGTCAGAAGGTGGTGGGGTAATGGTGGCAGTTTCGCGTGAAATTAACTCATACCGCGTTCAAAGTTGGGAAAGCAATTGTGAAGATCTATGGGTAATACTGCAGATTAAAAGTAATAATATTTATAAAAAAGTGGGTCTTGGTGTTGTTTATCTTCCGCCACCGGTGAAAGCCAACCATTTAAAGGAATTTTGTGATAATGCTAGTAATGTAATGGGAAATGTAGATGAAGTTATCATATTAGGTGATTTTAATTTGGGATTCATTGAGAGGTCCCGAAAAGATGCCTGTAGTTATTTGTTACCTAAAAACTATAAAAATGCTTTAGGTGAAACACTTGTAGATTTTATGTATTCTAACAACTTATTTCAGTTCAATCACGTCCACAACTGTGACGACAGAAGTTTAGACTTAGTATTATGTTCGGTAAGTGAATCACAGGTAATTGAACCATTAAATCTATTGAGTAAATTGGATCCCAAGCATCCGAATCTGCTATTTCAATTACCTATGGCAATTGATGAATACTTTCCGAACAAATCGCAAGCCGTTTATAATTTCTATAAGGCTGATTATATTGCCATTAATTCTGAATTGGCTGCTGTCGATTGGTATAAGGAAATCTCGAACTATGATGATGTTGACGATATGGTAAGAATTTTCACTGATATCTTAAATAAGATTATTTTTAAGCATGTACCTAAGAACAACAAAAAAATTACTAAATGTCCACCTTGGTTCACGCGTGATTTGATTAAGTTGAAATCTGAATAAGAGAAACTTAGACGTAGATACCTTATATATGAGAATCCTAGGGACAAATTTGATTATGATATTCTAAGAAACCGGTGCCATAAACTAGCTCAAAAATGTTACGCTGAATATAAATCTCGTCTTGAATACAATATGTGTGATGATCCCAAAGCATTTTGGAGATTTATTAAAACCATACGTAAAGGTAGCTCATCTTTACCTGCACAAATGCAACTTGGCCAGTGTTGTGCTGAAACGGGTCCTGATACGGCTAATTTATTTGCTGACCATTTCTGTTCAAATTATACAACTAGTGCAACTGTTTCTGCTCTTCCTAAGGAATGTCATTCCCATAGGTCATTAAGTAGTATTTATGTCACAGAGAAAGAAATTTATGAAACAATGAAAGGCCTAGATATCAATAAGGGTGCAGGACCCGATGGAATCCCACCCATATTTTTGTATCAGTGTAGAGGAAATTTAAGTATTCCACTGTATTTAATATTTAATAAATCACTCCAGTCAGGTAAATTTCCCACTCTTTGGAAAACAGCTCGTGTAACACCTGTACATAAGAAAGGAGATGAAAGTAATATTGCCAACTATAGACCAATATCAATTTCGCCATGTTTTGCCAAATTATTAGAGTCAATGGTGCGTCCCGTCATTGAACGTCATATTGAGCCTATTTTGAGTGAAGCGCAACATGGATTTCGTAAGGGTCGGTCCACGGAAACTAACTTGATTGCTTACACCTCATATATATCTCATCACATGGATAAAGGGCTTCAAATTGATGCCATATACACAGATTTTTCTTGTGCCTTTGACAAGGTTAACCATGATATTCTAATTTCTAAATTAGAGGCAAGTGGTATTCATGGATCTTTACTCGTGTGGTTCTCGTCGTATCTTGAGAGAAGAACGCAGCTGGTGACATTAAATGGTTTCACCTCTAGGTTGTACTATGCCACCTCCGGTGTGCCTCAGGGATCGATTCTGGGACCATTGCTGTTCTCAGTATTTGTGAATGATGTATCTGATGTCATTAAGCACTGTAGGGTTTTAATGTTTGCGGATGACCTAAAGCTTTTCAGGGTGGTGACATCAGATGCCGACTCGTTGCTTCTCCAAAGTGATTTGGATAGGCTAGCCTCCTGGTGTTCACAGAATGATATGACCTTGAATGCAAGTAAATGTGTACACATTAAATTCACAAAAAAAAGACACCTCTATCGAATAAATACGACCTCCTGGGCACGCAATTGGCAGAGGTTAGTGAGGTGTGTGATCTGGGAGTCACTCTGCACACCAAATTAAAATATGTAACTCACATTGACAATATCGTTGCGAAGTCGGCACGAATGTTAGGTTTTCTCAAACGGAGTACGAAGGGCTTCCATGTTCGAACTAAGATTTTACTTTACAATTCACTTGTTCGCAGTCACCTAGAATATGCTAGTTCGGTATGGAACCCATCCTACTCTGTGCACTCGCAGAGACTTGACACTATCCAACGGTCATTCACAAGGCATCTTGCTTTCATCACCCGAGGTGTGTCCCATAGGTGTCCATACGATCAAAGGCTAAGATTCTTCCAAATAACTTCTTTAAAGATTCGACGAACCGTGCATGATTTGCTACTTCTTCATAAAATAGTAAACGGTCAAACTGGTTGCTGTGACCTGCTTGAGCATTTATCGCTATCTGTTCCCTATAAAGTGCCCCGCCATCCAATAGTGAAGCTCCTTCAAGGTCCGCCGTCACGAACCAATCTAGGTTCGCACGCCCCTATTGCAAGAATGACCGATTGTTACGCTAGTGCGATTAAAACCGTTGACAGCATTGACATATTTCACGACTCGATCTTTGTACCAGTCGACAGACCACCACCCTTAATGTCTTAAGTGTTAAGTTTGTGCATTTGTAACAATAATTTGCTCTTTTAGTATACATTTTTTTTCAATATTAATTATTTTATATTATTAATTTTGTCAGTAATTTAATTCTTACCATAATGTTTCAATGTATAAATTCACTTTTATTTTTTAATCAATTTATCTATTATTATAACTATGTTTATTTTTATTTTTAATGTAATTTGACTCAAGGTATTTTAAAATTGATTTCATTTAAAAAATTATAATGAAATGAAATGAAATGAAATGAAATGAAATGAATGAAATGAAAATAAGTAGTTAAGCTTAGCTCGAGGCCATCATAACGTGGCCAGCAGTGCAGTCATTGTGGACCAAGGTCTGTATAGTACTTTACTCAAAAAATGCGAATACTGCCTACTATACCTACTATAGTAGGTACTTATAACCAAATTTTGAAAAAATACAAAAATGCAAATATCTCAGAAACGGTGCGTCGGAGCCAAAAAATAAGGTTTTTTTTGTTCGCCTTTGTAACCCCGGAAGTAGATAAGGGGTATTGAATGAATGGTCAAAAAACGGTCAAGTGCGAGTTTTTTTATATTTTTCCATACTAATTTTATATAAAAGTACAAAAACATCATCTAGGTACAACAATACAACACCCGCGCAAATATTGAATGGGATTCAAAATGGCGGCTCACCGCGCTTGCCACAACGAGTGTGACTGAGAGAGCGATAGTGAATATGAACGACGCCATTTCTAATCCCATTCTTTATCTGCGCGGGTTGTAAAGTGTATTTTTCACCTAACTATGTTTGAAAGAAAACTCGACAATAATGGATTCTCAAAGGAAATTGCTGGTGGCTAAAACTCGACAATAATGAAATCCCATATAACTTTGTTGCGTCACCATCGGAGGACACCGGCAAGCTCGTCTTTGTTCAAAGAAGGTTGTCAAAATAATGACCATATTACAAGCTTTTTTGAGTAAACAAATAAACAAATTCCAAAACCGTACTTTGTTGACTACGTAATAAAGACATCATAATTTTCTTCAAGAAAATCTGTATCACAACTTCCTACTGTCTCATGTGACCGATACTTTGAAACAATATCACTGTTTTGTGTACTTTTGAAACAATAACACTGTTTTTCCGCGACGATCCTAATTTCAATGTTATCTAGACGAACATCATCATATTCTTCTAAAAAATATTACATCAAACTTATTGCTAAATAGTTGATTGCCAAACCTTGATACACACGACAGCACGTCAGGTTATATATTTAATCTGCAAAAACAGTTTTTACATAGAGCATAAAAACGGTCTCAAGGCCAACATGACACACGATGGCACTGTTGGAAACATTAAAATTATATAATCTATGCTTATTATAAGCTGTCTGTATGACAGCTGTCATTGTCATTCAATACAAAGGCTCTCTTCTCAATATATCTTCAAGTTGGACGCACGCTTTTTATTAACGGACCCAAAATCTTTTCAGGCACCCCAGACTATCTGAGGTGGCGTTGTGTACTTTTGAAACATGTACCTACTTCGACACCTCCTTGGGCCCGTATTTATAAACCGCTCTCAACGTTGAGAGCTATCTTAAAAGCGGTTTATAAATACGGGCCGGTTGTGGGCCAAGGCTAGAATTTTCGCTAAGTAAGCCGCCTCTCAGTGCGGACGTCGATTTAGTTATTATACATGCTGAAATTTTTATCATTTGGTTCCCGCCGTGGGGTGGTATCACTCATGATTACAAGCAACTTTTACTATGGGGCCAACTCTCCTGCTCGCAAAAAAAATCAGCTGTTCCATACAAAAGTGCAGTACCTACTCGACCTTAACGTATGGAACAGCTGATTTTTTTTGCAAACAAGAGAGTTGGCCCCATAGTAAAAGTTGCTTGTATTTATGAGTGGAACCACCCCACGGCGGGAACCAAATGACTAAAATTTCAGCGTGTATAAGCAGCATGTTCTGTTTTCAAACTGTTAATAACTTGTTATTTCCTTCTGTTCTAGGAAGAAGCGATGATAAACCGTCTTAAGGCGGCGTGCGGGTACGAGTTCACGAACAAACTGCACCGCATGTTCACCGACGTCGCCGTGTCTGCCGACCTTAACGCCAAATTCCAGCAACACTTGAGGGAAAACAACCTACAAACTAACACGGGGTTCTTCATACAGGTACGTTATTACTGTAGGATTCTGTATATGGAACAAACTGCACCGCATGTTCACCGACATCGCCGTGTCCGCCAACTTTAACGCCAATTTCCAACACACTTGAGGGAAAACAACTTACAAACTAACACGGGATTCTTCATACAGGTACGTTGTTACTGTATTATTCTACCTATATTACTGTAGGATTCCTGATAAAGAACAAACTGCACCGCATGTTCACCGACGTCGCCGTGTCTGCCGACCTTAACGCCAAGTTCCAACAACACTTGAGGGAAAACAACTTACAAACTAACATAGGGTTCTTCATACAGGTACGTTGTTACCGTAGGATTCTACGTATATTACTGTAGGATTCCTGATATAGAACAAACTGCACCGCATGTTCACCGACGTCGCCGTGTCCGTCAACCTTAATGCCAAGTTCCAACAACACTTGAGAGAAAACAACCTACAGACTAACACAGGATTCTTCATACAGGTACGTTATTATTATTGTAGGATTCTACGTATATTACTGTAGGATTCTTGATATGAAACAAACTCCACTGCATGTTCACCGAGGTCGCCGTATTCGCAGACTCTAAAGCCAAGTTCCAACATATTCATGCCAAATTTACATAGTCACAACAGAAATAGTTATAGTAAATAAGTAACAAATACAGATTTTAGGGCAAAAAGAAATTAAGTTTAAGCGCGGAGTGAGCCCTTCCGGGCAGAAGTTAACTTTTGCAAGTTTTATTGCTATAGATTGTTCACGGAAACGAGTTAGTATAGCGCTATCTCACTCACACAATTTGTATCAAACTGTGATTGGTCAGTGATAAACGCTAAGGCTAAAAGAACAAGTTTATTTAACGAAGTTTAATTCCGTGTGTGGCTGTTTCCCTGACGACCAGAGTCTGAACTAAGGCTGCGGTCCGCATGGCGATTACATCGATTACGGCGTTTACAACGCTCACACGAGGTCCGCATTCGATATCGCGCTCAAATCGACAAATGACAGTTGGCGCACGCACGCACACACACACACACACACACACACACACACACACACACTAGTCTAAACCTCACTTAAGGCGGGGCGGGGAGTGTCTTCTCTGTATATAGTTCTGTACGGAACCGTACAATTATTTTTATATACATATTTATGCATTTCTTTGACGTATGCTTACGTCGCTATTTTATGTACTAGATCGCAACGCGAGTATCAATTATATGATGAAATAAAGTTAGTGCAATTACGGCATTTTACACGGGCAGTTTGAGTTTGATTTATCGTACCCGAATTTATCACTATCATTTAACTATCATATCAATTAATATTGTATGTACCATACAAGTCCTTATATCTATTCCGTTGGCAGGTGCTGCAGGCGGGCGCGTGGCCGCTGGGCGGGGCGATGGCCCCCCTGGCGCCCCCCGCGGCCCTCGAGCGCCCCGCGCGCCTGTTCGAGGCCTTCTACCGCGCGGCCTTCAGCGGCAGGCGCCTAGCGTGGCTGCACCACCTGTGTACGGGCGAACTGAGGACTAAATATACGCATCGGCTGTATCACGTCAGCGCCACTACCCCACAGGTTAGTCAAATAGATATATTACCTTTTTAAGGAAGTGTACCTATACATATAGAGTTATTAAGTCATATAGTAAAAGTTAAAAATGTTTTTAACTTGCGGACAGGCTTAGAAATTAAGTTAGGAAAGTCTTCACATTAGACAGAAATTCTGGTATTAGTTAGAGAGGATTTATAAGTCCCGCGCGGTTGTTCGTGGCCTTCTATAGGGCGGCCTTCAGCGGGAGGCGACTAGCGTAGTTGCACCACTTGTGTACGGGCGAACTGAGGACTAAATATACGCTTAGGCTGTATCACGTCAGCGCCACTACGCCACAGGTTAGTGAAATATACACGGTTAATTTTTAACTATGTCTAAAAATGAAATGGGGATTTCAGACCACGTAATTGAACAACTTTTACTATGGAGCCAACCACGAAATCGCGAAAAAAAAAACAGCTTTTCCATAGAAAAGTACAACATCGACTCGACTATAATATATGGAACAGCAGATTTTTTTTTCGCGATTTCGTGGTTGGCCCCATAGTAAAAGTTGTTCATTTACGTGGTCTGAAAACCCTATTTCATTTTTAGATATACTTAAAAATTAACGGTGTAGACATAAATATGAGTAAAGTTAGATCTTTGATAGATATTGTCTTAAAAACGGTTATTCAAAGAAATGTATAAAGCTATAAGAAGTATTTAACTTGCTTAAGAAATAAGGGGACTTAAAAATTAAGTAAGAAAAAAGTCTTCGTTAGAGAGATACTTCAAAAAATTCCGGTATAATAGTGAGGAATCACTAGGAGTTCATAAATCCCGCGCGCCTGTTCGAGGCCTTCTATAGGGCGGCCTTCAGTGGGAGGCGACTAGCGTGGCTGCACCACTTGTGTACGGGGGAACTGAGGACTAAATATACGCATCGGTTGTATCACCTCAGCGCCACTACACCACAAGTTATTAAAATACAAGCATTCGTTGAATAGGGAAAGAATTGTAATTAAATAGAAATGATGATACTATAGAACTATAGTTTAAGAGGGATTTGTAGCTGGAATGGATTGTATTTTGACAGAAATAATTGACTTTTGATTTGAATCACTACTAAAGTATCAGAAGTGGGAGTGATTTGAGTGATAAGGAGCTGATTTTTCAATGCCTAGACAAGCTTTATTCGTATGATTCATTTTTTGCCCGTGATTTTATACCGCCACATTGAAAATGCTTGATATTTTATACTGACATATGACGTATTTTTTAATGATATTTTATTTCGTTTTAATTAAACTGACTGATATTTATTATTATTGAAAATTATTAATCCAAAGAGATAAAACTTTCTAATTAGTAATTAACTTAAAAAAAGAAGATCTTTATTGGGATAGCTAAGAATTGTCTCGAGAGTCGAGTCGAGTAAGAGTTCATATGTCGCATGAGGTGGTGGAAGAATATTGTTTTAAGAAATATGTTTGCGCCAGAGTCATGGCTATAATGTCGTAGTTTATGTTAAATGGATTAAAATGTGTCACTTTGGGACACGTATTCAAGTTTTTTTGATCCACTTTTTTGCGCCATTTTAGCCACTTTTTTGCCAAAAAATAATTCTTCAATAGTGCGCTCTACTCCTCTGCTTCGAGACACTAGACTCGTCTCCAGTTCATGAGTTACGAAAGTCATTGCAACTAACAGAGGAGGCGTGGAGTCAATACGTGCGCCCTCTAGCGGAAGTTGGGTCACTCACGTATAAGAAGACGTGTTATGAGAGATAATGCTAGAAACGTGTGCGTTTGAGAGAGAATCATGGCTATAATATCGTAGTTTATGTCAAATGGATTAAGTGTCACTTTGGGACATGGTATTCCACTTTTTTGAACCACTTTTCTCCGTCATTTTGCCACTTTTTGAAAAAAAAAATTCTTCAATAGTGCGCTACTCCTCTGCTTCGAGACAGTACTTTCGTCCCCAGTTCGTGAGTTACGAGAGTCACTACAACTAACAGAAGAGGCGTGGAGTCTCTACGTGCGCCCTCTAGCGGAAGCTGGGTCACTCACGTATAAGGAGACGTGTTATAAGCGTTAATACTAGAAATGAGTGTGTTCGAGAGAGAATTGTGGCTATAATATCGTAGTGACTCACTGAATGACGATACATACTACGGCGAAACAACCAACAGCGATGACACGGATTTGCGAAAACACGGAACTGCGAAAACACTCAACAGTGACAACACGGAGCAGCGAAAACATTTAACGGTGACAACATGGAACATGCATTTCGATGACGTCGAGAGTGAGGTCCAGGGTCTGATGATGAAACTGGAAGACCATGCCATAGGAACTCAATATTGAAACCGTGCAACCCCATCGAGTTTGGGCTCGTTTGAATCGTCTTGACGAGTATTTTGTTGGGAAATAGTTTCCAGGGTCTGATGGTGGAGCCGGAAAAAGGCCACAGGAGCTGTATGATGAAACCACGCTTTTTTACCATGGTATTCGACTTTTTTGGTCCACTTTAATTCGCTATTTTTGCCACGTTTTTGACAAAAAAAAATTTCTTCAATAGCACGCTATTCCTCTGCTTCGAGACAGTAGACTCGCCCCCAGCGCGAGCTCCGAAAGTCACTACAACTAACAGAGAAGGCGTGGAGTCGCCACGCGCGCACCCTAGTAGAAATTGAGTTACTCACTGTAGAAAGAGATGCGTTATGAAAAATAATGATAGGAATGTCTGTGTTTGAGAAAGAATCGTAGCTATAATATCGTAGTTTATGTTAAATGAATTAAAATGTGTAATTTTGGGACATGGTATTCCACTTTTTTGATCCACGTTTTCCGCCATTTTTTTCCACTTTTTTGACAAAAAAATTTTCTTCAACAGTGCGCACTACTCCTCTGCTTCGAGACAATGGACTCGTCTCCAGTTCGTGAGTTACGAGAGTCACTACAACTAACAGAAGAGGCATGGAGTCGTCACGCGCGCCCCCTAGTGGAGGCGGGGCTACTCACGGTAGAGGGAGACGTGGATAACGACGACTCTACTCTAACTCTCAACATGGGCTTCACTTGCAAGAGGACTAAAGTCAGGATCACGTGTGCAAGCGCGCCTAATCAACAAGGTATGATAATAGTACATTATGAGACAAGTTAGCTTAGGTTGCTCATTGCACATGAGGCTGTGGGTTGTAGTCCGAGCTGTAGGCGAGGGCGTAACTCAGCCGAGTGTACAATGAGCAAAAGCTCACGAGTTTCATACGACGTTTTTCAACACACTTGCGAGGAAAATACAAAATAATTTATCATACAGCAATAAATACCATAAAAACAAAATACGTAATTGACAATTAAGGGAAAAGGCACGTAGGTTTTTTTTTTGTTTTTTTCACACGCCCGAATGCAATGCAAGAATATTTTGCGAGCAAAGAGGTAAGTAAGCATACAGCCTACTTCAAAATTATAATTTTAAATGATAAAATGCAAATATTTTAATATTTCATAACAAAGTATTGTGAATTATTAATAATTATAAAATAATATATATTGAGGAGCTCGGTGGCGCAGTGGTTTAGCGCCTGGCCCAGCGATTGCGGAGGTTAAGCAACGTTCGCAAGGGTCGGTCAAGGGATGGGTGACCAAATATTTATCTCGAGCTCCTCCGTGCTTCGGAAGGCACGTTAAGCCGTTGGTCCCGGCTGCATTTGCAGTCGTTAACACCCACCAATCCGCATTGGGCCCGCGCGGTGGGTTATGGCCCGTCCTCCTTATCCACTCATAAGGAAGGCCTGTGCCCCTGCAGTGGGGACATTAAATACTAAATTACATTAAGTAAGCGTTTACTTGTGTTAATTTTGACACTCATTGAGAGTATACATGATACATACATGAGTATACTGATTTTAAAAGTCCTATCACTCTAGTATTATTATTAAAGGCCGGATTTGCGGTGGCAGGAATACAAACTTGCTAGTGATTACCAAATTATCGTAAATGTTTTTATATATCGATGTTTTGAAAATATTTTTGAAGTGGAACTTCTTTGATCGCGTCTGTATTTATTTTTTGAATTTTACCAAGAAGGATGTATTTCTTAAAAAATTAACATTCTACTTCACTCACTTTGACTTTGCTATCTTTGCATCAAGAAAAACTGCAGTGAATTTTATTATTTATACATTTCACGATTTTCACTTTTCTTAATATATAGATATAGTAGGTAGGTAATGTCTACTATTTCCGACAGTAAATCTATATATCACGTTACATAATTATAATTTTTTATCGATAAATTACACAAATAGATAATCAAGTTGTCCACGCACTATTAAACATCATTTTATTCGTGCCACCGCAAATCCGGGGTCTGATTATTATATAATGCATTTATAAGATCTGTTTTGGAATACGCATCAATGGCTTGGAATCCACAGTATTTGACGCATATTGACACTATTGAACGTATTCAGAATAAGTTCATCAGACGCATGAAATATAAATACCCTAGTTTTAATACGGACATGATCAAATCCCTTAGACAGCGAAGAGAACGACGTGATCAATTATTTCTTTTCAAAATTATAAATAATATGGTTGACTCGATTTATCTTACCGATATTTTACAAATGCAAAAAGTTTTGCCTGAGATCCTCGAAAACCTTTGCTCCGCCTTTTCGTCGCACCAATTATGCCAAAAACCGCTTCTCTGTAAGATCTTGTAGTTCTTACGATAAGAACTATCATCAAATCGATATCTTTTCCCTTAGTATTCATAAGTTTAAAAAGTGTATTACAGCTGATCAACATGTCAATTTATATAATGTCTTTCTTTGTTTACACCATTTGACTATGTCGTGTATTAAGTTTCCAATGGTTTGCTTGTAAAAAGTTATATTTGCTATGACATAATTCATTAACTTTATGTAGTGTGTGCTTATACTCAACTTTTGTTTTGCATTAATTATTCCCAGTGGAAACTGTGTTAGCCTATGTACAAACATAATGCTTTCCATTCATATGTATAATATTGAGCTGTATGTTTTCCTTATCCAATAAAATAAAAATAAAAAAATACATACAAAGTTTTATGAAAATCGGGTCATTATTCACTGAGATACAGATCAATAAACAAGCGAATCTGAAAGACAAATTTTATCGTAGGAAAAAAATCGAGTTTAGCGTTGTAATTAAATTCCTTACTAATCGAGGAAAACTCCTCAGACTTAACTGGAAAATATGATTATCGTTTATGGGAACTCGACTTCGTAAAAATAAATAAAAAAAACCGGCCAAGTGCGAGTCGGACTCGCGCACGAAGGGTTGCGTACCAAAAAACGGCAAAAAAATAACGTTTGTTGTATGGGAGGGATGGATATCTGTGAAAATTTTCAACTGTCTAGCTTTTACGATTCATGAGATACATTTTTACCCGTTTTTACCCTTTGAGGTTCCGTAGTCAAAGGGTAAAAACGGGACCCTATTACTAAGACTACGCTGTCCGTCTGTCTGTCTGTCACAGCTGAATATCTCGAGAACTACTAATGGTATCAACTTGAAATTTAGAATAGTTTGAGATGACATTTGCCCAACTAAATTAAAAATGAATATCTTTTTTACGACAGGAACTGAAAAGGGGTCTTTAAAATTTGAAGTGGAGCTGTTTTAGGCCACATAGTTTTTTATTTATAATGAAAAATGTAAAAAAATACCGTCCCCCCCCCCCCTTATCTCCGAAGTTTGCAAAGAGAAAAATCTGAAATAATTCTATGTGATAGCAGTTTATATAAAGCTTACAGGAAAAATAAAACGACGTCTCAATATAGCACACTTTTTAGAAATTATCAAATTTCTAAAAAAGTTAACATTAGTTCCACTATCGGTCAAGAGATGGCGCTGACCTAAAACTGCAATACCAATTTTATTATTCTACTCTGCAGTATTGTTTAATGGTGCAATTATGATGGTACGGAACCCTCGGTGCGCGAGTCCGACTCGCTCTTGACAGGTTTTATTTATCTTGGTAATATCTATTGTATTTTGAATTACAGCTGAATTTCAATGATTTAAATTATTTAACTGATGTACATACTTTCTGTCCGTTTTAAAATTAAATAAGAAGTAATCATGAAACAGATTTTTAGTGTAATTTTTCATTGATTTCCATTATAAGAGATTATTACAGGATTTGTGAATTTTTGTTATTACTTTTTATAATGGGGAATATCCGAAAAAAATCAAATTAGCTAAATATTTTTTATAGATAGGAATAAGCTCCCTTAGTAACGGAAAATTCAGAATTTTGGGTTGCGTGAAAAAATTAAAAAAAAATTAAAGTCTCTTCGACTTTACCAATGTAGGAAAGTAACAGCAGAATGGAGATTATACCTTTGCCAACACCTGCCACTGTGACAACAAGAATTAAAAACAAAAAGTTTTGACATTTTGTGTTGAATTTTTTTTTAATATCATGTTGTGGCATGGAAATAGTACTATAAACCGGAATGAGCGCTTCGCCTCAAAACGAGCCGACAGAGAGGTCAAGTAGATGTATGTGTCCTTTTCTTCATTAGGGTGACCAAACCGTATGGTTGGCCGGAGACATACATAATACTTTAAACTGTTTAGTATAAACTTAAATACCTAGGTAGTTCTTTATTTATAATTAACACTTTTTACCGCGTTTTTATTAGGTTGCTTGCTCTTTTGTTTGTTAGAGCACAAATTTTGCAAACGATTTTATACTAAATTCCCGATGAGCTAGAGACTTGAAACTTTGAACACAGGTCAGAAATGGAAGGAAATGCAATATTACAGTGTCATTGAGGTGATCTGATGATGGAGCCGGAAGAACGCCACAGGAACTCTATGATGAATGAAACTATACAACCCCATCGTGTTGGGGCTTATTAGAATTGTCTTGACAAGTACTCTGACGGGAGACGAGGTTCAGGGTCGGATGATGAAGTCTGGATTCCATGCCATAGGAACTCAATATTGAAATCATGCAACCCCATTGAGTTTGGGCTCGTTTGAATCGTCTTGACGAGTGCTCTGTTGGGTAATAGTATCCAAGAGTCTGATGATGGAGCCGGAAGAAGGCCACAGGAACTCTGCAATAAAACCTTTCAACCCCATCGAGTTTGGACTCGTTTGAATGGTCTTTACGAGTACTCTGATAGGCGGTGGTATATTTTTAGTTTAGCTCGTTAACTAAAAAAAAGAAAATTAATATTTATTTAAAAAAAATTTTTTTAAGAATAAATTATTTATCACGTTTTTATTAAGTTGCTTTTTTGTTTTTATTTTTTAAATAGGGTAATTCAACCAATTAAAATCTAGTTTATTCAATTCAATTAAATTTCAAGTGTAAATAATTACGCAACTTTAAAGTTTATTCCAATTTTTAATAAAAATGCAATGTGCGTGAACTTCGGAAAAATAAATAAATGTTGGAAAAATAAGTAAAAGTAGGAAAACATTGTCTAGTGATCTGTAGTTAAAAAAAGATGCAAACGGTTTTCGACTTTATTGACGTTTGAAATTCGATTGCTTTTTCCCATTATTATACTTGTACATTTACTTTGCTGTTTCATTAAAAACTGTTATTTTGGTAAAGATGTCAATAAGGTCTAAAATACTTGCACCAAATTATTTACTTGTAAAGTTAATAAAATGGGTGCAAGAGATTTACGACGACACAATGTTTAAAATATAAAAAAAACAAAATGGCGGCCAACTATATTGTTCGTGGGCTGATTTTATGAAACTCGATTTTGTTACTATTTTGATAAAAATATAACAAAGAAATGTTAAAAATATAAAAAAAATATGGCAGCCAACTCTTTTATTTGTGGGCTGATTTGAATGAAACTCGGTTTTAAGTACTAATTTGACAAGAAAATAATAACACAATATGTATTGAAAAAATTAAAAAATCCAAGATGGCAGCCAACTTGTTTGTTTTTGGGCCGATTTCGATGAAACTCGGTTTTTGGCAATATTTTGACAAGAAAATAACAACGCAATTTTTAAAATACTAAAAATCTAAGATGGTGGCCAACTTTTTTGTTTTTTGGGCCGATTTCGATGAAACTTGCTTTATGGTACTAATTAGACAAGAAAATAACAACTCAATGTAAACTGATGGAAAAAAAAAAAAAAGATCAAAATGGCTGCTAATTTGTTTTTGGGTTGATTTTGATGTGACTCGGTTGAAAAAACAAATAAATAATTTGGCTGCCATCTTAGATTTTTTTTATGACATTCCTTTTAGTAGGGCGGTAAAACAAGGTTTGAGGTTAGTTTTCGCACAAGTCATCACGGAAATACGAAAATGTGGTATCAATGCATTAAGTACGATGCCCTGATCACAAATATATAAGATGTCAAGCGCGAAAATGGTGGGGGTAGAAACTGTGACGTCATAAAGTTTTCAGTACGAAGAAATTTTTTTTTCATACCATGTGGTATATCAAATGAAAGGTCTTTGTGAGTAGATTGCGAATATATAACACATTATAACATTCTCACTACTTGATCTAACAAATTATTAGCAAACGTCGAAAAACTTCGCAATTCAGAGTCGCCATTGAACAGGTCTAGATTGAAAACGACTGAATCGATTTTTGCAAAATATATAAAAAATAACTCTGCACATACTCTTTTCGAATGTCTAAAGGTAATTGACCAAAGATATTTAAAAATAAGAAAAGTACATCAGTTTCACTATCAGCATAATTTTCGGCTTTTTCTAAATTCTCAGGTTCCTTTAATAATTAATAAAAAAATAAATAAATAAACTTTCGTATGTTTATCCTTACCAGGACAAGTTAGGATAAACAGACGAAGGTTTAAATAACCAAATTTTGGCACTTAAGATACTTCTTTTAAACTTAATCACTATTTTAAAATATGTTGTCTTATTAAATCAAATATTATTAACAATTTACAATATTTTTGGTATTCTATGCGTGGTAAAACATTTGTTGTATTTTATGAATGATTATTTACACCCGCTAAGCCCCTTTTACACCCATTAGCAAGACTGTGATTTTTGTGTACTGTTTTGATTTATTGTAAATAACTTTTGCCTATTGAGTTTCGTCAGGTTATTTAGGTCTCCAAACAACTGTGTGTGTTTTCCATGTGTATTTGTCATTACTTTTAGTTATCCTTACTTGTCCTATTTGGTAAACAAACTTTACTCAATTCTTTTTTGAAAATCATGTATAAAATTCAACAAA
Organism: Agriphila geniculea; assembly: GCA_943789525.1. Lineage (NCBI taxonomy): Eukaryota > Metazoa > Arthropoda > Insecta > Lepidoptera > Crambidae > Agriphila > Agriphila geniculea. The sequence continues at coordinate 14,088,593 of OX038898.1, read as the reverse complement.
TGATTTTCCACGCATTTAATACCAAAGAAATTGTTAACACATTTTTTAATAGTGATTTAAATTTAAAAGAAGCATGGAAACTGTCAAATACTGTTTACTAAATAGGACAAGTAAGGATAAACATATGAAAGTCTATTTATTTATTTTTTTATTAATTGTTAAAGGAATCCGAGAATTTAAAAAAAGCAGAAAATTATGCTGATAGTGAAACTGATGTACTTTTCTTATTTTTAAATATCTTTGGTCAATTACCTTTAGACATTCGAAAAGAATATGAGCAGAGTTATTTGTTATGTATTTTGTAGAAATATATTCAGTCGTTTTCAATCTAGACCTGTTCAACGGCGACTCTGAATTGCGAAATTTTTCGACGTTTGCTAATAATTTGTTAGACCAAGTAGTGAGAATGTTATAGTGTATTATATATTCGCAATCTACTCACAAAGCCCTTTCATTTGATATACCACATAATATGAAAAAAAAATTTCTTCGTACTGAAAACTTTATGACGTCACAGTTTCTACCCCCACCACTTTCGCACTTGTCATCTTATATATTTGTTATCAGGGGATCGTACTGAATGCATCGATACCACCTTTTTATATTTCCGAGATGACATGTACGAAAAGTGTTTTCTAAGCGTCTTTTTTAAGATTCCCGCATCTCTAATTGCTGTTTTCTTGTCAAAATAGTACCAAAACCCGAGTTTCATCAAAATCAGCCCACAAGCAAAACAGTTGGCCGCCATCTTGGATTTTTTGTATTTATAAAATTGCATTGTTATTTTCTTGTCAAAATAGTACCAAAAACCAAGTTTCATTGAAATTAGCCCAAGAACAAAAAAGTTGGCCACCATCTTGAATTTTGTAAGTTTTCAACATTGCGTTGTTATTTTCTTGTCAAAATCGTACCAAAAACCGAGTTTCATCAAAATCGGCCCAAAAACAAAAAAAGTTGGCCGCCATCTTGGATTTTTAATATTTTAAAAATGCATTGTTATTTTCTTATCAAAATAGTGCCAAAAACCGAGTTTTATTGAAATCGGCCCATAAACAAAAAAGTTGGCCGCCATCTTGAATTTTTTAATATTTAAAAAATGCGTTGTTATTTTCTTATCAAAATAGTGCCAAAAACCGAGTTTCATCGAAATCGGCCCATAAACAAAAAGTTGGCCGCCATCTTGAATTTTTTAATATTTAAAAAATGCGTTGTTATTTTCTTATCAAAATAGTGCCAAAACCGAGTTTCATCGAAATCGGCCCATAAACAAAAAAGTTGGCCGCAATCTTGAATTTTTTAATATTTAAAAAATGCGTTGGTATTTTCTTATCAAAATAGTGCCAAAAACCGAGTTTCATCGAAATCGGCCCATAAACAAAAAAGTTGGCCGCCATCTTGAATTTTTTAATATTTAAAAAATGCGTTGGTATTTTCTTATCAAAATAGTTCCAAAAACCGAGTTTCATCGAAATCGGCCCATAAACAAAAAAATTGGCCGCTATCTTGAATTTTTTAATATTTAAAAAATGCGTTGTTATTTTCTTATCAAAATAGTGCCAAAAACCGAGTTTCATCGAAATCGGACCATAAACAAAAAAGTTGGCCACCATCTTGAATTTTTAATATTTTAAAAATGCTTTGTTATTTTCTTTAAAAATAGTGCCAAAAACCGAGTTTTATCGAAATCGGCCCATAAACAAAAAAGTTGGCCGCCATCTTGAATTTTTTAATATTTAAAAAATGCGTTGTTATTTTCTTATCAAAATAGTGCCAAAAACCGAGTTTCATCGAAATCGGCGCATAAACATGAATTTGATTATTAATATAAACTTTACCCCTCGCCTGCGACTTCCAGTTATTTCCATTGATAGAACAATTTCGTTTTTGGGAAATCAGAAATGGTGTAGTATTTATGGTCACCCTAGTTTTGTAAAGGAATATTTCCCGAATATTGAAATTCTAAAATTGAAATTTGGCGCCAAAGTCAAAATCGGATCGGAGTTGCCAGGATTGACACTTGAATTTATACTAGAAATCTAATTAAATCAAAAGAGTAAGTTCAGTTTTATTTTACAATTACCATGTGTTATTCTAAATTAATATTTAAGTAGTATATTTTCAATATTCCACTCCGAATCCTTAACTTTGACACACTACGTGATTGGTAACGTACATTTTTTTTCCTACTATCGTGGTATTATTGTTTTGTAATGGCAATTGTGCGAACGAGACACCGACCTCCACCTAGTGTTGTTTCATTCACACAGTAGAGTCTTCAGTCAATGTCATCGATAGAATTTCAACTCTATGACAAAGTCAATACAGTTGAATTTCTTTTAAACGAATAGTGAAAATTTTTGTATAGTACTCACTCCTTATATGAACCTCCTTGTGTTGTGGTTGTGGCAGGTGATGGCAAAGGTATAATCTCCATTCTGCTGTTACTTTCCTATATTTGTGAAGACGAAGAGACTTTAATTTTTTAAATTTTTTTCACTTAACCGAAATTTCTGATTTTTTTTCTATTACTAAGAGAGCTTATTCCTACCTATAAAAAATATTCAGCCAGTTTGATTTTTTCGGACATTCCCCATTATAATTATCCCTATACAGTCATGTCACTATCTTTCAATTAATGTAACTGAACAATTCTTACTATGAAATTATGGATCGAAATACGCGAAAGTTTTGAAACAATAGCATTCGTGGTGATATTAACTTAATAAAGAAAATGTTAGTAAATGGAAAATGCAACTTCTTCAACTTATAGTTTATTAATGACACAACAATTGAATATATCAATTTTGTATATCTCACATCAAATACAATATCTAAGTAAATCTCTGTTTAAATTTCTCAAATCCATCAAGAAATGTCAAAATTATTAAAGTTTTAAAAAGTGATTTCAAAAAACACGACCGGCCCTTGCGGAACATGCGATGACGTCACGTGCCACGGTCGCCCGAGCGAACACCCGCCGGCGGCGGCCAACGTAGCTGATGACGTCATCGGCGAATCGTGTAATGGGGAAGGCAACTGTCAAAATGGCGCTGCGTACGCTTGTTCCACGAGAGCTATGAAAACAAAGGACTTTTACTTTAAAAAATCGTTTTTTTAGCTTTAAATTGATTAAATTTTGTAAAATAGGCTTTAAAAATGTTGGCACTTACAAATTTCCGAAAAATCTGGATATAGAAAAAATTTATAAATTCTGTAAGAATAAAAACGTCTTAATTTGGCTTTCAATTCCGGCATTTGCATTGTAGAATAGTCTTTTATAGCTATTTTGGGTCAATGGGTCTTTTTCGGTAAAAAATACCACAAAATAAATACCTATTTTCCCATACATTTTGTTCTGAACGTCTACAGTCTTAGGAACAAGCGTACTGTTACATCCCTTAGATGTATAGTTAGTTGCTGACAACCCTGGATAATATTGCTGATCCAGCGTCTGGTAGACCAGTTGGCCGCGCTCGATTCCCGAGCAGTGTGACCATATGTGGCAGGATCCTGCCTTTTCGGCAGGTTTAGCCCTTTATTTTACTGTCTGGCATATTTGTTTGACGTTTTAGAAATCTGGCAGTATTTGGCAGTTTATAGCAATATAAGCTTTTTTTGTTTTATTTGGCAATACATCCTTTAAAATGAGTAGGGTGCGGATCGACAAAAGAAAAACAGTAGGTAGGAATTTTAAAATGCCAATGGCAACATTGGCAACAATACCTTTGTTTCGGGGATTTCTCATAACATCTCTAGTTGAATTTGTAGTTCATTTTATTGTGAACCTTAAAGCGAGGATCATAATGTTTATATTACCTATATCTTTATCTGTCCATGTTTATGTACAGATTTGTTTTGTTTCTGATTAACTATTTAATATAAAAATTAAAAAAAAAATGTGTCTATTAATTTTAAATTTAAAAATTGTATTGGCATTATTTCGGCATTTTGTGCATAAAGGTTTGGCAGGATTTGTCAGTTTTTTTGCCTAAGCGGGGCATGATCTATAATTTAAGGTTGGTCACACTGTTCCCGAGCGCTTCAGTCTCATTCCAACCTCCGTGACGGCTGCCATTTCGGGAAAAATACCAAATCTTCGTTTAATTTCTAAATCCTTTTTTTTAAAACCCAAACCGCGAGACTCGCCCTCACATTCTGGTGGCAGCTAAAAGGATCTTTAAAAGGTCCTCGGTCCGTCTCCGTTCCAAAGTCCTAAAATTGTAAAAAGTGCGTGATTTTACGCGTATAAATACAAAATCTATTTATCTCTGTGTCTGTGTCCAATGAAAACTCTGTGTCCAGTGTAAATCTACTTCTATATCCTGCATAAACTTACCTCTGTGTCTAGTGAAAGAAAAACCTATAACCAGCGTAAATCACACGAGTCTCGTCTCTATCCCTAATAATCTCCGTATCCAGTGTGAACTTACCTCTATATCCAGCGCAAAATTACCTCTGTGCCCAGTGAAAGAAATCTTTATACTTACCAGTGTTACCTGCGTTCAACGTAAACTGTACAAATCTCGTCCTTGCATCCAGTGATCTCCGTGTCCAGAGAGAACTTACCTCCATAAGCAGTGCAATTCCTCGGTGAAAATCGTCTGACCCCTGTAATCAGTACCTTCATCGCAGCCGTCCGTCGATTGCATCATCTACAACATTGTTGCAGCGCTTCTACGAAACCTTAGTTCATCCGGCCGATCGTAATGAACCTTATCGCAGCTATAGCCGTTGTCGTGTTCTACGAACTGTGAGTCGTATTTTTGCTTATTGACTATTACATGCAGTGACTTTGTTCATCTTGTCGTCAGCGAAGAACTTAAATCTGTGTGCTAAATTTACTATTTCGTTTCCTTTGTTATTTAAATAATACTATAACTGTGTTAAAATGCCCGAAACCAAGTCAAACCCAACTCTGCAGATACCCGTCGATGTCGATTTACCCGCTGAAACTGATGACGAAAGGGCACCTAGCCCAGTCGAAAAACAGAGGAGAGGGATAAAGGCTTCCACTCCTCAACTCGAAATTTTAGATTTAAATATCATTTTAAAATTCATAAAACCATACGATGGCAGTAGGGAAACGTTGAATTCTTTTATTATTAATTGCAACAATGCGTATGAATTAGCGTCAAATCAGCAGAAACCCATCCTCTTCAAATATATCTTATGTCAACTCCAAGGAAAGGCGGAAGTTGCCTGCTCAATAAAAGAATTTCAAACTTGGGAACAACTCAAGGAATTTTTAAAAACCCAATTCAGTGATCGCAAACATTCTTCACACCTCCTTATGGAATTACAAGAGAGCAAACAACTTCCGGCCGAAAATGTAAGTCAATTCGCTCTCAGAATCGAAACACTGTTATCACAACTACTCACTGAAATCTCACTTAGTAACTGTAAACTTAAAGAACTCCCAGGTCGTACCGCGGCCATGGAGGAACTCGCTCTCCATCACTTCCTCATGAGTTTACACCCAAGAATCTCCAACATAGTCCGGTGTAAATCACCAAAATCCTTAAATGAAGCTACTAACTTTGCAATTTCAGAGGAAAGAATCCAACAAACCTTATATAAAAGGAGTATTCCCGAAGCTAGACGCGATAATCGCCCAGTAAGAACGAACAACCCTACTAGACCCTTCCAGCCACAAAGGCCATTCTCAGCCGCTCCGCAAAATCGCAATCCCAACTCCGCTCCTAATTTCCCTACCAGTTCCAATACAATCACGTGCCGGTACTGTAAAGCTCCCGGTCACTCTATTGAGCAATGCCGAAAGCGAGAGTATAATAACAGATTCCGGTCCTCGCAACCACCCTCTGGTTCTGTCCCATTCCGCCGTGTCAACTTCAACGAAACTGAACCTCAAGGTTACGATGAGGTTGATGACCACTATGACCAGTCACAAGGTTTAAACTAGAACCCGTCTCGGTTAGGTGTCGCCCGAGACGCCATCTTAGTAAAGACACCACTATTCCAAATAAATCCGCTGTATCCACTGAATCCGCTGTATCCGCTGAATCTAAAAGAAAGAAACCCACTGTATCCACTGACTCCGCTGTATCCACTGAATCTACAAAAAGGAAATCCACTGTATCCACTGAATCCGCTGTATCCAATAGTTCCACTGTATCCACTGAATCCACTGCATTCACTGAATCTACAAAAAAGAAATCCACTGTATCCGCTGTATCCGCTGAATCTATAAAAAAGAAATCCACTGAATCTACTGTATCCACCAAACCCACTGCATCTATTGAGACTACCAAATTCAATAAATTCGCCGTATCCGCTGAATCCACTCAACCTAATAAATCCATTCCCAAATCTACTAAATTAAATCCCAGTTCCACTAAATCCACTGAATCAAAGACCAATCCTACCAAATCCATAACTACGAAATCTGAAGATATCTACGAAATCGCGCTCGACCCTTCAAAAAAATCATTGCCTTATGTAATTGTCAATTGCGAAGCGACAGTACTTCCACTGACCCTCCTTATAGATACCGGTTCTTCTATCAGCCTAGTCAAAGATTCCACTCTCAAGCCCAATCTTCCTCTCCAGAAGGAGATTCTCAAACTTAAGGGTCTTACTACAACAACATCGCAAGACGATGTCATTCCAACCCTAGGCTCGCTCAATTTACAATTATCACTTAGTGACAAAAATCCCAAATACCGTCTCACGCACAAATTTCATGTAGTAAGCGATCTAGATTTCCCTTATGATGGCATTATCGGTAACGATCTTCTGACCGAATCTCAAGGAAACATCGACTTCACCTTCGGTATTTTAACTTTGAAGAATTCTTACATCCATATTTACTTCTCAGAGCCAAATTATACAATTCCTGCTAGAACCGAAACCGTTATCGAATGCTCAGTCTCAAACCCTGAGATGAAAGAAGGGTTGATACTTGACCAAAATTTATCAGAAAAACTTTTAATTGCTAATTGCTTAGTACATGTCAAGAAAAATAATAGAGTAAACATATCCGTTGTCAATACCTCTGAAGAACCTGTTACTATAAAATCCGATCTCAAACTTAAACTCGACCCTCTAGACTCTCTCGACTCTCTCGTCTCTTCAGAATTCGTAGACCCGCCTATAGAAATCAATCATGTCAACACTTCGTATAACAGTTTTAAACGCACAAAAGAAGTACTTAATCAACTACGTACATCACACCTCAATAAAGAGGAAAAAGACGCTCTCTTACAACTATGCTCTGACTATTCCGATATTTTCCACCTCCCTGGGGAAAATCTTACCCATACAAATGCTCTCAAACATGAAATTAAGACAACAACAGACATCCCAATACATACTAAGACCTATAGGTTCCCCGAAGTCCATAAAGCTGAAGTACGAAAACAGATTGACAAAATGCTAGAACAAAACATAATAGAACCCTCTGATTCCCCTTGGTCATCACCTATCTGGGTGGTACCCAAGAAACTTGACGCTTCCAATACACAGAAATGGCGCGTAGTAATTGACTACCGCAAACTCAATGATGTCACAATTGGTGACACATATCCCCTTCCACAAATTACCGAGATATTGGATCAACTCGGTAATAGTAAATATTTCTCTACCCTAGACCTTGCCTCTGGATTTCATCAGATTCAATTAAATGAAGCCGACAAACCTAAAACAGCTTTCACAGTCCCTGAAGGGCATTACCAATTCTCCAGGATGCCATTCGGCCTCAAAAACGCTCCTTCAACCTTTCAAAGGTTAATGAATACAGTCTTGTCTGGTCTCCAAGGCATTAGATGCTTCGTATACCTCGACGACGTAGTCTGCTATGGACACGACCTAAAATCCAGCATCAGTAATTTAACAGAAATCTTCCAAAGAATCCGTAAATTCAATCTCAAATTACAGCCAGACAAATGCGAATTCCTAAGACGCGAAGTCTGCTACCTGGGGCATATAATCACTGAACAAGGCATCAAACCGAATCCCGAAAAAATCAAGGCCGTAATCGCATTTCCTACGCCAGAGTCCCCTAAAGACATAAAGTCGTTCTTAGGCCTTGTTTCTTATTATCGTCGTTTTATTCCGGACTTTTCCAAAATTGCCAAACCCCTCACTCAACTTCTGAGGAAAGATACTAAATTCAACTGGGAAAACCAACAACAAGTCGCTTTTGACACTCTGAAACAAAAATTGACCACTGCACCTGTCCTTTGCTATCCCGACTTTACAAAACCATTCGTACTTACCTGTGATGCCTCTAACCACGCCATCGGCTCTGTTTTGTCCCAAGGTCCCATCGGCAAAGATCATCCTATTGCGTATGCATCCCGAACTCTAAATAAAAACGAAGTAAACTATTTCACTATGGAGAAAGAACTCCTCGCAATCGTCTTCGGATGCAATACAATCCGACCATATCTATATGGTCAAAAGTTCCAGATCATTACAGACCACAGACCACTTAAGTGGCTTTTCAATCACAAAAACCCTAACAGCAAGATGCAGCGCTGACGTCTGATGCTCGAAGAATATGAATACGAGATCATTTACAGGAAAGGTAGACTTAACTCAGCCGCAGATGCTCTCTCCCGTTATCCCGTAAATCCCGTCATTCCAAATCAACCTGAAAAAGAAAATACTAACCCTGACTCTACCGACGCCGACAACGACAACATACAAGCTCCATTCAGTCCGCTGACTCTCGACGATCTTGGCGTCAATCTCCCTGCTACCCCTGACTATGACAGCAGCAGCTTACCTCAAATAGACTTGTTAGACGACGATGACGATTTCCCATTCAACTATAGCCCCACTGATCCTACTAAATCCAGTCAAATAAAATCTCCAAAATCCGATAACGCTCAACCATCAACTAGTCAAGAGAACTTAACTGATCCAACTCCTTCGACTCCAATGCAAAATCCTGCTATACCTGCTATTTCAAATCCTGAAACTCAAGAATACTTACCTGACTTGACACCTTCCACTTCAGCCCAAGATCCTACTATATCTGCTACTCCGAACCCTGAAATCCAAGAACCTGAACAAGCTCCACTGAATCCTGAAAACTCACCTTCGCAAGCTCCTGACTCTCCTCCAGCTTCCGATGATACTTACACTAATGACGAATATTCCAAATTCCTGAAAGAAATTAACAATAAAAACAATCAATTTAACACTAAAATTACTGAACATAACCAGTCCCTCACGAAAACCCACTGTAAAATCATCCTAATTCCTACATCTATAGATTTAGATGAATCCAATCCGTACTTACCTGAAATCTTAGAAAAGGTGACAGACGAAACACGCTACAAAGAAAAACAATTGTACACTTTCGAAAAAGTTCAAACCAATGATAACAAAATTACTTACCTTATTTTTCCTAAAGTGCACCATTTCGATGAATGCACTTATCCAGAGATCTACCGAACACTTAAAAACATTAAAACTCATTTAACCTCAAACGAAGACAACATTTCTGAAATTGCTATTTCTGACTTTAGAAATCCATTTCAAAGTTTATCTTTTGCAAAATTATATAACATGATAGTGTACATCTTCCACAATACTGATATACTAATAAATATTTATCACGATACTATAATTTATCCAACTCTCAGTGAAATTAAAAAGATTCTAAAAGAAAACCATGATCTTCCCGTTGCAGGACATTTAGGCTGCAACAGGATGCTTAACCGTATCAAAGAGAAATTCTACTGGAAAGGTATGAAAGGCGACGTAGAAAACTATGTCAAAGCCTGCCCTTCATGCCAAGAAAATAAAGCCCTTCGACAACTCAATCGTGCTCCGATGCAGATCACTACTACCTCTACCAGCCCATTTCAAAGAATAGCCCTGGACATCGTCGGTCCCTTACCTGAATCCGGCCCTGCCAAATTGAAATACATAATGACTCTTCAAGATGACCTCACGAAATTCTCCGTAGCTTATCCTCTTCGCAGTGTCTCCTCAGAAGAGACCACTGATTGCCTTGTGCACTTTATTTCTCTGTTTGGAATTCCTCAGACTATCCTCACAGACCAAGGTACCAATTTTACTGCCGATCTCTTTAAAAAGACTTGCAGCTTCCTGAAAATCAAACAGTTGTGGTCTACTCCATACCATCCCCAGACTCAAGGAGCTCTCGAGAGGAGCCATTCTACTCTTAAAGAGTATCTTAAATCCTATGTGAATGAAAGTCAAGACGACTGGCCACGATACGTTTATACAGCGATCTTAGCCTATAACACCGCTACCCACAGCACTACTAACTTTTCGCCATACGAACTATTGTTCGGGCATAAAGCTTTCATTCCTGATTCCCTGTATAGCCAAGACCTCACCACATATCCTGACTACGTCAGAATGCTTCAACATCGCCTTAAATTATCCTGGGAAAAAGCGTATCAAAATATACAAAATTCGAAAGAAAAATCAAAATCCTATTACGATGCAAGAACTCGATCCATTCGATACAAAGTAGGTGATTACGTCTACTTGAAAAACCATTTACGACTTCGTAAGGCGCTCTCTCCGATTTGGAAGGGTCCTTACAAAATCCTTGCCGTTCACGGAAACAACACTGTAACTTTACTAATAAATAGGCGCCATGTGAAGCACCACTTTGATGAAATTAAATTAGCAGGCGTCTTTCCCAGTAGTCCCTAAGATTAGGAATAGCATATTTTAGTCTATAGTAATTCTACTATTTTACTTATTACTATATCGTTTTTTATTTTCATTATTAGCTATATTCATAGTTTTATTAATATAGCATTAGGTTTTAATAACAGTCGTTATATAACTTAATTTTATTTTCAGTGTGCCAACCTCAGTAGCGACAAGTTTTGTAGAACAAATTTCATCGAGTCCAGGCTTATATTTCGATTATGTGGGAAAGGTTAAAATAAAAAATGGTAATTTGAATTTAGTCATCCCGATAGATATTTCCCACATACAATTACACATTGAGAATATAAATTCTGTATTAGAAACAGTTACGTACTTTTGCAATAAAACAAAAGAATTTGACGTATCAGAATGCGAAAATATAATAGAACCGCTAATAAGCCATTTTAAAAATATGGTTAAAGAATATTCATCTATAACCCATTTGATTGATGACAGATTGAAACGCAGAGCTTGGTTTGGCGGAATAGGTACCGCTTTCAAACACATATTTGGCACCCTAGATGAGGATGATGCCGAAAAATACGATAGCGCTATAAATTATGTACAAGACGATCAGAAAAGGATAGCTTCATTAGTAAAAGAACACATTTTAGTAACTAGAACTACATTAACTAGATTCAATGAAACCATCAAAAGATTGAAATCTAATGAAGATAACCTGAACCTAGCTATCGATAAACTTTCTGTAAAACTTAAAGATTTATCCAATAAAACAGATCATTTGTTAGTAATGTCCGGATTAAACACAGTTTATAATAACTTAGAAGCATCCATCCTTACCTTGTCCTTCCAAATTGAAGATATTACAAATGCTATTTTACTTAGTAGAGTAAATATCATTCACCCATCTGTAATAACCCCACAAGAATTGTACAAAGAATTGTCAGATCATTATAAATACTTACCTAACGAATTAGAATTTGTTATACCTTTGGAATTGAAACTTATCCATAAAATCTTGAACATGTCAAAATTAATTTGTTATTACTTAAATAAGAAAATAATGTTTATACTAACAATTCCTCTCACAAACCCATTTGAATTTTATTTATATAATAGTATTCCTTTACCGATACCTCATAATGTAACAAATCCAAATTCATTCAGTGTTATAATTCCCAGTAGCAAATATATAGCTATTACTAAAGATAAGACCCACTATTGTAATGTAAATGATATAGATACTTGTCAAATTATCGACCATCAAAATTACCTATGTAAAATAATGAATATATTTCCGACATCTGCCAATCCCAATTGTGAAAGTGAATTGTTATCAAAAGTAGTTTCATCCCTTCCGGAATATTGTAAAACAGAATTTGTTAATGGTGAATTAGATATTTGGAAACCAATCCGCAATAATAGATGGATATTTGTACAATCGAAATCTAGTAAATTAACCATAGATTGTCTTCACTCAAAACCGATTGATATAAAACTATTAGGCACCGGAATTGTATACATACCTATCCATTGTAAAGCATATTGCAAGAGTACTAGACTTTTACCCGATTACAATGTTTTGAATGTAACCATACCTTCGATAACCTTAGATTTTAATTTGATTAATGATTCTTGCTGTAGTTTTAAGAAATTTAAAGAAGTCGCGAATAGTGTTCCTTTGTTAAAGTTAAACAACATAGATTTGGAAAATATACCCCTTACGCAAAATTTAGATAAAAATATGATAAAAGATTTAAATAAAATTATAAATAAACCTCATTTCGTTCAATACGGGGCACACTATTCTACACTTATTATATTTGTAATTATAATTGTAATTTTATTCTGTGTATTTAAATTGTTTAAGAAAATAAATAAACCTGGCAGCCTTCACAGACAAATGGAAATTCCTAAAGTAACGTTTAAAAAGAAAATTACGAAAAAAGATGATAAACAGTCAGAACACGAAGTTATAGAATTAGCAGATATAGAAATAGAATCCAAACATATAGAAGTTCCGCCTTCCCCAAAAACGCGTAGACAGATATAAACATAAATACATATAATTATATAAATAAATATATATATTATAAATACATAAATAAATATTATAAATAAATAAATAAATATTATAAATAAATTGAAATACAAATAATAAATAAATAAATATATGTAATTATTTTTAACTTTGAATTACTTCTACATAAACTTCCGAATATCAATCCTGAAGTTTATTTTTTCATGGGGGGAGGTGTTACATCCCTTAGATGTATAGTTAGTTGCTGACAACCCTGGATAATATTGCTGATCCAGCGTCTGGTAGACCAGTTGGCCGCGCTCGATTCCCGAGCGCTTCAGTCTCATTCCAACCTCCGTGACGGCTGCCATTTCGGGAAAAATACCAAATCTTCGTTTAATTTCTAAATCCTTTTTTTTAAAACCCAAACCGCGAGACTCGCCCTAACAGTACGCAGCGAAATCTACAATTAGCTTTGCGTTGCCAACCCCATTGGGGAGCGTTTTTGAGAATGCACCACGATAATCGCTCTATCTTCGTAATTTTTTGTCCAATTTCAATAATTCTTTCACTGAAATAATTGATTTTGATGTGATTGTAACTCTACATATTTAACTAATAACCTCGTTGAGCCTTATTGTTGTATTTGTCCGCTAGGTGGCGTGGGCGGCGGCGGGACGGGCGGCGAAGAAACTAGCGCCGCGCACTGCGACGACGACAGGAAAATGTACTTACAAGCGGCGCTAGTACGCATCATGAAGCAGAGGAAGGTAAGCAAAGTAAATTAAAAAAAAAACGGTTTCTAAACTCACTAAATATTTCCATACAAAAGAGCGACCCTGCGCTTGACAACACCTGCGTAATTTGTCACAAAACTCAGTACGCGCGGCGATAAGCGATAGGCGTGTTCCTCAGTGGCCGGACCACATTTAAGTACTCAGATGGTTTAGTTCCACATAGTTGCTACCTGAAGTCTACCTTCACAGGAATATATCATAATTAATAGTACCTCAACAGATAAGGAAATATTTAATAAATAAAGTGGTCCGGCCGCAGAGCAATGCTCTCTGGCCGCACCAACTCAAATTTTAAAAAGTGTGATACATTTTCAAGAAATTTATATCGCAGTAAAACCTACCTAAATAGTACCTTCCACACGACAAGTTTCGTAAAATAAAACTCATTGGCTTAGAAGTAACAAGCCCTAGTTTGTGCTCAGGCTAGAGAATACTGCTCTTTTATTTCATCAAACTATTAATTTGTATAATTAAGCTCAAAGTATTTAATCCGGCTAGGAAGGACTACTTTTCAGCGAATGGAAGCAACTTTCGCAAGGGTCAGTCATGGGATGGGTGACCAAAAAACTGTGCTTCGGAGGGAACGTTAAGCCGTTGGTCCTGGCTGCATTTGCAGTCGTTAACACACACCAATCCGCATAGGGCCCGTATGGTGGGTTATGGCCCATCTTTTTTACAGCAGTGGGTCTTCATTCGCGTGGACATTCGCGTGGACATCCGACATGAAGCCGAATTTGACTTTTTAATACCATTTGACACAGGAAAAAATGCGTTATCGAACTATCTGAGCTGTTTTTTTCTATCTTTTTAATTACCTGAGATAGCGACACGTAAAACGCCGTTATTTGATCAACTTTTAGAAGAATACAATGCTTTAATGCCGTTAATTACGATTCCATAGCTATAACGCCGTTAACATTTTATAACAAATGTACACTAAACCTTCCCCGTGAGTTTTTGGCGCCATTTTGTCGGGTTCGGTTCGGTGACTATTTTAATTATTCGCAAATTGATTCATAGTAGATATTGTGTCTTAAAATTGGTGCAGTTTTGTGGTACAAGTGTCTACGCAACTGAAAAATATGTGGGATAATTGAAATAGGCGCGATCTTGGTTGTGTGAAGCCGAGACTTTTACTGTAGTGGCAGAACCTCGGCAGAACTTACCGAGTAAACTGTCTTGATATACTTGGTGCCAAATGCTCCAAGCAGCATTGGAATGCGATGTACCCGCATTCTAATGTAAACTGAAACAATCTACCACTGAACTATTCAACACTTGACACTGGCAAAAATTACTTCCAAGAGGAAAGTAGATTGGCAAAACAAATATAAGAAGAAGAAACCTTCCCCGTAATTTATAATTAAGTTATAACTTAATTTCCGTATCCCTCCGCAGGTACTCCGTCACACAGAACTGATCCAAGAGGTAGTGTCTCAGGCGCGCGGCTCGTTCGCGCCCTCTGTGGCCATGATCAAGAAATGCATCGAGGCGCTCATAGACAAGCAGTACCTAGAGAGGGCGCCCGGCACTTTGGACACCTACTCGTACCTCGCGTAAACAATACTGTTACTGTTCAACTTATGGAGTGGCACTTAAGACACCTGCGCTTATTTTGCGTTAAACCATAATGAAACCTTATTTCTTTTATGGAATAAGTGGTACTTTAGATCGCGTAAAACATACTGTTACTGTTAAACTTTTATGAAGTGGCACTGATGGGCGTACCCAGGTTCTGGGCCAGGGGGCGCAAATATATTTTATCGCCCCCACGGGGGGGGGGGCAAATTTATTGTAAATCAAATACAAGGTTATTTTTAGTTAATACAAAACCTCTCGTGGGGTTGAGCAGACCATCAAACTGAACAACTTTCATTATGAGACCAACCGCGAAATTGCGAAAAAAATCAGCTGTTCCATACAAAAGTACAATCCTACTCCATCGAAATGTATGAAACAGCCAATTTTGTTTTCGCGATTTCAAGGTTAGTCCCATAATGAAAGTTGTTCAGTTTGATGGTCTGATCAACCCCACGAGAGGTTTTGTATTAACTAAAAATAACCTTGTATATTGTATGGTATATAAGAACTTTTATTGATAACAATTGATAGTTAGTTGGAGGTAAACAAAATTCAGGGGGGCAGCTGCCCCTCCCTGCCCCCCCTCGGTACGCCCATGGTGGCACTTAAGACACCTGCGCTTATTTTGCGTAAAACCATGTAAAACATAGGTACTATTAAACATTATTTCTTTTATGGAAAGATTGGTACTTTAGACACACCTACGCTTATTTTGCGTAAAACGTCAATAAAACATTTTATCTACTCTCATATCGTAAAATTCGAATTATGAATTTCAAAGCGAATTTATATTGACATACTTTATACACGCAATACCGAAAAAAAGTTATTTTATAACATACCTTTGTTAACTGAAGTATGCTATAAAATAACTTTTTTTCTCATTACGATACAGGGCAAATCCAAGAAGAAGGCAGTGCCGCGATATTAAAAAAGAACGATATTTCCACATACTTTCCATGATAAAAATGTACTCTATGGTGATCGATGACCTAGCGTAACGATTATTCTGCTGGAATGCACTACCTCATTATTATTTTTTCTAATAGAATACGCGCCATGTTTTGATTTTAATTTTTACTTTTGCTTAAAAATGTCTGATAGTAGTGAGTGTGGACTCCACCCGATATTTTAGATGCGGCGACGGAAAAACGTCTTATTTAACCTAGGTAAGTACCTAAATACTACCTACTAAGTCATAGTGGACTGTAATTGTCTGAAATAAAATGATATAATAATAATAATAGCAAGTCGAGAAACTACTCACTTACTCTTTTTATCATTGATAATTTATTTTGTAGGTTCAATCACAAATTGTATGAGAGTAGATAAAGTAGTGTATGAAACTGTACATAACTAGGTATTAAAACACTCGTGTGATACTATTAAAAACCTCGCCTACGGCTCGGTTTTTAAACACACACTCATGTTTTAATACCCCTCATTATGCATCAGTTTCATAAACTACTATTTTGGGTGGTCATTGTGATGAAAAAATTACTTTTTATTATTTCGAAAGAATGGCGCTTACGACAATTGACTCTTTCTCTCGCGTCAAACATACGCAATACTAGGTTTCTCTGTCGACATATCGAGCCTTTTCAGGAAGAACATAGTACGTTGTATTTTTGAAAGGAGAAGGATTTTTTATAATATTTTTCAAAATTATTGCAAACGACGAGTATTTACGTTACTTACGTTGCATTATTTACTATCGTAAGCGCCAAGTAAGATGCTTGCTATACAACCTAAAACCTAGTATAGCGACCTACCAACGAGTCACACCATCAACTGTTTTTTTTTTATTTTTTTTTTATTAAAAAAAAAATTCTCAACGAGTCACACACCTGTTACTCGATAGGAAATTTTTATTAAAAAATTCCCAATCAGTCACACTGTTACAGGTTATTTTACTTGTATCAGTGCTTCTGGTTGGGAAATTTCAAATAAAAAGTTCCAATCCTACTGATTGCGTAACTCTGTTGCAAGCAATTCTCGATTGAAAACGATTGAAACCGCAGTTACATTGCTGCTTTAAGTAAGATTGGTTGTCACATTGGTTTTTACTAAAGCAGCAATATAGCTGTGATTTCTGTCAGAGTTGATTGCAACAAAGTTACAAAATCAGGGGGCGGCAGTGCCCCGTTGGGAATTTTTTATAATGTATGAATGAATGAATTTTGTATGATGTGACTCGTTTGAACAAATAGTATTTTGTCGTAAGCGACAGGTAGTATACTTACGTTACGATATATTAGTCGATGGAGGTTACGACAAAAAAACTGAATGGGTTGTAACTTACAATAATAACTTCAAAATTTAATAAAACTGAATTAAAGTCTGTTCATCCTTACTTGCCTTATTTAGTAAACAGTTTTTGACAGCTGTCATACGTCTTTTATAATTAAATCGTTTTTAAAAAATATGTTAGTAAGTTTATGAAATTGTTGTTAATTTATTAACAATTTGTTTCGAAATCTATGTGTGGAAAACCATTATTTTATAAATGATTATTTCAATAAAGAGTTGGGTGAAGATTGTTTACCATATAAGACAAGTGAGGGTGGACAGACTATATGTTCTACTGTGAACTCTCAAGTCTTGTGTATAAGGTGCAAAATCAGCTGATATGGCCTGTTACTATAAAAAAGGCACTTTTTTTGTTAATTTTGGCGTTTACGATGTTCTTCCTCAAAAGGCTCGAATGACGACACTATAGTCACTACTTTTGTCTTGTGTAAAACAATGACTGTTATATCATTGTAAAGAACTTATTTAAATTGTGTTTATTAATTTGTTCTTGTCACTTCTCAAAATAATGTTGCCACCATATTGCTACTAGTTTAGTGAAAAAAAACTAATTGGAACATATTCAATGGGCCGTTTGAATAAAACTATAAGCATTGCTCTTTGCTTCTATTACTTGAAGTGAATGCTTTAGATTTGATAAAAAACCGGCCAAGTGCGAGTCGGACTCCCGCACGAAGGGTTCCGTACCAAAAAAGGCAAATAAAAACACGTTTGTTGTATGGGAGCCCCCCTTAAATATTCATTTATTCTGTTTTTAGTATTTTTTGTTATAGCGGCAACAGAAATATATCATCTGTGAAAATTTCCACTGTCTAGCTATCACGGTTCATGAGATACAGCCTGGTGACAGTCAGACAGACGGACGGACAGCGGAGTCTTAGTAATAGGGTCCCGTTTTTACCCTTTGGGTACGGAACCCTAAAAATTATGTCATTATACAAGGTGTGTTTGTAACCACTCTCCAAATTTTAGGGATGTGTTCAGTCCGTGAAACTGAACAACTTTCTCTAACGAACATGTGTCGAAATACGCCAAAAATTTCTCATACTCAACTGATTTGTATGAAAAGTCATTGTTTTTACATATTTGACCCTATGTTTCTTAGAGAAAGTTGTTCAGTTTCACGGACTGAACACATCCTTAAAATTTGGAGAGTGGTTACAAATACACCTTGTATTGTCAATCTGAAGCATTTACTTCAAATAATAAAAGCAAAAGGCAATGCTTTTGATGTGTAGAGGCACGTGGATCAGCAGTGGTTGAGAACGGAGCTTGCAGCGATATGAAAAACACGGCGTAGTTATTACAGTCTTTTATTTCTCAGAATAAATACACGTAATAACTTGGTCAAACGCACATAGACACATGTACAAATCTCACAGGAAATTAGAACGAAATTATTTAATAAAACAATAGCATTGCAGTCAAGCATGGCGACATTGTAGGAAGTGGAGCAAAGACAATCGGACCGAATACGGATCTTCGTAATAGACAAGAACCATAGAAATAGAATGTCAAAGAACAACAAAGAACAATAAACAGGTGATCCGAAAACGAATCAATACATTTTATATAAGATACGTAAAATATGACTTAGATTTATAAAGTATGACTATATTATGGCAAAGGAAGTTAATAAATTATGTTCCATACTGTTTTCCTTGTCGATAAACGAATAAATGTAGCGAAATTTGGTTTTAGAGAAATGTGTGGCAATATCTTATTTACCTGTGAAAAGTGTGATTACTTGGATTGTTTCTTTTTGTCACATCACAATTACTTAGAGCAGAAGACACCATAGCTCCACGATACCTTTATTTTAAATTCTAATTAAGATTAAAAAATATTTTAAACAAACTGTGATTGCTCATTTGCTAGGCGGGACGCTAGGGGCTCTTACTGTAAAAAATGTTGGCACATGTCACTTGATCCTTTGTCTCTTTTTTGCATAGACCGTGTCCGTATGATGTTAACTTCTCTTTTCCACGCTTTGTTGGTCTTCTTGAGCGCAGCGAAAATTTTTCTATGTCTATGACAAGAACAGTGTTGTCATTACTAAAATAATGTTTAAGGCACCTTTACAATAAATGCTTCAGTTTTATTCAATCGAGCCATTTAATTATACAGAGCAATATTCAAGGACAGTTTGTCAACAGTATTTTGGTAAAATAAAGGAAAATATAAAACAATGCTCAAAATAAACCTAAAAACTAGATAGATAGATCATTTGAACATAACATTTCTTCTAACATGTGGATAGCTCAGCGATGACAGCGTTCGTCCTTTGAAAAATACTCTGTATTCAAAATGGAATTTATTGCAAGGAATTGGCTAAAAGGCAATAAATAACAAGACAATTCAATTACTAAAATATATATATAATTTTTATAACATTCCTAATAAACTTTGAGGAAATATAAAACTACATAGTTGATAATCAATCACATATTTGATAAAAGTAAAAAAAAAACATTTGAATCGGTATTGGTCGGGGAAAACGAAAAACCAAAAAAAACACGAAAAAAAATCAGCTGTTAGCTGTAATCAGCCCATAGAAAATTTAAAATCGAATAGATCAAAATGTATGGATTTTTTTTTCGCGATTTCAATGTTGGTACCATAGTAAAAATTGCATGAGTACATTGACCCCTTAAAATTTTGGCAACTATTTAAGAAGGACCTTATATAGACAAAAATCACATTTGTAATAGCGGAATTAGCTTTCAGAATATTTATAGGACGTCAGTCAGACGTCATATTAAGTTTTCTCTAATGAATTCATACAACTTTCGCAAGCGAAGTTCGCTATTGTTTATATTTTACATGTGACATTTTTAAGTCTTTGTGACATTGAGATTTTACAACGCAGACCGCAGTGAAATGGAAGCGAATTTTAGTTAGGTAGTCAAATTCAATCAATTTTTCAATACAGTTGCTCGAAAATGTGAGCTTACAAAGACAGGACAACGTGTGGTAAGTTGATTTTACCGCACGCCGTGCGTTTTTGTTTACGGTTTAGTACAGCGTGCGGAAAGTTGATTTTACCGCACGCCCGTGCCGTGTGTTTTTGTTTACGTTCTTTTTTTTTTATTTCTACTAGCTTCCGTCCGCGACTTATCCACGTGGACAGTAGAAAAATATGGCGACCAGTTTAAAATGACCTAGTGTATGAAAGCTAGACTATGACTACGGAGAGTTCAAACTGTTTCCCTGGTTCCACCCTCCTGAATTTGATAAAACATAGCTTAGATTTTAAGTTGGACCTCAAGCTACCAAACTGTGGAAAGCACATCAAAATTCGTTCAGCGGTTTTTGCGTAATTCACGCACAAATATTTAGAATTTACAGTTATATTATATGTGAATCGGTTAATTAAGAAAGGGAACATGTCATCTTTTTCCCATTTAGCAACATTTATGGATTTTATTTTTTTATGGCACGACAGACATAACAGTCAAGAAACGGAATATGTCAGTACAATAGTTTAAACATTATAGGGCACCAAATTATTACATGAAGGTAAGAAAGGGAAAAGTATTTTTAGAAATAATTTTTTTCGGGTCTCTGAAAAATAGGCTTGCCATGACATGTTCCCTTTCTTAATTAACCGATTCATGTGATTACAATTTCAGTAGTACTTATAATGTTTTCTCGCAAATGTATTGAAAAACGTAGTATGGCACACGGTTGTTAAGGTTTTTTAAAACCTCCTTACCAACCTTGTATCATAAACTACTATTATACTTAAATGCAAATACATTAAGGTTCAAAATAAATTGCAGATTTTTGACAGTTTTGTATCACCTGACGTGATTACCATAGTGTAAAGTGCAAACTATACAACGTGTTATAAAATAACCCCTAATGCCGAATATGGTAGATAGGGACCATCAAACTGAAAAACTTTTACTATGGGACCAACTCTGAAATCACGAAAAATACATCAGCTGTTTCATACTGTTGAGGCAGGATCTCTTCACCATATATTCAGCGAAAGGGGAAGTACTTCCACCGAGCTAGGTGTCTGTGCTCGGGGACCGCGGTCCAACTGCTTGATGTTGGAATTTGCATTTATGCGAAGTGCTTAGAAAACTTTGATATCGTGAGTTAGGTCTCCATACATTTCTGTCTTGATATTAGCTTGACGTAGTGCGACGTCACGTCTGCGTAATGTTTACATATTGTACTTTTCGCTGATCCTGCATTTCTTCGTCCATTCGTCGATTGCTTATGCAGCGGTATGATCGCGCCGCTACAATACAAAAAATAATAACGAAAATATCAAAATGTATGAAACACCTGTTTTTTCGCGATTTCAGAGTTGGTCCCATAGTAAAAGTTGTTCAGTTTGATGGTCCCTATCTACCATATTCGGCATTAAGGGTTTTTTTGTTACACGTTGTATATTCGTATAAATTCCTATCATACGGCTAGATACTGCAGAAATACTCGAGAATGCGAACTTCTCAGAAAACACGATAAATTTTTTTAAGCTCGAATCTATTATACACTCGCGAGCAAAAGTATGGAATCACAGGCCTATTTTCATACAAACGAGGTAACTTTGAAGCCTTGGCTCTCCGCTAAGGATTGACCTAGCTGTGATCTGATGATGGCTATCTAGGGAGTGAATGGAGGAGATACAGATCGCTATACACACCCAACTGATGTGACCAGCGTGCTGCGAGATATTATGATATGTTTAATAAAACCGCGAAATTAGCATAAAAATGTATGAAAATCCTGAAACTGAGAAGCCTTATAACTCTAGAATGCTGATCAGATCAGTTGGGTGTGTACAGTGATCTGAATATCCTCCATTAACTCCCTAGATAGCCATCATCAGATCACAGCTAGGTCAATCTATGGCGGAGAACCAAGGCTTCAACTAAGCTACCTTGTTTGTAAGAAAATAGATCTGTGATTTTGCTCGCGAGTGTAGTTTGCACTTTACACAATGGATGGACATACTAATTATACTTTGTATCATAGAATTAGTAGCTTCCATTCAACCGCGCGCGGTATAAATTGAGCCTAAAGCAAAAACTAGTTAGCGTAATATTCGAGCAAAAGCACTTAGTTAGCTTAATATGAGAAGGGCCACGGCTTAAACATAAATATACAAAGTGTATATCACTATAATAGACATACTGTGTGGCCGGATAATTAGAAATACCAGTCGCTTTTCATATAAACGAGGTAACTTTGAAGCCTTGGTTCTCCGCCAGGGATTGACCTAGCTGTGATCTGATGATGGCCATCCAGGGAGTGAATGGAGAAGATCCAGATCGCTATACACACCCAAATGATCTGATCAGCATTTTAAAAGCTATTTCAATATTTAAAAAAAACCGTGAAAATAGCATTAAAATGTATGGAAATCCTGAAAGTGAGAACTCTGATCTTTGCAGTTCAGCTTATCAGACCAGTTGGGTGTGTATAGCGATGTGGATCTCCTCCATTCACTCTCTGGGTGGCCATCATCAGATCACAGCTAGTTTAACCCCTGGCGGAGAACCAAGGCTTCAAAGTTGCCTCGTTTGTATGTAAATAGACTGGTGTCTTTAATTATGTGACCGCCACACTGTATATGGCCTGCAAAAGTATGTACTACAGAGGCCTATTTTCATACAAACGAGTTAACTTTGAAGCTTTTGTTCTCCGTCCAGGATTAAACGGGGTCTGATTTGATGATGGCCATTCAAAGAGTAAATAGAGGGGGCCCAGATCGCTAAAGAAACCGAATAGATTTGAAGAGTCGTTTACAAGTACGATCACACCAGAGACCGTTTGGACTTTTTGTGTTACAATTTCCATACTTTGATGTCATTTTAGCTTGTTATTTTTTTAAGCTCAACCCTGACCTAAGCGATTCTTCTAATCCATCGGACTTCTTTAGCGATCTGGGTCTCCTCCATTTACTCTTCGAATGGCCATCATCAAACCACACCCCGTTTAATCCTGGGCGGAGACACAAAGCTTCAAATTTACCTCATTTGTATGAAAATAGGCCTCTGTAGTATTTAGTTTTGCAGGCCAGTGTATTTATCGCGATAATTAAGTATTGTCGTGATTATAATAATTAGTTAATTTATCAAGTTATTGACAATTAACTTTAACTTAAGGACGCCTGCGCGAGCGCCGTAGTTTTGCAATATTATTGTCATTATGAGTTTTTTACCCTTTTATAGCGAGAGGCGAAATGGTACAACTCAAAAATTTTATAAAAAAGTTTTTGAGAATTATTAACCTGCTTAAAAAAGATTGAATACGTTCAGCAAAATTAAATTTTTACTATAATTATGATTGACAATGATGTTTGTAAATCGTCAATAGAATAAAGTTTTAAAATGACACATTTTAACACATTGCACGTATTCAAAAATAAAAATGAAATCTGAATTGTGGCATATTATATGTTATATCTGAGCCTAAACATCACTGATTGAACTGATTACTTAGTGAATGAAATAGAAACACATTGATGTTTTTTTTAAGTTGTACCACTTTGCCAGTGAAGGTATGAAATCGTCAACTGTTGTATATTATAGGCTAATGTAAACTAGGTCCTAGTGAGTGACTGTAATTGGAATATTATATTATTGTAATTTAATAATTATTAAATAAACTTGTACGGATGCCGTTTACCAGTGTTTCACTTCTCTTGTAGTTTTAATATTATTTATATATATATTATTAATATTATTTATTTAATTCAGGCAGCTAGGCCCATCTTTACAGACACATACATAACATATACAGGGTGTTCGGTAATAGCACAGAATCTACATATAATAGTATTAATAGTACTAACGTACAGAAGCCCATCTGCGCGAGAACAATCAAATAATAAGCAACTCTCGCTGCACGGCAATAAAGTACAATTTCAAATTGCACAGCGCTGCGTGCCTATTATTGTATGCACCTTCTCTTTCTGACGCGTTAGTCACGTAGCTCCGTCTCAACCGACAAAGGAAATCCCTCATGCGCTGGCTCGACTGAGTCAGAAAAATGCAAAATAACAACAACTCTAGACGCAAATAGACATCTTAAAAAAGTGGGGGTTTTCAGGGTTTCTAATAATTTTTCGGTGTTTCTCGGAGTAATATTGTACAATGGTAAAATGTGTCGACAAAAGCCAAAGTATAGTACGAGGCATGTATCTTGAAATCGGATGGGGATTGCGAGGAATGCGTATTTTGAGCTGCGTAGCGGTGAGGGGCGCGGGCGGCGGGAGAGGGGCGCGCGCTATTGGTCGCTCACAAGAGCACATGCGCGAACCTTTGAAAAGGGAAACCTATGGAAGTTGCATAAACTGCAATAACAAAGCATTCGTGACGTCAGGCGCGTGCCGTGTCCGCCATATTTTGTTCCTGTTACATGTTACAATTTCAACTCTATGCTGTTTACATAAGGTGTATGTACACTAAGCTAAGCCGCCATGTTTAGTTCCGTTTGAATGGAGAACAATGAAGTAGGTATGCACGCTTTTTTCGTAGGTATGCCGGGTCCATATTATTCCTTTGTCATTGGCGCGAACTTATCCCCACTCCGCCGAAATTTCAAGAATTTCAATATGCCTCGTACTGTACTCGCCGGTCTTTTTTCTGTCACTGTTATGCCAATTTTGGCACTAACCACCCCACAACCACACAGGAATTGATATGTGGTGCTGCCACTGAATTATTAAATAATATTCTGTGGGTGTTGCCCGCGCAGCGAGAGGCATTGACGGAAATTACAAAAGTAAAGTACCCTCAATGGAGTCACTATAAAGCGTTTCGTTCTACGCATAAACAATCAAAATGTAAATATGAAATTACAAACAAAACAAGGTAGGTATATAATATTAAATTAAATACGTACATAAAAAAATATATAATGATCCGAAAATCATTTTGACATTTTGGATTTTAGTTAAGATATTACTGGCAATGTGTAGGTATAATCCAGTATTGTTTAATTATTATACCTACCTGAATTTTACACATTGCCGGTAACGTATGTAAACTTGAGAAAAGAATTATTAAATCGGTTGACAACTAATGTTTAGTCATAACTTTTATGACTAAACATTAGTTGTATGGTCTGTGGATAAAACATACATAAAAACCGTCGACTTGAGAACATCTTCCTTCTTTAACTAGGTTAATAATAGTAATAGGGAGGATAGTATTGGTCATAGCCATAGGAACAATCACATCCACATGAACAATACCCAAGTAACAAAATTTGGTACTAAAAAAGTCCTGAGAACGCTTTAGGACGTGCTAATTAGTTTCATGATAAGCACTATAAAGGTATTGTAAACCTTTACAGAACCCCAAATAGGCCCTAGTTTTATCACTGATTAATTCTATAAACATTACATAATGCCTCTCACGGTAATAAATCAGCTCTATACTTGAAAACCAAAACATGTTTATAGTGCTATTTTGATCTTTTTATCACACTATTGTTCGTCATTTTGTTCGTGCTGTGCTCAAGTGTTCCCCAAGAAAACAAAATGTCATTCGCTATTACAATTTGTAATACAATGGACATTCTACAAAACATCACCTTTGATCGACCATTGACCGTAACTCCACCGTAACTTGCACTTGCGAAAATAATTGTATCGATAAAATCACTATGCTGATTTCAAATTTGACAATGCGCCTTCATAATTTTCGTGATTTAATTAAATTTAAATTAATAAAATAAGGACTCGTCCCGACTATGGCTGCTATAGTACACATTGGCTCCAGCCGTGCTACTTATGTGCTATCATGGCATAAACAGCGGCCATATTTTTTATCGAAAACCGATTAGTCCATTAATTATTCATTTTAGTGCTTTTATCTCACGCTTTAGTCAGGTAGCAGTAACACAAAAAGTTTAAGTTATTTAGCAACTGCACCAGAAGTCGCTATGATACTATTTA
Source organism: Agriphila geniculea (assembly GCA_943789525.1). Classification (NCBI taxonomy): domain Eukaryota; kingdom Metazoa; phylum Arthropoda; class Insecta; order Lepidoptera; family Crambidae; genus Agriphila; species Agriphila geniculea. The sequence continues at coordinate 14,062,339 of OX038898.1, read as the reverse complement.
GTACTATAGAAGAGTTTTCATGACTTTTACAGAACTAGCCCCATAGCGATGTTGAGGGAGCATTTAAGAAGCTAAACCGTGACATAATGGTTGTGCAAGGTACTTTTATAGTGCAGATTGATTCTGTAATAGTGTTTTCGATACTGCTACAATACTAGTACTGTAAAAGTTATTTTGACGCAATATTAGTGCAAAATAGATACATAAAAGTGACAGTAAAGTCGTCTATAGTACTAAATAGTACTATAATCACTTTGTCCATATCTATTACAGTGCAACACTTTAAAGATTCTTTTGTATGTCCTGTAAGTGTTCTAAGAGCTGCACCATAGAACTTAAATGCTCTTTAATATTATAGAGCCAAAACGCTCTGTGGAAAACCTTTATAGCACAAGCAGTCACAACGGTTACCACTAAAGGCCTACTATATCACTGTTTGGTGATAAAACCCCTTGGTTATAGAAACTTTTGTTACTTGGGTACTGTTCACAGCCGCACGAGTACGGTGGGTCGTAAATTAGAGGGGGTAAGTCGTAGACTGCGCCACAGCCGCAGGAGGGGTAAGCACCACAACCGCAGGCGGGGTACGTACCGCAACCGCAAGAGGGGTAAGTACCGTAAGGGGGGTAATTATCGCACCCGCAAATGGGGTAATTATCGCATCCGCAAGGGGGATAAGTACCGCAACCGCAAGGCGGGTAGTTCGGGTAATATGGGTAAGGTTCGGTGGGTAATGGGTATGGGGAGGGGTAATATGAGGGGATGGGCAGGGTACAAGGTGGGGTGGGTAGAGGAAGAGGTAATAGGTTGGGTAGAGGACAGGGTGGGGTGGGTAAAGGAAGGGGTAATAAGTTGGGTAGGGGGCAGGGTGGGGTGGGTAGTGGGCATGGAATGGGTAGTGGATAAGGCGGGGGGTAAGTAGGGCAGAGTGTGGTGGATGCGGTTATTATTGGGCCGGGGCTGAAGTCGATCGGTGGCGTGGGCTTCGGCAGGAAGAATGCAGCGGACAGCTGGAAGAAATATTTCAGTTTGTATGTATTTGCCGGTAGTCCATTAGCGTGTCTAAATAAATTGGATATTTTTTTATTTACCTACTTAATTTGAAAGTCAGCCCCCCTAGCATGACCACCGAAACACGTTTTTTTTATGAACAACGGGTTAGTGCTTGGCATTCATCTCACCTGATGTTAAGTGACGATAAGGCCGAAGGTGGAAGCGCACTACACCCGCAATCCTCATCACCGAGGAACTGACTATCTTACCTCTAACTGCCGGAACACAAATTTTTAATTGTTGTTATGGCGTCAAACCAGTCTTAGGTAAGATGGTGGTAGCTAGTCAGGCGGACTTGAAATAAGCCTTACCGCTAATCAAACCGAGTACAAATTGTACCCTCCCAGGGAATCGAACCCGGGACCCCTGCGTCTAACACGCGTGGGCGAACCACTAGACCACAGAGGCGGTTAAAACAATATACACGGTGTTTCATAATAACGATTAATCTTTGATAATAACCCGTAAAATTTTATTTTTTATCGTTACAAAAACAAACGCCATATTGTAAATAATTTTATCTCGTAAAATATTAGATTTATCAAAAATTGTATGAGAAGCAAAGTAATAAATTAATTTATTTGTAACATAATTACCATATAAAGTTTTTGTGGAGCACTTATTATTTTTGAGTTATCTTAAAAATAATAATTTGTTCGACAAAAAAAATATCAGAAGTAGCCGCCATTTGGATTCTTTTGTAAGGACACTTTGGCCCTGCTCAACGCTAGTTATGAACAGTCTACAGAACTGTTTTCATCATGTGGACAAATTTTATCAGGACTCGTAACGCCCATGATTAATTTATATGGAGATTCATAACTCTTCGGGTTAATTGGTCCTATACTTCTGCAAAGCTAACAGAATTTGCTACAATTTGAGCCTAACCCGAGTAGTCTAGGTCCATTGATTGCAGAGACATAGCTAGTCAAAGATGGTAATTTATTTCGAAAGTGAACTCTAGGCTCTCGGCGCGCGACGTTTTAATATTTTTTCCGCTGTTTATGGTTTGTAAAGGTACTTCAAAGTTGTATTATTTCAAATCTGCATTAAACAGGCATTAATAAAGTATTATTTGTTTGGAAATAAATGCACCAGTTTAATGTTTACGGTGACTAGAAGTAAAAATATGTAGTTGAATATTTTGGTTATTGAGCAATTTTTCAGAAACTGCTACATAAATTGCATTTTTTATACTAGAAATGAATTCTACGATATTGATTTATCCGAAATTGATACCACACTTGACCTATTAGCTAAACCGGGACAGTTATAATTTTTAGAATGAAGCCGGGCGGAACGCTACTTGATCCCGCCGCCGTTTGGATTCATATGTAAGGATAGTTTGGCCCAGCTCAATATTAGTTAAGAACAGCCTACAGATCAGTTTCCATCATGCGGCCAAACTTTATCACGCCTTGTAACTCCCAATTTTTTTTGTATAGACGTTCATACCTACTATTAGGTCTAGAGTTGCCACTAAGCAGTTTATCATGAAATGAAAAAAAAAAGTGGCGATTTTCGGGGTTTATTCTGTAGGTACGCATGGTAACACTTTGTTTTTGTAACATGTTGTATATCGCGTGTATAGCGTTTTATTGACACTCAACTGTCAAAATCCATTGTAATATGTTAACAGTTAAAAGTAAATATTATAAAATAAATCACTATCATATACTAAATAGCTTTTCGGTAGTCAAGCTAGGGGGCAGATATGTAATTACAGTTTAAAAATAAATATTATTGTTAAAAAATAAAATAACGATGATAATGAAGAATAAAAAAGATCTCACCTGCAGAACAGCCAAGGTCCCGAACAAAGCGCTTACAACCTTCATTGTGACAGCTGAAGGACGAATGACTCGCCACCGCGCCGTCCGGCACTATATCCGCGCCCTTATCTTCCAAATGAAAGCATTTCACCAGACGTTTATTAGCAAACGCTAGTTCATATTGCAATGCGTAATTTCTTTTGAAATAAATGATTGTGATTATGTATGTCTATCATATAATATTTTTTTCAATACATCCGGAGTACCTACCTAGGTACCTAGTATGGACATTTCCGGAATTTTTAATTAGTTTGACCACTTGGAGGAACAGATTTTGTCTAGGCTTCAATAGGTAACCTGAGTGGTGCAGTGCAGTGGTCAACGGTCTACCACGCAAGATGTCCTGGGTTTGTTTCCCGGCTGGGTAGAAATTGAAATGATTAATTTTAATTAGTATTATTGCTACTACTAATTACTAATACAACTTATTATATAAGTAACTACTTATAAGTTATATTAGTAATTAGTCTATGATATATGTACTAACTAGTATATCAGTTGTCTAGCACCCATATTACAATCTTTGCTTAGTTCAGGGCTAGATGGCGCTGTGTGAAATTGTCCAAGCATTACCTATTTATTTATCATGTTTAATTTTGTCTAGGCTTCAATAGGTTAAAAAAACCGGCCAAGTGCGTGTCGGGCCACGCGCCATAGGGTTCCGTAGTTACCTTATACCATACCATATTTAATACCACCTATCATTTTTCGTCTGCAAAAATAACTTTGTTTTTCACAGTGTTGGTATGAATGACAAAGTTATATTTGCGGTTTTGGAAGATGTGCTATATCTCGAAAACTAATTACTATATCTCGTTCAAACCAATTTTGGTTGAAAGTGTTTATTAAGATCTACACCATATATTTTTTTTAGATTTTTCACTCTCTTATTTCAAAAGTTAAAGGGGGGGACACACATTTTACCACTTTGGCGGTGAATATCTTTCAAACGGTCGACTTTGAGAAAAAGTTGTCTTAGGAACCTCAATGTCATTTTTAAAGACCTATTTATAGACACCCAACACGTGTTGGTTTGAAGAAAAATTTTTTTTTCAGTTTCAGTTTCATGTATGGGGAGCCCCCCCTTAATCTTTTATTTTTCTTATTTTTGTATTAAATTCGTTAAGCGGTTAACAGAATACATCTACCTACCAAGTTTCAACTGTGTAGTCTTAATACTTTCGGAATAAAGTTGCTGTGACATACGGACAGACAGACAGACAGACAGACAGACATGACGAATCTATAAGGGTTCCGTTTTTTGCCATTTTGGCTACGGAACCCTAAAAACAATTTATGACCAAATGTCGACCATTTATTGTCTGGATTTATCAGATTCCAATCTACAAATCTCATGCCTGTATAATATCTTCTAACTACTGTAGTTTCTTTTTGCCCAAATATTGTTACTGGTTGCCAACTTCACAGCTATAGTACATTTGCAATATTTTCGTTTGGCAACATTTTCACAACTAGGTATCACAACCGTGAACGTGTATTATTTAACTGAAACATGCGTGTGAAATAATTTCTGTGTTATCTTTTAAATGAACGTGACTTTCACCTAAATATAATAACCCAATAAGATACATGTAGAATAAAATTTATGACCAGTGTGTGTTGCCAGTGATGACTTACGGCAGTGAAACGTGGTCGCTAACTATGGGTCTCATAAGGAGGCTCAAGGTCAGCCAGCGTGCAATGGAGAGAGCCATGCTCGGCGTTTCCCTGCGTGATCGAATCAGAAATGAGGAGATCCGCAGGCGAACTAAAGTAACCGACATCGCTCGAAGGATTGCTCAGCTAAAGTGGCAGTGGGCTGGACACATAGCGAGAAGAACCGATGACCGTTGGGGCGGAAAGGTTCTTGAATGGCGACCGCGCACCGGACGACGCTCCGTGGGTAGGCCCCCGACAAGGTCGACCGACGTGAGGGTGAAGGTTGCCGGAAGCCACTGGATGTGAGAAGCGCAGGACCGATCGTCGTGGAAATCCTTGGGGGAGGCCTATACCCAGCAGTGGGTGTCGTGCGGCTGATATGATAATGATGAGAATAAAATTTGGTATAAAACTTTTACAGCGATTTCGATTATAACAATATAATGGGTAGATATTTTTAATTCGTACTAATCCTCATTGGGCACTACCGGGTGAATCGAAAACAGTAGACAAATGTGGTGTGGCTTAGACTAAAACGTAGTGATTTACTTGCTCCAGTGGCTTCTAGGCCACAGTTTGACGGTCTACCGTCTAACTGAACAACTTTGTTTATGGGACCATCTTAATCAGAGCAAAAAAATAATCATCTGTTCCATACATTTTGGTCGTTAGTGACGTTTTCTATGGAACAGCCAAATATTTTTTGCTCTAAATAAGTTGGTCCCATAGCAGGCCTCCTTCACTCGCTCGTCGGTCGCGCGATAAGCACCTACCGCTAGCCGTGCCTACGGAGGCACAAGTGAGCAGCGGGCCGCCACACGCCCGCCTGTGTAGTCGCGCGGCATCTTAATGCACAAGTAGGTATTGTCTCTTTATAATAGTAATAATGTCGAATCGCCATTACTATGTCGTGTACGGATGTCAAAATAAAGAAAGCAATAAACAATTGTCGTTATTCATTCACATTATGATATATGCTACACAGTTCATTTAAAGGAAGACGACCCTAACATTGCGTCGTCAGAAAAGGTAAGAGCACGCCATAGAAAGAGAGGCAACTACTATTAGCGCTGCGCGACTACCCTTAGCACGAACAGCTATCGAGAAAAATATCGCGCGTAAAATTACTCGAATCTCATAATTTTGTATGGAAATTGGTACAGCGCCACTACGTCCGTAAACGGAACTAAAATTTCGAAGCACGAAACATTTTGACATAAGCTATCGAGCAGCCTTCGAATCGAATTCGAATAGTAAAGTTACAACTTGTATGGAAATCGGTAGCACGAACCCACTTTTGACATACGGTATCGAGAAACTCGCAAGCTGGCTATCGACAACTTACTCACTGACATTTTTTCAGTGAGAGTCATTTCGAGCGACTTTGTATTATTTATTATTAAAATTTAAAAGCATATATGTAGTAACAAATATTAAGTTTGAGAACTATGACATGTCCGCTGAATTATCCACAGGCAATATTACTTAAATTGTCCTCATTATACAAAGAAATTTGTAAAATAAAAATCTCGTAATTTTATGCTATCCACGGTATCCCCCACATCCACCATACCTATATTTTAGCAATATTTTAGACCTTACCTACAAAACTCAAATAAAACCAGAGGATACAGTGTTATACGTTTTATATTTGTTTTCAGCAACAACATCATACAGTTTGCACACAATAAATTATGTTTCATTTAGGTAGGTATTAAAAAAATAAGACCTTAAAACTATGACGAAAACACTAAATATAACAATGCAATGCAAACATAATAAAGTCTTTAATTTGTCGAATCTTCAAACACTATACCTAAGCACTAATTCCGATGAAATTCACATATTTTCATAGCACGTTCAAATGTTTTATTATTTATGTGTAAACAATTTCTTATTCATTGACGATAATCCAAAGTTATTCTTCAAGTTCATAAAAAATCTTCAATTAAAACAATTTGATGAAATTATGACACATTGTAGTTTACTCCTACCTAGGTCATAATATTATTTCCTCGCGATTGTATTATTTGTTAGCCGACACAGATAAATTAATTTAGATAAAAACAAAATAAAGAAATGGCTTTACGGTTTTCTATTTTAGGTTATATTTTTCATTAAATCACAGGATGAGAAAGAAAGAGAGAAAGAATAGACATACTCTTCTTTTTCAAACCAATCACGGGCAAGGTGCAATGACCGTTCAAAACCATGGGCAAAATCATGCACAAGTTAAAAATTATAATAGTAATTTGCAAATTAATTAAAGTTATTAAATGAAATAAATATTGCAAACAAATTTATTATTATTAATAAGAATAATAAATGTAAAATTATGATGATAAACAACTTGATTGAATTTTAATTTACATATTTATGATTTACACAGATATTAAACATGGTTTTCGAACGCACTTTGCTTCAATATTGGATTGTGTCACGTTAGCTTTATTTATCGCTACTATCGAGTTGACGTTAGCCAGCTCTCTAAAATTGGTGCTGCCGATTTTGCTAGCTTTCGAATCGAGTACGTTTTCGAGTAGTATTTTCTTACGCGCGTAAGATTTCTCGATAGCTGTTCGTGCTAAGGGTACTGAATTGCACTTTATTTTGTTGGAACAAAAGTCGCTATTTATTTAAATGACTTTGCGGAATGCTGCTTCTGGACTTGTACTATTATTTATTCTGTGCCCATAGACAAAGTTGTTCAGTTTGACGGTCTAAGCCACTTCGCAAAAGATGTGGAGTGTTCACAAATCACCCTGTAGATTGGCTAATGTAACGAAGCCTTTAGTACTACGTCCATAAGGCTACGGTTAAGTGCTAAGCTTAGACACGAGAGAAAACAGGTAATCAATCACTTAAGGCAGCGGTTCCCGAATTTTTTTGGCTAAGGAACTCTTTAGTACACCGTTTTTGGGCGGAACCCTAGCTCAAGTAAGAAGTAAACTAACTGTAAAATTGTTTTTTTTTACATGAAATCACACCATACTGTTACTGAGGCTTTTTGGCTTGGTGTACGCATCTTGTAAGTATACTTAGCTTGACTTTAAAGAACTTTTTGAGATAAAAAATATTTTAAAAGATATTTACTTAACGGAACCCCAGGTTTGCGCGGAACACCATTCGGGAACAGGAACGTACCTACTTACTTTTTGATTACCTATTACATTACATTAAAATAAAACAGCTATCTGTAATAAAAATCATTTACTTGACAAAGCTTTGGTTACAGAATTTAAAAACAACTTTTAAATTCTAAACAGTTAACTGACTCAGCACACGATTCTATTTGCTTTAAATAAAACAAAGCAAAAGAACTCTATTGCATTCGTCCCCACACCAAAAAGTAATAATAACTAACATAAAAAATGTATTTGGTTATAAGAAAAATTAAAAAACAGAGCGCAGCTACCCGAGAAAAGGATTGTGTACATATAGTGCGTTAGTGTATTGTCAACGACACCACTAGGGTGTCATTTACAATATTTTTTTTGTAACCACACCACTGCACCGTAGTGATGTTCTGATACTAAACTTGCATTTATTAAACAATAATAATAGTATTTATTGAATAAAAGCATTTTAACTAGATTCTGTCTAAAAAGTCAGTTTACATGGGTAATTTCAAAGGTAATTTTATTACCCACCTAAATCCCCAACCACCCCACCAATACCCATCTAAATAAAATTGAGTAAAGCTATGTTTACAATTAGAATTTTGACAGCACCAACAGGGTTACCAGTATAAGTTTTTATAAATAATTTAATAATTGCTCATGTAAACAGACTTTTTAGACAGACTCTACATTACATACATTACATAGAGTAACTAGGCAATGCCTGTATTTCGGGGTACCAATAAACATTAATAGTCATCAACAGTTTATAAGTACAACATGAGAAAAATAAAAAAATAGGATTTTACATATTTCGTTGCATGCTTAGATTATGCAGTAGGTACTGAGAAAATAATAATTATGAAAACGTAACATTTTGATTTAAAAGTAAAGTATAACAATGACAAAAAATTGCTCAGAAACATCAGTTAACCAGACTATCAGCAAATAAATTATTTATCGATATCAATTATTTATCATTCGTTGGATCACGACTTGATGTAACACATCACTAGTCGGCAGTGGTGTGGTTACCAAAAAAATGTAATGACACCTCAGTGGTATCATCCAGTGGTGTCGTTGACAATACACGAGTGCGTTCAGTTGTTTTATTTCTGAAAATGTCATTTATTCCATTAAAAAAATATTTTCATAGAAGAAACGTCATTTCCACAGCTAAAATGGAATGACTGAACCTACAGTGAAATGTCATTTTGACAGTTACACAATAGGTTTTTGTCTACAACGAGACGTCATTTTTGACACTTCGGCATACTTATTCCAAAGTTCTCTCGAGCTGCGAGAGGATAATTGAAAATTTGTTTTTTAATTAAAAATGGCACAATCTATTAAAACAAAATTGCAACTTTTTGCGCGACGGAAAAACTATTTTAGTGAAGTGAGATGGCGCTATTTTGTGTAGCGCTGTCTCTACTTTTTAATGGCACGATTTAGGTTTTTTGCTGCCAGTGACTAGCTAGCATGCTTTATTCTTCATCAGGCTTAACACTTTGTCGTTGCAACTTTTTTGATAAGTGTTTCAAACTATGAGACATCTGTCAAAAAAGTTGTTATGACAAAATACTAAAGACAAAAAAAGACATTCCATTAATTTGAAACGCACTCTAGCTACGCAGATTAAAAATTACGTCACTGGCGCAAAAAAATATAGACAAACGTTTGGTATACAGCATATAAGATTCTTGACAATAACAAAGCATAATAGTAAAAAAAATACAGTTATTTTCTAAGGATAACAATGAAAAAAAGAAATAATCTACACACGACAAATTAAGAAAGTAATGGACAAAAAATTAATAATAATAAAACGGCTATTACGTCAAAATAAAATAAATGACCTTCTGCAGTGCTATTGAGCCAAAGCATGGAATCATTATAATCATTATAATCAATATATTACCACTGATTTATTTATATAATTGCTCTCAAAAAATTTATCAGAATTTTCTATCGTAATTAACATGATATACATTTTATTAGATTACTATTTTAGATAAAACTTATGTAATAATTTGTGTGTAGTTACAATAATCCACAGTTTGGTTTGGCTTATAATAAAAAAGACTATTGTCAGACTAGAATCGGTAAAATAATATATATTTTTTAGCAGAACGGAGCCCCGATACATTCGTAATGTTATTTTGACGCATAGACAATTCCCTTATTCTAAAACGATCATCTTTAAAAAGTTTTGTTTTGTCTATGTGTAAAATATATTCGGGTAATGTAACAAGGCCCATAAGGGTGAGATTCTAAAGGTGAGTTCACACTATGTAATATTTTTAGGAAATAAAACATGTAATGCAGCGTATTTTGACTTATTAAATTTAAAATATATTAAATTAAAACCTATGTTTAGTTTGCCGCAAGCACAATTCGCATCGCGTGGCTATTTGGAATATTAGCAAAATTATTATTTTAGGTAATGCTGAGACCGAATTATCACGCTGTCACGATGCTTTTCGGTGTTTTGTTGTACAATTAGAAACTTTGATTCAACAAATTTAAGATTATTTTCATTAAATCTCGTTAATTTATTTCCTTTCAGTGAAATTTAACTCTAATTCCTTGACTCAAAGTTTATATTTGGACAACGAAAAGCTTTTCAACAACGCGATAATGTGCCTCAGCGTAATGGTAAGTAATATTATGAATATATTTTAATAATTTAACATCCTTATAAGCCTTATTGAGCACAAACGCACATAGGTATTAATTATTACAAAAACGTTTGCCCCTAAAGGAATTCGAACTCGGTACACATTTAAAAATATAATAATGAGTATGGTTTACTAATGCAAAGTAATATTTCAGTCTATTTTAAAAATTGTATGGTTTTCAGTTTTGCTTTTGACCCCTACATAAAACGACCAGTTTTCTCAATCGATTGAGCGTCTGTCATTATGTAGTTGGTTTATAGCCAGGCAAGCCCCAAACTGTGGCATATTACCTTCACACAATTATTTTATTTTAGCATTTTTTTACAAACCGTTTTCAATCGCTTACTACTAATTTGGCCGAATATTGCACTTATATCAAATGGCGTTTTAAGGCACTTCATTCTTTAGTATTACTTGAGCGTTTGACACCATAGGCGTAGCGAAGGAGGGGATTTGGGGGTTCAAATCCCCCCTCGAAATGAAGACATACTTAGTAAAATCCTTTTTTCTGTCAAGCGTTTTGTAACATACCTACCGAACCTTCAAAAAACTGGCCTTGACAATGGGTGACTTTAATATACAAAAGTAACTAGTTATTCAGAACGGGCGACCAAACTACTATTTGGACAACCTTAGGGCACACAAAACATTTAAAATTTGGCATAAATTTTATTTAAAAAGGTGACTTATCCTAATCGATATGACAAAAATACCATGGTGGGCAGCTTGAATTAGTTATATTGAGTTGCCCACTCAGTATTTTCGTCACTCATTTAGAATTTTCACTGCTAACTTAAAAAAAATATCTCTCACATGTAGTCGCCCGTTTTACGTATTTTTTGTAATCCACAGTTTGTCGCCCATTTAGTTATTTTGTCGCCCAAAAAATAAACCGCTACCAGTTTTAGTATTTAAGTATCCCATTAACAGTCACCTTTAATTATTTCCAGTAACCCAATTTATTAATTCCCTTTTACATATATGTAAACTTCCTTCACTCGGACATGGATATGCGTTGCCATAGCCATGACAGCGATTTAATCAGAAGCATTTACTGTTAGAAACTATTGCTAGGTACAACCCGGTTAAGAATGGGATTAAAAATGGTGTCATACTTATTCACTTTTCTCTCGCACACTATATCACCACACCCATCGCTCTTACTCGCACTTATGGTGGTAAGCGCCGTGAACCGCCATTTAAAATCCCATTGTTTAACTGCAAATTCAACGACATGTTATCAAATGACAAATCTTTTTTTTAACAAAAGGAAAGCATTTTTACCCTAAGTAAGTTCAGCAGATCAATTACATTTCTGGTTTTATTATATGAATGTGGTGAAAACCACTATAAAAGTTTCGGAACAAAATTCTCTTTACAGTCCTTCTCGACTTTACAGTACTAGGCACGTATCTTGAAATTTTTTCGACGGAGTGGGGATAAGTTCGCGCATGTGCCCTTGTGAGCGACCCCTCTCCCGCCGCCCGCGCCCCTCACCGCTACGCATACCCAAAATACGAGTTTCGCGCAATCCCCACCCGATTTAAAGTTATATGCCTCGTACTATAATGATAATTTGTATAGCATTCCGAAAAAAATATACAGCATTCCGAGACAGGAGTTCACGTGGGTAACACTTGCTTACGTCATCTCCGGAACCACTTACCGTTAAAGGGGTTTTTGATTGGGTATTTCATAGACTTATTTTCAAAAACCCTATCAATACGGTAAGCATGACGTCGACTAACCCTAACGAAAGGGAAACCCTATCATTTGGGTTAACCAAAAAAAGGGTTTTCCGGTCCCTGCTTCCAACACATTTTGGATTTCTTCAATCTTTAATTACTGTCCAACTTCTATAATAATAATAAATCAGTATCAACTATTTTTAGACATAATTTAAATAAATGGGAAAATTGCGCGTAAATGCCTTTACAGAGATCTCCAGCAGCAGTAACGCCAGCGAGATAATTTTTGTCACATTTCGCCTTTGGGGCAATCCATAAATCCACGAGTTTCATGATATGTGAGGCCCCCCCTCCTCCCTTTCCTAGTGTGATGTCACATATTTTACAATTTTACATCTAGAAATTATTATTATGTTTCAACAGATACAGTTGCAAATGTTTTTGAGTTTTTCGTTAATAGTTCAAAGTTCGTTTTACTTAACACTTAAATTTAAGATTTTGAAGGCTTAGTAGCAAAAGGACCTATTCGCAAAATGCCCTGCAGTCGCATATTGCCTTATTCGCGATATGCCTCATTCTCAAAATGCCCTATTCGTGGAATGCCCTATTCTCCTTTGGACTCATTCGCAGTAAGACTTATTCTCAGAATGACCTATTCTCAAAATGCCTTATGTTTCTCTAAGTGTTTGTTAGTGAAACTATGCCTGTATAGGCTGTATACAATGTGTCCCTCAATAAAGTGCAATCCTGAAAGGGGGTTAAAGTAGATTGGACACACTGTATTGTTTATAAATCCAGAAATTGAGTATTTCAGAAAGGTAAAATAATTCATATAAATGTATAAATAAATAAAAAACTTATTAAACGTCATTTATTATCTTTTTAATAAAAATCAACAATAGTAAGCCAGATTACTTTACTCAAGAAAAGGTATTAATTTTTTATTTATAATCATTATTATTTGTGACATCAATAATTATTTAGGTAAGAGGTAGATGTATTATAAAAAAAAAATATTGTAATTTTACATTAAAATTTTCAAATAAATAATTTGTTTGAAGAATTGCTCCACAGTAATTTCGTGTGTCTCTAATTTAGTCAATATTTTTTTATATTTCTTATCAAATATAATATCTATAGCGGAGCTGACGGATTAAAATGTAATAAAAATGTATTTTTACTCATTAATACATGATAATTACCAATCAATTGCTGTTAACATTAAAGCTGGCAGGTATGAAAAAAAATGTGTCCTTTTGAGAATAGGTCATTACGCGAATAAGGCATTATGCGAATGTGTCTTTTCGAGAATGAGGTATTATGCGAATAGGTCCTTTCGAGAACAAGTCATTCCGAGAATGTGTCCTTTTTTTGGCCGTGTGGCATTTTGCGAATAGGTCCTTTTGCTACTAAGCCATTTTGGGCTTGAAATGTGACGTCACGAAATTTAGGACCCCTCCCACCCCCCTGTCACACAATGATACCTACACTTCGTCGACCCCCTCCCTCTACCGCTTCACGTGTGACTACATTTATAGACGGCCCTTTTGGACAGAAATAAAAATATTTTTATCGGTCACAAACAAACATTAGTCGCGCAAATAGTGAGTGACGTAAGCAAGTTCCCTCCCGGAATGCCAGACCTCGTTATCTTGCATGTTGGCCCCCCTTACCCGGGCGGCCATCCCATCTGTCGGCCCCCCATCACGTGCAGGTGCAGGTGGTAGACGGACTGCGCGCCGTCGCGCCCGTTGTTGACCACCAGCCGCCAGCCCGACGGCGCGCGCTGCCCGCCCAGCCACCGCGCCACCAGCATCAGGTGACCCAGCAACTAGAAACGTTCCATAATGTAGTTATTTATGCAACTGTACTATAACACCTAATTATGTATACTATAAGAATAATCGTTTATTTCTGTCACAAACCAGGTAGTACATTATCTAATTACATAACTATCTTATTGTCTAATTTAAATGAAGTAAGTACACCTTGCTTATGAAAGACTGGTGCCTAACAAAGATATAGTATCTGTACTGCAGGTCACCAGGTCCTCCCCATTCTTAGTGGGTTGTATCATTTAAAAGTAGACAAATAAATGTTACTGATGCTACCAGTTTACATATTATGTGATCAAAAAATACACAGTAGTAAAAAAAGATCAAAAAATACTGAAATAACAAGACAGTGTTTACTTTGATATTAGATACCATCAATAGAGAATATGGATTACAGAGCAGATTATATAATGCTATACTAATTACACAGGTAGTTTTGCATACAAGACTTTATGTACACTCATTTTTCATTTTATTTATTTGGGAAAAAAAATATTACAACAATCGTACATATGGATTAAAAACACCCATGATCGTCTATAAATGTTGAGAAACAATGTCCGCACATCTGAACGTGCCTTATTAAGTTGTGTGTATAGCAACCCTTACGATTTTTAGTCTGTGGATATTCTTCTTTTTTTTGGTTCTCTGTAAAAATGCTTTGCTCGGTCACTCGTTATTAAAATGTAACTTTTGTGTTCATGGAATAAAACAAGTCATGATATAAATATAGTGTTTTTAATCAATACGAAAAACCTCAATAGTGGTAGCGAGCGTAGTTATTGCCGCATGCCGTCTTCAAGTTTGTGATCGTGATCGCGTGCGCCGGCCGGCATTCCTGACAAAATGGCGGAAGCAAATTATCATATAAAAATCAAACAGTTTGCAGGTGAGGATTTCGCAATTTGGAAATTTCGAATAGGTGGCATCCTGCGGGAAAATGAATGTTTGAAAGCAATCGAGAGTGCGGCTTTTGCGAGTACTCCTGAAAATAAAAAATTGGAAGCTCGTGCTCAAAACATTATTATAAGTGGCGTCGCGGACAGCCATATTGACTACATACAGGAAGAAAACACTGCATATGGCATGATGCATAAACTAGAACAACAATTTATGAAAAAGGGAACACGTAGTAAGTTATTCCTAAGACGTCAACTAAACACCGTCAAGTACATGGAGGGAACACCACTGGCGGAGCATTTCGTAACTCTATCAAAGATGTTTGGTCAATTGAAGGACGCAGGCAGTGCGCTGTCAGACGAAGAAAAGATTAATATAATACTATTGTCAATGCCAGAAAGTTATGAAGTTATAGTAACAACAATCGAGTGCCTCCCTAATGTGACTCTAGATATAGTAAAAGATAGACTGCTAGGAGAAGAAGAGAAAAGAATAAAAAATAGTACAAGTGCAACAGAATATCACAGAACCAGTTTCTTATGTTACTCATGTGGAAAAGAAGGACATAAGCAATATGAATGCAGAGAGAGACAAATTGGAAATCGAGGACCAGCAAGAGGATATGGACGAGGTAATTTGGTTGGTGAATCAGGTTCAGGGCGATTTGGTAACCCAGCAGCTTCGCGAGCACATAGACAAGGATATGGACGAGGTAATCTAACAGCACAGAGAGGTTTTTCAAGAGGTCGAGGATATTTGAATAGAGGTCAAGGACGGAGCACTTGGAGAGGTCAGCATGGACCGGGACGGAACTATTCTGCACAGTCTTATGCTGCATCATCGGAAAATGATCAAGCCTTTTTTGCCGGTACAATTAGTGAACAAGTGAAACGTAATAAGTGTTATGACATGATATGGTGTGTAGACTCTGGGTCGTCCGATCACTTAACAAATGACAAAAGTGTATTTGCAGAGTATATTGAACTTCAACAACCAAAAAATATTTCAGCTGCGAAAAATGGTGTGAGCTTGATGGCTGTAGGTGTAGGAAATATCAGCGCCAGATGTTATGTCGGTAAGAAACCAATAGATATTGTTATTAAAAATGTGTATTATGTGCCAGAATTAAGAAAAAACTTGTTGTCAGTGTCTAAAATTGAGCAATTGGGCTATAGAGTTGAATTTTTGAATGGAAAAGTCAGAATTTATAAATATGATTACTTAACATCTATAGGAAATAGTGAAGGGTCTTTGTATACAATTCATATGCAAATAATTAACGATGAATGTAACTTAAGTGACAGCCATGATAATAACGTGAGACAGCTGTGGCACAGAAGGTTCGGTCACCTCGGTTTAAAGAATTTAACATTACTTTCTCAAAATAATATGGTTGATGGTATCGATGATTTAATTAAATGTAAAAATACTAACACTTTATGTGAGCCGTGCCTATTAGGGAAAATGACAAGACAACCATTTAACAGACCTGGACGTAGGGCAACTAGACCACTAGAATTAATCCACACTGACGTTTGCGGCCCTATAACTCCAGTGACGCAAGAGGGACACAGATATTTTGTGACATTTATCGACGACTATACTCATTTTGTTTGGGTGTATCTCCTGTCTAATAAAAGTGAAGTTTTTAACAAATTCAAAGAGTACTATTATTATGTAACAAACCATTTTAATACAAATATATTGAAATTAAGATCAGATAATGGCGGGGAGTATGTTTCGAGGGAATTTCAGGATTTTTGCTATAATAAGGGAATACAAATGCACTATACAGTTCCATATAACCCAGAAATGAACGGAGTAGCGGAACGCATGAACCGCACCTTGATAGAAAAGGCTAAAACAGTACTACTAGATTCTCAGCTTTGTAAAGAATTTTGGGGACATGCAGTTTTATTTTCAGCATATGTGACTAATAGGAGTCCGACTGAGGGAAAAAGTCAAACACCATCTGAGTTATGGGAAGGTAGAAAACCTAATGTTTCAAATATGCGAGTTTTTGGGTGCACTGCATATAACCATGTTCCAAAAGAGTTAAGGCAAAAATTAGATAGTTCAGGAAAGAAAATGATTTTTCTAGGATATTTCCTCTCTGGATATAAGCTGTATGATATCGAAACAAAGAAAGTAATATCAGCACGAAATGTAATATTTGATGAGACAAAACCAGAAAGTGACAACTCTACAAGGTTCATACTAGACAGAACAGAAGAGGAAGAAAAAGAAAGCAACAAAGAAGATCAGATAAAGAATAATGAGAATGAGAAAGATAAAGAAGCTGATGAACCACAAGAAATAGAAAAAGTGTCAGAGAAGACAGAAAGTTCGGAAAGAGGGAGAGGAAAAAGACAAATAAAAAGACCGGTATGGCAAAAAGATTATGAAATTGACTTAGACCAGAGTGATACGGCATTATATGCATTATTGTCAAGTTTTCAGGATGTTCCAATGAATTTTGACGACATAAAAGGAAGAAAAGATGAAAAAGAATGGAATAAAGCTATAAATGAAGAGTTAAAGGTTTTAAAAGAAAATGAGACCTGGAAATTTGTGACTGATCCAAAGAATGAGAAATTACTGGATAGTAGATGGGTTTTTACTAAGAAGGACATAGGAAACCAAGAAATATGTAAAGCAAGATTGGTGGTAAAAGGTTACCAACAGAAGGATAAATTAGAAGATATTTACTCACCTGTATTGAAGCTACAAACCTTAAGAGTTCTTCTATCAGTTGCAGCCCAGAATGACTATGAAATACACCAGATGGATGTGAAAGGTGCATTTTTATATGGACGGATTGATGAGGCGGTATACTTGAAACCTCCACAAGGGTTATCAGTTCCAGAAGGCCAAGTTTTAAAATTACAAAAATCATTATATGGGTTAAAGAAAAGTCCAAAATATTGGTATGAAAAATTTACAGAAGTTATAACTCAATATGGTTTTACACGTTCTCAAAATGATAATTGTCTTTACAATAAAGATGATTTATACTTGATTTTATATGTTGATGACCTATTAATAGTAGGATCTGATAAGAAAGAAATAGAGAGTGTGAAGTGTTTTCTAAAAACTCAATTTAATATGAAAGACTTAGGTGACAATATTTTGATGTATCTCGGTATTAGTATTCAGAAAAAGCAGGATGGTATTTACCTTAATCAATCAAAATATTTGCAAAAGGTCATTGAATCTTATAACATGGACAATTGCAGAGGGATAACTTCACCTATGGACATTAACTTTAAACTGGACTATGACTCGAGTGAAATTGACATGACTTTAGAACATCAATGTAGGTCACTTATTGGCTCTTTGATGTATGCTATGGTGAGCACTAGACCTGACTTAGCGACAGCTGTGTCATATTTGAGTAGATTTCAATCTCAACCAACTTTGAAATTATGGCAAGCTTTAAAGCGTGTACTTAGATATGTTAAGCAAACTATTAATTATAATTTAAAATATTCTAAATGTAAAAATTACAGCCTAGTAGGTTTTGCAGATGCAGATTTTGCCCGAGATAATGACAGAAAATCAACTAGTGGATATTTATTTAAATTGTTTGGTAATATAGTAACGTGGAAATCAAAGAAGCAGAGTACTGTTGCTCTAAGCACTACCGAAGCAGAATTAATTGCTTTATGTGAAGCATCTGTCGAAGCCTGCTGGCTTATGAAACTTTTATTAGATTTTAACATTAAAATAAATAATACTGTAATTTTTGAAGATAATCAGAGCACTATGAAAGTTGTTAAAAATCCAGATCAGAAACGTTTGAAGCATGTTGATGTTAAATTTAATTTTATTAAACAAAAGGTAGAGGAAGGATTAATTACTTTGAAATATGTATCTACAACAGACCAACAAGCAGATTTGTTAACAAAGCCATTATCAGGAGAAAGATTTGTAAAACTATGTAATATGCTTAATTTGTATAAATGTGAAGTTGATGATCCAGATGTACGCACATTGAGGGAGAGTGTTGAGAAACAATGTCCGCACATCTGAACGTGCCTTATTAAGTTGTGTGTACAGCAACCCTTACGATTTTTAGTCTGTGGATATTCTTCTTTTTTTTGGTTCTCTGTAAAAATGCTTTGCTCGGTCACTCGTTATTAAAATGTAACTTTTGTGTTCATGGAATAAAACAAGTCATGATATAAATATAGTGTTTTTAATCAATACGAAAAACCTCAATAATAAAAAGTTTTGACTTTGACATTCTTTCTCCTCCTCGTCATTTTATCATCAGAACGAGTGTTATAATGTTGTACTGAATTTCATAATGTAACTCATTGTGCGTGGGCGCGCGGAAGAGCGCGACATTCCCTCGCTTGCATATTGTAATATTGGCAGTAAGCTAACCGTTTCAGAACCCTTTATAGACCCTTTATTGGATTTAAAGCATGGGTGTAGATAAATAACTATTACTCAACTATACTATAATGAGAAGAATTGACAATTGTGATAATAGTATCACATGAGTGTTTTAATACCTAATTATGTACAGTTCCATACAAGACTTTATCTACACCCATGATATGTATCCTTACTAATATTATAAATGCGAAAGTCCGTTTGTTTTGTTTGTTACGCCTTCACGTCTTAACTACTGAACCGATCATCATGAAATTTTGCATACACGTTGTCAGGGGTACAGAGAAGGACATAGGGTACCTTTCATCCCGAAAAAAAGTATTGTTCCGGAGGGATAGCAAAAAAACCTTCCACGCAGACGAAGTCGCGGGCGGCCGCTAGTCCTCTATAAAGGGTTTTGAAACGGTGACTTATTGGCAACATTGAAACAACCAGTTGTCCAATAAAACTAGCTTTAGTGTCAAATATTAATTAAATATGTGATGTAAGAAATCCGGGGTGGTAACCGTTTCATATAAAAATCACGAGATTTCGTACATTATCTAGCTTTTTCCTAAAAGCAAAATAGTTAACCAAATACCTTGTTAGTATAATTTTATGGTGCATTAAAATGCTATCACCTAATAGCAAAATTAAACTGAATCCAAATTCGCATGTTCGGTTTTTTTTCACAGTATTCATCTGATCTCAATATCTAAATAAGCCAAAATGGTAACTATGATGCTTGTATCTTAATAAGCTATGATGCGTCTTTTTAGACATTTAGACAAAAATTAAACATTTATTTTTTACGTTTTAATAATAATGTATTTCTCAGTAGTTAATTTTTTTTTAGTTTTATGCGAAGTTTCTAAATGTTTAATTCCTTTTATTTTAACTATAACTAACATTAATTTATGACATAGAAAAAGAAAATTTCAGTAATCTTATTATGTCCCGATAAAGCTAGTTTTATTGGACTACATCACTACAGTGTCATGGTAGTCGTAATGTCCGAGCGAGGGCTTGTCACGCTTCACCTCCTAATCGTCATAAAATCATCCGGACGAGTGTTATAATGTTGTACTGAATTTCATTATGTAACTCGTCGGACGTGGGCGCGGGGAAGACCGCGACATGCTCTCGTTCGAATATTGTGGTTACTATGACACTGGTTGTTATAAGTTGGCAGTAAGTTAGCTGTTTCAGAACCTTTTATTGAGGATTTAAAGCATGGGTATATTATAAATATAATTAAGATCACATCACAATATTGCTCTGATTCCAAAACGAGTAGCTAAAGCTCTTGTGTGAAAATCAGAGACGTCACGTCACGACATACACTGCAGTCACGCGTGTAGCGTGGTGCGTGCGTGGCAGTGTTGTACTATTATTTATCTACTCTCATATCGTAAAATTCGAATTATGAATTTCAAAACGAATTTATATTGGCATACTTTATACACGCAATACCGAAAAAAAATTAAAAAGTTATTTTATAACATACCTTCGCTATACTAAAGTATGCTATAAAATAACTTTTTTTCTCATTACGATACAGGGCCAATCCAAGAAGAGCAGGTGCCGCGATATTAAAAAAAAACAATGATATTCCCATATACTTTCCATGATTAAAATGTACTCTATGGTGATCGATGACTAAGCGTAACGATTCGTCTGCTGGAATTCACTCATATCATTATTTTTTTTTCTAATAGAATACGCGCCATTTTTTATTATAATTTTTATTTCGCTTAAAAATTTCTGATAGTAGGTAGTGAGTGTGAAAAAAGACTCCCCGATATTTTAGATGCGGCGACGGAAAAACGTCTTACTTTACATAGGTAAGTAACCTACTTACCTACCTAAATCAAAGTCGAGAAACTACTTACTCTTTTTACTATTGATATTTTATTTTGTAGGTTCAATCACAAATTGTATGAGAGTAGATAAAGTAGTGTATGAAACTGTACATAACTAGGTATTAAAACACTCGTGTGATACTATTAAAAACTCATGTTTTAATACCCCTCATTATGCATCAGTTTCATAAACTACTATTATTATGCTGGTAATGTGAGATCTGTCTACGCAATTAAAGTGAGAGAGGAGTATATCTCCTGTTCACAATTCCAATAAAATACTACAAAATAGTATTGAATGGCCAGTGAATGAACACACCTATCTGTCTCTATCGGCATTCCAGGGCGCTGCTCACACGCCGATAACAATCGTAATCAACTTCGATAAAACAAACGGTTAAACATTGTTTGCTATAACCAATTACAAGAGCATTATTCTTCAAATTCTTCAGCATAAGATCTAACTACGAAAGATCAAAGTAATTAATTATTTGTAATAACTAGCAACCGCCCGCGACTTCGTCTGCGTGGACAGTTATTTTTCTATTCCTTAACTTTGTTCTGGATGAAAGATACTCTATGTCCTTTTCTGTACCCCTGAAAACGTGTATATGCAAAATTTCATGATGATCAATGGAGTAGTTGAGGTACAATCAGCCACTCACGTGCTTTACCACTTTGTAAATGTTCGTGTGTGCACGCATATTTTTGACAATGAGTAGTAATATATTTTGAACACCTTGTGTGCTTACAATAATATGATGATTTTAAGATCAAATTGATTTTTTATTTTTCAGATCATTTTAACTACTCTAGACGCTTATATCAGTTTGACGTTGACTGTATAATGGGCCCTCCACATTTACAGGACTGAAGAGGCCGCGCCTCTTCGTTCGATTCTGCAGGCCGGCCCTGTGCATGTGGAGGGCCCATAAGTTGTCACTTATGGGCCTTCCATATGCCTGTCCCTGACGGGCGTGGCGGGATGCAAGCTACTATTTTAACTAGAGATGGGTAGGTCCGCTCTTAGTTAGGAATTGCATCAGGATGTACATCCAGTTCTGGTGATGTACATCCATGTCCCGTGTCCGTCGGACCCATATGGGTCCGGCCGCTAAGGAGTTGAGTCCCTAAGGCGGAATCAGATCGGAATGCGAATTAAGCAGGATAAATAAAAATAAAAGTAGTATGGCACCACCATAGACTAATAAGTATGGCACAAATCAGTCTCATATATTTTTTTAATGTTTAAATCAAAAAGTAAAAAAAAAACAGAAATACCCTTAAGCCCGCCGGTAACGATCAATTGCGATTGTCAATTTTTCCGTCAATTCCATTGTTGGAGCAATTGACAATCGCTTCAATTGCACGCGTAAACGATCAATTTTTCCGTCAATGGGCGTCAATTGCGGAAAAATTGACAATCGCAATTGATCGTTACCGGTGGGCTTTATTTCGTAACTAAACTGAAAAACAACATAATCATAAAACCCCTACTGGGTAGATAACCAAATAAAAAATCTTTTCCTTTTTACTTTATTCGTAAAACTAATTGTTTTTAATTATGTTATGTTTACATAACAGTGATGACTACTTTAAATTATACGCAAGAAAGATAATTTGAGAACATTTTTCTGGCTTCAGCCTGCTTTTCCTGTCATTTATTATTGCCAATAACAATAACGGTCCTAATCCTAATCGTATCGTATGACGCGTGTTGTGATTGCGTTGCGTGCGGAGCGGAACAAGAGAGCCTAGCCAAAGTAACATTGACAAATCTTCGTTATCGCTTCGCTTTCGAAACATGTATGGGATTGACATGAGGTTTCGTTAACTATCGAATTTTAAAATGTCAAATCCATACATGTTTCGAAGCGAAGCGATAGCGAAAATTTGCAAATGTTACTTTGGCTAGGGGGTAAGGATTAGAATCTAATCGACTGCGCGAACGAACGATGCATATCCTGACGCGCCTCCGACTCCAGCCCGCCCCGCCGCCGCCGCACCGCACCTCCCCCCGGTCCGTTATCCCGTGATTCAGTTCCACAACCGCTGTGCAATCCGCTCCGGGGGACCGGTATCCAACTGGCCGTTGGATGTACATCCATCACTGGCGCATGTGATGCAGGTCCACTGATGCGTTTCCAACCGGATCGACACATCTCTAATTTTAACCTGACCTAAGGAGTGGTGAAGGGCCAATGTGCTGTCTGTCAATACAGAAATCTCTGAAATTCGTAGAGATAATGAAATTATGACCAATTTAAGTGCTTGCTAAGGCACAAACTCCAAGTAAATGACCATAAAATACTCTATCCAGCTGACTTTTACTCACACTAGACGATAAGCAAGCAAACAGCTGATATATTACCAGATTTAATTCTTAAAATAGAAAACCGAGATAGCATACAAACAGAATATGTGTGGAATGCAGCGCGATGGGCGTTATCAAAGCAAACAATACCTGATAAAGAGCTAAATATGTTATCACTTCACACTATTTATCTGGGTAAAAGTCTTGTTAATTAATAAGGAATTACTTTTTCATGGTAATGTTATGGCGATTTATGTCTGTGAAGGGTCCATACAAGCCGATACTCATCAACTTACCTATTAGAAATCCCACCCCATTGATCCACTATACAAATCATAACATTTTTGTCAAATGGCTTACCTTCACCATAATGACACCCCTCGCCACAGGTAGCTTATCAAAGTTTCATAATCAGTAAATCAGCCTCAAGAGCTGTACATTGTATAGTCCTATTTGGTAAACAATCTTTACCCAACTCTTTATTGAAAAAATCATTTATAAAATAAATAAAAGAAAGGGGAGTAAAGAGAAGTAGACGTTACTTCAATCAACAACTAAATAGTTTACATCATAGACATAGAAAAATTTTCGCTGCACTCAAGAAGACCAACAGAGCGTGGAAAAGAGAAGTTATCATCATATGGACACGGTCTATGTAAAAAAGAGACAAATAGGATCAAGTGACATGTGCCAATATTTTTTAAAGTAAGAGGCCCTAGCGGCCCGCCTTGCAAAGGAGCAATCACGATTTGCTTAAAATATTTGATAATCTTAATTAGAATTTATAATAAAGGTATTGTGGAGCCATGGTGTCTTGTGCTCTAAGTAATTGTGATGTGACAAAAAGAAACAATCCAAGTAATCACATTTTTCACAGGTAAATAAGATATTGCCACACATTTCTCTAAAACCAAATTTCACTACATTTATTCGATTATCAACGAAGAAAACAGTATGGAACATAGTATATAATTTTCTTTACCATATATAGTCATATTTTATGTATCCAAGTCATATTTTATGTATCTCATATAAAATTTATGCATGCGTTTTTCGGATCACCTATTTATTGACATTGTTGTTCTTTGACATTCTATTTCTATGGTTTACATCAAGACCAATAGATTCTCTAGGGGAGTAAAATTTCTTAGACTTTAACCGCCTCTGTAGTCTAGTGGTTCACCCACCCGTGTAAGACGCAAAGGTCCCAGGTTCGATTCCTAGGAGGGATACAATTTGTACTAAGTTTGGTTGGTGGTAGGGCTTATTTCAAGTCGGCCTGGCTAGCTACCACCATCTTAGCTAAGTCTGGCGCCATAACAACAATTTAAAAATTGTTCTGTTATGGCAGTTAGACGTAAGATAGCCAATTCCTCAGTGATTCCGGGTGTAGTGCGCTTCCACCTTCGAAAGTAGAAGCACACTACACCAACTTAACTGATGTTAAGTGACGATAAGTTACGATAAGGTCGACCTTATCGTAACTTATCGTCACTTAACATCAGGTGAGATGAAGGCTGAGAAAAAAAGACTATGGGGTGCCGCCGGCTTACAACTTTTAGAGTTACCATCAGGTGGAATGGAAGGGGTGCCACAATGAACTGGACAGCCAGCCCACAGTTCTTGGGCAAATTTAAGTGACTTAGCTGGCCACTTCATGGCCTGCGTACTTGGGTTTGGCCAGCCTTGGCTTACATAATATGGTAAAGTTCATTACTTGCAAAGTATTTATTTGGGTAAAATTGTACATTAAGGGCCGCAAGGTAGGGGGATGAGAGGGGAGTGGGGGAAGGGTGGATGAAGGAGGCACCTCCAGGTACCATCCACACTTGAAGAAAGCCTTTGGTTTCTGAGATACTCATGGGTGAAGTTTGAGGTTATGACTGTACCAATGGTAAACCTAACCAAATAGGAGGGGGCGAAGGGTACAACACCCTCCTCCAACCCCCATCTGCCGGAGATGCATAGTTTTTGAGAAATATTTTTTGTAAACATAACCTCAAAACCAAAAAGACATTTCTGACAGGCCGCTGCCATGTCACGCTCACTCAGCTCGCGCGTTTTTGGTTACCATACTAACCTAACCTAATGAACTCATGATAAACTCTGACTTTTTTCATGGCCCCCTGCTATGGGTTCTGTCACTAATTTTGTTCTGTCACAAAATTTTTGGGAAAAATCATGCTTGATCACCTAGTAATTTGAAGATCTTTAATAATAATAATTAATGCATTTCTCGGAAACTACTAGGTTGCTAACTAAATGGACTTCACTGAAAGACTTCTTGCGTCATGTAGTTTCTGTCATAAAATTATGAATCTCCAGACCAGCGCCTTTAATGTATAATTTAGCCTTTATTTGTTTTGTTATGATATTAATATAGCAGTTGCAACTTAAAACTACAGGCTGAAACTAAACTTAGGTATGGTCTGAAATCCTATTCAGTGCATTGAAATCTTGAAATCTGGTCATGAGCATAGCGAGGGGGGGAGATTTGAGGGATCAAATAAGACATACTTAGTAAAATTCTTCCATTTTGTCAAGCGTTTTTTTTTTTACATACCGACCAGCCCCTCAAAAAAGCTGTCCTCGACACCCCCCTGAATAACGGGCCTGGCTACGCCTATAAATGTGGTAGTTAGTTATTTTTATTTTAGTAGTTGAAATAATATTTTCGTATGGAATAAAGTAATGGAATTTACCTCTTTATCGCTGCTTTCAGCGTCCTGCAACCTCGGTATTCTTCGTTTGGGGATCACAAGGAAATGAACGGGGGCTTGCGGCGCAACATCGTTGAAGGCCAGACAGAACTCATCCTCGTATATTATATCAGCTTTGATCTCCTTGGAGATGATCTTGTCGAATATAGTCGGCCCAGGGGTAGCGACGCTCTGGGCCTGCGCCTTCCTAACTTCGTCACTGTAGGGCCTCCGAACTTCGATGGCGGAGCCCCGCGACAAGTCGTATATGTTTGTCGGGTAGTTTTTCTTCAGACGGAACTTTAGTGTGCGGTCGAAAGCCCGCTGGAAGATCTTGTTGAACATTTTGGGATAGGAAGTTTGTTTTCACATAGGTAATACGTAATATAAACTTTTCACAATTCACAAGAACCGAACCCGAAGTTTTGCAATTTGTTTTGACGACTGATTTTTTTTTTTTAATATCTTCTTCCCGTCAGTTGGGAAAGGCAAAGGCAGAGCCATACAGCCATTGTCTTATTTAAAATAATTTCAACTACAAGAATTCCAGCCTCTAGATTTCATTTTTCTGTAATTGAGTTTTGTAAGGCCAAAGCCACTTCTTTAATTATTATTTTCTCCGTGTCCAGGTAATGTAAGGCCAAAGCCACTTCTTCAATTTTCTTTTTCTGTGTCCGGGTTATATAAGGCCGTAGCCACTTCCTATTCCATTTTCCTTGTCATCTTCAGTGTGATATAAATCTTCAAAGTCTTATCCATGTTTATAGTTCCAAATCCGATGATACAACAAAGTTGTATAAATCCTTATAAGTTTCAGGATTTGTGAGAATGTCTTGAATGTCGCGCGGGATGCTATTAGATGTCTTATATATTTCTAATAATCTGTCCACCAGGACTAATCTCTGAATGTTGTAAGCAGGGCAATCAAAAAATATATGATTAAGAGTCTGATCCACACCTAAATTGCATTCAGTGCATGTTGGAGATGTGATAATACGCATTCTATGTAAATGTGAGTTAAATCGACAGTGTCCAAATCTCAGGCGTGTTAGGATAGTATAAAACTTTCTGCTATGGTATTCTGCTGATTTTGTGAACCAAGGACGACAGCCAAGAACATTATTAATCTTCGCATACCAAGTTCCTTTTACTGTTAGAGTTTCTTGCCAATGAGTGGACCAGTCTTGTTTTGACAAAAGTATAAGTCTTGGTAGTAAATCAGAGTACGGTATAGCAACATTTTTAATGTCAATGTTGACATTTGCGGCGTCATTTGTAATGGCTCTAGCTAACTTATCGGCACTTTCGTTTCCAGATACTCCAATATGCGACGGAACCCACATAAAAACTATATCAATATTATTACTTTTGAGCTTGAAGTAGGTTGTTTTAATATCTTGTAGAATATAGTTACATCCGGTATCAAATCTGGTATTTTGCAAAGCTTTGAGACAGCTCATGCTGTCTGTTAGGACTAACCATTGAGTGCATTCTTGGGTGTTCTCCTCAATAAACTGTAGCGCAGCAAGAATAGCAAGACACTCCGCGGAAAATATGCTCATTTGGCCCGGGAGTTTAATTCCATGACCCGTTTTCAAATAAGGTATGTAAACAGCCATCGAAACATTATCATTATTTTTGGAACCATCTGTATAGATATGTCTATGCTGAGGGAAATTATCAGTAATTTCATATACTTCTTCTTTATTCTTTAAATCAGGGTGAATGTGGATATTCAGGTCACAAAAATGTGTATCATAAGATCCTGTGTAACATATTCAATTATTCTCAGTTTTATGAATGTTATACTGCTGATTGAACTCTACGATATCCGAGAAGTCATGAAACAGATAGGGGATTCGGGGTACATTCAAAGGAGAATATGTTGTATAGAGAAATTCAATTTTTCTGAGTAGGTGATGAGTAGACAGTGAAAGTAGTTTTAACAAAAACTTTGATTTTAAAAATTTGAATCTGAATTGAAGTGGAGGTATATTGCATTCCACCTGCAAAGAGTTAATGGGAGTAGTCTTCATAGCACCAGTAATGCATCTCAGATTATGATTCTGCAGGATATCTAATTTTTTTACTAATTTGGGATCAGACCCAAAACAAAAAAAGCCATTTTCAAAATGACTCCTCACAATTGATTTATACAACATTAATAGAATTTTAGGATCAATTTTTGATAAACTTTTAATGACATTGAATGCCTTATAGGCTTTACCCAGCAAATATTCTATATATTTATTCCAAGAAAGGTTATTAGCAAATATGACACCCAAGAACTTGACTTCACTTTCCAATGGCAGACTAATATTATTATATACAATATCAACATCAAAATCACATTCACCAAACACAACAACTTTAGACTTTTCTGGACTTACATCTAAGTTTAGGTAACTGAAATAATTATTTAATTTTTTAAGAGCAGAATTAACTATAGAGGATACTTGTCGAATATCAGATCCAGAGAAGTAAATAACTAAGTCATCAGCAAATTGCAAATTTTTTACTTGTGGACCTAATATGTAGTTCAATTTATGTACATATAGTATATATATCAATGGGGATAATATGCCCCCTTGACACACACCCCTGTATGAATATCTTGGTCCAATTAACTGATTATTTGATTTCACATAAACCTCACGACCATGCAAAAATTCAAAAATCCAATTAACCAATTTTTCAGGAATACCAAGAGAAAGAAGTTCACCAGCTAAAATATGGTGATTCACATTATTAAAAGCACCAACGACATCGAAGAAGACACCAATAAGAACATTATCTTGTTTGAGAGAATCAAAAATATCAAGTTGAAGATGTGCTATACTCTCTCTAGAGGATCTACCCCTACGAAAACCAAACTGATTTGAAGGTAAAAGATGATTACTTTCAATGAAGAATTCAAGCCTTTGTTTAAGAAGTTGTTCAAACACTTTTCCCATGCATGATGTTAAAGCTATTGGCCGATATGAATTTGCTTTGGTTTTATCTTTGTTCGGTTTTAGAATAGGAACCAGACAATCCTTTTTCCAATCCAGAGGTATGGCAGAGGTAGACCACAACAAATTATAAACTTTCAAAATGATATTTTTGGCATTATCTGTAGTATGTTTTAACATTTTATAAGGAATACCATCGAGGCCATGTGCTGTATCTCGTCGTGAAAAAATTGCATTTTTAAATTCTTGAAAATTAAATGGTGCTAATAAATAATTACTATTACGTACAGGATTAATACTATTTACATATTGTAAAGGGGCCTCAACAGTATCTGGTGTATATTTTTTAAGAAATTCTGGAATCCAATCTGTATAAACATTTTTAAAAGAAACAGGTTGACCATTAAACCTCTTAGCAATCCTCCAGATTTTAGATATGGGTGTAGATCTATTTAGTGACTGACATAATGAAAGCCAACTTAAGTTTCTTTCTTTTTTTAAAACAATTTTTTTAACAGCTTGTAGCCTTTTAAACTTAAGAAAACTTTCTTCTGTAAGACTGTTTTTAAACTTAATATATGCCTTTTTACAATTTTCTACTGCTTTTGCACAATTTTTATTCCACCATGGTAGTGGTATACGTTTTTTGCGGATTCTGGACTGAAATTTCCTAACCGATTGATTTGATTGGTCAACAGAGAAAGACCTATTGCTGATAATAGCTGACTGCTGCAATGCAAGATCTAATAACGCAACCAAATCAGAATAACATTTTAATGGATTAGTTTGATCAATGTAAAAATTTTGTAATAAGTAATCAACGTTTTTGCTATATTTTTGCCAGTCTACTAAACGAAAATTGTAAGAAGTAGGAGGTGTAAGATAATCAGATGAATCATTATTATTATTACTAATAGTGATGTTTATAATTACAGGTAAATGATAGCTGCCCATAGGGTCGTCATGGACCGACCACTCACATTGCAATGCCAGAGAAGGTGATACCATAGTAAGATCCAAAGCATTCCTTTGCCATCTACTAGAACCAACAGTTGTCAACTGACCATCATTCAGAAGAACCAAGTTATTGTCGTCGATGCTTTCAAGAATATCACGACCACGTGTATCAATATTACTACAACCCCATGCTGTGTGCCGTGCGTTAAAATCGCCGGCAATCAACAAAGGGCCCGGTAAATTAGAAATTAAATTATTAAGTTTTATTTTAGAAAATGAAACATCACAATTACCAGGACTATACAAGGACATAAGCGAAATTTCTTTGTTGCCATACTGCAATCGCACAGCTATATTTTGAATTGAATCATCAAAAGAAGTGTCTATTTTAGCAAATTGTAAACTATTATGAACTAAAATGGCTACACCATTATGTCTTGTACCAGAATCTAATCTAATTTTATTATAACCTTTCATATTAAAACGAATGTGAGGCTTTAGCCATGTTTCACATACTAAAGCTACATGAATCTGATACTCTTGCAAAAAATTTAATAATAAATATTTATGTGCAGGTAAACTCTGAGCATTCCATTGAACTATTCTTAAAATATCCATAAAAAAATTAAATAATTTATTTCTTATTTTTTTTAATTGTTTCTAAGAGAGTATCTTTAATACTCTGAGTGGAAATAATTGTATCATTAGTTTTATTCATTGTTATCAATTTAACAACAGACTCAACAACCATATTCAGTATTTGATCAGAATTCAGGAGTGAAGCTAGCATTTCAATGGGATTTTGTTTCAGAGGAGGGAATGACTTCTCGTTTAATACAGCAGAATATGTTTTGCTTTGAGCTTTTTCTCTATTTAATTGTATTTTCTCTTTCTTAACAGGACATTGTGATGAGATGGCAACATGATTTCCCTTGCAGTGACAACAGATGGCTTCTTCAGATGATTTCAAGCAGAATTTAAAATTATGAGACTCACCACATATGGAGCAGCGTTCGGAGTTCTTGCAATATTTGGCAATATGCCCATACCTCAAGCATTTGAGGCACTGCTTCACTGGAGGAATGTAAGGACGCAGCTCGAAGCGCCAGCTGTTGAGATCGACGCTTTCAGGAAGCACCGGGCACGAAAAAGTAATTGAAACTGTTTTTGTGGGTTCTAATTTGATTAGCCCATTATCCATCTTTGACCTTCTCATGAATCGCCTAATACTCACAATATTTTTGGTTGTAGTCAGTGCGGAGTAAATCATTTCATTTGATAAATCTATTGGTACATGTGTAATTACTCCTGTTACCTCGCTGGCCGCCGCAGGGATGCTGGCAGCCAAACTGTAAGCGTCCAAAAATTTTTTATTTTGTAGTGCCGCATTAGCCAGGCCTGGCCGCTCAAAAATTACTCCAATCTTGTGTTTGTTAATTCTTTGCAATTGTTTGACGCCCTTGTTGTATCTCTTTAAACAATTAGCCAATGACATCATGTCACGGTTGCCTATAGGTTGGTCACTTTTCGTACTCTCTATGAATACAACATATTCGAAATTGCCGCCTTGTTCTGGATAAAACCGAACATAATTTGGGATTCTAAAATCTTTGTACTTATCCTCTTCCATTTTTTCTTCCAGGGACTTCGTGGAGCAGGTATCACTGAAGTCGGACTCTCCACCTTCGCCTCCACTCCCGTCTTCAAGTTTTTTTCTTTCGTTTTCGCCCACTCTTCTTCCCCATATTTACAGTTTTATTTTATTTACAACAATGAAATATTGATTATTTACACCTTTTTTATACAAATTATATACAAATTGCAACAATTAAATATTTTTTAGTTTTATTTGTTTGAAAAGACCGTCAATCCCGTCAAACGTTCCCGCGCTTTTTCTTGCAATTTCTTTTGACGACTGACTGACATTGACATTGACATTTGTTTTTTAACAGAGTGACATTTATGCAAACGAGTTAACGAACATTCAGTATCAATTTTAGTTTGTTTCGTTGACTTATTTCATGTTTTAATTTGGCTTTTAGACCCCTCAATTATTAATAAGTGCCAGTTAATATTCTTAGTAACTTTCTAAATTTTTATGAGATAGCGTTCAAAGTTTGAGATTTGTAACCTTAGCACGACCATCTATAAAAAAAACGCGCGTAAAACTACCATAAAGTTAATATAGGTACCATATTAACTTTATGAAAACTACTCGATAAAGTAATTCTTTATGGGAAATCTCATTTCGCTTTTCGGCGGTAGATGGCTCTGTGCAAATTTTCCATACAAAATTACTCTCGCGGCTTTTTTTACGCGCGTTATTTTTTTCAAAGTCAAAGTCAAAGTCAAAAATAGCTTTATTCAAATAAACTTAATTATTAAGTACTTTTGAATCGTCTATATCTTCCTAGGTACCACCCGTTCAAGACTTTTTTAACTGACAAGAAGAACGGGCGCAAGAAACTTATCAGTTTTAATAGCAATAAGTAACGATATTTACAAACTTAAATATATCGTTACCAGATAATTACAACAGGGTGACAGGATTATTGGCAACAAACATAGACTTATTATATTGGCAACAAAGTACTTATAGTAGTTATGTGTTACATCATTTCCACGCATTTTGATCTTTAAGATAATCGTCTACTTTATAATAACCTTTACCCATGAGCGTTTTTTTAACATGGTTTTTAAATTCATGCAAAGGAAGATCAATTACTTGTTGTGGAACTTTATTAATAAATGCTATGCCTTTCCCCCTAAATGAACCTCTAGTTTTTGATAGCTGTTCATGTTGAGCACAGAAACTTTTATTCTGACAAGAATGCTAAAGGTACTATACATACAGGATGTCCCAAAACTTGCCACACGGAGGGAAAGTACCCTAAATACTGATGATCGGAAATTTTACTTAAGGAAGACTTTATTTTGTTTTTAAAAATAATTGGAAGTGTAATTAAAGATTTTTGAAAAATCACCTGCCTTAACCAGGAATCGAACCCACCAAAAACGAAAAAAAGTTTTTTTATTTGACTCAAAAATTGAATTCCGACAAACTTTTATGCGACAAGATTAAACTCAGACGATTTGGAACTTCGATGTTACTCAACTCCGACAATACACTATGCCGATATGGCTTAATTTCGATACTACGGTACTCCGACAAAATATTTCTTCGACATGACTTAACTAGGAAACGACGCGTGTTCGGCAATATTCTACTCCGACAGTTATTCTACTCCGACATGAGTAAACTTCGAC
Source organism: Agriphila geniculea (assembly GCA_943789525.1). Taxonomy (NCBI): domain Eukaryota; kingdom Metazoa; phylum Arthropoda; class Insecta; order Lepidoptera; family Crambidae; genus Agriphila; species Agriphila geniculea. The sequence continues at coordinate 14,029,142 of OX038898.1, read as the reverse complement.
TTACGCTACTCATACATGCTTTGTATCGACACTGTGTTAAATCGACACTACACAATTTAGACACGAATATTAATTGAAAAATATTTTTAACCGACTTCAAATAAAGGAGGAGGTTTTCAGTTCGTCGGAATTTTTGTTTTTTAATGAATGTTACTTGATTACTCGAAGAACCGATTTGAAAAATATTTTTTTGTTTGAAAGTATATTATACAAGGTTATTTTTAAACCATCAAACTGAACAACTTTCATTATGGAACCAACCTCGAAAACACGAAAAAATATCAGCTTTTCCGTACAAAAGTACAATCCTACTCCATCGAAATGTATGAAACAGTTGTTTTTTTTTACGCGATTTCAAGGTTGGTCCTATTATGAAAGTTGTTCAGTTTAATGGTCTGATCAACGCAACCGAACCCCACGAGAGGTTTTGTATTAACTAAAAATAACCTTGTTTACTCTAAGTAGGTCCCATTGTCATGAGGTCAGAATCTGATGATGGAATCTTAGAGAAATCAAGGGAACTCTACAAATAATATTTGAAACGAAGGACAGACAAATTTTAGTAATATTTTTTACTTTTGGAGTTTATATTATTTCCAAATATACCTTTTCGAATGTAAAAAAACCGGCCAAGTGCGAGTCGGACTCGCGCACGAAGGGTTCCGTACCAAAAAACGGCAAAAAAAATACGTTTGTTGTATGGGAGCCCCTCTCAAATATTAATTTTATTCTGTTTTTAGTATTTGTTGTTATAGCGGCTATAAAAATACATCATCTGTGAAAATTTCAACTGTCTACCTGTTATCGTTATTAATATCGAGCAAAAAACGGCAAAAAAATCACGTTTGTTGTATGGGAGCCCCCCTTAAATATTAATTTTATTCTGTTTTTAGTATTTGTTGTTATAGCGGCAACAGAAATACATCATCTGTGAAAATTTCAACTTTCTCGCTATCACGGTTCATGAGATACAGCCTGGTGACAGACAGACAGACAGACAGACAGACAGACGGACAGCGGAGTCTTAGTAATAGGGTCCCGTTTTTACCCTTTGGGTACGGAACCGTAAAAAGACTTAATAGACATAAAAATATCGATTGGACACTTAAGCTGAATAGAATAGAATCATTTATTTGCGAATACTGAGTATACAAGTTGTTACATAAGTACAAAAATAATACTATTTTGTCAGTTCTACAGTATTTGCCTTATTAATGTAGGCATGCAAATATTTTGTAAAAAAAGAACAGAAAAAAAGGCTGATTATAGATAATTTAAAGTAGTCACATTGATTAAAATTGATAAATTGAGTTCAGTCATAATTACAGTAGAATGTCAATAATAATAATTATATAAAATGTCAATCGTTAAATTAATGACTGAGAAAACAACATACCAAAAAAAACTCACAAAATAAACAGAAACAACAGTAAGTAAATGCAAAATTCAAAAGAAGCTTCTTGTGATCGGCGACAAGCCAATCAGCTGTCATCTGTCAAACTTAAAACAGCAAGCAACTTAAGTGTTGTAATAAATCGATAATAATATTCTTATATCTATTAAGTCTCATTTTACATTCGAAAAGGTATATTTTGAAATAATATAAACTCCAAAAGTAAAAAGTATTACTAAAACTTTTCTGTCCTTCTTTTTTATAATATTTGAAGAGTTCCTTTGATTGCTCAAGGATTCCATCATCAGATCCTGACCTCATGACAATGAGAACAACTTGGAAGTAAACAAGGTTATTTTTAGTTAATACAAAACCTCTCGTGGGGTTCGGTTGCGTTGATCAGACCATCAAACTGAACAACTTTCATAATAGGACCAACCTTGAAATCGCGTAAAAAAAAAACAACTGTTTCATACATTTCGATGGAGTAGGAATAAGAATAAGAATAAGAATAAGAATAAGAATAAGAATCATTTATTTGCTGAGAATGTAGGTACATACATAATTGTTGTTAAGAATTAGAATTTTCGGTCCAGTACATTCTGCCAACATTTAGCATGCAAATATTATTTAAAGTTCAGTTAAATTAAATAGGTATACAATTACATACATTTCACAATAAAATAGTAGGTATTCAATCATTTAAAACAAATATTTATAAAATAAGAAATGTCAATTAGAAATAATAAGGAATAAATCATATGATGTCAAAATTTATCAGTTAGAAAATCTGTAATAGAATAATAACATTTTTCTAATAATATAGATGTCAATTTCTTTTTAAATTTATATCTATTCAATTCCTTAATTTCGTCAGGTATTTTGTTATATATTGCCGGTCCCATTCCTATCACACTTTTCCTAAGCAATGCTGTATGAAAACTTCCCAAACTTAGCATGTTTCGGTACTGTGAACGCAATATAATTGACCTATTCCGTGTTTGGGAAACTTTTGTAAACAAGTGCTGATTAGATTTGACAAAAACAGCAATTTCCAAAATGTATAATGATGGCAATGTCAAGAGTCTTAAGGACTTAAACATAGGCACGCAACTGTCAGTCATTTTTAACCCTGTCATGGACCTAATGCAACGTTTCTGGGCTTTGAAAATCATTTCCCTGTCGCTGCAATTACCCCAGAAAATTAAGCCATACCTTAAAATTGAAGCAACGAGACCATGATATGCCATTATTGTTGTCTTAGAGTTAACTTTCTTTGATAAGTAATATAATATATAAGCGGCCTTACTTAGTTTCTTACATACTTCATCTGCATGCGGTTTCCATGTAAGCTGACTATCAATTAATAGGCCCAAAAATCTCGTGGTGTTAACCTCTTCTAATGCATTATCTTGATAGTTAACATTAAAGTTTGATTGGCGTAGTCTTTGATAGAAATGCACTAGTTTTGTCTTTTGTAAATTTATAATTAAGTCATTATTGTTAAGCCAGTCAATTATGTCTTTCAAAACGTCATTAATATTATTTTCATATAGATTATAGTCAATACATTTTATTATAGCTGTACTGTCATCAGCAAATAAGATCATTTGTTGTCGGACGTTCCTTGGTAAATCATTAATGTAAATCAGAAACAACAACGGACCCAGCACACTGCCTTGTGGAACACCACATTGTACTTCCCTTGCAGATGACAAATATATTTCTTCTTTCTTTGTTTTTTTGTTTATTCTACTAATTTCTACAAATTGTTTACGACCAGTAAGATATGACTCTAATAGTTTAAGAATATTGCCACGTATGCCATAAGCGAAAAGTTTTTCTAATAATATTTTATGATTAACTCGATCAAAAGCTTTTGTCATATCAGTAAATATAGCACATACCGGTAATGTCTTATCCATATTTAACATTATAGCTTTAAGTAAGTCATAAATTGCCATGTTTATAGTCAAATTTTTTCTAAATCCCTTTTGTTCGTCACATAAGATGTCAAATTTAGTCAAGAAAGAATAAATTGCAATATTTATAATTTTTTCGAACAATTTAGAAAATACAGATGTCAATGCTATTGGTCTGAAGTTAGTCATGTCTAGTTTATTTCCTTTCTTAAAAAGTGGTTTAACTATTAGCGGTTTTAAACCATCAGGAAAAATTCCTTCACTGATGCATAAGTTCACCATGTGACACAAATGAGACGCTATAATTTCGACAACGAACTTTACTACCCTAATTGAAATACCATCATAACCAACACTTTTTTTATTTTTTAGCGATTTAATTTTTTATTTTTTAGGATTGTACTTTTGTACGGAAAAGCTGATATTTTTTCGTGTTTTCGAGGTTGGTTCCATAATGAAAGTTGTTCAGTTTGATGGTCTAAAAATAACCTTGTATAATATACTTTCAAACAAAAAAATATTTTTCAAATCGGTTCTTCGAGTAATCAAGTAACATTCATTAAAAAACAAAAATTCCGACGAACTGAAAACCTCCTCCTTTATTTGAAGTCGGTTAAAAATATTTTTCAATTAATATTCGTGTCTAAATTGTGTAGTGTCGATTTAACACAGTGTCGATACAAAGCATGTATGAGTAGCGTAAGTCGAAGTTTACTCATGTCGGAGTAGAATAACTGTCGGAGTAGAATATTGCCGAACACGCGTCGTTTCCTAGTTAAGTCATGTCAAAGAAATATTTTGTCGGAGTACCGTAGTATCGAAATTAAGCCATATCGGCATAGTGTATTGTCGGAGTTAAGTAACATCGAAGTTCCAAATCGTCTGAGTTTAATCTTGTCGCATAAAAGTTTGTCGGAATTCAATTTTTGAGTCTTTTTATTTATTTTTACGAGACCAATCGAAAGGGTTACTCATAAGGATATTTTTTTTTAAGTGATACAGCATCAAAAACAAAAGGAAGACCATGAAAATTTACATTTAAAGGACATCAGGCAGATTCCCATAGAAAAAAAAACCAAAGAATGTATAACGTTTCTGTATTTTTCAAAATGTAGGCATGTAATTAGTAAGTCATAGAAAATTTTCAGATTTTTAGGAAAAGAAGATTTTTATGTTTTTTCGCTATCGCTTCGCTACAAAAATTGTATAGATTTGACGTTTTAAAATTCGATAATTAACTAAACCTTGTGTCAATCACATACATGTTTCGAAAGCGAAGCGATAACGAAGATTTGAAAATGTTACTTTGGCTAGGGGGTCTGATTAGCACCACAATGTACGAGTTGGAACCAGATCAAACGGAAAATCTGTGCATATGTCGCACGTAACAAAACGCTTTTGACAGTTGAGTTGACTGACATCCGGCAGACTTTTTTTTAATGCGCAATCACTTATGCTACAGAAAAAATGTACTCAGGGGAGACTTGTGAAATCGCTAACAAAAATGTCCGTTTCATTGATATGCTTTTGTTTTTTTCAATAATTAATTAACGCTAAATGAAGGAGTTAAAAAATAATGTTGCTACTGTTTTATGATTCTAGTAACATAAAGTGTTTATAGATAACAGAATTATATTTATACACTTTTGGGTCTCATGTGCCTGATGTCCTTTTAATAATTACGGATTGTATCAATTTGTATCGAATCGTATGCAATTTTTTATAAAATCTTTGAATGCAGTTCCGTTTCTTTTTAAAAACGAAGTCTTCTTTCAGTAAAATTTCCTATATTCAATATTTAAGGTACTTTCCCTCTGTGTGCCAAAGTTTTGGGACACCTGTATATACATTGGGGTAGGAAGGGGGGAAAGGGCGTGCCCACCCCGCGTGCCCACCCCAGAACGAACAGCCTTGTGCCCACCCCAGAAAGAGGCTGATATATTTTTCTATTTATTGCCCTTACTATCTTTACGCCGGGTCCATAGCGCGTTTTGCCCTACACAATCAACAAAACATTGTTTCTCGAAACAAAATCCTCATACTTTTTTTGTTGAATGTTGAGATGTTTTTGCCGATTGTGTAGGCCCTACGCAATCGATAAAAACAGGTGTAGGGCAAAACACGCGCTATGGACCCGGCAATAGATATACCCATGACTGTAAGTAACGCTTAGAACGAACAGCCATCGAAAAAAATAACTCACGTAAAAACTTTCGATAGAGACATTTTGTATGGAAAATGCGTACAGCGCCATCTACTGGCAAAAAACAACATGAGATTTTCCATTCCATAGAGAATTCCTCTATCGAGTATTTTTATACGCGTTTTTTAGGGTTCCGTAGCCTAAATGGCAAAAAACGGAACCCTTATAGTTTCGTCATGTCTGTCTGTCTGTCTGTCTGTCTGTCTGTCTGTCTGTCTGTCTGTCCGTATGTCACAGCCACTTTATTCCGAAAGTGTTAAGACTACACAGTTGAAACTTGGTAGGTAGATGTATTCTGTTAACCGCTTAACGAATTTAATACAAAAATAAGAAAAATAAAAGATTAAGGGGGGGCTCCCCATACATGGAACTGAAACTGAAAATTTTTTTTTTCTTCAAACCAACACGTGTTGCGTGTCTATAGATAGGTCTTTAAAAATGACATTGAGGTTTCTAAGACAACTTTTCCTCAAAGTCAACCGTTTGAAAGATATTCACCGCCAAAGTGGTAAAATGTGTGTCCCCCCCCCCCTTTAACTTTTGAAATAAGAGAGTGAAAAATCTAAAAAAAATATATGCTGTAGATCTTAATAAACACTTTCAACCAAAATTGGTTTGAACGCGATATAGTAATTAGTTTTTGAGATATAGCACATTTTCCAAAACCGCAAATATAACTTTGTCATTCATACCAACACTGTGAAAAACAAAGTTATTTTTTCTCATAAGATTTCGTGCTAAGGGTATAAAATAATTTTAAGTAAATAAATAAAAATCTGATGAAATGTAAAATGCATATACTTATTTAATTTATTATTATCTAATAATATTATTTTAAAAACCTACTTACACCATTTATACATTGAGCACTATAATCCCCGTCAATTGGTAATGCGCTGGAACCTTGTCACATTAACATTCACGTTGTCGTGATCCGCTACTAAAAATGTCATGAATCAAGAAAATTCTAATAGGTAATCTAATACATTAATTATTGAATTATTATTTTCAATAAGATAGTGTCTGTGTATATAATTTTTTTACAAATTGTTTTACGTTTTTGAGGTTAAAATCAAGGCCGCTAGGCGCATTACCAATTGACGAGGATAGTTAACAAGACCACCATTCGTTATTTACATTAGACTTGTTAAACAGTCATAAGTTTTAAAGATTAACATACTTTATTCATGGCTGCTATAACCTTAAAATCTCAGGAACTTATAATATTAACATTGAATTTCAGAACACAAACGAATATCGGTATTACTTAATGGTGGCGCCACTTTCTCTGTTAAGGTGGCACCCTGAGCGAAAGTGGTACCGCGGTGAATTTTATTTAATAATAGGTCTTTACCTATGAAATTGCCGATTTGTATGGAGATTTTTCAAGAAGTTGCATTTTTCATAATAGCATTTTCTTTGTTCATTTAACAACCATGAACACTTATGTAACAAAACTTTTATGTACTAATGTTTGAACACTATGCTAACTTATTTCCATTTAAGATAAGCGAAAAAATAAGTTTTGGTTAAGTTACAACCCCTTCGGTCACCCTTTTTTTGCTCACAAAAAAAGAGTCACTTTCAAGATCTTTTTTTTAATGTCACGAAAGCTAAAATATGGACTTTATTTTTACTGATAGTTAACTATCATGATCATAATTCGATGTAATATTCACGATTTTGTTAAAATTTTAAATTATAGAAGTTATTATTTTCTCTGTATGTGACAAAATATCGGCAATTTCATAGGTAAAGACCTAATATTACAGTTCTAATACACAATTTTAATGATGTATTACGTAAATTTTTAGGGCCCAAGTCTAGAATTTTTAGACGGTATCGTTACATTACCTCGTAGTCACTGCTAGAAGTAGACAGCAAAACTGCTAAAAGTGTCTGTTTTTGACACATTTGCTATTTACTTCTACGAATGACTACGAGGGATTGTAGTGATACTTTCTAAAAATACTAGATTATGGGCCCTAAAAACTCCACATAAAACATTTTTAAATTCTTTTTCTATTAATAACTTATTAAATAAAAACTTCTGAGGGCGCCACTTTTGTGTCTCATACAACCGCCTTAAACTAATATCTACTTAAATGGAAACAAAGGACATCATCCATTTTGGTCCAAATGTGAAAGTGCCGGCCAAAAAGCAAAAGTGCTTTTTAGGGTTCCGTAGCCAAAATGGCAAAAATCGGAACCCTTATAGATTCATCATGTCTGTCTGTCTGTCTGTCTGTCTGTCCGTCCGTATGTCACAGCCACTTTATTCCGAAAGTATTAAGACTACATAGTTGAAACTTGGTAGGTAGATGTATTCTGTGAACCGCTTTACGATTTTCTCACAAAAATAAAAAAAAATAAAAGATTAAGGGGGGGCTCCTCATACATGGAACTGAAACAGAAAATATTTTTTTTCATCAAACCAATGCTTGTGGGGTGTCTATAGATAGGTCTTTAAAAATGACATTGAAGTTCCTAAGACTATTTTTTCTCAAAGTCAACCGTTTGAAAGATATATACTGCCAAAGTGGTAAAATGTGTGTCCCCCCCCCCCCTTTAACTTTTAAAGTAAGAGAGTGAAAAATCTAAAAAAAATATATGCTATAGATCTTAACAAACACTTTTTTCTGATAGATTTTGTCCACCTAAGCATTTCTTATTATGGCACCGAAAGTGTAGGACCGCTATACTTGAATTTAAGTAAGTTCAAAAAGTCTGGCTTTTCCATACATTACGGCACAAATTTTAAAAAGTTGGCCTTAAAGCTAATTCTGATAGATTTTGTCCGCCTAAGCATTTCTTATTATGGCACCAAAGCTGTAGCACCGCTGTACTTGATTTTAATTGAGTTCAAAAAATCTATTCTTTCATACATTTTGACACAAATGTGAAGCGGTGCTGCAGCTTTGGTGCCATAATAAAAAATGCTTAGGCGGACAAAATCTATCAGAATAAAGCACTTTTGTCTTTTGGCCGGCTATTTCATATTTGGACCAAAAATATATGAAACATGGATGATGTCCTTAGCTGACTTTTACCACCAAAAGATCCTTGTGCACGTACTAGCACCACAGCACAGTAGCACTGTATAGTCCGTTCACTCAGATAGTGTCGCCCTTTTATCTCGCCGCCTTTCCACGTGCCGTGTCAAAAGATGCCACCGTTAATTTTAAAACTAACGTTATGTCGATAAATAACGTTACTTTATATACCGTATATTGAAATTAACGTTATTTTATCGAAATTAACGTTATATGAGTAAATAACGTTAATTTTAACGTTATTTCTTACTTTTTGTTACCGTTACTTTAAAATTAACGTTATTCCAATTAATAACATTACTTTTTTAACGCTAATTTTACCGGTACAATATTTTTAACGCTATTTTTACCGGTAAATTTACCGATAAAATGTTTTAACGGTATTTTTAACGTTATTATTTTGTATAGTTATTTTTTTTTAGGTATTTCAATCCCTGTTTTAAAGTAAACTTATGTGCTACATTTTATAGTGGTTTCAGACCTGCGATGAAATGTGTGCGTTTAATCGCAGTGCGTGCAAGTCTTAAAGTGCGGGCACATTTGTCTGACGCCACGCGTTAACAAACACGTGTTAACACGCCGTCAGATGACATCGGTTTTATCGGCACTAGGATCACACTTATCTTATAACCAGAGACCTGCACCCTGATTATCTAAATAGAAACTATTTAGCGACCGGTTTCATTCCACATACATTGCTACTTTTCTTTGGTATGTTTTTTTTTCAATCCAAAAAGAAGTAGCAATGGATCACTATCATCTATGAACTGCAACCAGTCGCTAGGTGGTTTTTAATTAGATAATCAGCCTGCGGACTTGCGGTGGCACGAATAAAATGACGTTTAATAGTGCGTGGACAACTTAATTATCTATTTGTGTAATGTATCGATAAAAAATATAATTACTTAAGTAACGTGAAAAACGAGTAAAAATCGAAACTAGATTTTTTCTGCAAGGCATTACGAACTGAATAAGTAAAAATCGTGAACTGTAGAAAAATAAAATGCACTGCAGTTTTTCTTGATGCACAAAGATAGCAAAGTCAAAGTGAGTGAAATACAATGTCAATTTTTAAAAAATAAATCCTCCTTGGTAAAATACAAAAAAAAAATATACAGACGCGATCAAAGAAGTTACACTTCAAAAATATTTTCAAAACATCGATACGTAAACATTTACGATAATTTGATAATCACTAGCAAGTTTGTATTCCTGCTACCGCAAATCCGGCCTTTGCTTATAACACGTCCATATAAATACGGCGTGTTAACACTTGGCGTCAGATAAAATATGTGCCCGCACCATTAACCTATATTAACCTATATCATAAAATAGTTTTTTTTATATTATGTGAACAGAGCCGCAAGCATTCGTCCAGCGCCGCATGCGACGTCGTACAGGGGAGTATTGTGGAGTACAAATCGGAACAGCAGGAAGAAGAGAAGCGCTAGCATCACGCTGTGGACGATGTACATTCTGGAAATAAACACAGTATGAAATAAATGTAACTGCCTAGGATTGAAACATCGTTAAAAATATAACGTTACAAAAAATACCGTTAAAAATAACGCTATTTTATTGTTAACGTTATTTTTACAATATTATAACTGTAAAATAATGTTATTCAACTTTTATGGCGGGTCCATAGCGCCCATATTTTGCTATACACAATCAACAAAAACATCTCAAAATTCAACAAAAAAAACGTATGAGGATTTTGTTTCGCGAAACAATGTTTTGTTGATTGTGTAGGGTAAAACACACGCTATGGACCCGGCCTTAACGGTATTACAGCCGTATTAACGGTATTATAACGGTAAAATAACGTTATTTAACGTAACATAAAATAACGGTACGATAAATAACGTTAATATAAAAAAACGTTTTTAATCCCGGGCAAGGATTTAGGTCACTCGGGTATGCGGGGGGTAAGTATGCTCGCGCTTTAAGAATTTTTAAATTTTAAATTGCCAAAGATGGATTTTTTTTTTCATTCAAAAAATATTGATGGAACATGTCTGAATGGAAATAAGTGTTGTATGAGATAAATGTAAAATACTAACACTTGCATGTGCCGCTTTGCTTTCGGAAGATCTTCATCTTTTTCCTTAAATAAATATTTCCTAACTCCTTTTACGAAGTTTAGATGGTGCTCCTGCCAACTGAAACAAACGCATAAATCATTATGGTAAGTACCTACCTACTTATGTTAAAAAATTATGTTTACAAAAACCTACGGTAAGTATAAGTAATGTAGGTATAGTGCGATTCAAACTTTATGACTTCTCGGAAATTAGCTGCAAGACGTGCAGATGCGCGCAAGTACAGTCAGGTAAAATAAAACCGGTCAAGAGCGAGTCGGACTCGCGCACCGAGGGTTCCGTACCATCATAATAAGTACACTGCAGAGTAGAATAATAAAATTATGATTGCAGTTTTAGGTCAGCGCCATTTCTTGCCCGATAGTGGAACTAATGTTAACTTTTTTTAGAAATTTTACAATTTCTAAAAAAGTATGCTATATTGAGACATCGTTTTATTTTTCCTGTAATCTATATATAAACTGCTATCACATAGAATTATTTCAGATTTTTCTCTTTGCAAACTTCGGAGATAAGGGGGGGGACGGTTTTTTTTAATATATTTCATCATAAGTCGAAAACTATGCGGCTTAAACAAAAAGAAAAAATGTTTGAAAACGTGCAAACGGCGTTCTTTCATATAATAACCCACATGCCCTAGTAGCCCCACTTAAAAATTTTAAGAACCCTTTTCAGTCCCTGTTGTAAAAAAGATATTAATTTTTTATTTCTTTCTTATTTGCAAAATAGTTGGACAAATGTCATCTTAAACTATTCCAAATTTCAAGTTGATATCATTAGTAGTTCTCGAGATATCCAGCTGTGACAGACAGACAGACAGACAGACTGAGTCACACCATAAGGGTTCCTTTTTTACAATTTTGGTACGGAACCCTAAAAATATTTGGCTACGCTTAATTTGCGCTCCCCGCTAGCACTGCGAATTATTTATACTTATTACTCTATAGTATAGTATACTATAGTGGAGCTCGGTGGCGCATTGGTATAGCGCCTGGCCCATCGATTGCGGAGGTTAAGCAATTTTCGCAAGGCTCAGTCGTGGGATGGGTGACCAAAAATTTATTATCTCGAGCTCCTCCGTGCTTCTGAAGGCACGTTAAGCCGTTGGTCCCGGCTCCACTTGCAGTCGTTATCACCCACCAATCCGCATTGGGCCCGCGTGGTGGGTTATGGCCCATCCTCCTTGCCACCCATAAGGCAGGCCTGTGTCCCAGCAGTGGGGACATTAAAAATGGCTGATGGACTTACTCTATAGTGGCCGGTTCCAAGTTAAAGATGGCGGCGTCCTGTGGGGTGATTCTCCGGCGCAGCTTCTGGAAGTTGTGCGTGTCGAAATCGAACTCGCGCAACGAGAAGAACTTGAGCACCTCGTTCATAGACTGCATCCGGCCGCTGATCGTTATGAGACTGATTCTGATGGGGGGACAAAATAAAGGGTATGATATATTCACTTCTCAAGTTTACGCGCTCACTAGACATGAAATAAAACACTTTTTAACGGATACTAGCGCGGTTTTATTGAATGTACTTTGGTATGTAGTTGGTATTTGGTTTGATTTTTGGTTTTCTCGACGTTTCGGCACCTTTGCAGCTGCCGTGGTCACGGGGGACTCGGGGCATTCGGGAAAACCAAAAATCAAACCAAATACCAACTACATACCAAAGTACATTCAATAAAACCGCGCTAGTATTCGTTAAAAGTGTTTTATTTCATAAAGGGTATGATTTTATACATACATACATACATACACTCACGCCTGTTTCCCATGGGGGTAGGCAGAGACTATGGATCGCCACCTGCTACGATCCTTGCACACTTCTTTCGCTTCATTCACATCCATCAGTCTTTTCATACATGCCCTGCGGTTTTTGTCACTGCGTACACCAGCCTTTTTTATAATAACCTGGTGATTTTATCAATTACCTAATAAATGCATATTTTCAGTGACCTAATAAATAATATTTGTTCCTAAAATAGTAGATCTATCGCCTAAATTGAATCACCAAATAATATTAAAACGATTACTTTAATATTAATTAAGAATTACTTGGAAATAATATGAATTATCAAAATAATAAAAGTGTCACTAAAACTGAATCACCAAACAATATAAAAATGGTTACCTAAAAATGCCTATATTCAGGCTATAGAAAAAAGTGATCAAACTATGATGAAGATACATATTTACATTAATCCGATGATTTATATATGACAACTAATATATTTCTTGGGGATAGATATTATTATTAGAATATTGCAGATCGGTGACACATCTAAACTTAGGTGACAGAAAATATTGTTCCCCATACTAAATACCTATTGAATCTGTTAAAACACTTGCAAGTTTGGTTTAAAGCTGTAACTGTACCTAAACGTGGTAAATAATTATAAATAAAATTACTGAAAAAAAATATAAGTATATCAAAAAATATGTTTTTAAATCGGACTAGAAAGTATAAAAATCGGACTAAAAACATAAAAGCGGACTTGTAAAAAAAGACTGAAAAGTATAAAATAAATTCTTCTGTAAATATTTTATAACCGAAGTTTTAAACTTAAAAAGTGGGGCGCATTTTATTTTTATTATCAATATTGGCTTTAGCATGCGAATGAAAAATTAAAAAAAATCTAAGTCTCCTACTTCACAAATGTACAAAAGTAACAGCAGAATGGAAATTATACCTTTGCCACCACTTGCTACAAGTTGTAAAAGTATTAAGGTACAACCATAAACTTAATATTCCACTCGAAGTGAAAAAAATTCTAAGTCTATGGGTACAACCACAACATGAACCTATTATTTGTTCCGTCATCGATATCCGGAATCCATATTGAGTTAAGCCTTCCGTTTTTAGTGCGTTTCCGTCTAGTCTTACCCTCTTTCCGCTAGGAGCGCCACCTGTTTCCGTATCCTGTTGTCCGTATTTCCGGCAAATGGACGCCTTGTTTGCGGCCGGTTATTTCATCATTATAGCGTCGTTTTTCGTAGCGTTCACACGTCTAAGAAATTTTACGGGACAGTTCCCTATTTTAAATTAAGTTATTTTTGCCCTCTTTTTCGCGATTAAAAGTAAAAAAGTGCAATCGTCGAGTAAAACTAAATTAAGTAGAAGCAGTGCGTCGTGTTGAGACAGAATCCTGCATTTCTTCGTCATTCGTCGATTGCTTATGTAGCGGTATGATCGCGCCGCTACACGTCGCAGTCATCAAGTTCAAACATCGGAGACGGTGTCGGGTAAGCTGGCAGCAGCTGGGGCCGGCCCGCGGCCTAGAATGCGGGCCACGTCATGTAAGTGATTTGAAATATCTGTTTTATCGTAATAAGTGAGTTTTTAAAAATTACTACTTTGATTACACACCGACAGTTAATCATTGTAATATCTGGCATGAAAATGAGCCCCACTCGATATTACGCAGAGGTTAGAAAATAGCGATTCTGTTAATGTATTCATTTTGTGACCACTATCTGCCACGAGTACGGAGTATTCTGGAATGCGCAGTGGAAGCAAGGATCTTAATCCGAAGTTGATCCGACGTTAGTGGCACGTCGTTTTAATACCGGCGAGTAACATTCTATCCAATTTGTTGCCGATGTGAAATAGAAATATTTATAAACCCTGGCTTTATCTACCTTAAAATTAATAACAAAATTTTAAAGAGATTTACGTAGTCTCTTAATAACAAAGATTTATGTTTATAACTCTTCTTTACTGTGCAGTAACTTGCCATTGCTAGTTACGAATGTAAAGCATATTTAAATATGATCATTCTTAATTACGTAAAGAGAACAGCTTTTATGAAAGTGACCGACAATTATTTACAAATAGCATGCGGCACATAAAGCAGATTAGTTAACGCTGCGATCTCCATTCCGGCTGCCAAGCATGGAGATTATAGCGACATCCTCGCGTGGAAGAGGTTTTTGTCCTGCAGTGGAATATAGGAGAGTTGTAATGATAAACAAAAAAAAAATCAATTTATTTGCAAAAACACTTTGACATTGCAATATTGATCTGCTCTCATATGAGGTCAACCTGTATATGAGACTTAAACAAGATAATGTAATGATGACGATAACTTAGTTATATCTTGAAATTTTTAATGAATATTTAAGCGACGGGTTCCCTTTTTTGCTCCGTGCAGAGGTATTATTTGATGCTTTTCGCTTTCTATGGTCAAGTCTTATTCTGATTCTTGCTCGAGGCATTCTCAGCAGTCTCGGCACTAGTAGTGGTCCCAGAAGGAAGGTTCCTGCCTACAACCAACTGAAAGAAAAAAACTCTTTCATGCCAAGGCTACCAAAGCAAGGGTAAGACAATCAATTCAAAAGAAACAGGACTTCTCAACAGAAACTAAAGCAGTCAAGGACATGAAGATCTGCTACCGCTCTCAGCAAGATGCAGAAATTGTCGTGCTTGATTTGACGACCGTTCGAGGTTAATCGTGAGGTCTTTCGCAAATTGACTTTTGGTACCTTTTACATCTGACTGCATGGTGCATTAAACATTTCCACAAACTCTGAAGGTACAAAATCTTTAATTTTAAAACCACATGTCTGGTAATGTCAAGTTTTACAACAAAACGATCATCTCGAATGTCTATTCAGATAAATGACATGATCAACACTGTGTGATCGAGGGAGCGGTTCCGTCATCCAACTTCCTGTCAACTCGTTTCCTGATTTCGAGGTTGGACGGATCATTTCGATCAATTTATCAGTTTGATAAGAACGAACGGGTTTGTATGTCAGGAAGTTACTTCACTTTCATTTAACTTTATTACTTGCCTTAGTCCTGCGATTGGACGGCATACAATACAGTTACATTTGAGCGATGCTTATGTTCTATTGCTAATAGCTCAGCAGCGCCGCAGCTTTCTCAGCCCGAGCTACTGATACACTTACCAAACAAACTTGCCTTTTGGGCTGTCTGCAACGCCAGGTATTTTCAAATCAGTCACCAACTTGGTAACAAAACCCCTGACGAACCTCGACATTCGCTGCTTCATCTACCTGGCTCATTTTCTACTGGCTAACCGGTCGTACAAGTGGCTGCAACAACAGGTCAGAAATACTGTCGCTTTACTACGACTGGGATGGACGGTCTCAATTTTGAGAAATCTGTTCTGGTTCTGACGTAACATCTGGAGTTTTTAGGCGTTACCTGGGACACACGAGGCAACTCTAGTCCCTGTCAGAACCGTAGTGCCACGCGCGCCGCAGTGCACTTACAGAACAGAGAAGCAGTTGGTCCCTCAGACAGGCCTAGCTCCTAATGGGAAGACTCAACTTTGCTTCGTCCGTCATCCCGAGGGAAAGGCACAGCAGTCGGACACTGCAATACTTCAGCTGACAGCTGCCTAAATCCCAACCATACTTACATATTCATTTCCGGAACCAGTCTTGCCGAAATGAATTCGTAGGTGATGATGGCATCGAGTTCAACACCACTGCACAAGTGAACACGAAGTCCATCGTGCTCAATACGGACGCATCCGACGTGGAGCACAACTAGGACAGAAGTCCGTATCAGGTCAGTCGTCCACGAAACAATGGAACTGTCACCTCTACTGCAAGGAGCTGGTTGCGATACAACTGTCCAACAGCATCCGAGATAACCTGACATACTCCTACAAACGGGTAACTGTACTATCATTGCCTAAAGTTAGAATGTAGAACGAGGACCACAAAAGTTGTAGAACTGACCAGACAACCGCAGACCCTGTTCGATTATCTAAATGTAACTTTGATCACTCAGTTCTTCCCCGGTTGATACTATGAAGAAGTAGATTGCACTGTCACATAAGATTGATCCAGAGTGAGTCCTCTTACCTGTTACCGCTGGCAACGACGGTCGTGCTCTAACGCCAAGGGAAGCCAGCGGTGGCCCTGTTTGCTTCGATAGCATCGCACGTCGTGTCGCAACTCGTATCGATATATCCACGAGACCACAATGCTACATTTCACAATGCATTTCTCCGTCGCTAGGACGACCTATCTACAGCTTGCATAGAAGTTCCTTGCGCCCAATCTTGTACCCTAAGTCTAAATCGTCTCGACTCGGCTTGTGGCCTTATCGCCTCAACTCAGCTCGTAGTCACATCACCTCAACTCTGCTCGCGCCCTTTTGTAACGCCTAGATGGGACCAAGTATTTTGGTCGATGGACCTAAAACAGAAGCCGTTCAGATTTCACGTTTTACGTCAGATTCAGCACCTGCCACAAGTTTTTCGAGACAAAATCAAAATACATCGAATGTTAGCAACGTGTTCTTGAGACAATTCTATTTTTGCATGTAAAGTCACTGTTTGTTCATGGCTAACTGGAGATAGTCGACCATTCAAACATACTTATATGCATTTACATGGAGTAAGTGGAAAAATTTACGTTTACATAATTCATTTATTTAACCTGAACCTGGCTTGTTTCTGTAGCTGAACAGCACCGCTCAACAATACCGCAGCTTTTCAAGGTGAGCCACACTTTACCAGATGTCATGCCTGCCTTGAAGCCTGTCTACAGCGCCAGGTATTCCCGCTTCAGTCACCAAGTGATTCACGGAACACCTCAGGCCTCACACTATCACTAACGTCCGCTTGCGTGGTGTGCCTGGACGATTTCTACTGTTGGCTTGAACTATCGGTCAGGAATAGTCATTTTACTACTACGACTGGGATGGACAGTCTCAATTTTGGGAAATCTGTTCTGGTTCCGACGTAACGTCTATAGTTTCTAGACGTTACCTGGGATACACGAGGCAACTCAAGTCCCAGTCGGAACCGTAGTGCCACGCGCTCCGCAGTGCACTTACAGAACAGAGAGGCAGTTGGTCCTTCAGACAGGCCCAGCGCATAATGAGGAGACTCGATTTTGCCTCGTCCGTTATCCCGAGGGATATGCACCGCTGTCGGACACTGCAATGCTTCAGCCGACTAATTGGTGAGTAAAGATGGCTTCGAGTTCAACACCGCTACACAAGCACTCGACGTGCCCGCCACAGATCGAATATGGTCTAAGGAGCACAACTGGGACAGACAGGCGTCCTTATCAGGTATTATCCCTCCCTATAGTAGGCTGTACTTCGAGGAGACTAGAATTGAGGCGTCACCTGGATCTGTTCGATCAGCGGTTTCTTCATTGATTCGGTTAAAAAACTTTTTATAGATCAGATTTTTGCCAATGGAAACTGGTAAAAAGAACAGACATTTTAGTATTATTACCACAATGCAATTTTATTTCCAATTATTTAACGAAATCTGTCGAATGAGCTACATAACGCAGTTCTGAATTTACTTAACATGTTACAAAATTGTTAAGCTAGATTTGATTTTATTTCAAAGCGAATATGTAACTTGTTGTCTGTTTTTATCATGCTCTTTTACAACTCAAGGTCACACTTCGTTTACCTGTATACTACACATTATAGCATCACATTGTATACCAGGAGAAACCAAACACATCACTCAATATGGATTCCGGATATCGATGACGGAACAAATAATAGAGAGTTTTACCTACCAATAAAACTTACCTATTATTTTTCCTGAGATATCCGGAATCCAAGTAATTCCTACCTGGTATTAAGACGTATAATGATGAAATAACCGGCCGCAAACAAGGCGTCCATTTGCCGGAAATACGGACAACAGGATACGGAAACAGGTGGCGCTCCTAGCGGAAAGAGGGTAAGACTAGACGGAAACGCACTAAAAACGGAAGGCTTAACTCAATATGGATTCCGGATATCTCAGGAAAAATAATAGGTAAGTTTTATTGGTAGGTAAAACTCTCTATTATGCCGGGTCCATAGCGCGGGTTTTGCTCTACACAATCAACTAAAACATCTCAACATTCAACAAAAAAAAAAACCGTATGAGGACTTTGTTGAATGTTGAGATGTTTTGTTGATTGTGCAGGGCAAAACATGTGCTATGGACTTGGCATTAATAATAATATAAATAATAATAAAATTTATTTATTCAACCAACACAGGGTCATACAAAATTAATAAAATTATTAGATTAGAATGCACAAAATTAATTAGTAAGTAATTAAATTAAATTGAATTAGTAATTAAATTAAATTGAATTGAATTTTACATTTTAGAATAATATTTTAACATTAATAAAACTATTAGATTAGAATTTCCAAAATTAATTAGTAATTAAATTAAATTGAATAGAATTATTAAAATTTATAAAATTAATTTAAAAAAAAGTTTTGACATTTTGTGTTGAAACTTTTTTTAATACCATGTTGTGGTTGTGGCCAAGGAGGTACTAAATTCATGGTTGTGGCAGGTGGTGGCAAAGGTATAATCTCCATTCTGCTGTTACTTTTGTAGCTTTTGTACATTTATGAAGTCGAAGAGCCTAATTTTTTCACGCAAAGGAAAAGTCTGAAACTTTTTTCTATTACTAAGGGAGCTTATGCCTACCTATAAAAAAAATTTTGAGACATTCCCCATTCAAGAAATAAATGATTATTTATTTAAACTAAAACTTAATTGATTACCTATACAGAGTGAAATTTTAATCATTTGGTTCCCGCAGTGGGATGTTTCCACTCACTATTTCAATTTTTACTAAGGGGCCAACTCTGATATCGCCAAAATCAACCAAAAAATCAGCTGTTCCATACAATGTGGTCGAGTAGGTATTGCGCTTTTGTATGGAACAACTTTTTTTCGCTATAAGATTTGGCCCTATAATAAAAGTTGCTTGTAATCATTAGTGGAACCACCCCACTGCGGGAACCAAATGATTAAAATTTCAGCGTGTATTATTAAAGCGGTTCGTAGTTATTTTGTGCGTTTATTAAGGCCAGTATATTCGAAATTATCGAATTTGGCCTATTTTTGATTCAACAATAAACAATCAAATATTTTTTATTTTGAGCAGATAAAAATATATGTTGAAGTTTCATAAACGATCTTGATTAATTTACGGTTAAAAATTCGATATTCATTTCTTCACTCGACTAAAAAAAAATATGCAAAGGCTAAGAAATTTTTATATTTTTTGGATAATACTTAAAGTCTATTAATCCCTTATTCTCGAAAAATATATAATGGCATATAGAAGAATATTCAATGGTTACTTTTTCAAAAACTGACCTTATGCTCAAAATATCTACAAAAACAAAGAAAAAATGAAAAAGTGAGGTTATTTTAATTACTCTTCACACGTAAAGAAAAAGACAGAGACAGAGTTTTTGGAATATACTGGCCTTAATCCATATTACTGGTCTAGATTTATTGAGAGTAGACCCTGGCAAAGATATAATCTCTTGGACGAATCAACCACTATAACAAGGCCCTGGCCTGTTTCCAATGTCACATTTACAAATTTACGCTATCATTTCGCTCCATAAAATGTATGGATTTGACGTTTTAAAATTCGATAGTTAACGAAACTTTATGTCAATCCCATATATGTTTCGAAAGCGAAGCGATAACGAAGATTTGCAAATGCTTCTTTGGCTAGTCTAGCCAAACAAACTCTAGTAGGGGGTCTAGTAGGTCATTGGTCGATGCAGGCGGACTTATGAACACTTACTTATTCTTGATCCCGAGCAGGGTCATCAGGTACTCGCCCAGGTACAGCGGCAGCGTGTGCAGCACAAACTCAGCCATTTTGTACAGCGTTCTACACGCAGCGAAAACAGATTACGTTATATAGCGGGTGTAACGAAGGCGAAGTCCACGCATTCCGCCCATCATCAGGATCATTTTTAGGGTTCCGTAGCCAAAATGGCAAAAAACGGAACCCTTATAGATTCGTCATGTCTGTCTGTCTGTCTGTCTGTCTGTCTGTCTGTCTGTCTGTCTGTCTGTCTGTCTGTCTGTCTGTCTGTCCGTCCGTATGTCACAGCCACTTTATTCCAAAAGTATTAAGACTACATAGTTGAAACTTGGTAGGTAGGTGTATTCTGTGAACCGCTTTACAATTTTTACACAAAAATAAAAAAAATAAAAGATTAAGGGGGGGCTCCCCATACATTGAACTGAAACTGAAAATATTTTTTTTCATCAAACCAATACTTGTGGGGTGTCTATAGATAGGTCTTTAAAAATGACATTGAGGTTTTTAAGACTATTTTTTTTCAAAGTCAACCGTTTGAAAGATATATGCCGCCAAAGTGGTAAAATGTGTGTCCCCCCCCCCCCCTTTAACTTTTAAAGTAAGAGGGTGAAAAATCTAAAAAATATATATGCTATAGATCTTAATAAACACTTTCAACGAAAATTGGTTTGAACGAGATACAATAATCAGTTTTTGAGATATAGTACATTTTCTAAAACCGCAAATATAACTTTGTCATTCATACAAACACTGTGAAAAACAAAGTTATTTTTTCAGACGAAAAATGATAGCGGTATTAAAATATGGTATGGTATATAATGTACCTACGGAACCCTACTGCGCGTGGCCCGACACGCACTTGGCCGGTTTTTGTCTTTTAGATTATACCTGGGAAACCAATAGCTACAAAGTTATTGAAGATCAAAGTCAAAAATATTTTATTTCTAAATTTTTATGAAATCTTATTTTATTCGTTCGAAACATTAGGTATCAAAATTTTAAGTAGGTATTTCGTAACAAACAATGGCTTCAAAACGGCATCATTCAATGTATCTCATGAGCGCGCACATAAACGCTGCCGAATGCTGTCGAGTCGAAAGATTCGACCGCACGCAGCTGTGTAACATAATACTCGCAGGCGCGGTTTGTTGTGCGCGTTACATTGCGTGGTAATGTATGCATTGCTTTTTTAACACCAAAAATTAAAATCGTTTCCCAGCAATAAATTTGAACAGGAATGGTCCTGATGATGGGCAGAATACTTAGAGCTCGTCTCAAAGTCAAAGTCAAATAAGCTTCATTCAAATAAACTTAATTATTAAGTACTATTGAATTTTGAATTCAAATAAACTTAATTATTAAGTCTTCGTTGAGGGTCTCGAGTCTTGTTACACCCGGTATTTTATTTTCAAGGGGGAACCTGACCTCCAGTTCCGGGCTGGAGCCGCGTTGGAGTCTTGAAGGGCGATAGGAAAATATATCAGATTTTTCGTTTTTTCTGGGGTGGGCACAAGACTGTTCTGAGGTGGGCACAGCCCGCCAGCAAATATGGTTGAGCGAAGTGATGGCTGGTTCATGCGTCATGCTCGTGAACGGGTGCTGCCAGTGGGAATGGGTCTGCTTCTGACTACCTATCTTAACGCATATAGAATTGTAAAGTTTTTTTTTTCTCTCTTGTAACAGCCTAGACTGAATAATAATTTCAAACTTTGAATTTAGCTTGAACCCTGTAAATTGATTAAGAAAATTTGTAATTCATTAAGTAATGATCTAATTATAATTTTATTTATTTGTTAATCTTTGTTAAAGTCTGGAAACGATATACATATTTGTAAATATCGTTCCATTTGATAAAGCTGATAAGTTTTTTGCGCCCGTTTTTCTTGTCAGTTAAAAGACGTCATAATGGGTGGTAGGTTAAAAAAATATTTGACGATTTAAAAACGCTCATTATGTGAGCTTATTTGAAAAAAGAATTTTTCATTTTATTTCAATTCATTTCAGTATGAACCAAAACCTATGTACAAATATCCAAAAACAAAAAAATGGGGGAATGTCCGAAAAAAATCTAATTGGCTGAATATTTTTTCATAGGTAGGAATAAGCTCCCTTAATAATAGAAAAAAAAATCAGAATTTTCGGTTGCGTGAAAATATTAAAAAAAATTAAAGTCTCTTCGACTTCACAAATGTTGGAAAGTAACAGCAGAATGGAGATTATACCTTTCCCAACACCTGCCACTATGACAACAAGAATTAAAAAAGAAAGTTTTGATATTTTGTGTGGAAATTTTTTTTAATACCATGTTGTGGTAAAATATTCAGCCAATTTGTTTTTTTTCGGACATTCCCCTGTTTCATTTATGATACTTAATCTTATTGTAAAGTTTCGTCTAGTGAGGATTTACTGTGGGGGTCCATTACCTTCGTTTCCTACACTACACGTTCGTTTCCTCACTGGACTATCAATTAACGGAAGAACTACTCTCCATAGTAAAATAATATTCATCAAAAGCAAGTCACTTTTATACACAAACACAATCATACACACACACACACACACACACACACACACACACACACACACGCACACACACACACACACACACACACACACACACACACACACACACACACACACACACACACACACACACACACACACACACACACAGTAATGCAACATAAAAACGCACACATTCATAGCGCACACATACCATTTTTAACAAAGAGCATAAGTGCCAATAAGAACAGGTTCAACCTAGTTTAGGTAGGTACTTAAGTGTTATAATTTTAAGCTATTACCCGTTCTGTACGATAAACCCGCAGGGGTGCCAGTACGCGTTGTCGAGCGGGTACAGGAGGATCGAGTGGCCGATGTGGCGCGCGAACTCCGACCACGTGATCGGGTGCTCCTGCGTGCTGCAGTTGTACACGCGCACTGCCGACCATCTGCGGACCAACAACATCATCAATACAGTCAAAGTGAAAGTGATAGTGAAAGTGAAAGTAAGAGTGAAATATTCTTTATTTAAATAAGCCTACATAATAAGAATTCTTTTACCCTACCACCCATTATGACGTCTTTTAGCTCACCAGAAAAATGGGCGCAAAAACTTGTCAGGTCAGACAGCACGCGCTCTATTCTATCAGTTGTGAACTGAGAAGAGATTGTACACACACGGCACCTCAGACTATACGTGTTGACCTCGAGACCGACTATAAAGTCGGTCTCGAGGTCAACTCGGCCGAGTGACGAGCGCGCGTACGTAGGGCATAAGCCCTACGTACGCGCGCTCGTCACTCGGAACCTCATAGCGGAAAAGGTTGACCTGTTCTGTTGCTCTCTTAGTGAATTCACTAGGATAGCATTATTTGTTATTACTTATTTACAAAAATAATTATTGTTAAGTTAGACTTATATTCTATGTACATAAAATTATATTTCTACATGAAATAAAACACGTTTTAACGGATACTAGCGCGGTTTTATTGAATGTACTTTGGTATTTAGTTGGTATTTGGTTTGATTTTTGGTTTTTCCCGACGTTTCGGCACCTTTGCAGCTGCCGTGGTCACGGGGGACTGAAGCTACCCACAGCCAACCCTCAAGCGATGAATTTTTTTAGACGTTCAGAAATCAAAAATTAACAAATTTTTTAATTATTTTATGTTGATTTATAATTTAATTTTATGAATTATTTAATGCTAAAAAGAGAGAGAATCTACTGAAACTACCAGCATTTCATAAAATTGGGAGGCCCCTCCAAGAAAGAAATGGCGAAAGAAAACTTGGAGAGGGAGCCGACCTCCGTCTTTTGTATTAATTTATTTATTTGCAAAAGGAACTAACCGTATCATTAGATCTTACAGTGTGTGTGAGGGGCTTTAGCTTGTGAATGATGGGGTCCCAAGCTGGTGGAATTTTCCAACCATCATCTCTATTGAAATTAGGATATTTATTTATTTCAATAGCCTCGCGGAGCATTCTAGGGATAAATCTACGTTCCCTAGCAAGGATTTGGGGTTTGTCAAATCTAATATAATGGTTGGGCCCCTCAAAGGCGTGTTCACTCACTGCAGACTTGTTATCGCGCCTATGTTTCATGTCAGCTACATGCTCTTTGACACGGGTCCCTATGCTTCTCTTTGTTTGCCCGATGTAGGAGAGTCCACAGTCACAATCTAGTTTGTAGACGCCTGCAGCTTGAAGGGGGATATTACACTTGACAGGTCGTAAGAATTGGTTGATCTTCTTCGGCGGCTTGAAGTAAGTTTTGATTGACGCTCGCTTCAGAATGTTTCCAATCTTGTCAGTGACACCCTTCAAGTATGGTAGGATGGCAGGTTGACGCTCTACTGTGGCTGGTTTGGCGCGTTTTCTATGATTGAGGTGTGGTACTTGCAACTTGTTGTTACGCAGTACTTGTTGGACGTGCTGAAGCTCAGCAGTCAGGTGTTGTTTGTCACAGATTCCGCGGGCTCTCTGAAACAAAGATTTCCCTACGGTAGCTAACTGTATAGGATGATGGTGAGAGTCACCATTAAGGTATCTGTCTGTATGGGTTGCTTTACGATACACTGTGTGGCTCAAGGTTTAGTTCGGATTCCTGATAATGAGAATGTCTAGGAAAGCTAGTTTATTGTCTGCCTCTAACTCCATAGTAAATTATATGTTGGGGTTTATGGAGTTAAACGAACGAAACGAAACGAACCAAACCTTGAGCCACACAGTGTATCGTAAAGCAACCCATACAGACAGATACCTTAATGGTGACTCTCACCATCATCCTAATACAGTTAGCTACCGTAGGGAAATCTTTGTTTCAGAGAGCCCGCGGAATCTGTGACAAACAACACCTGACTGCTGAGCTTCAGCACGTCCAACAAGTACTGCGTAACAACAAGTTGCAAATACCACACCTCAATCACAGAAAACGCGCTAAACCAGCCACAGTAGAGCGTCAACCTGCCATCCTACCATACTTGAAGGGTGTCACTGACAAGATTGGAAACATTCTGAAGCGAGCGTCAATCAAAACTTACTTCAAGCCGCCGAAGAAGATCAACCAATTCTTACGACCTGTCAAGTGTAATATCCCCCTTCAAGCTGCAGGCGTCTACAAACTAGATTGTGACTGTGGACTCTCCTACATCGGGCAAACAAAGAGAAGCATAGGGACCCGCGTCAAAGAGCATGTAGCTGACATGAAACATAGGCGCGATAACAAGTCTGCAGTGAGTGAACACGCCTTTGAGGGGCCCAACCATTATATTAGATTTGACAAACCCCAAATCCTTGCTAGGGAACGTAGATTTATCCCTAGAATGCTCCGCGAGGCTATCGAAATAAATAAATATCCTAATTTCAATAGAGATGATGGTTGGAAAATTCCACTAGCTTGGGACCCCATCATTCACAAGCTAAAGCCCCTCACACACACTGTAAGATCTAATGATACGGTTAGTTCCTTTTGCAAATAAATAAATTAATACAAAAGACGGAGGTCGGCTCCCTCTCCAAGTTTTCTTTCGCCATTTCTTTCTTGGAGGGGCCTCCCAATTTTATGAAATGGTGGTAGTTTCAGTAGATTCTCTCTCTTTTTAGCATTAAATAATTCATAAAATTAAATTATAAATCAACATAAAATAATTAAAAAAATTGTTAAATTTTGATTTCTGAACGTCTAAAAAAATTCATCGCTTGAGGGTAGGCTGTGGGTAGCTTCAGTCCCCCGTGACCACGGCAGCTGCAAAGGTGCCGAAACGTCGGGAAAAATCAAAAATCAAACCAAATACCAACTAAATACCAAAGTACATTCAATAAAACCGCGCTAGTATCCGTTAAAAAGTGTTTTATTTCATGTCTAGTGAGCGCGTAAGCTTGAGAAGTGAATATATTTCTACACTATCGCATTGGGTAAACACCTGTAATGATAGCTTGTAATTTGATTAAATAAATAAACAAATAAACGTAAATAAAAGTTGTTTTAACGGTATAACTTGACGTGTTGTCGTGTGTACTAAAAAAAATTGTAGACCTAACTGTGAGTTTCCACAATTAAACAGTCTGATATTTTGATATTTTCTTTATTATTTTTTGTATAAAACAGCAGTTTCTTTGCGATTTCAGAGTTGGTCCCGTAGTAAAAGTTGTTCAGTTTGATGGTCCCTATCTACCATATTCGGCATTAGGGGTTATTTTGTAACACGTTGTATAAACACTTACTTGTCAACAGCCGTCTCCCAGGCCACGGCGATGAGCGTGTCGATGGCGATCACTTACTTGTCAACAGCCGTCTCCCAGGCCACGGCGATGAGCGTGTCGATGGCGATCACTTACTTGTCAACAGCCGTCTCCCAGGCCACGGCGATGAGCGTGTCGATGGCGATCACTTACTTGTCAACAGCCGTCTCCCAGGCCACGGCGATGAGCGTGTCGATGGCGATCACTTACTTGTCAACAGCCGTCTCCCAGGCCACGGCGATGAGCGTGTCGATGGCGATCACTTACTTGTCAACAGCCGTCTCCCAGGCCACGGCGATGAGCGTGTCGATGGCGATCACTTACTTGTCAACAGCCGTCTCCCAGGCCACGGCGATGAGCGTGTCGATGGCGATCACTTACTTGTCAACAGCCGTCTCCCAGGCCACGGCGATGAGCGTGTCGATGGCGATCACTTACTTGTCAACAGCCGTCTCCCAGGCCACGGCGATGAGCGTGTCGATGGCGATCACTTACTTGTCAACAGCCGTCTCCCAGGCCACGGCGATGAGCGTGTCGATGGCGATCACTTACTTGTCAACAGCCGTCTCCCAGGCCACGGCGATGAGCGTGTCGATGGCGATCACTTACTTGTCAACAGCCGTCTCCCAGGCCACGGCGATGAGCGTGTCGATGGCGATCACTTACTTGTCAACAGCCGTCTCCCAGGCCACGGCGATGAGCGTGTCGATGGCGATCACTTACTTGTCAACAGCCGTCTCCCAGGCCACGGCGATGAGCGTGTCGATGGCGATCACTTACTTGTCAACAGCCGTCTCCCAGGCCACGGCGATGAGCGTGTCGATGGCGATCACTTACTTGTCAACAGCCGTCTCCCAGGCCACGGCGATGAGCGTGTCGATGGCGATCACTTACTTGTCAACAGCCGTCTCCCAGGCCACGGCGATGAGCGTGTCGATGGCGATCACTTACTTGTCAACAGCCGTCTCCCAGGCCACGGCGATGAGCGTGTCGATGGCGATCACTTACTTGTCAACAGCCGTCTCCCAGGCCACGGCGATGAGCGTGTCGATGGCGATCACTTACTTGTCAACAGCCGTCTCCCAGGCCACGGCGATGAGCGTGTCGATGGCGATCACTTACTTGTCAACAGCCGTCTCCCAGGCCACGGCGATGAGCGTGTCGATGGCGATCACTTACTTGTCAACAGCCGTCTCCCAGGCCACGGCGATGAGCGTGTCGATGGCGATCACTTACTTGTCAACAGCCGTCTCCCAGGCCACGGCGATGAGCGTGTCGATGGCGATCACTTACTTGTCAACAGCCGTCTCCCAGGCCACGGCGATGAGCGTGTCGATGGCGATCACTTACTTGTCAACAGCCGTCTCCCAGGCCACGGCGATGAGCGTGTCGATGGCGATCACTTACTTGTCAACAGCCGTCTCCCAGGCCACGGCGATGAGCGTGTCGATGGCGATCACTTACTTGTCAACAGCCGTCTCCCAGGCCACGGCGATGAGCGTGTCGATGGCGATCACTTACTTGTCAACAGCCGTCTCCCAGGCCACGGCGATGAGCGTGTCGATGGCGATCACTTACTTGTCAACAGCCGTCTCCCAGGCCACGGCGATGAGCGTGTCGATGGCGATGTCGACCGGCAGCAGGTCGGCGCGCGCGTCGGGCGCGGCGCGGAACACGTGCAGCAGCCCCTTGCCCGCGCTCGCGATCGCGCCGCTTGGACCGTTTAGGTTCTGGATCCAACCGGGGAACGGGTGTCGGAGAGACGATACAACTGCGGGAGAATTAACGAAAAAAAAAAAAAAATTATTATTTTCTCCTTCCTATATATATAGTCAACAAGCTAAAACCACAGAATAGATAAAAGTACTACCGTACAGAAAGGAAACTCTCCGCCCCGCCCCTCAATCAGTTACCTCACCCCACCGCGCGAGTTCGTGTGGCGAATCGTGTGCTCATTCAATAGCCCTAGACGTCACGCACACAGTTGCGCGTGTGCAAAAATGTCACTGTGTAGCGTCTGTGTAATGGGTAGTTGAAACGCGGCGCTTGTATGGAGTGCCCGAGGTGTGCTAAAACTAAAAATACACCATCAATCGAATCAAACGAGCCCAAACTCGACAGGGTTGCATGGTTTTATTACAGAGTTCCTGTGGCCTTCTTCGGACTCCATCATCAGACCTTGGACGCTATTTCCCAGCAGAGTACACGTCAAGACGAATCAAACGAGCCCAAACTCGATGGGGTTGCATGGTTACAATCATAGTTAATGTGCGATTTCAATACTGAGTTCCTGTGGTCTTCTTCCGGATTCATCATCAGACCCTGAACTTCGTCTACCATCAGAGTACATATCAAGACGAATCAAACGAGCCCAAACTCGATGTTGCATGGTTTTATTACAGAGTTCCTGTGGCCTTCTTCCAACTCCATCATCAGATCAGCTTCATTACACCGTAATATTGCATTGTCTTCCAGTTCTGACCTATGTTCAAAGTTTCAAGTCTCTAGCTCATCGGGAAGCTAACATAAAATCGTATGCAAAAATGGACAAAGGGACTTCATAACTAAAGTTTAAAGAATCAGAAATATGTAATGCCGAAATTAGACGGGTCATTTTTCGTTCATTTGTTGTCTAATTATGTAGATTCATCTTTCACCGCGATGCGCCTTTTCGATCAAAGTCACTAGACGGCAGTGCGATTTCATCGGGCATCGGTCAGTGCCATTCACTGCAGTGAGCGGCATGTCGATGTCGTCAGTAATTTATTTGTGTTTATTTTAAAATGCCTTTATTTTTCGTTTTTAGACTTTTTTCAACCCGCATCATGCTACATGCATACAAGCAGTACATGCAAGCATTTTTTTCTCTTTAATTAACTCTTGATTCTTTAATCAAAATTATCACGCACAACCTGTTGCTGCGAAATTTTGTGAGAAATGAAAAATACTACATTCATTTTACATTTAGTGTCTAAATACAAAAAGTCATTCACTGGTCACTATTCATCGAAAATGAAGCACTTTTGATGACCCGTCTAATTTCGGCATAAGGTATTCGTTTTTAACCTCTTTGGAGAAAATTGTTCAGTTTAGCAACATTATCACGGCTACGCGCTAAGTGGCTTACTTCACAGCATGTAACTTGTGTACTTGTACTATTATCTATTCTGTGCTTGTGTCTAAAGGCGTCCGCTGCGTTAAGCGGGATCCCGGCGTGGGTACACGGCGCGGGCGTGTAGATTGCTGGTTTTCTGACGGACATAACGGGTGTAGCAAGACCCTCAACGAAGCTGAAGTCCACGCATTCCGCCCATCACCAGGATCATTTTTGTCTTTTAGACTATAGTTGGGAAACCAATCGCTACGAAGTTATTGAAGGGGCAAAGTCAAAAAAACTTTTTTTTTAATTTTTATACCTAAATGTTATTTTATTTGTTTTATTTCCTAATTTTTGTCCAAAGAAACATCAACATTTTAAGTGTTTCGCAACAAACAATGGATTCAAAGCGTCGTCACTCAATGTATCTCATGAGCACGCACATAAACGCTGCCTTTCAACTCGGCCGCACGCAGCTGTGTATCATACACTCGCAGGCGCCGTCTGTTGTACGCGTTAAGGCTGGCTTACATTATCTTAGTATTTAGTAGAGTGCTTAGTAGCGTGCGAGTAGATTCGAATGCGAGTGCTTTAGTAGTTTTGGTGCCTTTCCAGTGACCGTTTACACGCTTCCAGTAGAGTGTCGTTTTCGCCATACCTAATACCTATTATTTAATTCAATTACACGTCACGCGTTCACCGACAAATGCACTCTACTAAAGACGCTACTAAAATGTCGATTTACATACTTCCAGTGCGAGTGCGAGTATAATATCGCGCGGGGGGTGAGCGGGCGCGCAGGGGGTGCTACTGGAAAGCGAGTAGAAAGGCTACTAGAACGTTACTCTCTTTAGTCATAAGACGACCGTTTACCCCGACACTCTACTAAAGACTAAGATAATGTAAACCAGCCTTTACATTGGGTGGTAATGTACGCAATGCTTTTTAACACCAAAAATTCAAATCGTTTCCCAGCAATAATTTTGAACAGAAATGGTCCTGATGATGGGCAGAATACGTAGACCTCGGATTCGTTGAAGGTCTTGTTACACCCGGTATGCTTGCAATGCATGAATAAGCTCTAATCTATGACGACCCACGCGAAGGACCGCAATAACCCTGTCAGGGGCCCTAGGCAGTGTAATTCTCCGGGCCCCTTTGGTGTACCCTTTTTAGGGTTCCGTAGCCTAAATGGCAAAAAACGGAACCCTTATAGATTCGTCATGTCTGTCTGTCTGTCTGTCTGTCCGTATGTCACAGCCACTTTATTCCGAAAGTATTAAGACTACACAGTTGAAACTTAATAGGTAGATGTATTCTGTTAACCGCTTAACAAATTTAATACAAAAATAAAATAAATAAAAGATTAAGGGGGGGCTCCCCATACATGGAACTGAAACTGAAAAAATTTTTTTTCTTCAAACCAATACGTGTTTGGTGTCTATAGATAGGTCTTTAAAAATGAAATTGAGGTTCCTAGGACAACTTTTTCTCAAAGTCAACCGTTTGAAAGATATAAACTGCCAAAGTGATAAAATGTGTGCCCCCCCCCCTTTAACTTTTGAAATAAGAGAGTCAAAAATCTAAAAAAAATATATGCTGTAGATCTTAATAAACACTTTCAACCAAAATTGGTTTGAACGAGAGTTTTTGAGATATAGCACATTTTCCAAAACCGCAAATATAACTTTGTCACTCATACCAACACTGTGAAAAACAAAGTTATTTTTGTAGACGCAAAATGATCGGTGGTATTAAATATGGTATGGCACTCCCGCGTGGCTCCTCGCACGGGAAGGTCACGCGCACTGCGTTACTGCGTTCTGTTGTCGTTTAAAGTGATTAGTTAGAATAATAAAAATCGTCGAGTGGGTAACTACTACGCCGCCGCGCGCTTCGGCCTACGTGCATCGGGCGCGTTGCCGATATTGTTTACTCACTTAGCGATAAACATTATGAATAAGAATGAGTGAAGCGGAATCCGGTAATGCGGAGACCGAGTGTTCTATGAGCCAGAAAGTTATTGAGATATTGAATGCAAGCCAAGATAGTGCTGTGAAGGAAAATAGAAGCTGCAATGTAGTGTATCTGATAACATAGAAGAAAATAATTATTTGTCAGGACGATGGGAGGAGGAAAGTAAAAAATCTTCTAAAAGGGTACGTAGTGATAGTAAGTCGTCTGAAGAGAGTGATGATTGGGAATGGAGTGTAATAAAGAAGAAAGGAAAGAAATTAAAACTTCCCCACTCGAAAGATGAAAATATATCAATTCCAGATAAAAACAATTATGAAATCTATATTTCCTGTAAAGAACCATTACCCAAACAATTTGCAATGGCTCGCTTATTAAATGAGAATAAAATCGTAAAAATCTGTCGCATTAAATACATTAACCCATTTCGAATTAGAGTGGAGTTTGAGGATGAAAAACATGCAGAAAATCTATTGAACTGCGCAAATCTTATAGCAAAAGGGTGGATATTCCATAAAGCTTTTGAAGTAAGTTACTGCTACGGAACTATAAAGAATATTGAACTCGACTTAAAAGACGAAGAAATACTTCAAAACATTAAATGCCCGGGCATCATAATCACAGCGGCGAAACGCTTGAATAGGCGCAGCAGACATAGTGAAACTGGGTCTTGGCAGGCTAGTGAGACAATACGTTTGTTTTAAAGGCTCATCACTTCCTACCTTCGTTTACGTTGATGGATTACGTATTAAAGTAGATCGGTACATATTCCCAGTCTCACAATGCTACCGCTGCTGGAAAATTGGACACGGCGTAAAAACTTGCCAAGCAAAAAAACAAGTGTGCCCAAAATGTACCGGTGACCATGAAACTTGTGCTGTGACGGAATACAAGTGTGTGAACTGTTCTGGTAAACACCCATCCTTTGCCAAAATATGTCCGATATACTTGAAAGAAAAGTGGTTACGAGAATTGATGGCAGAATTCTCATGTACATATAGGAAGGCTCTAGATATGTATGTGATACCATCTCCGATTAAACCCACAAAAAATGGTGGTGAGCCTGAAACGCAATTTAATAGTAATTATTTTACAGAATATCCAACCCTCACACCACTTTCTAATGTTACAATAGCCGAGACAAACAAAAATACAGACAAAGAGTACACAGATAACGCCAGCAAAATTACACCAACGAAGAAAGGAGATAAGAAGAAAGCAAAGAATAGCCGAGAACAGAATAGAATAGACGGTTCTGAATGGAGCAGGTTATTTGAAGTTCAAAATGAGCACGAAACTGAAGATATTTCCGATAGTGACCTTGACCAGGATAGCCGTAACTTGAACGAAAATAATGTATCCTTTGAAGAGTTGTTATTACGTATAAAGACCGTGTTATTTTTGAATAATTTAGGCATGCAATCAAAAATATTTAGTATTATAAAATTATGTGTTGAGTGGTTTATACTTGTAGCTGTGAAGTATGTATCTGATTGGAAGATTATAAAATACCTATTATCTTTTATAAATGGCGGGGGTAAATAGTCCAATTAAGTTAACATTATTCCAGTGGAATGCTCAGAGCGTTAAAGGTAAAACTTCAGCCTTAGAGGAACTTTTGCGCCAAAGTAAAGTACACATTGCTGCTATCAGCGAGACTTGGTTAAAGAGTGAGAATAAATTCAAAATGCGCGACTACAATATTTATCGACAGGATAGAGATGACGGGTATGGAGGACTAGGTATATTGGTTCACAAGTCAATTAAATCGCGTTTAATCAAAACAGTCAGAATTAATGCTGGAATAGAAATATTGCACATTAGGATGTTTAATTGTGAACCAATTGAGAATGTTATATTGGTATATTGTCCAAGTAATGTCAGAGCTACTCAACAAGATTGGGATGACATTTTCGCCATAAGTTTACTTAAAACATTAATTCTCGGTGACTTTAACGCTCATCATCACACATGGTCTTGTAAGACGGACGGCAGAGGCAATCAATTATATAACTCCTCGATTGGCAGTGAGTTTGTAGCTCTCAATGACGGTAGTGTTACCTGGATGCGGCTGATAAATGGCGTTCTTAAGAAATCTACTCCAGATATTTCGTTTGCTAGCTCTGATATTGCGCTTGGATTTGAATGGTGTGTATTGAATGAAATGTTAGGAAGTGATCATTTTGTAATTAAATTATCAACTAATCATGTATCTGTAAACCAGGGGATAACTAAAAAAAGGAATTTAAAAAAAGCTGATTGGTCGCGGTATCATGATCACTTGAATGATAGTTTTAAAAACTTTACATATCCTGACGATCTCCAGGTCGCATATGATTTATTTATACATCACCTGAATGTGGCTGCAGATGCATGTATTCTTCAGTTTAAAATTAATCATAATCCGGAAAGTAAATTTACACCTAGGCCATATTGGAATACTGAATTATCCCGAGCTGTGGCTGTGCGCAGGCTGGCGTTGGCAGCATTTAGGAAAAATCCCATTCCAGAAAATCTTATAAACCTCAAAGAAAAAACCACTATTGCACAAAATCTTATCAGCAATGCGAGGCATAAAGACTTCCAAGAATTTTGCTCTTCTGTTGATAGTAGTATCACAAGCAATGATATGTGGAACAAAATGAAATGGTTGAAAGGGGCTAGGGGAACTCAGGGTAAACATATAGATCAAAATAACGCCACTCAACTTCTTTGCTCGCTAACGCCAGACTACGCGTTGCCGCCAGCTCCGGTTTTAGCAAACAATTATGACTCACCCATTGATTGCGACATCTCTATGCAGGAGCTCGATAAGTGTATTAAGTCCAACGATACATCTCCTGGCAGTGACGATATTTCGTATTCAATGATCAAAAATCTACCGTCAAATGGCAAAGCTATACTACTCGCACTTTATAATGACTTTTTGAACAGAAATTTTATCCCTAAACAGTGGCGGGAAATCAAAATCGTACCAATTCCTCTTGGAGACCAATATCCTTAATCTCCTGCTTATGTAAAATTCTGCATTCAATCATTAAAGTAAGGATTGAATGGCTACTTGAAAAAGATGACACATTTTCACAAAATACCCACGGATTTAGGAAATGCAGATCCACCTTAAATAACTTAAGTTGTCTCGTTACTAAAATACAGGTAGGGTTCTCCACTCGAAAGGCCACGATTGGTTGCTTTTAAGACATAGATAGTGCATATAATAATATAGAAATTACTTGTTTATTGCGAAAATTAGATCAATTAAAAATAGGTACAAAAATATGCAGTTATATTTGGAATTTTTTACAGGAACGGCTTCTTAAAATACAGATAGACAATAGTGTTATGATTAGATCAACTTGCAGAGGTTTAGCTCAAGGTGATCCTCTTTCACCACTCCTATTCAATGTTGCAACAGCCAACATTTGTAAAGAGCTAGAAAAAGACATATTTATCTCACAATATGCCGATGATTTCGTTTTGTATTGTTATTGTGACTCAATTGAAGATGGTCAAGTAAGGATACAAAATGCGTTAAACAAAATTAATACTTTATTTTTAGATTTAGGACTATCAATTTCACCAGGTAAAAGTAAAATTTGCATATTTAGTAGAGGATTTCGAAGGGAAAACGCAATAATTAAAATTAATAATCAGCATTTAGAAGTAGTTGATAGTGTTAAATATTTGGGGCTGTGGCTAGATAGAAATTTAAGATGGGGTAGGCATATAAATGAAACTAAAGAAAAAATACAACACTTTCTGAAGATATTTAAAGTATTAGTGGGTCCGGGATGGGGGGTTCATCCTTTACACCTTAGACATCTGTATATCTCAATCGTGCGCAGCAGACTTGACTATGCTTCATTCTTATATGACAATAGTGCTTGTACACACTTATTAAAACTAGATAAAACTCAAAACATATACTTAAGAATAATCGGAGGGTTTGTGAAAAGCACACCTATTCACACTATGGAATCAGAATTAAATGTACAACCACTATCTGTCAGACGAAAATATTTAGCTGGAAAGTTTTATCTTAAAAATAAATCGTTTATTTTTGATTCATTGTTGAACTGTCTTGATGAACTATCAAATTTAAGTAATAATTTGTTTTGGCGCAATAAAAGAAAACCGCTATTGCTGGTGACACATGATATATACAGATCTATAGCCGTACACTGCAGCAATAAATTAGAGATGTTTTCATCAAATACTTGGGTCACTAATGTGGACTTATCGGACAATTTGAAAGATAATATTTTGGGTATAGACCAACCTAAACGTAATTACGAGGATCGCTGCCTTAAATCAATGTGTCATAATATGCTAGAACACGAGTATGAAAACTCTTATATATTGTTCACGGATGGATCAAAAGACGGAGGATCGAGTGGTGCTGCATTTCTAGACTGGCAAACAGGTGAATGTATGAAATTCCGTGTTGAATGTGACATATCTATCATGTATACGGAAATGATCGCTATTCTGGAAGCTCTCTCTTATTCCCAAAGTATGAACCATAACAATTTCGTTATAGTGACCGATTCAAAAAGTACCATTCAACACTTAGCACGATGCACCTACAACGCTAGGGGCTATCCACTGGGATATGTAATTATAGATATAATTTGTAAATTAAAAGCTCTCCATAAACATGTAACAATACAGTGGGTTCCTTCACATGTAGGTATAGTGGGAAACGAGGAAGTAGATCGTCTCGCGAAAGAAGCCTTAACTGACGGTTATAAGTACAACTGTTTGCCATTACATACCGACATCTTAAAACAAATAAAAAGAGACTGTTTTGAAGCATGGGCCGAATATTTTGACGAAAGATCCCGGACAAAAGGTATATGGTATAAAACGATACAACCATCACTTCCTCGTTTCCCTTGGTTCAAGGAATGCACTTCATTAAATAGAAATGATATTATAACCGCCTTACGACTCAGATCAGGTCATATGCCACTGAATAGTTTTGCTTATATGATGAGAAAAGTAGAATCTCCGAATTGTAATATTTGTAATTCAGTGGAAGATGTTTACCATATCATCATGGAGTGCTCTAGGACTGCCGATCTAAGGAAAAAATTGCTTATTCGAACATATAACATTGGAACGTGTAATTGTATTTTGATGCAGCCAGGTAGTGAGGAAGCGAAATTGTTATATAAATTTGTCCAATTAGCTCTTAAAAATAGATTACAATTATTATGTAACTAACATTGTACTTTGACATAAATTATGGGGGTGGCATATCTTCGGACAAAACCCCTTTAATAAATAAAGAAAAAAAAAAAAAAAATGGTATGGTATAAGGTAACTACGGAACCCTACGGCGCGTGGCCCGACACGCACTTGGCCGGTTTTTTTTACGGACGCGCATCGCGATTTTTAGTCAGTTTCATCCACTAACCTTGTAATCTTGCCTATTTACCTATAGGAAAAAAATTGGCCGCGCAGTGCGATTTTTAGTCCATTTCATCCACTTATCTTGTAATCTTGCTTGTTAACAGAAAAAAAAGAACGCACAGCGCGATTTTTTTTCAGTTTCGTCCACTAATCTTGTAATTATCTTCTGCTTATAGTAAAAAAAGACTGCGCAACACAATTTTTAATAAAGTTTCTATGTTTGTAATCTTGTCTGTTTATAGTAAAAAAAAAAACAGCCGCGCAGCGCGATTTTTAATTTTATCCACTAGTCAAATCTTGCTTTTTCATAGCAAAAAAAAAAGCCACGAAGCGCGATTTTTAGTCAGTTTCTTCCACTAATCTTGTACTGTTGCTTGTTTACAGTTAAAATATATTCGTTCGATGAAAAAAAAAATTTTATTGGTGCATTCACGGGGCCCCTAGGCAATTGCCTACTCTGCCTTATGGCTAATCCAGCTCTGCCCACGCGCGTGACGCCCTAATAAGGTTTTGAAATTTTACAAGCTTACCTATAGTGGGCCTGAATATGGCGGCGGGGAAGTGTCCCCCGTGCTCGTGCACGGCCACCTCCGCGAGCGCCTTCGTGAACGTGTACGTGTTGGGCTTCGGACGGATGAACCTATAACAAATTACTAATAAGTTACCTTACAAAATATTGGACAACATTGCTCCGATTCTTAGATTCGATAGAAAAATTGGGTGGTATGGCATAGGAATTAATAAAACTGACTAGAACGGACACTTCTTTGACAGAGTCCCAAACACCACCATTTATATACCTACTTTCCACTTCACATCGTTACGCCCCGCTGTTACCAGGGTTGCTTACTGTTAAATATTGCTTAAGTCTAAAGTTAATATTGCTAAAAAATATGAGCTTTTCATAGCTTTGAAACTTTGAATAGGTACATTATTCTTATTCTCGTTTTACAAAATATAAGATCAACAATCGATGGCAGGGCTATTTAAAAAGATTTGGCAACAAGTAAGAAATACTGTAGGTACCTAGGTACTACTTTATCTAAATTTTACTATTTGAAAATGTTCATGTCCTTTTGATAAATTAGGTACGAAAACAAAATAATATTTTCAACACACTTGCTCGTAAAGTGAGCCCTAATACATCGCTTTTAGGGCCATAAACCGAGCTATAACAAACGCGTGCAATAATATATAAAACACTAGGTTGTTATAGAATTATCACTACAAAGTTAAATTAGTACCTTACTGCAAGTTCTATGCGAGTAAACAGAGCATTCCCAATTTAACTGGGTTATACAGTTATTTTTTTTTAGTAACAATTCAAAATTCATATTCGTTTTTGAAATAAATAAATGTGTAAGTCTTTAATTAAGTCAAACAAATATTTATTATTATAAAATTATTCATAATTCATTATATTTTGTTATAAAATATTAAAATATTTGCATTTTATCACTTAAAATTATAGTTTTGAAGTAGGCTGTATGCTCACACCCCTTTGTTCGCAAAATATTCTTGCATTGGGCGTGTGAAAAAAACAAAAAAAAAACTTACGCGCCTTTTCCCATAATTGTCATATTTTGTTTTTGTCGTATGTATTTGTTGCTGTGCTGTGTGGTAAATTACTTTGTATTTTCCTCGCAAATGTGTTGAAAAACGTCGTATGAAACTCGTGAGCTTTTACTCATTGCACACTCGGCTGAGTTACGCCCTCGCCTCGGGCTGCAACCCACAGGCTTGTGTGCAATGACCAACCTAAGCTAACTTGTCTCATAATGTACTATTAGATTATATCACTTACCACTCATCATCTTTGGGCAAACTAAAAAACTTAAGTGTGGCATCATTTTGGAATTACATCACAACCAAACACACCACAATAACTTGACGCCATTGTAATTTGTTTCCAAGATCATACGGACGGAACGCACAAACAGGCAAACACGCGTGCGACGACGCCGGCCGTGGCAGCCCGACTGAGTTTTCTGTTTAACGGTGTAGGCTAATATCGTGACCATGAGACGGTTCGGAGCGGGAGTGTCCGTTCTACCCAGTTTTTAAAACTTACTAGAACGGACACTCCCGCCCCGAACGGGCTCAAGGTCACGATATTAGCCTACTTGTTAAACAAGAAACTCAGTCGGGCTGCCACGGCCGGCAGCGTTTGCCTGTTTGTTCGTTCCGTACGATCTTGGAAACAAATTACAATGGCGTCAAGTTATTGTGGTGTGTTTGGTCATACAACCGCCTTAAAGTGTAATAAATGGAGTATCTAGTAAGTTTTATTTATTCTTATGGTAGGAGGAGACATTATGATGACTGATGACAACGATAGCTGGTGAAGTGGTGATGATTACGATGATATAATGGTGATGATACGTACTTGTCAGTCATCTCTGGCGTAAGTTTGTCCGCCTGCGCCAGTATTTCGTGCAGCGGCGCGGGCGGAGGGTACACTCGCTCCGCTACTTTTAGCCTATCGGCGTTACTGTATGCTGTTGATACGTGCACGAACGCCTGGAGAAAATCATGTCTATAATTAGATTAGAACCTAGAATCGTGACCAGCCCCCCTACTCAAATGGCCAACATTCTATTCGTTTGAACGCTACGCTTACTATTAAAACTTTCAAATAAGCAGTAAACTATAAAATTACGTGCCGTAAGCTTGACAATTCCATACAATACATCGAAATCTGTGATTTACATAAGTTTGCGACATGTAATTAATCATCTATTGCTCATATTTAAGGGGCCATAATAGGAAAACATGGTTTGCGCGGGCCATATTTTTATATAGAAAACGTAAAGTTGTAGCCACAAAAAAAATATACGACAAGCTAAAGAGATTATTTAGTAGTTACAGGTATTAAATTGCATATAAACCTCACAGATGATTGTAAAAAATATCATCAAAAGCGCTTGTCGCGGGCCATACTTTGGCGTAAATAATAGCGGAAACGTATTGAATTCTACATCAAAATACACTTTAACGTACTGTGCAGTTGCTCCAATAACTTTTTTTCAATAAAGATAATTCTGCTAAAGATAATGATGAAAAAACAACGAAAAACATCAAAACGTGCAGAAGTGAGGTTATTTTCCATACTCTTTACACGTAAAGAAAAAGACAGAGACAAATGATTTCGCATAACGGAGC
The DNA here is from genome assembly GCA_943789525.1 of Agriphila geniculea. NCBI lineage: Eukaryota > Metazoa > Arthropoda > Insecta > Lepidoptera > Crambidae > Agriphila > Agriphila geniculea. The sequence goes on along the minus strand of OX038898.1, from coordinate 13,988,992 downwards.
CTTAAGCTTTAAAAGTAAGCGTAGCGTTCAAACGAATAGAAAGTTGGCCATTTGAGTAGGGGGGGCTGTATGTTGGAGAAAAACATGATCGCTCAAACACCATACAGAATTTTGGGAGTCCTTGACCGATGGCGGTCATCATTGTATAACAAAATGGACTCATCTGTTCTTTAAATAATTACTTTGGCATCTTAGAATAATAACACCTAGAAGCCGTGTCCTCGTATGCAAAGTGAGGCAACTAATACCTACCAAGCCAGAATGGCTTAGTATTCAGATTTATATCCTTCATCCGTTACCTAATCATAATTAAAACCCAATATTATAGTAACTAATCTAATAAATAAAGGAAAATTGAAACTGTTTTGTACTTATTCGGTATGATTAGTTAATAATGGAGAATAACAATCTGAAAACTTGGCCATTTTGGCTGTTTTAGTTTATTTTTTTTACTTTTATTTATTTTACTAACACAAACTAATAACTATCATTACAGGTACTGTCTAACCCAATGCGATAGTTACAGCATTTTATGCCTACTTATAACTAATTATAACAAATTATCCACGCAGCTAATTTTGTGAATTCACTCACAGAACAAATAAATAAATCCGTTTCTTTATCAATGAGGTTGATTGTGTGGAATGCGCGCGTCAGTGGAGCCTTGCGCAGTAAGTTGGTGCGAGCTGTAGGCACCTCCAGTAGGTTCGGTCGGCGCCGTCGCCATACGTATTCATTTGGTACCTACACAAATACACATCAACCCTAGCGCCTCCGTATTATTTATCGTACCTCTTAGTACCGCAAAGAGGTATCAAACCAGACTGAGCTCCCTCCTAACTCCTAGCTGGTTGTATCCTACCATTCCCAAAACGAATAATGTTGGATAGTGTAATGGGTAAAAAGGGGGGTCCATATTCGGTTGCATAAAACAGAAAGGCATATTTTTGCACTGCATAACGTTTTTTGGCATACTCATCATTTCGCATAACGTTCATACAGAATAAATCATAACGCATACTTTTTTTCCGCATAACCTCTATTGTAATAATAATATATCGGCACATTTCTTTTTTGCATAAATATTTTTGCTATACCGATTACTAATCATACCATTTATTGGCATATCAATCTTTATCATAAATATTCCAAGTCATATTTATCAAATATCATAATGTTAACGGGTAGAAATTATACTAACAAATTAGTAACACCGTAAATAAAATTTGCTATAATTGAAGCATAGACGTATAGAGTTGACCATGACCATCAGGCATGCAACATGCAAGCAAGCATGCAGCATGCAAGCAAGCATGCAGCAAGCAAGCAAGCATGCAGCATGCAAGCAAGCATGCAAGCAAGCATGCAGCATGCATACAAACATGCAACATGCATGCAAGCATTGTGGAGCTCCGCTCGCTTCGCTCGCTCCGCTGCGAGTGGTCAAAACACTAACCTAACCTAACCTACCTATAGTGCATTAATTTTTTTTCTTTATGGCGGGGGGCCATAAAAAAAGATAATTATTTACAATGTTACGTTACGTATTTATCTTTTATTTTTTAGGTATTCTGAATTGAAATGATTCTTCCAAAAATCGTTTCTGACTTGAATATTTATGGTTAAATCCATTATGCACTTCGTATTTTATGGTAAATTACCTTTAGACGTGTAACAATTATGCCCTTTCCTTTTATCGTAATTAAAATTATGTTAAAGGAGATTAGAGTAAGTAAGAATTATGCCGATGAAACCTTTCTGCGTTCATAAAACTCTGCTTATCATAAATTATGCGAAAAGACTTTATGCCAAAACTGTTATGCCAAACGACATTATAACTAAAAAGATTATGCGACCGAAATGGCACCCAAAAAGGGTTGCCTCACTTTTGACAGTGCGCTTTGTAGAGAACTATCGTTCTAGGTGTTATTATTCTAAGGTTACTTATCACAGAATTTTACTACATAGGTTTTTAACACGTTTTTATTAGGTTGCTTTCTCGTTTGTGTGTTCGTGTGTTTCTCCGCAAAATTTGTGAACGATTTTGTACTAGCTTCCCGATGAGCAAGAAACTTGAAACTTTGAACATAGGTCAGAACTGGAAGGCAATGCAATATTACGGTGTCATTGAGCTGATCTGATGATGTCAGGAAGAAGGCCACAGGATCTCTATGATGAAACCATACAACCCCATCGAGTTTGGGCTAGTTACAATCGTCTTGACGAGTTCTGTAATGGGAGACGAGATCCAGGGTCTGATGGTGAAGCTGAAAGGCCATGCCATAAGAACTCAATATTGAAATCGTGCAACCCCATCAAATTTAGGCTTGTTTGAATCGTCTTGACGAGTACTTTGTTGGGAAATAGTTTTCAGGATCAGATGATGGAGCCGGAAGAAGGACACAGGAACTCTTTAATAAAACCATGTTACCCCATCGAGTTTGGTTGGACTCATTTGGATCGTCTTGACGAGTAGGTACTTTGTTGGGAAATAGTTTCCAGGGTCTGATGATGGAGTCGGAAGAAGGCCACTGGGACTCCGTAATAAAACCAACCCCATCGAGTTTGGGCTCGTTTGAATAGTCTTGACAGGTGCGTGTGCGAGAGTAGGAGATGGTATATTACACGTTTTTATTAGGTTGCTTTCTCGTTTGTTTGTTTGTTTGTTTCTCCGCAAAGTTTGCGAATGATTTTTTTAGTCTTAGCTCGTTAACTAAAAAGCAGAAAATAATAATTTACTGAAAAAAAAAACTTTTTTAAAAACACGTTTTTAAAACGGACTAAATTATTACAAAAACATCGGACTAGAAACTTAAAACGGACTAGTAAAAACCGGCCAAGTGCGAGTCGGACTCACGCACGAAGGGTTCCGTACCAAAAAACGGCAAGAAAATATGTTTGTTGTATGGGAGCACCCCATAAATATTGATTTTATTCTGTTTTTAGTATTTTCTGTTATAGCGGCACCAAAAATACATCATCTGTGAAAATTTCAACTGTCTACCTGTTGTCGTTATTAATATCGAGCAAAAAACGGCAAAAAAACACGTTTGTTGTATGAGAGCCCCCCTTAAATATTTATTTTATTCTGTTTTTAGTATTTGTTGTTGTAGCGGCAACAGAAATACATCATCTGTGAAAATTTCAGCTGTCTAGCTATCACAGTTCATGAGAAACAGCCTGGTGACAGACAGACAGACAGACGGACAGCGGAGGCTTAGTAATAGGGTCCCGTTTTAACCCTTTGGGTACGGAATCCTAAAAACAGACTAAAAAGTTAAAAATAAATTCTTCTGTAAATATTAGTGAGTTCAGGAACTTACCATATGTCAATAAAACTATATAATAGAATACCAAAAGAAATCCAGGATATACAAAAAGAAACTCACTTTTATAGTAAACTTAAAGATTTTAAGTAGGCCTCCTTGATCTCATCTATAATGTTGTTCAAATATTTCATATTTTTTGTTTTGTTACTTAAATGAAACTTGAATTTTATGTTTAAGTAATTTTAATATTTTTAATTTAATATAATTTTAAGTTGCAATACCCTTACAGGGTCATGTTTATGGTACCGTTTACTTTGTAAGATCTCTGTAACCAACATGTTGCAATAAACAATATGACTATGACTATGACTATTTATAACCCTATACCTACAGAAATTTTAAAACTTAAAAACGTGGGGCGCATTTCTTAAAATTTATCATCCATATTGTCTTTAGCATGCGCCGCGCGTTTTTAGGTTAATAATAATTTCTGTAGACGTATCCTACTAATATTATAAATGTGAAAGTTTGTGGGTTTGGATGTTTGTTCCTCAATCACGCAAAAACTGCTGAACGGATTTGCTTGAAATTTGGCACACAGATAGTAGATAGCCTAGATTAAAACATAGAATATTTTTTATCCCGATATTCCCACGGAAACGGGAACCACGCGGGTGAAACCGCGGGCGGCCGCTAGTAGGGTTATAAATATTTACAGACTAAAAATACTAAAAATTCAAAACACTTAGGTAACTAAAATAGCAATTATTAGGTCATATTTTGTCTTCTATTCTATTCGAATTGTCTTGGCTACTTGGCTAGGGGTTGTAGGTACCTGCAGTAGAGGCATCGTGTCACAGATTTCCAGCAGACTCATCACCGGCTTGAGGTTCTGCTGCAGCGCCGCGCCCAGCTCCTCCTGGAACTTGAGCGTCGCCGCCGAGTGGAACACCACCGACACCTGCCAACCAAATGAGCTATGATGATCTTCTAACGACTGAACAGATCTTAATAACACAGTTAAGAACCATCTCGATCACGACAGCTTTCAAATAAACAAAACTGCATCAAAATCGACATCTGCATCCATTAGTTTGAGAGCTAGGTACTTGCCTCAGACAGACATACAAACACACGTCAAACAGCTTATAACACCCCTCCTTTTGGATCGAGTTATTACTCGTCAGTTACCTTAATTCACCAGTTTCTACTGGTCAGCTTCCTTATTCATCAATTCCATGAAAATTTTTAAGTTGTCAGTTTCCCTAATTCGCCAGTCATGTTAACTCGTCAGTTTCTTTATTTGGTCTGTTGTAATTCGTCATTTTGTGTCGGGTGGGCTTAAAATAGGTAGGTACACAACAGTGGCGAAGGGTCCATACAAGCCGATTCCCATCGGCTTACCTTTTGGAAATCCCACCCCACTGATCCACTATGCAGATCACTACATTTTTCATCATTTTTGTAGAGCGGCTTACCTTCGCCATAATTTCACCCCTCGCCACTGGTACACAAGGGATTCATAGAAAAAAAGGCTCGTGAATAGCGAAAGGTCATGAATTAATTTAACGTCTGGAGAGATATGGGACAAATTTTATTGTTCATTCTACCTCTAGTAAAAGGAGAACCAGGCACATTCTATAGAAAAAAAAAACCGGTCAAGAGCAAGTCGGACTCGCGCACCGAGGGTTCCGTACCATCCATACTATAATTGCACCATTAAACCACACTGCAGAGTAGAATAATAAAATTAGTATTGCAATTTTAGGTAAGCGCCATCTCTTGACCGATAGTGGGACTAATGTTAACTTTTTTAGAAATTTGATAATTTCTAAAAAAATGTGCTATATTGAGACATCGTTTTATTTTTCCTGTAATCTTTATATAAACTGCTATCACATAGAATTATTTCAGATTTTTTTTACATTTTTCATCATAAGTCGAAAACTATGCGGTCTAGAAAAAAAAGAAAAAATGATTAAAAACGTGCAAATGGCGTTCTTTCATATGATACCCCACATGCCCTACTAGCCTCACTTTAAATTCTTAAGACCCCTTTTCAGGCCCTGCTGTAAAAAATATATTTATTTTTTTATTTATTTCTTATTTGCAAAATAGTTGGGCAAATGTCATCTTAAACTATTCCAAATTTCAAGTTGATACCATTAGTAGTTCTCGAGATATCCAGCTGTGACAGACAGACAGACTGAGTCACACCATAAGGGTTCCTTTTTTACCATTTTGGTACGGAACCCTAAAAATGTTTAACTTGATTGAACTTGGTCATAAAATATAGCCAGTAACATTAAACTGGCTCTAAAGATAAGCACTCACGTTCCTCAGCTGGTCCACAGCATCTTGGTCGAGCCCCAGTCTTGGCTGCGTGATGTCGCCCGACACCGCGCACAATTTGTCCAGCTGCGACGGACAATGCTGCCGGATGTTCTCGAATATCTGAAAGCCAAATGCTGAGTTTATGACCATGGTTATCCCTGCTCCATCCAATATTGTATTACATACTATCGCAGTTGGCCACATATTGTCATCAGCGTAGGAAGGGGGGAGGCAGGGTGAGCAGTCTGGTGTTCTCCCAAGATAAAACCTGACAATTTTTTTTAGTACCCTTCCCTGGATAGATACGCCCATGCACATTGTAAGCGAAGCGTCTATTTAAGTGTCTTGGAACTTGGCAGTTACCCACCCCGACCACCAAGTCATGGTCATCACCAAGTACTTAGTCTAAGAATTTAGTAAATTACAAATCACATAATCACATTGCAATGAGAATTTAAGATGCTGTGCGCTAAGGGTGTGCAGGGAGGGGCAGCTGCCCCCCCCCCCCCCCCCCCTAAAGGTTAGTAACCAAAGAAGTCCTAAGGCCGTGCAATTGACTTGCGTTTCCGATAATGACTGTTGTAGAAATGTATATATTTAATTGTGACATTCAGAAATAACAAGAAATTGAATCTGTATTATAATTATGAGCTACTTTTGTGACTCTAGCTATCTTTCTAAAATTAAATATTCTATAGCGAGAGTATGGCGGTAAAAGCATGTGACGTCACTTGCTTATAGCGCTCTCCTTGTCTAATTAGAAAGGTTGATGCTCTATATCGCTGAAAATAAGAAAAATGTTTGAAAATAAATACCTATGTTGTGTTGGTAATATTTCAATAAACATGTTTAGTCAATAAAATACCCTATTATATCTGTCTCAAGCGCTCGCGCCCTCACCGGCGACTCCTTGATGGCGCGCAGCCGCTCGTCCGGCGACGAGTCCTTCTTCCTCCGCAGGAGCAGGAACAGCCGCTCCACGTCAGGACACGTGGTCAACAGACGCTCCACCAGCACCTGGAAGACCAGGACCACATAGTTATAGCCGAGCTATTAAGCAATAGTATCAGTCAGACAGTCTGTACTGCTATACGGGTGCGAGACGTGGAAGGTCACTAAAACCATCTCGCAGCGGCTTCAGGTCTTTGTTAATCGTTGCCTTCGTCGATTGCTCGGTATTAACTGGCCCGAGAAAATCTCCAACGAACAACTTTTGGAATGCTGCCACGAAACACCGATCGACCAACAGATCAAGCGCCGCAAGTGAAACTGGATTGGCCACACTCTACGCAGGGACTCCGATCATATTCCTAAACAGGCCCTAGATTGGAATCCCCAAGGAAAGCGTAAACGCGGCTGCCCCAAGCAAACATGGCGACGTACTGGTAGCGGATGACTTGGAGCGAAGTGAAACGCGAAGCTATCAAGACCGAACGCGATGGAGGATCACTGTGGACGCCCTCTGCCCCATCTAGGGGTCACAGGATATTAAGTCAAGTAAGTCATCAGTCAGACAGAACCACGACGATCTGTAGGATTATTCACGTTTGTCGGAAATCTACTCAAAAGCATTCGATTCGAATCCGTATCCTCCGATATTACAAAAATAGCTTTTCATAAATACATTCGCCTGGCATTCGATTCATTTTCCGACGGGAGAGCGCAATGTATTTACAAAGTTTAGTAGCATAAAGTAGAAAATAAGATCGAAGACTATAGACTTTCCGATTCGATTCAGAAAGTTGGTTTCCGACAATCTTAAATAACCCCCGGACGACGATCTTCGCAGGGTGGCTGGCAAAAGTTGGATGAGAGTAGCCGCGGAAAGTGCTCAGTTTCGCGGAGCATTCTAGGGAAGCTATAGAAATAAATAAATATCCTAATTTCAATAGAGACGATGGTTGGAAAATTCCACCAGCTTGGGACCCCATCATTCACAAGCTAAAGCCCCTCACACACACTGTAAGATCTAATGATACGGTTAGTTCCTTTTGCAAATAAATAAATTAATACAAAAGACGGAGGTCGGCTCCCTCTCCAAGTTTTCTTTCGCCATTTCTTTCTTGGAGGGGCCTCCCAATTTTATGAAATGGTGGTAGTTTCAGTAGATTTCTCTCTCTTTTTAGCATTAAATAATTCATAAAATTAAATTATAAATCAACATAAAATAATTAAAAATTTTGTTAAATTTTAATTTATGAACGTATAAAAAAAAAAAATTCATCGCTTGAGGGTAGGCTCACGGGTAGCTTCAGTCCCCCGTGACCACGGCAGCTGCAAAGGTGCCGAAACGTCGGGAAAAACCAAAAATCAAACCAAATACCAACTAAATACCAAAGTACATTCAATAAAACCGCGCTAGTATCCGTTAAAAAGTGTTTTATTTCATGTCTAGTGAGCGCGTAAGCTTGAGAAGTGAATATATTATTTATTTATTTGGTTTTGGTACACAAACAGATTAGAGTCAATACATAATTTAAGAAAATTGATTGAATAATAAACTAGACAATAATCCTCAAATAGTGTACACAGCATGATTGAAAATAGAAACAGTGCTAATGATTAATTAAAACACAACAAAAATGACAGAGGCTAATCATTACACATAGATAAAAACATAACCCTCTTGCAGTCGGGTAAAAAGCAATCAAAACAAAAAAAAAACCGGACAAGTGCGAGTCGGGCTCGCCCACCGAGGGTTCCGTACAGACTTTACATCTATACATAAAATAAAGCTATAGAAAAGTTGTGTCGGTACAAAGGAAATATTTTGAAAAAAAAGTGGTTGGTAGTTATTAGTTTTTTATATGAAAACTGTACTACGGAGAGTTCAAGCTTTATCCCAGGTTCTACCTACAGAAATTATGTGAAAAATTGCTTAGATTATAAGTTGGACTCCAAGCTACCAAACTGTAAAAAAATACCATCAAAATCCGTTCAGCAGACTGCTATATATAGATAACCATTTGAAATCCTTTGTCGCCACGTAGAAAATAACCCTACCAGGGATTACGACAAAGAATTGACCACGGGCGAAGTTTGAAATGGAATAGTACATTACTGCAGCGGCACTCAAGACAGGCATTGAAGAACATACGTGAGTCCATCAATGCCTAGATGCGGCCAAGGCTTGTGTAGTACTTTTAAACTTTTAACTTTTTAGTTTTAAAAGTTTTAAGCTTTTTATTTTAATTTTAATTTACTTTCAGTAATTGATAAAATAAAATGGAAAGTGGAATGTGCACATAAAGGCCTTTCGTTTGATACACATATTGAAAAAAAAATCCGGTTTTTTTTCCTTTATTTCCAGTTTTTAATTTTTTTTTTAAATTTTTTTGGAAAGTGCTCATCAAGGCCTTTTATTTGATACCCATATTGCAAAAAAAATATATTCTTTTTGTTTTTTTTTTCAGTTTTTTGGAATGTGCTCATCAAGGCCTTTCATTTGATACCCATATTGCAAAAAAAAATACCTTTCGTTTTTATTTTTTTTTTTCAGTTTTTTGGAATATGCTCCTTGATGAGCATATTCCAAAAAACTTTTCAAAAAAACTTACATTTGATACCCATAGGTAATGAAAAAAAAATTTTTTTTCGTTTATAATTTTTTTTTATCTTTTTGGAATGCGCTCATCAAGGCCTTTCATTTGATACCCATATTGCACCAAAACAGTTTGTTTTCGTTTTTATTTTTTTTTCAATTTTTTGGAATGTGCTCATCAAGGCCTTTCACGTGATACCAGTACCCTTAGCACGAACAGCTATCGAGAAAAAAAACGCGCGTAAAATTACTCGATAGAGAATTATCTATGGAAATTTTAATTTAGCTATTTGGCGGTAGATGGCGTTGTACAAATTTCCCATACAAAATTGCACTATCGAATGATTTTACGCGCGTTATTTTTTTCGATAGCTGTTCGTGCTAAGGGTACTGTATACCGAATATTAAAAAAAAAATTTTTGGAATGTGCTCGATCATCAAGGCGACATTTGATACCTTTATTTGTGTTTCATTGAAAAGTTCGCTCCATTTCTGAATTACACGTGTGTAATGAGTTTTAATTTAATAGAAACATTGCTGGACAGACGCCGGCAATTTTGAATGAAAATCCATTATTACACGTTAGTAATGGATTCTCATACAAATATTGACGGCGCGGTTTAGGTCTGTCCGTAAACTCCGATTTAGCACGAAGAAGGTTGTCAAAATAATGTTCGAATTTCCAAGCATTTTTGAGAAAAAATAAAATAATTACAAACCCACCGCACCTGTTTATACAGGTGTGTACAATACAAGTACTGTTGATTGTCAACAGATGGCGCTGTATATCAATAGTACACTGTAAGTCACTGTATAATGTTCTGTAAAATGGTTTTATCTATCGCAATGTTATTAGAGAAAATGGGTGTATTCCAACAGGACCCTTTGGTTGTGTGAAGCCGAGACTTTTATTGTAGTGGTGGCTACCTCGGCTGACCTTACCGAGTAAACTGTCTTGATTATACTTGGTGCCAAATGCTCCAAGCAACATTGGAATGCGATGCACCCGCATTTTAATGTAAACTGAATCAATCTACCACTGAACTATTCAAAACTTGACACTGGCAAAAATTACTTCCAAGAAGAAAGTAGATTGCCAAAACAAAAATAAGAAGAAGAAGACCCCCGTCACACAGCGTGACATACCGCCATGTTGCGAAAATATTTAGAGCCAAATTTATTACTTATTTATGTTATTTTTAAAAGTAATTAACTATATCAATATTTGAAAGGATCTGAATAATTAATAATAATAAATATTGATATTTTAAAAAGAATTAGTGGCGCGATTAATCCAAAAGAAATTAGAAGTTAAACTATGACCGCGCATACCGTTGTTTCACCAAGATGATTAATAATTACGTATTTTAATGACCATATTTTATTATGATTTAAATACAAATATACAGTTTTCAGATTTATTCCTGTAAGTGTAGTATAAGACGCTATTACCTGCCAAATTTCATAGTTCTAGGTCAACGGGAAGTACCCTATGAATTTTGATTCCTTTGAGAGTATCGAAAATGCGTTTTTTGCGCCCTAAACGGCAGTATCTTTTTTTTACGTTAACTTAGAAGTTTGATTTTTTTACAGCTTCAAGGGCCCGTAGACTTTAGTATATGGTTTAAATTTCAATTCGATACCTCCACGCGTTTCCGAGATAAAGGGTCTTGACAGACAGACGGACGGACAGACAGACAGACGGACAACAAAGTGATCCTATAAGGGTTCCGTTTTTTCCTCTTGAGGTACGGAACCCTAAAAAGAAGTAATACCTAATAACACTTAACAACTTTTCTGGTAGCGCTAGGTTGAGGACCAGTTGGCTTTTATAATATTGGAAACAACCCTTTTGCACAGAGAAAACCTACCATTGAAAACGTCTAAAGTCGCATTACTCATCTCCCAGCAAAAATGTAAACAAAGAAACGTCACTGTCAAATTGACAAACTGACCCTGAGAGTGACATTATCAGATATTGAAAACCTTTGGTCACTTTTATAACTTTTTAATTTGTTTATTATATTTTGAGTCATAATAAATATAATGTTATCCAGGGTAATTTTAAAGTATAATGGTAATTACAAATTTTATCTTTATAACCTATCATAACCATTTTGATGTTAAAAATTCTTGATACGAACTGATAAGAAAACTAAACTTAGATATTGACTCCATGTACCTAAACTATCAAAAATACGTAGGTAACAGGACATTGCAATCAATGGGGTTGGCAACGCAAAGCTAATTGTAGATGTCGCTGCGTACGCTTGTTCCTAAGACAGTAGACGTTCAGAACAAAATGTATGGGAAAATAGTTATTTAGTTTGTGTTATTTTTTTACCGAAAAAGACCCATTGACCCAAAATGGACATAAAAGACGGAAGAAACAAAATGGAGATGCCGGTATTGAAAGCCAAATTAAGACGTTTTTATTCTTACAGAACTTATGCATTTTTTGTATATCCAGATTTACTTCACAAATTTAATCATTTTAAAGCTAAAAAAAACTATATTTTTAAGTAAAAGTCCTTTGTTTTCATAGCTCTCCTGCAAGAAGTGTATGCAGCGCCATTTTGACAGTTGCCCTCCCCATTATAATTGTTTCAACTAACCTTATTTACAATAAAAGTCAAAGTCGAAATCAAAATAATATTTATTCAAATAAACTAAAAAAAATAGAGATTTTGAATCGTCTATATTTTAATACCACCCGTTCCAGACGTGGAACGGGTGAGGGGAGGGGGGTGCGTGCTAGAGCCTCGTTGCAGTATAGAAGGGCAATATATTTTTTATTTCATTTTATTTTTATTTTCATTGGAAAACATACAGTATTTATAACTAATAGTATAACTAAATATGATACAAATATACTCATTTAATTTGTTTTCGCATATTAAGGTTAATCAGGTTTTTTGTCTGGGGTGGCACCACACTGTTATGGGGTGCGCACGCTCCCCCCTTCCTACGCATATGCAATTACAACAAGATTAGTAACCAAATACTTAAAGGTGCATCGTGTGTCCACTAGCGCCGCCTCAAGAAAAAATAATTACAACGAATAACTAGTTATCTATTCACAGTGTTTGGTAATAGCCTTATATTATAAGCCACATGTTTTATGTCGGTTAGTAAAAAAATGTCACAACCCTCCTATGTCTCTCCTACGAATTAAATGTTTATGGTTTTTGTTAAACTATTTTGAATAAGAAATAAATGTAAAGATTATTTAGGTATTCTTATTAAAATGTTGGATCTAAGTTAAACTGAACTTATTTTAAGACAATTTTTATAATCTTTTACATACATTCTTAATTAAATAAAAACCGGTCAAGAGCGAGTCGGACTCGCGCACCGAGGGTTCCGTACAATCATAAATATACTTGGATATGTTATTTTAGGACAGTCTTTAAAAAAGTAGGATAAACGGCAGACAGGTGGAAGGGCGAACAGGCGGACAGTTAATTTATAAATGCTGCTTATGGTGACTGAAAAACGTTTCAGCCACTCCACATTGCAAAATGTTTATATTACTAGTCCATCAGCCATTTTAATGTCCCCACTGCTGGGGCACAGGCCTTCCTTATGGGTGGATAGGGAGGACGGGCCATAACCCACCACGCGGGCCCAATGCGGATTGGTGGGTGTTAACGACTGCAAATGCAGCCGGGACCAACGGCTTAACGTGCCTTCCGAAGCACGGAGGAGCTCGAGATAATAAATTTTTGGTCACCCATCCCATGACCGAACCTTGCGAACGTTGCTTAACATCCGCAATCGCTGGTCCAGGCGCTAAACCACTGCGCCACCGAGCTCCTCGTTATAATAATAACGAGGAGCTCGGTGGCGCAGTGGTTCAAATATAATTACCTACTATTTGCCGTACGAATAAACAAAGAATAAGTTCATACTTTACTAAGTAATTATATATATTACTATATAGTAATATTATTATATTACACAGCCACCAATTTATTATTGTAGTGTTAGGTTGCGCCATCTCTTGACCCATAGTGGAACTACTTTTTGCCCTTAGGTTAGCATGCTTAGGACAGCGCCATCTGTTGACTGGTAGTGAAACTAAAGAATTATTGTTTGTTTTTTGAATTTCTAAAAAAGTGTGTTATATTGAGACATCGTTTTATTTTTCCTGTAATCTTTACATAAACTACTATCACATAGAATTATTTCAGATTTTTCTCTTTGCAAACTTCGGAGATAAGGGGGGGAACGGTATTTTTTTTTACATTTTTCATCATAAGTCGAAAACTATGCGGCCTAAGAAAAAAGAAAAAAATGTTTTAAAATGTGCAAACAGCGCTCTTTCATATGATACCCCACATGCCCTAGTCACCTCACTTAAAATTTTTAAGACCCCTTTTCAGTCCCTGTTGTAAAAAAAATATTCATTTTATTATTTCTTTCTTATTTGCAAAATAGTTGGGCAAATGTCATCTAAAACTATTCCAAATTTCAAGTTGATACCATTAGTAGTTCTCGAGATATCCAGCTGTGACAGACAGACAGACAGACAGACAGACAGACTGAGTCACACCATAAGGGTTCCTTTTTTACCATTTTGGTACGGAACCCTAAAAAGTGACTTTTTACTTAAGTTTAGGTATGTTCAACAGATCTCCATACGTAGTAACTATTTAGCAATTTGTGTCAACATTTATTCTGTTTCAAGAGGCCCACTCTAACGCCATAACTTAGCGCATAAATATTGTTGAGTGCAATAACATTCATGTAAGTAATAAAAAATAACAAAACTGAGGTCATGCCGTCCATGAAGTCAATAGAAAACAAATCTGCTGAGAATTTGAGATGTACGATCCTAGGTACCATCAGAGAATAAAATCAAAATGTTCCTATCTTTAGGTATCTAGTTATCTAGGTAGAGAAAAGTCATAAACCGATAATTTAATAATCAACGCTATTATCACTATTATGTTAGTACCTAATTCTTTTGAAAATAGATTTACGAAGAGGCATATTACGTTTCGACTGTGATTTTTGCGTAAAATGGCCAATTTTGGGGTTCTCGATCTCAGAAACAAAAATACATTAACAATTTTAACTTATTGAATAGTGTAGAATAGCTATTGGAATAGTTCATAGCGGCCTCGCTTTTTTGAAAATTTGCTTAACTTTATAATTAAACCCGAAATTGCAGAGAAAGATTTTCATAAAATGCGCGGAGGCACTTTTTTGGGGTCATGGATTGAACTACTGTGCTAAACAAATGAAATAAAAAGAAATAATATTATCTCTTATATAGTCGAATAGTTCATAGCGGCCTCGGAATTTTGAAATTATGTATGGAATATGTCAAAAAAATCCCAATCAAAAACCATAAAACTACTAAAAACGCTCAGAATTAACTGTGAATTTCTCCTAGATACATAATTATTATTACGTAAAATTTATATCAAAATAATCTTTACTTCATAAAAAAATCAAATTTCATACTTGTATTTGTTGTTTATACTTGTTTTTCTCTCTGTGTATGTTCAAAGTTGACTCTAAGAAATCGTTCACCAACTTTAATTTTCCTTTCTAACCCTTTAACTTTCCAGTGTATCATCATATTACTTTTTGTTTTGTCGCGATCACATATAAATGTATTTAGTAGACCCAAAGGTTCTCTAGGTTGTAGCGCTAAAATCCGTCAAAATCTAAATTTCGACGAAAAAATGTGATAGCCTTAAGAATCTTAAGTTTTTTCCTAACTACAATCACAGAATAGATATAACAGTTCAACCAAATTATAACGGTGTCATGAACTGTCAAGCACATAATTATCTTTGTCGAGTCGTACCTACTGTTTTTCTTAGCTTTTAGGATTTTTAAGTTTAGTACAAACGGCCGTAAAAGCTCCATCTTAAGTCGTAACTACAAAATATTTTAGTGGTTCATTATTATTACCTGACTGCAAGAGGGTTATGTTTTTCGCACGTATCTTGTATGTAAGTTTGTATGTAATATTCTTTATTACCTCATATCTTTCAAACGGCTGAACGGATTTCCACGATTGACATATCGTTAGATTTGTCTCGTCAGCCCAAGTGTTCTTAAGAAGGTGACGTTATAAAATAAACCAACATGGCGGCTGTATGGTGCTATTATACGTAGCGGAAAAAAAAATTTTTTTTAGAGTACTGCAATGTGGGTGTCAAATTAAAGGGCTTATTATAAGGATTTCAAAAAGGTATATCATATAAATAATAACTAAAAAGAAATAAATAAAAAATAATTTAAAAAAATTAAAAACCTGCCTGCATAAAAAGACAAGTCAACTGAAAAGATGGAAACAAGATTAAATTTTAAAGGCAACATTATAACATGCTGTCGGAGGCATGCATAAAGAAGTGACATTATGTATCTACTTCTTTATGCATGCCTCCGACAGCATGTTATAATGTTGCCTTTAAAATTTAATCTTGTTTCCATCTTTTCAGTTGACTTGTCTTTTTATGCAGGCGGGTTTTTTTACATACTCGTATTAAAAAGTTTGCAACTGAATGGATTTCAAGCAAAAAACAACAATAACAGAGTGACGCATGGCAACTTATCAATAAAATATAGGTATTCCATTACGAACAGATTTGGTTTTTGTGCAATAGTACGTAATGGAATTATCTATTTATAATTTTCTATTAGAACTGCAAATGCACACAAGGTCGTTCATATTTAGCATCACTTATTGATCTATAAATAATTTAACAGTGCTAAATGCAACTGCAAACCTTACGATGCCGTCTAGCGCAAAGTTTTTAACATTTTGGTAAAATCGTGTAAACAAAATAAATAGTTAGGAATGTAGCAAAAATACTTGAAATAGATGCCTTAACACCACCCAAAGCTAAAACAGTAAGCAGTTTTACAATAAGCTGCGAAAGTAAGGTACCTATATTAAAGGTTTAAGGTGCAGGCACATTTGTCTGACGCCACGTGATAACACACTGTCAGATGACAACAGTTTTCATAGTAACTAGGAGCACACTTATCATAAAACACGTCCATATAAATACGGCGTGTTAACACGTGGCGTCAGACAGATTGCAAGTCCATATAAATACGGCGTGTTAACACGTGGCGTCAGGCAGATTGTTCCCTCTTACTGAAAAGCAGGGAATTTGGACGAAATTGCCTACAAAAGACATCAACGCACTCCCAATTTTTTGACCCAAACTTTTGTATGGATGTAATTTAAAATAATGTTGTATCTTGGAAACTATTTAACTACCTTTACTATCAAGTAAAATGTGGATGGAAGAGAGAAATCTAACGCAGTGCAAGCCAAAGGACATTCTGGCATTCAGGGGGTCTATTACGAAAAGTTTAATGCGATACACGCAGCTGCGTCCGTGCTTCGTTTCGATCGTTTCCTATTACAAATCACTTTCGTATGCGATATTGCGAAGTGATTGCGTGAGTTTGACAGTTTCTCTCTAGCGTATCCGACATCGTTCGTTCAGTAGTCTATGGGCTACGATAGCCAAATGCAAAATGTTTGTTATAACTACAACCAACGAAATGCGGACGACTATCGTGGCCAAGTGACTGCGTTACGCAATTGCGTACGTTATTTTCGTAATAGGCCCCCAGGGCTGCCACCGCGCTTGTGAGTACACGCGTGCGTTATTCTGTGCCTCTATGACGGTTAATCGATCATTATTTATTGCTCCCAGCACTGTACCGTACACTATTATAATTTATAAATAATGGAGAGTCGTAATACTAATAACACCGTCTTTTTGTAAACTTGATGTTCCAGACCTCTTTTAACAGCATAAAACTCAATAATTCGGGATTTTAAACACTGCAGCGTTCACATACGCGACTGGACTCGGTCTAGAAAGAAATCCGGGCGCAACTGGTTTTATTATCGCATATGCCCATTTGGGCTTGTACTTCGGCAGAGGGGAAAGCTTCGTATGGCTACGTTTTCTGGTACAGAAGCCCGTCTTACTTTAAGGTATTATCTATGGCTATACCTGGCGCAGTATAATATTGTACTATGGTGGAGCCTAAGTTTTTGAAAAAGCGAACTGTTAGGCGGGCTCTCGGATTTTGCGTTTTAAAAAAAAGAATTTTATTTTGGACGAATGATTTAATTTGATATAGAAAATGAAATAGAAAATTGATTTAGAAAATATTGATTTGGACTTGACTGAGTCGAATGGTGGCCGAAACGCGACTGACTAACCAACCTGAACTGCCCACGGATGAGGAGCCAGACTGCTTAGTCAGCCCGCCCGAAGCCACCCTTCAGCATTATTACATACATAAATCTAATATATAACAACCCCCTTGTTAAGAGGAAACTTACAAGAATCTTAGAAAGTTTCCGAAATTACCCAATGCGCAAGCGAGGTGCATTGTGGCTGCTTTCTAAGTTTTCTTGATTTTCTTCGTTTACTGAAGAATCTGTCGCGGTAGATTTAAAGCACAGTTTCGGAAATTTTCTTCTGAACAAATGCACTAAAATTACAATTAAAACCAGAATTGTGGACAAAGTACTTAAAATTGGGAAACTGACATGATTACTGAAGTTATTTGTTTCGATGTTATCTAGGTCCTTTATTATCTGGTTGGACATGCTTTTAAAATTCTTTAAATCATTCAAATTTACACTTTTTATTTTTGTTTGTGGAATATTGACACTAATTTTCTTGAAAGTATTTAAATTACAGCAACTATCGTTAATAATATTAAAATCTGAAAATATAGTAGGAATATTTAATTTAGGATACGACTTTGTTATAAGTTTAACATTTCTATGGAAAGCTATGCACTCGAGAGGAATGTTAAGTACACCTGTACCTGATATTACAACTTCGGATACAACATTGTTACATTCGATAGACAATTTTGTGGGTTTGGATTGAACAAATACCCACTTGTTGTTATTTAATCTATGCCAAATATCTACATCACCAACTATAAACTTATATGGACAAGTTTCAGGAAGAGAAGTTAGAGCTTTGGTAATAATTTCAATTTCACAGGATGGATTATTAAGAACTGCGTAGACATCAGTAATTTCACAAAGGTAAGTTTCGGTAAGCATCTTTTTACAATTAAGGAAAACTAATTAGAAAAAATAATTGTTTTTCTAAAAATATTGCTTTAAGAAAAGAACGAATTAGCCTCTTGGATTCTTTGGAAATTTATAGTAGTAAATTAACTGAAAGCAGGCAAATGTATGACCGGGACACTAAAAAATTGCAATTGAAAATCATACAGTTGCATGAGTCACTTGAACTTGTGCAAAAAAAGTACTCTCTTGCGCAGAAACAAATTGATGAGCACATCAAATCTGCCACAGAGTTAGTGGAACTCTGCAATTACAATGCGGACCGGTATGACTCATTAGTAAATAGTCAACTTATTGTTGAATCTTCAGTTGTTCACAATAATGATTCTTATGTAAATAAAATTAGCAAATCTACACAGAGCCCCTGCCATTCATCATCCTGCATAGAAACATTGCAAAGTAGCTATAGTAAATGCACTTTCAAACCAGCATTATCATGTAACTCAAAGGAGGCAAAAACAATTATGTTTTCAGACAAACTAGGTCAGGGATTAGGTTTAGCTCTAAGAGATAAGCTCTCTAAAAAACTTATTAATATTTGTACTCCTGGTGTATCTTTTAACCAAATTGTACAAAATATTAATAAGTCACATATTGATGAAGCCACAACAGTAGTAATATTATGTGGGGACAGTTCCCATATTACAAAAAGGGACATTCTTAAAAATATTAATATTTTATTAACATTACAGTCTGTAACAAGATGTAAAATAATAATTAGCGCTTTCCCTTATGCAAGTAACTTTAACTGGGATCAAAATAAGCGCATTTTTGATTTAAATTTATATATATATAATTTGATAAGTCGTCACAGTGACGTTATTTTATACTTTGACGTTAATAAATTTATTAACACTTTTACATTGACTCCAGATAGTATGTATCTGCCGAAAAAATGTAGGATGCAAATAGCTAATTTGTTAGCTTACAATTTACAGGACTCTGTTACAGCTGTAACTAAGTCCATAAAACCGAGTATTAGTACTTCAACTTCTACTCGGCATATTGTTTCAAATAAAACAGTGACAAACTCAGATTTAAACTGAGGCACAAGACAACAGCCAGGCCTAATTGTATCAATATAATTAGTCAAAATATTCAGGGCCTGTCTGGCAAAGATCTAGAATTAGAATTATTTGTTGAATGTAATAATATTCAAATCATTTGCATTACAGAACACTGGCTAAAGCCTGGTGATATGTCATTTAATCTAAATAATTTTCAACTAGCAAGTGCGATGGTTAGGCAAACAACTATTCGTGGCGGTTCTGTAATTTTTGTGAATAATAATATAAAGTATAAAGAAAGAAAGGATATTGTGAACCTTACATCAGAGCGCCATGTGGAGTTGTCTTGTATAGAATTAGATAGCATGATTATTGTGTCTGTATACCGCCCCCCTAAGGGTATCTATGAAATATTTGAATCTGTCATGGAAGATGTTCTAAAAAAGTTAAGGTTAAAAAATAAACCAGTAGTAATTTGTGGCGATTTTAATATTGATATTCTTGAGAGCAATTCTTCGACCACTCGTTTTCTGGCATTATTTAAAAGTTTTAATTTGCATAATAAATTTTTAGAACCCACTCGGGTAACTGAACACTCCGCCACTTGCATAGATAATGTTTTTTCAGAATGTGATCCGGAAAACAAATTCGTTTTTAGTAATATTTCATCCGACCATTACGGTTTGAAAGTTTCATACGCTGTGAACGTTATAGATACACCTAAGACTGTAGAATGCAGACCTATCACAAAAAAGGGATTGGACAATTTTAAAAACAACATTGATGAACAAATTTCTTTATTGCCATGGATTTCAGATAATCCTGATGTTTTGTACGGGAACCTCTTTCATTTAGTTACTAATGAGTTTGATAAATCATTTAAAATCAAAACTATTAAATGTACTCAGAAATTACGGTTCTGCGATTGGGCTACGACAGGTATTTATAAAAGTAGAAACAGACTTTATGAACTTTACAAGCTTAGAGAAACTAACCAAAGCCCAGGTTTTTTAGAACATGTTAAAAAATACTCGAAGACTTTCAAAATGCTATGTGCAGTTGCAAAGTCTAACTGCATTAAAAAGCAAATTAAAAACTCGAGTAACAAAACTAAAACAACCTGGGATATCATTAATCGTGAAACTGGTAAAACTAAAGCACGGGAAAATAGCCTAACGCTTAATATTAATAATGAATTAATAAAATCAGATAAAGAAATTGCTAACATTTTTGATAAGTTCTTTGTAAACATACCAGTAGAAACTACATCAAATTTGGATTCCTCACCAGCGGCTGCTGTATCTATGCTAAAGAGACATGTGGCTGAAAGTGATTCATTGTTTAATTTTAAATGTATTAATGCTTTAGATATAATAAAAGCTTTCAAATCTCTAAAAATGAAAAGCTCCACTGATTTATGGGGCATATCAGTTAAGGTTATTAATAATATTGTGCATACTATTGCCCCTTATCTTGCTGACATTTTTAATCGGTGTATTGATCAAGGAATATTTCCTGATCTTATGAAGTTTAGCAAGATAATACCATTGTTTAAATCAGGAGATAAAGAAGACCCTAGCAATTACAGACCAATATCGATATTACCTGCCCTAAGCAAGATTTTTGAAAAAATAATACTTGAGCAATTATTAGGTCATTTTAATGTAAATAAACTTCTGCACAATAAACAATTTGGCTTTACTAAAGGTCGTTCCACAACTGATGCTGGGGTTGCGCTTTTGAAGCATGTCTTTGAGGCTTGGGAGGGGTCTCAGAATGCCCTTGGCATTTTCTGCGACCTGTCCAAGGCTTTTGATTGCGTGGACCACTGGACGCTGCTGTTGAAGCTAAATCATTACGGTGTAAAAAATAATGCCCAAAAATTAATACTGTCGTATCTCAGTTCAAGGACTCAAACAGTTAATATCAATGGAGTAAGTTCATCAGGTTCTCATGTAAAAATGGGCGTTCCGCAAGGCTCCATTTTGGGCCCTTTTTTATTTTTAATATATATAAATGATCTACCCTTTTTTGCAGAGAGGTTCTGTGATATTGTTTTGTTCGCAGATGATACTTCTTTAATATTCAAAGTTGACAGGAATAAAACTGATTTTGACGATGTGAACAAGGCACTCTCGCAGGTTCTTACTTGGTTTAATGTAAATAATCTCCAGCTTAATGCTAAGAAAACCAAATGTGTTAAATTCACTTTACCTAATGTACAGGCGTATCCCACTGAAATTGTAATCAATAATGAGAAATTAGATTTGCTCGATTCAACAGTTTTCTTGGGTGTTACTCTTGACAGTAAACTTCAATGGAATATGCATATCGCAGCTCTGGCTGGCAAGCTCAGCTCTGCTGCCTATGCTATTAGAAAAGTTAGACAGTTAACAGATGTAGAAACTGCTAGATTAGTGTATTTCAGCTATTTTCATAGCATCATGTCATACTGTATTCTTTTGTGGGGGATAGCAGCCGATATAAATACTATTTTTGTTTTACAAAAACGAGCAATAAGAGCTATTTATCAACTAAGTTCTAGAACATCTCTTAGGGATAGATTCAAAGAAATTGGTATATTGACAGCAGCATCACAATTTATATTAAACTGCATACTTTTTGTGCGTCGCAATATTAACTTATATACAAAAAACTAAAACCCGACTACGGAAAAAACGTGCTCTAAAAAGTAAGAAACAAGAAAATATTCGAGTGCAAAATTCAATAAAAAGGATAACCGTAGTCGCATGCCACTTTGTCCTAGACACGTACGATACGAACAACAGGCTGGAGGTGGCATGCGACTACGGTTATCCTTTTTATTGAATTTTGCACTCGAATATTTTCTTGTTTCTTACTTTTTAGAGCACGTTTTTTCCGTAGTCGGGTTTTAGTTTTAAAACTTCTTTTTTATTTTAAATATTTTGGAGTTTCAAAAGGGTGAAAGCAAGCAAAGCCACGGGCAAAAGCTAACAATATATACATATTTGAAAAGTGCTCATTAAGCCCTTTCATTTGGTACCCAACACGGCATTATTAAAAAATATTTTTTTTTTAGTTCATATCTTTAACTCCTCTAGAGGGCGCCACATTCAATTTAATGTGACGTCATATAGCCTATGTTCATTGGACGATTAAGACGCTTCTAACGATACCTCATTTGTCAAATTATAACAAGTAGTTTAGAAGTTATGACGGAACAGATGAATTTACAAACATACATACATACATACATACATACATACAGGTCAAAATCATATACCCTCCGTTTTGGCTTCGCCGTAGTCGGGTAAAAATAGTGATTGGCACAATCGGAACACCAGAAATAAAGACAAACTTGTAATGCCTCAGTATAGATTAGAAAAAATCCGTGGTTCTTTCATAGGTCTTGGTATAAAGTTTTATAATAAAATTCCAAGTAATATTTTGGATTTACCATTTGAAAACTTTAAGACTCATGTAAAGAATTGTCTTCTTAAAAAAGGATACTATACCGTTAAAGATTACTTAATTGATAAAACAGCTTGGTCGTAGATTTTTCTATTCTATGTGAAAATTGGGAGAATTGTCCTACCTACTTAAAATGTATTGTAAGCTTTTTGACTCGACGCCTTAATGCGGGTAGCTTTAGTATGTCATGCTCACTTTAAACATTTCTGCGGTGGTGTCGTGTGAGGCGGGTCGTTACGTTCCCTCAAATATGGTTGAGCGAAACGATGGCTGGTTCATGCGTCATGCTCGTGAACGGGTGCTGCCAGTGGGAATGGGTCTGCTTCTGTCTGCTTGTACTAAGGGCGTCGCATATTTTTTTTTTTCCTGTTTAATATTATCAATCAGTATGGCACTTCTTACTCAAAACATAGAATTAATAACTAATCCTTGTTTTGATTTCTCACTTTTTTATTGCTAATGACCAAAATGATTATTTGGCTTTCGTTATCACGATGTTTTCGTATTTTTTTGTCTATAGTTTTGTAAGTAAAGGCCTATGAAAAGCTTTTGGATATTAGTTTTCAATTCGGTGCCTTAGGATGGGTAGCCTAAGTATGTCATGCTCTCTTTAATCATTTCTGCGGTGGTGTCGTGTGGGGCGGGTCGTTACGTTCCCTCAAATATGGTTGAGCGAAGCGATGGCTGGTCCATGCGTCATGCTCGTGAACGGGTGCTGCCAGTGGGAATGGGTCTGCTTCTGAGTACCTATCTTAACGCATATTGAATTGTAAGAATTGCGTTTTATTTTTATGTCTTGTATCAAGTGTTTTTTTGTTAGAGTAGCAGACAGAGTGATTTCTAAACTAGTTGAAAGTTATTTACTCTCACGATTATCTAACTGAATGTAGTAGATATTTAATTTTAACCTAACTACCCATTGTGTGTAACCTTTTGATAACTATTGTGATGGAAAATGACCTCACTTTAAATGTGGAGCTCATTTTTCAATCTTGACGACTCTGTATGAAATACACAGGGAGAAAAAAGCAGCCCTTGACGAGTTTCTTGCCGGTTCTTCTCGTTACAAGGTCTCCCGCTTAGGGTTTGCGAACCGATGGCGTAGCTTCTATGACATTCACAAGTGCTTGTAACAGCCTAGACTGAATAAATTAATTTGAATTTTGAATTTTGAATTTTTGAATTATTTAGGTCTTTCAGGTAAGTATATAATAGTTTATCTTTTGATAGAGCTAAGAATTGTTCAGAAGGGACAATCATAGCAAAAGAATCTATTTTACCGTCGGTGTATGGAGTTGGCAAAGGTATGGTTTTATAAATATTAAATTGTTGCAAGCTTACTAATGGTAATTTAACAATAAACATTAATTTATTATTTGTATAATAACAAGTTAAATCTGCTGTATTCATTAATACATGTATATTGCTTATATCTAAATTAACTGGGAAATCCTTATACTTAGGTAATATTTTTAAATTACTAACAAGGTCATTATACATTTGACCTGGGGTTAGAATAGATGGATGCAGTGTATTGCTTTTAACAAACAAAATATAATTTAAAAGATCTTCAATCTTAAAAGATATAGTAAGTAAATTGGCTTGTAACACATTCAAAATATTACTTAGTCTAACCTTAAAACTAATTACATTTACAAATTCAGATACATTTTTCAGCGAGCCGGATAAACCTTCAATGACGTCAGTTAATTTTGCTTCATTTACTTTTAACTCATGTATCGATTGGTTTATATTATGTATAGCTGATTGAGATACCATGATAGTTTTCGTTATAGAATCTGCTAATTTTTTATCATTATTATATAAAGCTTGAATAGCGTTATCATAGTCCCTAGCGTCGTCTTCATCTAATGTTCCAAATATATGTTTAAATGCAACACCTATACCACCAAACCAAGCTGCTCTCTTAGAGATATTATTAGACGTTATATGAGAAATAGATTTGAAATCTCGCGTGATATCTATATAAAGGGCTTCTAATGGCTGTAACAGATTTTGACATTGCTCATGATCGATTTCGTCATTTTCACGACATTCAGATCGAATAGTGCTAAACACGTAGTGAATATTTTCTAAGTGGTGTTCAATCGGGAATACATCAACCGGAATTACGATATGGAATTCATCATTAATGATTCTTAGGGTGCCGACAGGGTCGAAAAATACACCAGGGCTCTTGGTAATGTAATCGACATACTGGTTCTCGCTTCTTGCCAAGTCGACCCTGTAAAGGGATAGTAACTTAATTGTAAATAAATCTAGAAACAATAACCTAAATTGTAAACATTAGGCGTTGTCAAATAATATTAACGTAGTATATTTATTAAATCTAACAAGAATATAAAAAGAAATAGAAAAACTTAATCTAATCGTTTTCATGTGCAGGTTTTACTTCGTCAAAATGATGTTTGACATGGCGCCTATTTATTAAGAGAGATAGCGTGTTATTGCCATGGATCTTGACAATTTTATAAGGGCCTTTCCATATTGGCGAAAGGGCTTTACGGAGCCTGACATGATTTTTCAGATATACGTAGTCGCCTACTTTATATTGGACTGCACGTGAATGCTTATCGTAATAACCTTTGGACTTTTCTTTAGAGGCGTTAATATTTTCCAGAGCCTTTTTACGAGATATTTTGAGGCGGTGTTGGAGCATTTTAATATACTCTGGGTAGGTTACATCAGGACGTTGATCGAAAACTGAGTCAGGGATGTACGGCTTATGGCCAAAGAGGAGCTCATATGGCGTGAATTTGGTTGTAGTATGCACGCTGTTGTTATACGTTAGCATGGCAGTATAAACGAACTTATGCCAATCTGTTTGATGTTCATTTACGTATGATTTTAGATACTCCTTTAAAGTGGAGTGGCTACGTTCTAGGGCGCCTTGAGTTTGCGGGTGATACGGTGATGACCAAATTTGTTTAATTTTCAGAAATTCGCAAGTACGCTTGAAAAGATCGGCTGTAAAATTTGTACCTTGATCTATTAGTATAGATTTTGGGATGCCGAATAGAGATATAAAATGTACTAGGCATTCACAAGTTTCTTCCGAGGTAGCGTTGGAGATAGGATAAGCGGTAGAAAATTTGGTCAAGTCATCTTGGAGTGTGAGGATGAATTTCAACTTATGAAGGCCTGCTTCTGGTAGAGGGCCAACGAGATCAAGGCTAATTCTTTCAAAGGGACGAGTTGAAGTAGTAGTGATTTGCATCGGGGATTTATTTATTTTCCGCAATGCTTTATTCGATTGGCATAATTTACAGTTTTTTACATAATTTTCAATGTCGGTACGCATGTTTTTCCAATAGTAGCGTTCTTTGATTCTACTATACATCCTGTTACAACCAAGATGTCCTGCGATTGGGATATCGTGGTTTTCTTTGAGAATTTTAGCGATTTCAGAAGGTACAGGATATATAATAGTATTGTGGTGTATGTTTACTGTTATGTTTGTATTATGGAAAAGGTACATGAATATGCCGTAGATTTTGACGAAAGAATATTGTTCAAAAAGATTTTTGAAATCTGATATAGCGATTTCGTTGATGTCACCTTTGAGGAGAATGTCGTCACGTACTGCCTTTAGAGTTTTAAATATCTCGGGATACGTAGAAGCATCGAAATAGTATACTTTGGTAAATAGGAGATAGTATGTCTTTCCTTTAACTTCGAGTTTCTTAAATGAATGGAGTTCCCTTTCAGAATTTAGAATATCGGATGAATTATCCATGGCGGACAAAATATCTTGGAGATAGGGATTGGAATCGTCTAAATCAACTGACACAGGAACTAGAATAGTTTTACAGCTGCTCTTGAGGAGCGATTCGTTGTGTTCTTTTATATGAGTATTGAATGTTTCGTCTTTGTTTGCAAAGGATTTTAAGAACGTATTATAATCTTTATTAGAATTCGAAAGTTCTCGTGAGGTTTCGGGTATTTCAGGAGGTGACGGCGGATTAGAAGTCCCTGCAGGAGGATTAGAGTCAGGAGGGTTTGTATTTTCAGGGCTGTATGCAGTCAGAGATAGTTCATCGCCATCTAGGAGTGGAATTGAAGGTAAGTCATTGCTATTGGACCCAAGGAGACTAGAAGGAATGCGGACATCGAGATCATCTAAGGTTATGGGGCTGAATGGCGGAGAGTTTTCAGGATTTGCAACGGAATCTTGGTTTTCAGGGACGTTTGGCCGTGGAGATGGATTTTCGACTGGACTTGAAGAGTTATTCTCAAGGATCGGAGGTAGAACAGGATTAACTGGATATCCCGATATCCAGATAATGCATCAGCGTTGCTATTGATTTTTCCCTTCTTGTATACAATGTCGTAATCAAACTCTTCAAGTTTAAGTCTCCATCTCATAAGTTTAGATCCTGGGTCTTTGTGATTGAATAACCATTTGAGAGGTCGATGATCGGTAACGATCGTGAATCGGCGTCCATATAAATATGGCCGGAAGATTTTGGTACCAAAAAGAATAGCAAGACATTCCTTTTCAGTCGTCATGGCTTTATTAAGTGTTCGCGATGCGTATGCAATTGGCTTATCCTTTCCTATCGGCCCTTGGGAAATTATGGCAGAAATGGCGAAATTAGAAGCATCGCATGTCAATACAAAGGGCTTGGTGAAATCAGGGTACATTAACAGAGGAGCAGAAGTCAGACAATTTTTTAATTGTTCAAATGCTAATTGATGTTCATTTTGCCAGTTGAACGGAACGTCTTTCTTTAAGAGGTTAGTTAAAGGTTTGGCTATCTGAGATACATTCGGTATGAAACGGCGATAATAAGATACGAGACCCATGAAAGATTTTATATCTTTTGGGCACTTGGGCTGTGGAAATTGTTGGACTGCTTTGATCTTATCTGGGTTAGGTTTTACACCTTGATCTGTGATAATATGCCCGAGGTAAGACACTTCTTTATGTAGGAACTCGCACTTATCTGGTTGGAGCTTGAGATTGAAGTGTCTCAGTCTATCGAAAACGTTGGAAAGTGATTTTATGTGGGATTCGAGGTCATATGAGTAGATTACAATATCATCGAGGTAGACGTAACATTGCAGACCTTGGAGGCCCGAAAGGGCAGAATTCATTAAACGTTGGAAGGTTGACGGGGCATTCTTCAGCCCGAACGGCATGCGAGTAAATTCGAAGTGACCTTGGGGAACGGAAAAGGCGGTTTTGGGAGCGTCATTGGGAGACATTTTTATCTGGTGGAACCCAGAAGCGAGATCGAGGGTGCTAAAATATTGGCTCTTGCCTAACTGGTCAAGGATTTCACTAATATTCGGAATTGGATATGAGTCTCCTATAGTAATGTCGTTCAATTTACGGTAGTCAATGACTACTCTCCACTTACGTTGACCAGACGCATCAGATTTCTTTGGGACCACCCATATAGGGGAAGACCAAGGGGACATTGAAGGTTTTATAATTCCTTCGTCAAGCATTTTATCGATTTGTTTCTGAACTTCCTGTTTATGAACCTCGGGGAATCTGTAAGATTTTGTATTAATTGGATTGGAAGAGGTGGTAGGTATTTCATGTTGAATTGCGTCAGTGTAAGTTAGTTTATCATTTGGTAGGTGGAAAATGTCTGAAAAGGTGGCACAAATGCCATATAGAGCATCTCGTTCTTCATGATTCAGATGAGATACTCTCAGAAGATCGATGACTTCATTTGTTCGGTCTACAACGTTTTCTTGGGAATCGTCACTGCGTGACGTATGAAAAATTTTAAAGCTTTCATTTTCTTCTATTGGTGATATTTTTAGTTTCAAATCGGAATTTATAGTCATAGGGGATTCAGATGTGTTTACTACAGAAATGTTGATTCTCGAATTTGGTTTTACTTTGACCATGCAGTTGGCTATGAGTAGCGATTCGATGGGATGTTGGTCGAGGATGAGACCTTCCTTAATTTCAGGATTTTGAACGGAACATTCAATAATTGTTTCGCTTCGAGGTGCAATGACATAGATAGGTTCTGTGAATTTAAGGGGAATTGTAATTTTATTTATTATCAATTGATCTTTGGAAAAGTCTATTTTACTTAGGGATTCTGATAAAAAGTCGTTTCCGATTATTCCATCGTATGGGAATTTCAAATGACCTACGAGGTGAAATTTGTGTGTGAGGGATTGGAAATTCACTGGTATGGTGCCCAGTGATATCATGGGGTTGGCTTCGTTACCAAGTCCTGTGAAGGTTACGACCTCGTCGCATATTAAGCCAACTTGACCGTTCTTCCAAGCCTAATTAAAACATGAGAGTAGCGAACTTGATTCCTTTACCTGTTTCCGTCTTCTCAAGGCCGTCTGACGTCACGAGCGGTCCCCCTACCCACCGGTACGTGACGTCACATCCCCTTCCACCGTAGCTAGCCGCAGTGGGTGCGGTTTCGTGTCATTGGCGTTCGAGATTCCGGAAAGTGAGGTCGTACACTACTGCCGAGCCGAGTGCAGTAAACGACCATACCTGTCCTACCTACATCTAAAAACTATAATAATACAGTAAAGTAAAAAAAAAATTTTCTTTTTTAGTAGGAAAAATTTCTACCCACATATTTCGTCGAAGTAATTTAAAAGTGTTAACATTTCTCGTAACGATCTCAAACGTTTTGAAATCATTTTAACGGTTTTACCGTTCGTAAATCTTCTTTGTGCGTCATTATATAACAATTTTAACGATTTTTACAGCGCGTGTAATCTGATAAATAGATAACATAATGGACACAGGGCCGTCCTCAAGCAAGCCGGGATTGGAGAAGGAGGTACGCGACCGGCCAAAAAGAAGAAGGAAGTTAAGTTCATCCAGTTCATCGTCTGAATCAGGGAGTGAATCGTCATCTTCATCATCGAGCGACTATCGAAAGAGGAAATCACACAAAAAGCGCCGCCACCAGTACGATCGTAAGTTTGAGGAAATTTTTGACGAACTTAGTAACCTTAAAAATTATTTTGCCTGCCCAAGCAATAACGTCGATAACGAATCTGTTGATCATGTTGACCTTAATATCAGTGGCGAATTATATCATGATAACGATGCAGCGTCTACCCTCAATACAAAAGAACAAAGTGTCGATTTTAACTTGTCCTTGTCGACAAAAATTAAGGAACCTACCATTCCGCTCGCATGCCCTGAGCATTTAAATATTTTGAAAGAGATTCAAAGACTTGGCCATGACGACTGGAATAACGTCAGATATGCGGACGTTCAAAAACAATATCAACGTTCTCGTAAATGTTCATCGTGTTCCGGATTTCCTGCAAAGCCAAGATTGGATGGTGAAGCTGGACCTTCATCAAGCGTATTTTCACGTACCGATCTGCCCAGCCCACAGGAAGTACCTCAGGCTTCTTTACGACGGGAACCTGATGAAGATGACCTGCCTACCTTTCGGATTGAGTTCGGCACCGAAAACCTTTGCCTGCTTGACCAACTGGATCGGCGAGTACCTGAGAAGTCGAGGAATAAAGATGCTAATTTACCTCGACGATTTCTTCCTGGTAAACCAAGACAGGGATCGCCTAAAAGACCATGCTGCCTTAACGGCAGACACTCTAAAATCATTAGGCTGGCAGATCAACTGGAACAAAACTGTCCTCACTCCGAGAAAAGCTGTAGAATTCCTGGGAGTAGTTTGGGACTCTGGCCGAAACGAAAAACGCCTCCCGGACAGACTCGTGCAGAAGATTACTTCTCTGACCACGAAGCTACTCCAGTCTCAACGAGCGAGCTTACTGGAACTCCAGAAAATAATCGGCACCCTGAACTTTGCCAGTTTTGTAGTATCGAGAGGACGGCTGAACTATCGCAACCTACAACAACAATGCAATGCATTACTGAAACGGAACACGGGCACAGTACGACTGAAGCAAGGTGCTATGGACGAGTTACATTGGTGGAAAGACAACTGCAAAAACCCATCACCAATCCATTCGCCGCTGACCTCCCATTATCTAACTACAGATGCGAGCGATATTGGATGGGGAGCCATGCTAGACGACGAGAGCCTATCAGGAACGTGGAAAACAGACCAGAAGCATCTGCACTGCAACAAGAAAGAGATGATCGCCATCCGGAACGTCCTAGAACAGAAATGTCACCTGCTGAGCTCGTCTGCAGTGCTCATCCAGTGCGACAACAAAACCGTTGTGTCGTACTTACGCAACGAAAGAGGAACACAGTCCACAGCACTGACGGAGCTGTCACGTCAAGTTTTTCTTATTCTGGACGAACATCAAATACACATGTCGATTTACCACCTGCCAGGTCAGTACAATTGCCACGCAGACAGACTATCTCGGAACAGGGCTCCTCCGGAGTGGCACCTTTTGCCATCTGTGACACAAATAGTATTTGCCAAATGGGGAACGCCGGATATCGACCTCTTCGCGTCGAAACAAGCACACGTAGTGAAGAACTACTGCACACTGGACAGGAACGACAAACAAGCAGCGTTTCACGATGCCCTGGGGCGAAAATGGAATTACTCCCTTGCATGGGTATTCCCACCACCGTATCTGATCCCGAAGGTACTGGCTCACCTCAACACAGCTCGAGGAACATATCTCGTCGTAGTTCCACGATGGGAAAAAGTATATTGGAGGCCGGACTTAAAGAACAGGGCCTTGGCGGCTCCATTCACCGTGATGAACCCATGCCAAGCACTGATAGACACCTCGACCAACCTCCCACCCTGCAACGCGAAGAACATGATACTGGAAGTGTGGAAATGTGGGGGTGGGGCGAGTCACTGACGGGTTGGTCCAATGATCAAAAATCCTTACTGATGTCCAGCTGGCGCTCGTCAACGCTTAATACGTACCGCCCCGCATGGGCGCGATGGCTTAAGTGGTCACATCAAAATCAGATCCCAGCTAACAACCCAAAAGGATCCGATTTGGCGAGATTTTTAGCGGATTTGCACCAAAAAGAAGGTCTTGCCCTTAGTACAATCCAAGTACATAAGTCCGTAGTCTCCACTTTTTGCGACCCAAACAATAGGTATAAACTGAGCTCCCACTCGCTGGTAAAACAAGTACTAAAAGCTATTGCACTAGCAAGACCAAAGCCACTAAAACCTCCGATATGGGATATCGACGTGCTAGCCGAGCATTTATCTAAGAAAAATCCGGAAACAAATAATTGTTTTGAAGTGGCTAGTCAACTTGCAGCTCTCCTATTGCTGTGTTCGGGAAGAAGAATCCACGACTTAACCTTACTCAAGATATCGCCACAACACTGCAAGATATCAGATAATAGCGTCATACTATGGCCTAGTCATGGCTCAAAAACTGATACGGCGGAGCATCGACAGTCTGCCTGGAAACTGTCAACAAACGAAAAGAATAAAGCGATTGACCCCGTCCACTGGATTAAACTTCACATAAGATTGTTTCAAGACCGCAGAAATAAAGCCGGAACAGAATGTCTATTTGTCAACATTCATGGAAAGCCCAAGCCAGCATCTAGGGCTGTGATAGCTGGATGGATAAAGCGCCTCCTACAAGAAGCCGGCATACAAGCAACTCCAGGAAGCTGTAGGGCTGCGGTGGCATCAAAAAATTGGACCGAGAACTTCTCCCTAGAGGATATTCTAGCCAGAGGTAACTGGAAATCGGCCAATACATTTAGGAAATTCTACCAACGTGAGGTGACCCCCTACAGTAAAGCTAGCGACAATAATTATACGTTAGTTACTACTTTATTCAGTCCAGTCCCTGATTGACTCCCGAAAGAATTATTTTTGTACTATTTAATCGTAATACTTACTTATTCGATTGTAAACCCTATCTTATAATCAGATGATTTCAGAGAATGAATGTTTATAAGTTCAAGTGAATTTGTCAATTAATATTGAAACGATATAAGTACAAATATAAACTGATTTTCACACTTGATTTATGCTTTTTTATGAATTTTCCCTTCTGCTAGCAAATAATAAGATAATATATCTTATTATTTTAAATCTTTTGTTTAATAGTATTCACAGTGCTATTTTTATATCTTTCTAGTACACCTATATTATCTATCATAATATATCCTTGTCTGATAAACTTACATAGATTTATTATCACATTGGCGTCCTTCCACCACCAGGCTACAACAAACACAACTCTCATGTTTTAATTAGGCTTGGAAGAACGGTCAAGTTGGCTTAATAGCAACGTTTTACCTACCAATAAAACGTTTATTAAGCATACTTACCTTCTTCCAAGCCTAATATTTTTAATTACCGCCTGGTGAAAACATTCGAGCCAATGACACGAAACCGCACCCACTGCGGCTAGCTACGGTGGAAGGGGATGTGACGTCACGTACCGGTGGGTAGGGGGACCGCTCGTGACGTCAGACGGCCTTGAGAAGACGGAAACAGGTAAAGGAATCAAGTTCGCTACTCTCATGTTTTAATTAGGCTTGGAAGAAGGTAAGTATGCTTAATAAACGTTTTATTGGTAGGTAAAACGTTGCTATTAAAGGAGGCATCTTGTCTACTGAACATTCTTTTATTAAACTTATGGCTGCGCCACTATCGATCAAGAATGATAGAGGTTCCTTGGAAACTGAAGTTTGGACTTGGATAAAAGGTAAGTGTTTTTTTGATGGATTTGTGGTAATATTATGTATTTTAATCTTTTGTTTTTCTTTTTCAGGTGCAGAAATAGGAGCACTAGCGGAAGCTGTGGCGGAGGACTTGTCTGGAGTACTGGATTCAGTGGATGCAGTAGATTTATTTTTAGTAGATTCGGTGGATACTGTGGATTCAGTGGATACAGCGGATTCAGTGGATTTATTTTTTATAGGTTCAGCGGATACAGCGGATACAGTGGATACAGTGGATTTCTTTTTTGTAGATTCAGTGGATGCAGTGGATTCAGTGGTAGGAATCAGAGTGTCTGTGGATTTTGGATTGGTAAGTATTCTTTGAGGATCCGTTTGGTCCTTGGATATAGTAGACTTATTACTAGGACATTTAGGTATGGTGTCGGCTTTAGTAATTAATTTTCCCGTGCGACACCAGCTGGGAAATCTGAGTTTAAATGATCGTTATTATAATAATTTTCGTTTCCATTTTCATGCGCTTCAAATGATGATATGTTATGGATTGGTTGACCTTGATTAGGAGCTGGACGAGCGGGATAAAATCTGGTTTGTGAATTGTTATTGCCACTACCGTAACGTCGGTTGTTGTATTCTCGTTTTCTACAATTATCAATTGTATGGCCGGAATTTTTACAGTATCTACATATGACGTTACCGATCTGCTGAGGAAAGGATCTATTTTGAAATTGGCGTGGACGCCCTTGATTTGGAAAATTTGGAGGAAATGACGGGGTGTTGCGACGCGTGGTAGTTAACAATATTTTTTCCTCCGAGACTGCGAAATTAATGGCCTCATTCAATGTTTCCGGATCGCGACATCTTACAACAGTAGATAAGCGAGGGTTTAACCCTATAATGAAAGTGTGAAGTGCAAGGTCTTGCATGGCAGCGACACGGCCTGTCAGTTCACCCTTTTTCTTAGTAGGGATTGAAATATTTATTTCGGTAAGTAACTTAGACAGACATGACTCTATTCGGAGCGCGAACTGGTTGGCCGTTTCGTTGCTGAATTGTTTACACTCTTGTAAGTCAGATAGTAGGGCGGCGTAGTGCTTCCTTTCTCCAAATTGTGATTTTAAAAAATCTTCGAGTTGTTGCCAATTTTCGAAATCTTTAATAGAGCATGCAACCTCGGCGCGCCCTTCTAACTAACTTAGTATATATTTCAATAAAATACCTTGCTGTGACAAAGATGCTAGATCTATAGCATTTTTACAGTTGTTTATAAAAGCATTCAGTTTTTCCCGATTACCGTCGTATTTGTTTATAAATTTAATTAAAATGTTCAAATCTATTTCTGACATTGTGATAATTGTATTTGTAGCAGATTTCGTGTTCGAGTTCGTAGCGCTGGCACTGGGTTCTTCCTTAGGCATTTATAAGTAGTGAGGCGGACGGCGGACAAGAGATAGTCTAAACAAAGATAAGAATCGAGTCTCGGTGGTCGGGCGTCACGGAATGCACGGCGATAAATGTTCACTGGATTAAAACTTACAGGAACTGCAGGAACACTGCTGCGATAATGATGAACATTTTCACACACACTTTTTCCGGCACTTTCTTTGATTTGCACTCACAGTTCACGATCTGGTAAGTATCAGCGGAGGCAGAATTGGGGATTTTACTGATGGCACTTTCTTTGAATTTCACTCACAGTTAGTTCACGATCTGGTAAATATCAGCGGAGGCAGAACCGGGGATTTTACTTATCCCTTTCCGATGCCACCAATGTTAGGCGGGCTCTCGGATTTTGCGTTTTAAAAAAAAATAATTTTATTTTGGACGAATGATTTAATTTGATATAGAAAATGAAATAGAAAATTGATTTAGAAAATATTGATTTGGACTTGACTGAGTCGAATGGTGGCCGAAACGCGACTGACTAACCAACCTGAACTGCCCACGGATGAGGAGCCAGACTGCTTAGTCAGCCCGCCCGAAGCCACCCTTCAGCATTATTACATACATAAATCTAATATATAACAGAACGTTGTTCTTTAAAGTGGCCACTGAATTTTTTTATTGGTATCTGGGCAGGCATTTGACCACCATTGGTAAACAGGACGTGGTCTAAGTTGTAGAACGCTTGCCCAGGAAATGCCTATTTACTCTTGCCTTGAAGAGACCAAGGTTGTAACTATCGAGGAACTCATGAGCAAGCAGCGCATTCCATTCTTTAGCAGTTCGCATAAGAAATGTATTGGCAAAGCGCTTGGTACGGACCCTGATCGTTGTTGGAGAGGCACAAAAAGCCTAGGTGCGAATACCATAAAATTTCATACTTTTTAATTTGACAGGTTTTCTGTCTCCCTCACACTATCTCTTCTCTCTCTCTCAATGGCCGTCAGCCCAACAGGCGATGTTTTCTTTGCAACTTAATTATAATCGTTTTGAATCTAAGTATCCGTGAAGTTTAATGTATATTACAGTTTGTGTTCAATAAACAGTGGTGTATTTGGTAACCAATCCGTTGTCTTTTTCTTTCTGGCTCCCCGCACGCTGCGCTGGTTTGATCACGCGGCCGAACAATCGTAACAGGTAAGTCATAATCATGTCACAGATAAGTCATAATCGTGATGACTTACCTGACCCATGAAGCCCGAAGCTCCTGTGATGAACACAGAGCGCCCCGCGTAGAACTGGGGGATCTGGGGTGCTGGAGTCCCATTGCACACCATCTTCACCTGGAAACAAAATACAACGTTTAAAAATCTCAAATTTAAACATTATATAGCTTTTTCATCTTAATCAATTGTCAAAATATCTGGAAATATATTTCAATGGGGATGGCAACGCAAAGCTAATTGTAGATGTCGCTGCGTACGCTTGTTCCTAAGACAGTAGACGTTCAGAACAAATGTATGGGAAAATAGGTAGGTATTTATTTTGTGGTATTTTTTTACCGAAAAAGACCCATTGACCCAAAATGGATATAAAAGACAATTCTACAATGCAAATGCCGGAATTGAAAGCCAAATTATGATGATTTTATTTTTACAGAATTTATCAATTTTTTCTTTATCCAGATTTTTCGGAAATTAGTAAGTGCCAACATTTTTGAAACCATATCACCAATGTGGGGAATTACCTCGACATTCAATGGGGTTGGCAACGCAAAGCTAATTCTAGATGTCGCTACGTACGCTTGTTCCACGAGAGCTATGAAAACAAAGGACTTATACTTAAAAAAAGTTTTTTTAGCTTTAAAATTATTAAATTCTGTGTTATAGGCTTTAAAAATGTTTGCAGTTACAAATTTCCGAAAAATCTGGATAAATTCTGTAGCTTTCAATTCCGGCATTTGCATTGTAGAATAGTCTTTACCGACTTCAAAAGGAGGGAGGTACTCAATTCGACCCGTTTTTTTTTTTTTTTGTATGTACACCGATTACTCGAAGATGGCTGAACCGATTGAAATGATTCAAACGTTATTACATTAGGTAAACTCCCAAGTTGGTCCCATTTTTAAAAATTTTGAAATTGGTTCAGTACTTTTCAAGTAATCTTGAAAAAAGCACGAAAATAGTATGATTTTGGTGTGAACTACCTCGATGATCAGTCGTATAACTTCTTTGTTTATGAACTGAATAAGATTATTTTTTGTTTAAAAGGGATATCTTAAGTGTAGTTCTTTAACCGACTTAAAAAAGGAGGTTCGTAACTTGACCCGCATGTATGTATGTTTCTCCGCGATTATCTAACGTTTGGCTAAGCCGATTTTTCTACCTAAATAATATACCTACACTACCTAATACAAAAGGTACCTACAATAAAAATAAAAAATAAAATTGTTTAAAAAAACAAAAAACCGACTTCAAAAAACCTACCTCTAAAAAGCAAGAAATAATATTCGTAATAATAAAAACACGTCTATTGAAGTCGGGTGGGGCTTTTAGAATAAAAAAAAAAGGAATTTGTACTCCAGCCCCACCCGACTTCAATAGACGTGTTTTTATTATTACGAATATTATTTCTTGCTTTTTAGAGGTAGGTTTTTTGAAGTCGGTTTTTTGTTTTTTTAAACAATTTTTTTATATCCATTTTGGGTCAATGAGCCAATTTTCGGTAAAAAAATACCACAAAATCAATACCTATTTTCCCATACATATTGTTCTGAAGGTCTACTGTCTTAGGAACAAGCGTACGCAGCGACATCTACAATTAGCTTTGCGTTGCCAACCTAATTGAATGTCGAGGTAATTCCCCACATTGGTGAAATAAGAAAATAGCGTAAGAGTAGGATATACTAGAAGAAATTCGACGATGCCACTAGTGACTCGGTAGCTCAGCGGTCAGAGCATTGGACCGGACATCTAAAGGTCGTGGGTTCGATTCCCGTCTGAGTATTGAAGTGGTGCGAGCCGTGTTTTTTTTAGTATATTATTTAGTATTGTTTAAAAATAAAATTGTGAATGCTAAAATCTCAAATTTAAAAATATAATGTATTAAAAAAACCCTACAGCCGAATATGGTAGATAAACAAGGTCATTTTGTATCCACCATCCAAATTTTGAGGATGTGTTCATGAAACTGAACAACTTTCTCTAAGGAACAGATGGTCAAATATGTAAAATATAAATCGACTTTCCATACAAATCAAAGAGATCACGTGATCAATTTAGTATGGGATGACCAAAATTTTTTGGCAAAATTTGACACATGTTTCTTAGAGAAAGTTGTTTAGTTTCATGGACTGGACACATCCTTAAAATTTGGATGGTAAGTTTAAAATGACCCTGTATAGTAGGCACCATCAAACTGAACAACTTTTGCTATGGGACCAACACTGAAATCGCGAAATAATTTCAGCTGTGTCAGACATTTTGATATTTTTGTATGAAACAGCTGATATTTTTTTCGCGATTTCAGAGTTGTGCCGTAGTAACAGTTGTTTAGTTTGATACCCCTTTACCCCTTACTTTCTAGTGCTCGGTTCTTCGAGAAATGAATGATCGAGGCGCGGTTTAATTAAAGGCACCTTTTACAAATCACCTAAGTACCTAAGTATATCATTTTAAAAATAGGTAACTTCCTATCTTAGTTTATGCAAATTAAAGTTAGGATACTGTGCCTGTATACAACGAGTTACAAAATAATCCTTGTTCCGTACTTTGAACAAGTTGTGGCCCCGTGCACGCTTTTAGCGCCACCTAGCGTGTTGCAACTTTGTTGGCTCTGACCTGACTGTTTTGACGTTTTTATATGTAATGGCGGCATTGTGACAAAATGTTAAAAAATACTATACCTACATATTGTATTATTAATGTAAATTTCAAAATTACTATGATTTGGGTGGACAAAGTGTAGTGAAATCATTTTTGGTCATTTAAATTAAATATAGCAAGTAAGATCTATTCAAAAAGGGTGTTTTATTTTGGTTATATTATTATCAGGGTTTGTTTAATTCTTTTTTAGTTGTAGATTTTGTAAAACAAGAGGATAAAGCTACTTTAATAATTTTACTAAGTGATAATAAACATATATAATTATTCCTGTATCGCTAGTAATAAATTAAATATAATTTTCAAGCAGATTACAGAGCCTTCTTTATTTCTACTTTTTGCCACCATGAGCGCTGAGATCGATTATTAAACCTTCGCACCCTCCCAATAGTATTAACGCTAGCACAAATCATTTTCTTTTCTTTAATTCCTAATTTAAATCGAAACTGTATCATCGGCTACAATAAATGCAAGACAGTGCTGCTATCAAACGTCAGAATAGAGAACTACTGATCCGAACGCGATGGCGCAGCGTGTGACAGCACCGTAATTCGTTAAAAATTCATAAAACCAAAAGTCTACTCAAAATCGAACTGTGAAATATTTCAAAATATAGCCAGTGCACTTCTAGAGAGAATTTCGATCCATCAGCATCCAGCGACCACTCCTGACTGGGGCCCCAGAAAAGAGGGACACAACGAAGCCGCAGGTACGTGGTTGATACAGTTATTTCTGCAACAACCCGTAATGCCGAATATGGTAGATAGGGACCATTCAACTGAACAACTTTTACTATAGCACCAACTCTGAAATCGCGAAACAAACATCTGCTGTTTCATACAAAAATTAATATCGAAAATATCAAAATGTGTGAAACAGCTGTTTTTTTACACGACTGCCCACAAAAGGAGTGTTTTGTGATTAGGGTTCATGTACATGTTTGTGAGTAGGTGTGTGAGTTTCTTTATTCCACCATAACTTCTAAAATCCTTAACGGATTTGAATGTATGGGGTATCGTTAAAATCCTTACATCTTCCCGAGTACACTCGTTATATTTTTTTGATATGTCAAATGTAAAAAAAAAATTTCTTCTCTTATTATAATATGGGTATCAAATGAAAGGCCTTGACGCAAACACCAACCGTGGGCATCACAAACCTCCCACCAAGGTCACCCCTGTGGAAAGCTTGTTTGCAACAGTCTGACCAGGGTTTTAATTTACTCATTCGCAATTTGAGAGTTGGTTCCATAGTCAAAGTTGTTGAGTTTGATGGTCCCTATCTACCATATTCGGCATTAGGGGTTATTTTAAAGCACGTTGTTTACTTGATAGCAACTGTAGTAAGCAATTTTGTATCTAATTTTGCACTTACTTTACCACCAGAGGCGCTGTAGGTACTAAAGCTATACTAAACTAAAAGTTGTCATAAAAATGTCAACTATAGCCGCTTGGACCGTCGGCCAAGGAGCTCATTTTCAATCTATCGCGTATTGGGACCAGACCACATTGATAAGATATATAGCCATTAGTTTGGTGTTATCAAATATTGTTGTCTGGGTTGCGAAGTAGGAAGCTTCTGGAAGATATGCCACACTGAACATATGATATGGCCTCCCATATAATGATCTCCAATCGCAAAAATAATTGATCGAATATTGATAATAAATGTTGAACAGGGTCGTAGGTGGCATCATTACAAACATATTAGACATCAGCTTGGTTAATTTTCA
Source organism: Agriphila geniculea (assembly GCA_943789525.1). Taxonomy (NCBI): domain Eukaryota; kingdom Metazoa; phylum Arthropoda; class Insecta; order Lepidoptera; family Crambidae; genus Agriphila; species Agriphila geniculea. The sequence goes on along the minus strand of OX038898.1, from coordinate 13,948,698 downwards.
GGAAGCATGCGCGCGGCCAGAGTAGAAACATAGAGACTTTTTTTCCAAAAAAATAATCGACTACATATTGGCATGTAATTACATTCAGGTGGTGAGGCAGGTCCCAGGCGTATATTAAACCACAGTCTTGCGTCGCTTTCAGGAAGCGTCTAGGAAGTCAGGCCAAGAAAGTACATATCACATATATGCTCTTGTGATCCTTGTTCCTTATTCGATCGTTATTAAAACACAAAAATAGTTCAGGTAATAATGCCACCCACGACCCTGTTCACCATTTAAATAAATATGCGATCGATATTTTTTTAGCGTAGGGTGACCATGTTCAGGGTTGCATATCTCCCAGAAGCTTCCTACTTCGCAACCCAGGTGATGATATATGATATTACCAAGCTAATGGCTATCTTGCGAATTTGGTCTGGTGCTAATATGCGATAGATCGAAAATGACCCTGGTTGGCCGACGGTCCAGCTAGGTAGTAAGCGTAATACACGCCTACTGATGGATGACGTGGAATAAAATAAAGTACTTACTTACATAAATAATATGATTGCTTATTTGCTTGGCGCGCACTCGACAAGTAAATTGCAAGGTTACTTAAGTGTTCAGTTAAACACACTCAAGAAGGCTGCGTTTTATGTGGTTATGACAACGCACTTCCATCAATACGATTTACCTGAGTAAAATGTATAGATACATATAAAATAAATTATTTAGTTAACTACACTGACATGAAAAAAATTTTTTTCTTTTGTCAATGGTTAACTATTATTTGCAAAAAATAAACCATTTAATGGTATATATACAAGGTTATTTTTAAAACAGCAACAACCTCGCAGGAATAGATTACCAACATCATAAACAACAACATTTGTTCTACGACTTTTGATAATTCGTCAGATTTTACTTTCATACAAAAAAAAATATCATTTTAATTTACGAATTGTTGGTGTTTTACGAATAACCCTGTATATACCTCAAAGTGGCGCATTCATCTTAATTAATTTATTGCTCTCTAAGTACATAATGTATCGAATCTTAGATTGAAGCTAAGGTACTAAAGTTTATTTACAAACAATGACCTCAGTAAAATATAGTTCGTTCGAGTTCCTGTGTCCTTCCGGCTCCATCATCAGACCCTCGAAACTATTTCACAACAAAGTACTCGTCAAGACGATTCAAACGAGCCCAAACTCGATGGGGTTGCATGGTTTTATTAAGAGTTTTAGTGGCCTTCTTCTGGCTCCATCATCAGACCCTGGACACTATTTCCCAACAAAGTACTCGTCAGACGATTCAAACGAGCCCAAACTCGATGGGGTTGCACGGTTTCAATATTGAGTTCCTATGGCATGGCCTTCCAGCTTCATCATCAGACCCTGGACCTCATCTCCCATTAAGGTACTTGTCAAGACGATTCTAACGAGCCCAAACACGATGGGGTTGTATGGTTTCATCATAGAGTTCCTGTGGCCTTCTTCCGGCTTCATCATCAGATCAGCTCAATGACACCATAATATTGCATTGCCTTCCAGTTATGACCTATGTTCAAAATTTCAAGTCTCTATCTCATTGAGAAGCTAGTTTAAAATCGTTCGCAAACTTTGTGGAGAAATAAACAAACAAACAAACAAACGAGAAAGCAACCTAATAAAAACGTGTTAAAAAAGATGAGGGTATCACTTGAGTGCTATATATAGTGCTTGGTTTTGACCTCACCTGATGTTAAGAGACGATAAGGCCGAAGGTGGAAGAGTACTACACCCGGAATCCTCATCACTGAGGGACTAGCTTAGCTATCTTACCTTACCTCTAACTGCCGGAACACAACAATTTTTAAATTGTTGTTTTGGCGTCAGACTTAGGTAAGATGGTGGTAGCTAGCCAGGAAGACTTGAAATAAGCCCTACCACCAACCAAACCGAGTACAAGTTGGAATCGAACCCGGGACCCCTGTCTCTTACACGGGTGGGCAAACCACTTTACTACAGAGGCGGTTCAGCATGAGCCTTAAGCACGAGTGGAAAAAATCTGCCCCACGTTTCACGGAAGGGTACTAGCACTCTAGCTAGGCCCTAGAGTAACCTTTTTTTATTATTTTTTTTTATATGCCGAGGAAAAACGCATTTACGCGCTTCCCCTCCCGCAAATGAGCGAGAGGGGGAGTATGTGGGACTCGCCAGGAGGGGACCGCAACTTCGGCGTTGCAGCTCCCTCCACGACTGCCTCCCGTAATTCCACCAAGTCAAAGCTCGGTGGAATCCCAGGAGGAGGGAATACCCACTAAAAAAACCCGGCACCTGCCCACTCGCCGCCAAATGTCGACAGCCGTAGGGCTGTATGAGGGTCCGTGGGAACAATCTCCTCAAGCCCTAGAGTAACCTAGAGTCTAGGGTTTTAACCCTAGTGTTGGTTTTTACACCAACGCAAAAATTTACCTTGAGAAAAGCAATGAACCTAAGTGGTAAATCATCGACGTCTTGGTTTATTTATTGGCAATTGACGCGAGCGAATTATACTTAGTTTAACTAACCAATAAAGTATTGTTTAGACAAATCATATAAGTTTACGTCCGTGACTGCAATCTAGTGTTTGAACATCATATATTTTGTTATGTTGGTCGGCGCTAGGTCATATCGCTAAACATTATTTTTAGTACTATGGGCAACAGCGTCGCTTAACCAGTTTGCAACAAAATTCGTGTGCGCGCGTAACGCCCCTGCACGAACTAAATGTATGTGACAGCGGGCGCGGCGTGCAAGCGATTTTAACCTTAGCGGTGGGTAAGCGACGCTGTTGCCCATGGTACCTACCTACTTATTTACTGTATTAATATATACATAGCTACCTACCATACCACCTGGATACGTCGGTATGTAAACAGACACAAGTAGTACCTAAGTATATGTGTTATTGAATTATTTATTGTTTATCCCTGGGAACGGAAACGGTACCTACTAATATCGCTGAACCCAACTTTTCATCGAATTCAATATTCATAACTAAGACAGGACAACGTCTGTCGGGTCAGCTAGTTATAAATAAAATAAAACCGGTCAAGAGCGAGTCGGTCTCGCGCACCGAGGGTTCCGTACCATCATAATTGCACCATCAAACCACACTGTAGAGTAGAATAATAAAATTAGAATTGAAGATTTAGGTCAGCGCCATCTCTTGACCGATAGTGGAACTAATGTTTACTTTTTTAGAAATTTGATAATTTCTAAAAAGTGTGCTATGTTGAGACATCGTTTTATTTTTCCTGTAATCTTTATATAAACTGCTGTCACAAAGAATTATTTCAGATTTTTCTCTTTGCAAACTTCGGAGATAAGGGGGGGGGAACAGTATTTTTTTTTACATTTTTCATCGTAAGTCGAAAACTATGCGGCCTAAAACAATAAAAATATGATTGAAAACGTGCAAACGGCGCTCTTTCATATGATACCCCACATGCCCTAGTAGCCCCACTTCAAATTTTTAAGACTCCTTTTCAGTCCCTGTTGTAAAAAAGTTTTTTTTTTATTTATTTCTTATTTGTAAAATAGTTGGGCAAATGTCATCTTAAACTATTCCAAATTTCAAGTTGATACCATTAGTAGTTCTCGAGATATCCAGCTGTGACAGACAGACAGACAGACTGAGTCACACCATAAGGCTTCCTTTTTTACCATTTTGGTACGGAACCCTAAAAACGTAAAATGTAGTAAAATAGGTAGGTACCTACATAAGTTTAAAATCATTAAATAAAGATTAGATATTGTCGACAGAAATGCACGTCCAAATGCATTAATATCTAATATTATATCTATTGGTTATTTTTAGTTATTTTTTTTAAGTTTTTGACACTATCCTTCATGTTTCCTATAAGAAGTTGTCATATCACACGAAACATGACCCACTTGTATTAATTTTAAGTTTTCAAATGTTCTTAAGCTAAAGTTCACCAATATTTAACCCAACATTTCACCCACTCCCCTATTTTTCTTTTTTCTATTTATTTTACACCCAAAGGTTGCCTGGAAGAAATTGCTGCTAAGCAATAAGGCCGCCTCTTGTATACTTCCTTCTTTGTATTTTTGTCCTCTTTTTCTGTATTTTTTTATTTTGTGTGCAGTAAAGCGTAATTTATTATTAGGTACTATAAAACAGCTGAAGATTTTTTGAACCGTCTATTTTTATATCTAATAGATTACATAACATTATTATAAACGATTTTAATACTAATTTGCATGCTATGATACGATATAGTTAAATAGGCATAAGTTCTACCTAGTTGCCACAATGTTATAAAAATTGTACCCTATTTAATGCAAATAAAGAATTGAATTGAATTGAATTTAACCTTATCAGTTATTTTTAGTTTACTGCCAGATTAATTTAGACAGCTCACATTTTCAGAAGTTGGATCGTTTTAGGAGGCAAAATTCTTAAATTAGTGCCGTATAGAGAGAAAAACATTATAAATTATCAGGTATTTTACAACAAAGACAATCTGTTCAAGTGGAATTTCAAATTTGCTTGTCAGCGGAATTTTTCAAAAGTTTCAGCTGTAACAAATAAGAATACGACTCATATTTATTTTTTCACTTTATTGTTTGTATTGTCAAGGAGTGCACTATAAGAGAAAATAAGAGAAAATGTTTTTAATCACAGAGAAATAAAATATTAAAAAATGCTCAAATCAGTGCCTACACTTTGACATGTTTTTTACTGGTATTTAAAGATTCTAAAGTCATTTTTATTTAGGAATATTGAGGTAAATAGATAGGTATTTATATAATGTATTGCGTGTTTTGTATATTTATATATCTATTTAATAATATAATAGGAATTTTCAAAGTTCGCCTCATTACGGCTCGCGCAGAGTTGTTTTGATCATTGGTATTGAAAATTTAAAAACGGTACGTTATGCGTATCTACACCCTTAAAGGAAATAAATTAAAGGGATTTCAAAGGGATTTAATGAAACCCTCAGAACAGGTAGGTAGGTAGGTATTTATTACCTATATTTGAAGCAAGATAAGAGACATTAATTTATGTTTAAACACACAGATATAAAGAAACATAGATTTATTTTATTTCTCAAAGAAAGCATTCAATGCATCGATACAGATAGGTATTATTAAGAAACATCGTCATTCTCAACAACATACAATTTTATAGCCAATTTTATAACAGACATTCGTTGTCCTGCAATATATCTAATTAATTAATTGAACTAAGTATCTAGGTACATTTAAATTGATTTGAAATTTACTAAGGAGATTTAAATAACATGGGTACATATTTAAATTAATTTTAGGGGCCCTATTTTTTCGACATCTCATTGTTTTGAGTCATATGTCGAACGAAAATCAGTCGAAAAGAGCGCTCGACGCCTGCCGAGCGATTCAAAATTAGGGCCCCAGGGGTGCGATTGCGTAAAGTCAATCGTATTGAAAGCTCAAGTAATAATCTCTTAAATAGTCTCTAATACTTTTTGAATAACTCTTCAACAGTTTTCATTTTTTCTGTAAGTTTTAAAATCTATTTTAGCTCTAAGTGGCCACTTTTGGCAATTATGGATCTTAAAACTTACAGAATGAATGATAACTGTTGCAGAGTTATTCAAAAAATATTAGAGACAACAATCTCTTGTTGTCTCTAATATTTTTTGAATAACTCAAAAAAACTTTAAAATTCAAATGGTTTAAAATGTCGAAAATCATTATGTCTAACTTCAAAATAGCAAAATTCAAAGCATCATACGTATCAAATACTTGACGAGTTAAAATATCAATGGTCATTAAGTCTAGGTTCACAATGATTTATTTGAATTGCGTTGGATCTTAAAACGAATCGCCTTCTTTGAGGTTAATTGAGTTTGTGGAGGTGTCTTTAGGCTTCGCCTAAAATACTGGGACTTAGAAACCGTAGACTGCAGGTCACGAGATAGGTGCGAGGAGCGTAGCGACGAGCATGTTAGGTTGACATGAACCCAGCGCGCGAGCCGAGCGAGCGAAGCGAGCGTGCCGCGGCAGCAGCGGCCGGCGAAGCGCCAGAAAAAATCTATTTCAAACTCAATTGGTGGGTTTTGTTCGCCGGCTACTGAATCAGTGACTGGCAGCGTCTACCGAATCAGGGAGTGGCGCGGCTATGTTGATGTGCGGCGGAGGCACAGAGGTTAACACGCAGTTATTTAACCTAATTAATAAGATACCTAAATGAAAGAAAATAAGAAAATTCTATACGTCATTATATGTATTTGGACTATTAGACATTTTAAGTTTTGATCATTTGAACTTAGACATTTTAATTTAGGACTATCTGACCGTTAGACATTTTCGTTTTTGACATTTTGAACTTTTTACATTTTAATCGTTAGACATTCAAATTTTTGACATTTTGAACTTTGCCATTTTAAGTTTAGACATTCTAACTTTAGACATTCTGATACGTACCCATTGACTTGGTTTACGAGCAACAAAAATAATTGTAGTGGCGGCGCCACTTTCACTACCACCTCGCCTTAAGGCGGTTGTATCACCCTCAGAGGTCTTTATTTAAGTTTTAATAGAAAAATATTTTAATAATGTTTTACGTGGAGTTTTTATGGTCTAGTATTTTAGAAGGTATCACTTCACTACATGCCCTCATAGTCATTCGTAGAAATAGATAGAAAATGTGTCAAAAACAACCACTTGTAGCAGTTTTGCTATCTACTTCTAGCAGTGACTACGAGGGAATGCAAAGATACCGTCTAAAAATACTAGACTGTGGGCCCTAAAAATTTCACGTAAAACATTATTAAAATTCTGTATCAGAATTATAATATTAAATAAAATTCACCGCGGCGCCACTTTCGCTCAGGGTGCCACCTTAAAGATTATTCTTTAAATGTTTTTGTTCTTAACTTAAAAAAATCCTGGGGGCCTATTTTTGAATCGCTCGACTCCAGTCGAGCGCTCGTTTCTACTGATTTTCGTTCGACAAATCAACTTAAATGTATGAGATTGAGTCAAATGTCAAACGAAAATCAGTAGAAAAGAGCGCCTGACTGGATTCCAGCGATTCAAAATAGGGCCCCTGATTTACCTTAATGCTTAATTATTTTAAAATAAATGTTCCTACCTAGACACGTTAGTAGGTAGGTAAGTACTATTACTTTACAAAGTGTTACAAAACAACCGAATGCCGAATCATAGCAGATAGGGACCATCAATCAAACTGGATATACTATACTAGGGGATATGACTATACTAGGGGACCAAGGACCCTATTTTTGAATCGTTCGACTGACCTCAAGCGCTCTTTTCTACTGATTTTCGTTCGACATTTGACTCAATCTCCAAAAAAAATTAACAATAAAAATACATTTGAGTCAAATGTCAAACGAAAATCAGTAGAAAAGGGCCCTACTCAGAAATCGTAAAAAAAAACTGCTTTTCATACATTTTGATATTTTCGTCATTATTTTTAGGGTTCCGTACCAAAATGGTAAAAAAGGAAGCCTTATGGTGTGACTCAGTCTGTCTGTCTGTCTGTCACAGCTGGATATCTCGAGAACTACTAATGGTATCAACTTGAAATTTGGAATAGTTTAAGATGACATTTGCCCAACTATTTTGCAAATAAAAAAATAAATATCTTTTTTACAACAGGGACTGAAAAGGGGTCTTAAAAATTTTAAGTGGGGCTACTAGGTAGGGCATGTGGGGTATCTATATAAAAAAAACCGGCCTAGTGCCGGGTGAAGGGTTCCGTACCAAAAAACGGCAAAAAAAAATACGTTTGTTGTATGGGAGCCCCCTTAATTTTTATTCTGTTTTTAGTATTTAGTATTTGTTGTTAGAGCGACAACAAAAATACATCATCTGTGAAAATTTCAATTTTCTAGCTATCATGGTTCATGAGATACAGCCTGGTGACAGACAGACAGACAGACAGACAGACGGACAGCGGAGTCTTAGTAATAGGGTCCTGTTTTTACCCTTTGGGTACGGAACCCTAAAAAGCGCCGTTTGCACGTTTTCAGTATTTTTTTTTTTTTTTGTTTTAGCCGCATAGTATTCGACTTATGATGAAAAATGTATAAAAAGAAAAATCTGAAATAATTCTATATGATAGCAGTTTATATAAAGATTACAGGAAAAATAAAACGACGTCTCAATATAGCACACTTTTTTAGAAATTATCAAATTTCAAAAAAGTGAACATTAGTTCCACTATGAATAGTTGGCGCTGACCTAAAACTGCAATACTAATTTTATTATTCTACTCTGCAGTGTGGTTTGATGGTGCAATTATGATGGTACGGAACCCTCGGTGCGCGAGTCCGACTCGCTCTTGACCGGTTTTATTTTTAATTAAACACATGTTTTATTAATTCGCTTAAGCACCTGTGTGTGTAATGTTATAAGTTCTTGGGTTTTCACAAAAAGTAACGGTTACCGGTGTGTTTGTTATGTTAATGCACGGAATAATTCTTGAGCGCAAAATAAACAACAGTATGATTTTAACTCTTAAGTAAATACTATCGTATTTACTTAGTAAGCCTACTTCGAAGATTCCAAATAGGTACTCAATCTTTAGCTCGTGATAATTCTATTACAGACTACCTAACGAAAATCTATGGTTTTAATTAGGCTTATTAAAATGAAAGTGGAACTTAGAACAATTTGGAATAAAACCATTTCAAAAGTGATTTAGAAGGATGGGACAGGGGCCCTATTTTTGAATCACTCGACTGGCATCGAGCGCTCGTTTCTACTGATTTTCGTTCGACATCTCATTGTTTTGAGTCACATGTCGAACGAAAATTAGTCAAAAAGAGCGCTCGATGCCTGCCGAGCGATTCAAAAATAGGTCCCCAGAACCCACACACGGTCCCACCATCCCACGGGTTCATTTGTGCCTTTGTGATAAAACTCTGCGGATCTAGATTCTACCAATCGTGTGAAGGCATTTGTAATAGTACATTATGATATAATCAAAGTGCACGTATGTCATACGACGTTTTATAACATATTTGCGAGGAAATAAATAAAACTCGGACTTTGCACCTTTGCTTGTTTTCCATATGAACTTGTAAGTTTCAATTTTTCGGGCAAGAGGCTTAGAGTAGCCTTTTTCGCTGCCTCTGAGACTTCTGGCGGTGTTAAATTAATAAATTCATCAGTACTTGACGACATTTTCAAATAAAAACAATACAGCAAAAAAAAATTAAATTAGCAATGCGCGCTCATCAGCGCTTTTTTTAAGGCAAAGGCATAAAAACAGCCAGTATTACTAATAAAGTAAATTAATATTTTTGTGTTTTTGTTACAGATAAATGGTTGTAATTTATTGTCAACATTAATTAAATTGAATAATTAAATGTTAATTTATTATATTTTATCTCCCAAAGTTAATTTTATCCATAAAATGTTGACCTCTTTTCTGACATAAAAACTCTTTGCTAAGAATTAAAAAAGGACCGTTCGTTTTAGACGAAGTAAGATAAACCGTGCGGTAATGTAAAGTAAAACGCACGGTTTATCAAGGAAACCGTGCGTTTTACTTTACATTACCGCACAAGTTCGTAATGAGATACAATACGATATTGAAATTGGTGTAATAAGAGGAGACCCTTTACGAGCAAATATGTTATAAATATCGTTACTTATGGCTGTTACAGCTGAAAAGTATCTTGCGCCCGTTTCAGTTAAAAAAGTCTGGAACGGGTGGTAGGAAAATATAGACGATTCAAAAGTACTTAATAATTAAGTTTATTTGAATGAAGCTCATTTACGTACAAAATTGTCTAAATCACAAAAAAATGGTAGCCCGTTGGAGCAAGGTCTGGCAAGTACGGAGGATGACGTATGGTTTCAAACTGCAGCTCCTGTAGATTTATTAGGGATTCAAGAATAAAAAATTGACATTTTTTATGGTAAATTAAAAAAAAAGTGCATTTTCCATATTAACATTTTCTTAATTTACTTAACAACCATGAACGATAATGTTTTAAAATTTTTATATGCAAAAGTTTAAACACTCAATAATGCCACATGAGTTAAGTGAAAAAAAATAAGTAGGTATCGGCTAAGTTACAACTAATTAAGTGGTCATTACTGCTAACAAAAAAAACCGGCCAAGTGCGTGTCGGGCCACGCGCCATAGGGTTCCGTAGTTACCTTATACCATACCATATTTAATACCACCTATAATTTTTCGTCTGTAAAAATAACTTTTTTTTCACAGTGTTGGTATGAATGACAAAGTTATATTTGCGGTTTTGGAAAATAAGCTATATCTCAAAAACTAATTACTATATCTCGTTCAAACCAATTTTGGTTGAAAGTTTTTATTAAGATCTACAACATATATTTTTTTTAGATTTTTCACTCTCTTATTTCAAAAGTTAAAGGGGGGGGGACACACATTTTACCATTTTGGCGGTGAATATCTTTCAAACGGTTGACTTTAAGAAAAAGTTGTCTTAGAAACCTTAATGTCATTTTTAAAGACCTATCTATAGACACCCAACACGTGTTGGTTTGAAGAATACATTTTTTTTTCAGTTTCAGTTCCATGTATGGGGGCCCCCCCTTAATCTTTTATTTTTCTTATTTTTATATTAAATTCGTTAAGCGGTTAACAGAATACATGTACCTACCAAGTTTCAATTGTGTAGTCTTAATACTTTCGGAATAAAGTGGCTGTGACATACGGACAGACAGACAGACAGACAGACAGACAGACAGATAGATATGACGAATCTATAAGGGTTCCGTTTTTTGCCATTTAGGCTACGGAACCCTAAAAAGGAGTCACTTTTAAGAGGCTTTTTTTTACATTCAGGAAAATAAATCTGAAATATTTTTATTGCTAATAGTGGGCCGATATGATCATAATTTAAAATAATAACAAGTAACCAAAGCATCTTTAACATCATAGAAGATATGAGAACCTCTGTGTGTGAGAAAATATCGGCAATTTCATACTATAACCACAGCCCTATTATTTCCACGCAGTCGAAGTTGCGGGCAGACGCTAGTTAAGGCGACTACACTGGCCTGCAAAACTAAATACTACAGAGGCCTATTTTCATATAAAAGAGGTAACTTTGAAGCTTTGTTTCTCCATCCAGGATTAAACGGGGTGAGAATTTTGATGATGGTCTTTCAAAGAGTAAATAGAGGAGGCCCAGATCGCTTTAAAACTCAATGGATTAGAAGAGTCGTTTACACTAGAGACCGTACGGATTTTTAGTGTTACATTTTCCATACTTTTGATGTAATTTTAACTTGTTTTTATTTATTTATTTGGACCGTCAACAGAGTTAACAAGATTACGATACAATACAGTTAAATATTAGTTTTTGGTTCATGCAACTCTAATTATAGACAGCCACATCATGCGCTATTATCGCAAATATCGTTATTTTTTAAGTTCAACCCTGACCTAAACGACTCTTCTAATCCGTTAGGTTTCTTTCGCGATCTGGGCCTCCTCCATTTACTCTTTGAATGGCCATTATCAAATCATACCCCGTTTAATCCTGGACGGAGAACCAAAGCATCAAAGTTACCTCGTTTGTATGAAAATAGGCCTCTGTAGTACTTAGTTCTGCAGGCCAGTGTATATCCCTCAAGGGGTTCCTTCATCTTTAAAGGACCCCGAACCTATAGTTAGAAATATGTGGTTTCAGTGCCCTAAGTAAAAGTCTTTATGGTTGCTACCACTCACTGTTTCCGAGTCCCTTTCAGAGTTTCATCTGATGATATAATGTACCTACCCTCCTGGTGCCGTACGGGCTAACGAATCGATTATCGAAAAGTCTGCTGGGTTTCAACTTAAAACAGAAAAATCAAAGTAAGAAATTTCGTCTTTTACTTTCTGTTGACGTAATTTGGAAGATAACGATGTTCGTGTGACATCATGAATTGGGGTTCGCCATTTTCGCCCAATTGGGGCTCGATTTATCTGTTTTAATTTGAAACCCAGCAGACTTCGATAATCGATTCGTTAGCCGGTACGGCCCCTGATCAGATTATAAAAACTATAAACAACGGACGATATGAAAGAAAAACTGTGTTTTAGATTAAATATTATCAATCTATATTTACATAATAGGTACACCTTTACCGAATCGTATTTTTTAGAAATGTTACACTTTTAACTTTCACATTATTACCAAGATGCGAAGATACATCTATAAATGCACATCGACGTCCATTTGAAGTTGTCATTCCCGCCATTTTATCTTTCTCTGAATGGCCAGCTTATCACAACAATGGGTTGAATCTAATGTCAATTGTTTTAAATAAGTAGTTGGGAATTGAAACTTAAGTACTTACCTACAATACTTTGTTATACAGGATGGATTTTTAAGACGGTACATTAAAGACCTTCTCCGATATAGTTACAGGAAAATGTTCCTAGCCTAGGAGACCATCCATAACTTTTAAGATATTATGAACTGCATCCACAGATTTGGAAAAAAATTACGGTTAGAAAAAAAATAGCTAAAATACCAAAAAAAAAATTTTTATGCCAATTGATCCTATTTCGTGTGGGGATCAAAATAGGTACTCTAACTAGAAACGATAAAAATCGCCAAAAACTTTTCCCATACATTTTGTACTGAAAAACAATAAATCAACTTGAAATATTTTTTATAACATATTTGCTCGTAAAGGGTCTCTTATTACACCAATTTCAATATCGTATTGTATCTCATTACGAACTTGTACGGTAATGTAAAGTAAAACGCACGGTTTCCTTGATAAACCGTGCGTTTTACTTTACATTACCGCACGGTTTATTAAGATACTTCGTCTAAAACGAACGGTACTTTTTAAATCTTAGCAAAGAGTTTTTATGTCAGAAAAAGAGGTCAACATTTTATGGATAAAATTAACTTTGGAAGATAAAATATAATAAATAAACATTTAATTATTCAATTTAATTAATGTTGACAATAAATTACAACCATTTATCTGTAACAAAAACACAAAAATATTAATTTACTTTATTAGTAATACTGGCTGTTTTTATGCCTTTGCCTTAAAAAAAGCGCTGATGCGCGCGAATTGCAATTTAATTTTTTTTTGCTGTATTGTTTTTATTTGAAAATGTCGTCAAGTAGTGATGAATTTATTAATTCAACACCGCCAGAAGTCTCAGAGGCAGCGAAAAAGGCTACTCTAAGCCTCTTGACCGAAAAGTTTACCGATAAGATACTTACAAGCGTATCAAAATTTAATCATATGGAAAACAAGCAAAGGTGCAAAGTCCGAGTTTTATTTATTTCCTCGCAAATATGTTATAAAACGTCGTATGACATACGTGCGCTTTGATAATTACAGCACTTATATCATAATGTACTATTTCAACACACTTGCTCGTAAAGTGAGCCCTAATACATCGCTTTTAGGGCCATAAACCGAACTATAACAAACGCGTGCAATAATATATAAAACACTAGTTGGTTATAGAATGATCCCTACAAAGTTAAATAGGTACCTTACTGCAAGTTCTATGCGAGTAAACAGAGCATTTTCAATTTAACCGAGTAATACAGTTATTTTTTTAATAACAACAAAGAGGTTTTATGCCGCTGAAAATTCATTTGCATTTTTGGAATAAATAAATGTGTAGGTCCTTAATTAAGTCAAACAAATATTAATTATTATCAAATTATTCCTAATTTACAATATTTTGTTATAAAATATTAAAATATTTGCATTTTATCACTTAAATTTATAATTTTGAAGTAGGCTGTATGCTCACTAACCCCTTTGTTCGCAAAATATTCTTGCATTGGGCGTGTGAAAAAAACAAAAAAAACCTGAGCGCCATTTCTCATCATGATTATTATTTTGTTTTTGTCGTATTTGTTGCTGTGTGGTAAATTAGTTACTTTGTTTTTTCCTCGCAAATGTGTTGAAAAACGTCGTATGAAACTCGTGAGCTCTTACTTATTGCACACTCGGTTGAGTTACGCCCTCGCCTGCAGCTCGGGCTGCAACCCACAGCCTTGTGTGCAATAAGCAACCTAAGCTAACTTGTATCATAATGTACTATTATTGTCAAACGATCCTATTTCTTACTGTGATCAAAATACTCATTAAGTATAACTGAAATTTGAGTACCTGCCCTTAATATACCGTCTCAAAAATCCACCTGTATAAGTATGGTACAAAATCAGAAAAAAATCTCAGAAAGGGACTCGGAAACAGTGGTAGCACCCATACAGACTTTTACTCAGGCCACCGAAATCTATAACATATCAAAATCACAGGACATTTAACGGAAACCACATTTTTCTAACTATAGGTAGTTTATTATCAAACTCAGTAAAATATAGTTCATTGTAGTAGTACTGAAGGCAAAGTGTCTAAAGTCAAAGTGGCTGTACTTTTTGCTCTTCTGTACTACTACTACAACAAACTATATTTTACTGAGGTTATTGACTATAATAAGGTATACAGGATGTCCCAAAACTTTGTACAAACGTACTGATTACATTCTCTTAAAGTAAGTACCTTGATAGGAAATTTTACTGAAAGAAGACTAATTTTGTTTTTAAAAATAAATGGAACTGCATTCAAAGCTTTTTTAAATCGCATTAGATACTTATTTTAATGGTCTTCATTTTGTTAAGATAAGTTGGCACCTACTGTGTTACTCAAGAAAAAAATGTCCGTATGGATTGAGGAGCCACTCTTCGTATTTTAATGAAATTAATATACTTATTTAGTAGTAAGTTAAATTATTTTGTAGGATCTATCCTCGATTTTGTAGTATAATACTTCAAAAATTATTTGAACACAAAGGTGGCTCCTCAATCTAAATGTTTGGATTGAGGAGCCACGTCAGACCTCTAGGCATATCATAGATTGATGTTTATCATAATTTGATATGATTTTGTAGCATTTGAGAGTAGTTTGTAGACAAAATCTAAGCTCGGTAATATTAAAATTAAAAAAGTTACCAGACATCATAAGTGGCTCCTCAGACCATACATATACAACTCGTAATTTTTCAAAGAAGCAATTGTTCCATTAAAGCGCAATTTACACATCATTTAGTAGTAAGTATAATAATTTTGTAGGACAAAAGTCCGTAATTAAAAATGAGCGAGTAGGGAGATATGGGAAATTTTAACTGGCTCCTAATTGAGATGCTTCGGTGAATAGATTTGCCTCTAATGTACTGGTAGTTGCGTTAAAATTTAGAACAAATATATCTATATTTTGTATAAATGTATACTAATTGTACGTAAAACCCTGCCATTAAAAAAGTACATATCTACGAAGATATTAGCTTTCCTTTAATTTTCTTACAAATTGTTTTGAAGGGTGTCCATGAATTATACAAAAAAAATTGTTTTAAAAAACAAAAAACTGACTTCAAAAGAGGCTGGAGGACATTTTTTTTTAATTCTAAAAGCTCCACCCGACTTCAATAGACGTGTTTTATTACAATGATAATGCGTATCTAGTGATTTGAATATTATTTCTTGCTTTTTAGAGGTAGCGTAGGCTTTTGAAGACGGTTTTTTGTTTTTTTAAAACGTTTCTTTCTTTTTAGTGTAACGTTCTGTGTTAGATATATTATCTAGGTAGAAAAATATAGGTATAGTCGGTTTGACCAAACGCGAGATAATCGCGGACAAACATACATACGGGTCAAACTAAGAACCTTCGTTTTTTGAAGTCGGTGAAAATACTAAAACCTTCTCCTAAGTGTAACAAATACTTTTCTGAAAACCGCATCAAAATCGGTTCAGCCAAACGCGGGATAATCTCGAACAAACATACATACATACAGGTCAACTTATTGAGAAACTCCTTTTTTTTGTTTGTTTTGAAGTCGGTTAAGAAACCTTCTCCTAAGTGTAACAAATACTTTTCTAAAAAACCGCATCAAAATCAGTTCTGCTAAACGCGAGATAATCGCGAACAAACATACAAACATACAGGCCAAACTGAGAACCTCCTTCTATTGTTTGTTTTGAAGTCGGTTAAAAATCGTTTCATGGTTTTAAAAACAAATATACATTATTTGCTTTAAGGCTGTATATCCGCATTTCAAAGAAATTAGCGTTTTTCCAATAAAGTTATCTAAAGAAAAGAATGAAAGCATTACTATTTATGTAATCTTTAGTTTTAGGAAGCAAAATTCTTAAATTAGTGCCGTATAGAGAGAAAAACTTAATAAATTATCAGGTATTTTAAAACGAAGACAATCTGTTCGAGTGGAATTTCAAATTGGCTTGTCAGAGATATTTTTCAAAAACGTTTCAGCTGTAACAATAATCATACGATTCATATTTATTTTTTCACATATTGTTTGTATTGTCAAAGAGTGCCCTATAGAGAGAAAATTTAAAAAAAAAATTTTAATCACAGAGAAATAAAATATTAAAAAAAAAATTCAAACCCAGGTACACATTGACATGTTTTTTTACTGGTATTTACAGATTCTAAAGTCATTTTTTATTTTTCTTAGGAATAATGAGGTATTTGTCTATTCATTTGTGTGTTTTATATATACTTATATCCATTTAATAATTTAATAGGAATTTTCAAAGTTTGCCCTCATTACGGCTCGCGCAGAGTTGTTTTGATCATTTGTATTGAAAATTTAAAAATGGAACGTGATGCGCGTCTACACCATTAAAACACAAACATACATTATTTTTTTCATCTCATTATTTGGGTTGGGGGTAACTGAAAATTAATTTCATTATTTACTTACCCTCAATAAATACTGTTTATTTAGTAACCTGACACATATTTACGTACAAATAAATTTAATAAGTAGATTTTACACATACTTGCTCGTAAAGTGAGACCTAATACATCGCTTTTAGGGCTATATATAACTAGTGGCTCCGTGAGCTGTAGACCTCGCGTTAATAAGTAGCTCAAATTGTATGTTTATTAAAAACAAATAACACAGAATAGTTCAAAAACTAGTTATCCTGGTTTCATTCATATGTCATGGTCACCCTTAAGAGCGATTTGTTAAGGAATATCGAAAAGTATTTTTTTCCAAATACCGAACATACACAACGTTGATCTGTACATTATGTATTGAGTGAACATTTATACTAAATGTTAGTGTCTTTGGTTTTTGTTTACTATGTGATCTCAGGAGGTACAGTCAATCATGTATTATGCAAAACGTCAGGATTGAGGAGCCAAATAAAATGCGTTTATTTACTAAATTTACTCTGTTTTACTACTTTGTCCATATGCTACAAATTTGAACAGACTTACTACCGAATGTTTTTTGGAGAGGAATATAAATTAACTAATTACTTTCATGAAAATTCACGTTCTTATGTATAGATTGAGGAGCCACATTAAAAATATTGTATATTCTTGAATATCAACGGTACTGGACTCAGATATTTAGTAGGCGCTATACACAATTGCTACTAAATGATGCAATATTTTTCAAAAATATTCATATAATATTTTCCATGTTTCATGTGGCTCCTCAATTCAGATGTTTAGATTGAGGAGCCACTTTTACATTAATATAATTTTGGGTATATTTGACTACAAATTTCAGGATTTGGGCTACAAAATTATTTGATTTCCTACTAAATAAGGGGTTAAATTTCCTTTTAAAATCTGAAGTGGCTCCTCAATCCATATGGACATAGAAAAAAATAATTCTAATAAGTAGGTAGGTAGGTATCTACTTAACCATTTCGATCGGTTTCGTAAAAATAAGTTTTTTTTTCATATTTCGTAAGTTCGATTCCGGGTTAAAGAAGGCGATTTTTCTAAAATCTTTGAATGCAGTTCCGAATAATTTTGAAATCCAATGAAGTCTTTCAATTTTTAAGGTAGGTAGGTACTTATTCCCTCCGTGTGCAAAGTTTTGGGACAACCTGTATACTCGGGGCCTTCAGTAACAATAAATGTAAGAAAAACTCACCAATTATTTTCTAATACCAGCCGCAAAAGTCCTTCCCACCGATGCGTAGTTATTAGGTACTTATACACTAACACTTTACAAACACACTTTTTCTGCAGATATTTTTCAAAAGTTCTTTTCCTGTTACTAACAGCCTACAGGCCTCACAACACTTAACCGCCGTCTTATTCTTGTTTAAACTGATAAAAAATAGTTTTCGCCAAGTTTAATATAATCCTGAAATTAGGTCAAACATATTTACAACAAACTTTTAATCAATAACAACAACTTTCACAAAAATCAACATCGAAATCAATAAAAACAAATTTTATTATTTTTTTACGACCAATTTTATTTTATTTATAGTATTCTAATTTGGGTCAATTTCAGTTTATTTAAGTTTCAAGTTTGACCATAAAGCTGACAAGTGTTTTGAGGCAGAAACTTATAAAAAGATAATCAATACCTATTAAGACAATAGCTAGTTGGGTACCTACTTGTAAGTAGGTATTTTAATATTTTGTATTTTTTTTTATATATTTTTTGAACTTTGTTATTCGCCGCTCACGATCACGACTGACACTGCAGAAAGACACCGAGTAAGTAAATAGTGTGCAAGTAATTTTATTTACTTATAGGTAAGTATCTATACTCGTATTGAATGACCACTTGCGAAAACTAACATAGCGAACTTCAAAGATCCGGGATCTATAAGTCACATTTGTCAGTAAACTGGTGACGAACTTCGCCTAGTGGAAAATGGTTTTGACATTCGAAAACGTTTATACGTAGCGATTCTACCTTCTACGCCAAAGGTCCCGGGTTCGAATCCTGGTTCGGGATGATGTAGTGTGATTAGCACAGGCATTTATTTCCGAGTCATGGATGTTACCTACTCTACACAGTAAATTTTTAAGTATATCTAAAAATTACATGGGGTTTTCAGACCACGTAATTGAACAACTTTTACTATGGGGCCAACCACGAAATCGCGATGAAAAAATCAGCTGTTCCATACATTATAGTTGAGTCGATGTTGTACTTTTCTATGGAACAGCAGATTTTTTTTTCGCGATTTCGTGGTTGGCTCCATGTTAAAAGTTATTCATTTACGTGGTCTGAAATCCCCTATTTCATTTTTAGATATAGTTAAAAATTTACCGTGTATACCAGCGGAGCCCGAATGGTGTTCCGCGGAACCCCAGGGGTTCCGTAAGAGGCTCTCGGTGGTTCTGCGAAAATTCAAGAGTTAATATATTTTGTTCTAACTAAATACCTATGTAAATATTTTTATTTATATTTATATTTATATTTTATTTATCATAATTAAACGGGCTTATGCCCAATTACATAATTATGCTTACTAATCAAAATTAACAATATCACATTGAGATAGAAATAATTTCGCATCGTCAACAAATACATCGAAATCAGGGTAAGCTGACAAGAGTGTGTGTGAGTATCTTAAAAAAAAACCGGCCAAGTGCGTGTCGGGCCACGCGCCATAGGGTTCCGTAGTTACCTTATAGTTTATACCATACCATATTTAATACCACCTAACTATAATTTTTCGTCTGTAAAAATAACTTTGTTTTTCACAGTGTTGGTATGAATGACAAAGTTATATTTGCGGTTTTAGAAAATGTGCTATATCTCAAAAACTAATTACTATATCTCGTTCAAACCAATTTTGGTTGAAAGTTTTTATTAAGGTCTACAGCATATATTTTTTTTAGATTTTTCACTCTCTTATTTCAAAAGTTAAAGGGGGGGGGACACACATTTTACCACTTTGGCGGTAAATATCTTTCAAACGGTTGACTTTGAGAAAAAGTTGTCTTAGAAACCTTAATGTCATTTTTAAAGACCTATCTATAGACACCCAACACGTGTTGGTTAGAAGAAAAAATTTTTTTTCAGTTTCAGTTCCATGTATGGGGAGCCCCCCCTTAATCTTTTATTTTTCTTATTTTTGTATTAAATTCGTTAAGCGGTTAACAGATTACATATCCCTACCAAGTTTCAACTGTGTAGTCTTAATACTTTCGGAATAAAGTGGCTGTGACATACGGACAGACAGACAGACAGACAGACAGACATGACGAATCTATAAGGGTTCCGTTTTTTGCCATTTAGGCTACGGAACCCTAAAAAGGCCTTTTAAATTCAAACTATTACTTACAAGATGTGAACACCAAGCCAAAAAGCCTCAGTATGGTGTGATATCACGTATGAGTTAGCGTTCCGCAAAAAAACGGCGAATCAAAAAGGGTTCCGTACCCAAAAAATCGGGAACCTCTGCTCTATACGACATTACGTTATTTAGTATCCAATTACCCATATTAGTTTGGGATTAATGGCCGAATACTCAAACGCTAATTAACTTTGAGGGGCTCTCAAACGTCGTCCTGTCGCATTAAATGTCAAAGATATGACAAAGACAGCATGCTGTTTGAGAGCCGCTCAAAGTTAAGTAGCGTTTGAGTATTCGGCCGTAAGACTAAGTAATAGTACGAGAGGTCGTGAAAATTACTACAAGAGTTATCTCAAGGTCCTTGTCTCAATATGATAGAGTGTTTAGGGTGTACATGAGTCAGCACCTACTCCCAGCGCCAGAAAGTGGAAGTGGAACACCTGGCGTCAGCACGCTTCCAAACATGTAGAATTTCGACATGCTCTACAAGAGTAGGGTTTTTTTTTTTTTTTTTATTATATTTTGCAACTTCTCCCTAGACATGGGGGTCCAGGTCTTTATTTTACTACTTTTCTTCTTTTTACACTCTTATTTTTTCTTTCTTTTTCTTTTTTTACAATATCTTAATTCTAATACATTTCTTTCTTACATATTTACTGTTCTTAATATCTAATTGTTTATTTTACAATATTGCGTGTCTTAATATTTATTATATGTTTTGGCATTTACAATGTTTTCTATTCTGTCTTATGTCTTGTTTCTTTCATTTACTATTTTTATAATTTTCTTTGCAAATTCAATTAATTTATCTCTTTCTTTACTGTCTCTCATTATATCCTTTAGGGTGTCTTTGAGAGTAGGGTTACCATCCGTCCGGATTAGTCCGGACATGTCCGGACTTTTAGACTATTGTCCGTACTTTGTCCGGCTTCGTAATTTGCCCGGCTTTTTAAATTGGGCGGTGTAATACTAGTTAAAAAACATACATAGCAGTAGTATTCGTAAGAGAAGTTCCAAAATGTATGAAGTCTAGGTCTGTCTGTGAAAATGTCAGCACTTTTATTAAAATGTCCGGCTTTTTGTCAGGACTTCCCAAATTTTGAAATGGTAACCCTATACAAGAGTTATCTCAACGTTCAAATTTGGCAGAATGGTAGAGAATAGCACAAAAAAAGTAAGACGGCACTCAGACCGCAGTGTCATGGAATATGCCGAGTCAGCACGCCACGTAAGTTGTATGAATTTCGAGGTCGGTACAAGAGCTATCTCAAGGCCTGACTCGGCATGTTCCATGACACTGCGGTCTGACTGCAGTCTTATTTTTTTTTGTGCTATTCTCTACCATTCTGCCAAATTTGAACGTTGAGATAACTCTTGTAGAGCATGTCGAAATGCTACATGTTTGGAAGCGTGCTGACGCCAGGTGTTCCACTTCCTGGCGCTGGGAGTAGGTGCTGACTCATGTACACCCTAAACACTCTATCATATTGAGACAAGGACCTTGAGATAACTCTTGCAGTATTTTTTGCGAGCTCTTTTTGAACGTTGAGATAACTCTTGTAGAGCATGTCGAAATGCTACATGTTTGGAAGCGTGCTGACGCCAGGTGTTCCACTTCCTGGCGCTGGGAGTAGGTGCTGACTCATGTACACCCTAAACACTCTATCATATTGAGACAAGGACCTTGAGATAACTCTTGCAGTATTTTTTGCGAGCTCTTTCTCTATAACTGTTGTGAGTTGTCGGGTATATATTTTTTTACTTATCAAATGTTATATTAACGTCATTGCAAATCATTGCCATTATTTAGCGAAGTTCGTTGACGCTTCAAAATGTGAAAAATTAAAGTTCAAGAGTTGCCATCATCAATTTATTGACGTACCACACACAGATACAAATGGATAAAAACGCACAATATATCAGGAGATGTATCCATAGATAAAGGTACAGTACATTCATTTACTTCGGTTGGAGGCAGTCGGTGCGACTTTAACAATCTATTGTTAATAATATAAAAGCTTTTAAAAAACTACTAAAGTCCCATTTCCTATTTCAAAACAAATAATAAAAACGAAATAAAATAATTTTAAATCTCTGGTACTTTTCTCTCTGTTTGTCCGCTTGCCACATCTAGTCACTGCCGATCTATGTATTGTTTATGCAATGACGAGAACGTAGCCTTGTTTGCCCTGTCATGATGGTACGTGCGTACGATAAGTTGACTACCCCCGATGTTGAATAATTATTGTGATCAATTTTTTGTATTAATGAATTACTGTGTTTTAAAGTGTTCGTGCGACAAAATAATGTTACTTTCTTTTGTAAGTATTAACTAATTTTTCTCATTTAAGTGAATGTATAATTCTTTTGGGAAATAAATCTTTAACCACAATAATAGAAGAATAAAATTGAATATGTACAATCGGCAACTCATGTGCTTTACCATACTGCTGAAAAAATCATGTGCGCGCTTATTGACACTGCACGAAATAAACGTATTGTGAAAAAAGAAAGGAAATTCATTAATTGGGTGACTGGAAATAATTATAGGCGACTGTTAATGGGATATTTAAATACTAAACCGGGCAGCAATTTATTTTTTGGACGACAAAATAACTAAACCGACGACAAGCAGTGGATTACAAAACCTAAAAACGTGTGACTACATGTGGGTGACAAATAATCGAAATGGGTAACTAAAATACTGAGTGGGCAACTATTATACCAAGTAGGTAACTATATAACTGATTTAAGCTACCCAACATGGTATTTTAACACGTTTTTATTAGATTGCTTACTTGTTTGTTTGTTTTTTGTCATCTCGATTAGGATAATAGTCACCTTTTTTATAAGTAAAATATATGCCAAATTTTAAATGTTTTGTGTGCCTTAAGGTAATTTGTAGTATTTTGTCCCCAAATAGTAATTTGGTCGCCCGTTCTGAATAACTAGTTACTCAATTTGTATTTTAAAGTCACCAATTGTCAATATCTGTAGTCGCCCTCGCTCCGTCGCCCATTTAGTATTTCAGTACGCTGTATTCAGTATTCTTGATACCCAAAATAGAAATTTATTGTTATCCGATTAAAGAGTACCCAAAAAAATAGCTTACTCCGTAAAACAATATATGCAATATGCACCGCCCGCCCGCCCGCAAAAAAATGCACATGCACACCACAAAATATCAGTGCACAATACCTGCATTTAGCAAGACAGCAACACACCTTGCACCTTCACCAATTAGACCACTCTACACGACACGTGTTTCACCCCAAGCCGGAGCATTCTCAGGAGTTAAATCATGTCACGATCTAACTACAGGTTGGGGCAAAACACGTGTAAAGTGGTCTAATTGGTGAAGGTGCAAGGTCTGTTGCCGTCTTATTTGCAGGTATTGTGCACTGATATTTTGTGGTGTGCATGTGCATTTTTTGCGAAAGTAAGCAACATTTATTTCTTTTTCCAAAATGGTTTGGGACTTCCGCCATGTGACGCATGATTCAATTAAATAACTAAACGAAACGTAGTGAGGGCGCGGCGTGCAAGCGATCTTAACCTTAGGAGTGGTAAAGCGGAAGTGTCGTCTATAGTACCTACTCAATGTTTATTGCAAAAAGGCTTTTATTTTGATGTCGCAATGAAATTAAATGAAGATATTATTTTCTCCAAGCTGAAAAAACATTAAGTTATGCCGAAGCAAGATCAAAATTTTCTTTTAAGGATCGCTTTTCCATACGAGCGGAAACAAAACAAGCTATGCATGGTATCACTTTGCCATATGAGCGGAAAAGCGGACTGTGCACCAACTGCCTCGCAACTTTTCCGGATAATTTACAATATTATACATATACAATGGCATACACGAAAATTTATACTTTAAGTTATACATACAATCTAAAATTACATAATCTAAAAATTTGGTGTTCTTGTTTCCGTTAAGTTAGCTTACAATTAGATAATATACCTATATACAATAGTAAGTATTAAAAAACAATTTTATTTTGTATAAACTCTGTTGCACAATTTACAACATATATTATTTTATATATTTTGCATAAATAAAATACACTGCAACCTACAGTATAAAATTATAACTCATTTTTAGAAACATCAATTCGTCGACAATACATTTGTATGTACAACATACATACATACATACATAACCACTATTCTTGCTATATGTATAGCCATAGATATTTTGTTTACAATGTTAAAATATTTATCAATAGTTTGTTTTGTTTTAGTTCCAATTCCACCAAAAAAAATCCATAGAACATGGAAATTTCATTAAAAACATGTTTAAATAAAAAATAAATAATAAAAAGACATTTATTTCATCACACAACAACATAACAAACAACATAAACATTATAATTATAAACTGCTTGGAGTGTGTGATCTGGAGCCTAAACTAGGGCGACCCTGTATTTCAGGTCTCCAGGTCCTCACCCGCGGATCACCTAAGTATATTTGATTAATATAGTAGGAGGTAGTCTTAATAATAATAGTTTATTTAAGTGTGTGTGCATGTGTGTGTGTGTGTGTGTGTGTGTGTGTGTGTGTGTGTGTGTGTGTGTGTGTGTGTGTGTGTGTGTGTGTGTGTGCGCGCACGCGCACGCGCGCTGCGTGTGTGTGTGTGTGTGTGTGTGTGTGTGTGTGCGAGAGGGAATAATTGTGTGAGCTAGTGTTTTATGGTTCTAGTATTTTATTAAGTTAAGTAAATTGTTGTATGAAGTAATTTTAACAAGTTGCATGATGTAGAAGTAGACTATTGCAGGATTTCTAGTAAAGATTCTGTTTCATTGTAGTTAATTTTTAGCAGCCAATTTCGAATAACAGCTTTACACTCATATCTTGTTTTACTGTATATATTTAAATGTTTATTAAGTTTATTGTACAAATAAGGTGCTAGGAATTCGTAGTGCCTCCGGAAGAAAGCTGTATTGTGTGTTAGTGTTTTGCATACGTTGTCTGATCTGCGTTTAGAATGGATGAATGACGCATCATAACTAAGGGTACAATGTTTGTGAAGTGTGACATTGAGTATGAATAATTGCCTAATAGTAAGAACTTCACAGTCCTGGTACAATTTTTCAGTTGGGTATAGGAACGGTTTCTTCGTCATAACTTTGAGAACCGATCTTTGTACACGTTCGATTTTAATCATCTTTGTTTTGCATGCACCGCCCCATGCAGAAATGCAGTAACTGAGTGTTGATTGTGCCAGTGCTAGATAAACGGACTTAATCAGTTTTGGTTCAAGAACATTACGAAGCATTTTAAAGATCCATATTAACTTGCGTGTGCGAGATGACAATGAAGCAATTTGCTCATTCCACGAAAGGGTTTCGTCAATTTGAACACCTAGGTATTTTATGTGACTCACTTTATCCAAGCACAGGCAGCTACAAGTGTACAAATCCGCACAAGAATTAGAGGTGTGAAGTTTTAAAGTAAAATCGGAAGTTGGTAAGTATTCCTTTTTTATACTGAAGGCTACGTATTTTGACTTTTGGACATTGAGAGTTAAAAGATTTGTGTGTAACCATGAGGATACGTGAGCCAAGCCTTTTTCTGCATATTTTTTCACTTCACCCCAAGTCTTTCCTTTGAATATAAGAGCGGTGTCGTCTGCGTAGGAGAAGACACTGCCATTGGGAGGTTTGTAATTACACAGGTCGTTTATGTAGATAAGAAACAGGCTTGGCCCTAGTACACTGCCTTGTGGAACTCCACAAGTAATGGGAAGCTCCGAGCTGTACAGATCACCAATTTTTACTGTCTGACTTCTGTTAGTCAGAAAGCTATGGAGTAGTTTTAACGGAACACCTCTGATTCCAATAGATTCCAGTTTTTGAGGTAAGATGGACTAATATGGTTTAATAGTGATGTTTCAATGAGGACTTTTCAAAATGATAAAAAACTGTAAGTTCGATAGATGGCGTTGATAAAAATGTATGCGTCAATGTAATTTTTTTTACTCAGCTTCGCAGAGTACTCAAGTAGGCAGGCAGATGTAACCCTAAAATGTTTCTCTTTGGGCAGATGTCAGCCAGCGAGCGCTTACTTGCCTCTTTGGTACAGGCCGTTTATTTTTAAAAGCCAATTTTGACACTTCTTTTTTCATCAACGACATCTAGTGAGGCAAATAGTTACCGTTTTTATTTTTTAAATGTCACTTTGAAAAGCCCTTATTAACTCATCCATAGATAAATCAACTCGTAAATAGTTTATGGTGTTACAACTCTGGGCTTATACACACATCAACTTTGTGTAGGGATACCAGGTGCTATTTTTATACAAACGAGGTAACTTTGAAGCCTTGGTTTCCTGCCAGGGATGTACTGTGCTGTGATCTGATGACGGCTATCCAGGGAGTGAGTAGAGGAGATTCAGATCGCTATACACACCCAACTGATCTGACCAGCATTCTAAAAACGTAATGGACATGTTTAAAAAAAACCGCGAAAATAGCATGAAAATGTATGGAAATCTTCAAACAGAACTCTGACCCATTAATCTTTTAGAATGCTGATCAGATCAGTTGGGTGTGAATAGCGATCTGAATCTCCACCATTCACTCCCTGGATGGCCATCATCAGATCACACCACGGTACATCCCTGGCAAAAACCAAGGCTTCAAAGTTACCTCGTTTGTATGAAAATAACACCTGTATCCCTAGACAAAGTTGATGTGTATAGTTTATGGTGCTATAACTCTGGGCTTATATTTCTGCACATTATTTATCCATTAAAAACTACTAAGATATCTTAAATAATTACTCCAACAGAATAAATAATACAATCATATCTATGTACACGTTTCTAAAGACCTTGAATGAAGTCGTCGTCATAAAAAAGCAACGCCAAGGAAACGTCATAATGCAAATTATCATTTGTTTACTAATTTTTATCGTCAACATGATTTGTTTACTTTTGTTATTACTGTATAAGGTATGTGTTTTACGCCCTTGATAACTTTGTTAAGTTTGTTAAGACTTCTTAAATGTTTGAATCTATAATTAGCTTGTGATGTTACAGGATGAGATAGGCAATCTTTTAAAACATGGGTTCCCAACCAGTGGGGAACGCCCCCCGGGGGCGTAGAGCTATCCAAAAGGGGGCGCGACCAGCGGCTCCAGGGGGCTGATTACGTACTTCTTTTTTTTGCTAACAATTCTCAATTGAAACCGCAGTCACATTGCTGCTTTAAGTGAGTGTTGTCACATAAGTTCTTGCTAAAGCATCAATGTAACTGCGATTTCTGACGAAGTGCACCTCTTGTGTTTTTAAATTTTAATAAAAATACACACATCTACCTACTTTATATTTTCATCGTTTTCTTAGTATGATCGTTGTCGAGGGAGGGGGGAGGGGGGGTAAGTTCTTTAACATACCGTTGCGTGGGGCGTACAGAGTAAAAGGTTGGGAACCCCTGTTTTTAACTAATCGCCTCAAGCCCGATTAACACAGTTCCGGCGCAGTACCGCCACCGTGATAATTATTCTCTCATACATCCTATTTCCTTACTAATATTAATGTAAACTAGCTTCTGCCCGCGACTTCGTCCGCGTGGACATTCGAGAAAACCCTTAGGGAACCTTTAACCAGGATAAACAGTATTCTATGTTTTAATTTCATCAAATCAGATCAGCCGTTTTTTACGTGATTAGGCGAGTCCCTACTAAGTGCGCTGCCCTGCCTTTTCCTCTCATACAATTTCATCCCCTATTTTAACCCCTTCAACCCTTATTTCACGATAAAAGGTAGCCTATGTCCTTTCCAAGGGTGTCGCCAGGGGTGGGCAGGGGGGGCCACTGCCCCCCCCCCCCCCCCCCCCTAGAGGTTAAAAAATCTATCCAACTGCAAATAACCAAAGTCCTCAGGCCGTGCAATTGACTTGCTTTTCCGATAAATCCTGCCTCATCTGCTCTCAAAACTTGGATAAATTCACTAGGTGCTCTTGACTTGACTATACCCACCTACAATTCGTATTTTTCTCATCGTATTTAATATTAACTTGCCCCCCTGGGCCGGCGACGCCCTTAGTCCTTTCTCAAGCGTAGAACTCTATCACTGTACCAAATTTCATCAAAATCGGTTCAGTAGTTTAGACGTGAAAGCGTAACAGATAGTTACTTTCGCATTTATAATATTAGTATGGATGAAAGTCCGTTTGTTTGTTTGTTACGCCTTCACATTTTATTGAATCGATCATCATGAAATTTTACATACACGTTGTCAGGGGTACAGAGAAGGACATATGGTACTTTTCATCCCGAAAAAAAGTATTGTTCCCGAGGGATAGAAAAAAAAAACTTTCCACGCAGACGAAGTCTTAGGCGGTCGCTAGTTCTATAGGAACACGCTTCTCTGACACTGAGAGCAGTGTCTCGTCACCAAAGTACTTGTTGTATGGTCTGTGCTCGTCACTGACACTGACGGGTGTGAACGTATTAGAGAAAGTATGAAAGAATGATGAGGGCTTTTCAAAATGACAAAAAACTGTAGGCTCGGATAGATGGTGTTGATAAAAATGTATGTGTCAAGTCAATGTAATTTTTTTGAAGTGAAAACTTCTTTAGCGGCGTTGTACGCTTTTATGTAATGGGGAAAAATTTTTAAACTCGCGTCAGTCAGGATCACGTGACCCTGATCGAAAATTCGTAAGACGGATGTGACGGATAGAGTAGACAGCCGGCGGCGGAAGTATCCCACTCTCTTTCTACGGGGCGCGGCGAAAATGGCGGCGCGTCATTTCAAGACGTAAACACTTGTGTCACCATAGCGACGCGCTAATTTTTTAATTCAATGTCAAAACTCTAGATTTTCTGTCAAGCTATGGATAAGAATTTCGTACAATACTGTTCTGTATTGGTAAATTCAAATGCAGAGTAAATTCGTAAGACGGTAATTCGTGCAAAATTATTCCCTAACCATTCCAAAATATCAAAAATGCACAACGTTAATATTCAAGTTTTCACTTCTGCCGGCTCTCCCGGAGTGCAACCCGAATTTTTTACTAAGCTTCGAAGAGTACACAGGCAGGTTAGGTTTTTAGTTTAAAAGATTGCCAATGACTTCGATTACGCCTACAATGGGGTTGGCAACGCAAAGCTAATTGTAGATGTCGCTGCGTACGCTTGTTCCTAACACAGTAGACATTCAGTACAAAATCTATGGGAAAATAGGTATTTATTTTGTGGTTTTTTTTTACCAAAATGAATATAAAAGACTATTCTATATTCTATAATGCAAATGCCGGAATAAAAAGCCAAATTAAGACGTTTTTGTTCTTACATAATTTATCCATTTTTACTATATCCAGATTTTTCGGAAATTAGTAAGTGCCAACATTTTTAAAGCTTATTACACAGAATTTAATCATTTTAAAGCTTAAAAAAACGTTTTTTTTTTAAGTAAAAGTCCTTTGTTTTCATAGTTCTCGTGGAACAAGCGTACGCAGCGCCATTTTGACAGTTGCCTTCCCCATTAGAATAAAAATATGACTATCTGTGCACTCTAAGTATTACGCAAAAAGCATATATTTTAATACACATTTTTGTCGCATCACTAAACTGTATTCCAGGGGCCTATTTATTTAAAACATTACATTAATTGTCACCTGTCATGACAATTTTATATTCATTGCGTCAAGCAATTTGAAAATAGAACAAATCACTCATAGCTACACCGCAATGTAAACCAAATTGTCATGACAATTGACAAATTGTCACGTTATTAAATAGGGCCTAGAAAAAACTACTTAATTTTGATTTACATATCGTAAGAAATAAATTATAAACAAAATATTTTTTTCCAAGTAACATAAATTCATTATTATGGAGGCATATGATATTATATTATTATAAAATAACTTCTGCTGCCTGCCATCTATCGGAAAAGACAAGACTTTTTGCATAAAAGTGACGTTGGTTATCAGAATGACGTCACAAAATGGCACTTGTCCAGTCCTTTTCTTATTCTAATTGCATAGTATTTTTTTAGTAATAAACTAAAGAGTTGTGTATTAGTTTCGCATCGACATTTTTCGGGAATCAACAATTTTCAATGTTGAGTATATAATAATTTTATATGATTTATTCTAACATATACAAGTTAATATTTACTACCACAAAAATTGTGCAAAGAATAATATACAATTGTCACTCAAATCACAAAGTTGTATGTACACACAGCAGCACAGAGATATACAATATTATGTCGAATTTCCTCAATCAAAACTTTAGGGTGCCTGCATAACAAAGTAGGTTACAGATCGGTACTGGTCGGTACAGGTCTGTACCGATCGGTAAAGGTAAAGTAGCCCCATACTTTTCGACCGCATAAAGAAAACAAGTTGTTGGTACCGGTTTGCGCATACATTCGCGGCGCAAACCGGTGCCAACATATCAGGACCGGAAAATCTGTATGTTCACATCCATACTCGGTAACTTTTTTATCACCCAGGAAAACTTCAGCCCCCTAGCATGACCACCGAAACACGATATAGAGGGCTTGAAACCGGTTCAAAATTAACCGGTATTATAATGGTTAAATCGGTTTTTTTGAAAAATTCCGCCCCGGTGCGGAATCATATAGGAGCGATACTTTGAACTTAAATAAGCAGGTTTATTCTAGCGATCGCTTGGGCAGTCATATCATAGGGGATTCCCCTGTAATCAAACAAAACGAAATGGATTGCCAGTTCAAATCGGGAGAAATTCCTTATATTCTCAGAAATTGTGAAAAAATCTTTACATTTCAGTTTTATATATATATTTGGTAGGAGAAGCTCCATATCGGTAGAAACACCGAAAATCGGTAGGTTCGAGACCGCTGCGCAGATTTCACGAACTTCAATTCGTTGTCCTGAGCGAAAAGTTTAACCGGTTAATGAAAAATACCCATATTTTTCCAAACCAGTTTAAAAACCGGTTCAGAGGAACAGAACCTTTTTCAAAAATATACACCCATAATTTCGTCGAACTGGTTTAGAAAAAATATCGGTTTCCAAGTACAGAATTAATGGCTAAACCAGAACATGGTAGATAGGGGCCATCAAACTGAACAACATTTACTATGGGACCAACCCTGAAATCGCGAAAAAAAACCGCTGTTTCATACAAAAATTAATAACGAAAATATGAAAATGTATGAAACAGCTGATTTTGTTCGCGATTTCAGAGATTGTCCCATAGTAAAAGTTGTTCAGTTTGATGGTCCCTTTCTACCCTATTCTGGTTTAGCCATTAATTCTGTTGTATATCGCGTGATATAGCGTTTTATCGACACTCAACTGTCAAAATCCATTGTCTTTTGACAGTTAAACGTTATAATCGCTATACCATATCGCATTTCGGTGGTCATGCTAGGGGGATGGGTCAATTCCTATCTCAATATTAAGTAGGATACAAAAAAATTCAATGAAATTTATTTAATTTGAATCAGAATCTTAAAAACAACATTAATTGCAATAAAAATATCAAATCGATTTTAAATTTGACAAATAAAGATGTAATTTTTGTCCTACTAATAAAATACAGATGGAATTTTAATAACTATAGGTACTCAAGATTATATGTCACATTTGCAAGTGGGTGTTAATGAAACGTGTGTTAAAAACATAGCAATTTCAACTTTATTTTCAATAAATAAAGTTCAATATGTGAAGAAATATCTAATTTTGAGGTATCTTAATTTAGTTGCCGACTGTGTAGTACATAAAACTATAATACTCTTTAAAATAAATAATATATTTTAAAAATGTTCTTAAGCTACTTTTATCAGGAATTTTAAATATTTATAAAGAACTTTTAATATATCCAAAAATCTATGTTAGATTATTTTATTTTATACAATAACTTTAAAAATACATTACCTTGACATCTTTCAATGGGTGCATTCTGCCAAACAAATCTCTAAGTCATCGATCGTTATAGAGTACATTTTAACCATGGAAAGTAATAGTATATTATGATATAAGTGCGGTAAGTTGAAAATTACAGCCGAGGCGATATTGCTAGCCCGAGCCGTAGGCGAGGGTTAGAAGAAAGCAGAGGCTGTAATTATAAAAGCGCACGTATGTCATACGACGTTTTATAACATATTTGCGAGGAAATAAATAAAACTCGGACTTTGCACCTTTGCTTGTTTTCCATATGATTAAATTTTGATACGCTTGTAAGTATCTTATCGGTCAATTTTTCGGGCAAGAGGCCTAGAATAGCCTTTTTCGCTGCCTCTGAGACTTCTGGCGGTGTTGAATTCATAAAGTCATCACTACTTGACGACATTTTCAAATAAAAACAATACAGCAAAAAAACTAAATTAGCAATGCGCGCGCATCAGCGCTTTTTTTAAGGCAAAGGCATAAAAAACAGCCAGTATTACTAATAAAGTAAATTAATATTTTTGTGTTTTTGTTACAGATAAATGGTTGTAATTTATTGTCAACATTAATTAAATTAAATAATTAAATGTTAATTTATTATATTTTATCTCCCAAAGTTAATTTTATTCATAAAATGTTGACCTCTTTTCTGATATAAAAACTCTTTGCTAAGATTTAAAAAAGTACCGTTCGTTTTAGACTAAGCATCTTGATAAACCGTGCGGTAATGTAAAGTAAAACGCACGGTTTATCAAGGAAACCGTGCGTTTTACTTTACATTACCGCACAAGTTCGTAATGAGATACAATACGATATTGAAATTGGTGTAATAAGAGAGCCTTTACGAGCAAATATGTTATAAAATATTTAACATTCCATACAAATTACTTTCCATGGTTAATATTTACTCTATGGCGATCGATGACTCAGATATTTGTCTGGCAGAATGCACCCAATATTCGCTGCCATCGCAGTGTTGCCAGTTTATCAGAAAACGTGTTTAGTAGCTTTTTAATAAAAAAAATACTACAAATATAATAGTGTATAATATTTACAGAAAATGTTTATATCAAAAAGTCAATCAAGGTAATGTATGTTTATACAATAATTTGTGCATTCGCTTCTCGAAGCAAAATAAGTACAAACATGTATGTGGCACAGTATCCAACGTGTTACAAATTAACCCCTAATGCCGAATATGGTAGATAGGGACCATCAGACTGAACAACTTTTACTATGGGATCAAATCTGAAATCCCGAAAAAAGCCACTGTTTCATACAAAAATTAATAACGAAAATATGAAATGTATCAAACAGCAGATTTTTTCCGCAATTTCAGAGTTGGTCCCAAAGTAAAAGTTATTCAGTTTGATGGTCCCTATCCACCATATTCGGCATTAGGTGTTATTTTGTAGCATAGATTTAATACCTAAATAGGATAGTGTACTGGGTTCAAAATGAACTGTATTTTGTTGTATTACGGTTCATTATACCACACACCTATGAGCGTAAATTAAAAAAAAACAATAATATTTTTCTATAATAGCAATTTCGCTAGCAGTGTTGCCAACATTTTGTGTATAGGAGTTGTGCTTAGACATTATGCACTAATTTTAAACAGAATTTATCGCGACAAGATATTTGCATGTAGTTTGTATGAATTTTATTTGACTAAATTATTTCTTTTAGGCTTAAGACACAAAGTGAACTGCCTTTAAAGTCGCATTACTAATTTCCCAGCAAAAATGTAAACAAAGAAACGTCACTGTCAGATTGACAAACTGACCCTGATAGTCACATTTTCAGATATTGAAAACCTTTGGTCACCTTTATAACTTTTTAATTTGTTTATTATATTTTGAGTCATAATAAATATAATGCCATCCAGGGTAATTTTAAAGTAGGATGGTAATTAGAAATTTTATCTTTATAACCTATCATAATTTTTGATGTTAAAAGTTCTTGAAACGAACTGATAAGAAAACTTTACTTAGATATTGACTGTATGTAAACTATCAAAAATACGTAGCATCTTCGCCTGTTATCCCCCAAATACCAAAAGACAAAATTGTTTCTTTACTACTACAGATAAGTACTACTCGTAAAATATTTTTTTATTAAATTTTATAAAATGACCAAATGTTGAAGTGTACGGTTTGCAGTTGATGTGTGCACAGCATCACAAAAAAGTTTTCTACGATAAAACTGTTATTAAGAAATATTAAATTATATTACTGTTTTTGCCGCAAAACTCATGATTCAGAATATTTATTTTATCTATTTTTATTAGGTTTGTGAAAGTGTATTTATTTCTTGACTTAGCAATATACTATTTCTTTTTGTGTTGTTTTGTTCTGGCAACACTAGACTAGTAATGCGACTATAGTATATATTGTCAAAGTAATTTCATTAAATCTGCTACAAAATAAATCATTTGGAGCTTAATTCCTCTAATATACATTCTGTTGTTTGGCGCTTGTGCCCTAAGTCCTATCAGTTAAGTCTAGTTTCACTTAATTTTTCGCTTGTGGCAGAAGTGCAAGTTGACAGATCACATTACGTCATTGTCTTGTCGCGATACTGTTTTAGCCAAAATTTCAGTACACAACGTTTAAGTTAATTAATGAACCGAAAATGAGAAAACTTCGGACCATCAAAATGAACAACTTTTACTAGAGACCAACTCTGAAATCGCGACAAAAAACAGCTGAATCATACAAAAATTAATATCGAAAATATCAAAATGTATGAAACAGCTTATTTTTTCACGATTTCAGAGTTAGCCTCATAGTAAAAGTTGTTCAGTTATCCGGAGAAACAGTTTTCTCATTTTAGGTTCATTCATTAAAATGTTGTAGTGATGAATATTTGACTATTATGATAATTTTCTAATAGATTCCACCCACTCAATATTTTTAAAGGTTATTTATTCCAATTGTAAAAGTACCTAATTAAGTTTAAAGCACAGCAAAACACATTATCAACATAATTCACATTATATCTCTATTAAACAGCCAAAATCTACGCTCTTAAAATTTCAACTACTATATCAACCTAAAAACTGGTGTTAGATATCTATGGTACAACTCGAAAAGGATTTCGACGCAGATAGTCATTTTCGCAAATGGTCATCGCGAAAAATTTGGTCACTTTCGCAGAATGTCATTTTCAAAAATGGTCACTTTCGCAGAATGTCATTTTCGCAACTGGTCACTTTCGCAAAACGTCACTTTCGCTGAATGTCATTCACCATTTTTTCTCAAACTCACAATTTTAGAAAAAAAAAGAAAAAAAAATTTTGAATGACATTCTGCGAAAGTGACGTTTCGCGAAAGTTACCAGTTGCAAAAATGACATTCTGCGAAAGTGACCAAATTTTTAGCGATGACCATTTGCAAAAATGACGATCTGCGTGAAAACTTCGAAAAGCAAATTATTTTACTAAAATTTATTCTTACAATTCCGAAAACATACCCTGAACAGTTATTATAAATAAACAATTTCACTAAAAAAAGAAATTTCAATAATGTAAAATTATTATATCAAAACAGCTTGACTCTCATGTAGCTATAAAGTGGGTAAGCAAGCTTGTTCGAACAAGCATAGGACTTTATGAATCAATTCATATTGTTCTGAATTTTGTACCATTCCACCTCGGTTGAGCCTCATATTGCAGACTATACCGAGGACGTCAACTTTCTGTTCGTTCGTCAACTGCTTAATACCATTGAGTATAGCAATCAAGCAACCGGTTCTCCCGATTCCGGCCGAGCAATGTATGATCGTTGGGGGAGAATGCTGTTCCAATGAAAAATCTAACGGAGTACCCACATTCACTTTCACTTCACACGGAACGTTCTCCGCTTCCAACGGAGGGAAGATAAATTTAGAGTCCGGTTTAGGACTTTCACATTTGCACAAATCGACGCTCGCTTCGGTGTGAACGTCGAAATCGTATGTGGTGTCTTTCAAAACGTCTAAACTTAAATTCAGTAACGCATTTACGTCTTTGGGACACTTATGGTCCGCCCAATTGTGGAACCAATAGTGGTACACGATCACACTTTCACTATCACTGCCCGTTTTGTACGTCACGTTTAATTTTCTTATAGTGTAACCGTCTTTGTTCACCATACCACAATTTTTGATCACAAAACTGTTTTGGTCTTCGGTTTCTTCGTCTGGATTTTGGAAAGAGATCTCCTCGTTGATTTCTAAAGGGAAGTACTTCTCACATTTTTGTCGGTTATTTTCTATGAAGTTGGTAAGCATGACCACTTTCT
This sequence comes from Agriphila geniculea, assembly GCA_943789525.1. Classification (NCBI taxonomy): domain Eukaryota; kingdom Metazoa; phylum Arthropoda; class Insecta; order Lepidoptera; family Crambidae; genus Agriphila; species Agriphila geniculea. The sequence continues at coordinate 13,912,427 of OX038898.1, read as the reverse complement.
GTGTGGCTCGGGCTGTGGCCTGTGGGCTGTGATAGTCTATGTTATTTTGATACACCATCATCCAGAAGTCGTAGATGGTGTTCTGTAGGGGGCCCTGAGTCGCGATATAGCTGTTTTTGGAGTATTCATGCCCCTGGAAATTCAATAAATAAATATTAAACATTGCTCTGATCCTAAAGTTACTAAAACACTTGTGTTATGGAAATCTCAATTAAAACACCTGACCCCGAATTATTACGTAAGTCTGTTGCTAACAATTCTCGATTGAAATCGCAGTTGCATTGCTGGTTTAAGTAAGATAGTTGTTACATTGGTTCTAACTAAAGCAGCAATGTGCAGCAATGTAACTGCGATTTCTGTCAGAGTTGATTGCAACAATTTTACATTATCAGTGGGCTGGCCCCATTCTATATTATTATGTTTGAATGCTACGCTTACTAAAGCCACACCCCGGACACTCCATACAACCACGCCATTGTAAACAGATGACGTCAGATGACTTTTTGTACACGCGCAACTGTGTGTGTAAGTCTAGGGCTACCGTGCAGTTTGTATGTACTGTATGAACGGCGTTCAATTCATAATTCAAACTTTTTGGTAAATAAAGTTACGACACGCATTGATTTGAATATCAAAATAAGTTGACAGTTGACAAACATGACTAAAAAGTTACGATGCATTGCTCTGAATATCAAAATACACACATCAACTTTGTCTAGGGATACAGGTGTTATTTTCATACAAACGAGGTAACTTTGAAGCCTTGGTTTCCTGCCAGGGATGTACCGTGGTGTGATCTGATGACGGCTATCCAGGGAGTGAATGGAGGAGATGCAGATTGCTATACACACCAAACTGATCTGACCAGCATTCCAAAAACGTAAAGGACATGTTTAAAAAAACCGCGAAAATAGCATGAAAATGTATGGAAACTGAGAACTCTGACCCATTAATCTTTTAGAATGCTGATCAGATCAGTTGGGTGTGTATTACGATCTGAATCTCCTCCATTCACTCCCTGGATGGCCATCAGATTACAGCACGGTACATCCCTGGCAGAAAACCAAGGCTTCAAAGTTACCTCGTTTGTATGAAAATAATACCTGTATCCCTAGACAAAGTTGATGTGTATAAATTGACGTTGACAAACACGACTAAATGAGCACACGATTGGGCACACGAACTCGCGGGGTGGGGTGGGGTAATTAATTGTAGAGCGGGGCGGAGTGTCCTTTCTGTACGATAGTACTTAATCTATTGTGCTATAAAGCTTTGAAATAAACAGTAAACTATAAAATTAGGGACGTGCCGTAAATTTGTCAATTCCATACAATACATTAAAGTCTGTGATTTACATAAGTTCACGACATGTGATTTAATCGTCCATTGCTCATATTTAAGCTTTAAATGTAGCTTTAAATCGTATAGAATGTTGGCCATTTGAGTAGGGGCTGAGACGACATAGAATAGTTAATATTTCTAGATTGACCAAACCGGGGATCGAACCCCGGACTAGATGAAAACCGGTATATACCTATCAACCAGGGGGGTCAAGTCTGCTAATGTTTTCGTCAAAATCGTAGTTCAATGGTGTTCTAATGGTAAAGCTTTTTGACACAGTTCTTGTTTCTTAAACCCAAAATCAAGACGCAATAATGTTTCCGTTTCCTATATTTTTAAGTCAGATAAAAAACAGAGTTTTTAACAGTCTTGCTTGACTAAACAGTTCATAATTAGAGAAAAAGTTCATAAAATATTGTAAATAGGTTTAAAAAAAATTAATGATTTTAAAACAGGGATCGGAACTTTTTTTGGTTAAGCCAATTGTTAGGGAAACCCTATTAAAAAGCTTACCAAATGATAGGGTTTCCCTTTCGATAAGGTTAGTTGACGATATGCTTACTGTATTGATAGGGTTTTTGATAACAAGTCTGAAATACCCAATCAAAAACCCCTTTAACGGTAAGCGGTTCCGGTCCTTGTTTTAAAACAATCAGTTTTCTCACCTTTATAAAATTGGCATTGATGTATCCCTCGCCAGGCCCCACGTCGCCGCGCAGTATGAACCTGGAATGCTCATTCGGCAAAATGGTCTTATATCTGTTCTTAGGATGGGATCCAGAAACTATCGGCTTCTCCTGGAAATTCGTGGGCATATCCCAGAACTCCTGATGCAAGTTCCTCAGCAACATCTTCTGGTATTCAGAACACGGCTGAGACAGAACAGGGTCTGGGATCACCATTTGAGGGTTCTCTTTGGCCATATCTTCTACTCTGCCTGAACAACAATGCTGACCTTCACCTTTACTATGACATTTGACTTTGGAGTAGCCATTTTGGAAAACGTTGTTCAAATCCCTGAGTTGAAGCCTAGAAAGCACGCTCGATGCGTTCTGAAGATGCTGCATATTAGCCAAATACAGTCTGAAGTCTTCTGATGTACTTTGTGGACTCAGAGGTTTCGTAGTTATATTCCTAGTGAAACCGGATTGGAAATTAGGCTCTTCCTGTCTTCCGAAAGCGTAAATTATCTCGTTTTCTTGATCCCCGCACACGTAAGTTAGATTCGGGTAATCTTGCTCTTGGTAGGAAGACGACCATAAGTTGTCGTGTGAACCGAAACCTCCTTTATCCGTAGATCTTAGCCGCGTACGGGTTTTATAAGACTTTGGTATCAAATTCTCTGTACTCAAAGACTTCCTGTGCTTATCTCGATGCGGCAAGTCTTTCAACTTCGGTTCTATCATCGATTCATCTATTTCCAAATCTCTAGGCTCCTCCGGTTGTATGTTTAACGTAAGCGATGTATTAGAACTCCGTCTTTCTAAGATCCCTTTGCGAGGTTCCCCGGGCGGATTGTCTATGCTATGGTTGCTGTTATACCGGCTCAAGTTACACGTAGATCCGTTTAAATTGTAGTTGGAAATGCTTAACCCTCTGTTGACTGAAAGCTGCGGGTTCGAATTGTTTATATTTAGAGTTAGAGATGTGTTTGAACTCCTTCTTTCAAGTAAACCCTTTTTCTGAGCTAATTTGGCTTCTTTGTTTAAAGAGCTGTTGCTGGAATGCCGACTCAATGTGCTCGATTGTATGTTTAAAGTGAGACTGTTGTTAGAACCTCTTCTTTGCAACAAACAGTTTTTGGACACTTCTCCTGAAAGATTGGTGTTTGAAGAGCAAATAACTCTAGTTGTTGGTGTCAAATGTTCTGTGTTCATCAATGAGGCGTTGGAATCACGTCGTTCTAAAGACAGCCTCTTTTGTCGGCCATCGGAATTGAGACTGAAGTTGGACATACTGTTTCTGACTGACGCCAAGTTGTGACACGACGTACCAGCGCTACTTAGAGAACAGTTGGAAGATTGCAAGCTGTGTGTGCTCAACATGAGGCTTTGATTAGAATTCCTTCTATGCAACTTCTTGCCAAACTTTTCCTCCTCAGTGTTTGGTTCAAAATCATCAGAAGGCACTCCTTCAGGCAGTGTCTTTAAATTGGTACTAGACACACTTAAATTCTGCTTGTAATTTAATAAATTTGAACCTAAAGTAGAGCCAGAGTCCATGTGGTATCGGTTATCGGCCACAAGTATATTTATTTCTGGCGCCTTTTCTAAGTCAGAGGCGTTTTCTTCGAATGAACTCATTGTTCGAGATCCCATACGCGATGGCCCGGGTTGGTATAACATCAACGATGCATGGTTCTCTCTTAGAAATATCCCACTGTCCTGTCCTTTCATATACAACCGCCGATGGTCTGCATTCGATTGTATAGTATTGTAACACAATTTCCCTCCAATGAAGTCGGGTTTAACATTCTTCTGCGCTAAAATCCTTTTTAGTTGCCGCTTAGGAGTGTTTGGTACGGATACAGAGTTTTGCGGGACTTCTAGGGTCTTTTTCTGAGGTAGCGATAAGTTAACGGTTTCGGATGAATCTAAGGAAGTGGCCTTGACTTTCAAAGTAGGTGTTTTCACTTTCTTCTCTTCCGCATCTGTGTATAGTTTCTCAAACTCGAGAAGCTCTTTTTCCAAGTCACTATCTCTTTTTGTCAAATCTATCGTCAGGTTTCGCAAATTCTTTCCTTTTTTCTTAATCTGTGTTTCCGCGGGAGTAGTTGCTCCTTCTTCAGAAGTGACAGTGATTTCGAACTCTTTCGGTGAAAATCTGGGCATGTCTATAAACGACTGTGTGTCAGAACTATGCCGTAAGCTCTTCTTTTGTTTTAGATCTGGCGACTTCGGTTCTTCTTCTACTACTTTATCTTTTTTCTCGTCTTCAAATTTGAACACAGGTCTATCTATTGGAGGAGAGTTTTGATACTCTTCCCTTCTCTCCATATTCTCATACGACGTACTAACATCCTGATTCTTATAAGCTTCGTTCATTTGGTCTTTCATTTGCTTTGCTATGGGTAACCCTAAGTTTTGTTCGATGATTTTAGCATTGTCAGAGTCTAAAGAAATAGACTTTAACCTCTGTCGTCTCGCTTGTGCGGTATTCGAATGTGTCGGTGTCAATTCGTTTTTGTCTTCCTTTGTGTCAATGTGCAGAGAGTCGATTTTGGCACAACAATCAACTACATCCTGGTCTATAAGTGCAGATTTGTTGTCAGTCGCTTTGTTGTCTTCGCATTTCGGTATATTCAGTTCTACATTTTTATAATTCGTGTCGCAACTGTTGTGCCGCCTGTATCTCTTTATTTCTTTGTCCGCTGGCGGTGTAAATCTTTCTCTTTCTATGGAATTCCTTCCCCCATATTTCTTTGGCCGTGCAGATGGCCTTGAAACTTCTTCGGTAAGATTTACTGGTTCGAAGGTGAAGTAATTTTCTTTATTGCAGCTATAAATTTTGGGGCTAGGCTTGGCGCTTAAAACTCTCGGAGAGCTGGGTTTTTCGAAGCCGTTGCTTCTGTTTAAGTTGCCTCCCAACGTACGAGGAGATTGGGGAACTTCCGCATCTCTAGGCGTTTCTGGGAAGAATTTAGGAGATCTCACGGTGTCATAATAGACAGATTTGGGGGATGGCTCGGCAAAGAAAGCGGGAGATATCATTTCCGGGGGAGTGAAGAATCGCGGCGAACTTAAACTGTCAGCGAGAAGTTTTGGTGAGAAATCAAATTTTGGAGCGGATGACTTTTCTTTAGCTGAGCTGCATTCTAAAATCCTAGGGGAGTTTTGCATTTCAAGTCTCTCTTGATGACCTTCTAAATGCGGCGTTTCATTAACGCTGCACATATTAAGTCTCGTGCTCACGGATCTAAACCTCCTCAAATTCCCTGGCGACTCGTGACTCCCCGAGTCTTTAGGGGAGGTCATCTCACTCATATCTTCTTGCGCTTCGTTCGCCAGTTTCTCGACTAAGTCCGGCTCGAAACCGAACACTTCCTTATCAGATTTCGCGCTACCGAGAAACGGTGATTTGTCGTCCTTTTCTAAGGAAGGGGAACGAGTAACGCTGTACTTTTTTGCGCGGGATTCTTGCGTGAGTTCGGAGCCTAATTCGTTTACTATTTGGGCTAGAGGACGGGGAATGGTCGACGAGTATTTGCAGTCAAGCGACCTTTTGTGTAGCCACTGTTCGGGTAAAGGTAATTTCGGTATGCCTTTAAACTCGTGGGAAGTCGAAGGTTGAGTTGAAGTCGAAGCAGTGACAGTTGAAGTGGTAGTAGTATTAGTGTCTGTGGTTGTTGCGACAGTGTTTTGCGTAGCGTCGCGGATTATGACGAGTGTAGGGGGGTCGTCTGTCGGAGGAGGGGCCTTGGTGAGAGAGATGGTGGCGGGCGGAGGGGGGGCGGGCGGCGGGGCGCGCGACACCAGCGGGGGGCCGCCGCCCGGCGCCACGCAACGGACTATGTGCACCTGTAACGAAGCAAATACATAAAATCAATATCGGTTCTATTTAAATAAATAACGTAACTCATAATAACATAAAGCACAGAACAAAACAGGCAGACTCAATTAATTTGTTCCAATTCCACAATTTGTCACTTTGAGTATTCTACCAGAGACACAGCGTCCATCCTAAACCACAGTACTTAACAGTAGTAGACAGTGATTTCTCTACTAGGTAAAAGTAAATCTGATATAGATATATGTAGTTAACTAGCGGCCGCCCGCGACTTCGTCTGCGTGGAAAGTTTTTTTGTTTCCCTCGGGAACAATACTTTTTTTCGGGATGAAAGGTACCCTATGTCCTTCTCTGTAACCCTGGCAACGTGTATGTAAAATTTCATGATGATCGGTTCAGTAGTTAAGACGTGAAGAAGTAACAAACAAATAAACAAACAAACGGACTTTCGCATTTATAATATTAGTAAGGATTAATTTTAATACCTACTTATTGTATCTGTATGAAATAAACAGGGAAAAAATGCAGCCCTTGAGTATCTTGCCGGTTCTTCTCGTTACAAGGTCTCTCGTTTAGGGTTGGCGAACAGATGGCGTAACTTCATTGACATACACAAGTGCTTGTAACAGCCTAGACTGAATAAATGACTTTGAGTTTACAGTACACTGGTACCTACCTGGTGGTGTACAGTGTGGCTTGCTTGCTTGTTGGCAGCGCCGTTTTCCATCAAAGGCATGTCAATCCTGAAGTATTGTACCCCATACCTGGTGCACACTGCCTTTTGCGTTCGCTGGCATTGCCACGTGTCGTATCGTATTCCAGCAATCGCACTATGTCTGTCTTGAAGTAGAGAGTACTACCTGGTGGTGTATACAATGTAGCTTCCTTGGTCGTTGGAAGCGCCGTATTCCATCAGAGGTATGTCAATCCTGAAGTGTTGCGCCCATACCTGGTGCACACTGCCTTTTGCGTTCGCTGGCAGCGCCACATATCGTATTCCAACAATAACACTGTCTGTCTTGGAGTAGAAGGGTACCCACCTGGTGGTGCACACAGTGTGGCTTCCTTGGTCGCTGGCAGCGCCGGCGCAGCGCGAGCAGCAGCAGCAGCGCCGCTGCCGCCAGCGCGCCGCACCACCACCCCGCCTCGCCGCCCCACATGCCCCGCGCCTCACATCTACAACATACACCATTTACATATTTCAACATTTTTTTATCCACGAGCGCCAGGGGGGGACTCAGTGCGTGCTTAAATTTTTATATTAGGCTAATGCTCGCGGCTCACTCAGTCGAATCAGCGCATGAGGAATGTCGTGTGTCGGTTGAGACACGAGCTACGCGACTAAAGCTTTGTCCAGACTAGTCCGTTTGGTTGGGCCCCCGTTGATATTACTTCAACGCACGCCCAACCAAACTAGCTATGTATGTGATGCCTCATTTAGATTATCGGCGAATATACTCGCCGAGTAATTCGGGCACGAATACAGACCCGTTTATATATTCGTCTATATTCAGTGAACATAGAACTTTCATGCCTAGTTTAGATACTCGCCGAGTACAGACGAATAGGCACGAAGACGAGTATGTAAACACCTTATTCGGGTATATTCGGTACTCGCCGCGAATATTCGTCTGTTCTCCGTGCTGTGTCGGTTTTTTGACGCGGATCAAAGGATTATTCGTACGTATTCGCGGCGGTGTTTACATAATCGTCATTGTTCACGAACTTTGTCACCGTAAGCATCGGTTACATAAAGATTAAAAATCCATTAATGATGCTTGGGTCCGTTTAATCATAATCATAATCATAATCATAATCATTTATTGCACACGAAACACAGGTAAGTACATTTAAGTCAGATCTTATAACTAAATACAGTTCCACTGGCTTCCACCTTTGCAGGCGATAGGCAAAAAAAAGGCAAGTTAAAATATAAATTATCCAAGTAAAAAAAAAATTATCGAATTCATGTTGTCAAAAATTAATACATCAATAATCAAATAAAAAAAAATGTCAATAAATAATGTCAATAATTAATGTCAATAAATTATGTCAATAATAAGAATACTCGTAATAATGATAATAGCCTTAAATACACAAATCTCTTAACAAACTAATAATATTCATGTCCATCACAATATTGAAATGTCAAGCAAAGAATAAAAATTCATGATTTCTTACACTCAAAAAATTCCTTTACACTATAGAAGTTGTGAGAGGTAAGCCATTTATTAAGTTTTTTCTTAAATAATCCAATATTATTAATGGCCTTTAGTTCATTTGGGATTTTGTTATAAACCTTGACGCACATTGCGAGACAGCTCCTACCATATTTGCGTGAACTAGGTACAGTATCAAATACAATTCCGTGTGGGTCTCTACGTTGTCTGCGATCAGAAGGCCTTTTAAATAGATGCTTATGTTTATATACAAAAACACATACCTCCAAAACATAAAGACAGGGAAGCGGTAACAGACCAAAACTCTTGAAAAGTGGTCTGCAGGATTCATCCCGTCTAATACCACCTATGGCTCTGATGCATTTCTTTTGTGAAATAAAGACTCTTTCCCATTCTGTACAGTTTCCCCAAATGACAAGTCCATAACGCAGGATAGAGTCTACATACGCATAGTATGTGAGAATGGCAGTATTTTTATTGGTTACCTTTTTAACCTGATTAATCGCATACGAAAATCTATTGATTCGTTTACAGAGATCATTCACATGTGAAGACCAATTTACATTATCATCAATAGTGACACCCAGAAATTTGGTATTAGAAACTTCCTGTACTTTACTTATATTTAGTTTAAAGTTGTACTTAGTATGCTTGGATTTATTAAATTGCATAAGAACAGATTTGTTAAGATTAATTTTCAAGTTATTGTCATCAAGCCAAATGCATAAAGAGTCAATTGTATTATTAATGTCAGTTTCATGTTGAGTAATTGGATTATTATATTTATATTTATCAGTGGTCACTATAATTGAAATGTCATCTGCATAAAGAATACATCTATGGTCAATACATTCACTCATGTCATTTATGTAGAGAAGAAATAAAACGGGACCTAAAATGCTTCCTTGTGGAACACCAAATTTATTTTCACAATAGTCAGATGTAAACGTCACAAATTCTTGGTTTATTACATTACTCACAGAAACACACTGCTTGCGGTTTTTTAAATATGAACTGAACCATTGTAGTGAGATACCCCTTAGTCCAAGTAATTCTAATTTTTTTAATAAAATGTCATGAGAAACACAGTCAAAGGCTTTGGACAGATCAACAAACAAGCCTGTCGTCAAACGGTTATTATTTAAATTGGTCAGTATATGTTTAACAAGATCGTAAATAGCTAAACCAGTCGATTTATTCTTTTGGAAACCGTATTGTTCACTTTGTATAATATTATATTTCTGACAGAAGGCCAATAATCTCTTGAGCATACATTTCTCAAACACCTTTGCAAAAATTGTAATGAGACTAATTGGGCGATAATTATTAGGATCATCTTTATCACCCTTCTTAAAAAGAGGTTTGACAATAGACAATTTTAGTGCCCTAGGAAATGTTCCTGTAGTAAAGGACATATTAATCAGATGTGTTAATACCTCAAGTATTTCTGTAATACATGCCTTTAATATTGACGTATTAATACCGTCATAGCCTTCAGAGAAAGTATTATTAAGTGATATAACTTCCCTTTTCACCTCATTCTCGGACATAGGTATGATAAACATCGAATTGCCTATATTTTTATTTCCTGCGGTTACTGAAGCTTTTGGTAGTGAGTTACTATCATGAATGCCCAGGAAAAAAGTATTAAAAGCATTCGCTATAGCAGTGGCATCTGTTAGATGTTTGTTGTTAATTTTAATAGTAGGTATGGCATTATTATTGTTGAACGATTCATTTTTAAATTCCCTATTTACTATTGACCATGTTGCTTTGCATTTATTTTTACTTTTATTAATAAATTTTATGTTAGAATTCTTTTTGGATTTTACTATACATTTCTTTAATATGCTAGAATATGTCAAATATTTTAGCTTATGCGTTGGTGATTTGTTCTTATAATATTGATAGCGAAGTGATCTTTTCGTTTTGCAACTTTTTTTTAAGCCTCTACTTATCCATTTCGTACTACTTGTTTTATTGGTGCACTTTTTTCTAACTAATGGAAAGCACAAGTTATAAAAGAGACAAAAAGTCTCATGAAATTTATCGAAGGCCAAATCCATATCATATTGAATTGAATGAAGGTATTCATTGCAGAATTAAATAAAGAAGAGATTCGCCAATGGTGTTGTTAAAGTTTTACTTTTATAAGTCGATATACATTTAATATGCGTGAAGCTGAAGCAGCAAGTCGCACGTCATCCATTTCTGAAAGTTCTATGTACACTGAATATAGACGAATATGTAAACGGCGGGCTGATTATCTAATTAGAAACCACCTAGCGACCGGTTGCAGTTCATAGATTATAGTGATCCATTGCTACTTCTTTTTGGATAAAAAAAAACATACCAAAGAAAAGTAGCAATGTATGTGGAATGAAACCGGTCGCTAAATAGTTTCTTTTTAGATAATCAGGGTGCGGGTCTGTATTCGTGCCCGAATTACTCGGCGAGTTACTCGGCGAGTATATTCGCCGATAATCTAAATGAGGCATCAGAAATGGATGACGTGCGACTTGCTGCTTCGGCTTCACGCATATTAAATGTATATCGACTTATAAAAGTAACACTTGAACAACAACATTAGCGAATCTCTTCCTTTTTAGGGTTCCGTAGCCAAAATGGCAAAAAACGGAACCCTTATAGATTCGTCATGTCTGTCTGTCTGTCTGTCTGTCTGTCTGTCTGTCTGTCTGTCTGTCTGTCCGTATGTCACAGCCACTTTATTCCGAAAGTATAAATACTACACAGTTAAAACTTGGTAGGTAGATGTATTCTGTTAACCGCTTAACGAATTTAATACAAAAATAAGAAAAATAAAAGATTAAGGGGGGGCTCCCCATACATGGAATTGAAACTGAAAAAAATATTTTTCTTCAAACCAACACGTGTTGGGTGTCTATAGATAGGTCTTTAAAAATGACATTGAGGTTTCTAAGACAACTTTTTCTCAAAGTCGACCGTTTGAAAGATATTCACCGCCAAAGTGGTAAAATGTGTGTCCCCCCCCCTTTAACTTTTGAAATAAGAGAGTGAAAAATCTAAAAAAAATATATAATGTAGATCTTAATAAACACTTTCAACCAAAATTAGTTTGAACGAGATATAGTAATTAGTTTTTGAGATATAGCACATTTTCCAAAACCGCAAATATAACTTTGTCATTCATACCAACACTGTGAAAAACAAAGTTATTTTTGCAGACGAAAAATGATAGGTGGTATTAAATATGGTATGGTATAAGGTAACTACGGAACCCTATGGCGCGTGGCCCGACACGCACTTGGCCGGTTTTTTTAATTCTGCAATGGATACCTTCATTAAACGAACCCAAGCATCATTAATGGATTTTTAATCTTTATGCAACCGATGTTTATGTTGACAAAGTTCGTGAACAATGACGATTATGTAAACACCGCCGCGAATACGTACGAATAATCCTTTGATCCGCGTCAAAAAACCGACACCGCACGGAGCACAGACGAATATTCGCGGCGAGTACCGAATATACCCGAATATGGTGTTTACATACTCGTTTTCGTGCCTATTCGTCTATACTCGGCAAGTATCTAAACTAGGCATTAAAGATACGGTGATCTGATACGCCAAAATGATACAAGTCTGGACAAAGCTTAACGCGACAAGAAAGAGAAGGTGCATATAAGAGGCACGCAGCGCTGTGCAATTTGAAATTGTACTTTATTGCCGTACAGCGAGAGTAGCTTATTATTTGATTGTACTCCCACAGATGGACTTCTGTAAGTAGTACTATTCTATTATATAATCTGTGATAGCACTTGGCCTTCACCTCACCTGATGTTAAGTGACGATAATGCCGAAAGTGTAAGCGCACTACACTCGGAATCCTCACCACTGAGGAACTGACTATCTTACCTCCGACTGCCGAAACACAACAATTTTCAAATTGTTGTTTTGGCGTCAGACTTAGGTAAGATGGTGGTAGCTAGCCAGGCGGACTTGGAATAAGCCTTACCACCAACCAAACCGAGTACAAATTGTAACCCCTTCCTGGGAATCGAACCCGACACCCTCTGCGTCTTACACGGGTGGGCGAACCACTAGGCTCTAGACCACAGAGGCGATTGGCCACATCATTTTTAGGGTTCCGTACCCGAAGGGTAAAAACGGTACCCTATTACTAAGACTCCGCTGTCCGTCTGTCTGTCTGTCTGTCACCAGGCTGTATCTCATGAACCGTGATAGCTAGACAGTTGAAATTTTCACAGATGATGTATTTCTATTGCCGCTATAACGACAAATACTAAAAACTGAATAAAATAAATATTTAAGGGGGGCCCCCATACAACAAACGTGATTTTTTTGCCGTTTTTTGCTCGATATTAATAACGACAACAGGTAGACAGTTGAAATTTTCACAGATGATATATTTCTGTTGCCGCTATAACAACAAATACTAAAAACAGAATAATATAAATATTTAAGGGGGGCTTCCATACAACAAACGTGTTTTTTTGCCGTTTTTTGGTACGGAACCCTCGCACTTGGCCAGTTTTTAAGTCCCCACAGTGCACAATGCACAGACGGGCCTATTTTATGGGTGGATAAGGAGGATGGGCCATAACCCACCAACGCGGGACCAAAAGCATTGAGGAGGACACAGACACAGTAGGTATCGCTTTGCTTTCGAACGATGGATGTAGTTGACGTATTAAAAAAAAATATTTGCTTACAATTGATTTTTAAAACTTCCAATTCCAACCCATACATTTTCGAAAGCGAATCGAAAGCGAAGCGATATCGGTACTTTTGTTTAATTTAATGTAGCGTAGTAAAAATTAGTTTATTTATCACTTTGAATTTTAACGTCGAAATCAACCAATGAAATCCATAATTATAGGATTTCATTCTACTAGCTCCTCCAAATATGTAATGAGAATTCGATGTCAGCCAAAATAGACAGAGCGTTCACTAGTATAATACTGAAAACAATTTTATTATGACTTGGACGAAACAGCTTATATTCATCGCACAAACATCGCGATATGTACGTTGCGTCTACTATTTTCAAACTATCATACCCCACAATCAACTATAAAAAATTCACAGATTTCGCAATCCCCGCAAGAATCTGAGCATTGATCAAATCAAATATGCATAATCCTATTTTTTTAAGGATATTTATTTTTACGATCGTGACACTCGGCTTCGTATGGCTTCGTCTTGTGTCACAAAAGCTGATTGCCTCGACGTGGCCGAAAAATTTATTAACCGATTTTCAAGATTCCAACGAATGCACTTCTCGTCTGCTTCCGCACTTTTTAACACCATTACCATGACGATTGGTCAATAATCATAGAAGCAACATCACTTTTTATAGACGAAAATACCCGTTTTTCTACAAACCTACACAGGTCACAATTGAAGGGGTGAGTGGACAAAGGTGTTAACTAACAAAAAGTTAAATGAGTTATATAGTGTGAAAATTATGTTAAAGCCTGAAATGTATGCATTTTTGTCAGTTAACACCTTTGCTAGGGTCTGTATATTGGACAGGAATCAAAATTTGCGTGATTTGAGCTCATCAGTCGATTTATCATCTCTCAAACCCTATGTTCAATCAAATAAAAAAGTTGATTTTTTAAGTTTTGTCAGATAACACCTTTGTCCACTTACCCCTTCAATTATTAACCAATCTTCAAAATTATTTCGCTATTTTGTAGCTAAACTAATACCCTAGGACCCTTTTTTTCATTTTTTCTTAAGTTTGTTTCTTTTCCGAAATATTTACAATTTAGTAAACAAACACCCCCCAAAAAACCCGATTTTTTACATTTTTCAAATTTCAAAAAAAAATCAAGCCGATTTGCGAAATTCAAACACTCAAACGTGTCTCTATAAATTCCTCAACTTTTGGTACTATTCCAATCTCGATCCTCCTAAAATCCTCCGAGCTATGGCCAAAAAAATAGGTCTCAGGCGATTTGCATCTGATGACCATTTTCAATGGTAAAAATCTATTTTGCCTTCTCCTCGTCTATCTATAAACTACTAATGATATCGCTCGCAGCCCGTATTAAGTCTTTGTCCAACCACCCATGACGTGACAGGCACGTTTAGACATGACTCTTGCTGACGCGTCACTTGCACATCATCAGCTGACTCACGTGAGTGGAGGTCAGTGGACCGCTCATTAAGACACAACATACTGCAATCTAGAAAGATTGGAATGGCTTGTGTTTTTACGCTAACGATGTATGAGGTATTCTGCCAATAGCGTAATATTTACTTTTTCTGATTTTTGACAAAGCTGGTAAGTTTCTTGCACCCTTCTTGTCAGCTAAAAAAGTCTCGAATGGGTGGTAACAATTCAAAAGCACTGATTTTTCTTAGTTTATTTGAATTAAAAGCTGCCGCACATTGAGTGAATGAATGAATGAATGAATTTATTTGCTTTTGAATAGGGTACAATAGGATTATAAATGGTTTACAAAACCTTATACTTAATAATAGTTTTACCTACTCAGCTACAGACAATAGCATGCAAATAACAATTAATATTGAAGCTAATTTAAAACATTGACATAGCAGTATCATTGAAAATTCACAATTAATAAAATTAAAACATAAAAAATTAAACTCACATCATAAAATATCAAAATAAATGTCAGAAATTAAATAGAACTAAAATTACATGCTGGTCAGAAATGTCATTAAAATAAAATGTCAATTGAGTGTAAATTCTAGTTTTTATAATTCAAGAACTTCTGAACCGAGTAGAATAACTTATCCATAAGCCATCTATCCATCTATGCAACGCCGTCTTAAATCTATTAAAAGGCAATTCTTTTATGGTATCAGGAATCTTATTAATATATTAAAATACCCATGTAATGGCAGTTTTTCCTGAAGCCACTAATCGCTGCCAGTACAGTAAACGCGACCACTGCACTAGTGACTCAGTCAAGCCACTAGACGCGCGGAAGAAGCCGGCTGCTGTGGCCGAGTGTGCGCACGATGCGAGCGACAAAACGCGACCACGAGCAGCGTGCCCAGGCGACTCCCGCAGCTTGTGGTCGCGTTTAGTGGCCGCAACCAGTGGCTCAATGTGCGGCAGCTCTAAGAATTTTTCATTTCATTTCAATAGCACCTCTTCATTTTTCTTTCCGGGCCATAACCCACCACGCAGGCCCAAAGCGGATCGGTGGGTGTTAACGACGGTGGACCAACAGCTTAACGTGCCTTCCGAAGCACGGAGAAACTCAAGATAAAAAAATTTTGGTCACCCATCCTATGGCCCTTGCGAACGTTGCTTAACCTCCACAATCGCAGGGCCAGGCGCTAAACCACTGCGCCACCGAGCTCCTCTAGAGAGATTACCGATTTCCTTGACACTAAACTATTAACACAGAATAGATTAAGTACTACTACTGATTATGTACAACTATTATTAATATGTCTGTAATTTTATCTTCAATGAGGATCAGTAACGATTTTTGTTTAGTGGCTTATCAGAAAGCTTATGCCACCACATTATTAACTGTGAAGAAATTTTTACGATATCTCTTAAACCTGAGAAGATAAACGAGCTAAAACACTGGTTTTTTGGGGGTCCTCATGACGTCATCGCGACGTACGCGTACCTTATGTCGTACGTGATGCACATTTTGCATTGAGCTTCAAGCTTGGCATTTCCTTCAAACCCTTTCTAAACAGATTCCAAAAAATCTTTCACTAGGTTTCATAGCTATCAATGTGTTTATATTATATCAATAAAACTATAGGATTCAAACCTGCTACTAATCCTCATTAAACATACCTACTAGTAACAATGTTAGGTATAGTTGAAGGAAGAACATCAGAAACTCAGAATTCTGATAGCTTAATTGAAACCGTTTTACTGGATAACAATAACAAAACATTTCGAAAATTGGTCTATAATCAGCTTCTTCACAGAATCCATTATGAAATTATTTACAAACATCCGTTACTAGCAATAGATCTAAACGATTTCGAATTACTACTCCATTAACATCTCACATCAGCATCGCATCATAATCAACTTAGGTAACATGCAAATAAAGATTATGATTATTATTATTATGGAAAGGTTAATTATTTTATATTAAGAAGTTTCATTTTGATGCAAATATTTCACTTATTTTTTTTTTAAACATAACCCACTATCACCTATTGCGGACAAGACTCCTGTAAGGAGCATTTTGGAATGAAAGTGTTCGGACATTCTGTATGGAGAGTTGTTTTTTAGGGTTCCGTACCCAAAGGGTAAAAACGGGACCCTAACGGGGTCCGTCTGCCTGTTTACAGTAAAAAACGGAGCCCGCGCTGCGCCATTTTTATCCACTAATCTTGCAATATGTGGTTTCATCCGGGCAGGCGGGTAGCTTGGGCAGACGGGTAGCTTGCGCAGCAAGGTTTGCGTCATTGGAGCATGTACGCAAGATTTCACAGCGAGACTCACTAAACAAAAATGCCTGTCTCTGCTTTGCTTCAGCCGCAAGCCTTGAAACCGTAAAATGCTTGTCAAATGCGCCAAATGTCTGTCAGATGGTAACCCTACTCGGGCCACGTTTTATGATTTAAAAAAATAAAGATATAGGCACTGACACTACCTATACAGGGTCATTTTTTTAACACCATCCAAATTCATATATTATAATCTTTGAAAAAAATTATGAAACACGTGTTTTTTCTTTGAATATCGCCCAGTACTAAAATATTAAGTTAAAGCTATACAAAGTTATCCTAAATAAAACTACATTTGCTGACACAATACACCGTGCGTAGCAGATGATTACGCGCGCGATTTTTTCTCTCATGTTCCGCACGTCTGCGAGAACGAGACAGTCGGGTTGTTCGTCAGTTGCCGTACAGCTCTCGGCACCACCGCCCCGCGAACCTCTCCTTGTTGCCTCTCATTCAAAACATGTAGGATGATAGTATTTGACTAGTAACCATGCTGTTGTCATAATTCACTCGGACAAAATATTTTTTTGCAAAAAATTACTTACCTATTTTTTTTTCAAAATTAAAGTTTTTATGATACCTAATGCGTAGAAAAAATTTGGATGGTGTTAAAAAAATGACCCTGTATAAAACAACAACACATTAAAAAAAAAATTTTTTTTATGCAAGTTCAATGTTATCCGCAAAGGTAATCGGCTTCGTGGGGGGGGGGCATGGCCTCCTTGGCCCCCCTTCCTGGATCCGCCAATGAGCCAAGGCAATTTAGTTAGCCTGCGAGAGTTAAATAAACTGAATAAAAGAATATGAAAAAATATCATTTAATATCAAACAACTTAATAACATCTAAATTCTACCTTGCAGTCGACTGCAAGAAATATTTTTGCATTATATTATAAGTAGACATCACAAGTCATAAGTTTGGCCACCCCTCCTGGTACACAGTACTAGGCATATATCTTGAAATCGGGTAGGGATTGCGCGGAACGCGTATTTTGGGCATGCGTAGCGGCATAGTAGAACCAAATAAGTAAGTCGTCTTACTCATTATACGCACGAACGCGGTTTGTGTGTGAGCGCGCCCGTACTTATGCGTCGTCGCACGCACACACTGACAAAATTTAAAGGTGATAAAGGTGCAACAGTGATGGCTGCGCCGTACGTAATCCCGCTCGCGCTCACGCACGCTTCACGCCGCCTACAGTACATACCATGCTTTCCAAAGATATGATTGCAAAAAGATTTAAGAATGAGGATATATTTTACATACTTTAAATAATAAGGCATTTCGTACTTGTCGAAACAGACGATTTTTTTTATATCAACTGTGTAGTTTTGTTAAAAAATCATAAATTCCTACAGGAAAAAGTACTTTTAATGCCTATTATGGAAAGTTTTCAATTTCCGAATTTAAACATTTATTATTTTGATAAGTGTAGGTAAATGAAAAAGTAAGAAACAGTTAATAGTGTAAAAAATAAAATTTCATAATCATTTTATTTTATTTGAATAAACATTATTTAGTAAAGCCACGTTTTAATTAATCCTATTTCGACTGTAAGTTTTCAAATCACATATGAATGATAGACGTAGGCAATGAAAACATTGTAGTCAGTTCCTGAAAAATTTTTTTTTATGATTTAATGTAAACTGTAATTTGACAGATAGATGTGATACATTGCTACTTTTCTTAAGTAAGTTTTTATTGGTGTCAAAACGAAAGTGCCAATGTATCACATACATCTGTCAAATTACAATTAACATTAACTTCATTATTTTGTGGAATAAAACAATTTTTAACGGATACTAGCGCGGTTTTATTGAAAGTACTTTGGTAATTAGTTGGTATTTGGTTTGATTTTTGGTTTTCCCGACGTTTCGGCAACTTTGCAGCTGCCGTGGTCACGGGGGACTGAAGCGGGTAGACTCACGGGTAGCTTCAGTCCCCCGTGACCACGGCAGCTGCAAAGTTGCCTAAACGTCGGCAAAACCAAATATCAAACCAAATACCAACTAATTACCAAAGTACTTTCAATAAAACCGCGCTAGTATCCGTTAAAAATTGTTTTATTTAATGTCTAGTGAGCGCGTAAGCTTGAGAAGTTCATTATTTTAGTCGATAGACCCGCTGGTTTACGTCCAAAAAAATATTAAAAAAACTTTGTATTATAGTTCCCTGATGCTTACCCTACAAGGAAAAAAATATTTTGTATAGAGATTGACTATGCATTTTTTGACGATTGAATAAACTAGCGATGTGACAGCCCTACGTGTTTAAGCTGTATCGCTCGCTCGAGGCTCGAGTTGGCCTACTTATTTGGTTCTACTATGGTAGCGGTGAGGGGCGCGGATACATTGGCACTTTCGTTTTGACACCAATAAAAACTTACTAAAGAAAAGTAGCAATGTATCACATCTATCTGTCAAATTACAGTTTACATTAAATCATTAAAAAAATTTTTTCAGGAACTGACTACAATGTTTTCATTGCCTACGTCTATCATTCATATGTGATTTGAAAACTTACAGTCGAAATAGGATTAATTAAAACGTGGCTTTACTAAATAATGTTTATTCAAATAAAATAAAATGATTATGAAATTTTATTTTTTACACTATTAACTGTTTCTTACTTTTTCATTTACCTACACTTATCAAAATAATAAATGTTTAAATTCGGAAATTGAAAACTTTCCATAATAGGCATTAAAAGTACTTTTTCCTGTAGGAATTTATGATTTTTTAACAAAACTACACAGTTGATATAAAAAAAAACGTCTGTTTCGACAAGTACGAAATGCCTTATTATTTAAAGTATGTAAAATATATCCTCATTCTTAAATCTTTTTGCAATCATATCTTTGGAAAGCATGGTATGTACTGTAGGCGGCGTGAAGCGTGCGTGAGCGCGAGCGGGATTACGTACGGCGCAGCCATCACTGTTGCACCTTTATCACCTTTAAATTTTGTCAGTGTGTGCGTGCGACGACGCATAAGTACGGGCGCGCTCACACACAAACCGCGTTCGTGCGTATAATGAGTAAGACGACTTACTTATTTGGTTCTACTATGGCGCGGGCGGCGGAAGAGGGGCGCGCGCTATTGGTCGCCCACAAGAGCACATGCGCGAACTTATCCCCACTCCGTCGAAAAAAATTCAAGATCTTAGGCCTCTTACAGTATATACCTTTCATGATAATCGGTTCAATATTTAAGACATGAATGCAAAACAAACAAACACACTTATGCATTTATAATATTAAAGTAAGGATTTAAGATTGAATGATTGCAAACTATCCTTGAATGTTGCATTTCAAGGTGCAACAAGAAATGTGTATGAGTCATAATTAATTGCAATTTATTGCTGAATCACACTTTAATCATAATGCAATTTAGAAAAAAGATACATCTTTTTGTATAAGTATTAAAAATGATCACTTATATTCATTATACTACAATAATTAAGTGAAAGAATAAATCCATTATTTTCCAGTTGCCAAACAATTTTAATGGTTTAAAAAAAAACATACTTTATGTATGAGTGATGCCTTGAACCATTAACTGTACTCAAAGCATTTATATTTACATACTTGTAGATTTATTTTTTGAAGTAACCATAGTACTGTATTAGGCATGTATCTTGAATTTTTTTCGACAGTGGGGATAAGTTCGCGCATGTGCTCTTGTGAGCGACCAATAGCGCGCGCCCCTCTCCCGCCGCCCGCGCCCCTCACCGCTACGCATACCCAAAATACGCGTTTCGCGCAATCCCCACCCGATTTCAAGTTATATGCCTCGTACTGTACAAGATTGATTTATTCAAATAAACTTAGAAATTAGTGCTTTTGTACTGTCTATATTTTTTTGTTAGCAATATAAGCTGATCGACAATACTAATCTGAGTTTTTCAAGATGTAATTTTTCCACATCAGAAGTAAAAAAATCAACATCAACAAAATTAAATATTAATATGTTCAACTTATTTGCATCATAAAAATAAATATCAAATTGTCAAAGTTTGTTTTAGAAGTACAATACAACTGATTTAACTAATACAACAGGAGTTACCAACTTCAGAATACTTGAGGTACAAAACAATTTAATTTAATCTGTTTTTAGGATTCCGTACCCAAAGGGTAAAAACGGGACCCTATTACTAAGACTCCGCTGTCCGTCTGTCTGTCTGTCTGTCACCAGGCTGTATCTCATGAACCGTGATAGCTAGAAAGTTGAAATTTTCACAGATGATGTATTTCTATTGCCGCTATAACAACAAATACTAAAAACAGAATAAAATTAATATTTAAGGGGGGCTCTCATACAACAAACGTGATTTTTTTGCTGTTTTTGGCTCGATATTAATAACAACAACAGGTAGACAGTTGAAATTTTCACAGATTTCACAGTTATTTGGTACGGAACCCTTCGTGCACGAGTCCGACTCGCACTTGGCCGGTTTTTTTCTCTTTGCCATACATTGTCGAGTAAAGTTGCTGGGGATTACTGTCTATTGTCAATTTATTCACATTGTAGACTATAAATTCCTGTACAACTATTTTCTCCTTGGTCCTAGTCAAAATAACTATCTCAGCTAGTTTAAAATTAGGTTTGTTTACCAATTGCTAGGCTTCAAAACCAATTCCCTGTGATTTGTTTTGATATACGTACAATGAGATTAAATTAACAATGTACAACAAAAGTGGCTGACTTCAAAGCACTTGCAGTACAAAATGACATCACTACATAGTATAAAACAAAGTCGCTTATCCCTACGTATGCTTAAATCTTTAAAACTACACAACGGATTTTGATGCAGTTTTTTTTAATAGATAGTGATTCAAGTGGAAGGTTTATATGTAAAATCTATCCCCCCTCACTTGTCTTATATGGTAAACTATCTTCACCCAACTCTTTATTGAAATAATCATTAATAAAATACGACAGATGGTTTTCCACACATAGATTACGCAATAAATTGTTAATAAATTAACAACAATTTCATAAAGTTACTAACATATTTTTAAATAAATATTTAAGTTTAAAAGACGTATGACAACTGTCAAAAATAAGACAAGTAACGAAGGACAGACTTTATAATACATGGTGTCAAATTCTACACTACACCGAAGCGAAGCGAGGGCGGGTCGCTAGTATTTTATAAACAGTAAAATTTTCTCTCTGGCATACATTCTCAGTGAAGTTGCAGCTTTTGCTGTACATTGTTAAATTAATCGCATTATGACTTTCAGTTATACTTTCTATAGAATAGTATGAGGGAAAGGTACCTACTTAAAGCCCCGTTGACATGATCAACGTACCTTGGACCAAGTAGTTTGGATGACTACTTGGATCACTTAGATCAAAATTTTAATCAAAGTAAACTGGACCATGGTCTACTTTTATCTGAGCCTGCTTTGACTTGTAGTTTTGATGACTACTTGGACGCTACTTGGATCATGTAAACTGGCAAACCAAGTACACTTTGACGTTGCCGTATCGAAAAAACTACTCTGTCAAAGTATATTTTGTTTATGTCAACAGGTAAAGTCTGTTCATCCTTACTTGTCTTATTTAGTAAATAGTTTTTGACAGTTGTCATACATCTTTTATACTTAAATCGTTATTTAAAAATATGTTAGTAACTTTATGAAATTGTTGTTAATTTATTAACAATTTATTTCATAATCTATGTGTGGAAAACCATTTGTTGTATTTTATAAATGATTATTTCAATAAAGAGTTGGGTGAAGATTGTTAACCATATAAGACAAATAAGGATGAACAGACTTTATACAAATATACTTTGATTAAAGCTGCTTTGTCCATTTTACTTGGTCAAAGTATACTTTGATCATGTCAATGCACTCTATGAGAATAAAATATTTAAACCAACCTGTATAAAAGCAGTATATGGCGAGTTTTTCTGATCACAACAATGGCCAAGTTACGGTTTTTATTATTACGCATAATTTTCGCGCGAAAATAAAATGTATACATACTAATTTGTAAGTTTAACTCCAGATTGAACGATTCGCACTGATAATGCTTATAAATATCAATGTTGCTTTGCGGTAGAGACTTGATAAATACACGTATTCTATTTCTGGCTTCTGACATCGTCTTCGAAGACCAACCAAATAATAAGTTATTATCGACTTTGTTGTGCGTTATATTGTTCACGATTGGAGGAATTGCGAGACATTGAGCAAGGAATCTGCCGTTTTAAGACTAAACAACAAGGTTTTTTACCAAGGTTTGCATACAAAATACGCTTGCCGAATCTTTGACATGAGTTGAGTTTCGGTGATAAAATCGTGACTAATCATTTATATACGCACGATGATACGGTAAGGCATGTAAGATTGAAGTGTTTAGCATTAAATTCTATAAGAAAACTGCATGAAAATACTTACGGTGCATTGAAACAGCCTCGGGAAAATCGGAACAGTTATTTCATACACCATATGAAACGTATAAACTCAAATCACCACGCACACTTAGCACTGCTAATGGATCACGTCACAGCCACCAAAAAATCACCAAACGCTTGTTTTTCTTGGAATTTTTACACGTTTTCTGAGTAAGCAGTCGTCTTAGCCAATTTGACGTTACTTTCGTCGGCCATTTTTCTTTCAGCAAACAACAAAAGCAGGGAGTGTTGCCAGATAATAAATTTCACCTCCACCTTTGGTTTACATAAATGAAAAACGTAAATATAAATGAAAAATTTCCCTATTATTTTTTCTGCTTGAAGAGAGCGTTTACTTATAAAAAAAGATTTAAACTTAGATTTAAAGATTTAATCAATTAAGTGAAAAATTTTAACAACAATCTAATTACTCATTAAAAACTACGATAGGCATGTAGGTAGGTATTGGTATACGCTCCTGCTCAGCTTTTCCAATAAATCTTTTTTATTTATCTAAAATTAATAATGAAAGTCTTAAAATCTCCATGAATTTCAGCAAAATTCCTCCGCTTCTTCACCAAAAGGTGTAGCCGTGCAGCTTATGTTGAGCTCCATTGAGAGATGTACTGCACATGCGCATTTACTGACCCAGCGTGAACTAGGCCACTGGGCCATCGACATGTCCCGGCTAGGTCATCCTTGCACACAGCTATACAAATAGGTCGGTTATCTAGGCCGTAGGTATTGTTTTGGTCTAGATCCGACGTGGGTGTTGCCCATGGTACACCTTTGAAATAGTTCGCCCATTAATACGGGGTTTATAATTAAGTGAAGTGACCCGATGAATATAACAATAGATCTAAATGCAGCATATTATGTCAAGGCATAATGCCCGTAGTGGCTCTTCTTAATTAAAATCTATAGTTGGTTTATCATTATCCACTATAGTGTTTTGACACTGAGCTATAAAAAGCGGCCAAGCGCGAGTAAGACTCGCGAACGAAGGGTTCCTTACCAATAAACGGCAAAAAATCACGTTTGCTGAATGGAAACCCCACTTAAATATTTATTTTATTGTTTTTAGTATTTGTTGTTATAGCGGCTCCGTGGGGTTCCGTCCGTTGTTATAGGGTTCCGTACCCAAAGGGTAAAAACGGGACCCTATTACTAAGACTCCATTGTCCATCTGTCTGTCACCAGGCTGTATCTCATGCATGAACCGTGATAGCTAGACAGTTGAAATTTTCACAGATGATGTTTTTCTGTTGCTGCCATAACAACAAATACTATGAACAGAATAAAATAAATATTTAAAACAAACGTGGTTTTTTGCTCAATATTTAATAATGGCAACCAGTAGACACTTGAAATATTCACATCCGCAGGCTGATTGATTATCTGATTA
Organism: Agriphila geniculea; assembly: GCA_943789525.1. Lineage (NCBI taxonomy): Eukaryota > Metazoa > Arthropoda > Insecta > Lepidoptera > Crambidae > Agriphila > Agriphila geniculea. The sequence goes on along the minus strand of OX038898.1, from coordinate 13,888,120 downwards.
AAAACCACCTAGCGACCGGTCTCATTTGACAGATGAATGTGATACCTACATTGCTACTTCTTTTTGGGGTAAAAAAAACATACCAAAGAAAAGTATCAATGTATCACATTCACCTGTGAACTGAAACCGGTCACTAGGTGGTTTTTAATTAGATAATCAGCCTGCCGAAAGAAAGTTTGTCACGCCTTCATGTCTTTAACCACTAACCGATCTTCACGAAATTTTGCAAACACGTTGTCAGGGGTACAGAGGCATAGGGTACCTACCTTTCACCCGGACAAGTTCCCGACAGATAGAGAAATAACTGTTTTTACCATAGACATAGAAAAATTTTCGCTGCGCTCAAGGTTTTCACAGACGAAGTCATAGTATGAAGACAAGGAAAAGGGATCAGTCTAATTAAAAGGGAGGAATCATTAATGATAGACATTTTAGCGTAAAACATATTTTGTACTATACAAAAATAATTTGGTTTACACAATTTTATTCTAACCGATTACATATTAAGCGCCTGAGAGCTAATATAACAACTTTTTACTGTTAAGCACTTTGGTTTAAGGTAAAAAGGTACGATTATTTACAGTAAAAACTACAAAAACACAATTGTTGTTACCTACCTGTAGGCTGTAGCTGTTAGAGAGCAAACAACATTTACACATGTTAACGTTTTGTTCAGTTTATACAGAATTCAATTGAAATAATCTAAGCTATATTAAATAAATGTCTATAAGAATGGTGATGTAACAAATAACCTGCCATTCTATTGTCTAATTTCAAAATCCATTGCATCGCTTTCAGGATGTAACACATTGATGCTTCTTTTTGGCACAAATAAAAACTTACCAAAGAAATGCAGCAATGTCTCACATCCATCTGTCAAATGAAAGCGATTGCGATAGATTTCTTTAAATTAGACAATTACTAATGGTATGGTATGATATCAAGTTCCAAAACAAAATTGTAAAACACCTACCTAAAACGGAATACCGGTTTTACACTTTTGCACACCGTGCACTTTATTTAGTTCTTTAGTAGTCTTCAGTTAGTAAAACACTGAATATGATCGATATTCATATTGATCTACAATACTTAGTACGGTCGAGTTCAGAAATTAGAAGTAATTCAACACTACGCTGTCACACCAACTACAACAAATGTTCAGAGTGGGATGGTCCAAAAGAGATTAGCTACTTCTGTGGTCGATTGTACTTTTCATACAAAATCTACGTTATAATGCAAACATTAAATATAAGTTTGGATAAGGCGACTATACAATAACGTTAATGACTAATTAGTAAATATTAATTCCTAATATTAATACACATAAAATCATCAACATAGTTTGGTGAATCGAGTTTAGCTTATTTCTTAAGCATATATACCAAATGGTAATTAGGCTCAAAGGACCTCTCAGAAACATTACTACGTACAAAATCTTAAATTCTTATATGAAATACTACAAGACTATTTGGAATTGGAATAACTTAGCTTTAAATTACAATCAACTCTCAAAAGAAACAAATAACTTACGTTTACGTACACACAGCAGCACCCGAGCTATCAATGATGTCATTTTTTTATCAAATTAAGGTATAAAATCAACACAAAAAAGTTTTGGATTAACTTATGTGCTATTGACTGTACTTACATACATCTTTTTCTTACACTACTTATACTACCACTCAAGCCACTCTTTCTCTCTCTTTTTAATATAAACCGATTATCACAATAATATTGATATAACTGCTTTAAGCTTTACATAAATTAACTTAAGGTTTATTGGTAACACATAAATATAATACCTAATCTTTTTGTAGAAGCAATAACATTTGCTTACACAGATTTGTAACTTTTAGCAAACTATGGAACCAAATAGCAGACTTGCTTGCAATAAATTTCTAACAAAAATAACAAAATCACTTCTAAACTTACATAACGTAAAAATTAAACTAACGCAAAACCTCGAACCTTCACAATACATTGCTGGCAGCGACTGTCCTGATAATAATAAATCCTTATGATAATCATATGAAAATGTTACATTATTAATTATTATGTACTAAAAGTTCATTATGTTATGATAAAACACAAATAACATTACTATACTAGTATTATAATTGAGTCGTATAGAATCAAAGGCGGCAATGTAGGGTATTTGTCAAAAATGACTTATTGATACAGCAGCATTGCAAATTTTAAACGTCATTGACTGTTCAACCGATTATTAATCAAAAGCGGCCATTTCCTCTAGTAAATTGGATTACAAATCTCTTATTAGAATCAAAGACGGCATTCTTTCATACAAAATCCACGAAATTCCGCCATCTTGATTTTTTCTTTTTCGATTTACCAAAAATTAGTAAAACCCTACATTGCCGCCTTTGATTTTATACGACTCAATTGAAAGTCTACGATTCTGAGTAACTCATTTTCACGTTTTGCGTTAATCTAATTCACGCTATACCGCAAATTACTAAATAGTTACTAAACGTTAACTATTTAGTTAAAATAGTGCACTTTGAGCAACATCTATTAGCGTCTTCAATCTTCTACATATATGCTAATTCAGCACCAAATTTTCCTACCCTTTTCTTTTTAGACTACAAAGCGGAAGAACACTTAGGTCCGTATTTATAATTATAAACCGCTCTCAACGTAAAGAGCTATCTTGAGATCATACTTGAGATGCTGATTCTTTTAAGAATAATATCTCAAGTCAATTATAATCTCAAGATAGCTCTCAAAGTTGAGAGCGGTTTATAAATACGGGCCTTACACATTATTTTTAGTCAAGAAAAATAACTATTGCGTCAAATATATGAATACAGACGTGAAGGAACCCGTTCTGTTATTGACAAGTTTAAAAACTTTGTCCGTTTATTTAAAAATGTTTCTCTTATAAATAAGAGTAATTTGATAGTTTATGTTTGAAGCAAACGCACTGTTCCATAAAAATAAATCAACGAAGTCAAACAAAGTAACAAGAACTAAAAAGCTTTTATAAATACTCTGACAGAATTTATTAATAACAATAAAATTAACAACTAAAGTGTCTTTATTAATGTTTTATAAAAAAAAAGACTGCGCCGCTTAACGTGACCACTAAAAATGTATCGCGAAATTATGGCGCGAATATGTATTATTACTTTAGACTATAAGGCCTACGTCTAAAATAATGATACATTTTCGCGCCTATTCAACGGTCAACGTCATTGCACTTCAGTGTTGCCACTCCATAAAAACATTTAAAACACGGGAGTATTTCCTCCTTTGGTGTGTGTTAAACTTCATCGTCTACCTACTCCTACTGTGAGCAGCCATAGCAACATGGCGGAGGTGATGATACAGTGTTGCCACCCCACAAAAACATTTAAAACACGGGTATTTCCTCCCGTGGCGTATGTTTAAACCCGTCGTCCACAGTGAGCAGCATGTTGAAGTATAGGAACATGGCGGTGGCGGAGGTGATGTGCTACACATCGTGCGAGTCATAGAAACGGAGCACACTGCGTTGTGTTGCAGCATATTGAGTATAGCAACATAGCGGAGGTGATGGGCCACAGTGCTGCCACCCCACAAAAACATTTAAAACACGGGTATTTCCTCCCGTGGCGTATGTTTAAACCCGTCGTCCACAGTGAGCAGCATATTGAGTATAGCAACATGGCGCAGGTGTTTTTTTTTTATTTATTCATGACATGGATACAAGGCGGAGGTGAAGAGACACAGTGTTGCCACCCCACAAAAACATTTAAAACACAGGTATTTCCTCCCTTGGCGTGTGTTTAAGCCCGTCGTCTACAGTGAGCAGCATGTTGAAGTATAGGAACATGGCGGTGGCGGAGGTGATGTGCCACACGTCGTGCGAGTCGTAGAACTGCAGCACGGAGCACACGCCGTTGTGTTGACGGGATTGCGCGGGTGTTTCCTGACGGAAGCGAAATGATTTGACTTAAGTCTCGGTCACACATAGCAAATCGTCGCGGCGAATAGACACTCACGGCAACTATTCGCCATGTGTGTGTGCCAATTTCATCATTGATTTTGAACGCGATTTGTCGATGAACGCGTTTAAAGCTGTCACGGTCAATGAAAATAAAAAAATCTTTATTCAATTGAGCTCACATAATAAGCATTTTTAAATCGTCAATTCTTTGACCCTACCACCCATTATGACCTCTTTTAGTTGACAAGAAAAATGGGTGCAAAACACTTTTCAGCTTTATCAAATGGAGCGATATTTACAAATATGTATGTATATCGTTTCTATATGTCATAACAACGAAGTAAAATTTGTTACAAAAATGTACAATTACATAATAAACAATGAACTGGTGAAATTGATTTGGAATATACGGCGATCGAACTCGACTGCAAAACATGGTCTTAAACGCGTTTAAAATCAATTAGACAAATAAATCTTGTACAATTCTGTACCTTCTTAAATAAGTTTGCATGTCACTTACCGACCACTTGGTCTTTGAATCCAAAAAGTACGTAATAGCGAGCCCCCAGCAAGCTAAAGCACCGATGAGGTACAGCCATGTATGAATGGCCATTTTCTCCCTGTGTATGAGTTTCATGGTGACGTAGAAGGTGGTGTAGAGGAACGTGTTGCCCATCAGGATGGCGAGGAGGTGACGGGCGAAGTCTTTGTTGTGCTCGTATAGACTGAAAAAAAAAATAACACGATATATTTTTTTGCCATTCGTGGAGACTTATACCTACTATGGGCAGAGCAACAGCGTCGCTTTACCACCTCTAAGGCGTGAAATACACAGAAGAGATGCGGCGGAGATAAGGCGCAGATACGGCGGCGATGCCGGCGTTACGTGTATTAGATTGGCCGAAAGCATCCGAAAGTCTCACATCTGCACCGTATCGCCGCCGTATCCGCGGTGTATTTCACGCCTAAGACAAAAACCGCTTGCCGCTCGCCGAATACTATCTCCGCCAATGGGGTTGGCAACGCAAAGCTAATTGTAGATGTCGCTGCGTACGCTTGTTCCTAAGACTGTAGATGTTCAGAACAAAATGTATGGGAAAATAGGTATTTATTTTGTGGTATTTTTTTACCGAAAAAGACCCATTGACCCAAAATCAGGCGCAGTCCGAGGGGGGGAGTCACAGGGGACATGACCCCCCCCCCCCCCCCCCCCAAAATCGTGCACGTCACATAGAAAAAGCTTCTAAAAATTTACAGAAAAGCAATTATTATAATTAGTGACCCCCCCCCCAAATTTCAGGCTGCGACCGCGCCTGCCCAAAATGGATATAAAAGACTATTCTACAATGTAAATGCCGGAACTGAAAGCCAAATTAAGACGTTTTTATTCTTACAGAATTTATATTTTTTTTCTATATCCAGATTTTTCGGAAATTTGTAAGTGCCAACATTTTTAAAGCCTATTACAAAGAATTTAATCATTTTAAAGCTAGGAAAACGATTTTTTAAAGTATAAGTCCTTTGTTTTCATAGCTCTCGTGGAACAAGCGTACGCAGCGCCATTTTGACAGTTGCCTTCCCCATTGCTAATGCGCTAATTGCTAATAATAAGGAACCTTAACACATTATTAACATTCACGTAAACCTCATCAGCAACTAAAAATGACATGAAACATGAAAAATCTAACAGGTAATTTAATACATTAATTACTAGCGGCCGCCCGCGACTTCGTCTGCTTGGAAAGGTTTTTTGCTTTCCCTCGGGAACAATACTTTTTTTCGGGATGAAAGGTACCCTATGTCCTTCTTAGTACTCCTGACAACCTGTATGCAAAATTTCATGATGATCGGTTCAGTAGTTAAGACGTGAAGGCGTAACAAACAAACAAACAAACGGACTTTCGCATTTATAATATTAGTAAGGATTATTTTAATTGTGATAGTGTTTAAGTATGAATATTTTAAAAATTGTTTTTCCTTTTTGAGGTTAAAAAATGGCCGTCAGGCGCATTAGCAATTAGCGGAGATAGTAGGGCCAGCCACGCGTGGCCACGCCCCTAAAGTCGTTGTGTATATAAGCCCGGTTTATTCATAATTTTTGAGGATGTAATGCGATTCCGTGCGACATGCGCTCGCTAATGTTTTGTTCTCTGATAGGCCGTAGCTCAGATCAAATAAAAAAGTAAGATGGAGCGTTGCGAACAATGAAGTGAGGCCGGTTTTTGATGGTACATGTGTGCGTACAAGGGGGCGGGCGGGGGCCGGGCGGCAGGGTTTTATATGGAAAGCCAAGGCGTAGTTTCCCTACGCGTGTGCGTGAACTGTGTATGTACACAGCCAAGGCGTAGTTTTACAGGCCTTACAGGCTTTGTTCGGAAGACTCCGTCTCACATTTTTTATTTGGTCTGAGGGCCGGAGAAAACGTTGTCAAATGCATTTCCCAATCAAGAAAAGGGGTGGGCGTGGCTATTCTCTGATTGGACGTAGTAAAATGTAGTAAATACATTGGCCAATCAAGGCAAGGGGAGAGCGTAGATATTTTTTGCACTTGCAAAAGGCCTGCACACGAATTTTGTTTGAAACTGGTAAAGCGTCGCTGTTGTCCACAGTACGAACAGTCAAGTTTATTAATACGTAGGTATATGCCGTTTTGATCTTATGTGCTTTCTAATAAGACGAGACGACATAATATGTCAGTGTTGATACATTATTGAAGACGACTGTACATAGGTTTTTATGGTGTCGCCATCTCTGAGGCCCCAGAGCCCTATTTTTGAATCGATCGTATGACATAGTTTTGTCGCATGCGACTTAAGTCACACTCGTCTTCCAAATCGCATGACGCCGTTTTTCCGTATTTTTGAATCGTTCCTTTCCGGTGCTGCGAATATAAACGAAATATTGGATTTTATCCGTTCCAGAAAACTGGTAATTACCGCCAAGAAAACTAAACGTAATATCCATGTTTCTATTGGCTGTTATATAAATATCTTTGTTTTTAGTAGAAAAGAATATCGCTCGCCATGCCATATCGCTCGACTGCAAACGAGTGCCCTCACTCACTCGTTGCGGTCGAGCGATTCAAAAATATGGAATGTCAAATGTCGAACGAAAATCAGTAGAAACCAATCGCTCTACGCCAGCCGAGCGATTCAAAAATAAGGCCTCAGGTTCGATAACAGGTTGGGTTAAATTTATAAAACCTCTTATATTATATTGTCTCAGCTTTAGGTGTTCGTGGTGCAGTCATTGTTTCTGATTTCTATAACGCAAGTACTTTAGCTTGTAAAAAGCGAATTAATTACAATAAACTTAAAAGAGAAAAACCTAGTCCTTACTAATATTATAAATGCGAAAGTCCGTTTGTTTGTTTGTAACGCCTTCACGTCTTAACTACTGGATCGATCATCATGAAATTTTGCATACACGTTGTCAGGGGTACAGAGAAGGACATATGGTACCATTCATCCAGAAAAAAAGTACTGTTCCCGAGGGATAGCAAAAACCTTCCCACGCAGACGAAGTCGCGGGCGGCCGCCAGTGCACAATAAATTAGAGCTAGAGTTGCGGAAAATTCATAAAATTATCTTAAAAATCTTAAATTAAATAAAATCTGCTGTATTGGACTTACCCATAAACAGCAAGCGCCCAATTAGCGATGTTAGCTAGCGCTAGTAGTACGGCGCGCGCCGTGTAGTTGGGCTTGAAGGCGCGCCGCCCGTGCGTGCGGAGTGCCGACCAGCCGCGGGACAATACTGCCCGCTCTAGTGTATATGTTACCGTTACAGTACGGAATCCGTTAATCTGCAGATTAACGGATGCTACACCGTTAAAGTGCGGAATACAGTGAGTGAAATAGCCAAGACTTCAGGAAATTGAAGTAAAATACCTACTTTGAATGTTTATTTTACAAAAACTTCGTTTCTGACGCTTCGCCGGCCGCTCTCGCAGCACGCTCGCTCCGCTCGCTCGGCTCGCGCGTTTTTGGTCGCAATACTAACCTAACCTAATGAACACTTTAAACTTTTTCCATAGCGGGGGGCTTTGCCCCCCGGGCCCCCACTTCACCCGTGGCCCCGCTTTTGTGTCTACCCACTTTTATGTTATTACACATTTTCTTCAATAATAGAACCTGTTTCCGTACTTTAACAGATCCTTTGGTCGTTAATCTGCAGATTAGCTAGGAAATCTGCAGATTACCTAGTTAAAGTACGAAATAAAACAATCTTTCGCACTTTAACTGATTCATCCAGTGATTTTTCGCACTTTAACTGATTCGACTAGTTAATCTACAGATTCACTGATTTCAGCTCTTTAACGGTGATATACACGCTGAAATTTTAATCATTTGGTTCCCGCCGTGTGGTGGTTCCACTCATGATTACAAGCAACTTTTACTATGGGGCCAACTCTCCTGCTCGCAAAAAAAATCAGCTGTTCCATACAAAAGTGCAGAACCTACTCGACCTTATCTATATACCATAGACATAAATAACGCAACGTTCCGAACCAAAGCCAAGGTCGAAGCTAAATCCTAATCCAAATATTTTGTCAACTTTCAACTTCAAACCAGTCAGCCTGGCATACCCACCAGGCCACCACGAACCGCAACAAAACTTTGCGAAGAATTTTCTTTCTAATCGGACTAATGTGACACCGCGAGACCATATAATAAATTATCTTATATTATAATACCAATACAACCGTTGACAAATAGTCGTGGTGCGTAATTGCGTATGCTAGGCCGGCATCAGCTCATTACTTTACGAAACTTATGAAACAGGGGATCTAAGAACTAAATCAAACAAAAAAAGAAACCTCGAAATCGGTCTATAAATGTAAACTTGAGCGCGAGCAACGTTAAAAAAAAGTAATCGAATTGAGAACCTCCTCCTTTTTTTAATTTCAAGTCGGTTAAAAAGGCTAGTTGTCATTGTTTTTTGTACATGTTTGTATTAAAATATGAAAATTAACGACATATCACATTTCAGAAGCGGAATCAATCGACAATTATTGTGCATGTTCTTAAAGTTTGTATGTATGTATGCCTCGTGTGTATGTGTGTGTGTATGTGTATGCGTGTGTGTTGGAGTGTCTATGTGTGTGTCATACAAGGTGTTTTGATTATTGACTCACCGATCCTAAACTGGCCCACGTAGTATATCTTGAGCGTGAGCACGAGGCACGTGGCTAAGTGAAGCGCAGTGAAACCCGCCCAGAAGTAAACGCTGGCGTACATGATGCCCACCAATCCTATACGGAATACGAACCACCTATTTTTACTAATTTATAATATGAAAACATTCACTTTTTATAGTAATGCTAATTTATTTTGAAAAGATCTATTAAAATAAAATTTACCCTTGAAAATGGGAAAATTTCGTGATCAGGTAACACAAATAGGGTAATTTTTCATTTAAAATAAAAAAACATTTATAATTGTTTTAAAAATAAATTTTACCTTTAAAAATGGGAAAACTTTCTGATCGGGTAACATAAATACGTCATTGTATGAAATAGATTTTTCTATAAGTCTTTTTTTTTTGAGAATGACACGAAACGATATGTCAGATTTGCAGTAAATTACAGATAATAAACGAAAAATTAGATTCGTAATAAATTACAGATAAGTCTTTATTTTTGAGAATGACACGAAACGATACATAAGTCAGATTTGCAATAAATTACAGACAATAAACGAAAAATTATATTCGTAATAAATTACCGATTATTTTTATTGGTAAACTCATTTAGGATGTCACAGAGTATTTTTATGTAGGTTTTTGATGTTAATATTTAAAAGCATACTAAGGCCAGCCAGATACAGACGGAATCCCGATTCGGAACTCCGAACGGAGTTTCAACAATGTATGAAGATTCCGTACGGAAAAATCCCGCATGTGTGTGGCAGGTTCATAGATTTTGTATGCAGTTGCTGCGTTCGGAATCACGTATATACGGAATTCCGTAACAGGATTCCGTCTGTGTGTGGCCAGCCTTAAATGGTTTTACTTTAAATACAGTATGCCCCAAAAAGGCGAGTAGGTACAGTACGAGCATATATCTTGAATTTTTTTTCGACGGAGTGGGGATAAGTTCGCGCATGTGCTCTTGTGGGCGACCAATAGCGCGCGCCCCTCTCCCACCGCCGCGCAATCCCCACCCGATTTCAAGATATTTGCCTCGTACTGTAGTAGATAGCTTCGATTAAGAATACCCTAGATGTCAGAGTCTAAAAAGAAAAAACGTCCTACTTTCAAAATGGGCGCTTATTTTGTACAAAGTATTATCTTATTTATTTATTACTGTTTCAAGCGATTTATTATGCGAAGTAAGGTTATGTCAAGTCTATTATGGAATTTCAAAATAGGGTTATCAATATTATGCAGCTTAAAGTACCTTGGACTTATGTCAAGGTGTTTGTATTGTACTCCTAGTAAAATTTATATTTCGCAGTATTTTGAGTATAAAGTATCAAAATATTAAATTTGCCGCTGGTTTTAGATGATACGACTCGTTGGCCAGACTTTGAATAGGATATTCTTGGTCCTTCAGGTTCAAAATGACATTATACAAAACTGTAAAAAATCTATAATTTCTTTTGAACCTTAATAGCTTTGCATTTAAGTATAAAATTGACTGAATGTCATTACGTTGTCGTGAAAGCCCAGCGTGCCGTTTGACCGTACATAATATCCCATAATGTAACCGGTCTCAAAAGGTACATTTTCCGAAATGTCCACTTTCCAAAAGTTACATTTCCTGAAATGTCCACTTCCCAAAATATATATTTCCCCAAAATGTTTACTTCCCGTAATGTACATTTCCCAAAATTCCCAAAATGTAGATGTAGTTCCCTTAGAACAGATAGGAATAACTGATTGCATACATTTTTAAGTACCAGGATCACATAAATATGGAAGGTTAACTTCTATTGTTTAAATTTTTTTTTAATGTATTTAAGTACGGCTCTTTTCAACCAAACACGGTCCCATGCAGAAAGCATGAAACTTGGCATGCATGTAGCTTTTACGTATACAATAAAATATAGAAGTAGAAACATGTCGTAAAGTGATTGTTTCCCCCCCTGGGGGGGCGTTTTGTGTCCCCAATTGCAGTTTTTATTTTTTTAATAAAAATCGGTGAAAGCTACAACAAAACTGTCAAAGAACAATATATTTGTCATTAAATTCTCTATTAACCATTTTTTGAATGAAAGTGATAGCACTTATAGTTTTCAAATTACGTTTGAGTTTCTTCCGATATTTTTTGATAAAATCACCCTGTGGGAAACATATAGGACAACACCGATATTTTTTCCATTAAAGAATGAGACTTGGCACACTTGTTCCTTAGGTGGACCAGAGTGGAAAACTCCCGGGAGACAGTGGAAAACTCCCGGGAGACAGCGGGAGACACCCTGCTGGGGGGGGGGGGGGGGTGAAATTATCGAACGCCACGCGTACTGTTGGGCGTAATAACTGCTAATTTATAGCTACTATGGCAAATCGGGTATCATTTTCGGATAAATATGGGATGGCCAATCATTTTCAGAAATGTAAAAATACCTTTACATACAAAAAAATTAATGGGGAATGTCCGAAAAAAATCAAATTGGCTGAATATTTTTTCATAGGTAGGAATAAGCTCCCTCAGTAATAGAAACAAATTTCAGAATTTTCTGTTGCGTGAAAAAATTTTAAAAAATTAAAGTCTCTTCGTCTTTACAAATGTAGGAAAGTAACAGCAGAATGGAGATTATACCTTTGCCAACACCTGCCACTACGACAACAAAAATAAAAAAAAAGATTTGACAGTTTTGGGTTGAATTTTTTTTTTAATACCATGTTGTGGTTGTGGCAGTTGATGGCAAAGGTATAATTTCCATTCTGCTGTTACTTTCCCATATTTGTGAAGTCGAAGAGACTTTAATTTTATTAATTTTTTTCACGCAACTGAAAATTCTGATTATTTTTTCTATTACTAAGGGAGCTTATAAACAAATATTCAGCCAATTTGATTTTTATTGGACATTCCCCATTGCCGTAATTGAAATGCTGATCTATAAAAACTCACCATTTATTATTCTACTTTAAAAAAGTTACCGTAAACGGTGAAATTTTCTATAATATTTTTTTGGAAGTATGTTGATCTTATAGTTTTCAAAACAAACTCACAATCATTGGGTAAGTAACGAAATTTAGGCAATTAATAAAACTACCTACCTATTTCATCATGAGTAATCACAAATTTGATTTATTTTTTAATTTAAATCACACGAGTCTCCCCCACACTAACAGAGCCTAGCACAGACTCATGTGAGTTAAATGAAAGAGATTAATTAAATTAAAGAGCCATCGTGGTGGGTTATGGCCCGTCCTCCTTATCCACCTATAAGGAAGGCCTGTGCCCCAGCAGTGGGGACATTAAAATGGCTGATGGACAGGACTATTTTTTATCCAATCAGTTATTTCTATCTGTTTTAAGAGCGTACATTTTGGGAAAGACACATTTTGGAAAATGTACTTTTTTGGGAAGTGGACATTTTGGGAAATGTATATTACGGGAAGTGGACATTCCGGGAAATGTACCTTTTGAGAAGTGGACACTTCGGGAAATGTACCTTTTGGGTAGTGGACATTTCGGGAAATGTAACTTTTGGGAAGTGAACATTTCGGGAAATGTAACTTTTGGGAAGTGAACATTTCGGGAAATGTACATTTTGAAGCTAAAGGTTCTTGATCGAAGGTAAAGTCGCATTACTCATTTCCCAGCAAAAATGTAAACAAAGAAACGTCACTGTCAAATTGACAAACTGACCCTGATAGTGACATTTTCAGACATTCAAAACCTTTGGTCATTATTATAACTTTTTAAATTGTTTATTATATTTTGAGTCATAATAAATGTAATGCCATCCAGGGTAATTTTAAAGTAGGATGATAATAAGAACTTTTATTTTAACCTATCATATTTTTTGATGTTAAAAGTTCTTGAAACGAACTGATAAGAAAACTTTACTTATATATTAACTGTATGTAAACTATCAAAAAAAATACGTTGCAACTTCGCCAGTTCCCCGCAATACTAAAAGACAAATGTTACTACTACATTTACTACTCGTAATACAAATTTTTATGAAATTTTTAATTTCATAAAATGAAATGAACCAAAGGTTGATGTGTATGGTTTGCAGTTGATGTGTGCACAGCTTCATAAAATGTTTTCTACCATAAATCTGTTACTATGAAATATTAAATTATATTACTGCTTTTCCCGCAAAACTCATGATTGAGAATATTTATCTATACTATTTTTATTAGGTTTGTGATTGAAAAACATGTAAGTGTGTTTATTTCTTGACTTAGCAATATACTATTTCCTTTTGTGTTGTTTTGTTCTGGCGACACCTTTGTTTACATTTTTGCTGGGAAATGAGTAAATGCGACTTTAGATAGATGACAAATCGCCGTATAATACCCAACATACCTATAGTGATGACCGCGGCGAGCAGCATGAAGGTGGCGTGAGCGCTGGCGTTGACGTCCGCGTGGCGGCTCTGGTACAGCTTGATCATGCACAGTACCGCGATCACGTACATGAACGACGAGTCTGAGGGTTGCCAGGGTGAGGAATTAAGTTAGCTTTTTATTTACAATATACTACTCTATGTAAAAAGTATCGGGAATATGTCAATAAAAAGACCCGCGTAAAAGAGGTCGTTCTAATTTTTTTTACTGCATTTTGGTAGCACTGTACTGATTAAGCGCGCAAAATTTGAGCGGGATCTGTCATTTAATTTGTTTTAAACTACACTTTTTGTTGGTGATAGTTTTGAGTCCTCGGCGATTTTTACAATGGAAAATGATAATGCACCATCACACACAGCCATTATAGTGAAAGAGTTTTTAGCGAAAAATTCAACAAAAGTTCTCGACCAAGCACCGTATTCACCTGATATGGCTCCGTCTGACTTTTTTTTATTTCCCAAGTTAAAATTACCACTTCGAGGAAAACGTTTTGAATCGATAGAAGCCATAAAAGAAAATTCGCTGAATGAGCTAAAGGTCATACCGCAAATAGCCTATGAAAAATGTATGGAAGACTGGGTGAAGCGGTGGAGATGTTGTATTGCAAGCGATGGGGCCTACTTTGAAGGCGATAAAATAAATTTAGATGAATAATTTGTATTTTTTGTTTTATTGACAAATTCCTGATACTTAGTACACAGAATGTATATAAAAGGCTAAGAGACTGACTGATCTATCAACGCACAGCTCAAACTACTGAACAGATCGAGCTGAAATTTGGCACACTCATAGACATAGAAAATTTTTCGCTGCGCTCAAGAAGACCAACAAAGCGTGGAAAAGAGAAGTTAACATCATACGGACACGGTCTATGTAAAAAAGAGACAAAGGATCAAGTGACATGTGCCAACATTTTTTACAGTAAGAGCCCCTAGCGTCCCGCCTAGCAAATGAGCAATCACAGTTTGTTTAAAATATTTGTTAATCTTAATTATAATTTAAAATAAAGGTATCGTGGAGCCATGGTGTCTTGTGCTCTAAGTAATTGTGATGTAACAAAAAGAAATAATCTAAGTAATCACACTTTTCACAGGTAAATAAGATATTGCCACACATTTCTCTTAAACCAAATTTCTCTACATTTATTCGTTTATCGACGAAGAAAACAGTATGGAACATAGTTTATTAATTTCCTTTGCCATATATAGTCATATTTTATGAATCTAAGTCATATTTTACGTATCTCATATAAAATGTATGCATTCGTTTTCGGATCACCTGTTTATTGACATTGTTGTTCTTTGACATTCTATTTCTATGGGCACACTAATAGTCATTAGAACGTAAACGTCCGCTAAGGATTTTAGAAAATTCAACCTATTTTTCACGAGGCTTGGTGACCCGAATAATCACGTAAAAACGACTGATCGGATTTTGATGGAATTAAAACATAGATTACTATTTATCGTGGTTAATGGTTCCCTAATGAGTTTCTCGAATACCCACTCGGACGAAGTCGCGGGCGGAAGCTAGTTTACACTCTACAGCTTGGCCAGAAAGAAAAAAAATAGAATATTCTTTTTTTTTCAATACAAAATTTAACCAGTGTTGCCAAGTCTAAAATAACTTACTGATTATGATGACAACACTATGTTCTGTATGCAGCATTTAATATATTTTTTGCATAGAAAGTAACGCCGCTGGGTCAAGCAGATGAACGACGTGTCTGCGGGTATTGCCAGGGTAACAAATTAATTATTGTGCGCTAAAATGGGCGATCTTGTAGCAAAAAAAAATGGCAGATGGCGTTTTATAAAAACTGAACCGTAAAGTTTAACCCCCTTCACAATAAGCAATTTATCGCTTTTTAGGGTTCCGTACCCAAAGGGTAAAAACGGGACCCTATTACTAAAACTCCACTGTCTGTCCGTCTGTCTGTCTGTCTGTCTGTCACCAGGCTGTATCTCATGAACCATGATAGCTAGAAAGTTGAAATTTTCACAGGTGATGTATTTCTGTTGCCGCTTTAACAACAAATACTAAAAACAGAATAAAATTAATATTTAAGGGGGGCTCCCATACAACAAACGTAATTTTTTTGCCGTTTTTTGGTACGGAACCCTTCGTGCGCGAGTCCGACTCGCACTTGGCCGGTTTTTATGGTCAAGCTGTGGGTGTTGCCAGGGTAAGAAATGAAATTAGCTTAATTATTGTGCGCTGGCGTTGACGTCCGCGTGTCTGCTCTGGTACAATATGATCACACAGAGTACCACATGAACGACGAGTCTGAGGGTTGCCAGGGTGAGGAATTCAATTAGCTTTATTATTGCGCGCTGGGGCTTGTGAGAGCTTATCCTGCACACTAGTGCCGCCATTGGAAAAAATCATAGTGATTATGTAAAGACGAAATTATATTGTGAATTATCACTCTGTAGTGCACTCCAAAGAAACTTTGCGGTACTTTTTATCGCTTAATTAAACAATATTTTCTAGCTTGTCGTTTAGTTTAGAGTTTTTTTAACGAAAAGTGGCCACTTATAGAATTTTTTTTCGAGTCCGTTACGCCAGCAGGAAAGTAGCTTCTAGAGGGAAGCGAGTTTGATGAATAATTTGTGCCCAATTCAGTGTAAATGTGCGCCAAATAAAAAAATTGTGGGCCTTATAGTTTTGGAATAAAACGGGAAAAACGAATTCTGCTGGGGTAACGGTACTCCAGCAGGAAGATTCTAAACTAATGATCGGTGAGAAATAAAAGATATATGGGCTAGATACTTGCTTGATACTAGCAGGAAATGTGCGCCAAATATAAAATTTGTGTGCCTTATAGTTTTGGAGATATTTGATTTCCCGCTGGCGTAACGTTTAGCCGGATCCCAGATCTCGGAAACTACTAAATGTGCGATCTTACAGTTAAAAGCTATAAGTTTTTCTGAGGGTGCCTCTAACACAGGTTAGAACGATCAGCGACTATAGATTTTGAGTTGTGGGTACTTACGCAGGTAACAGGTAGTAAAGGTGTACAAAATAGTACATCAAATTCGTTAAAGTATAAGGCTCAAATTTTCTATATTTTCTTCGTATTAACATTAAGGTGCTCCCTCACCGGGAGCATTCGCGTGTACTGTAACATTATAGATTCGTCTTTGAGCATTACATAACAATAATACCTCCCTGACTGACGAGCATTCGCGTGTTTCTCCTCCTTCACTGATGTATGCCCGTTTTGTATCATTACAAGGTGCGCATTGTAATGCTCGGTTCTCCTCCTTCACTGATGTAATGCTCAAATCTGTAACGTTACATTACACGTGAATGCTCCCGGTGAGGGAGCACCTTTAGAAATTACGCCATCCATTGCCGGACACCTAGTATAGTTGCAAACCCCTGCCAGACACCCCTAAACTTAAAAATAAAATAAAAAATGTACGAAAGAAACGAAAGTACTATTTTATACATTTAAAAAAAAAAACTTTCCACGCAGATAAGTCGCGGGCGATCGCTAGTCTACCATATTTGGCTTTAGGGGTTTTTTTGAAACATCTTGTATAGTATTGTTAAGTATCTATCTTGATTGTTTTCGGTAATTATTGTAAATCACTGCCTAAGCCTTGCTGCAGAAGAAACGGAACGCATCTAAACGAGATGTGTGTTTGCGCCGACCACCGCAAGCGGCGCTACTGTACACACCTTCGAAAACGCGCCGAAAAAGGA
Source organism: Agriphila geniculea (assembly GCA_943789525.1). NCBI lineage: Eukaryota > Metazoa > Arthropoda > Insecta > Lepidoptera > Crambidae > Agriphila > Agriphila geniculea. The sequence continues at coordinate 13,870,933 of OX038898.1, read as the reverse complement.
TGGCCGCCGCTCTGCCGTTCTGAACTTATTTTAGTACATATTTCAAGAAATATCACCGTGCACGTGTGTTAATCATTCTAATATTATCCCCGGGGTGATAAGTGAACTTTTTGTGACCTCAGACCATTGATATACCTTATCCAAAGTGCTGTTGTGAAACCCGGCAACCGGCGTCAGAAGCAGTTGCAAGTTGGTAAGTGAATTTATCAATAGTTGTCTAAACCTCAAGAAGATTCGAACAAAGCTCCGGGGCGTTAATTCTCTAATATTTATCTATCTGTCTCTTTACGGAAATTACAGTCCATTCAAAGAATTAATCTACTAAGTGGCACGCCCGTTTGCCGCCACAAGTATACTGACCGAACTGGAAGTTCATCTTGTTGGGGCACAGGTGGTAGCAGGCGGACAGCAATCCCTCCATAGCCAGAGCTAATCCCAGCGAGTACAGTACGCCGCGGTGCTGCGGTATACCAGTTTCCTGAAACATATAAATAATTATGTACTACATTATAACACCCACAAGCAAACAAGAACATTAGTTGTCATCCGTCGCCAACAGATGTCGGTGCCTGTATCCTAAGTCCCTCCGCACACGGCGTCGTAGCGCAGGCGTCAGGGGTGCGACGCAGAATGGTAGCTCATGCGTGACATTGGAGTAAATGATAAGCCTATTTAATGTGAAAATGTATGATTTTAAAAACAAAACCTCATCAGAATTCGAGAGAGATGAGACCAAAGCTCTGGTTGAATCATATTGTTTCTTTTTGGGGGGTTTTACAATTAATTTTGGCAATTTTAGGGGTATTTGACATGTGTTTAAAATGTTTCCCACATTTTCAGGAGTTGGCAACCCTGGTAGGCGTATCGTAATACGCGCGTCGTACGAGAGCAATACAAGCACGTGCATGTTCAAACAAGTCCGCAAACAAAGCGGTGTGCAGCGTATCGTTTGAGATTTTTATTGTCATTACGATAGTCGTACTCGTAGCGTACTGGCGTAAAAAAGCAAGCGTAGTAATATTTTTTTCACACCACATGCTCGACAATGCCGAATTATATGTCATGTAAACCTTACCGAAAGCAAGACATTATATCTCTTGGCTTTAGCCGGGTTATAATGTTCTATTATAACCCGCTGGTCAATAATGTGATTTTCACTTTCATAATTCTTATTGCTATGTCCATAAAGTCTAATTTCACTAAACTGTCCTCAGCGGGCGCGGCCAACTCGATTTTCGAAGACCGAGCCCGTGGCCCACTAGATTTGCACTGAGACGAACTTCATTTGTTTGTCAAATCGAGTAGGCCACGCCAGCTGAAAGAAGTTGCTATAGCCGTAGCTAGTAGTACTACTAGCTTTAGAAGATTCTATAAATATTTCAAAGAAACACCATCTACTAAGCCTGGTTTTTTATTGTCTCGCATAAAGTGAGAAAAGTAGAGTATACACCACCGGGATAAAACTGTTTTTTTCTTGGGCGCTTGAATCCCTCCCTGCACTCAGGACTCAATCTTAATTCCCTCGCTTTGCTCGGGAATTAACTTATAACACCCTCGCTACGCTCGGGAGTTAAATTTGAAGTCCTTCGTTACGTTCAGGATTCAATGTAGCGCCCGTGACATAAAACAGTGCTTTATCCCCTTGGTGTATAATCTACTATTATACGTTTAGTGACGAATTTCCGTTAACGTGAAGCCTTAGTTTATGTCCAGGAACAATATTTACGTCTACGCGACGATTCGTGTGTACTTCGTCTCTGCTCGTCTCGTACTCGTCGCATCTCGACGATACGCTTAAGAGACGACTACGCTTACGATCCGTGTGCGGAGGGCCTTTGTTCGGTGCATACGCACCAAACACAGTGACGTGCGATTGACGTCACACGCGGCGGTCGATGCGCTTGCATCGATTGACATAGTTTAACTTCAGTATGTATATTTCTGCGGACTTTACGGGTCGCGTGTACTCATAACATTTTTATAACAGTTGTTACGTTGTGACAGAACATTATATTATTTTAACATAAACATTTATTTTATCATTTAACATTTCACCACCGCCAACCCTCGCTCCTCAAACATTGGTCCTTCGATCCTTGGACCTCGCGCGCGTCGTATATCGTAACGTATCGGGGCGGTGAGGTGTTTGAACTAGTGAACTATTGAAGTAAAATTGTGAGTGAAGGGTTCTAAGTGTACAACAAATACCCAGAAACATACTTGGATTGCGCGTATCTGTAAGGGGTACGCAACACACGCAAAACAGTAACCGGAGAAATCAAGTAAGGTCTTTTTACTTTATTTTCTTCATCTTCTTACGTCATCAACCATGGTATCCGTGGAGTCTCAACATTTGCTGGCGGAAGAAATATCTAAAAACTTGAGGAACTTTCGTAAAGATGGGGTTGAAAGAAAAAGTAATGTGGAATATTTCAAAAGGTGCTGGAATAAGTTAGAAGAACTATGGAATGAATTCCAATTTAATCACGATCAACTTTCCATGGAGTTGAGTCAAAATGAACCCTACTTTGTCGAGAAATTATATGATAGGGTGAGAGAAGAATATATTATCTTTAAAAATTTAATTAATGAGGGGTATCAACGTCTTTTATCGAGCTCCAGTGAGACTGGGGCGGAAGAAAAACCGGTAGAAAAACCTGAAACGCGTCAAGGTCCTTCTACTCCAGCAACGCAACCTTCCATTGCTAGAACGCAACCTTCCGCAGAAGGAAGTAGAAAAAATCAGGGTGGTTTTAGTAAACTGGATGAGTCGTTGAGAAAACAGGAGGCAAATTTTAGAGCATTTGCTAGGACTGTGGCTAACATTAAACTAGAGGAAATGTCGGAGAAGTGGGAATTCGAAGACTCACTCAAACGTTTAGAAAATAGATGGTCTGCTATTGATAATCTGCATTGGGAGATCGATCTTGAACTAAATGGGAAGGATTTATCATACGAGTCGCAATATGCTAAGTACGAACATCAGTTTATAACATTACAGAAAGAGATTAACAAGAAAATGTGGTCCGAGAAGCACAGAGAAAAATCCACACCCCTATTGGACATCCCGGTGTTTAGCGGTAATTACAACGACTGGGTTTCATTCAAGGATTTATTTTTGGAAGTAATACACAACAATCCAAATTTATCGAATGCTCAAAAATTACAATTCTTGAAAACTAAAATTAAGGGTGAAGCCGAGAGACTTGTCAAACATTTGGCTATTAGCTCTGAAAATTATCTTACTTGTTGGGAGATTCTCAGTCATAGATTTGATAACAAAAGATTTATATTTACTTCGCATATGAACATTTTATTTAATTTACCAAACATTCAACATAACAGCACAGTTCAAATCAAAAGGATGCACGACGTAACAAAGGAGACATTAAATTCCTTAAAAAATCTCGGAATAGACGTGTCAACGTGGGATCCAATTCTTGTCCATGTTTTGTGTCAAAAATTGGACTCAGAAACTTATTCAAGATACATCGATTCGGTAAAAAACACACGGGAGCTGCCTGTCTTGCAAGAATTGCTAGACTTCCTTGAAAGTAAATTTACTACTTTAGAAACATCTTTCCACCGAAAACCAGAAAATCTAGAAAAACATCATCAAAAAACATATATCAACAAGAAACCTACTTTTAATTTTACACAGAAAGGAAACAATAATTGCGCAAAAACATTTCATGTATCGACATATAAATGCCCACTATGCAAAAATGATCACGGCATCTATAATTGCAAAATGTTTTTACAAATGCCGAATGACAAAAAATTGAGCACAGTGAATAAACTCGGAATATGCATCAATTGCTTATTTTCACATAATGGAAAATCGTGCAATTCAACAAAAACATGTCGCAAGTGCCCAGGACAACATAATACTATCATGCATGAAGCCCTGGACAAAAGCTCCAACAGAAAGCCTTTAATGTCGGCGCCCACCCCTGCGAATAATACGGGAGAAAACAGTATGAGTATGACGTCACATTTGGCTCGGGACGACTGCTCGAAAATATTATTAGCTACAGCTCAACTTAAAGTTCTAGGAGCAAATGGAACCTATTATATACTACGAGCTTTAGTTGATCAAGGTTCCCAAATCTCGATTATAACCGAGCATGCCGCTCAGTTGTTAGGAATCAAAAGAGAAAAATGCAAAGGAATAATTTATGGCGTAGGTCAACAAGAAAATAATTGCAAAGGAAAGATTAATATAAGATGTACTTCGCTATACAACGATTATACATTTAATTCAGAAGTAATCATTATGAACAATTTAGTAAAAAGTCTTCCGAATAAAACATTCCCGAAACCATCCTGGCAAGTTATTCAAAACGTTAATTTGGCGGATCCAGAATTTTATGTCAGTCGGCCAGTAGACCTGCTTTTAGGGGCTGAGGTCTATTCCAATATTATTTTAAGCGGAATAATAAAGAGTGATGACGTAACACAACCAACAGCCCAACAAACACAACTTGGGTGGTTGTTATGTGGCAACGCGCAAACTTTTCAGTGTAACGTCATCTTATCTAACATCGAGGACATTCAACGTTTTTGGGAGGTGGAAGACATACCAGAAGAACAAGATTTGTCATCTGAAGAAATTCAATGCGTACAATATTTTCAAGACACAACATTACGTCACGAAAACGGAAGGTACGAGGTTCGAATTCCGATGAAACCTGACTTTCAAAATAAGATTGGATTATCAAAAACAAAAGCTTTAGCCCAATTTCGTAACCAAGAAAGTAAATTTGTAAAACAACCGAAATTAGCTCAAGCCTATAAAACATTTATGATTGAATACGAACAATTACGCCATATGGAGCCAGTGAACGGTAATGCGACACCTGAGTGTTACTTACCTCATCATGGTATAGAGCGTGCCGAGTCCACAACAACAAAATACAGGGTCGTTTTTAATGCATCCAGTAAAACATCAACAGGATACTCGCTTAGTGATTTGATGTATGCAGGACCTAATTTACAGCAGGACCTGCAGTCCTTGTTAATAAGATGGCGCCAATTTAAATACGTTTTCACTGCGGACATCGAAAAGATGTACCGGCAGATCCTTGTAAACCGAGCTGATACATCTTTACAAAGGATAGTATGGAGGGCGTCTCAACAACAGCCAATGCAAACATTTGAGCTGACTAGGCTGACTTATGGCGCCAAGGCTGCTCCGTTCCTGGCCATGATGACCCTTAGAAAACTAGCGACGGATGAGCGTAACCACTTTCCTGAGGCTTCAAAAGTTGTTGAACAATGTTTTTACATGGACGATCTAGTCCACGGGGTTCATGAACTTCCCGAAGGAAAGATACTGATTCAGGATCTTAATTCGCTGCTCCGATCGGGCGGATTTTCATTGAGAAAATGGACTTCTAATAATCCTCAACTATTGGAAAATATATCCAAGGAACATAAGAATAACATAGATTTTAATTTCAAAAGTGAAAACACTCCAAAAACACTTGGGTTATGTTGGAGTCCCGAAACAGATACATTTACATTTAAATACGAAATAACAGTGCTACCAAAAATTACAAAGCGAATCCTACTATCTCAAATCTCTAAGATATTTGACCCACTAGGCTGGTTGGCACCCCTAGTAACAAAAATGAAAATATTATTTCAAAAAGTATGGAAATCGGACACCAAGTGGGATGAAGAAGTTTCAAGTGACATTTGTAAACAATGGTTAAAAATACAAGAAGAACTTCCTTTGATAAAATGTTTTAAAATACCTAGATGGTTGAGTAGTAACAAGAATGACGTCATAGAGCTCCATGGGTTTTGTGACGCATCCATTGAAGCTTACGCGTGCGTTGTTTACGCGCGAATAAAATCGCAAAACAAAATTATAATTGTCGCTGCCAAAACTAAAGTTGTGCCCTTGAAAAAGAAGCTTTCGCTCCCAAAATTAGAGCTAAGCGGATCCCATTAACTTTCTAAACTTATTTTAAAAATAAAACTAACATTAAATAATTATGAACTAAATGTGTATGGATGGACTGATTCAAAAGTCGTATTAGGCTGGCTGCAAGGGGAAGCTAGTAAATGGAAACCAGTTGTGGCGAACAAAGTAAAACAAATAACAGAGATAATGCCAGCAGAACAATGGCGCTACGTAAGCACAAATGAGAACCCAGCTGATCCTGCCAGTAGAGGTTTATATGCTTCACAACTTCTAAAACAAGATTTGTGGTGGAATGGTCCCGAATTCCTGACCACCTTTGAACCATCCTCTTCATTAACAACATTTGTAACAGAACAGGAGAAAAAATTGGGTCAATCAAACATCGTTCAAACTAAAAATATGGATCAAGATATTATAGAAATAATATTAACAAAATATAATAACTTTTATAAAATATTGCGTGTCTTGGCATGGATACTCAGAGCATTGACACCGAAACGTAAACAATTGCCGAGCTATATTACTTTACATGAGTTAAGGAATGCAAAATTAGCAATTATTAAATATGTACAATTTAAATCGTATGAATCAGAAATACAAACATTACGAGAACAAAATAATTTATCTTCTTCATCAAAATTAGTCAGTTTGAACCCGTTTGTTGATCAAGACGGAATCTTCGAAAATAATTCCTTTACCACTAACCAATGTTTGAACATTATGTTGTGTGATGAAATTGGAAAAGATTTAGGCCACTTATTCACCAATCTATTGGGAGAAAATGTTTTAAATTATTGTATGCCGGGTGTGACCCTACATGACATTATGAGAAAAGTAGTAACTCTGAACTTAAACGAAAATACCAATTTAATTATATTAATTGGTCAAAGAGGTAATGTAAACAAGAAAGATCTCATTTCATACTACAATGAGTTGTGCAGTTTAAATATAAATAAAGTTGTATTGTTTACACTACCTAACAGTGCTAGCTTGCCACAGGAAGAAAATAATATCAGATACAATTTAAATTTAACACTAAGTAATATGACTTATTATAATAGTCAGAGATGTCACATAATAGACATAAATAAATTATTATTTAATTTTAAATTGACAAGAGATAAATATTATCTTCCAAATTATTTTAAAAGACAAGTAGCTTTAGCGCTATTATTTTATTTTAAATATTTAGCCAAAAACTTGGCTATCACTTCTGATTCTATTGAGCAGAATAATTTTGACATTTTGCATGAGACCTTGGAATCTGTTCCAAGTAATAATAATACTATTCTTACTCCTGCTTCTATTGAGCAAAAAAATTTTGACATTAAAAATAACCCTTTGGAATTAGTTCCAAATAATTCTTTTGTTAATAATTTAAATCACATAATAAGACAATAGAGGAAGTCTCTAGCCGTGTAATGACTAAGGAAAAGCCTAAATACTTAACTATAGTTCATCAAAATATTCAGGGCTTTTCTGGCAAAGAATTAGAATTAGAACTTTTTTTAACGGAAAAGAATGTTAATATTTTATGTGTCACTGAGCACTGGCTTAAGGAATATGAATTAATTACAGGATTTGAATGTTGTAAGATTGCTAGCTCATTCAGTAGAAAATCCACCATTAGAGGGGGGTGCTTAATAATTTTGCAAAACAATATGAATTTTAAAGAACGTAAAGATGTGATATCCCTCTCTATTGAACAACACGTTGAACTGTCATGTGTGGAATTGGATCAGTTGATAATGATTTGTGTGTATCGCCCACCAACTGGTAACTACCCTCAATTTGAGTCCGCTATGGAAGATGCTTTAAAATTGGTCATCAAAAAGAATAAAAAAATTGTGGTGTGCGGTGATTTTAACATAGACATCTTAAAATCGTCATCTATTGCAAGTAGGTTTCTGAATTTATTTAAGTCCTTCGATTTAGTAAACACTTTCTGTGAACCTACAAGAATCACTGCTACATCTAGAACTTGCCTAGACAATATTTTTAGCAATTGTAACATACTTGATAAAGGAATAATAAACTGTATTCGTTCTGACCATAGCGGACAAATAGCTTCCCTTGAGCACCATCATGTTCCTTATCAGTGTAATATAATTTGCAGGCCTCTAACGAAAGGTAAATTGGAAAATTTTCATAATAATGTCACCGCCAAAACTCTTTGCTTACCTAGTAAAGATGATCCCAATTCTCATTATAATGATTTATTTAATTTAATTAAGGTAGAATTTGATAAGACATTTAAGCAAAGAACTATTCAATCAAAAGTTTTCAAAAAAAAATTCAGTGATTGGGCAACACCAGGCATCTATGTTAGCAGAAATAAGTTGTTTGAATTGTACGGTCAGAAAACAATTTCAAATGATCCCGAATTTCATGAATATGTAAGAAACTATTCAAAAATGTTCAATAAAGTATGTACTTTAGCAAAAGCAAAATGTATATCTACAATAATTCATCAGTCAGATAATAAAATAAAAGCCACTTGGAATATTATAAACAAAGAGACTGGGAAAACTAAAAGTAATGACCGTAAATTCTCATTAGTATCAGACAATAAAATTATTAAGTCAGATGAGGGTGTGGCAACAATTTTTCAGGATTTCTTTTCTAAAATACCTCTTGCAACTACCAGTAATTTGAATTCATCTCCAAACATCTCTGTCTCCCTCTTGGAATCATGTGTTGATAAGTGCAATAATATATTTAAATTTAGACATATTTATGGTGATACCATTCTTAAAACATTTAATTCAATAAATATAAAAAAGACTGAAGATCTCTGGGGCATTTCAACTCACGTAATTAAATCTATAATAACTACCATTGCTCCCCATCTTGCTTTTATTTTCAATAAGTGTGTTGATGAAGGGATATTTCCAGACTTAATGAAATATAGTAAAATTATCCCTCTTTTTAAATCTGGGGACAAAAGCGATCCCGCTAACTTTAGACCCATTTCCATTTTGCCAGCACTAAGCAAAATTTTTGAAAAGATCATTTATGATCAATTATTAGCACATTTTCTTATCAACAAACTACTTCACGAGAAACAATTTGGTTTTACTCGTGGTAGATGCACAACTGATGCTGGAATTGCACTTCTCAAACACGTCTTTGAGGCATGGGAGGGTAAACAAGATGCAATTGGTATATTTTGTGATCTCTCTAAAGCATTTGATTGTGTCAGTCACAGTACTTTATTGAATAAATTGGAACATTATGGTGTATCAAAAAATGCAGTAAGCCTTATGCAATCGTATCTTTCGGCGAGAACCCAAAAAGTTGTTGTAAATAAAACAGAATCTTATGAAGCACCTATTACCATGGGCGTGCCGCAGGGATCGATATTGGGTCCATTACTTTTTCTTATATATATTAATGACCTTCCTTACTATACCAAAAACTTGTGTGAAATAGTACTGTTTGCTGATGATACTTCTTTAATTTTTAAAGTTGATAGAGGATGTGACTGCAGTGACGATGTAAACAGCACTCTTTCCAAGGTGATGCATTGGTTTACTATTAATAATCTGAAGCTTAACTCTAGTAAAACTAAATGTGTCAAATTTTCACTTCCTAATGTGAGGCAGGTTCATACCACAATAAATGTAAATGGCGAAGTAGTCGAATTGGTTGACTCAACAAAATTTTTAGGTATTACTATAGACTCGCGGTTGCAATGGGACCCTCATATCGATGCCCTGTCAAGCAGACTTAGTTCTGCTGCCTTTGCCGTTAAGAAAATAAGGCTTCTGACCGACATTGAAACAGCAAGATTGGTTTACTTTAGTTATTTTCATAGTATTATGATCTACGGTTTGATGTTGTGGGGCTCAGCTGCTAATATTAATAACATATTCATCTTACAAAAAAGGGCAGTGCGCGCTATATACAACTTACGGTCTAAAGATACCCTTCGTGACCTATTTAAAGAAATTAAAATATTAACGGTTGCTTCCCAATTCATCTATGAAAATATTATGCATGTAAAGAAAAACTTAGATAGCTTTGTAAAAAATAGTAATATTCATGAATTCAATACAAGAAACAAGGACAAACTTGCTGTTCCAAGACGCAGATTGCATAAAACCGGAAGCTCTTTTTTGTGTAGATGTATTACCTTCTATAACAAGATTCCACAAAAAGTCACAGAACTGCCCTTGGAAAAATTTAAAAATACTGTTAAATCCAATCTTATGAGTAAAGGCTATTACACTGTTGACGATTATTTGAAGGATAATAACGCATGGGCATAGCTTTTGTATTTGTTAATTATTACTCTAATGCCTCAGTATAGATTAGAAAAGTCCGTGGTTCTTTCATAGGTCTAGATAAATAGTTCTTTAAAACTCCAAGTAATTAAAAACGTTGATTTTCTCTTTTAACTATGAATTGTGAAAAGTGTCCTACCTACTTAATAACGTACTACTGGCTTCTTGACTCGACGACTTAATATGGGTAGCTTTAGTATGTCATGCTCACTTTAAACATTTCTGCGGTGGTGTCGTGTGAGGCGGGTCGTTACGTTCCCTCAAATATGGTTGAGCGAAACGATGGCTGGTTCATGCGTCATGCTCGTGAACGGGTGCTGCCAGTGGGAATGGGTCTGCTTCTGTCTGCTTGTATTAAGGGCGTCGTATATAAAAAATCTGTTTTATATTGTCTGTATGTATGGCACTTCTTACTCGAAACGTATATATCATAATAACTTACCTTGTTTTGATTTATTTAATTGCAATATTTTTGCTTTCTATAGTCAGTATTTGTGTATTATAAAATTCATAAGTGCTGACTATGGAAAGTAAAATATAAAATACATAAATATTGCCTATGAAAAGCTTTTGGATATTAGTTTTCAATTCGATGCCTTAACATGGGTAGCCTTAGTATGTCATGCTCTCTTTAATCATTTCTGCGGTGGTGTCGCGTGAGGCGGGTCGTTACGTTCCCTCAAATATGGTTGAGCGAAGCGATGGCTGGTTCATGCGTCATGCTCGTGAACGGGTGCTGCCAGTGGGAATGGGTCTGCTTCTGACTACCTATCTTAACGCATATAGAATTGTAAAGTATTTTTTTTTTCTCTCTTGTAACAGCCTAGACTGAATAATAACTTCAAACTTTGAATTTAGCTTGAAGCCTGTAAATTGATTAAGAAAATTTGTAATTCATTAAGTAATGATCTAATTAAATTTTATTTATTTGTTAATCTTTGTTAAAGTCTGGAAACGATATACATATTTGTACATATCGTTCCATTTGATAAAGCTGGTAAGTTTTTTGCGCCCGTTTTTCTTGTCAGCTAAAAGACGTCATAATGGGTGGTAGGGCAAAAAAATTATTTGACGATTTAAAAACGCTCATTATGTGAGCTTATTTGAATAAAGATTTTTTCATTTCATTTCATTTCTTACGTGTTGGAGGAAGATTAGTTCACGCTAACTTGAGTATGGAGATGAAACATCCGAAAATAATACCTAACAATACTCGTCTTGCGACGCTTTTGATCTCTCAAGCTCATGAATTAACATTCCACGGCGGACCACGTCTTACGCTTGCAACTTTGAGGCAAGAATATTGGATCCTCGGTGGTAACAACACTGTAAAGAAAGAATTAAGGCAGTGCATCACGTGTCGTAAGCAAGAAGGGAGAACACAAAACCAATTAATGGGAAACTTACCGAGTGCCAGGTGTGATCCAGCGCATGCCTTTGATTACAGCGGGGTGGACTATTCAGGATTCGTCGAAATCAAAGCTAACAAAGGGAGAAGCGCTAGAACATTAAAAGGATATATAGCTATCTTCGTCTGTATGGTCACTAAGGCCGTACATCTCGAGCTAGTTGGTGATTTGACAAGTGCGTCATTCATCGCTGCCCTACGGAGAATGGCTGCAAGACGCGGCCTACCTCGTCATCTGTATAGCGATAATGGCACCAATTTTGTTGGTGCGAACAGAGCCATTCAGGAAGAGTACCAGCACTTACAAAATGAATTCAAGGACAGTTTCTTACGTGAAATCACGGAAATGAACATCGAGTGGCATTTTAATGCCCCCGCATGGCCGAGCGCAGGAGGTCTGTGGGAGCGTGCCGTGAGAAGCCTGAAACATCACCTGAGGCGCGTAATAGGTGAACAGAAACTTACTTTTGAAGAGTATGCCACCATCTTATCCCAAGTGGAGGCTTGCCTTAATTCGCGTCCATTATGTGCCCTTACTGAAAACATAGAAGATTTAGATTTCTTGACCCCGGCGCACTTTTTAACTGGGAGATCGGGTCTAAATGTCATCGAAACAAAAGAAGATGCTCGTACTCGTTGGCACTTAACTCAAAAAATAACACAAGATATCTGGAAGAGATGGAGAACAGAATATTTGAGTCAACTTACCGCTCGTCCAAAGTGGCAGAAGGAACAAAATAACATTGAAAAGGGAAATATCGTTGTAATTCACGAAGATAATCTCCCCCCTGGTAAGAGTAGTAGAAGTGCACCCAGGAAGCGATGGCTTGGTACGTGTGGTGTCGCTAAAGACAAAAAATGGTGTTATAAAAAGACCAGTACTGAAACTATCTGTACTACCCTTAGAAAAACAAGATGAACAAAAACAAACTGCCGATACTCATAAGGGTAACAAACAAAAGAATAACGCAAATCAAACAAGCCCACGAAGCTTTATTACCACAGCCATAATGTTCATATGTTTATTTTCGATATTTATTTCTCCAGTACAAGCTTTCAGTACCACAAAATTGAATGAAAATCAAAAGATTTACTTCGATAAAATAGCCGAAATGCAACTGATTCGAGACGAGTGGAAGATAATTGCATATTATGATTTAAATCCTTACTGGAATAGCACCATGACCTACACTCGATACTATAAATATTTACATAATATGTGTGAGTCATTAAAGCAAGTCTCACATTACAAAATAATAATGTATCAACTACAACACTCGTATGACGAACTCGAACGTAATAATGAAGTTTTGCTGAATAACCATTTAAAAGCTCGTGCCACTCACCGGCGGCGAAGGCGAGGTCTTATCAATGGTGTCGGGTATCTGGCGAATAGTCTATTCGGAGTACTCGATGACCAATTTGCACAAAAATATGAAAAAGACATTAATCTCGTACGCGAAAATGAAAAACACCTCGCACTTCTTTTGAAAAACCAGACCTCAGTTTTGGAAACAGAATTTAACATATTAAAACAAACCAAAGAATATATAAAGAAACAAAACATTGTTATGATGAGACATTTATCTGTACTTGATGATGCTGAAAGTAAATTATTAAGTCAAATAACAGCTGAAGAAGAAAAGACCGACTTTACAATGTTAGCCATGGCCGCGAATAATATCCTGACTCACCTTAAAAATGTTCAAGACGCGCTGTTGGAAACAATCACAAACATATATAAAGGAACCATGAATATTCATATATTAGACCCTAGAAGTTTACAACATGAACTAAGCATTATTTCGGGTTACTTGTCAAAGGATTTGACTATCCCAATATATAACATTCAAACAGATATGGCAAACCTTTATCATTTGCTCACTATAAAGGCGAGAGTGACGAAACAGTACCTTATTTTTGAAGTGAAAATGCCGCTTTTAAGTAGAGACAGTTACAGTTTGTACAACATTATTCCCGTACCATATCAAACTGGAAACAAAATTTTAACAATAACTCCAATTGAAGAATACGTTGCGATCAACTTACATAAGGACTCGTACTTACCGGTCACTAGAACAGAATGGGATCACTGTTTGCCTCGGGACGCCTGGACCTACTTATGCCAATTTGCCAAAACACCTATTTACAAAATGAAAACCAACAACGACCTGTGTTTGAAAACAGATAACAAAGAAGATCAGTGCTCAGCTAAAATCACCCATTGCCAAAGTAAATGGACTTCGTTACACAAATTAAATCAATATTTATATTTTTGCTGTGGCGAGTGTCAAGTTCGTTCACTCTGTGAGGATCGAGTTACAATCCATCAGCTGAGCGGAGCCAATATAGTGAACGTAAACAACAACTGCGAAGTAAAAACTGAGAGTTTTACAATATACACCCATAATAAGTTGGAAAATAAAATGAAAACCAAAGATTCTTTTGAAACCCCCAACATAGCACCTATAAATTACATTATGAAGATTACAATCGAAGCCGTAACAGAAAACCAAACTGAAGATTCGAACCACATGTTCGAAGATTTAGAAAAACAGATAAAAGTTATGAAACAACAGGAACCATTATCGGAGACTTCGAGTATCTCTATTCATGACCTGCACCACTACACGCTAATATACGGCATAGTAGCGGTGGCAGTGGTGGTGGCTTCGACCTACGGGTGTCGTCGCGTGCGCCGTCGCTGGCGCGCTGCGGCAGCGCCTGCGCCGCAGGAGCCGCGGCCGGCCCCGGACGCTGCTGGCCCGCGGCCCGCGGCACGCGCTGAGCGTCAACCGAGTGATGTGCCAGTGAATACATGTGAAAATAACTATAGTGTGGTGTGCAGTGTTCAAAGTGAAAGTGTGCCACGTTATCTAGAAAGGGCCACAACCCCCTTCGTTGTAAGAAAACAAACATTGAGTAATTGAAGTGTAATTATGTAAATCTAAGGACTCTACAACTAAACTTTTTCTATTATTAATTGCAATTATGATACTTTTATTAATTACTGATTTATTTAGTATTATTTCTATTGTCAGTTGACATGTAATTATTTAAGAACATTAATTTGTATACTTTTTCATCTAGTTAGTATTATTTCTGTTGTCATTTGAAATGTAATTATTTAAGAACATTTTTATACCTACTTTTCATTTAGTAAGTATTATTTCTGTTGTCATTTGACATGTAATTTTTATAAGAACATTTTTAATGTTATTACGTTACATTATTGAACTGATTTATTAACTCATTTTTTGATACATTTGACATGTACATTTTTAAGTTAGCATTTAGTCATCTTTGTCATTTCTTCCCTTGGCAAGATGTTCGGTGCATACGCACCAAACACAGTGACGTGCGATTGACGTCACACGCGGCGGTCGATGCGCTTGCATCGATTGACATAGTTTAACTTCAGTATGTATATTTCTGCGGACTTTACGGGTCGCGTGTACTCATAACATTTTTATAACAGTTGTTACTTTGTGACAGAACATTATATTATTTTAACATAAACACTTATTTTATCATTTAACATTTCACCACCGCCAACCCTCGCTCCTCAAACAGCCTTACTTTTCCAATTTATACAACAAGAGTGACCAACTTCAGAGCGCTTACGGTACAAAACTATGTATTTTAATCTGTAATTCTTTGGCATACATTCGCATTGTATGTAATGTAGGTTAGTGTGTAGTGTATAGAGTGGTTTAGTATGCGCTGTAGTGTATGGAGTGGTGTAGTATGTGCTGTGTAATGTATTCTTTCTTTCTTTCTTTCTTATCGAATGAGGATTAGTGGCCACCTCTGATGTTAAGTAAGAGTATATCAAGCCGCCTGTAAGGCCTCTAACTTAGCTTAACGACTGTTATCAGATGACAACAGCCAGGACCGACGGTTTAACGTGCCCGCCGAAACACGGAAGCGCTCAGTTGTAATGCCACTTTAACGGTCACCCATCCGACACCTGACCGGACCGAGCGTTGCTTAACAAACGTGATCGAGTGTAGTGTATCTGTGTAGTGTACTGAGTGGTGTAGTATGTACTGTGTAGTGTATTGTATTGATAGTATGTGCTGTGTATTGTATTGAGTGGCATAGTATGTGTGCTGTAGGTGGTGTAGTATGTATGTACTGTATAGTGTATGGAGTGGTGTAGTATGTACTGTGTAGTGTATTGATAGTATGTGCTGTGTAGTGTTGTTTTTGTTATTATCCCCCTCCCCCACTCACCATGTCCCCCCTCCTGTACACCTGCACCATGAACAGCAGTCCCAGCACGATGTACCCCACGTTGGAGTACACGTGGTTGAAGTCCGACAGAGAGCCCAGCGGGTGCGCGCACAGGAAGTTGTAGTAGCACAGGTCTTGGGCGCCTGTTTGGAATACCATCTGTGGCGGGAGTTACAGAGATTTGTGAGAAAAATATATTGAACTAGCTTTTGCCCGCGATTCGTGGACATTTTAGAAAATCTATGGAATTCTTAAAAAGCTGTAGAAGGCGTTCCTGTTCCTGTCCTCCTCCCCCTCTATCCCCTTATACAATACAATACAATACAAAGAACTTTATTCGATTCCACAATTTTGGGTAGGTAAGTACAGATAATGTAAGGTAGGTACATTATGAAACCGAAAAGGTTACCACTCAGCATAAGTTGCAGCATGATCAACACCTGCAACGCTGATATTCTGCGGAACCTTGAATTGTACGTAGGTGCATGCCAAACAAAATAAATAGGGCTATGTTAATTACATTCATATTTTTAACTTTTAGATTTTTGCATTCACAATGCTATTTTTATATTAAGATGAATAAATAATGAAAAGCATTGGGCCGGAATCCTAAGGGTGCGGGTTCGAATCCCGTCTGAGTTGCTACGGGTGAGTCGATTTTTTCTAATACTTTTCATTATTTATTCATCTTAATACATTCATATTGCCATTGAGCTACAATAATACTTATAATTTTTAATCGTCAACCTAAACACAAAATTTGAACATCGTAGCTTTGAAACTAAAGGACTTCCATACCAACTTTCTTCCTCTATTTCATCCCCTCAGGGAGCGAATTTTCCAAAAAAAATTAAAGGCAGCTACTCTCTAAAAAACCGGCCAAGTGCGTGTCGGGCCACGCGCCATAGGGTTCCGTAGTTACCTTATACCATACCATATTTAATACCACCTATAATTTTTCGTCTGTAAAAATAACTTTGTTTTTCACAGTGTTGGTATGAATGACAAAGTTATATTTGCGGTTTTGGAAAATGTGCTATATCTCAAAAACTAATTACTATATCTCGTTCAAACCAATTTTGGTTGAAAATGTTTATTAAGATCTACAGCATATATTTTTTTTAGATTTTTCACTCTCTTATTTCAAAAGTTAAAGGGGGGGGGACACACATTTTACCACTTTGGCGGTGAATATCTTTCAAACGGTTGACTTTGAGAAAAAGTTGTCTTAGAAACCTTAATGTCATTTTTAAAGACCTATCTATAGACACCCAACACGTGTTGGATTGAAGAAAAAAAATTTTTTCAGTTTCAGTTCTATGTATGGGGAGCCCCCCTTAATCTTTTATTTTTCTTATTTTTGTATTAAATTCGTTAAGCGGTTAACAGAATACATCTACCTACCAAGTTTCAACTGTGTAGTCTTAATACTTTCGGAATAAAGTGGCTGTGACATACGGACAGACAGACAGACAGACAGACAGACAGACAGACAGACAGACAGATAGACAGACAGACATGACGAATCTATAAGGGTTCCGTTTTTTGCCATTTAGGCTACGGAACCCTAAAAATGGTGTCTTTACTTTCAGCCGTTAGGGCTCTACGCGTATCCCAACAATCAATCAATTTAGAAGATGTATGGTTAACAAACCAAGTATTTATTTCAAAACTATTTCACCCCCACAGAGGGTGAATTTTGGAAAATCTTTCTTTTTGCACCCTTAGACCTCATAAGGAACCCACTTGCTAAATTTGGAATCTCTAGACCCAGTGGTTTGGGTTGTGCGTTGATTTTTCAGTCAGTCAGTCAGTTTCTTTTTTATATTATTTGGATAAACCAGCACTTGAAAATAAAAAAACATGTTCACTTCACAATCTCATAGAGATTTTTGTGAAGTAGGCAAACCCTAATGTTGTCGTAAGCAACCAGCGAATTCTAACTTATGTTAATATGCCAAGATCTATAAACCTTCAAATTCTAAATGTATACTTCCCATAATGTGTTTCAAAAGGGGTTGAAACCGGTGTTTCAAAAGGGTACTTTTCCCGAAATGTCCACTTCCCAAAATGTACCTTTCCCTAAATTTACATTTCCTAAATGCACCTTTCCTGTAATGTACAATTCCGAAAATGTATTTTTCTCAAAATGTACATTCTTAGAACAGACAGGAATAACTGATTGGATACATTTTAAAGTACCAGGATTACGTATGTACATGTACATCATGGTAATATGCTAAAATATAAAGTTTAATTAAAACAATTCTCACCCTCTGGTACGTAAACAGCAGTTGTACGACCGGCAGCGCGTACACCACCGCGACCGTCAGCGAGCTCCAGAAGTACCTACAACAGGTCACATCACACATGCAGTGTACCGTTTAGTGTGTACTATGCCTTCGTGATCACACTGCCTAAAAAGCAAAAAGACTAAGAGGGCAAAAGGACCAAAACGCAGAATGTCTAAAATGTAGAATAACTAAAATGCAAAATGACTTAAACGCTGAATGTTTAAAATGCAAAATGACTAAAATGGAGAAAGACTAAATAACTTCTTTTCAGAATGCCGTAAACAATAAATTCAAATGGCCAGTAATAGGGTATTTGACAACATTGAAAATATACTACAAATTGTGGTCATCCTAACAGATATTGGCGTAAAAAAACATATTTAACATTATATAGACTAAATTAAGTCTATTAATTAATTTCACCTAGAAAAATGCAACATGACTTTGTGTGAGTGTACTGAATCACAATGAACGAATCGCAGCATAGTACAATAAATAAAGGCAATATTATTTTACAATGTGACATTAGAATCTGTCAGTTTACTCCAATGAATAAAAAATTAGACTTTAGTGTATATTTTAGTATAGTGTGTAGTGTTGTGTACAGCGTAGACAATGTAGTGCGGGTGTGTGTAGTATAGTGTAGTGTAGTAAGGTTTTATATTTACGGTGTTGTGTAGTACACTAAGCTATCAGCTCGCCTAGTGAACGAGTAAAGTGAGTGCAGTCTAGCGTATTGTGTAGTCTTTTGTGTATAGTGTAATGTAGTGTATAGAGTATAGAGTAGTGAGAATAGTGTAGTATATTTACCTGTCAGCTCTCCTAGTATGGGCATAAGGCATCGCTCGGCTATGGCCGACCACAATGAACGAGTACAGTGAGTGCATTGTAACGTATTAGTAGTAACGTAGTGTTTTGTGTATAGTGTAATGTAGTGTAGAGAGTAATGTAGTATATTTACCTGTCAGCTCTCCTAGAGTGCGCGTGAGGCGTGGCTCGGCTGAGGCCGGCCACAGTGAGCGGGCGCGCTAATTCGCTGTCCCACTCTGGGACCGAGTCTGAAAACGATTCTGCGAGACGAACATAGGCCCGTATTTATAAACCGCTCTCAACATTGAAAGCTATATTGAGATCATATCTGAGATGCTGTGTTCCTATGAGAATAGCATCTCAAGTATGATCTCAAGATAGCACTCATCGTTGAGAGGTTTATAAGTTCAGATTGGGGGAATTAATGGCTAACCTATAGTAAAAATCTTCAAAATGCAGATAAGTATTGATAAATTCCAGAAAACACTGTGTGGAAATCAAAAGACTAAAGTATAGTCTGTCTAAAAAGTCAGTTTACATGGATAATTTCAAAAGTATTTTTTTATGCACTTAAATCCCCAACCACTCCACCAATATCCATCTAAATAATTAAATAAATAAATATGTTTACAATTAGAATTTTGACAGCACCAACAGGGTTGGCAGTATAAGTTTTTTATAAATAATTTAATAATTTCTCATGTCAACCGACTTTTTAGACAGACTCTAATAATAACTTGAGTCTCTTCATAAGAAGATAATTTATTTTAAATATATTTATTTACTAGCGTTCCGCCCGCGACTTCGTCCGCGTGGACAGAAGAAATATATGGCGCCCAGACCAGTTTAAATGATTTCCTTAGTGTATGAAAGCTAGTACTATGGAGAGTTCAAGCTGTTCCCTGGTTCCTCCCACCCGAATTAGATTTCAAGTTCCAACCCGAGCTACCGAACTGTGAAAAGCCCATTATTAAAATCCGTTCAACGGTTTTTGCGTAATTCGCGCACAAACATTTAGAATTTACAGTTTTATTATGTACAGAAGAAAATTTATCACACACAGCTATTTTTGCAGAAACATTTCTAATACAATAAGCACACCCCGGGCACTCCATACAAGCGCCGCGTTTCAACTACCTATTACACAGACGCTACACAGTGACGTATTTGCACACGCGCAACTGTGTGCGAGCTATTGAATGAGCACACGGATCGGCACACCAACTCGCGCGGTGGGGTGAGGTAATTGATTGTGGGGCGGGGCGGAGAGTGTCCTTTCTGTACGGTAGTACTTATATCTATTCTGTGACAATAGTGCAGTAGTGTCATGTTAGATACCTACGTACCGTTGTCCCACTCGTTCTGTTTGCGGGAGGGCCCCTCCCCCGGCCCCCCTGAGGCCGTGGTGGGCTCTTCAGTATCAACTACTACCACTTCTCCTAAAAAAGGGAAAAACAACAGTATATTATTTATTAAAAAAAATATTTCCTCAAAATACTACATTGTCGCTCAATGTGTGTAGTATGTGCGTTTGCTCCTATTATAATCACCAGCGCAGCGCGCCTATCACGTATTCCCACTACTTCAATGTGTGTATATGTTACGGCTAATACCCGAAGTGCGACTAAACCTAGTTTTAGCCGGCTAAAACTAGGTGTAACCGATAGCTGTTGGCTAAAACTAGGTGTAGCTGATTTACTCGCGGCTAATACTAGGTATAACCGGCTAAAACTACGTTTAGCCGCACGGTTAATACTAGGTATAGCCGGCTAAAACTAGGTTTAGACGCACTTCGGGTATTCAATTCAATTCAATTCAGTTCTTTATTTGCATTAAATAGGGTACAATTTTTATAACATTGTGGGTGTTATACAACTAGGTAGAACTTATGCCTATTTAACTATATCGTATCATAGCATGCAAATTAGTATTCAAAAATTCAAAATTCAAAATATTTTATTCAGTCTAGGCTGTTACAAGCACTTGTGAATGTCATAGAAGCTACGCCATCGGTTCGCAAACCCTAAGCGGGAGACCTTGTAACGAGAAGAACCGGCAAGAAACTCGTCAAGGGCTGCTTTTTTCTCCCTGTATATTTCATACAGAGTCGTCAACATTGAAAAATGAGCTCTACGTTTAAAGTGAGGTCATTTTCCATCACAATAATTAACAAAAGTTTGCACACAATGGGTAGGTAGGTTAAAATTAAATATATCTACTACATTCAGATAGGTAAATATGAGAGTAAATAACTTTCAACTAGTTGAGAAATCACTCTGTCTGCTACTCGAACCAAAAAACACTTGATGCAAGACATAAAAAGTAAAAACGCAATTCTTACAATTCAATATGCGTTAAGATAGGTACTCAGAAGCAGACCCATTCCCATTGGCAGCACCCGTTCACGAGCATGACGCATGGACCAGCCATCGCTTCGCTCAACCATATTTGAGGGAACGTAACGACCCGCCCCACACGACACCACCGCAGAAATGATTAAAGAGAGCATGACATACTTAGGCTATCCATCCTAAGGCACTGAATTGAAAACGAATATCCAAAAGCTTTTCATAGGCCTTTACTTACAAAACTATAGACGAAAAAATACGAAAAAATATTATGAAAGCAAAATAATCATTTTAGTCATTAGCAATAAAAAAAGTGAGAAATCAAATATTCAATTCGTTTATAATAATGTTATGTAATCTATTAGATACTATTTTATGTAATTTATTGTGGAGAAAATGTCTAGTGAAGTTAGTACATCAACCTTCTTTATTCTTTATATTTGAGGAAATCGTCAATACAATAGAAGCCTCTGTCCATTAGCCAGTTCTTTAAGACTATCTTAAATTGATTAAAAGGCAATAGCTTAATATCCTCGGGTATTCGATTATAAATTTTAATAGCCATCGCATTACCATTCTTATTAAACCGAGTAGTTTTTTATTAGCCGTAACATATACATATACTTGTGTAGTACACTGGTGACTGATTGGTGATGTGTGTCATGTCATAATGGCTGGTCATGTGCGCCCTGATGGCTGGTCATGTGCGTCATAATGATTGGTCATGCCGCATGCGCGTTATGTCATGGTGGTTGGTCATTTACGTCATGATGGCTAGTCACGTGCGTTATGATGGGTGTTTTATTTTTATTTTTTTATTTTATTTTAGTTATGTGCGTCATGATGGCTGGTCGTGTGCGTCATAATGGTCGGTCATGTATGTCATTATGGCGAGTCATGTGGGTCATTATGGCGGATAATGTTCGTCATAATGGTTGGTCATGTGTAAAGGCCGGATTTGCGGTGGCAGGAATACAAACTTGCTAGTGATTACCATATTATCGTAAATGTTTTTATATATCGATGTTTTGAAAATATTTTTGAAGTGGAACTTCTTTGATCGCGTCTGTATTTATTTTTTGTATTTTACCAAGGAGGATGTATTTCTTAAAAATTTGACATTCTACTTCACTCACTTTGACTTTGCTATTTTTGTATCAAGAAAAACTGCAGTGAATTTTATTATTTATACATTTCTCGATTTTCACTTTTCTTAATATAGGTAGGTAATTTCTACTATTTCCGACAATAAGTCTATATATCACGTTACATAATTATATTTTTTTATCGATAAATTACACAAATAGATAATCAAGTTGTCCACGCACTATTAAACGTCATTTTATTCGTGCTACCGCAAATCCGGGGTCTGGTCATGTGTCATAATAGTGTAGTGTGTAGTATATGTGTGTGTACTTGTGTAGTTTGTAAACCGCTTTGACCACATATTATGCTTATGCCTTCGCTTGGTTTAATTATGGTATCATTCTGTGGGGGAATAGCACGGACTTCTTATCTTTGTTTACTGTTCAAAAGAAACTTATTCGCATTCTAGTCAATATAGATCAAACCGATAGTTGCCGACCTCATTTTCAAAATCTTAAAATTCTTACATTGCCGTGCTTATACATATTGGAAATATGTAAATTTGTAAGGAAAAATATGAATTTATTTACAAAACGTGATGATATGCAAATTAAATATTCTCTAAGACATAAACATAAATTATTGATCCCAACTGCGCGCCTTCATTTATGTTCATCAAGTACTTATAACATGTCTGTTAGGATTTACAATTAATTACCGGAAAATTTAAGAGGTGAAAAAAACGATAACAAATTTACAAACCAATTAAAAAAATTACTAATTTCAAAAAGCTATTACAATATTGAAGAATACTTTAGTGATAAAATACACATACCTATATTATGCGGCAATGACAATAAATAGGTGTCTTTGTATACGCTTTACAAAAGCCTCAAAATCTAGTTTATTTTATTTTATTATGGAAAATTCGTCCTCTTGTCTTCTCTTCCATCCCAATATTGCGATACCCAACAGGGTCCATAACTTGTACTTTGTTTTTAGTTGTAACATCTTTATAACATTATGGTTGCAATAAATATATTGAATATTGAATACACACCGTAGCAGCGGCACAGCGGCAGCAGCGCCACGAGCGCGCACACCAGCAGCATGAGGGCCAGCGTCACGAGCGCGCCCACCACGTACTCCCAGTACGATATTGTGGCTATCACGCGGAATCTGGTGCGACAAATAGTGTCATGGTGTCATTACCATAACAATAAATTAAATAAAACTTACTAGAACGGACTCTTCTTTATCCGAGTCCCAAATGCCGCCATTTATATAACTACTTCCCCCTTCACGTCGCTACGCCCCGCTGTCGTCCAAGCGTGTTGCTAGGGTTGCTTACTGTTAAATATTGCTTACGTTTTAAAGATAATATCACTAAAATATGGGTTTTTTTTAGTTTTAAATCATTATTTTATTCTAGTTAATAGATACGAAAATAAAATAATTTTTTTTTTGGATAAGTAAGTACTTACCTACTCCTGAGTTTGTATAAATAAAGTAAACATAGTTCGTATCACGAAAGATGACCACAAATGGCGCCCATCTTATCATCATAACTTATGAAGAAAAGACTTAAGACAATATAGTAATATTTAATATATATATATATATATATACATTACATTACATTTAAATATATGAATTATTATTTTGTCTTAAGTCTTTTCTTCATGAGTTATGATGCGAAAATGGGCTTACAACAAACATTTAGTATGGAAATTACTTCTAAAACATTTTTAAGTTTTAATCCGCTTACTGTTTCGTTGTGTTTCATCACGTAGCGAAATCACAGAATAGATACGAAAAAGTAGGTATAGTAATAATACGGCGCCATTGTTATTCGTTTCCAAGATCGTACGGAACGCACAAACAGGCAAACGTGTGTGCGGCGACGCCGGCCGTGGCAGCCCGACTGAGTGTCTTGTTTAACTAGTAGGCTAATATCGTGACCTTGAGCCCGTTAGGGGCGGGAGTGTCCGTTCTAGTAAGTTTTATTTATTCTTATGTCATTACTATATGTTTTTATACAGCTTGATCATAAAGAGTTGAAATTAAATAAAATGTAACTAAAATTTTTCAGTACAAAAAGTGTTCAGTGTTGCCAAATTATTCGTGATTTTGACGTGTTTACGAAGAAAGCATAGAATACTTTTTATCCCGATATTCCTACGGGAACGGGAACCACGCAGGTGAAACCACGGGCGGCCGCTAGTAATATATAAGTATAATCGCATTTATTACTATTATGTAAGTACTACTAATTACTATTAAGAACTGCGAGTAATTATACTCGCAGTTCTAATCGAACTCATATCTTCTATGTGTAAGAAAAAAATCGGCAATTTCATACATTAACCCCTATTAATAGGTCTATCTATTCGCTGGGTGCGAAGGTATAATAATCGATCGCAGCGCTCATGGTGGCAAAAAGTAGAAATAATGAAGGCTCTGTAATCTGTTTGAAAACGATATTGAATTGATTACTAGCGATATAGGACCAATTATATATGTTTATTATCACTTAATAAAATTATTAAAGTAGCTTTATCCTCTTGTTTTACAAAATCTACAACTATAAAAGAAGTAAACAAACCCTGATATAACAAAAAAAAACACTCTTTTTGAATAGATCTTACTTGCCATATTTAATTTAAATGACCAAAAATGATTTCACAACACTTTGTCCACCCAAATCACAGTAATTTTGAAATTTACATTAATAACACAATATGTATAGTTTTTTTAATATTTTGTCACAATGCCGCCATTACATATCAAAACGTCAAGACTGTCAGGTCAGAGCCAACAAAGTTGCAACACGCTAGGTGGCGCTAAAAGCTAATCGCTATGGGATCCCTGAAACTTTGCTAAACTTTAGTGTATAAAGCTCTAACTGACCCAGATGTACATAATTATAAAAAAGCCGGCCAAGTGCGAGTCGGACTCGCGCACGAAAGGTTCCGTACCAAAAAACGGCAAAAAAAATTACGTTTGTTGTATGGGAGCCCCCCTTAAATAATAATTTATTTTGTTTTTAGTATTTGTTGTTATAGCAGCAATAGAAATACGTCATCTGTGAAAATTTCAACTTTCTAGCTATCACGGTTCATGAGATACAGCCTGGTGACAGACAAACAGACAGACAGACATCGGAGTCTTAGTAATAGGGTCCCGTTTTTACCCTTTGGGTACGGAACCCTAAAAAGTACTAATACTAATAGTTAAATAAAAAAAGAGTTCCACAGGGGTTGTTCTTGGGGCCATTACAGTTTATAATTTACACTAATATGTAGTTAATGTCAATAAATTAAATCTACTTCATATTTTGTTACCACCTAAATACCTGAATGTCTTGAGTCGGTCGCCGTGGTTCCCGAGCGAGTCACCGGTGCATTCCTCGTCGTTTTCCCTCACTATGAATACTACGTAGAATCCGTGAGGGAACATGGATTGCTGCAAAATGTATACAAGTATAAATAAAAAAAAACCAGCCAAGCGTGAGTCGGACTCGCGCACGAACGGTCCAGTACCAAAAAACGGCAAAAAAACACGTTTCATTTAATCTAAGGCTACTAAGTGATCTAAGGTTCTATTTAGTAACATTTTTAGTTAGTACAGTATTTTAAGATAAATAATAGGCATCGGGAACTCATTTACATACATTACATAACAAAAAACAATTAACAAAAATTTGTTTGGCCCTAAAAGTCATTTACAATTTCAACTTTATTGCAATGAAATAAGTGTCAACGTCATTCCTAAGCAAAAAAAAACAGGCCAAGTGCGAGTTGGACTCGCGCACGAAGGGTTCCGTACCAAAAACGGCAAAAAATTACGTTTGTTGTATGGGAGCCCCCCTTTAATATTAATTTTAGTATTTGTTGTTATAGCGGCAACAGAAATACATCATCTGTGAAAATTTCAATTTTCTAGCTATCACGGTTCATGAGATACAGCCTGGTGACAGACAGACAGACAGACAGACGGACAGCGGAGTCTTAGTAATAGGGTCCCGTTTTTACCCTTTTGGTACGGAACCCTAAAAACGATGCGCAATGTTTATCTTGACGTACTACCTTAAGAACTGGCAATAAGGTTCAAATTCGTACCGTGAGCGTGATCCCTCCCTTAGTGGTCATAGTGAGGTGGTATCCTTGGTATAGGACATCGCGCTCGTTGTCGAACACCGGACACTAACGAGGAAATAAATAAATAGTCAGTAAAATAGCAACAGGGGAGAAAAGTGTAAGTCTAAATAAGTACCCACTGGGGATCTAAAAAGGTAACCACTGCGGTCTTAAAAGGTACCCAATGGAAGTCCAAAAAGATAACCACTTGGGGTCTAAAAAGTATTTACAGGGGATCTATAAAGGTAACCACTGGTGGTCTAAAAAGGGGTCTAAAAAGTATTTACAGGGGATCTATAAAGGTAACCACTGGTGGTCTAAAAAGGTGCCCAATGGGGGTCTAAAAAGTATTCACTGGGGGGGGGGGTCTAAAAAGGTAACCACTGGTGGTCCAAAAAGATACCCAATGGGGGTCCAAAAAGATAGCCACTGGGGGGTCTAAAAAGTATTTACTGGGGGTCTAAAAAGGTACCCATTGGGGGTCAAATGGCAACATTGTAGATGAAACATTTAGGTAAGTAAGGCACTGATTTTTAGCAGTAAAATCGCCGATTCATATTGCCTGACTAGGGCGGATCCAATGAACTTAGAAATTAAGTGCTTCTGAATTGTCTATATTTTCCTACCTTCGAGACTATATTCGAGACTTTTTTAGCTGACAAGAAGAATGGGCGCAAGAAACTTGTCAGCTGTTTTAATATTCAGTAGTATATTAATTAAATATTGTCACAGAATAGATAATAGTTAGTACTAGCGTACAGATGTTGCACTCGGCAAAATCGTTTAAATTAATTGCGACTCTTGCTCCGACGCAATAAAGTGCAATTCAGGTCGCACAGCGCTCCGTTCGCTCCTAAACATGCACTTAGCAGTTGCCTCTCTTTCTACCGCGTAGGTCTTATCTTTTCTGACGTATAAAATTTGTCCTCTCAGGCGGTGGTCTGCAACAAACGCCGGTAGCGACGCTGGAAGCCGCGTTCAGCGTCCCAGACGTCAGACGCGGCTTCCAGCGTCACTGCGATGGTCGCTCGGAACTGTTTTCAGTTTCTCGCATGCGCTCAATGTAAACGGACGATTAGTAATCAGTGAACGGACGTGATCGATTAAAATATGGATGACCTGCATAATACCCACTTTAGGTACTTACCAAAGTGAAAATAGTCATGAATGTCAGTAGGTGCTTAAATATTAAGTTCATTTTTGACGCATAGTACCTACGCAAGGTAAATAAATACAAAACCTTAAAACAAACTACCTCGGTACCCACAAAATACAAAAACAAAATAAGTAGGTCTACGCAAGGGAATAAAACGGATTCTCACCTGGATGACCAACAACCAAGCTTATTTCTTCCCAACGTTTATGTTTCAACACATTGTTTTTATTGTTGGCATCATAACAATATGAAACTGTGTTTCATTTAACTAATTCTAATAGTACTCCGTCTTGTTCCTATCTAAATTTCCTAAATTTCACCATTTCCAGAGTGACGCGCGACAAAAACGCGGCGTACGTTTACGCCAGAATGCTCAGAATTGACTGCGTAGGCGGCGTACGACCTACGGACGCGGCGCACGGCGTTCGTGCGCCGCGTCAGGCGTGTGAGAGAGACCACTCTAGTACGTTTCCATAGTAAGCATTCGTAGGCCGCGTACAGCGTTACGCCGGACGCGACCTACGGCGTTTGTTGCAGACCACCGCCTCAGAGGACGCCGAGTGCATCATACTCACGCGCGGAGTGACAGAGCTCTGTGCCCTGTTTATCAAAACTTACAAGTCTTGGGTGCAAAAGCTAAGTCTTTTCTTATCTACAACTCGACCAAGATAACTAGGCGAATGACAGCTACATGACGGCTAAGTTTATGACACCGTTTTAATTTGGTCGTGTTGTAGTTAGGAAAAGACTTAGGGGATCTTTAAGTTTAATGCAATCGGGCGTTCCCGCCAAATCACCTTTTTAAATTTCTTTCATTTTTAAATCAGAGTTAGTAGCAATCATTTTTTTAATTTGGAACAAGTAGGATAGAAACGAATAATACGTACGTAAAAAAAAGTATTGATATCGGCTGGCTGAATAGAGCTAATCCATTGAGATTGGCACCTTTTAGTGCGATTAAAAAAAACTGTGCAATAATGAAATTTCATACATTTTTATTGCTCTAGTCTAGAGCATTAAAGACTCGCTTTGTACTGAGTTTTTAGTGTGATTGTGATGAAATTAAAGCATAGTTGGAACAATAGTAGATTGTACAACAAGTGCATAAAACGCATCATTTTACCCGAGACGTATATATCCACCCGAGCCGCAGGCGAGGGTGGATAGTCAAGTCGAGGGTAAAATGGGTTTTATGTACGAGTTATACACTCTGCTTTTCACTTCGATTGTGAGGAAATTAAACAACAATAATGTAAAAATTAAAAAAAAGCTTGAATTTTAGTGACAAATTATATATTTTTGGAATGTGCTCATTTTTGGACCTTTCATTTGATACCCATATTCAAAAATTGAAAAAAAAACTATTTTTTTTTATAAAAAAAATATAATTTTGGAATGTGCTCATCAAGGCCTTTCATTTGATACCCATATTCAAAAATTGAAAAAAAAACTCATTTTTTTAAAAAAAAAATATAATTTTGGAATGTGCTCATCAAGGCCTTTCATTTGATACCCATATTCAAAAAGTTTAAAAAAACTCATTTTTTATAAAAAATTTAAATTTTGGAATGTGCTCATCAAGGCCTTTCATTTGATACCCATATTCAAAAATTGAAAAGAAAACCTCATTTTTTTATAAAAAAATAATAATTTTGGAATGTGCTCATCAAGGCCTTTCATTTGATACCCATATTCAAAAATTGAAAAAAAAAATATCAAGGCCTTTCAATAAAATTGATACCCATTTTCAAAAATAAAAAAAGTATTACAACACAACAAAAAATGAAGATACAGAATGAAATAACAAGTTAATTCAACGAAGTTAAATTGCGTGTGTGGCTGTTTACCTGACGACCTTTGTCTTAAAATCTGAGATTTTACTTTATGCACTAGAGCATAAAAAGCGATTTTATGCAGCCTATACCCAACACAAAGACGAACTTTACGAGCATGAGAATTGAAAAATATTTTTTATCCTTATATAAGGTGGTACCAAATTATCTAATGATACTTAAAGAGGTGATAGTGTTGATTAAACTGAACAACTTTCTCCATAGAACATAGGTCGAAAAACGAATTTTTTCGAAGTCCATAGAGCTTCCATAGAGCTGACCACATTTTGTATGGGAGTATTAAAAATTGTTTTCGTTTTTCGACCTGCTCCTTGGATAAAGTTATTCAGTTCAACGCTATCACCTGTTTAAGTATCATCAGATCATTTGGTACCTTATATTAGTGGTTTCGTTAATCAAAAAAATCAAAACTTGTAATAAAAACTTACACTTTGTAAAAAAACTCAATGGGAAATCCTGACTATTTCTGTCCGGCGACTCTCCATTCCGTCTTACATAAATTATTAAGTTTACAAGTGTCTTGCATAAATTATTTGGAAAAAGACTTACACGAACTTGTAGAATTTTTCTTTTGTAAAGTACTTGTAGACTTGTAAGTTTTGATATACAGAGCCCTGATGTTATACTGACCGAGTTGTTTTGTATGGAGACTGTGGCGCAGATGTCGTCATCCGACTCGATCACCAGAACGACGCTCTTCGGGATTGTGTAGTTGAATCTGTACACGTGTTATGATTTCACGCTTACTGTACTACAATAGCGACTGGTAAGGGAACGTACCCATACTACGTGATCCATATTTTACCATTTTTGACCCCCCTCCCCCCTTCCTTGGTGACCAGCCGTAGTATATGCCAAGACCCCCCCCCCCCTCCCCCCTGGTTTTCACGTACTATTTCATAGATAATGGTTTTACATCATTTCCAACAGAAATCTAAAAAAAATTTGCTCATTTTTGTCTTTTCATTAGTAAGGCGCTTGCCACGTAATGCCAAGAGTGTGTATTATAATTTTACATTTTACAAATTACAAGTGAAAAAATGTATTAAGAAGAAAAAAAATATCGCTGCGTGCCATATTTGAATACAACTTAAAAAAAAACAGATTTCCATTGACAATATTGACTACGTGACAAAACATAAGCCCCCCTCTCCCCCCCTGTGACCAAGCGTGGTATTTTAAAGACCCCCCCTCCCCCCCTTAACGGGTCACGTAGTATGGGTACGTTCCCTAAGTGAAAGTAGTGCTAGAAACACACTATTGTGTTGTTGTGTCGCGACAGATCGAAGGTGGGGGTTCTGTTACAATCGCAGCTGAGCGGTCCGCGACACAACAGATCCCGACACAACACAACACAATAGTGTGTTTCTAGTCATACTAAATGTATGAAACCGATACGCTTCTGTCGCGACACGACACAACACAATACAATAGTATGTTTCTAGCGTAAAAGTGAAATATTCTTTATTTAAATAAGCTCACATAATAAGCATTTTTAAATTGTCAATTCTTTTACCCTACCCATTATGACGTCTTTTAGCTGACAAGAATAATGGGCGCAAAAAACTTATCAGCTTTATCAGAAGGAACTATATTTACAAATATATATATCGTTACCAGACTTTTATATAAACAAAGATTAACAAATATATAACATTATTTAATTAGCTCATTTCTTAATGAATTTCAAATTTCTTAATCAATTTACAGGGTTAAAGCTGTGGCAACACTGACTGACCTGGGCAAATATTGCCATCCTTTTCCCACGGTGACGTTTTGAGGAGTGGAGTCGAACGAGAAGTAATAGTACTTGGGAGTGCTCGGCTTCACTGTCAGGTTCAATTCCTGGGAGAGGGAAGAAGTTAAAAAGAGTTGAAAAAAACCAGCCAAGTGCGAGTCGGACTCGCGCACGAAGGGTTCCGTACCAAAAAACGGCAAAAAAATTACGTTTGTTGTATGGGAGCCCCCCTTTAATGTTAATTTTATTCTGTTTTTAGTATTTGTTGTTATAGCGGCAACAAAAATACATCATCTGTGATAATTTCAACTTCATAGCTATCATGGTTCATGAGATACAGCCTGGTGACAGACCCGTTTCCGGTCCCGTTTTTACCCTTTGGGTACGGAACCCTAAAAAACAAAGCTGAGAGTAAGTCTGTGTTGGGAACATAGAAAGCTACAATTTATGATGCTAATATGTGTGTGACGTCTTGACAAAGTCACGTCGGCAAATTTCTTGCAAATCTTCACTATCAAAGATGTCATAAATACTTTTCTTTAATCACAAATCAAATTTAAAATCAAAATATATTTCATAATTTATTCATAATTCATTTATTTCCAAATGGTAGGTGTACATTTTGATATAAATATTTTTTCCGGCATATTCTATCGAATGTTTCAATTAAACTAAAAAATAGGCACTTTTGAATTCGACGCATTTCGGTTTTTCAGATAATAGTCTATTTTATAATAACCATGAGCGCCTTTTTAACATGGTTTTTAAATTCATACAAAGGAAGATCAATCACTTGTTGTGGAACTTTATCAAAAAACGGTGTGCCTTTTCCCATAAATGAACCTCTAGTTTATGCACGCCCAAAGCACAGAATAAATAATAGTACAAGTACAGAAGCAGCAATCCGCAAAGTCATTTAAATAAATAGCGACTCTTGCTCCGACACAATAAAGTGCAATTCAGGTCGCGCAGCGCTAATGGCCAACAGTTATATTCACCTAGTAGTTGCCTCTCTTTCTATCGCGTGCTCTTATCTTTTCTGGCGACGCAACGATAGGGTTGTTTTTTTTTTTAAATGAACTGCGTAGCATTATATCATAATGTGAAAATTGGTTTTTTGATTTAGACATTCGTACACGGTACAGTAATGTCGATTCGACATTGTTACTATTATAAAGAGACAATACCTACGCAGGCAGTAAGATGCCGCGCGACTACACAGGCGGGCGTGTGGCGGCCCTCTGCTCACTTGTGCCTTCGAAGGCACGGTTAGCGTTAGGTGCACAGATGTCTGTGGGTAGGTGCTTATCACGCGACCTTGAGCGAGTGAAGGAGGCCTGTCCAAAGCCTTGTTTGGCCCAAGATTGCCTGTACGAAATGTCTATGTGTGTCTATGAACAGTTCTCCTCCACCTTTAAAATGTTTTGCTTGCGTTTCGAACTTCGCATACCTAGCAGCAAGGATTGGAAATGTTACTTTGAAATTCACGTTATTTCCCGTAATTACGGTTATTATTTTACGTTATTTTACCGTTATAATACCATTTAAATACCGCTTTAATACCGTTGAAAATAATATTTTACCGTAAAATATCGAATAAATAACGTTAAAAATAAAATAACGTTTTTAACGGTTTTTTTAGTAATATATTATATTTCAATCTCTGCCTAGTAGTTTGGGTTATGTAGTCTGTGGTTTGGGTCTGCAGTTTCGACCCTAAAGTCTAATTATTAATTTACTGGAGTAAACTGACAGATTCTAATGTCACCATTGTAAAATAATGTTGCCTTATTTCTTGTTCAGTTCACTCACACACACAAAGTCAGTAGCGTTCGTGGTTACAACTGGGACATTTTTAGGGTTCCGTACCCAAAGGGTAAAAACGGGACCCTATTACTAAGACTCCGCTGTCCGTCTGTCTGTCTGTCTGTCTGTCACCAGGCTGTATCTCATGAACATACCCCGTTATCGCGGGTGCACGAACGATACACAGACTAAAAAAACAGAAGCGAAAGACCTTTAGGTCCACCTATTTACCTACTGCCTTCGTTTTTGCTACTCAAAAAACAACTGCATATTATAAAATTTTAGATTATAACAACGCGATGTTGAAAACATGTCAAAATCCAAGACGGTGGCCAACATTTTTGTTTGTGGGCCAATTTCGATGAAACTCTGTTTTTGGTACTATTTTGACAAGAAAACAACAA
This sequence comes from Agriphila geniculea, assembly GCA_943789525.1. NCBI lineage: Eukaryota > Metazoa > Arthropoda > Insecta > Lepidoptera > Crambidae > Agriphila > Agriphila geniculea. Next base: position 13,837,437 of record OX038898.1, on the reverse strand, counting down.
CGCAATGTTGAAAATATAAAAATAAAAAAATCCAAGATGGCGGCCAACTTTTTTGTTTGTGGGCCGATTTCAATAAAACTCGGTTTTTGGTACTTTTTTGACAAAAAATAACAACCCAATGTTGAAAATATTAAAAAAATCCAAGATTGCGGCCAACTTTTTGTTTGTGGGCCGATTTCAATGAAACTCTGTTTTTGGTACTATTTTGACAAGAGAATAGCAAAGCAAAGGTAAAAATATAGAAAATCCAAGATGGCGGCCATCTTTTTTGTTTGTGGGCTGATTTCGGTGAAACTCGGTTTTTATTACTATTTTGACAAGAAAATAACAACCCAATGAATGTTGAAAATATTAAAAAATCCAAGATGGCGGCCAACTTTTTTGTTTGTGGGCCAATTTCAATGCAACTCGATTTCTGCTACTATTTTGACAAGAAAACAGCAACGCAATGTTAAAAATAAAAAAATCCAAAATGGCGGCCAAATTCATTATTTTTTCTTTTTTTCAACCGGGTTACAAAATCGAATCAACCCAAAAGTTCCCTCTGGCCATGTGGTCCGACTGCCTTTGTCCTACCGATCGGACCACATTTGGCAACAAAGTTAGCAGCCATCTTGACGTGTTATCATTGTTTGCATTGCGTTGCTGTTTTCTTGTCAAAATAGTAGTAAAAATCGAGTTTCATCGAAATCGGGCCACAAACCAAAAAGTTGGCCACCATCTTGGATTTTTAATTTTTTCAATATTGCGTTGTAATTTTTTATTTTTCCACATTGCATTGTTATGTTCTTGTCAAAATAGTACCAAAAAACGAGTTTAATTGAAATCAGCCCTCAAAAAAAAATGTTAGCCGTTATTTGGATTTTTTCATATTTTTAATATTGCGTTGCTGTTTTCTTGTAATAATATTACCAAAAACCGAGTTTCATCGAAATCAGCCCACAAATAAAAAAAATGGCCACTTTCTTGGATTTTTAACATTTTTAACATTGCGTTAAAGTTTTCTTGTCAAAATAGTACCAAAAACCGAGTTTCATCGAAATCGGCCCACAAACAAGAAAGTTGGCCGCTTACTTGGAGTTTTCATATTTTTAACATTGTGTTGCTGTATTTTTGTCAAAATAGTACAATGAACCGAGTTTCTTCGAAATCGTCCCACAAACAAAAAAGTTGGCCGCCATCTTGGGTTTTTGTCATTTTTAACATTGCGTTGCTGTTTTCTTATCAAAATAAAACCAAAAACCGAGTTTCATCGAAATCGGCCACCAAACAATAAAGTTGGTCGCCATCTTGGATTTTTTTATATTTTTAACATTGCGTTGCTGTTTTCTTGTCAAAATAGTGCCCCAAACCGAGTTTAATCGAAGTCGGCCCAAAAACAAAAAAGTTGGCCGCCATCTTGATTTTTTTCCGATATTAACCTGGTTTCCGAACCATGCGTGTGACTGTGGCAATCAAGTAAGATTCGTGATACTACGAGCGAGTGCGGCAACATCGGCAGGCAGCGTATAAAGAAAACCGTTTGAAAAAACTTTTATTTAAAAATATGCCACCCCTAATTCATTATTCTAATACCAATATGTACCCGGGGGTCGTAAAAGACCACCTTTCAAATTTTAAATTTGTGACAACCCTTCCGTATTTGCATAAAGCCGTCACTTGAATTAGAATTTCAGATAAATATGTATTACAGATATATTCTCTTAGAGGTTGAGTGGGATTAGGCAGAATTATCAAATTAATCAAAAATGGACCTTCTTTCGTACTTTGTCTTTGGCTTCAATCATTCGTGCACCCGCGATAACGGGGTATGCTCATGAACCATGATAGCTATAAAGTTGAAATTTTCACAGATGATGTATTTTTGTTGCCGCTGTAACAACAAATACTAAAAACAGAGTAAAATTAATATTTAAGGGGGGCTTCCATACCTTACCATCATACCATCATCTGTGAAAATTTCAACTTTCTAGCTATCACGGTTCATGAGATACAGCCTGGTGACAGACAGACGGACAGCGGAGTCTTAGTAATAGGGTCCCGTTTTTACCCTTTGGGTACGGAACCCTAAAAAAGAATAAAATTAATATTTAAGGGGGGCTCCCATACAACAAACGTGATTTTTTTGCCGTTTTTTGGTACGGAACCCTTTGTGCGCGAGTCCAACTCGCACTTGGCCGGTTTTTCAATAATTTGTTGTCCCTCTTTTTTAACTCACTCTAAGGTTCGGAATGACCAAAGAACTTTAGACGTCATTAATAATACAAAGACTTCGTATTCCTTTTGGAATACGCATAATTAATTTGTCATTTTTTGTATAGATAAATGTCACAGCGTTTTTCAACGACTGATTTCGATTGATAAAAAGTTGCAAAGCTGTGACGTTTGGAACGGGAAAGTTTTGTCAACCGAACGTCACGCTCTAATGTTTGGAACGCCGTTCGAGCGTAAAGTTGCACTCGGAGATAGGGATTGCAAACCGGGCCCGGCCGGGCCGGGCCGGGTCCGGGCGGGCCCGGTGCCCTTTTATACACCCACCGGGCCCGGCCATTCTTACCGGGCCCGGTCATCGGACCCGGTAGGCATGAAAGCGCCAACTCGTAGAAAATTGGTAACACTCACTAGTCTTAATAAATAATGTTTAAGAAAAAACATAATATTTTGCTTTTTGCTAAAAGATTTTGATAAATAAGAATTTATTTTGTGTATACCAAAGCTACCAAAGTTTATCTATTTATCTAATCTAAGTCGATGAGACAAGTTTATTGGTTTCATATTTTAATAATATGTTTTCAAAAGAAGACACAAGACCTGCTTGCTTAAACTTATAGAAATTTAAAATTACCAATACTAATGTTGCTATTCCGTTCATTAGTAAAAGTAATCAATTGTGTATTAAACCAGTGATTTCTTTGAGTAAGCCCCTTCTTAAACGGAGCGACTGAAAATAAACTGGTTGCAAACTCTAATCACCAACGAGTTTCGAAATAGTCACAGCACTAGTATTTCAATGGCGGTTCGTACACGACGCTACAAATCACAAACTAGTTGGTAACGCGTCAGTAACGCGTTGGCAACTAATCACTGGCGACCGGTCATGCTGGTCGCGCGCGACTGATTAGTAACCGAAACAGGAAACTCTGTTGCAGTTCAGTGAAAATGAATGACTATTAGTAAATATACAATTCGTCTAAGAAGTGGAAAAGCATTCGTGTTTGTATAACTACACATTAAAAGAGTATTCGCGTTGGGATGTGACCGAGAAAGCTTGGAGTGAAGTGGGATGTAATTTGGTGTAGTATAGAAGTAATAACTCCTCATCGCTCGAATCGCTAGCCATTTCAATATTATTCCGAAACAACACACACACCGCGTTTCGTGTAGGTTTCAATAAAATTTGGTAGTGCCGTGTACGAATCTCAGTCACTAACCAGTTTGTAACTGTAGTTACTAAGCTCCTTCTTACACGACACGACTCAAAACTGACTAAACCAGTTTGAAACTATAGTTGGAAACTAGTTAGTGACAAAGATTCGTACACGGAGCAACCAAATTTAGTTGAAAAACCTACACAAAGCGCCTATTACGATAAAGTATCGCGATAAACGTACGATGTTCGGTCCCACTCCTTGGCATTATTAACTCATGTTTAAGGTTCAAAATCAAGTAAATCGATCAAAAGATCGTCCGACTATCGTGATTCTTTTTTGTTAATAGACCTCAGTTTCCAGTTGCAGTTGGCAATCAGTTGCGCGCGACCAGCATGACCGGTTGCGAGTGATTTGTTGCCAACGCGTTGCCGATGCGTTGCAAACCAGTTGGCAATTGGTAACCGCCATGAAATACTAGTGCTGTGAATGTTTAGCAACTCATTGGTGATTAGAGTTTGCAACCAGTTTATTTTCAGTCGCGCCGTGTAAGATGGGGCTAACTGGTTTTGGTCAGGTTTCAGTAGCGCCGTGTAAGAAGGGGCTAAGACTCATTATTGTGATTATTGTTGATTTGCTAGTTCGAAATAAATATTAATTCGTAACATTGAATCATTGCCTTTTCCATTTATATATAGCAAATTTTCATAAAATACCTACTGAAAGGTTTCATCGCTAACACATCAACCCGACCGGGCCCGGCGGACCCGGCCCGGGTTGGCGACGAGTGCTACCGGGCCCGGCCGGGTTGAGAAACATACCGGGTTGCAATCTCTACTCGGAGCGTAGGGTCTGAACGCGCCCCAACTATAGTCAGTTCATGGAAACGAGTTACTATAGCACCTTTTCTATCACACATTTTCATACTCATACAAACAACAGTTTGGTTGGTGGAAGAGCTTATTTCAAGTCCTAGGCTAGCACCATCTTGTCTAAGTCTGACGCCATAACGACAATTTAAAAATAGTGTTCCGGCAGTTAGAGGTAAGATACCCAGTTCCTCAGTGATGAGGATTCCGGGATTTCCGGGTGTAGTGCGCTTACACTTCGGCCTTATCGTCACTTAATATCAGGAGAGGTGAATACCAAGCACCATCACATTAATATTTATAAAAAATAAAGATAATTATTAGAGATGCGCCGAATTTTCGGCCGAATATTCGTATTCGGCAAATTTGGCATATTTTTTCATGTTCGTATTCGGCCGAATATTCAGTTGATTTGCCGAATAATTACAGAATGTTTTAATTGTACCAATAATACCAATTATTCATTGACAAAATAAGAAAGATTAAGAGGATTCTCTAGCAAACGGTCTCCATACAAACGGCGATAACGTTTCCCACCCTCTCTAAACCTTAACCTACAGCAACAGATTATATAATCCTACAGCAATGAATTTTCGGTATGTTTTTGAAATGCCTAAAAACTAGGGCTGTATGTTTTGATTTTTTAAATATTGTAGATTTGAAAATATTGACAGTTTTTTGTTTTGTATGAAATCACTAAAATGCAAATATTTCAAAATCTTTGATAGATATTCAAAAAATCAAAACGTACAGGCTACAGCCCTCTTGTTTTTAGGCATTTCAAAAACATGCCTATTTTTTTTTAAACAATAAAAACTGCTATCTGTAGAAACCACCACTAGTATTAAAATGTATAATCAAATTATGTTTTTTTTTAATAAATATCAATGTATGCCTCATCTTCAAAGACTTTCATCAACGTAATAATAAATTTCAAAGTATGCAGTTCCGAACTGCAATTATTCGTAACCGAAAGAGCGGTACATCGACTGAGTGAGCCGTGCTAGAGGAGTTGCTGTGGCAAACGCCCGCCCGACACGTGTAAAACCTGTTTTCTGCGCAGAATTGAACCGAATGATTCGGCCGAATATTCGGTTCGATACATTTTGGACCGAATATTCGGCCGAACATTCGTATTCGGTTAAACCTACATTCGGCGCATCACTAATAATTATATTGACTTACTAGGCCCAGCGTCGTGAGGACACAGCGTACGGGACACGTCGTTAAACTGCAGCACTGTAGACTTCGTGTTTATGACCAGAGGCAGCTCCCATGAGGCGATGCCTGTAACAAATGCATGCATTACATATTTTCAATGGATACAAAAAAAACTTTTTTTTCATCTTGATATGGCTGATAGGTAACTAAGTAAATCAATAAGTTTTAAGTTTAGCCAGAGATAAAGAATCTATCATATTTTCCATGGATGTAAACAAAACAATGTTTTCTGTCATGATATGGTTGATAGGTAATTAAGTAAATCAATAAGTTTTAAGTGTAGAGATAAATAATCAATTGTATTTTTTCATATTTTTCCCATATAAGCACCATAATTGACCGAGCGAACACGAAGTGCGAGCGAAGCGTCTCTGCTTCAGCTTGGGAAAAAATTCTTTCGTATGTCCGGCTGTCTGTTCCAGCCTACAGGTCGCATTTCTCAACCGATTCTTGTGAAATTTTGTGAGCAGGTTCAAAAATTATATAGAATTATTTAGTTTTTTGAAATTTTTCTAAATGGCGGAGATATGTTAAAAAAAACAGATTTCAGTCCGTTTTCCAGCTCTGCCTGTTTTCCTCTACAGGTCGCATTTTTCAATCGATTCTAGTAAAATTTTGTAAGCAGGTTTTTAAATGATGTAGAATTTTTTTATCAAACCAGTTTTTTGAAATTTTTCTAAATAGCGGAGATATGTTAAAAAAACCTATTTCAGTCCTGTTTTCCAGCGCTGTATGTTCTCCTCTACAGGTCGCATTTCTCAACCGATTCTCGTGAAATTTTGTGAGCAGGTTCGAAAATAATATAGAATTTTTTTGTCACGCCAGTTTTTTGAAATTTTTCAAAACGACGGAGAAATGTTAAAAATACATATTTCAGTCCGGCTTTCTAGTGCTATCTGTGTTCCTCTCGCACAGGTCGCATTTCTCAACCGATTCTCGTGAAATTTTGTAAGCAGGTTTGAAAATTGTATAGATTCTTTTTGTCAAGCCGGTTTTTAATTTTTTTTTAAATGGCGGAGATAATGTAAAAAAAACATTTTTCAGTCCGGATTTCCGGCGCTGTCTGTTCTCCTCTATTGGTCGCATTTCTCAACCGATTCTCGTGAAATTTTGTGAGCAGGTTCGAAAATAATATTGAATTTTCTTGTCACGCCAGTTTTTTGAAATTTTTCAAAATGACGGAGAAATGTTAAAAATACATATTTCAGTCCGGCTTTCCAGTGCTGTCTGTTTTCCTCTACAGGTCGCATTTCTCAACCGATTCTCGTGAAATTTTGTAAGCAGGTTTGAAAATTGTATAGATATTTTTGTCAAGCCGGTTTTAATTTTTTTTTTAATGGCGGAGATAATGTAAAAAAATCATATTTCAGTCCGGATTTCCGGCGCTGTCTGTTCTCCTCTACTGGTCGCATTTCTCAACCGATCCCGGTGAAATTTTGTGAGCAGATTTGATAAATATATCGACTTTTTTGTCGAGGCAATTTTTCGAAATTTACTTAAATGACGGAGATATGTAAAAAAAACATATTTCAGTCCAGCTTTCCGGCTGTTTGATCTCCTCTACAGGTGGCATTTCTCAACCGATTCTGGTGAAATTTTGTGAGTAGATTCGATAATTATATATAACTGTTTAGTAAAGCCAATTTTTCCAAATTTATAAAAAAATAAATATTCACCCATTTTTAAAAATTATCAAAATTAGAAGCACCATCTACCTACCTACCTCTCACGTACCTACTGTGTGTTTTGAAAACTTCATGGCGACATTTTATTTTATTTTATCGCGAGGTCTACAGCTCACGGAGCCACTAGTAAATAATGTAGGTACCTTTCTGCTGTGTGGCGGTGATGAAGAGAGGGTGCTCCGAGGTGACGGTGGAATTGGTCGAGACGTGCAACCTCGTCGGGTAGCCATACCACTGGTCTGTGTCCTGTTGTGATCATTTGTACTAAATTATAGCAGGAACATTTAAGTAATAAAAAATAAAAATTGAAACTATTTCTCCATCTGACTGTGAAAAGAAATAAATATAAACTCTAAATAAACCTCCTTACACTATGCACTCACAAAAACCGTGGGGGAAAAAGGGGGCTAGCCACTTTTTTCATTTTAACCCATCAAGAATTTTCCTGAAAATGCCACATCTATCGTAGTAGGTATTCTAAATCTCTCATTTGAGACACAATAGGTTTTCTATTGTAGTGCGGGCTCATGAGGCCGCTTGGGGTTTAATGAATTGATATGCAACTGCGTTGCCACGAAATTTAATAATAAAATGGAGTCACAGTTTTTTTTTTATTTATTTAGCACATAAGAAATACAATATTAACTTAAAAGTTGGCATATTATTATTATTAAACAGGTGAGCAATTATTGCAACTGATGGTGACTGTATTCTACTATCTTTGCTTTGTTTTACTTTGTATTTAGTGGGTGTTTGTCTAGCTAGTCTATACAATATAGTCCGTTGCAGTCATAGAACAAAGACGGATCTGCAATTTAGAAATTTTACTGGAGAGCCTTTCGCATTCATTAATCGGGCGTTGTACTACGCTCATAGAATCAAATCTGTCGTTATTCTAGACTATATCTCAGGCATTTAATACCTTTTTTTTCAAAAAAGTGTCTTCAATCGACAAAACAGATAATTACATGTCTATTTATGCAATAAACAAAAAATGTAAAAAATCTGAACCGTGTCTGTTCTACGACTGCAACGATACATCCTTACCAATATTATAAATGCGAAAGTCCGTTTGTTTGTTTGTTACGCCTTCACGTCCTAACTTCTGAACCGATCATCATGAAATTTTGCATACACGTTGTCAGGGGAACAGAGAAGGACATAGGGTACCTTTCATCCAGAAAAAAGTATTGTTCCCGAGGGATAGCAAAAAATCTTTCCACGCAGACGAAGTCGCGAGCGGAAGCTAGTACCTCATAAGTCATAAGACATAACATAGCATACCTCATAAAAATCCAAGAATTGTTCAGTTGTTTTGTTCACAGTGACTTCAATCATCTCGTCATATTTATATCTGAAAAGTTAATATTAGTAAGAAATCAAATTAAAATTAGGTGCCTTAAGGTCTCTGCCCACTACACCGTACCAAAAACATATTCTTTGTATTGAAAAGTAAGACAAGTGCATGGCCTGTGACCGAACAGTCTAGTGGTAATAGTCATACTTTTCAATTGGTACAGTCAGCAAAGTTATCAGCTGAACAATTCTAAAATTTTTCGTTTGCAAGGATGAGATGAGACTAGGAGTTCCCTGGGGGTGGGTCCCCATTGTATTATTCGCCCAATGACCGAGCAAAGACAAGCAGCGTTTTTTTTTTTTTTCTAAAGACAGATGTTTGTTTTATGACGTTTGGGCACCAACCAACTCAACTAACCGTAGTTTTTGTAATCATTCATAAGTTCAGTTATTGCAACTCCGGCATTGCGTAACTTTTAAGCATTGCGAACAAAAGAAGCGTTGGTGGCACATGTTGACCAGGTGTGGGAATTGTTCCGAAGGTCAGATCTTTGCGAGGCACTTGTAAAATCTATGCAAAGTAGATGTGGCGCAGTAATAGATGCTGGCGGGGCTCTAACTAGATATTAAGTGTGTAGTTTTTATGTCATTAGTGTAGTAGGTATTTTGCATTAGATTTATTAAGCTAAATTATTTAATGGTAAGGTGTAGAAAATAATACATTTTAATTATACTTTATGTGACCTGACCTGACAGTTCATTTAAATATCAATTTAAATGATTTTATTTTGATAATATTTGATTTTGATTAAATATCAAATTATAACACGTAACTTTATCTGTTGAATAAAAGTTTGTTCGGCAAATGTGATATGATATGTTTTATTACGTAAACAAATGTAAAGCAGATTTGAATTGATGATAACATAACAATGCCTAATGGTCAAAGGCTTTGCTAAAATCTTTAACTTTAAGGAAAGAGTTACACTTACTACAAAGTGTCGAAAACAAGACCCTTTTTTAAAAAGTGTTCGGAAGCAGGTAGATAAAGGCACAATGATTTTTTGGTGAAAAAACTTTGAAACAAAAATCATTTGTGTTGGATTGGAACAGTCCATCTGACACACCATTGGTTGACAAATGAAAGACAATAAAAACACAAAAGGACGACTGAATCTAAAAATGAACCTTAAGGTGTTCAGCTCATAAGTTTGCTGACTGTACAAGAATATTTTTTTGCCTGATACATTCCTAGCACGGTCATGGCATCGTACGGTGTGGTGGGCAGAGACCTTTATTCAAAGGAGTTATTAATCGGTTATATTATATGAGGTTAAGAAAACTATGACTCATCTTGCTGGGGAGTCCCCTACTAAAGACAAACAATAACAAGAAAATAACACAAGATAAACCCGTAAAATAAACCGTTTCGGGTTGTTTTAATACTTGCTGAAGTCTCTACTATAAGTTAAGAGTTACTTTTCACGTAAAATAATAAAATTATTCATTAAATCTTTAGAAAATTATGGGCAAAACAAACCTGTTATAGACAAATGTTTTATTTTCTCCTTCCACCACTTTAAACGAATTAGTTTCGACACCATACACATTTTGTACAAATATTAACATTAGCACTATTTTAGGGAACATTTTTAATGCTTTTTGCGCAACTTTTACGACAAGATAATCGAATTTTAAAATTATTTCACTCACTTCGCAGGCACAACAAAATCTTATCTATCGTAGAGTACTTTCCGGTGTACACTTTAAAAAATATATTTCGGTTTAAATATTTTGTTATATAATGAAATAACAGAACTAAAAAAAAATCAGTTAAGTATATTGTAAAACTTAAGTTATTTATTACTCATTTACTCAAATAGATTACGTTACTGTTTCTGCTTTCTGGTAAATAAAAGTAAAATAAAATACTTGCAAAATATTTAGCATCAAAAAAACCTATTTGTAGTCTTGACATTGACACTGACTTTTTTTATTTTACACAAACAAAGGAAATACATTCATGATTCATGACACAAATCTTTCATTCAATTTTCTATTTATTAAGTTGTATTAATACCTATTTATTAATTAAGGTCTATTATTAAAGATTAGAGTTATCTTAGTCGAGTTATAGATAAGAAAAGACTTAGGCGATTCTTGAGTTTAGTGCTTTTGCACCTTAGCTTAGTAAAATAAAATAGTGAGAATAAAGGTGCGGGCACATTTGTCTGACGACACGTTAACACGCCGTCAGATGACATCGGTTTACAGCTTAACCTTAGAGAGTTGAAATTAAATAAAATGGAACTAAACATTTTCAGTACTAAATGCAACTAAATGTAGTCAGTGTTGCCAAATTATTCGTGATTTAACTCTTTATGGTCAAGCTATATGTATGCCTTAGAACCATAGACATTGAAAAATTTTCACTGCATTCTATTTCTGTGCTTAGAACGCTTTAAGATGTATGCGAGCACACTTGGAGTTTTTTGGCGCCATTTGTCATGTTCGGTTCGGTGTCTATTTTAATTATTTGCAAATTGATTCATAGTGGATATTGTGTCTTAAAATTGGTGCAGTTTTGTGGTACAAGTGTCTACGCAACTGAACAATATGTGGGATAATTGAAATAGGCGCGATCTTGGTTGTGTGAAGCCGAGACTTTTACTGTAGTGGTGGCTACCTCTGCAGAACTTACCAAGTAAACTGTCTTGATATACTTGGTGCCAAATGCTCCAAGCAGCATTGGAATGCGATGCACCCGCATTTTAATGTAAACTGAAACAATCTATCACTGAAATATTCAACACTTGACACTGGCAAAAATTACTTCCAAGAGGAAAGTAGATTGCCAAAACAAAAATAAGAAGAAGAAGAGCACACTTGGGCAGTTCTCAAAAAGTACTACAGTACTACAATGAAACTCTTCGTAATGACCTGACCTATAAATTGTCTCTGATGATACAAAAAAGTGAATTTACTTAATAAAACTACAAAATAAGTGTGAACCTTTATGCAGTTGCAGATATTAAAATAAAATATATTTTACACCTACTTAAGTAGAAAAAGCAGTCATCATCATCATCATCACTGCCATTTTAATGTCCCCACTGCTGGGGCTCAGGCCTTCCTTATGGGTGGATAAGTAGGACGGGCCATTAACCCACCACGCGGGCCCAATGCGGATTGGTGGGTGTTAACGACTGCAAATGCAGCTGGGACCAACGGCTTAACGTGCCTTCCGAAGCACGGAGGAGCTCGAGATGATACATTTTTGGTCGCCCATCCTATGACGGACCCTTGCGAACGTTGCTTAACCTCCGCAATCGCTGGGCCAGGCGCTAAGCCACTGCGCCACCGAGCTTCCCAAAAAAAGCAGTAATATCTCATAATTTTTATTTTTGCTTCATTTTTGAAAGTATCTGCAAGTTTTTTGAGAACTGCCCACTTAAGCTCAAGCCACACAGCGGGCGTGGCGCGACGGGGCGCGACAGGGCGTGGCGTGACGGGACGGCCAGCGCGACGGTAGAGTTCACACCGCGGGCGTGATCTCGCCTACGTTCCGCCTCGCTGCGCTTCCGATCTGTATTCACGCTCGGCGCGACGGCGGCGTGGCGTGACGGGACGTGCCACGCTGGCCTGTGTGACGTCGTCCATAGTATCTAGTACATCACAACTGCTCAGCGTCGCGTCGCCGTCCCGTCCCGTCACGCCACGCCCACTGTGTGGCTTGGCCTTTATTTAACACGTCCATATAAATAAGGCGTGATAACACGTGGCACCAGACAGATGTGCCCGCGCCCTTATAGTTTTTTTGTATAAAGTTAATTCTTTGCGATTTTTTTTTATTCCTAAGGCGTAATGCATTTAAAACATTAAATAATCAGTAGGCAACTTTTCATTTTAGGTATTTTTAATATCAAATTCAGTAGGTCTCCATCCCTACACTCCCCAGCCATTCCTGATTACTTAAGACAGCTAGATGGACCAATTTTCAAAAGAAAGCTGCATGAATATCTCATCAAAAACTGCTTTTACTCAGTTCAAGAATATTTAAATAAAAATAGTAAGATATTATGGGTATTGTTTCTTTGGTTTGGACATGTAGGTAGCTAATGAAATTATATGTAGTGTAAATGTAATTTAAAATTTTTGAATGCTTAATTATAAGTAGATTCTGACGGGCTCTATTATTTAAGAACACCAAATCTTGTACTCAAAATTAATGCAAATAAATATATCATTCATTCATTCATTGAATAATACCTAAACAGTCAAGCATGGCTTGTCAAGCACATACGTTTTTCAGCTTGTCAATCATGATTTTGATGAATATTTACGAGCGATTCTTGATGGCTTGACATCAAGCACGTTGGTATCACATGATTACTGAATGTGGCCTATCGTACGTAGTCCCTAGACCAGCGGGTCCATCGGCTAAAAACATTGAAGTTCATATTAACTGTAATTTGACAGATGGATACATAGCTACTTTTCATTGGTAAATGTTTATTTGTGTCTAAAACAAATTATAGTCAAACTAGAGGCCGACCGCGACTTCGTTTGCGTGGACAGTTTTTCGCTATCCTTCGGGAACTATACGTTTTTTCGGGATGAAAGGTAACCTATGTTCTTTTCTGTACCCCTGACAACGTGTATACAAAATTTCATGATGATCGGTTCAGTAGTTAGGACGTGAAGGCGTAACAAACAAACAAAGAAACAAACGGACTTTCGCATTTATAATATTAGTAAGGATAAGGATAAGGATTACAGTTAATATGAATTTCAATGTTTTTAGTTTAACCGATAGACCCGCAGGTCTTTCCAGCCTTTTGCCCTATGCACCTTTTTATTTTTTTTCCCGGGGAAAATGCCTTCGCATACCACCCCCACGCGGCCCTATGCACCTCCCTTAAATGGTAAAATAGGTACATACGTCCATCGTCCACGACCGACAGCGATAATTAACACAATGAAAATATAAATTATCAACAATCAGACAGAGGTGCAGTGCATTACGCATCGGTGGCACCATCCGCATTCCACACAATGCGAAATTATAAATTTTAATCAGTACTATGGATACAGTACGAGGCATGTAACTTGAAATCGGGTGGGGATTGCGCGGAACGCGTATTTTGGGTATGCGTAGCGGTGAGGAGCGCGGGCGGCGAGAGAGGGGCGCGCGCTATTGGTCGCTCACATGAGCACATGCGCGAACTGATCCCTACTCCGTCGAAAAAATTTCAAGTTACGTGCCGCGCACTATACCTTGGCTTTGGCTGGAGCAACTCGCCACCGCGCCCCCCTTTTGATGTCTCTATGTCCATTACCATAACGCGGAAGGCTTAAGTTTGAGTTTTATGAAAAAATAAAATACCCGAAAAAATTGGTGATAAATAACGCTTTGATTGATGTATATCATTTTATTACACCACATGTATTAAGCTAGTAATAGAAATTGACAGATCAAAAACACAATTGCTTGTCCTGTAAAATTTACCAAACCTGGCTTACTGTGTTTTGTTTGTGAACAGCCGCCATGCCCTAGAAGACGATATTGGCCGGCCACACACAGACGTAATCACGCAACGAAATTCCGTACGTGCGTGATTCCGAACGCAGCAGCTGCATACAAAATCTATGGGCTGCCACACACAAGCGTGTTTTTTCCGTACGGAATCTTCATACATTGTCGAAATTACGTTCGGAATTCCGTTACGTGTTTACGTCTGTGTGTGGCCGGCCTTATGCATGCATGGCTTGTTAATCACGGACACGCATGGATTTAGTACATCCCTTCGGGTACACATAATGAGGGCTTTTCACAATGACAAAAAACTGTAGGCTTGATAGATGGCGTTGCGCGTTGATAAAAATGTATGTCGATGTGATTTTTTTACTTAGCTTTAAAGAGGATCAACACCATTAGTGAATCAAATAGTTATTATTTTTAAGCTTCGAAGAGTATCAACACCATCTAGTGAGGCGAATATAACTTTTCGCCTCAGATTGTGTCAATTTTTATTAACACGTTTTTATAAGGTTGCTTTCTCGTTCGTTTGTTTGTATGAAATGAAATGAAATTGAAATGAAATGAAATTTGAAATGAAATGAAATTTGTTTATTGTGACATTTTACAATGTTTCTCTTAATACTAGTTAGGTAATAACTTATTCAAGTAAATTGACCTTAGAGCAATTCCATGTGCTGTGTAATAGTAAAGGTGTAGGTATAGAAAAGCACTAGTAAAAAGTAAAAGTTGGCTCCTACCTACCCTCCGCACTAGTTAAAACTGTGTTGCGGCAGAGTAGTGTGTCCCCGTCCACTTGTTACCGATCGTGCATGAATAGTTCAATGGAATAAAACCGGTCGGTCGGGCGGTATGGCGCTCGCGATGACCGACGCGACACGGACGGTCGTCAATGCACGTACAAATAAATACTAACAGTATAATATATGCAGAACAAACAGATAAAAATAACTTTTTTTTCGTAACTAATATTACAACAACAACCCCATTTAAAGTGCTTAAATTAAATAATATTTAAAGATACAGTGACCTATTTATATAATTGAATATATGGTATACTACACTTTCTTAACAAATAAATAATATAAATAATAGTGATAACTTTGTAATAGATAATTATATAATAAATATTTATATTTAAACAGTTTATTATTCTTATAATTTGATTAAAAAAGATGAATTTATTTATTTATATGTTTATGTATATATTTATAGTACCTCATGACAACAATTCCTCTGTAGCTACGTAATCTAAAGTTAACAAGTATCCTGTAATTGATTTTTGACAAGTGTAATAGGTTTTTTCTTTAAGACTTGTGATTTTTTGGCTGATTTTGTTATATAAACGAGGACCTTGATAAATGGCAAAGCTGTGAAAGAATTTAGTTTTACAGTCAGGTATTCTATAAACTGTTGCAATCCTTCTAGCTGAAATTTGTGGTGGTGGTGTGATACGGTGCTGTCTAAGCATTATTGATTTTATAAATAACTGCCTTACCGTTAATACTGGAAATTCTTCATATACTATTTTCGTTGGATATCGAAAATTTTTGAAATTAAGAACTTTGATAACAGCCCATTGAGCTCGTTCAAGTTTCATTAGGTGAGTTTTCTTGGCTCCACTCCATGCAGATATGCCATATGATAGTAAAGATTGACATAGTGCACAATAAACTAATTCATTTAATTTACTATCCTTTGCATTCCTTAGCTTCTTAAAAATGCAAATTAATTTTCTTATTCTACCGCTAAGTATTTCAATTTGATGTTTCCAGTTTAGATTTTGATCAACATAGATACCTAAATATTTTAAAAATGGCACTGATGATAATACATAGCAGTTACATGTAGCTGATTTCTTGCATGTATGGGCACGAATGTTTAGGTCTATAGGTTGATTATTTTGATTGATACTAAAAGTAATATACTTTGTTTTATCGAAATTTAGGGTTAGAATATTTTCATTGAGCCAATTTAAAATTTTGCCAAAGCCTTCCTCGCTAACTTTTTTAACTTCCTCCCATGTCGGTGCATTAAACAAAAGTACTGTGTCGTCTGCAAATGATATTATTTTTGTATTGGGTAGTTGCATTTGTGTTAGATCGTTTAAATAAATTAGGAATAGGGTCGGTCCGAGGACTGATCCTTGCGGAACTCCAAAATTAATATTAAGATATTCACTCTGCTCATCATCTAATTTTACAGACTGCGTCCTGTCTGTTAAGTAGGATATAAATAACTGAAGTGGAATACCACGTACTCCAGCGTTTTCCAGTTTTCGTATTTGTATGGGAATAGAAACAGTGTCGAAAGCTTTTGCCAAGTCCAAAAATATAGCTAGGGATTTATTACCTTTGTCAAGATTCAGTACAACGTGTTCGATTAATTCATTGACCGCATCAGCGGTAGATTTTTTTTCCCTGAAACCAAATTGTTGTGGTGAAAGGAAGTTGTGTTTTTCGAGAAAACTCATCAACCTGGAGTTAATGGCTTTCTCTAGTACTTTGGCAAGGGTTGGCAAAAGTGATATCGGACGATAATTGTGGACACTGCTTCTATCCCCAGACTTAAAAACTGGTGTAACCACTGACATTTTTAGTAGTTTAGGAAAAATTCCAGTAGAAAAAGCTAAATTGCATATATAACAAATAGGACCTGTTATGTAATCAATACCCATCTTTAAAAAGGTTGATGATATATTATCCCACCCAGTAGCTGAGGTGCTTTTTAGTGACATAATGATTTTTTTTATTTCGTATTCATCAATTGGAAATAGCATTAAAGAGTCAATTGGTCCAAGAGACTTGCTAGCATCATGCCCCAATTGATCTTCAGTTTTTCCAATATTCAAAAGTATTTCATCAGCAAGAGTCCTTCCTACATTAGCAAAGTGTTCATTTATACTGTTAATAGAAGCGTATCGCGTATCTTTAATTGTAAGTAGTTCAGTTGCCTGTTGCTTTTGAGAGTCCAAGTTACAAATTTGCCGTATTACTCGCCATGTGTTTTTTATGTTTTTTCTATGTTTCTCCAATTCTGATTTTTCATATTTTGTTTTTATGTTATGTAGTAGTCTATTACAGTAGTTCCTGTATCTTTTGTATGTAACAAGTAGAATTAAGTTATTGGGATTTTTTTTAGACTTTAGGTGTAATTTGTCTCTCCATTTTATACACCTTCTCAAACCGGGCGTTATCCATGGTTTGATAATAGTTTTTCTATTAGTAATTTTCTGTTTACACGAACATTTTTTTAATATTAATGTTAAAATATTCAGAAATTTGCAAGTTGCTCTCTCAATGTCAACACAATTTGTGATTTCAGACCAGTCTACTTTACTCAGTTCATCAACGGCTTTAGAATAGTCAATTTTTTGTATGATTTTGTTTTTTGTAACAGGTGCTGATTCCAATTGTAATGATGTTACCAATGTAGAATGATCTGTAGTGGTCGTATTACAAATTACTGTCACTGCCTTACTACCTACACGAAGAAAACAGTGATCCAGACAATTTTGACCACGTGTTGGGAAAGTATGACTTGGAAGAAGTCCGTGCATTGATAGTAGATTCAAATAGTCAAATGATCTTGTATCACTATTTCCAGGCTTTATATCTATATTAAGATCACCTAGTAGGATGACATTTTTAAAGCTTTTTAACTCGTCTAACGTGTTGTTTAGTGAATTTTGAAAATTATCTACATTGACTATGGCTGGAGATCTATAGATAGCTAATATTGCACATAGGTTTTCTACTTTTATTATAAGGGAATCGGCATCTTGTATGTTTGGTTCGTACGCTCTGGTGGTAAGATGTTGACTGACATATACCACAATTCCACTGTTTTGGTTAATGTGTTTTGTTGACACATAACTTTTGTAATTAGGTATTGTGGGTATGCTTGATAGTTTTCGCAGCCAACATTCTGTCAGAATTATTATGTCAAGCCTAATTTTCAAATCCGCGAGATAAACAAGAAAGTCGTTTAAATTACGTGTTATACTCCGAATGTTCTGTGTTATTACATTCAAGCCCCCATCACAGTGGATCGCCACCTCCCCGTAGTTTTCAGGATTATCAATTAAAAATGCTTTGCCGACATTGATATCAGCATCAATGTCAGCGTTTATCTCATTTACATGATTCATCGCAGTAATTATTTGTGCTTTTTATATCTATGTAAAATTGATTTTCTTAATTGATAATCCCATAAACTTTGTAAGTATGATTGTCCACAAAGTTTGCGAACAACTTTAAACTAGCTTTCCGATGAGCTAGAGAGTTGAAACGTTGAACATATGTCAGAACTGGAAGGCAATGCAATATTATGGTGTCATTGAGCTGGTCTGATGATGGAACTGGAAGAAGGCCACAGGAACTTAATGATGAAACCATACAACCTCATTGTGATTAGGCTTGTTAGATCCGGCGCGTTTTGTAAAATTTATCATCCATATTGTCTGTCTATATATAGCATGCGCCCCACGTTTTTAGGTTTGAAATTTTGAAGTTTAAAATTTCTGTAGGTATAGGTTATTAGGGTTATAAATATTTATAGAAGAATTTATTTTTTACTTTTTTTGTTTTAATATTTTTAGTCCGATTTTTTATTTTTTAAGTGCCACTTTGAAAAGCCCTCATTACCACTACTATAGCTTGACCATAAAGACTTGAAATAAATTGAGGGCGCCACTTTCTATGTAAATACGTCAAAATCACGAATAATTTGGCAACACTGACTACATTTAGTACTGAAAATTTTTAGTTCCATTTTATTTAATTTCAACTCTTTATGGTCAAGCTGTACTAGTGATAACTTATTACGTGTACGTGCTTGACAAGCCGTGCTTGATGTTTTGCAGCAGCCAACTTGCTCTCTTCTTCAATTTGTTTTCTCTGAACGTAGCGCAACAGCGAGACACGTTCATTACACTGTCCTTGAACGCGTCAATAGTAGTTTTAGATTGAAAATGGCGTCGTTTTGCCGATCAAATGAATCGAAGAATTTACATTTCAAATAATTTCTTCTCACATTTTCAAACTAATGTTTATATAGACTTTTCATTCTTTTCTGTAATATATAGTTAAGTGAATCCGCTGAGTGTTGTGCTGTTTAAAGTTATTAACTTTGTGTTATTGGCGATATGGTGCCGTGTCTTTACGTGATCTGCTAAAACGTTGGTGTTTACATGATTTCGGCACGGGTTTGTTGCTTAGAATGCTATCAACTGTCGAGGAGGGCCGCGGGTACGACTTTCTGGACCCGGAGAACGCTGAAAAATGGAACGGTCTCTTTGTCAACTCGCTCAAAAAGGTTTGTGTACAAATCTTTACCTTCGCTTATTGTCCTATTTTCTTCCAACTTTGCTTAAAATAAGCCTTTAATTGGTCGTAAACCTTTATCATTTGACTTTTCGAAGCTTTTATATCAAATTTCATTGACTGTGACTAGAAAACAATTCCCAGATGTTTACTCCTTTTGAAGGTCTAAATCTGTAGCTACTATCAAGGTCTTTGATAAGATATCAGTCATTATTTTATTGAAATTTGATCACAATATTGATTCCAAGCATTTTTTAAGGTACAAGTGTATGATTCTAATGTTTTTGGAAAGTTTTTAGAATGTTTATAACTTATTATTGCATCTGTTTATTGATCATCATCAAAGCTACAACCAATTTGAGGATAAATATAAAGAGATGATAATTGTGTTAAGAGTTAAAATTCACATTAGTTTCAGAAAGTTTGTATTGGTTACATTAAAATCATTTCATTTCTTAGTAAAAATTGTATATATCTAAAAGTTTTCAACATTTTATGCATCCGTCCGCATCTGTCGGCACGCGTTCGCATTCGTCAGTACGTTCTTATAGAAAGAGCACATTGCAGTCTGTCAGTCAGTGTCTGCTTGCCCGCGTTGACGTAATTTTAATATTATACGAGTAAAATTGTAGATAAAATAATATAATAAAAGAAAAAAAAAAAGAAAAATGAGAAATTGGGTGGATGAAGGTTCGATACCTTTTTTAAAGTGTTGTAATGCCAAATTTAAAAAAGTTAGAGTTGTACGATTTTGACATGACAATCTATATCTATACATATAATAAATCTGAAGAATAGTTGTGTCTTTAGAAAGGAAATATTTTGCAAAAAGTGGTATGTTTACAAATCTAATTCATTTTTAACATTTTCTTTCTGTTTATCTGTTTGTTTGTATGCTTATACGCTAATAACGTCAAAAATACTCAATCATGTTGACGTTTACATAAAAATTTATTACATAAAAAAATTGTAATTTGGAGTAACATTTAGTTTTTATTTAATCGCAATCAGTTTACTCCAACAAAAGATATAGGAATTTTAAGTTTAAAAGAAGAGTTTACCATAGCTATATGGATGGCATTGGTATGGTATTGCGAGTGACATACGAACGTACGAGAGGGTGGAACGTCGGACTAACAGCTGCTAAAATGAGACATACTGAACTGATGATGATGACATTTCAATAGATGGCGTGACATGTATTATAAATCACGTTGTGTTGTTGGGCATCAAAGGTGTATTTGACAAAAAATATAAAGTTTAGTTGTTAGAAGCTGTACTCTATATCTGCGTTTAAATGTCAAAGTGCCAATCACTGTGAGGGTTCCAATAAAAGTAAAGCTTACCCTGTTACAAAAAAAATTAGTACCTACATCAAGCGAAACGATTTAGTCTAACCTCAGAATAGATATAAGTAAGTAATATGTGTTTAAGTGTTGACAGAACAAGCTACTAAGAAAAGTTACAAGGAAAGTCACGAGAAAATAACTATTTTTGCCTTACACTTTTCTCGGTAACAAGTGAAAAGTTGTATGTTTCGCATGAGAATAAATGAAATAACTTTGTTAATGTGTTGCACAAATAAAAATTAAATACGTTAAGTAATTTAAATACCTCTACGTTTGTCCCTTAAAAAATCAGCTACAAATATAAAAAATATACAGGTACGCGACTAATTGATAACCTCCTCCTTTTTTTAAGACGGTTAAAAAGTGGCGGCCTAGCTCTGATCTTAGCTGATCGGCGGCTCGGCGCTTATCAGCGCTGGTGCGCTTATCGGCGCTGGTGCGCTGGTTTAAATTTTAGTGTTGGAGATTCTGTTATCATGCGACTGAGCCACAGAATAGATTTAAGCTATAATATAAAATATAAATATTAATTATTACTATATAACTGAGCGCCAGTTACCAATCTTCATAAGTGAATACGCCCGAAGTATATATGATAGTACAAGTGGGTCGGCTGCCGCGACGTACATGCGGAGCCGGTCGGCTTCGACGCGTGAGGACGGAGCCGAACGGCTGCCTACGCATCCGTACGGATGCGGACGCATGCCGACGCGTGCCGACGGAGCCGGTCGAGTTCCAAGCTGCGTAAATTTCAAAGAAATATAGAACTTAACTACCTATATTGAAAGTTACATTTCCTTCAACAGTTTGTAAAATGCGTTTCGGTGCGGGCCGGCTCTGGCCGGTCTGTTTGAATCGTACATAACTGTCTTTAAGTATGAAAAATGTATTACCATATCAGCTAGCTGCATAACACCCCCTGTTGGGCATAGTACACCTCCCCTAAGCATTTTCATGACGATCAGTCCTGCACTGTTATGACAATGTTTTTTATGTAATGCAAGAAATGCACTAATCATTTTTTATTGTACTTGTTTTGGTTAGTGAAATTAACTGTGATTGGATGTGGGATAATGTGAGACACATTGATGTTTGGGGGACAATGTGGGATGGTTTTGATAAAGGGGAACAGTAATGTCAAATGTGGGACTGTCCCCCAAATACAAGACAGTTAGTAGCCTTAGTACATACAATCAACAAACATAATTTTAATGAGATTATTAGTAGGTTCTTGACGTTGGGTATTCTAAATTACTAATAATTGATGTTTTATTCATTATTTTAAAATCTTATTCACAATTATGTCATTAAATAAAATATTATTGAATTTGAATGTGTTTGAAAAAAACTGCTAAAATACTATCAACTTAAAATTATTTGCACAGTTTATTAAAAGAGGTCTAATAATAAGTAATAACCTTATTTTAACTGAATTTACCATTAAGGTATGATTCCGATGTCGGCAGCAAGCAGCAGTGTTGCCGCAGCACTGCTGCCGCAGCACTACTGGTCCCCATACATACATTCTCTATAGGTTTATATGAGATTACATTCAGAGTGTCCCGCGACACTGCCGCGCAGCACTGTCGCGACTGCTGCGCGACACTTCTCCGGTCACTTCAAATTGAGCTGCCTTTCATAACATTACGGTTCAATTTGGAGTGCACTGCTGCGGCAGCACTGCTGCTGCTGCCGAGATCAGACTCATACCTTTACTTTACTGTAGGTACATTATACTATGCAATAAATGTTTAGTATTATTGAGTACTAGCTTCCACCCCCGACTTCGTCCATGTGGACTTTCGAGAATCCCTAGGAGACCTTTGACTGGGATAAAAAGTATCCTATGTTTTAGGCAGTTTTATCCAGGCTTTAAACTTATCTTTGTGCCAAATTTCATCCAAATCCATTCAGCTGTTTTTGTGTGATTAACTCGTCAATGCCCGGAAAACACTTGGGAGTTGATGAATGTAACAAACATTGAAGCATCTAAACATCCAAACTTTCACATTTTTAATATTAGCACAGTACAATTACAGAAGATGCACTCCACAAAATCATTTATATAAACGCCAACTCTTGCTCCAACAAAATAAAGTGCAATTCAGGTTGCACAGTGCTCCCTTCCCAACAACTATACTCATATATGGTTGCCTCTCTTTCTATCGCGTAGCTCTTATCTTTTCTCGTCAGAAAACTCGTCAGAAGACTGCCCAATGGTACTTACGTCTATGAAATTGGTCCGGCTACTTGTAGCTTCATATCTAGAGCACGGATTCTGCTTGGCCTGATATTAGTTAGTAGGAAGTAAGATTACTGAGGGAAAACGTTTGATTTGCAGGTGTTGGAAGGGGTGCATCCAACGCTAAGCGCCGAGGACGACGCTCTGCAGTATGTGGAGTCGCTCTGCCTGCGACTGCTGGCGATGCTGTGCGCCGTGCCCTCGCCGCTCACAGTACAGGTGACTGTTGCTGTAACACTGTTACAAGAGTCGGATATAAGCACGCTACAGTATGTGGAGTCGCTTTGCTGCGTTGGAGTTTTGAAGGGCAATGGAAAAATATATGTACGTTGTGACGGCGCGGCGTGGAGTGCAAGCGAGTTTAACCTTAGGAGTAGTTAAGCGACGCTGTTGCCCATGGTACATCCTACAAACCTACTTCTTTATTAATACCTGACGTGGACACCAGACACAATAGAATTTATCGTATTATTTGGAGGACACTTGGTAGCTAATGCCTTAATATGTAATTTTTGTCTTTTTTGTATCAGGACGTGGAGGAGCGCGTGGCCCGGTCGTTCCCGACGCCGCTGGACAAGTGGGCGCTCGCCGACGCCAAGGAGAGCACCAGCCAGCGCCGCAAGCGCGCGCTGCTGCCCGTAGACAAGCTGCACCACCTGCTGCAGAAGGTACGATATGTATCAGGACGGGGAGGAGCGGTCGTTCCCGACGCCGCTGGACAAGTGGGCGCTCGCCGACGCCAAGGAGAGCACCAGTCAGCGCCGCAAGCGCGCGCTGCTGCCCGTAGACAAGCTGCACCACCTGCTGCAGAAGGTACGATATGTATCAGGACGGGGAGGAGCGGTCGTTCCCGACGCCGCTGGACAAGTGGGCGCTCGCCGACGCCAAGGAGAGCACCAGTCAGCGCCGCAAGCGCGCGCTGCTGCCCGTAGACAAGCTGCACCACCTGCTGCAGAAGGTACGATATGTATCAGGACGGGGAGGAGCGGTCGTTCCCGACGCCGCTGGACAAGTGGGCGCTCGCCGACGCCAAGGAGAGCACCAGCCAGCGCCGCAAGCGCGCGCTGCTGCCCGTAGACAAGCTGCACCACCTGCTGCAGAAGGTACGATGTGTATCAGGACGGGGAGGAGCAGTCGTTCCCGACGCCGCTGGACAAGTGGGTGCTCGCCGACGCCAAGGAGACCACAAAAAAATTATATACACGCTGAAATTTTAAACATTTGGTTCCCGTCCGTCTTGGGTTTTTTTGCGAGCAGGAGAGTTGCCGCTATAGTAAAAGTTGCTTGTGATCATGAGTGGAACCACTCCACGGCGGGAACCAAATGATTAAAAATTCAGCGTGTAAATAATTTTGTTTTTAATACTTTTTTGTTGTTAAAAAATAAATAAAAGAATATCATAAATGTGATAAGTGAGACCTCCTGCCCGTAGACAAACTGCACCACTTGCTGCAAAAGGTACAACAATAAAAAAAAAATAAAAAAAAGTTAAAAAATGTTTTGATGAAAAATAAATAAAAATAATATCATACAGAAAGACGCCAGCCAGTGAGACCTCCTGCCCGTAGACAAACTGCACCACTTGCTGCAGAAGGTACAACAATAAAAAAAAAAATAAAAAAGTTAAAAATGTTTTGATAAAAAATAAATAAAAATAATATCATACAGAAAGACGCCAGCCAGTGAGACCTCCTGCCCGTAGACAAACTGCACCACTTGCTGCAGAAGGTACAACAATTAGTAAAAAAACCGGCCAAGTGCGAGTCGGACTCGCGCACGAAGGGTTCCGTACAAAAAAAAATATCATAGAGAAGGACACCAGGCAGCGACTGCACCAGCTGCAGAGGGTACAATTTAGTAAAAATACCCCCGGATTTTGTTTACATTCAGCTAACTATCAATTTTATTGTTATCAATAAAATTTGATTTACAATAAATTTGCCCCACCCCATGAGGGCAATACAATAGATTGCCCCCCCCCCCCCCCTGGCCCAGAACCTGGGTATGCCCATGTTAAAGTATGATTCCGATCTCGAAAGCAAGCAGCAGTGCTGCAGCAGCAGTGCGCTCGAAATTGAACCATAATGTTATGGAAAGGCGGCTTAGCGCATAGCTATGCGGTCGCGACACTTCTCCGCTCACTTCAAATTGAGCCTTTCAAACATAATATTACGGTTTAATTTGGAGCGCACTGCTACGGCAGCACTGCTTCTTGCTGCCGAGATCGGAATCATACCTTTACTGGTCGCGCACTAACATATTGCTGTTGCGCTCGCACAGATGCACACCCCAGTCTGTGCGAGCACGACGGCAATATATTAGAGCGGCTCACTCAGTTGAGCCAGCTCACGAGGAATGTCGTGTGTTGGTTGAGACAGAGCTACGCGACTAACGCGACAGAAAGAGAAGGTGCATACAATAATAGGCACGCAGCGCTGTGCAATTTGAAATTGTACTTTATTGCCGTGCAACGAGAGTAGCTTATTATTTTATATAGACTAGGAGGCCATAGCAAATTTGGTAACGATCGCGTAAGTGGCTGACTCTGGGTTCACAGGATGGAGAGGCACTCTCTGATGCTAAATATGTCAGTCTGTTTGCGTGAAGTGGTTGCGTTCTTTTTATATGCAGGCTGAAAAAAGACTATAATTTATTTGAAAATAAATTTTAGCCCATGTTACTCGCTGATAATGTAGCTTTCGATAGGTGTAAAAATTTTCAAAATCGGATCAGTACTTTTTGACTTTAACATTACAAACAAACAAAAAGTTAATCGCTTATACCTACAAAACGCAACCGAATTTTGGTCAGTTCTTACACAGTTCACGTGAGTACAATTAGTACTTACTTGCTGTACTATTTAGCCAGCCATTTACCTTATCATTTTTTTTCTGGTAACGATAACACATTTTTCACCCTGCATATAAAAAGAACGCAACCACTTCACGCAAACAGACTGACATATTTAGCATCAGAGAGTGCCTCTCCATCCTGTGAACCCAGAGTCAGCCACTTACGCGATCGTTACCAAATTTGTTATGACCTCCTAATATTAATAGTCCTCGCGCAGATTGGCTTCTCTATGTTTAGTACTATCATTTATTCTGTGGTATTATTTGCAGGAGGTGCTACAATATAAAGTGGACATTTCGGTGACCGTGTTCATGGTCGCCATCTTGGAATTCGTGAGCGCGGACATTTTAAAATTGGCGGGGAACTTCGTGAAGAAGATATCTAAATCTGGCTACGAAACTATTGCGTGTAGTGATATAAAGACTGCTATGTGTGCTGACAAGGTATGTACTAGTAGTATATTTATAGATGTACTAGCGACCGCCCGCGGCTTCGTCTGCGTGGACAATTATTTTTCTATCCCTCGGGAACAATACTTTTTTCGGGATGAAAGGTACCCTATGTTCTTTTCTGTACTCCTAAAATAAAATTTCGTGATGATCAGTTCAGTAGTTAAGATGTGAAGGCGTAAGGATAGTTAGGATTAGATATCGTGGGTTTCATTATTGCAATTTTCGTAGTGATCTTTAATTTTCTTGAAAGTAAAATATAGCCTATGTTACTCGCTGATACTGTAGCTTTCTATAGGCGAAAGAATTTTTGAAATCGGATCTCCAATTTTTAGTTTATTCATTACAAACAAGCAAACACACATACTTACAAAAAAAAACAAGTCTTTACTCTTTATAATAGATAGATAATATTAGTATAGATAAATTGTCTGGGGCGAATTGTAGGCACCATAACGTTGTAATTAAAGCGGTGGAAAAGCCCTTGAAATAAAATATAAGTTCAACAAAAAAATAATGTGAAATTTCTTCCAAGTCACTTTGACAAGACAAAACCAAGAAACGTAACAATATTTTCCAGGGTTCGAGGATATATATCAATGGATATATATCATGATATATATCCGATATATATCCGATATATATCAAACGATTTTTTGTGATATATATCAATATAAAAATGTAAAAAAAATGATAATACTATGTAGATTTTTGTTATTATATTGCTTCTTAGATGGCGTTGATGTAGAGTTAAAACATGCTATTGTTTTGTTTTGCTGTATATAGTTATTGTAACTTGAATTTCGCATGTAAAAACATTGATAATATCGATGTGTGACGTGTGTGCTGATGCTCACTACATTGTATTACTATCCTATTGGTGGTGAGGTGAGCAATAAATATAAATATCATACCAATTTAAAAAAAGAATATAGTGTATAAAAAAAAATTGAATCCGATAATTTTATTATCTCCACATTTTCCACCACTCATATGGTAATACTAATGATTTTTTACTAATTTGTCAAATAAGAACCTAAATAAAACAAGAATATTCTAGTTTTCTTAAAATAATTGATTATGTTTATATAACACATATGCAAACAGTTATACATAATAATACAATAAAATAATAATGTAGTTGTCATACAAAATGGATAATATATCACATTTTTTTATATATATCGGATATATATCACACTTTTGATATATATCGGATATATATAATATATATCCGATATTTTGATATTTATAATAAATATCGGATATTTTCGAACCCTGATATTTCCCTTCTTCAAATTAAACCATAAACATAACTCGAAAAGAGTCCCGAACATTAATAGTATTTATTGTGTCAACTGTTTGTTACCCCGAATAAAGTAAATAAAAATAAACTATCTTGTGTCTAGGTGTTGATGGACATGTTCTACCAAGAGTCGGAGGCAGCTCGGTTAGAAGCCGCAGCCCCCAACTCGGCCGCGGCCGACCGCAGAGGCAGACGGGGGTCACTCACTTACGGGGAACTAGTTAGGGATCTACTGGCCGACGAGAAGAGTTTCCTTAGGGATCTGCACCTTATTATAAGGGTGTTTAAGGACGAAATTGATCGGATACTGCAGCATGATACTAGGGTAAGTTCATTTATATTTTTCATTAATTTGTCATCTCGATTAGGATAATAGTCACCTTTTTTATAAATAAAATATATGCCAAATTTTAAATGTTTTGTGTGCTCTAAGGTTGTCGCCCAGATAGTAATTTGGTCGCCCGTTCTGAATAACTAGTTACTCAATTTGTATTTAAAGTCACCCATTTTCAATATCTGTAGTCGCCCTTGCTCCGTCGCCCACTTAGTATTTCAGTACGCTGTATTCAGTATTTTTTATACCCGAAATGGGAATTTATTGTTACCCGATTAAATACTACCCATATATAAGTGCGAGTATTTAAATAGATTTTTTTATTTTTATTTTATTGGTAACTGGGCAGGTTTTTGACCACTATCTTGCTTCGTAAACATGATGTGTCATGTGAGGTGAAGTACGCTTGCCCAGGAAATGTCTATTCCTTATTGCCTTGAAGAGACTAATGTTGTAATTATCTGAGAGCACATGAGCAGGCAGCGCGGTCAAAAAATAATAAATATATTAGTCCGACACTTAACGATACTTTTTTGGGGGAATATCGGGGTTGCCGCTGACACTCGAGAGGTTAAATACAAACACACCCCGGACACTCCATTCAACCGGGCTATTATAAACAGATGACGTCAGATGACGTTTTTGTACACTCGCAACTGTGTGTGTAAGTCTAGGGCTACCGTGCAGTTTGTACTGTATGAGCGGCGTTGTCGCGTAGCGGGTTACTGAATGAGCAAACCACAACTTACGTGTACAAGAATTTATTTATGGCTTGAGCATGGGGTCGTGAGTTAAAGGGCCCGACTGGTATTTGCTTGGGCGTGTCCCAACTTATCTTAACGGGGGCCTTCAGGGCCCTATTTCACCAAGTTGACATTTGTCAATGACATATGTCGGTTTATTTTACAATTGTCATTACTTTAATTAGGGACAAGTATGTTGTGAAACAGGGATAGTTTTTACAAGTCGACATATTTGTAGATTTGTCAGTAATTCTTGATATGGGATTGGAGCTGAGTCAAGTTTGTGTGACAATTGTCGACTTGTAAAAAAATTCCCCTGTTTCACAACATAAATTGTCCCCTATTAAAATAAGAAAAGTACTGTAAAAATTGCCGACATATGTGTCTGACAAATGTCAATTTGGTGAAATAGGGACCAGGCCCCTATTTCACAGACGTGACATTTGTAAATGACAATGACAATTCGATGTCCATGGCGTCAGCCAATTTGAATTTAGAAAATAAACTGATGAAACTACTCACAGACACCGCAACGTACATCGAATTGTCATTGTAATTTACAATTGTCATGTCTGTGAAATAGGGGCCAGGTGGTAGGTGGCCCGACGGGGCGTGGGAGGATGCAGCGGAGGGTGTGAGGCGCGTCGCAAATGGCGACCGAAGAAACCGCCGAGCGGCCAAAGTAGGTCGGCCAAAGTTGGTTGGGCCAAAGTTGCAGGGGTCAATCTGGGTCAACCTGGGTCCCCTTTCGGGGATTGCACTGAATTTATATTTTATAAACAAAACGATGAAAAACACTTTGATCAATAGGTGACCTTTTCAAATAATGAAATAAATAATTTCCCAACGGCGACTTAAGGACGAAAATATGTTTCGTGTTGCCTGTGGGAGCTCGGGAGGCGGTCTGTCATGACGCAGCAAACCACTGCATCGCTAAGTCAGTACAAGCTGCGCTCACGCATTGTGTGATTCGCAACCGCTACCTTCAAGTCAATACGCGAAACAAAGGTAGGTTAGGGTACCGCTCGTGCAGTGGTAAAACGTTTTTAAATAAATAATACGTATGATCTGCAGTTTAATGTGCATTATTATTTTGAGTGTAGTTATTAGTTTAGTTTAAGTTAGAAATAAGATTCGATCAATTTAGGTATTAAAAAATGTATTGTTTTCATTTTTTTATATAATGTAACTTTTATGTATAATTTTAATTAAAATTTACCCATAACGTTATAGCGTTCAACTCAAAATTCGAACTTTTTGGTAAATAAAGTTCCGACGCACTGCTTTGAATATCACAATCAGTTGACAGTTGACAAACACGACTAAACGAGGCTCCGATTCGGCATACGAACCTGCGGGGTGGGGTGAGGTAACTGATTCTGGGGCGGGGAGGGGAAGTGTCCTTTCTATACGGTATTATATCTAGTAAGTGTAATCCTCGTTTGTCCGTAGTCGATATCGCTGATCTTCGGCAACATCGTGGACATATACGAGCTGACGGTGACGCTGCTGGGCAACCTCGAGGACGCCATGGAGATGTCGCAGGACTCGCCCACGCCCTACATCGGCAGCTGCTTCGAGGGTACGTCTCATCATAATTGACCATGACCATAAGCCATTTTTAATGTCCCCACTGCTGGGCACAGGCCTTCCTTATGGGTGGATAAAGAGGATGGGCCTTAATCCACCACGAGGGCCCAATGCGGATTGGTGGGTATTATTGTTAATGTATACTTTAACACACTAAACACTACGGGAATGTATACTTTAACACACTAAATACTACGGGAATGTATACTTTAACGCACTAAACACTACGGGAATTAATACTTTAACGCACTAAACACTACGGGAATTAATACTTTAAACACTACGGGAATTAATACTTTAAACACTACGCGAATTAATACTTTAAACACTACGCGAATTGATACTTTAAAGACACTAAACACTACGGGAGTTAATACTTTAACACACTAAACACTACGGGAATTAATACTGTAACGCACTAAACGCTACAGGAATTAATACTTTAACACATTAAACACTGCGGGAATGTATACTTTAACACACTAAACACAACGGGAATTTATACTTTAACACACTAAACACAACGGGAATTTATACTTTGACACACTAAACACTACGGGAATTAATACTGTAACGCATTAAACGCTACAGGAATTAATACTTTAAGACACTAAACACAACGGTAATTCTTCTTTGCGTGTCGACTCTGGTATTATTATATTTGTGAGCAAAACTCAGCCACCGATATTGCATTATTAGTGGCTTTATAAAGATCCTCGCGTGTGCAGGTGTTGGGACACGTAGGGCATGATTCTCAATTAAAGTGATTGTTTTGAAAATTATAAAAAATCGTGACTGTGACTTGTAAAATTGGTTTAATTTCTATGTGTTCTAATCTGTTTGTGTATGTTGGTTCAGAATTAGCAGAGGTGGAAGAATTCCGCGCGTACGTGCGGTACGCAAATATCGTCACTAGAAAAGAGTCCAGAGAAGCGCTGCAGAATATAGTCGATGACCCGGTGGTATGTATAGACATACAAACACATATTACATACGTAGTAAATAGTAGAGGACCGAGAATGTACCCTTGTGGAGGCCAAACTTGTTCAGGCCCTCTAGACTCTAGACAAGTTTGCATACTTATTTCATTACATTTGGCTGTTTTTTAAGTATTTTAATTTGATCGCTGCCATCTAACACACCCGAAAACAACATTATTATTTTTAAATTATAATTGAAGCTGAAAAATTCCAAACAGAAAATCAGAGACGTTTTTACTAATTTATGGAGTTTAATAACTTATCTTTTTTGAACGTAACTTTATACAGGGTTATTTGTAAAACACCAACAACCTCGCAGGAGTAGACTACTAACATCATAAACAACAACATTTGTTCTACGACTTTTCCGAAAACAGACAAAAAAATTACTTTCCATACAAATGTCTCGAATAGCTGATCGAGTTTTGTATAAAAATTCGTTTTTAGGGTTCCGTACCAAAATGGTAAAAAAGGAACCCTTATGGTGTGACTCTGTCTGTCTGTCACAGCTGGATATCTCGAGAACTACTAATGGTATCAACTTGAAATTTAGAATAGTTTAAGATGACATTTGCCCAACTATTTTGCAAATAAGAAAGAAATAAAAAAAAAAATTTACAACAGGGACTGAAAAGGGGTCTTAAAAATTTGAAGCGAGGGGACTAGGGCATGTGAGGTATCATATGAAAGAGCGCTGTTAGCACATTTAAAAAAAAAATCTTTTTTCTTAGGCCGCATAGTTTTCGACTTATGATGAAAAATATGAAAAAAAATACCGTTCCCCCCCCCCACTTATCTCCGAAGTTTGCAAAAAAAAAATCTGAAATAATTCTTATGTGATAGTAGTTTATGTAAAGATTACAAGAAAAATAAAACGATGTCTCAATATAACACACTTTTTTAGAAATTCAAAAAACAAACAAAAATTCTTTAGTAATATAAACAGTTTGCAATATGGAGTGGCCGAAACGTTTTTCAGTCACCATAAGCAGCTGTGGTTAAGATTTGTATATTAACTGTCCGCCTGTTCGCCCTTCCACCTGTCTGCCGTTTATCCTACTTTTTTAAAGACTGTACTAAAGTAACATATCCAAATATATTTATGATTGTACGGAACCCTCGGTGCGCGAGTCCGACTCGCTCTTGACCAGTTTTATTTTTGTCTGTTTTCAAAAAGTAGAACAAATGCTGTTATTTATGATGTTAGTAATTTACTCCCGCGAGGTTATTGGTGTTTTGCAAATAACCCTGTATAAATTAATTTCACTAGTCTGGCTGACGAAAAATAATATTCGGTTGGAAAAGAAACTAATTTTGTGCCTTATTTTAGGGTCAGTCTCCAATAACTTATTAATTTAACAGGGAAAGTGGGGCGCCACTATGAGGGCTTTTCAAAATGTCAAAAAACTGTAGGCACGATAGATGTCGTTGATAAAAATGTATGTGTCAATGTGATTTATTTTAACTTAGCTTCGAAGAGTACTCCGGTAGGCAGGCAGATGTAACCCTAATGTTTCTCTTCGGGCAGATGTCAACCAGGGAGCGCTCACTTGCCTCTTTGGTACAGGCCGTTTATTTTCAAAAGCCAATTTTGACACTTCTCTTTCCATTAACGCCATCTCGTGAAGCAAATAGTAACTATTTTTATTTTTTAAATGTCATTTTGAAAAGCCCTCATTGCAGCCTCATTCTTCGTCAGCCAAACTCGATTTTTTCCATATTTTCCCAACAGTTAGCCGAACGGTTAGACACAGCGGGGCACGGATTCCGTCTCGCCGTTAAATACTACCTCCCCAAGTTATTAATGGCGCCCGTCGCACACGTGTTCCTGTACCACAACTACGTGTTGGCGCTTCTACAAATAGCACCCACCTCGGAAGACAGGGAAAGTTTCAAACAGGTAAGAAATATTATGAAGTGTCTAAAAATCATAATTTTCGGGGGTGTGATGTGAAGGCAATACCATAAAGAGAACCTAAAGATTTGATACTATTTGGGGGTATGCAATACCTTACAGAGAACATAGCAGTTAGCACCCACCTTGGAAGACTGATAGTTTCAAACAGGTGTAATACAAAAAAAATATTTGGGGGTATAATATGCAGGCAATACCATATAGAAAGCATGTAGCCGTAAAAATGTCTCTCCAAGCTATTACATAAAAATTTGTACAAGTAAAAGAGAAGAGTCATGGAATTTTGGGGTACAGTATGCAGGCAATACCTTAAAGAAAAGAAATAGTCACGATTGGGGTTACAGTAGGCAGGCAATATCTTACGGAAGACTTACCGAGTAGCCAACACATATGAGAAAGGCTACCAGGCAGGCAATTAGGGTTTTTTTTATAGGAATAAAAAGTATTGTATACGCTAGTACTATTATCTATTCTGTGGTATTGTAGATTAGTAGTTTATGAAACTGGCGCATAATGAGGGGTATTAAAACACGAGTGTGTTTTTAAAAACCGAGCCGTAGGCGAGGTTTTTAATAGTATCACACGAGTGTTTTAATACCTAGTTATGTGCAGTTTCATACACTACTTTATCTACTCTCATACAATTTGTGATTGAACCTACAAAACTTCTACAAAATAAAATGTCAATGATAAAAAGAGTAAGTTTGTAGTTTATCGGTAGGTCGGCACTATTACTTACCTTAGGTTCAGTAAGACGTTTTTCCGTCGCCGCATCTTATCGGGTGGAATCAAATTTTCACTCACTACTATGACATTTTTAAGCAAAAGTAAAAATTAAAATCTAAAAATGGCGCGTAATCAATTAGAAAAATAAATAATGAGATGAGTCATCGATCACCATAGAGTACATTTTAATCATGGAAAGTATGTGGAAATATCGTTGTTTCTTTTTAATATCACGGCACTGCCTTCTTCTTGGATTTGCCCTGTATCGTAATGAGAAAAAAAGTTATTTTATAACATTGCTTAGTATAGCGAAGGTATGTTATAAAATAACTTTTTAATTTTTTTTCGGTATTGCGTGTATAAAGTATGTCAATATAAATTCGATTTGAAATTCATAATTCGAATTTTACGATATGAGAGTAGATAAAATTATTTTTCAATTGTTACAGGTGGAATGTAATCTACATCCAATAAAAAAGTTATTAATAAAAGCCTTAGGAAATGGACCAAAGATGTGAGTAATCATTTTGTTTCATTACCGTAATACAAACAGACAACATACCCCCCTGGAGATTGAAACAAGGACCGGAAAACCCCTTTTTTAGTTTACCCAATTGATAAGGAAACCCTATTAAAAAACTTACCAAATGATAGAGTTTCCCTTTCGATAGGGTTAGTCGACGTTATGTTCACAGTATTGATAGGGTTCTTGAAAACAAGTCTATGAAATACCCAATCAAAACCCCTTTTAACGGTAAACGGTTCATGAAATACCCAATCAAAATACCTTTAACGGTAAACGGTTCTGGTCCTTCGGCCCAGGTGGAACTAGGTATAAATTGCTTGAACACGTTTTGAAACCCCTTCATAAAGCCTTCATAGGGTTTCCCCGATAGGGTTTTCGTATTCGGTAAGTGCTTACTTGGGTTACCCTTTCGATAGGGTTACCGTATTGATAGGGTTACCGTATTGATAGGGTTACCGTATTGATAGGGTTACCGTATTGATAGGGTTACTGTATTGATGGGTTACCGTATTGATGGGTTATCGTACTGATAGGGTTTTTGAAAACAAGTCTATGATGTGAATCAATCAAAAACCCCTTTAAGGCTCTGTTATGCGAAATCATTTGTCTCTGTCTTTTTCTTTATGTGTAAAGAGTATGGAAAATAACCTCACTTCTGCACTTTTTCGATGTTTTTCGTGGTTTTTTTATCATTATCTTTAGCACAATTATCTTTCTTGAAAAAAAGTTATTGGAGCAACTGCACAGCACCTTAAAGTGTATTTTGATGTAGAATTCAATACGTTTACGCTATTATTTACGCTAAAAATATGGCCCGCGATAAGCGCTTTTGATGATATTCTGTTTTTTTTTCAATCATCTGTGAGGTTTATACGCAATTTAATGTTTGTAGCAACTAGATAAACTCTTTAGCTTGTCGTATGATTTTTTTGGAGGCTACAAGTTTACGTTTTCCATATAAAAAATATGGCCCGCGCAAACCATGCTTTCCTATTACCGCCCCTTAATGGTAAGCGGCTCCGGTCCTTGGATTGAAAAACACTGGTCTAGAACAAACAAGGCTTTATATTTAGTGCTTAGAGTGTTAGTAAAATGCACCTTATATACAGGGACGCAACGTTGAGAATGGCGTCTCGCGCGCGCCGACAGCTCGCCATAGAGAAGTGCAACGAACTAGCCAGGATCGTGGACAACTGGGACAACCGCGACATCGGACAATGTTGCAACGAGTTTATTAGAGGTTAGTGGCCAAACATGTCCCAACATGCATGCAAACATTCCCATTATGTATGTAGTCTCAAAAGGTACATTCCCCGAAACGTCCACTTCCCAAAATACACCTTTCCCAAAATGTACATTTCCCAAAATGCACCTTTCCAGTAATTTACTATTTCCTAAAATGTAACTTTCCCAAAATGTACACTTAAAACAGGAATAAGGGGCCGTTCAAATATTACGTAAGCAGATTTATTACAATTAATTACCCCCCATCCCCCTTGTCAGCAAAAGTAAGCAAAGCTCTTACCCCCTCCCCCCATACTTACGTAAACATTTTTCAATTATAAATGTATTTTTTTAATTAAGACAAGTTAATAGCGCGCGGTAATTCCCCTAATAGGTTCTAAAACGAGTGTCTAAACGTATGCATTATTTGCGGGAATCCCCGAAAATGCGTTTCGTTTTCAAGCATAGACAATGTGAGGGGCATTCGTGTAAAAAAGTAAATAACTACCGATGAGCGTAATCGTCATCTAGACCCCTACCCCCCATCCCATGTCATCCAAAATAAGCAAAACAAAGACCCCCCCCCCCCCATAGTGCTTACGTAATACTTGAACGGCCCCTACTGATTGAATACATTTTAAAGTACTAAGATCACATAAATTTGGAGAAGGTTACATTAAGGTGTACATTATGGGAAGTGTACATTTTGTACCTGAAGGCATTTTTATAGTCCCCGCTGCTGGGGCACAGGCATAAGGAGGATGGGCCATAAACCACCACGCGGGCCCAATGCGGATTGGTGGGTGTTAACGACTGCAAATGTAGTCGGGACCAACGGCTTAACGTGCCTTCCGAAGCACAGAGGAGCTCAATATAATACATTTTTGGTCACCCATCCCATGACTGACCCCTGCGAAAGTTGCTTAACCACTGTGCCACCGAGCTCATCTATGGTGCATATACTTATACAATATACCAAAAATATCTTCGATCATAAATATCCTAGATAACGCTTCGCCAACTAAAACAGCTCCCAAATGTGGCACCGGCTGACAAAACAAAAAACCGGCCAAGTGCGTGTCGGGCCACGCGCAGTAGGGTTCTGTAGGTACATTATATACCATACCATATTTTAATACCGCTATCATTTTTCGTCTGAAAAAATAACTTTGTTTTTCACAGTGTTTGTATGAATGACAAAGTTATATTTGCGGTTTTGGAATATGTACTATATCTCGAAAACTAATTACTGTATCTCGTTCAAAACAATTTTCGTTGAAAGTATTTATTAAGTTTATATTTTTTTTAGATTTTTCACCCTCTTACTTTAAAAGTTAAAGGGGGGGGGGGGGGGGGGACACACATTTTACCACTTTGGCGGCATATATGTTTCAAACGGTTGACTTTAAAAAAAAATAGTCTGAGGAACCTCAATGTCATTTTTAAAGACTTATCTATAGACACCCCACAAGTATTGGTTTGATGAAAAAAAATATTTTCAGTTTCAGTTCCATGTTAAAAGTGGCCACTTTTCGCCTTATGCGAGATAAAACAAAGAGAATCATGTAAGCCCCTATTTCAAAAACATAGAATATTACCTCTACCATGTATATATATATTAGAACTATGCTTGTTGGTTAAAAAGCACCCCGAATACTTTTTAAAATGTAGTGAAAAAAACGATAATTTACGAGCATCGAGAAAGAATAAACTAGCAATACCTAAATCCAATCTAGCTATATTTCGAAAGAATGTATATTGTATGGCTATCAAAATATTTAATAAGCTACCGCTGGACATTATTAATCAACCAATAGAGAAAAATATTTTCAAGAATAAATTATTTAATTGGCTCCTACAGCACAGTTTCTATTCGATCAAAGAATATTTGGAAAATAAATGACATCTCTACTCAATCTGACATAGTATTAAGGATAATTTGGCATAGCTGACATTTAATTTTGAATATGAGATTTCTATTGACAATTTTGTAATTATAATTGACATCAGTAATACTTAGTAGTAATAATATTCATTATAGATAGCTTACACACTTACACTTACTAACATTTGCATGCCTACAGATTTAAGGCAGAATATTGTTGAAATTTTATTAGAAACATTGTCATCGATCTCAATGTAATGTACACAATATTGTGCAAATAAATATTCTGATTTCTGAAAAAAAAAAATAAAAAAAAATAAAAGTCCATATAACTAAACAACAGGCTAGAAAATATTGCTTAAGTGATAAAAAAGTACCGCAAAGCTTGTTCGGAGTGCACTCCAGAGAGATAATTCATAATTTCTTTTTTATTTAAGCACTATGATTTTATTTCCAATGGCGGCGCTAGTGTGCAGACTGCACGCTCTTAAGTAGGATTTTTTTTCTTTTTATTGTCTTTACATTTATTTGGGGTTATATACCAGAGCACTTCTTCATTTCTATAATCATCAATAAACAATAACTTTTTAATTACTCCACTGAATTTCTATTTTTCACAAAACAAACAACTAAAAGATATGATTTCTTGAAGCAATATTGTTGAATGAATACATCTACTGTGGCAACATGTTTCAACAAGACATGTACGCGCTACACGTACATTAAGAAAAAGGGGTTGGTGAATGTAAAGTCACTGATTATGGTAAATTACTAAAGTTTATTATAAACACGCAAAAAATATAAAACAATGGTAAACTATGGTAAATTAAAGTATAAAGACGTAACTAAAATGGTATGGTGAAAGGATGGTAATTAATGGTATACCCGCGATTGGTATGGTGGTAAATGTGCGTCTAAATTAGTTGAAAAAACTATAATAAGGTTAAACGCCGCGCGGTGCATGAAATGCTTACAGTGCAATACACACACGCCGGCGGGCGCGGGCGGCGCGCCGAATTTCAATGTACCTAGCTCGTACAAGACATATTTTGTAGAACGGTCGACGTTCTGTTGCCAGACTCTTTCCACAAACGGCAACAGTGTTGCTTTCAACATGTTGCTTTCCACAAAATTGCCAATTGTTGAACACATTTAAACGCACCTTAAGAAACAAAGAAGATTATTTGTTTTTAAGTGTTTTTTTGCTAGATATTAATAACGACAACAGGTAGACAGTTGAAATTTTCACTGTATTTCTGTTGCCGCTGTTATAAAAAATACTAAAACCAGAATAAAATAAATATTAAAGGGGGGCTCCCATACAACAAACGTGTTTTTTTTGCCATTTTTTGGTACGGAACCTTTCGTGCGCGAGTCCGACCCGCACTTGGCCGGTTTTTTTCTATTAAATTATTATCATAATATAAAAACTAGCATTGTGAATGACTAAAATAAAAAAAAAAAAAAAACAATAACATCTATGGTATTCTTTATCAAAGAATAATATATAATATTTTTTGGTACGGAACCCTTCGTGCGCGAGTCCGACTCGCACTTGGCCGGTTTTTAGGGTTCCGTAGCCTAAATGGCAAAAAACGGAACCCTTATAGATTCGTCATGTCTGTCTGTCTGTCTGTCTGTCTGTCCGTATGTCACAGCCACTTTATTCCGAAAGTATTAAGACTACACAGTTGAAACTTGGTAGGTAGATGTATTCTGTTAACCGCTTAACGAATTTAATACAAAAATAAGAAAAATAAAAGATTAAGGAGGGGCTCCCCATACATGGAACTGAAACTGAAAAATTTTTTTTTCTTTGAACCAACATGTGTTGGGTGTCTATAGATAGGTCTTTAAAAATGACATTAAGGTTTCTAAGACAACTTTTTCTCAAAGTCAACCGTTTGAAAGATATTCACCGCCAAAGTGGTAAAATGTGTGTCCCCCCCCCCCTTTAACTTTTGAAATAAGAGAGTGAAAAATCTAAAAAAAATATATGCTATAGATCTTAATAAACACTTTCAACCAAAATTGGTTTGAACGAGATATAGTAATTAATTTTTGAGATATAGCACATTTTCCAAAACCGCAAATATAACTTTGTCATTCATACCAACACTGTGAAAAACAAAGTTATTTTTACAGACGAAAAATTATAGGTGGTATTAAATATGGTATGGTATAAGGTAACTACGGAACCCTATGGCGCGTGGCCCGACACGCACTTGGCCGGTTTTTTTTCTATTAAATTAATTATCATAATATAAAAACTAGTATTGTGAATGCCTAAAATAAAAAAAATCAATAATATCTATGGTATTCTTGATCAAAGAATAGTTTATAATAAACACTCGTGTTCAAATCCACCATCACCATCAAAGTGAACAAATTTTACTTTGCGACCAACTCTGAAATCGCGAAAGAAAATCAGCTGTTTCATACAAAAATTAATAAAGAAGATATCAAAATATATGAAACAGCTGTTTTTTCGCGATTTCAGAGTTGGTCCCATAGTAAAAGTTGTTCAGTTTGATGGTCCCTATCTACCATATTCGGCATTCGGCAGGTTATTTTTACCGACTTCAAAAGGAGGGAGGTACTCGGAGGTACTCAATTCGCCCCGTTTTTTTTTTTTTTTTTTTTTGTATGTACACCGATTACTCGAAGACGGCTGGACCGATTGAAATGATTCAAACGTTATTACATTAGGTAAACTCTCAAGTTGGTCCCATTTTTTAAAATTTTGAAATCGGTTCAGTACTTTTCAAGTAATCTTGAAAAAAGCACGAAAATAGTATGATTTTGTGTGAACTACCTCGATAATCAGTCGTATAACTTCTTTGTTTATGAACTGAATAAGATAATTATTTTTTTGTTGGAAAAGAGATATCTTAAGTGTAGTTCTTTAACCGACTTAAAAAAGGAGGTTCTCAGTTTGACCCGCATGTATGTATGTTTCTCCGCGATTAACTCACGTTTGGCTGAGCCGATTTTAATTTCTACCTAAATAATATACCTACACTACCTAATACAAAAGGTACCTACACTAAAAATAAAAAAATAAAAAATTGTTTAAAAAAACTAATAACCGACTTCAAAAAACCTACCTACCAAAAGCAAGAAATAATATTCGTAATAATAAAACACGTCTATTGAAGTCGGGTGGGGCTTTTAGAATAAAAAAAAGAGACTTGTACTCCAGCCCCACCCCACTTCAATAGACGTGTTTTATTATTACGAATATTATTTCTTGCTTTTGAGAGGTAGGTTTTTGAAGTCGGTTATTAGTTTTTTTAAACAATTTTTGTAACCTTGTGTATAAATTTGCAGAAGACACACTATCTAAGATGGGCCCGGGCAAGCGGATAGCGGAGCGACGGGCGTACCTGTTCGACGGATTGTTGCTGCTCTGTAAGCCCGTCGCGGGATTGGTCAATGCGGTAATTATAACACATTAAAGTCGCATTACTAATTTCCCAGCAAAAATGTAAACAAAGGTGTTGCCAGAACAAAACGACACAAAAAAGAAATAATATATTGCTAAGTCAAGAAATAAATACACTTACATGTTTTTTCATCACAAACCTAATAAAAATAGATTAGATAAAAAATATGAATCATGAGTTTTGCGGCAAAAACAGTAGTATTTGATATTTCATAATAACTGTTCTATAGTAGAAAACTTTTTTATGATGCTGTGCACACATCAACTGCAAACCGTACACATCAACCTTTGGTCATTTTATAAAATTTCATAAAAAAATAGTATTACGAGTAGTAGCTGTAGTAGTAACATT
This sequence comes from Agriphila geniculea, assembly GCA_943789525.1. NCBI lineage: Eukaryota > Metazoa > Arthropoda > Insecta > Lepidoptera > Crambidae > Agriphila > Agriphila geniculea. The sequence goes on along the minus strand of OX038898.1, from coordinate 13,796,216 downwards.
TGTCTTTTGGTATTGGGGGGAACTGGCGAAGATGCTACGTATTTTTGATAGTTTACATACAGTCAATATATCTAAGTAAAGTTTTCTTATCAGTTCGTTTCAAGAAATTTTACATCAAAAATTATGATATGTTATAAATATAAAATTTCTAATTACACTCATCCTACTTCAAAATTACCCTGGGACCCTATTTTTGAATCACTCGACTGGCGTCGAGCGCTCGTTTCTACTGATTTTCGTTCAACACCTCATTGTTTTGAGTCATATGTTGAACGAAAATTTGTCGAAAAGAGCGCTTGACGCCTGCCGAGCGATTCAAAAATAGGTCCCCTGGATGACATTATGTTGAGTATGACTCAAAATATAATAAATAAATTAAAAAGTTATAAAAGTGACCAAAGGTTTTCAATATCTGAAAATGTCACTATCAGGGTCAGTTTGTCAATTTGACAGTGACGTTTCTTGGTTTACTTTTTTGCTGGGAAATTAGTAATGCGACTTTTTTGTACATTTCACTACAGTATCTACCACATACTATATTCATTAGAAATAAAACATCTTTTACGGATTACAGCGCGTATATTAACTTGAAATTTGGATTAGTTTAAGATGAAATTTGCCCAACTATTTTGCAAATAAGAAATAAAAAAAAACTACATTTTTTACAACAGGGACTGATAAGCGGTCTTAAAAATTCGAAGTGGGGCTACTAGGGCAAGTGGGATATCATATGAAAGAGCGCCGTTTGCACGTTTTCAATCACTTTTTGTTTTAGGCCGCATGGTTTTCGACTTATGATGAAAAATGTAAAAAAATATATCCTTATCTCCGAAGTTTGCAAAGCGAAAAATCTGAAATAATTCTGTTTGATAGTAGTTTATACAAAAATTACAGGAAAAATAAAACGATGTCTCAATAGCACACTTTTTTAGAAATTCATAAAACAAACAAAAAAATCATTAGTTCCACTACCAGTCAACAGATAGCGCTGATTAAATTAGTTCCGCTATCGGCCAAGAGATGGTAATGACCTAAGAAAAAAATATAGTTCCACTATCGGTCAAGAGATGGCGGTATTATTGACCTAATACTACAATAATAATTGTTGGCTGGTTCTAATATAATTACCTACTATTTGCCGTACGAATAAACGAAGAACAAGTTCCTACTTAGTAATAAATAAATAATAAATAATAAACAGTTTGCAATGTGGAGTGGCTGCAAACGTTTTTCAGTCACCATAAGCAGCTGTGGTTAAGATTTGTAAATTAACTGTCCGCCTGTTCGCCCTTCCACCTGTCTGCCGTTTATCCTACTTTTTTAAAGACTGTACTAAAGTAACATGAATAAATAAAAAATAAAAAAACATATCTAAATATATTTATGATTGTACGGAACCCTCGGTGCGCGAGTCCGACTCGCTCTTGACCGGTTTTATTTTCTATCTTTTTAATTACCTGAGATAGCGACACGTAAAACGCCGTTATTTGATCAACTTTTAGAAGAATACAATGCTTTAATACCGTTAATTACGATTCCATAGCTATAACGCCGTTAATATTTTATAACAAACGTACACTAAACCTTCCCCGTAATTTATAATTAAGTTATAACTTAATTTCCGTAAACTAATTATACCAAACCATGGGGTCTCATTTGGTACATCAGATGTGGCTTAGTTAGCAGGTACTGGTATAAATAATAATAATAAATAAATCTTTATTTCTTCTCTCACATATACATTATACTTAACATTCAACTACAAAGCTTAGTCAGGAACCATATGATGGTAGTCTATGTGAGAGACTGGTTTCTGTGCTAGGAGAACCTGTGTGACGGATAACCAGTCTCTCCACAAACGGACCAGGTGGAAATCAGGTAAGAATGAATCAGGTAAGAATGAATCAGTATGTAGTGAGGTGAATTTAAACTAACATTGGAATTAGTTTAAAGGAGGTCGCTAATCGCTCATACATTTCAGTCCATTTTATGTACCTGAGGTACATGTATACCAAAATGTAGGGAAAAATACGAGGATTCCGAAAATAATGTTATTTTACTTCAATCTTTACTCAAAACTTAGAAATATATCATTAAAAGTGTGAACTACCTACTTGTAACACAATTAAATTATATGGCAATACTGGATATTCACTTTTAGTTTAATGCTTTGAGTAGGGAAGAAACGTCAAAAGAACTGTCAAACAAAACGTCATGAGAGAAATGTCATTCCGAGTTCTGAGTTTAATAAAATCAACTTCAACTGACAGTGACAACTGTCAACTTGATAGTTGATTCAAGTATGAGCTGAATATGATATAATCTGTGTAATAGGTTCTTATATCGAGTGCATTATTAATTTTTTTTTCTTGTTTACAAATAACCAGAAAAAAATATTTATGGTATATTACTCAAGATATTATAGGGTATTTTTTTTCCGAAGAGTGTACCTCGGCTCATCATTTGGGCCATTTTTGGTGACATCCTTTAACACAAACAGACACACACACAGACAGACAGTGTGTGTTATCTGTTTGATGGTAGTTGACTTTTGAACTCCCTTTTTAAACTTTAATAATTTTGTTATTTCTTGATGGATTTGAGATATTTAAACACAGATTTACTCAGATATTGTATTTGATGTGATATACAAAATTGATATAATCAATTGTAGTGTAGATCCTCATCGTTTCTATAGTGGGGCGGAGAGTGTCCTTTCTGTACGTAGTATTTATATCTAGGGATGTGCGATCCGGGGTTGTCGATCCGATTTTTTAGATCGTAATGGATCGTAATGCCACGATCCGATCTTCAGGAAATCGATTCGGATCGGATGCAGATAAGTAAGACACAATTAATTTTAGATCTTTATTAGGGAAACCCAAAAACTTGTAATACCTTGAAGGTTTAAGAGAAATACAATGTGGAATAGTAACTGTACAAAGAGAACTTAAAGATGTATTTCTCAAAGTGTATACTTCGAAGACTGGCGCCTAATTACTAAAAGTTAAGTACAAATTTTATAGGCGCCAGTTTTCGGCCAAGTTCTAGATGTAAATAAAAGTAAATTTCGTAATAAATAAACCTAAGTAAGTACCCAATTTTTGTAAACAAACCGCATTTTAATTCATACGATCCAAGCGATCCGATCTTTTAAGTTTTGTATCGAATCGGCAAAAAATCGTATGGCCTCGATCTGATCCGAAAATCGCCGGATCGTATGCCTGCCGATCCGATATTTCAAATGATCGGATCGGATCGGCGCATCCCTACTTATATGTATTGTATGACACTAGTTTAGTACAGTATGTTGTTGCACGTGCAGGTGAATAGCGGCGCGGGCAGCGGCGCGGCCGGCGGACAACAACTCAAGTTAAAAGAAAAACTGCACATACGGAAACTGGAGTTGCACGATAGGCCCGACACGGACGGTGAGTCACACATACGCGCTTTAACCCACCTGGGGCCCTATTTTTGAATCGCTCGACCGCTGTCGAGCGCTCTTTTCGACTGATTTTCGTTCGACATATGACTTAAAACAATGAGATGTCGAACGAAAATCAGTAGAAACGAGCGCTGGACTGGAGTCGAGCGATTCAAAAATAGGGCCCCCGTTCTTTTATATTGAAAACATAATAAAAGATTCTTGCGGTAATTTTAAGACTAAGATAAAACTCAAGATACAATTTTTGGTTTCTTGATTTCTATTATAAAGAGCCGTGTATGAAGGTAATGGCGGTGATAGGGCAGTGTTGCCAGTAGTAGATTCCATTTTGCCGTGCGCCGTCACGTCAAGTGTTGCCTGTCGAAGTTGGTTTTGGACATCATCAATATATTTTCTATCGTTGTCCGAACGCCGGAGGCCGTGTGGGCATTGATGAATTAAATATACACTCGCGAACAATAATAATAATAAAAAATATCCAATGCGGATAAACATAACAATTTGACAAAGGGGTTTGAATATTTTGGCATACCTACTGTCCGCCATTTTGATTTTTTTTTTCAAAATAGCGGACACGCATGAAACCTGTGTAAATCGATAGCTAGTAGCAATACGAACAAGAATTGTTAACGACATAATCGCCTGAAACGTTACGTTTTCGAGCTGTAAGCTATTAAAGTTGAACTGGTGGCGACACCACTGGGTAGATTTGAAGCTAAAATAAAACGTATGCATGGGCTCTAAAATATTGTTTTACGGTCATCTAGGTCTAGACTAGAATAAAAGTCAACAAGCGGTAGGGAAAGGGTTACCAGTTTGAAAAAAAAATACAATTTAATTGGCTTTAGTAGGTATTAAAAGTTTTTTTAATATGTGTTACCGGTTCAACTCGGTCTTGTGATATGATAACTCACCTATCGTGTGCGAGTCTCCGCAAATGAATGACGCATAGAGATAAAAAAATGACGCTATTAGCCAACGAGGTAAAAAGGGTTCTATTTTTGACATTGACACTTAGAGTATTTCAGACTTGGATGGTCGTAAAACAATATTTTAAAGCCCATACATACGTTTTATTTTAGCTTCAAATCTATCCTGTTGTGTTGCCACCAGTTCAACTTTAATAGGTTACAGCTCGAAAACGTGACGTTTTAGGCCATTATGTCGTTAACAATTCTTGTTCGTATTGGTACTAGCTATCGATTTACACATGTTTCATACGTGTCCTCTATTTTGAAAAAAAAACAAAATGTCGGAAATTAAGTATGCCACCCTCCATACTAGGATATTCCAACCCATTTAGTATTATTGGACAGTAGTTAATAGGGCCATTTTCACTTGGGTCCGTATACGTTCTCTTTTGAATAATTTGACTGACAGATTTTTTGTTTCATTAAAAAAAAATGCAAAGCTTCTGCTACAGGGCCTTAAGTACGTAACCACACTCGCGAGCAAAAAATATGGAATCGCAGGCTTATTTTCATACAGTTGAGGTAACTTTGAAGCTTTGGTTCTCCGCCCAAGATTAAACACGGTGTGATCTAATGATAGCGATTTAAAGAATGAATAGTAAAGACATATAATGCTAAAGAAACCTAACAGATTCGTTAAGTCGGTGTTGAAATTACTAAAAAGTTAAAAAAATTGAATAAAAACCTAACTGTAGTGGTTGTATCTATGGAATAGATATAATACTCTGTCTCACACGCACAAAAGGGCAACACTCAGTATATTATGGCAACACTGAACTGTCACTGTCAGTCGGGATGGAGGCAGCGGCTGTTTATGTGAGGATGGTAACCAAATAAGTAATATAATGTATGGGAACTAATGGAGTTTCCTGGTGTACAGAAGTGCTGGAAGTGAGTGTGTCCATCTTGGTGCTGTGGTGAGCCGGAGATCGTTCACTTAACAAAACTCCCGATACCTACCTACTTATGCGTATGCTATACTAACTAAACATAAATAACACTGCACTAATAAAAGTTGATTTTAATACACATAATGCGACTATAAATCGATTATCACTTGTCCCCAGAGGGTCGCAACTTAGTAGAGCTTTGCCCCCGCGTGGGCGCGCCCGTGATACTCGCGCTGGGGTCCGCGCTAGACAAGCGCACCTGGATGTGCGACCTAGTCATGCTCAACACTAAGCCCATGCTCGACAGGAGTCTAGACAGGTATGTACGACTAAACATGATGAACTATGGCATACGACCGACCATAATGTGGTAGACTATGACACATAACCGACCGTTATGTTAAAAACTAGCAGCCGCCCGCGGTTTCACCCGCGTGGTTCCCGTTCCTGTGGGAATAAGGGATTAAAGAGTATCCTATGTTTTAATCTAGGCTATCTACTATCTGTGTGCCAAATTCCAACCAAATCCGTTCAGTAGTTTTTGCGTGATTGAAGAACAAACATCCAAACCCAGAAACTTTCACATTTATAATATTAGTAGGAAGTAGGATTATCAGCTATCTTGATACAAATGACCAGCCATTTTAACACATATAACCGACTATCGAAACATTCATGACCAATTGACCAGTTGAGATAACACATGACCAGTCAACGTGATATATATGACTAGCTATCAGAATACCAATGACCAGCTATCTTAAACAATAAACCGACCATCAACACAGTCAATTGACCTAAGATTACACATGACCAGTCATCATAACACATAATCAGCCATCATGACACAAGACATGCTATCATGTTGTGCAGAATGTAGTTAAATGAAAGTCGATTAAATGATTTATTTATTTTCCAAAACTCACCTCTTATATACAATTTTGAGAATGCTTAGAAAAGGACACAAATACATATATCTGTCTCATACAATAAAATAATAAGAGTGAAGGTAACTCGGACATCTTTACAATACAACTACCTGCTGATATAAAAAACGTAATATAAATAGGGTCGACAGCGGCGCCAGCTCAGTGTGACTGGAGCGCTTGAACCGAAACGATGTAAATGTGTATGCCACAATGTCATGATACAAATGACCAGCCATTATGTCAAATGACCAGCTATCATGACAAAAATGATTAGCCATCATTACAAACGATCTATCAACATGACAAATGACCAGCCACCATGATAAAGGACAACTGTAAAGAAACAAATGACTAACTATCATGGCACAAATGACCAGCGATCATGACATATGACAACCATGACAAAAAAACCTTGAAAATAATCTAACAAAAAACAGTTTCAAAAATAAATTAATGGCTCTAAAAAGCAAGAAATAAAATATTGAAATCTGTATAATAACTAACTCGAAAGTTTGTATGCATATCTTATATTAAACAACGCCTTTTGAAGTTGGGTGGGGGGGGGGGGGGAATGAATTTTTTTATCTAAACTAATATATCTAAACTTTAATCATGGGTTTAAACCCCACCCGACTTCATAAGACGTTGTTTAATATAAGATATACATACAACTTGGAAGTATATACTTTCAAACAAAAAAAGAATTTTTCAAATCGGTCCAGCCGTCTTCGAGTAATCGAGTAACATACATAAAAAAAAACATTCCGACGAATTGAGAACCTCCTCCTTTTTTGAAGTCGGTTAAAAATTAAATCCAAAGCACATATAATTTTGAAATGTATTATTATTCAGATAATGTAACATTGTGTGTACATATGGCAGCATCCTGCTGGACGTAGAAAGAAGGCACCCCCTACAGCTGCCCCCCGAGAGTCTGTACCGGTTCGCGGCGCCCGACTCCCCTAGGAATATACTGCTGGACGAGCGGCCGCCGCACTCTAACGCACCGCCTAATATCAAGGTAACTCTAATTATTATTTGTTATGATTTTATTTTGTTCAACCATTAATTTGTTTCTAATCTAATTTCTAATAAAAATCCTAGAGCCGATTTACATCGTTATTTGTTTTTTATATTGTTTTAAATTTCCATGGTTATTAACATTATTAAAATATACTATATCGGGATTTTCACCATGTACCTTTTTATTTTTGAGACTCCGATATTTCGGCGCAGTTGCATGCGCCATGATCACGGAAGAACTGTCGGTTGTCACGTGCGGGTAGATGTTATTGGCAGACGAATCGGTCTACCCTCCGTCTAGTTCTTTTATTACGGTCGGTACCGGTACCACTGTCTGCAAACTCACTATTCACTCGAATCTGTTCTCGACACACGACACTCACTGTATCTGTACGCGGAACGGCACTTTTTTTATTTTTGTTGTTTTGACACAGCCGGACTACTGGATTCCAGACACTCGACAATTTAAACCCATCATCACGATTGAAATTTTTGTATTTGGTAATTTCAATCGCTTCCCTGACCATTCTTGGTATGTAGTGGCGTTCTGTTGAGATGATCTGAGGGTTATGTAACTCGATCCAGTGATTTGTGTCCGAATGAATTAAATGTTCAGCGATGGCCGATTTTTGCGTATCGTTGTTTTTGACCGCTTTTATGTGTTCCATACATATCCATACATAAAGGAACACATAAAAGCGGTCAAAAACAACGATACGCAAAAATCAAGGCAAGGAGGAGCAGCTGCCCCCCCTGGATTTCTTATTTTGAGAGGCGATACATATATGCAAGAGACCTAACGAGAAGAAACTCGTAGCTGTAGTTATCTGTTTTATTTCGTTCAAACGCAGGCGAATTGCATCTGATCCGCTTTACACATCCAACTAATATGATCAGCAGAGGATATTCTGTGGGTCTATCACATTTTTAAACACATCGGAATCAAAGGTTCTTTGCCGGTATATACTAGCCACCAAAATTCACTCCGTATATTTTCTTTAGGGCGCAACATTACTGAAGCTAGTGGAACGCCTCACATACCACATCTACGCCGACTTGGCTCTAGTCAGGACGTTCCTGACCACGTACCGATCGTTCTGTTCGCCGGCGGAACTACTGGACTTGCTAATAGAGAGATTTCGGATACCGGAGCCCGCGCAGGTGTATGACGCGAGACCAGGTATGAAACTTTTTATTAATCACTGTTAAAAATACATACATTCTTTATCATTCATTATGTACTTCTTAATGATTTCTTAAGAAAATTAACACTTTTTGATGTAATGCTATTGGTCGCAGAAAATTGCTACAGATCTGAAATTGAGATAAATATTTCTTTATATCTTTTTCCAGACACATATTGAATCAGAAACACGATTTAATGATTTTGGCTCGATATATTTTAATTTCGAAAATACCTCTTGACAAGGCTAAAGATTGAGATTATTTAGAAACGACATTGGGTATTCAGCTCGGAATTGCTTCAAATAATATTTATCATCAATATTCACAATCGTGTAGGATCATTTCTCTTTTATTCAATCATTCATCAAAAACATTGTACCGGACGTAGCAAGCGCTACGTCCGGGCCCCGTCCGTGCCTCCGTTCCGTATACACACATCAACTTTGTCTAGGGATACAGGTGTTATTTTCATACAAACGAGGTAACTTTGAAGCCTTGGTTTCCTACCAGGGATGGACATGTTTAAAAAAAACCGCGAAAATAGCATGAAAATGTATGGAAATCCTCAAACTGAGAACTCTGACCCATTAATCTTTTAGAATGCTGATCAAAACAGTTGGGTGTATAGCAGTGGCGAGGGGTGAAATTATGGCGAAGGTAAGCCGCTCTACAAAAATGATGAAAAATGTAGTGATCTGCATAGTGGATCAGTGGGGTGGGATTTCCAAAAGGTAAGCCGATGGGAATCGGCTTATATGGACCCTTCGCCACTGGTGTATAGCGATCTGAATCTCCTCCATTCACTCCCTAAATGGCCATCATCAGATTACAGCACGGTGCATCCCTGGCAGGAAACCAAGGCTTCAAAGTTACCTCGTTTGTATGAAAATAGCACCTGTATCCCTAGACAAAGTTGATGTGTATACATGCTCCTATTCATTTTGTATGAAACGATGTTTTCCTCGCCCGTGCCCGTCTCGTTTGGGGCTTTTCCCGTCACGTCACGTTTACAGTGACCTTAAACCGGATAATTGCAAAAATCCTAGGTCGATTGTAAAGGATTCTACAATAATATGTTTTTTATTGTTGATTCAGTTTTTCGAAATTTTTCTAAATGACGGAGAGAGGCATATTTCAGCCATTTCGAAAAATATTCAAAAATGTAACAAACGCAAGGTCTACAGGGGCCGTACCGGCTAACGAATCGATTATCGAAAAGTCTGCTGGGTTTCAACTTAAAACAGAAAAATCAAAGTAAGGAATTTGGTCTTGTACTTTCTGTTGACGTAATTTGGAAGATAACGATGTTCGTGTGACATCATGAATTGGGTTCGCCATTTTCGCCCAATTGGGGCTCGATTTATCTGTTTTAATTTGAAACCCAGCAGACTTTTCGATAATCGATTCGTTAGCCGGTACGGCCCCAGCTCTACAAAGCCTTTAATGCTAGGATTTTTGTAAAGATCCGATTTGTACAAATATCCTACGACATATATTTGAATTGGGTACTTTTTGCGCACGCTAACCAAAGTGCCTCGGATAAAAACGCCCAAGAAAGATATCTGTCATGACGCAGAAGTGCTGGAGATTGAGATCGGTAATGTATTTGTAAAATTGTCTTTGTTTTAGGGTTAAAGTACAACTCGCGAGCAAAAATATGGAATCACAGGCCTATTTTCATACAAACGAGGTGACTTTGAAGCCTTGGTTCTCCGCCAGGGATTGATCGAGCTCTGATCTGATGATGGCCATTCAGGGAGTGAATGGAGGAGATCCAGATCACTATACACACCCAAATGATCTGATCAGCATTCTAAGAGTTTCAAGGATCAGAGTTCTCAGTTTCGGGATTTCCATACATTTTAATGCAATTTTCATGTTTTTTTAAATATCCAAATAGCTCTTAGAATGCTGATCAGATCAGTTGGGTTAGTGATCTGGATCTCCAACATTCACTCCCTGGATGACCATCATCAGATCGCAGCTAGGTCAATCCCTGGCGGAGAACCAAGGCTTCAAAGTCACCTCGTTTGTATGAAATTTTTTTTTTTATTATGTAAGGCCTGTGATCCCATATTTTTGCTCGCGAGTGTATATTAGACCAGCTCGTGAATTGCGATTTGTGGACATACAGTTGTGGCTATACGAACTACATACAGTAGAGTCAATGTGTAAATAATGTAATTAATTATAAATCTATGATATTTGCATAATGGTCCATTAAGGCTACGTTCACACGGCGGCTATTCAATTATATTTGATTAGTCGTATTCGATAAATCGTTTCAAGACGCAGCCTCCTCAATGATTACTTTTTTTTATTTTTATTTAGGAATTTTGTTTTTGAAAAACATGTCAGTTCCATCGAACCAGAACAATACAAACAGTACAGAGTCGGTGCATAATTATTATCGTATCCTTATTGTTTGTACTTACTGGCTAGGTTATAAAACATCATGGCGGACTCCGAATTCGATTCCGCGAAGATGCTTTGTGCTACACCGACATTCAACATATTAAGCTGGATCGCATACATCGCATTCTGTCTTTCGATGCGATACTTTTCGCACTCCAACAGAATATGCTGAACGTCGTCCACAGTACCACATAAATCACAATTAGGTGACTTCACCTTTTTCATGAGATAGCCAAACTTTTTTGAACGAAAATGGCCAGAACGTAATCTAAAAGCTATAACAGCGGTATTTCTGTCGGGAATAAATATTTCTCGAACATGATATTGTCCCGCATAGACTCTTTGTGGACAATTCAATATTTTTTCCAATGCTCAATTCCAGCTGGACCCCTTTTTGGTTCACCTTTTTTGGGCGGAAACCTAGCTCAAGTTATTATTATTATTTATTTTCCAACTTACAACTATCATCACAGGCTCGTAACCTAATGCGATAGTGTAGACTCATTTACTTATCCTTAAAATTAACTATTATTATAACAAATAATGCCGCCTTTCTGAATGCGTCCAGTGAGCAACCGAATATGTCGACGGTATCAGCCATGTTGTTTAGCGTCCTCAGTGCTCGAGTAAATGTTGCTTTTTAGGGTTCCGTACCCAAAGGGTAAAAACGGGAACCTATTACTAAGACTCCGCTGTCCGTCTGTCTGTCTGTCAGTCACCATGTCTGTATCTCATGAACCGTGATAGGTAGACAGTTGAAATTTTCACAGATGATGTATTTCTATTGCCGCTATAACAACAAATACTAAAAACAGAATAAAATTAATATTTAAGAGGGGCTCCCATACAACAAACGTGTTATTTTTGCCGTTTTTGCTCGATATTAATAACGACAACAGGTAGACAGTTGAAATTTTCAAAGATGATGTATTTCTGCTGCCACTATAACAACAAATACTAAAAACAGAATAAAATAAATATTTAAGGGGGGCTTACATACAACAAATATGATTTTTTTGCTGTTTTTTGGTATGGAACCCTCCGTGCGCGAGTCCGACTCGCACTTGACCGGTTTTTTTAATAAGTTAGTGCGCGCGCGCGGTATAGCGAACAAAGGTGGCCGTCTCCGCATTAGAAGTAAACTAACTGTAACATTGATTTTTACCTGAAATCATACCATACTAAGGCATTACAAGCCAAAAAAGCTTATTGTTCGCATATTGTTAGTACTTATAGTTTGATTTCAAAGGCCTTTTTAAGATAAAAATATTTATTTGATTAGAACAAAAAGATGTTTACTTACATGAATTTTCGTGGAACCCCTGAGAATCTCTTATTGAACCCTAGGGTTCCGCGGAACACCATTCGGAAACAGCTCCGTCTATTCAATAAAATCTCGTGTACGGTATACGGGGAAAATATTGCCGTATGATGGGTTTAAGACAAAACTTCACGACGTAAACATTGACTAACTTTAGTACACGTTTTAGAATAAGCGGCTTAAACGTGGTATCGATTAGCGTTGTTTACTTGTTATTCAATTTCGGTCCGTATTGCAGGCGGCGAGAGTATAGAATGCTCTGCGAGCAGCGACGCGGAAAAGCTCAGCAAGAACACGGCGCGAGAGGACTGGAAGCGGTATAGGAAGGAATTCCAGCAACCAGTCAAGTTTAGGTGAGTCTTTTTTATTGTATGCGTCACGTTATCTAGTTTGGTGACTACTAGTTATAAAAAAAACTTAAGATTTTTTATTTTTTTTCCATCAAAAAATATCTCTGATAGGTGCCTCAAAGGTGAGCGAAAATGTATTTTATGTCATTGGAAGACAGTATAGATTCCTCCATCATGCGCTTGTTGGTCGGGTATGTATTAAAATGCCGACAATTCATAACACATACGATCGAAATATCGACGCACAAAAACACCTATTTTCAAAATATCGAAAATCCTAAATGTCGATATCCAATAGACCGAATCAGGGCTCTGTCACTTCGCGCGCGTGTCTGAACCGCTCGGCGTCCTCTTAGAGGACAAATTTCATACATCAGAAAAGATACGACCTACGCGATAGAAAGAGAGGCAACTACAGTGCATGTTTAGGAGCGAAGGGAGCGCTGTGCGACCTGAATTGAACTTTATTGCGTCGGAGCAAGAGTCGCAATTTATTTAAACGATTTTGCGGAGTGCAACTTCTGTACGCTAGTACTATTTATTATCTATTCTGTGCCGAAACTTGAAAGATCGATTATTAAAAGACCGATAGTTCGAAATCCCGAAAGTTAAAATGCCGATAGTTCAAAATCCCGAAAGTCTGGTTAAAGTCTTTTAGGTGCGAGGACGAGTGAGCGTAACGAACGAGGAGGAGGTTATGTTCCATCGCGACCAACAACGCACGAGCCGAGCGAGCGAAGCGAGCGTGCCGCGGCAGAGGCCGCCGAAGTGCCAGAACCGACCTGTTGGCGTGTAACCTTCAATTAACCTTCAGTTTTTTAAGCTTCGGGATTTAGTCTTGTATGTAAAATGTCCTTTCGGGATTTTAAACGTACGGTCAAACAACCATATTGACCTTTTAATTCTCGGTCTTTCGTCCATAGGTCTTGTAAAATTCGGTCTTTTCAACTTCGGCATTGTAATACATAACCTGTTGTTCAGCGGTCTTTTTATGTGACGCGATCTATGCTGTTGATATTGTGTCTGAAAATAACAGTGGCACTTAAACATTGTTAACTATAACTTTATGATTAAGAAATAGACGGTCATTATGTGCGCTGACTTTAAAGGGAAATGTTCAGTTTCTAAGGGCGTTTTGGCTTTACATGGACATTAAATATAACTTTATATGATTTCCATAATTAATACTTTGTATCTAAAGGACATGAATTATATTAATAAAGTTGCCGGAAAGTCTTGAAAGGTGTCTAAATAAGCATGTGTAATATTGTAATCTTGGGACAATAAGAAGTTATTTATGTTTGTTTTTTCCAAAATAAATGTATTTTAACACTTTGATACTTACCTTATTACTCACTTTTTACACTTTTTGAGGTAATATTATATCATAAATCGGCAATAACAAAGAAAATCGGGTTTACAAAAAAATAGCAGTCGAAACATAAATGTTCCTTGGTCGAAACAACATTCACAGCATAAATAATACAGATTCACAGTACAGGAGGAGGATTCATAGTAAGTAAAAACGTAGTTTTATTATATGTACTCTTTGGTTGACAGTGGGTTGACACTGGTATTTTGCCATGTTTTGAAAAAGGTTTTGAAAAAGTTCTCATTACATTCGAGACAAGATAACTCTGTGATTATATTTCTTCTGCAAAAATACATTTTAAATGAACTATTTTAATATTCACTTTCCGGCGAATAGACTTATAAGGAAATTAATTTTAAATTTAATTATATTTTTCTCTAAAAATACATTTTACAGAACAACTTGTCGACGAAAATCCGGGATAGAACCTTTCCCTTTAACGTTATGTTTCTTTGCCACCTGGGGGTTACTCCGGAAGCGATCGAGATTGAGTTCGAATCGAGTAAACGCTTCTCCGTCGTCCTCTTTCTAATCTGTATTTTGCTAGGAGCTAATATTTATAATAATGAATTCTTTATTATTTTGAGATAATGAACAAAGTCAATACATAGTAGCCCTCCCCCATTGATACAATACAATTTATTAAGAGGGTCCCAATCATATTATTTCAATGTTGACTTCGAATGACCTTTGGTCATATCATAACTAGCTGTCAAAACGGGTGTATTATATCTCGGGTGACTAAAAATATTTTTTTTTGTCTCCCGTAGAGTAATAAACGTGCTTCGTCACTGGGTGGACCAGCACTTCTACGACTTCGAGCGCTCGCCGGCGCTGCTGGAGCAGCTCAAGGAGTTCCTGGAGTCCGTCGACGGCAAGCCCATGAAGAAGTGGGTGCAGAGCGTGCTCAAGACTGTACACAGGAAGGTACGATTGTGGGCTTGTGGGGAACTAGGTATATTGTAGTTGAATCAGCACTTCGAGCGCTCGCCGCCGCTGCTGGAGCAGCTCAAGGAGTTCCTGGAGTCCGTCGACGGCAAGCCCATGAAGAAGTGGGTGCAGAGCGTGCTCAAGACTGTACACAGGAAGGTACGATTGTGGGCTTGTGGGGAACTAGGTATATTGTAGTTGAATCAGCACTTCGAGCGCTCGCCGCCGCTGCTGGAGCAGCTCAAGGAGTTCCTGGAGTCCGTCGACGGCAAGCCCATGAAGAAGTGGGTGCAGAGCGTGCTCAAGACTGTACACAGGAAGGTACGATTGTGGGCTTGTGGGGAACTAGGTATATTGTAGTTGAATCAGCACTTCGAGCGCTCGCCGCCGCTGCTGGAGCAGCTCAAGGAGTTCCTGGAGTCCGTCGACGGCAAGCCCATGAAGAAGTGGGTGCAGAGCGTGCTCAAGACTGTACACAGGAAGGTACGATTGTGGGCTTGTGGGGAACTAGGTATATTGTAGTTGAATCAGCACTTCGAGCGCTCGCCGCCGCTGCTGGAGCAGCTCAAGGAGTTCCTGGAGTCCGTCGACGGCAAGCCCATGAAGAAGTGGGTGCAGAGCGTGCTCAAGACTGTACACAGGAAGGTACGATTGTGGGCTTGTGGGGAACTAGGTATATTGTAGTTGAATCAGCACTTCGAGCGCTCGCCGCCGCTGCTGGAGCAGCTCAAGGAGTTCCTGGAGTCCGTCGACGGCAAGCCCATGAAGAAGTGGGTGCAGAGCGTGCTCAAGACTGTACACAGGAAGGTACGATTGTGGGCTTGTGGGGAACTAGGTATATTGTAGTTGAATCAGCACTTCGAGCGCTCGCCGCCGCTGCTGGAGCAGCTCAAGGAGTTCCTGGAGTCCGTCGACGGCAAGCCCATGAAGAAGTGGGTGCAGAGCGTGCTCAAGACTGTACACAGGAAGGTACGATTGTGGGCTTGTGGGGAACTAGGTATATTGTAGTTGAATCAGCACTTCGAGCGCTCGCCGCCGCTGCTGGAGCAGCTCAAGGAGTTCCTGGAGTCCGTCGACGGCAAGCCCATGAAGAAGTGGGTGCAGAGCGTGCTCAAGACTGTACACAGGAAGGTACGATTGTGGGCTTGTGGGGAACTAGGTATATTGTAGTTGAATCAGCACTTCGAGCGCTCGCCGCCGCTGCTGGAGCAGCTCAAGGAGTTCCTGGAGTCCGTCGACGGCAAGCCCATGAAGAAGTGGGTGCAGAGCGTGCTCAAGACTGTACACAGGAAGGTACGATTGTGGGCTTGTGGGGAACTAGGTATATTGTTGTTGAATCAGCACTTCGAGCGCTCGCCGCCGCTGCTGGAGCAGCTCAAGGAGTTCCTGGAGTCCGTCGACGGCAAGCCCATGAAGAAGTGGGTGCAGAGCGTGCTCAAGACTGTACACAGGAAGGTACGATTGTGGGCTTGTGGGGAACTAGGTATATTGTAGTTGAATCAGCACTTCGAGCGCTCGCCGCCGCTGCTGGAGCAGCTCAAGGAGTTCCTGGAGTCCGTCGACGGCAAGCCCATGAAGAAGTGGGTGCAGAGCGTGCTCAAGACTGTACACAGGAAGGTACGATTGTGGGCTTGTGGGGAACTAGGTATATTGTTGTTGAATCAGCACTTCGAGCGCTCGCCGCCGCTGCTGGAGCAGCTCAAGGAGTTCCTGGAGTCCGTCGACGGCAAGCCCATGAAGAAGTGGGTGCAGAGCGTGCTCAAGACTGTACACAGGAAGGTACGATTGTGGGCTTGTGGGGAACTAGGTATATTGTAGTTGAATCAGCACTTCGAGCGCTCGCCGGCGCTGCTGGAGCAGCTCAAGGAGTTCCTGGAGTCCGTCGACGGCAAGCCCATGAAGAAGTGGGTGCAGAGTGTGCTCAAGACTGTACACAGGAAGGTACGATTGTGGGCTTGTGGGGAACTAGGTATATTGTTGTTGAATCAGCACTTCGAGCGCTCGCCGCCGCTGCTGGAGCAGCTCAAGGAGTTCTTGGAGTCCGTCGACGTCGTCTGTCATTTCATTCTGTTTCTTCATTTTAAATCATGATCCATGTTGTAAAATATTTTTTTGCAATATTGCTGTTTAATTTCCTCACAATTGAAGTCAAAAGTAGAGTAAATATGTTAGGCTTAAAGACCGATTTCGGTGTTTGACCGAAAAAACTCTCACGACGCGTTCTGGTCACTGCTAAAATGCCACAACGCGAAATTCGTGTCATGGCTCTTATAAAAACGCCCAGAACGCGTTGTGGAAATGAAGAAAAGCCATGTTGCGTTCTGAGCGCTAGTCGGTGCAACCATAACGGCCCGGCCACAGCTAGCCGCGGCGGGCGGCGCGGCTAGCGAATTCAGTAATCACTGCGCGCTATCTTGATGGCGGCCTCTCAGCTTGTCATCACGACCGCGCAGTGATTATCGAATTCGTTTGCCGCGCCGCCTGCCGCGGTGAGCTGTGGCCGGGCCGTGACACGACGGACAGGTCGTAAGTTGTCGGGATGCATACAATGCGCGCGCATGGAACCATGATAAAAAGAATTCGACGCACACTGATCTGCAATACCTGTGCGTGGGTCCTACAAGTCTCAAAACTTTTGACACATATCTTCACTACATAGTTTAAAACAAAGTCGCTTTCTCGTCTTCTACGCAACGGATTTTGATGCGGTTTTTAGGGTTCCCTATCAAAATGGTAAAAAATATTGCAGTATGCTAAAAAAAAAAATTTTCTCTTCGTATAATAGCACCGTACAGCCGCCATGTTGGTTTTTTTATAACGCCACCTTCTTAAGAACACTTGGGCTGACGAGACAAATCTAACGATATGTTAATCGTGGAAATCCGTTCAGCCGTTTGAAAGATATGAGGTAATAAAGAATATAACACACAAACAAACAAACTTACATACTTACATACAAGATACGCGCGAAAAACATAACCCTCTTGCAGTCGGGTAAAAAGGAACCCTTATGGCGTGACTCAGTCTGTCTGTCTGTCTGTCACAGCTGGATATCTCGAGAACTACTACTAATGGTATCAACTTGAAATTTGGAATAGTTTAAGATGACATTTGCTCAATTATTTTGCAAATAAGAAATAAATAAATATCTTTTTTACAACAAAACCTGAAAAGGGGTTTAAAAAATTTGAAGTGGAGCTACTAAGGCATGTGGGGTATCATATAAAAGAACGCCGTTTGCACATTTTTATTCATTTTTTTTCTAGCCCGTATAGTTTTCGACTTATTATGAAAAATGTAAAAAAATAAAAATACGATAAGCTAAAGAGTTTATCTAGTTGCTACAAACATTAAATGTCGTATAAATTTCACAGATGATTGTAAAAAAAAACTGAATATCATCAAAAGCGCTTGTCGCGGGCCATATTTTTGGCGTGAATAATAATGTAATGGGATTGAAATCTACATTAAAATACACTTTAACGTACTGGGGGTCAAGTCTGCTAATGTTTTAGTCAAAATCGTAGTTCAATGGTGTTTGAATGGTAATGCTTTTTGACACAGTTCTTGTTTCTTAAACCCAAAACTGAAACATATTGTGTTTCTTAAACCCAAAACGGAAACATATTGTGTCTAAGATTTTGGGTTTAAGAAACAAGAACTGTGTCAAAAAGCATTACCATTAGAACACCATTGAACTACGATTTTGACGAAAACATTAGCAGACTTGACCTCCTGTGCAGTTGCTGCAATAACTTTTTTTCAAGAAAGATAATTATGCTAAAGATAATGACGAAAAAACAACGAAAAACATCTAAAAAGTGCAGAAAAGAGGTTATTTTCTATACTCTCTACACGTAAAGAAAAAGACAGAGACAAATGATTTCGCATAACGGAGCCTTAATATAACACTCGGGTAAGAATATGCGTTTTGTGCACTTGTTGTACAATCTACTATTATTGGTGCCAATTGAAATACTTTTTTATCCCCCAGACCGCTCAGTCCCAACAGAACAACCCGGAGTGGGACACGACGAGCATCTCGTCGCTCCCCTCCACCACCTCAAGCGGCGGCGCCGTGTCGCACGTGTTCGACAAGGCGCCGCCGGCCTCGCTCCGGCATCCGGTCGACCCGGACAAATACAACTGGCATCCGCTAGCGCTGCATCCGGTGGAATTCGCGAGGCAACTGACGCTGCTTGAATTCCAGCTGTATAAACAGGTCAGTGACTATTTCCTGCCTTCTGTCTTTTTTAGCAGTTATTTTTCTCTCTTTTTCTCATTTTTATATCACACCCTTTGTATCATTCTTCATTCTATCTAGCCATTTATTATTGTCATCTTCATCTACATGTATATTCATCCGTATTTGTGTCTAAATATCTGTTACAATATCAGCAAATCATTAGCTAACATTTTTGTGAAGTAAAGGTGATAATTTCTTACCTATTTCAAATGGCGACTTTCTGTCTAATTCACTGGTACTAAAATTACTGAAATTGATAAGTATATATAAGAGTATAGTCTCTAAGAACACACTATTGCAGTCTCCATATTTGTACTACACACACACACCATACACTCCATACACACACACACACACACCGCCTTTAGTGGTAGAGTAGTGTCGCACGTATTCGATAAAGCGCCGCCGGCATCGCTCCGGCATCCGGTCGACCCGGACAGATTCAACTGGCATCCGCTAGCGCTGCATCCGGTGGAATTCGCGAGGCAACTGACGCTGCTTGAATTCCAGCTGTATAAACAGGTCAGTGACTATTTCCTGCCTTCTGCCTTTTTTAGCAGTTATTTTTCTCTCTTATTCTCATTTTTATATCTCACCCTTTGTATCATTCTTCATTCTATCTAGCCATTTATTATTGTCATCTTCATCTACATGTATATTCATCCGTATTTGTGTCTAAATATCTGTCACAATATCAGCAAATCATTAGCTAACGTTTTTGTGAAGTAAAGGTGATAATTTCTTACCTATTTCAAATGGCGACTTTCTGTCTAATTCACTGGTACTAAAATTACTGAAATTGATAAGTATATATAAGAGTATAGTCTCTAAGAACACACTATTGCAGTCTCCATATTTGTACTACACACACACACCATACACCGCCTTAGTGGTAGACTAGTGTCGCACGTATTCGATAAAGCGCCGCCGGCATCGCTCCGGCATCCGGTCGACCCGGACAGATTCAACTGGCATCCGCTAGCGCTGCATCCGGTTGAATTCGCGAGGCAACTGACGCTGCTTGAATTCCAGCTGTATAAACAGGTCAGTGACTATTTCCTGCCTTCTGTCTTTTTTAGGGTTCCGTAGCCTAAATGGCAAAACACGGAACCCTTATAGATTCGTCATGTCTGTCTGTCTGTATGTCACAGCCACTTTATTCCGAGAATATTTAGATTACAGAGTTGAAACTTGGTAGGTAAATATATTCTGTTAACCGCTTAACGATTTTAACACAAAAATAAACAAAATAAAAGATTAAGGGGGGGCTCCACATACATGGAACTGATAATGAAAAAAAAAATTTCTTCAAACCAATACGTGCGGGGTGTCTATAGATAGGTCTTTAAAAATGATATTGAGGTTCCTGAGACAATTTTTTCTCAAAGTCAACCATTTGAAAGAAATGATATTGAGGTTCCTGAGACAATTTTTTCTCAAAGTCAACCATTTGAAAGATATACACCACCAGAGTGGTAAAATGTGTATCTCCACCTTTAACTTTTGAAATAAGAGAGTAAAAAATCTAAAAAAGATATATGCTGTAGATCTTAATAAACACTTTCAACGAAAATTAATTTGAATGACATACATTTTGTAGTTTTTGAGATATAGCACATTTTCCAAAACCGCAAATATAACTTTGTCATTCATACCAACACTATAAAAAAACAAAGTTATTTATGCAGACGAAAAATGATAGTGGTATTAAGTATGGTATGGTATAAGGTAACTACGGAACCCTACGGCGCGTGGCCCGACACGCACTTGGCCGGTTTTTTAGTAGTTATTTTTCTCATTTTTATATCACACCCTTTGTATCATTCTTCATTCAATCTAGCCATTTATTATTGTCATCTTCATCTACATGTATATTCATCCGTATTTGTGTCTAAATATCTGTTACAATATCAGCAAATCACTAGCTAACATTTCTGTGAAGTAAAAGTGATAATTTATTACCTATTTCAAACGACGACTTTCTGTCTAATTTACTGGTACTAAAATTACTGAAATTGATAGGTATATTTAAGAGTATAGTCTCTAAGAACACACTATTGCAGTCTCCATATTTGTACTACACACACCATACACTCCATACACACACACACACACACCGCCTTTAGTGTTAGAGTAGTGTCGCACGTGTTCGATAAAGCGCCGCCGGAATCCGGTCGACCCGGACAGATTCAACTGGCATCCGCTAGCGCTGCATCCGGTTGAATTCGCGAGGCAATTGACGCTGCTTGAATTCCAGCTGTATAAACAAGTGAGTAACTCCTTCCTTTTTTGTCTTTTGCTCTTCCTCTCCATTTAGAAAGAGGAAAGAGAGAGCTCCCTCCCTCTCTCTCACTCTCTCTTATTTGTCTGGTGTCACTTTGTATTTCTTCATTTCATTTTATCTAGCTAGCTTAGTACTATCATCTTCATCCACATTTATATCCATCATTCTTTGTGTCTAAATATGTATTACAACGTCAGCAAATCATTAACATTTCTGTGAAGATAGTCTGTTTCAATATTCAATGGTTTCCTAAAATTACTGAATTCGAAATCAGAAACAACATAGTCACTGCTGCAGTCTCCATATTTGTACTACACACACCATACACTCCACACACACATCGCCTTTAGTGGTAGAGTAGTGTCGCACGTTCAACAAGGCACCGCCCGCCCCACTCCGACATCCGGTCGACCCGAACCGGTTCAACTGGCATCCCCTTGCACTACATCCGATTGAATACGCGAAGCAACTGACGCTGTTGGAGTTTCAGCTTTATAAACCAGGGCTTTATAACGTTATCAATTAACAGAAGAAATAACGTTACGTAACGTTATTTTCAATATGATACCTTGATAACGTTATTTTTTTTAACGATACCTAGTAACATAACATTAATATAACGTTATAATACGGTTATGTTATCGATATCGTTAAAAAATAACGTTATTTTAATAGTAATTTTATAAGTATTGTGTATTGTAGGTAGGTACCTCTACGACCTAGTACCTACCGCAGAGACTGATCACGTCACGGCGGCGTCAACGTCAAATACACATTGCTTTAAATATTTTTTATACAGTAACATAATAACGTTATCAAGGAACGAAAAAATAACGATAAATTCTGTTTTACCGTTATTAATTTCCAGTTTTAACGTTATTTTTTTATAACGTTACTAATTTTTAACGGTATTTGAAGCCCTGTTATAAACTAGTGGCTCCGTGAGCTGTAGACCTCGCGATAAAATAAAATAAAATGTCGCCATGAAGTTTTCAAAACACACAGTAGGTACGTGAGTATTCGCAGCTAGATGGTGCTTCTAATTTTGATAATTTTTCAAAATGGGTGGATATTTTTTTATGAATTTGGAAAAATTGGCTTGACTAAACAGTTATATATAATTATCGAACCTACTCACAAAATTTCACCAGAATCGGTTGAGAAATGCGACCTGGGGCCATATTATGACCTCTTATTTCTTGGCGGTTTTCTGACTGGCTATCAATCTATCTCTTTTAATTGTTATACAGCGAGAAAGATATGTAACTATAGTAATTCATAAACCTGGCAAGTTTTAAGAGGTTGTAATACCTCCCCTGTAAAGGAGATCAAACAGCCGGAAAGCTGGACTAAAATATGTTTTTTTACATATCTCCGTCATTTTATTAAATTTAGAAAAATTGCCTCGACAAAAAAATTATATATATTTATCAAATCTGCTCACAAAATTTCACCAGGATCGGTTGAGAAATGCGACCTGTAGAGGAAAACAGACAGCGCCGGAAATCCGGACTGAAATACGATTTTTTTACATTATCTCCGCCATTTAAAAAAAAACTGGCTTAACAAAAAAAGTCTATACAATTATAAAACCTGCTTACAAAATTTCATGAGAATCGGTTGAGAAATGCGACCTGTAGAAGAAAACAGACAGAACTGGAAAGCCGGACTGAAATATGTATTTTTAACATTTCTTCGTCATTTTAAAAAAAAATCAAAAAACTGGCGGGACAAAAAAAAATATATATTATTTTCGAACCTGCTCACAAAATTTCACGAAAATCGGTTGAGAAATGCGACCTGTAGAGAAGAACATACAGCGCTGGAGAACCGGACTGAATTAGGTTTTTTTAACATATCTCCGCTATTTAGAAAAATTTCAAAAAACTGGTTTGACAAAAATATTCTACAGCATTATTTTACAGCAGCAGCAAAATTTTACTAGAATCGGTGGAAAAATGCGACCTGTAGAGGAAAACAGGCAGAGCTGGAAAACGGACTGAAATCTGTTTTTTTTAACATATCTCCGCCATTTTGAAAAATTTCAAAAAAATGGCTCGACAAAAAAAATCTATATAATTTTCAAACCTGCTCACAAAATTTCACAAGAATCGGTTGAGAAATGCGACTTGTAGGCTGGAACAGACAGCTGGACATACGAAAGAATTTTTGCCCAAGCTGAAGCAGAGACGCTTCGCTCGCACTTCGTGCTCGCTCGGTCAACAAGTGAGTAACGTTGTTAGAATTTTAGAAGCAGTAACACCTTATACCACATCCTACACGTCACAAACTACATACATCGTTCACAACATACGTCGTACATGGCTCCCGAAGCGCACATCGCTCTAAATTGCTAGTTTAACTAAACCGCTTAACTAAATTGGTAGTTTCTTTAGCTTACGAGCGGAGTGTTTTAGCCCTACTGGTTACTTTATTGATAAAGTGTAAGGTTTATGATTTAAAAGCGTCAGATTTGTGATTTAGAAATTAAAAGTAAGTCAATTGACTAGCGTAGTTTGACGGTTGAAAACAAGATGGCGTAGGACGCGCGGCGAGTGGGGACATTCTTGACATGAATTGTGACAGTCTTGGGCGGACCGGACTCGGACAGAACAGGCGTATGCTGATGGCTTTTAAACTATTGTGAATCGATGTATTCGGAATTTAAACATTATCATTGTATTGCGAGTTAATGTCGCGTCAAGCTGTTATTGATGTAATGCCATTTGAGAAACACCCAATTAACGATTGTAGTTACAGCTGGAGTTTTAGTACAAAAGTAGCTCATAGCTGCCTTTGTCTGCAGGTGAAACCTTCGGAGCTGGTGGGCGCGGTGTGGACCAAGAAGGACAAGGACAACACCAGCCCCAACCTGCTGCGCATCATCAAGCACACCACCAACGTGAGTACACACACACACACACACATATATACACACACACATAATAGGGAACATGCATCAATTTTTTTTTGTTTCAAAATCAAAAGTATTATGCATGAGAAAATCTACTGTAATATTAAAACTTTTCTCATGCGTTATTTTCTCGTGATATAGTCACTTGAAGTTAGCACGCATCAGCTCCCGCCGAAAACGCTCTATACAAAATAGTTAACATTTGTGACGTCACTCCTGTCACGTTTCAGGCGCATTATATGGAGTTAGCCAAGAATTTTCAAATATCTCCCTAAATATTGCGTTTAAGTACATATGTGTCATACAAAATATTATTTCTTATTCGATATTCTATCCGACTGTAAAGTGCCCCTGTGATAAAACTAAAATAATAATTATTTTTTATTTTTTTTTCTGTTCCATCATGTTTTTATACGTGTCCGCAGCGACCCAGCTAAAATTTATCAAAATCGGTGACTTATGCATGTTCCCTATTGTTGCGTTGCCGTGACGCGTCCAGTGTCACGGCAATATTATGCTGAGGCAGGAACCATATTGACCCAAAAGCCTTATTTTAAACGTTTCTTGTTTTAATTTTATATGTAGGTACCCTTTCGTGTATCATTGTTGTTATGTACTTCTTGTGTGGTCTTTGGTATAAATAAATAATTTCTCTTTCTCTCTCATAGTTACCACCTCAAAAACATTCTATATTGTACCACAGAAATACATTGTACAACAGAAGACTGCAAAATCATTTGAATAAATAATTCTTGCTCTTACACAGTAAAGTGCAATCCAGGTTGCACAGCGCTCCCTTCCCCACAGTTATATTCACCTAGAGGTTCCCTCTCTTTTTATCACATACTCTCATCTCTTCTAACGACGTTAGGATCGTCTTACTCTAAATTATATCGTGAAAGAAAAGCGATTGTACTCACCATAGTATAAGAAAAGCATACAAAAATATTGTTTTTTTTTGTTAAATATCTTTAAGCAGTAAACGTGCATACGCGACGTGACGTGAGTATCGAACTAACGAGATCGCGTTTGATACCTCGTTGCCATGTATACACATCAACTTTGTCTAGGGATACAGGTGCTATTTTCATACAAACGAGGTAACTTTGAAGCCTTGGTTTCCTGCCAGGGATGTACCGTGCTGTAATCTGATGATGGCCATCCAGGGACTGAACGGAGTAGATTCAGATCGCTATACACACCCAACTGATCTGATCAGCATTCTAAAAGATTAATGGGTCAGGGTTCTCAGTTTGAGGATTTCCATACATTTTCATGCTATTTTCGCGGTTTTTTTAAACATGTCCATTATTAAGTTTTTAGAATGCTGGTCAGATCAGTTGAGTGTGTATAGCGATCTGAATCTTCTCAATTCACTCCCTGGATAGCCGTCATCAGATCACAGCACAGTACATTCCTGGCAGGAAACCAAGGCTTCAAAGTTACCTCGTTAGTATGAAAATAGCACCTGTATCCCTAGACAAAGTTGATGTGTGTTTAGCTTCATACCTAAAGTGCGGAATGTCACTCGCCTGACAATACTTAGAGGAAGCCCTCATAGTGGAACTGAGATGGACTTGGACAAGACTGATCAACTCCCATAGAGAGTGAACAGTTTTAGATTTTTGTTTAAAAGAGTGAAAATTTGTATTGTTTTGCAGTTCACCCGCTGGATGGAGAAATGGATAGTAGAAAGCGAGAACCTTGAAGAGCGAGTAGCGGTTGTATGCAGGTTGCTGGAACTAGCGGTGGCGTTGCGGGATTTGAACAATTTCAACGGAGTACTGGCCGTCGTAGCAGCCTGCGGGAGCGCCTCGGTGCATAGACTGAGATATACTTTTCAGGTAAGTCTTCTTCTTATTTTTGTTTTGGCAATCTACATTCCTCTTGGAAGTAATTTTTGCTAGTGTCAAGTGTTGAATAGTTCAGTGGTAGATTGTATCAGTTTATATTAGAATGCGGGTGCATTGCATTCCAATGCTGCTTGGAGCATTTGGCACCAAGTATATCAAGACAGTTTATTCTCGGTTTGTTCTGCCGAGGTAGCCACCACTACAGTAAAAGTCTCGGCTTCACAAAACCAAGATCGCGCCTGTTTCAATTATCCCACATATTGTTCAGTTACGTAGACACTTGTACCACAAAACTGCACCAATTTTAAGACACAATATCCACTATGAATCAATTTGTAAATAATTAAAATAGTCACCGAACGGAACTCGAGTAAATGGCGCCAAAAACTCCTTTCAGGTAAGTCATATGAAATGAAATAAATATTTATTACACAGAAAATTCATTATACAATTGTGTACAGAGGCCCCCAAACTAGGCAGAGCCTGTATCTTGGGAAACCAATTTATTTTTACTTGGTCAAGCGACCCGAGTTGCTACTGTGAAACCTACCTATTAATAAAAACAATTTATTTATAAAAACAGGAATAACAAATAGTTCTAATATCACTGTTAATAATTATTATACTTATTAGCCTAGAAGAAATTTTCTACTAGTTTAATTGGTTGTTGTTATAAAAATAAACTGTCTTACTACATTCATTTACATTAAGACTACAATCATAACTAATGAAGTTCAAGGGCTTAGAAACATCGACTAAGAAGAGCTTCAGTAGGTGTCATTAAATGATTTACTAAGTAACCACTTGGTTACAACAGACCTCGCTTCCGGCACTGAACAGTTTTTAATATCACAAACCTTTACTATTGCATTGTAAAACCGAGCTCTAATCGAATCACCAAATCTGCAAGCAAAATGTGAATTAGTAGTGGGAGTTAGTATTTTAAATTTACGTTTATTTAGAAGAGTCTTATAGTTATCTGAATTAATAATACACTTGTGTGTTGTCAAACAAGTTTTTAGCAGGAATAGTTGGCGAACCGTCAGAACCTGAGCTTCCTCGTACAAGTTAGTTGTTGGGTGTCTGTAAGGCCTTTTTAGCAAATCTTTAAGTACCTTTGGTATTGAACTAGCGATAATTTAAAGACGTGAAATACATCTATCCCCACTCCTGTTGGAAAGGCCGCCATTTTAAATTTGACTTTGATTTTAGATGACTCTGCCGAAAAATATTAATTTCTCCGGATTTAGAAGTCTAAACAAAAAATACTGATCGTAAGCAAATAGTTCCACCTATCAATTAAAAAAAATGTGTAAAGTTCCAACTCAAATACGTCATAAAAAAATTACTGAAATAAAATTTTATACGAAATTTGTGTGCTTTTTTTTTGTGTTTTTTACATTTATCAAAAACTAGGACATTAATATCCATTTTTTTTATTTAAATACACAGGGATATTATCTACAAATCGAATTCAAAATTTATTGCTCTATCTTAATATAAATAAAAACCGGTCAAGAGCGAGCTGGACTCGCGCACAGAGGGTTCCATCATAATTGCACCATTAAACCACACTGCAGAGTAGAATAATAAAATTAGTATTGCAGTTTTAAATCAGCGCTATCTCTTGACCGATAGTGGAACTAATGTTAACTTTTTTAGAAATTTGATAATTTCTAAAGAAGTGTGCTTTATTGAGACATCGTTTTGTTTTTCCTGTAATCTTTATATAAATTGCTATCACATAGAATTATTTCAGATTTTTCTCTTTGCAAACTTCGGAGATAAGAGGGGGGGGGGGGGGGGGGACGGTATTTTTTTTTACATTTTTCATTATAAGTCGAAAACTATGCAGTCTAGAAAAAAAAGAAAAAACCGGCCAAGTGCATGTCGGGCCACGCGCCGTAGGGTTCCGTAGTTACCTTATACCATACCATTGCTTGCCTATCGGTCTTTTATAGATTGTACTTCGGTGAGTGTGCTCAAGAGCTGCATGAGCTCATTCCACCTTCTCCTTTCTACTATCGGACATCCAGACGCACTGCGGGCTATCACCCGTTCTTGGTTGATATACCTTTTCTGCGTACCAAGCGCTACTCCACATCGTTTATAATGCGCACAGCTATGGAATGGAATTCCCTGCCGGCGTCTGTGTTTCCGAGCGCATACAACCTGACTCTATTCAAGGCTAGAGTGAATAAGCACTTTCTGGGCAAGCTCGCTCCATCGTAGGCCCTGTCTTTGCTTTTGGGCTAGACTGGGGTCAAGAGCAAACCCATTTAAGATAAAAAAAAAAAAAAAAAAAACCATATTTAATACCACCTATCATTTTTTGTCTGCAAAAATTACTTTGTTTTTCACAGTGTTGGTATGAATGACAAAGTTATATTTGCGGTTTCGGAAAATGTGCTATATCTCAAAAACTAATTACTATATCTCGTTCAAACTAATTTTGTTTGAAAGTTTTTATTAAGATCTACAGCATATATTTTTTTTAGATTTTTCACTCTCTTATTTCAAAAGTTAAAGGGGGGGGGACACACATTTTACCACTTTGGCGGTGTATATCTTTCAAACGGTTGACTTTGAGAAAAAGTTGTCTTAGGAACCTCAATGTCATTTTTAAAGACCTATCTATAGACACCCAATACGTGTTGGTTTGAAGAAAATATTTTTTTTCAGTTTCAGTTCCATGTATGGGGAGCCCCCCCTTAATCTTTTATTTTTCTTATTTTTGTATTAAATTCGTTAAGCGGTTAACAGAATACATCTACCTACCAAGTTTCAACTGTGTAGTCTTAATACTTTCGGAATAAAGTGGCTGTGACATACGGACAGACAGACAGACAGACAGACAGACATGACGAATCTATAAGGGTTCCGTTTTTTGCCATTTAGGCTACGGAACCCTAAAAATGATTGAAAACGTGCAAACGGCGCTCTTACATATGATACCCCCACTTCAAATTTTTAAGACCCCTTTTCAGGCCCTGTTGTAAAAAAGATATTATTTTTATTATTTATTTCTTATTTGCAAAATAGTTGGGCAAATGTCATCTTAAACTATTCCAAATTTCAAGTTGATACCATTAGTAGTTCTCGAGATATCCAGCTGCGACAGACAGACTGAGTCACATCATAAGGGTTCCTTTTTTACCATTTTGGTACGGAACCCTAATAAAAGAAGATACTGATTGGTGACTCACGTATCAACGCACAGCCCAAACCGCTGGGTCTAGAGACTCCAAATTTGGCACATAGGTTCCTTATAAGGTGTAGGGGTGCACTAAGAAAGGGTTTTTCAAAACTCACCCCCTAAGGGGGTAAAACGAGGGTCCAAAATTTGCATGAAAGTCCGTCAGGCTGACGATTTAAAAATTAAAATACACGTGTCTCGGCATTTTTGAAACTTCTACTCCCAAAGGGGTGAAAAGGGAGATGAAGTTGTGTATTGAAAATCCTTCATTTTCGAATTAAAAATAGCTAAATTTAGCATTAGACTTATGGGTATAATTCTAACGCAACGTATATTCAGCCTATTGTTAGTATTTTAACCTAAATAAATCTAAAAATCAATATGGATGTCGTTATTGAGGTTTTCTGGGTTGACGATTGCGAAAATAACATTTATTTTGAAGTCCAACACGGTAGACATGATTTAACCCCAAAAAATGTGAAAATGGCGTTCAAATTTTGTATGGAAAAAGAATATAAAATCGAAATTACAACTTTAAACTTAGCAGAAACACTGTCTAAAAATAAATAGAAAACAATTATTTTGTAATTTTGAAAATCAACCCCTTAGAGACCCTCTAATAGGGTAAGTAAACATAAAAATCGATATGGAAGTCGTTCTTGAAGTTTTATGGGGTGGTGATTGTGAAAATGATATTTATTTTGAAGTCCAACACGGTGATCATGATTTAAACCCTAAAAGGGTGAAAATGGGGTTCAAATTGTGTATTGAAAAAGAATATAAAATTGAAATTACAACTTTAAAATTCGTAGGAGCACGTCTAAAAATAAATAGGCAAACACATAATTTGTTATTTTGAAATTCATCCCTTAGGGGGTAATATGGGTAACTAAGTAAACATTAAAATCGATATGGATGTGGTTCTTAGGGTTTTATGGGATGGTAATTGCGAAAATGACATGTATTTTGAAGTCCAACACGGTGGACAGATTCAGCCCCTAAAAAGGTGAAATAGGGGCTCAATTTTTTGTTAAGAGGTCGGGGACGGGAAGGGGTATGGAAAAGGATGAGCGAGAGGGAGAGGGAATAGAAACGGGAACGGGATACTAATATCTCTGGACCCAATTCTGATTATTGTAATAAACTAGCTTCCGCCCGCGACTGCGTCCGGGTGCATATTAGAGAAAATGCTTAGGGAACCTTCAACCAGGATCCGACCAGCCGTTTTTACGACCAGCCGTTTTTATTAGGCGGGTCCCCACCAAGCGAGCAGCCTCGTGCGAGCCCCGCCACATGCGGCAAACGTCTTACCTAGCGAGGCAGCGCGCTTGGTTGGGGCCTAATCGCGTAAAAATGGTTGACGCGCTGGTCGGATCCTGGTTGAAGGTTCCCTAAAGATTTTCTCTAATATGCACGCGGACGAAGTCGCGGGCGGAAGCTAGTGTTACATATTTCGAGAGTTATTTTTGTTCTAAATATGACCCT
Source organism: Agriphila geniculea (assembly GCA_943789525.1). Taxonomy (NCBI): domain Eukaryota; kingdom Metazoa; phylum Arthropoda; class Insecta; order Lepidoptera; family Crambidae; genus Agriphila; species Agriphila geniculea. The sequence goes on along the minus strand of OX038898.1, from coordinate 13,765,407 downwards.
TACGTAACCAAAAAATGATTATTTTCGAAAATGGACATAATTACAAGCATTTATAATATTTTAAATTAGATTGATATTTTTTTCTGAATACAAATTTCTTCAAATGGTAAAATCTAGTTTTTTGGATATTAGATTTTTTTCATTATCGAAAATAACCATTTAGTGCTTGTAAGTGTCATATTCAAACAACAATAACTCTCGAAATATGCAACATAGAGCAATAAATTTTGAAGTCGTTTTGTAGATACTATCCCTGTGTATTTGAATAATGCAAAAATGGACATTAATTTCCTAGTTTTTGAGATATGTTAGAAAAACTAAAAAAAAGCGCACAAATTTCGTATAAATTTTTTATTTCAGTAATTTTTTATGACGTATTTAAGTTGAAAGTTTACACATTTTTTTAAATTGATAGGTGGTATTATTAACTTTCAAACAGTATTATTGTTATAACTGTAGGACTTCTAATTCCGGAGAAATTAATATTTTTCGGCAGGGTCATCTAAAATAACAAGTCAAATTTAAAATTTTAAATAGTACTAGCCGTCTGTGCATAGACTTAGATATACTTTTCAGGTAAGTCCAATTTAAGCCTGGCACTAGTGTAAACCTATTATTTTTTTAGGGTTCCGTACCAAAATGGTAAAAAAGGAACCCTTATGGTGTGACTCAGTCTGTCTGTCTGTCACAGCTGGATATCTCGAGAACTACTAATGGTATCAACTTGAAATTTGGAATAGTTTAAGATGACATTTGCCCAACTATTTTGCAAATAAGAAATAAATAATAATAAGAATAATAAGAAAAGAGAATAAGAATAAGTTACTAAATAGACATGAACGCTAAACGCCTTTATAGCAAAACGTCTGGATCTTAAAATGTCGTAATTCAAAATACGCTAGTAGCAAATAGTCTTTATATTAAATCGCCATAGTTACTAAATAGACATGAGCGTTGAATGATATAGTAGCAAAACGTCTTGATATTTAAATGCCATAGTTACCAAATGCCACGCAAGAGAAGCTTTTTGGTATACTTTTTATCGCTTAAACAATATTTTCTAGCCTGTCGTTTAGTTTAATGAATATTTTTGGCTATCCCATTCAGTGTTTTTGTCATCCAACTAATTTGACTTCCGGCTAATAAGGTATTTTAAACATACGGACTTTTGCAATTCCAGACGTTTTGCTACTAGCTCATTCTGCTTTTATGTCGTCCGGCTGAGTTGACTCTCTGCTGACTGGGTATTCTGCTTTTATGTCGTGTAGCTGAATTGTCTTTCGGCTATCTTGGTATCTTGCTTTCATGTCATCCAACGTAAATGGTCTTTCAGCGAAAAGGTCATACTGATAGAGAGGGATTTGTAGCGGGTGCACTTTGTGGCTAGACGGTCGCCACGCCACACGAATTCAAGATCGAACACGTTCGTTTTTTGTGGCGCGCTGGTTTCCAAAAAAGAAAGACAACATTGAATTTTACGTTGAGTTTATTGCAGAAGTTGAAAAAACCCTGTATTATACAACCATACGCTCACTGATTATAGTAACAGACGAATTACAGAAATTATATGAACTAAGATCCGCGAAAAATCAATGAAAAGGGCAAGTATACCTATAAAGGTACTTAAAAACCGTTTACTCTATAAATATTTTAACATGACACCAGTTCGTATGGTTTTATGAAGTTGTAGGACTCCGTAACTCCTCTAGGAAATACTTCCGGGAATCGAACCCGGGATAGCTGTAAGCGCGGAAGCAAGCAAAGCCTAAATTTTTAGTGCGCTAGTATTTTTAGAAGTAGATATAATTTAAGCAAACGCAAAACTAAACTTGAAATAAACTTTATATCAGAAGAAAAACAGAATTTACAATTATTTACGGCAAGAAAGTTAAGCGAGCGAGAAGCGAAAATATTGTGTGTCTTGCAATGCTGGATCTCTTCTTATATCCTGCGCGACTGCGCCCGCGCCGAGTGCGAAAGGTAATTAGACGCTTATGAGGTGGGCGGCGCCTCGCCCCGCGCGTCATCCAATAGCAGCGTGTTGCGCGCATTTTGCAGTCCGGCGCGCGAACAATAGCTGTGACGTAGCATCGTACGATCCTCGCCTGATTTGCGACTCTGGCGCATCTCATGAGCGGCAGCGTTTGCTGTAGCGATTTTGGTCGCTACAAAGTAATTAAACAGATATTCTTGAATTCCCGATGTGCGCGTATACAATACATTTGTAGCAAGCTGAATTGTAGCGCGGTAATTGTAGCGACGTAAATGTGGCGCCGGTGTGTGCTACGCAGCGCGCGGGAAGCCTGAGTTGTTAATGAATTAGTTAAGATAAAAATCCACAATGTTGTTTCAGATGGTCCCCCCGCGCCTCATCCGGTCCCTGGAGGAGTTCCGCGAGCTGAACTCGGACCATTTCAAACGGTACCAGGAGCGGCTGCGCTCCATCAACCCGCCCTGCGTGCCCTTCTTGGGCATGTACCTCACCAACATACTGCACATCGAGGAGGGCAACTTGGGTATGTATATGACTTAAAAAAACTACTAAAAATCCTCAGGTTGGATGGAAGAGATCTCTTTTAGAAAAGTCCTCCTTTCTGTATAATTATCTCAATTCATATTTGTGTAACTGTTTTTTGAGTGCAATATAGAGTATAACAATACATTCTGTCTGTCTGTCTGTCTATTACGTGTCGCCCCAGATGTATACAGTCTTATATAATGCTATTTTTTATATTTTCTTGTCTAAATTGTGTGTGTCCTGTTTAAATTATTGCTTCATTTGTGTACAGACGTCCTCCCCAACTCGGAGCTGATAAACTTCTCGAAGCGCCGCAAGGTGGCGGAGATCACCGGCGAGATACAACAGTACCAGAATCAGCCATATTGCCTCACCATAGAGCCAAGGACCAGGGTGAGTATACACAGAAAGAAAGAAAAAATAGATACTTTTATGGACAACGAGGTAGTACTTGGCCTTCATCTCACCTGAGTTTAAGTGACGATAAGGCCGAAGGTGGAAGCGCACTACACCCGGAATCCTCATCACTGAGGAACTGGCTATCTTACCTCTAACTGCCGGAACACAATAATTATTAAAGTTGTTATGGAGTCAGACTTAGATAAGATGGTGGTAGCTAGCCAGGCGGACTTGAAATAAGCCCTACCACCAACCAGAGTACAAATTGTACTCCCCTGGGAATCAAACCCGAGACCCCTGCGTCTTACACGGGTGGGCGAACCAATAAACCCCAGAGGCGGTTCAAGGTACCACTTATATTCAATAATCTATTGCTATAACTATGCTAGTACTATTGTTTAATATTATAGAGAGCGTGATAGCAATATAACTTAAATGGGGATGCAAACTGAGGAACTAATGGTGCCACAAGCGTTTGTGCTAAAATCGTTTGATTGGTTGTTTCGATTGTCAAATGTCATTTCTGTCATATTTCAATCTATCAAAAGTATTGATAGCGGCCGGATCGCCGCTGGCGCCCTCTGCGATTAGCTTTGCGTTGCCATCCCCATTAAATTGTAAAGTGGCACTTCACATTGCCATGCCTGTCAAGGTGCATGCGATAATTAGTTACTGCAAAATCTAGAACTTAAGTCGCATGTAATACAAATCCATAAACAAAGAAATAGTTAGGAAAAATGCGCAAAGTTTTGTTTACAAACATTCTTTTCAGATGTCTGGAGTATAGATTCGTGGATTGCGACAAGTTGACGAGATTTTATGATTTTTTCTTTATAATAACGTTAATATATTTTGTGTACAGGCATTCCTAGAATCCTTGGAACCGTTTCCGGGAATGGATGACAACGAAATCACCAACTATCTGTACGCCCGCAGTCTGGAGATCGAGCCGCGACCGCCAATCAAGCAGATGCCCAAGTTTGTGAGTAGTAGACTATTTATTTATTTTTATTTTGACTCTACGTTGACCTCAACTTTGACCCCGAATTTCACTTTGAATTTGACCTCAAAAATGAACCTGACTGACCTCAAAATGATCCTGAATTTGGCCTCAAAATGACCCTGATTTTGACCTCAAAAATGACCCTGAATGATTTCAAAATGATCCTGAATTTGGCCTCAAAATGACCCTGATTTTGACCTCAAAAATAACCCTGACTGATCTCAAAATGATCCTGAATTTCGCCTCAAAATGATCCTAATTTTGACCTCAAAAATGAACTTTGATCTTATTTAATTTTACTTTTACCTTTACATCGACCTTAATTATGACCACGAATTTCACTTTGACTTTGACCTCACAAATTAACCCTGGCTATGGCCTCTAAATGATCCTGATTTTGACCTCAAAAATGTCCTTGAGTTTGATCTCATAACGTATTGATCCTGACTTTGACCTCAATTTAACTACGACATAGACGACTGAAATCACAAACTATCTAATACGCGCGTAGTCTAAAGATTGAGCCGCGACCGCCAGTCAAGCATAATGCCTATGTTTGTGCGTAGTAGACTATTTATTTAGCTTTTCGTTTTTTTACTTTGATTTCAAAATTACCTTTAATTTGACATGACCCTGACTTTGACCTCAAAAATGACCTTGACTTTGATCTCGTAACGTAATAATCCTGACTTTAATTTGTACTTAACTCACATTGACCCTTAATTTTGCGTAATATACTCATAAATTTTGTCTAGCGGTTAAGGTGGTTTTTTTTTCATACAAACGAGGTAACTTTGAAGCTTTGGTTTCCTGCAAGGGATGTACCGTGATCTAACCTGATGATGGCTATTCAGGGCGTGAATGAAGGAGATTCAGATCGCTTTACATACCCAACTGATGTGCTAGGTGATTGCGTAAAGTCAATCGTATTCATTTGACAGTTCATATTGTATCATATTATATGTCATCCCACACAAATTGTAGCCGATGGAAAATGATATGAACTGTCAAATGAATACGATTAACTTACAAAACCCCAGGGGCCCTATTTTTGAGCGCTCGTTTTGAATGATTTTCGTTCGACATCTCATTGTTTTGAGTCATATGTCGAACGAAAATCAGTCGAAAAGAGCGCTCGAGCGATTCAAAAATAGGGCCCCTGGTCAGCATTCTAAAAGATAGAAGGGTCATAGTTCTCAGTTTCAGGATTTCTATACATTTTAATGTTATTTTCGAGGTGTTTTAAATATGTTTTTCTATCTTTTAGAATGCTAATCGGATCAGTTGGGTGTGCATAGCGATCTGAATCTCCACCATTCACTCCCTGGATGGCCATCACCAGATCACAGTTAGGTCAATCTTTGGCGGAGAACCAAGGCTTTAAAGTTACCTCGTGTGTATGATAATCAGTCAATTAATGAGGATCAGTAACGATTTTTGTTTAGTGGCTTATCAGAAAGCTTATGCCACCACATGATTGACTGTGAAGAAATTTTTACGATATCTCTTAAACCTGAGAAGTTACACGAGCTAAACCTTGCTAAAACACTTATTTTGGGGGTCCTTATGAAGTCATCGAGACGTACGCGAACTTTATGTCGTTCGTGATAAAGCACATATTGCATTGAGCTTGGCATTTCCTTCAAACCCTATTAACTCAACAATTTCTAAACAGATTTTAAAAATCTTTCACTAAGGCTGAGTTGCACCATCTTACTTTAACAATAACAAGCTTGTTATAGTACCGGTTAAGCATAAGTCAGCCAAAAAAAAGAGGTTGCCAGCCAGCATGATGTCCTTTGACAAGTTTGACGTGACAAATAGGTAGCAATATCATTTGACGATAACTTTAACTTTGACAGCGTTTTGGTGCAACTCACACTAAGTATCATAGTTATATGAATATGTTTTTATATTATACCACACCCCAGGCACTCCATATAAGTGCCGCGTTTCAACTACCTATTTTACACAGACGCTACACAGTGACGTTTTTGCACACGCGCAACTGTGTGCGTGAAGTCTAGGGCTATTGAATGAGCACACGAACTCGCGCGGTGGGGTGAGGTAATTGATTGTGGGGCGGGGCGGAGAGTTTCCTTTCTGTACAGTAGAACTTACAACTATTCTGTGATTGTAACAATAAAACTATGTAAGTAATAATAAATAAATAATGTTTGGACAATTACACACAGCGCCATCTAGCCCCAAACTAAGCAAAGCTTGTGATAACGGTGCTAGACTACTGATATACTACTTATACAACGTGTTAATGAATTAACACAAAATGAGAAAACCGTTTCTACGAACCATCAAACTGAACAACTTTTACTATGGGGCCAACCCTGAAATCGTGAAAAAAAATCTGCTGCTTCATACATTTTTATATTTTCGTTACTAAATTTTGTATGAAACAGCTGATTTTTTTTTTCGCGATTTCAGAGTTGGTCCCATAGTAAAAGTTGTTCAGTTTGATGGTCCGAAGAAACGGTTTTCTCATTTTGCGTTAATTCATTAACACATTGTATACTTTTTTTTAATATATACTTATTATACATAGTAACACCTAGACCCGTCACAGAAATTAAAATTCATCATTTCAATTTCTGCCCGGCCGGGAATCGAACCCGGGACCTCTCGCGTGGTAGGCGGCATGTCGACCACTGCACCACTCAGGTCGTCATATAGGATTCAAACCTGTTACTGATCCTCATTATGCGACCGCCCCTGTATCACCAAAAGTGTTCGGTGGCACTTTGACCCGTATTTCCATACAAGTAAAGTCGCATTATTAATTTCCCAGCAAAAATGTAAACAAAGGTGTTGCCAGAACAAAACGACACAAAAAGAAATAGTATATTGTTAAGTCAAGAAATCCTTACTAATATTATAAATGCGAAAGTCCGTTTGTTTGTTTGTTTGTTTGTTTGTTTGTTTGTTACGCCTTCACGTCCTAACTACTGAACTGATCATCATGAAATTTTGCATACACGTTGTCAGGGGTACAGAGACGGACATAGGGTACCTTTCATCCCAAAAAAAGTATTGTTCTTGAGGGATAGCAAAAAACTTTTCCACGCAGACGAAGTCGCGGGCGGCCGCTAGTAAACATATATGTTTTTCCATCGCAAACCTAATCAAATTTGATTAGATAACTGAATCATGAGTTTTGCGGCAAAAACAGTAGTATAATTTAATATTTCATAATAACAGTTTTATAGTAGAAAACATTTTGTGATGCTGTGCACACATCAACTGCAAATCGTGCACTTCAACCTGTGGTCATTTAGTACAGTACGTATTTTTGATAGTTCAGGTACATACAGTCAATATCCAAGTAAAGTTTTCTTATCAGTTCGTTTCAAAAACTTTTAACATCAAAATTATGATAGGTTATAAAGATAAAATTTCAAATTACCATCCTACTTTAAAATTACCCTGGATGACATTATTCTTATTATGACTCAAAATATAATAAACAAATTAAAAAGTTATAAAAGTGACCAAATATCTGAAAATGTCACTATCAGGGTCAGTTTGTTAATTCGACAGTGACGTTTCTTTGTTAACATTTTTGCTGAGAAATTGCGAGTTGAAGGCGCTTGTTGCCCGCAGCCGCGCAAGTACCCGGAGCTGAAGCAGGTGAAGGTGTCGCGCCGCGCGCACGACGCGCCGCCCTGCAACGACGACACCCTCAGTGAGTACACACCATCATACCATGCAAATACAATGCCAAAGAACAACCTTACATTATTTATTCATATTCATATATTTATATATTTATTGCTTTGACCATAATGTACAGAAGATGTTAATATAATAATATAATAGAAATATAGTCTAGATAGAGTCTTACACCCGATTGCACTAAACTTAAGGATCGCCTAAGTCTGTTCCTAACTACAACACGACCAAATTAAAACGGTGTCAAACTTAGCGGTCATGTAGCTGTCAGTCGCCTACTTAACTTGGTCGAGTTGTAGTTAAGAAAAGACTTAGGCGATTCTTAAGTTTAGTGCAATTGGGTGTTAGGCTTTTGACGTATTAAACAAAACAGGCCAACTTTTTTAAGGTGGTGTGCATTTTTAGCATCATCGCGTCCAAAGAGTATTGTAATAAAAACTATGGCGGGGTCACACTACTGACAATGTGTGCGTGTTTTGGTCACCCAACTGTTGGGTGATATTTTTTTCGACGCTGTCGTAGCTTCGACTGTCTATCTTGACATATAAATAATCTAAGAGAACAACAATGTCAATAAACAGGTGATCCGAAAAACTAATGTATACAATTTATATGAGATACGAAAAATATGACTTAGATATGTTACGGCTAATAACCTAGTTTTAGCCGGCTAAAACTAGGTGTAGCCGATAGCTGTTGGCTAAAACTAGGCGAACCTATCTGCTTTGCTCCTGTAGGTCCCGAATATAGGTTAGAAATTTAAGGCGAGCGCGAAACACAGCGTAGCGAGAGCCTTAAATTTCGAGGTTATTTTTTAACAGACAACAGAAATAACTTTCTTAATACCCCATGCCACACCTAGTTTTAGCCGGCTACACCTAGTATTAGCCGCGAGCAAATCGGCTACACCTAGTTTTAACCAACAGTTATCGGCTACACCTAGTTTTAGCCGCAGTTCGAGTATTAGCCGTAACAGATACATAAAATATGACAAACTATGGCAAATGAAATTAAAAAACTATGTTCCATACTGTTTTCTTCGTCGATAAGCGTATAAATGTAGCGAAAATTGGTTTTAGAGAAATGTGTGGCAATATCTTATTTACCTGTTTGTTTTTGTCACATTACAATCACTAACAGAACAAGACACCATGGCTCCACGATACCCTTATTTAAAATTCTAATCAAGATTACCAAATATTTTAAAGAAATTGTGATTGCTCTTTTGCTATGCGGGACGCTAGGGGCTCTTACCATAAAACATATTGGCATATTGTCACCTTGATCCTTTGTCTCTTTTTTTCATAGACCGTGTCCGTATAATGTTAACTTCTCTTTTCCACGCTCTGTTGGTCTTCTTGAGCGCAGCGCAAATTTTTCTATGTCTATGGATAATACACACGCTTATACCACAGCATAAAGAATTTCTTACAGTAGGCCGACGGAGACGTCTAGACAGGGCAATCGTGCGGGGCGTGAGGGGGGAGAGGTGAGTCGGACGAGCCCGAGCTGCATACTTCGCCGTTCTATGTAGCTCAGGACACGTCTTCTAGGGCTATCGCGTCTTTACCGTTTTGATTTCCTATTAAATTAATAATTCGATTTCGATGAATCTCGGTTTTTTGTTCTATTTTGACAAGAAAACAGCAACGCAATGTTAAAAATATAAAAAATACAAGATGGCGGCCAACTTTTTTGTTTGTGGGTCGATTTCGATGAAACTCGGTTTTTGCTACTATTACTATTTTGACAAAAAAACAGCAACGCAATGTTAGAAATATAAAAAAATCCAAGATGGCGGCCAACTTTTTTGTTTGTGGGCCGATTTCGATGAAACTCGGTTTTTGGTACTATTTTGACAAGAAAACAGCTACGTAATTTTAAAAATGACAAAACTCCAACATGGCGGCCAGCTTTTTTATTTGTGGGCCGATTTCATTGAAACTCGGTTTTTTATACTATGTCGACAAAAAAACAGCAAAACAATGTTAAAAATGTCAAAAATCCAAGATGGCGGCCAACTTTTTTATTTGTGGGCCGATTTCATTAAAACTCGGTTTTTGGTACTATTTTAACAGAAAAACAGCAACGCAATGTTAAAAATGTCAAAAATCCAAAATGGCGGCTAACTTTTTTGTTTGTGGGCCGATTTCAATGAAATTCGGTTTTTAATACTATTTAGACAAGAAAACAGCAACGCAATTTTAAAAATATAAAAAATCCAAGATGGTGGCCAACTTTTTTGTTTGTGGACCGATTTCGATGAAACTTGGTTTGGGGCACTATTTTGACAAGAAAACAGTTACAAGTTGTAAAAAAACGACAATAGTCAAGATCGCTGCCGACTTTGTTTTTAGGTTGATTTCGATGTAACTCAGTTGAAAAAAGTTGGCCGCCATCTTAGATCTTTCATATTTTTAACAATGCGTTGGTGTTTTCTTGTCAAAATAGTACTAAAAACCCAGTTTTATCGAAATCGACCCACAAACAAAAAAGTTGGCCGCCATCTTGAATTTTTCATATTTTTAAAATTGCGTTGGTGTTTTCTTGTCATAATAGTACAAAAAACAGAGTTTCATCGAAATCGGCAAAAAAAAAACAAAAAGTTGGGCGCCATCTTGGATTTTTTACAATATTAATCTGGTTTCCGAACACTGCGTGCGACAGTGGCCATCAAGTAAGTTTCGTGAAACTACGAGCGAGTGCGGCAGCATTGGCAGGCTGCCGCACTCACTTGTGGTATAAAGAAAACCGTTTGAAATTTTTATGTTATAAAACCTTTATTTAATAATTTGTCACCCCTAATTAATTATTTTATATAATTTCGCAATGCTTTTATGTACCCGGGGGTCGTAAAAGAAATCCACCTTCCAAATTGTAAATTTGTGACAACCCTTCCGTATTTGCGTAAATACCCTACAGGCGGCGGTATCGCCCAATAATAAAGGCGTCGGCCTACTGTAAGGAAAACAATCTTTATGCTGTGCTTATACAGTAGGGTGGGCCGATTTTAAGCATTTTTCGAATTTTGCTTCACGAGACCCCTCAAAAGTTGCGTAATGTGACGTAGGTTCTAGGAAAAATAATATAAAAAATAGTAGATAGCGATCGAATTTTGTAAAAGATAACTAAACAAAATTAGATTTTTCGAATCGGTTTTAATAAAATTCCCGTTTCAAAGTGATAAGCTTATTTTTTCAATTATTTTTCCTAGAACCTACGTCGCATTACCCAACTTTTGAGGAGATACACGAAATACAGGTATTTTATAAAAATTCGAACGTTAGTAGAGGGCTAAAAGTGATAATCTTAATTTTTTATATTGTTTTTCCTATAACCTACGTCGCATTACGCAACTTTTGAGGGGTCTTGTGAAACAAAATTCGAAAAATGATTAAAATCAGCCCACCCTTTTATACAGGGTGTTAGAAGCACCATAGCGAAAACTTTAAGGGATGATTCTACCCTTAGATATAAGCAATTTTCTCTATGGAACTACTAGTCGCAAATGCATAGTTATTAAGATTTAGATTTTTCGTCAATCTCAGTGTGTATACAGTGTGGATTTTTGAGACGGTACATTAAGGGCAAAAACTCAAATTTCAGTTGGCCTTAATTTTGATCACAGTAAGAAATAAGATCGTTTGGCAATAAAAAATATTTCTGGTATTTTGGTATTTTTGAATTTTTTTTGCTAAAAGTAACCTTTTTCCAAAATCTGTGAATGCAGTTCAAAATATCTCAAAAAGTTATGGAAGGTCTCCTAGGAACGTTCTCCTGTAACTATAACGGTTAAGGTACCTGCCCTTAATGTACCGTTTCCCAAATCCACTCTGTGTACAATAATATACACGTTTATACAGGGTGTCTAGCAAAAACTTTAAGGGATGATTCTACCCTTAGAAATAAGCAACTTTCTCTATGAAACCACTTGTCGCAAATGCTTAGTTGTTAAGATTTTGATTTTTCAACACACTTGCTCGTAAAGTGAGCCCTAATACATCGCTTTTAGGGCCATAAACCGAACTATAACAAACGCGTGCTATAATATATAAAACACTAGTTGGTTATAGAATTATCCCAACAAAGTTAAATAGGTACCTTACTGCAAGTTCTATGCGAGTAAACAGAGTAAATTTTCAATTTAACCGGGTAATACAGTTATTTTTTTAGTAACAACAAAGAGGTTTTATGCCGCTGAAAATTCATTTGCATTTTTGGAATAAATAAATGTGTAGGTCCTTAATTAAGTCAAACAAATATTTATTATCATCAAATTATTCCTAATTTATAATATTTTGTTATAAAATATTAAAAAATTAGCATTTTATCACCTAAATTTATAATTTTGAAGTAGGCTGTATGCTCACTAACCCCTTTGTTCGCAAAATATTCTTGCATTGGTCGTGTGAAAAAAACAAAAAAAAACCTGCGCACCTTTTCTCATCATGATTATCATTTTGTTTTTGTCGTATTTGTTGCTGTGTGGTAAATTACTTTGTTTTTTCCTCGCAAATGTGTTGAAAAACGACGTATGAAACTCGTGAGCTCTTACTTATTGCACACTCGGCTGAGTTACGCCCTCGCCTGCGGCTCGGGCTGCAACCCACAGCCTTGTGTGCAATAAGCAACCAAAGCTAACTTGTATCATAATGTACTATTTCGTTGAGAAGCAATGTACGCGTAACAACTCGATAATATCGCGGGTAAACAGTTATACATTTGGGGGGTTATACAATTTTGATGTTTTAATTATTTTTCTGCTAATTTAGGTTCTATGCAACTAAGACAGACTCTGTGTGATACAAAAAAAACACAAATTTTCATAAATCAGACTCTGTGTGATAAAAAAAAAAAAACACAAATTTTCATAAATTTTGCGACGCAAAATTCCACTTCAGATAGAAGCACGAGTCGATTATGACCTGAAAGTTTTTGATAGTGTGCTACTAAGATCTGGGAAACTTTCGTCAGATTCCGTTTTCGTCAGAAAAAAATATAGGCTGTTTTTTCTGACGAAAACTGAATTTCTCTTTGGTCAGTAAAGACTTTGATTTTTTCGTTACACTTTCGTCAGATTCCGCTTTCGTCAGATTAAAATCATCCTGTATACACGCTAATATTCTCACATTATTATACAATTTCCTTTTAATATTCCATTGTTTTAAACCAGTGGTTCCTAAATTAGTTTTTTACTCCAAGAAAAACCTCAAGCTCACGTACCCTATAAAAATTTTGACACAATTTTGTCATTTTTGCATAATTATGTCTAGTAGTTTTTTTTTAAATCCAAGTTATGGTTGTAGCTAAAGAATAATTTCCAGTGTTACTCCCGTACTTTTGTGAAGATTTTTTTTTTTTTGACGCAACTAAAAATTCTGCAGCTTTTCAGACATTCCCCATTATAGTAACTCTTTAAGCCCTGTGGCGTCCAGGAAGTGTAGTATAGTATCCGGCAAACATGTTGAAATCGGGTGGGGATTGCGCAAAACTCGTATTTTGTGTATGCTGAAGAATGAAATGCGCGAACTGCTAAGGAATGGAATGCACTACCTGCTCATGTGTTCCAGTTACAACCTTGGCCTCTTCAAGGCAAGAGAGTGAATAAGCATTTTCCTGGGCAAGCGTTCTACACCTTAGACAAGATGGTGGTCAAATGCCTGCCCAGTTTTCAATTAAAAAAATGCGTAGCGGTGCGATACGTGGGAGTGGGAGAGGGGCGCACTATTGGTCGCTCGCAAGTGCACAACCGCGAACTTATCCCCACTCCGTCGACAGAGCGTCAAAACGTTTGCCTAATGTTGTATCTTCCTTGCTTTAAGATAATGTGTATGTTCCATGGGCAACAGCGTCGCTTAATCACTCCTAAGGTTAAAATTGCTTGCACGCCGCGCCGTCACTACATACGTTTAGTTCATGCAGGGGCGATACGCGCACTCACGAATTTTGTTGTTAACTAGTTAAGCGACGCTCTTGCCCATAGTATAAGAATAAATAAAACTGGGTAGAACAGACTCTTCTTTGACCGAGTCCCAAACGCCGCCATATAGATACCTACTTCCCCCTTCACGTCGTTACGCCCCGCTGTCCAAGCGTGTTGCCAGGGTTGCTTACTGTAAAGTATTGCTTACGTCTAAAGATAATATTGGTAAAATTTTTGTTTTTCTTTGCTATAAAATCATTTTTTATTCTAGTTTTTCAAAATATGAGATCTACGACCGATGGTGGGGCTATTTAAAAAGATTTGACGACAAGTAAAAAAATACTGTAGGTACTTATTATTCGATAAATAAGGTACGAAAACGAAATAATATTTAGAAAGTCTTTGGGCAAACTAAAAAAAATAAGTGTGGTTCCCAAGATCGTACGGAACGCACAAATAGGTAAACGCGCGTGCGGCGAAGCCAGTCTTGAGAGCCCGACTGAGTTTCCCGTTTTACGGTGTAGGCTAATATATCGTAACTTTGAGCCCGTCCGGAGATGGAGTGTCCGTTCTACCCTCTGAAAAGAAAACCTATGGAAGTGGCTTATACTGCAATAACAAAGCATTCGTGACGTCAGGCGCGTGCCGTGTCCGCCTCATTGTGTTGCGTTTACATGTTACAATTTCGACTCTATGCTGTTTACGTAAGGTATGTACACATGTAGGTGTGTACATGTGTACATGTAGGTGTATGTACACTAAGCTAAGCCGCCATGTTTAGTTGCGTTTGAATGGATAACAATGAAGTAGGTATGCAGGCTTTTTTCGTAGTATGGCAGGTCCATTTTATTCCTTCGTCATTAGTTTTACCCCGTTTTATTTATTGTTATGCCCATAGCACAGTTATAATAATATTTTGTTCAATCCCTCTTACCCGCGCTATCTCAAGGAAAGTTTTAGTTACGTTCACTGTTCTTTACATTCTCTTAGGTCATTCAGAAAATCTGAGTCTCTCGACGCCTGTCCATCGGACAAATTTCTACCATAATTCCTATACTGTTCGGGCCGCAATGCTTTGGAACTCCTTACCTGAGTCCATCAGGCGTGCTCGGACCTTAAATGCTTTCATGAACCAGCTAAAACAACACTATTTATCTCAGTGACTTTCGCTTTTCGCCACTGTAGGTACTTACTGTTCAACTTTCCATCATCTGCAGACAATATATATTTAAATTTGTATATATATTATATATTTACATGTATACATCTATTTAGGTTTATTTAAGTTTAGTTAATATTTAAGAATTTAGAATAATTACATTTCTAATGCCATTTTGCACCCCCTGTATTCCTCTTCTGTCAATCTCACCATACCGTAGGTTGTCTGGAAGAGATCAACTGTATGTACTCATCAACAACTGTATGCACTCTGTTTTTTGTGAATAAAATGATTTGATTTGATCGCTCTTAGCGATAAGACCGCCCTGTTTTTAAGTATTATTGATATTTCTTTGTTATATGTTACTGTGGTGTTGAAATAAAGCATTATCTTATCTTAATAGCGACGTTCCTTTGTGCTAGGCGTGTCGCAGCTGTCGCCGACGGGCGGCGGCGCGTGGGACGCCGCGTCCGTGGCCTCGCTGCAGCTGCACAACGATGACAACAAAGGTCAGCCATCAATTAAATACATTAAACATTCAAACTCCCCTACCAACAAAACATACACACACACATACACACACTTGGAATATTACTCGTTGTTAAATAAAAATTGTAAAGTCCATTCGCTCAGATAGTGTCGCCCTTTTATCGCGCCGCCTTTGCACGTGCCGCTTCTTGACAAAGGATGCCGCCGCATAAACAATGGATACCACGTGCAGCGTACACCCGCAAGTAAATTTGGATTTTGACACTTTTGGCAGTTTACATAGAAGTGCCGTAGTGAAAGTTTGTGTTTGTTACCGGTATTCCTGTCTCTGAACACAAGTGCTTGCGGGTCTACCGACACTATCTAACCGAACGGACTTTATCTGTTCGATGCATTTCTTTGAACTGACTCCGAACACCTCCGTTGACGTCACGCTGTGTGATGCCTCCGACCGCGTACTTTAAAGTTAGTGCACAATCAATGGGGAAGGCAACTGTCAAAATGGCGTTGCGTACGCTTGTTCCACGAGAGCTATGAAAACAAAGAACTTTTACTAAAAACAATTTTTTTTTGCTTTAATCATTTTTAATATCTATTTAAAATGAATTCTGTGTAATACGCTTTAAAACTGTTGGCACTTACAAATTTCCGAAAAATCTGGATATAGAAAAAATTAAATTCTGTAAGAATAAAAACGTCTTAATTTGGCTTTCAATTCCGGCATTTGCATTGTAGAATAGTATTTTATATCCATTTTGGGTCAATGGGTCTTTTTCCAAAAAAATACCAAAATAAATAAAATACCTATAAATTATTATATTTTAGAGAATTTCCTAAATTTTTGACAAATTTTAGAAATACTGTAAAAATTACCGATCGATTTTAATAATTTAAATTGCACTTTAAAACCCTCGGGTAGACGCACATTTTGACATATAGTTCATCCACGTAGTTATCATATTTGCGAAACTACAGGCAAATGTCACAGTTTCATAAATCGGTGCACTATACTCGATCACGAAAACATAAAACATTTTCAATGTTACAAGTTGATTTACCTAATAGGCTATTTGACTAATTTTGGAAAACCATTTTAAATTATTCCTTATTACGCGCACCACATTGATATTTCAGGAAAAATAAATGTATTTCATTAAAAAAAACAGTGTTAAAGCTTACAATTTTAAAACCGCGCCAAAAACGCTATGGCGCTGGACACGTGACTTGTTGACGTCACTAGCCTGTAAACATTGTAATATCCTTAGCCATTTGACAGCCATCAATCGCGGATCCTTAGTAACAATAAATCCTGTAAGCTAGTCAGCTACAATTGTAAAAACATAAGACGTAGTATTGAGTGCGTGCGAGCACTATGCAGGGATGCGGATATTGTGGCACTGCAGGAACACTGGTTGCTGCCTCAGGACCTACCTTTTCTTGCTGAAATCGACCGGGACTTCAACTACACCGGGAAGTCGGGGATGGACCCTGCAGAAGGTATAATACGAGGTCGTCTATATGGTGGTGTTGCGTTACTATGGCGCAAAAGTGCCTTCCAGTGCGTATCTCTGATCAAATGTAAAAGTGAGCGTATTATTGCTATCAAAGTCAAAACCAGTGATTTGTGCGATGCGGTGTTTGTATGTGTCTATATGCCAGTCAATAAACCTGCAAACTTGCCAGCTTTTACAGAATGTTTGGCAGATATAATAGCGATAACAGAAGAATGTAAAGTGGACTATGTATACATATTGGGTGATTTTAATGCTCATCCTTCGACAATTTTTGACAAAGAGCTTATGTATTTTTGCTCTGAACAGCAGTGGGTGTGTGCCGACAGGGTGAGGCTTGCAAATGTAGCAGATACACACACATTTGTCTGTCCTGCTACAGGTAGTAAAAGGTGGCTTGATCATTGTCTAACTAGTCAGGCTGCATGGCCTACTGTTACAGATGTAAGTATACTCTATGATGTCTTCTGGTCGGACCACTACCCACTGAAACTTGAATGTAATCTTTTTGTAATGAAATCCAAATCTACTGTAATGTATGAGCAATCAAATAGTGTTAGATGGGGGCTTAGAAACGAACATGAAATTAGTAAATATTTTGAACTTTGTCACAGTAAATTAAAGTCATTGGATTTTCCTAGTGAATTTCATGGTTGTGCTGATAATATGTGCAACAATATTAGTCACAGAAATACTATAGATAAGTTCTATGGAAGTATTGTTTCTATTCTTAGCCAGGCTTCAGTATCTAGTTGCGCGTGTGACGCAAGGAAAGTTGTTAAATTTAAATGTGTGCTGGGATGGAATAAACATGTATCAGAAGCTCATCAAAAGGCTCGCTTAGATTATCAAATGTATATTCTCTGTAGAAAACCTAGTAGTGGAATTGTATATGATAACATGATTTCAAGTCGTAAGATATTTAAAACAAAGCTTAAGTATTGTCAACAAAATCAGGAACAAATCAAAATGGATATTCTCGCATCGCAGCACACGACTAAACGTTTTGATAAATTTTGGAAAAGCACTAAAAAGCTGGCAGGAAGAGTAGAGTTACCTGTAAGTGTGGAAGGGGTGAGTGACCCAAAGAGCATTGCGAATCTATTTAAAGACCATTTTAAAGTTGAATCAGGCTTACCCGTGTCTGAAGTGTTCAGTGCTGAGACCTATCATGTGGAGCAGCCAATCAGTATTACAGCCAAAGATGTGAGGTTGGCCATTAACAATATGAAAAGAGGCAAGTCTCCGGGGCATGATGGCCTTAGTATTGAGCATTTGAAACATGCGGGGCCACACATAAACAGAGTTCTAGCAATGTTGTTTACTTTTTGTGTGAGACACTCATACCTGCCAGCAGATCTGATGAGGACTGTAGTTATTCCTCTGCTTAAAAACCGGTCCAGTGATATGGCTGATAGATCCAACTACAGACCGATCTCACTTGCAACAGTCATTGCTAAAGTCCTGGATAGAATACTAGATGTTCACCTTAGTAGCCGGATACAGTTGCATGACTCTCAGTTCGGTTTCAGGGAGGGTCTATCAACCGAGAGTGCTATTTTATCACTTAAATATACTGTTGATTACTATATCAAGAGAGAAACACCGGTGTATGCCTGTTTCTTAGACCTGTCAAAGGCCTTTGATCTGGTGTCATACAATATTCTCTGGTCAAAGCTTAAGGAGGTAGGCATATCTCCTGAAGTAATTGGTATCTTTTCTCATTGGTATAGTAAGCAGCAGAATGTGGTAAAATGGGCAAACTCCCAATCTGATGAATATGTCCTAAGCTGTGGGGTGAGGCAGGGTGGATTAACCTCACCCAGATTATTTAATTTATATGTGAACAAGCTGATCGAAGAGCTGAGCAGCATGAATGTTGGGTGTCGCATTGACAATATAAGTGTTAATAATATTAGTTATGCCGATGACATGGTGCTGCTCAGCCCTTCGATCAACGGCTTGAGGAAACTGTTGGACCATTGTAAGGATTATGCTGAGCGACATGGCTTAAGGTACAATGAAAAGAAAAGTGAGTTTCTGCTGTTTAAGGGTAAAATTAAAGAACCTGCCTGTATACCACTAATCCATCTAAATGGTGTACCTCTAAGGCGTGTTGCTCAGTTTAAGTACCTTGGTCATATTGTTACTGAGGACTTAAAAGATGTTGAGGACATTGAACGGGAGCGTAGGGCATTGTCGATACGAGGTAATATGTTGGCTCGTAGATTCATGAGGTGTACCACTGCAGTCAAGATTACACTTTTCAGAGCGTACTGTCAGAGTTTCTACACCTGTGGTCTATGGACTGACTTTACCCAGAAATCGTATAGTGCCCTACGAGTCCAGTATAATAATACCTTCAGGGCCTTGCTGCGGCTTCCTCGTTTTTGTAGCGCGTCGGGTATGTTCGCGGATGCGCATGTCGATGATTTCTATGCCATCATGCGCAAGAAGTCATCGTCATTAGTGGGCAAGGTTAGAGGAAGCAGCAACACGATCCTGAAAATGATGGCGGACAGGATGGATGCAGCTGTCTTCCGGAGGTTCACCGAACTGCATGTTCTACGTGTAGGCCGGTGAGTCTCTGGATACGGAGGTTGTTGTGCATTTTGTCTGTTCGTTATTTAAGTTACTAATATAGTTGTTAAGTTGATTGTTACTAACATATTACATTTTATTTTATTAATTAATTTTTAATGAAATGTGTTTTTAATAATAATAATTAATTGGAATTTTGTAATTTTGTTAATATGGGCCATGGTCTGAAATAAAAGTATTTTATTTTATTATTATTTTATTATTATTATGGTCGTGTCAAACGCCTGAAGCCATATTTATTTACAGGCAAGTGACGTCATCAGTCATCTTAGAGCGTTTTTGCCTCAGAAAAATTTCTTATTGCATTTTTATAGGTGAAATTAATCAATTAAAAGACTTAATTTAGTCTATAGAATAGTTAAATATGTTTTTTTACGCCAATATCTGTTAGGATGACCACAATTTGTAGTATATTTTCAATGTTGTCAAATAGCCTATTAACACCACTTATATTCAAACAGGCTCGCCATTCTTGTAACATGCCCAGCCCATTTCCACTTCAGTTTCTTACAGTGGTTAAGAGCATCAATAACTTTAGTACTTTTTCTTATATTTATATTTTTTACTCTATGGCTTCTTTTTATATTAAGGATGCTCCTTTCCATCGCTCATTGGGTAGTATTGATTTTGTTTGCAGTAAGTTTATTAAAAATCCACGTTTGGCTAGCATAAGTTAGGCATGGCAAGAGGCATGAGTCCATAACTTTTTTCTTATAATAAGTGTTTATGTCGGATTTTAATAGGGTATGATTTTATCAATTACCTAATAATTGCATTTTCGGTGACCCAATAAATAGTATTTGTTCCTAAAATAGTAGATCTGTCATCTAAATTGAATCACCAACTAATATTAAAACGCTTACCTAAATATTAATTAAGAATTACTTGGAAATAATATCAATCATCAAATAATTATATTGGATTTTAAAATAATAAAAATGTCACTAAAATTGAATCACCAAACAATATAAAAATGTTTACCAAAAAAATATTTTTAATCTTTAAATAATTTTATTACTACACTATTAGAATGCGTTTCATCGGATACTTCCTATGGCGTCATGTTGGCAAGACCGTCATTGTAATCTTATTGCGATGTAATAAGGTTCAAAATTGAATGAATTTACGGGGTACCAACATAACGTCAGAGATAATAACCGATGAAACGCAGCACTCTAGTGCCGGTTTTGATTTAGAGCAGGGGTCGAAAACACCTTCCAAAACTGAATTTTGTTATCGTTGAAGTCGGTCCAAGGATTGTCAAAGTACATAGCCCGCCAATTTTACTCCGCCCCTGTTAGGTAATTTTTCTTTGAATTAAGGAACTGATCTATTTAATAAGTGACAGACCTATTATTTTGATAATTGAACGAATTAAATGATACCAATAGTTTGTTGATTACATTTTAGAGGACGGATCTTATATTCAGGCTATAGAAAAAAGTGATCAAACTATTATTTAAGATACATATTTATATTAATCTAATGATTTATACTTAGAGACAGTTTTGATGAATAGATGACAAATATATTTCTTGGGGATAGATATTATTATTAGGGTATTGCAGATTAGTGACACATCTAAACTTAGGTGACAGAAAATATTGTTCCCATTTTAATATTTTAACAAGGGCTACTACAGTTTGGAATGGACCAACAGGTAAAAGAAACAGAGGTAGACCAGGAGAAAAGTGGGAAGATGAGATAAAAAGAATAGCTGGAAAGGATTGGCAAATTATGGCTATAAACAGAGAGAATTGGAACACCATGGAGGAGGCCTTCACTCAGTAATGAGGACCGCTGAATTAAATTACTACACATTACAATTTTGATTAGATTTTAAGATAAATGTTAAATTTTAGTTTCTTTTTAAAAAAAAAAACATGTAAACTATTCATTGGTTAAAATAAAAGGCTATAATAATAATATCCAAACAGGCAATAAATGCGAGGAGCGTAGTCTGGCGAGTCCGCGGCTGGAGCGCGCGGGCAGCAGCTCGTTCGGGCAACTCAGTCTACTGGATAAGGGATTTGCGCTGTTTGACAAGGGAAAGAGCACCGCTTCGCTAAATACCAAGTAAGTCATTTCATAATATGTGCAATTTAAAGTATTTACATTTAAATTGCACATGTCTGTCAACAAACAAAACAATCAATCTCGATTATATCGGGTCACTTTGAACTTACCATCCAAATTTTAAGGATGTGTCCAGTCCATGAAACTAAACAACTTTCTCTAATAACATGTGTCAAATTTCGCCAAAAAATTTTGGCGAAATTTGACTCTTTGATTTGTATGGAAAGTCGATTTTTATTTTATATATTTGACCATGTGTTCCTTAGAGAAAGTCGTTCAGTTTCATGAACTGAACACATCCTCAAAATTTGGATGGTAAGTTCAAAATTACCCTGTATATATTTATTTTTTATTAGATTTTTTTTAACTAATGCTGAAATAAGGAGTTTGATGAGTGGATTAGCGCTTGACCTAGCGATTGCGGAGGTTAAGCGACGTTCGCAAGGGTCGGTCATGGGATGGGTGACCAAAAATGTATTATCTCGAGCTCCTCCATGCTTCGGAAGGCACGTTAAGCCGTTGGTCCCGGCTGCATTTGCAGTCGTTAACACCCACCAATCCGCATTGGGCCCGCGTGATGGGTTATGGCCCGTCCTGCTTATCCACCCATAAGGAAGGCATGTGCCCCAACAGTAGGGAAATTTAAAAAAATGGCTGATGGACAATGTTAAAATACTTGAATACCAAAAATACCTAATTTGGCCCATCACTACTCCGTCGCCTTCCCCGTGCTTGCTGTTTTCGTTCGGGAAACGTTATCTAGGATATACAGGGTAATTTTGAACTTACCATCCAAATTTTGAGGATGTGTTCAGTCCATGAAACTGAACAACTTTTTCTAAGGAACACATGGTCAAATATGTGAAATAAAAAACCGGCCAAGTGCGTGTCGGGCCACGCGCCATAGGGTTCCGTAGTTACCTTATACCATACCATATTTAATACCACCTATCATTTTTCGTTTGCAAAAATAACTTTGTTTTTCACAGTGTTGGTATGAATGACAAAGTTATATTTGCGGTTTTGGAAAATGTGCTATATCTCAAAAACTAATTACTATATCTCATTCAAACCAATTTTGGTTGAAAGTGTTTATTATGATCTACAGCATATAATTTTTAGATTTTTCACTCTTTTATTTCAAAAGTTAAAGGGGGGGACACACACATTTTACCACTTTGGCGGTGAATATCTTTCAAACGGTTGACTTTGAGAAAAAGTTGTCTTAGAAACCTTAATGTCATTTTTAAAGACCTATCTATAGACAACCAACACATGTTGGTTTGAAGAAAAAAATTTTTTTCAGTTTCAGTTCCATGTATGGGGAGCCCCCCCTTAATCTTTTATTTTTCTTATTTTTGTATTAAATTCATTAAGCGGTTAACAGAATACATCTACCTACCAAGTTTCAACTGTGTAGTCTTAATACTTTCGGAATAAAGTGGCTGTGACATACGGACAGACAGACAGACATGACGAATCTATAAGGGTTCCGTTTTTTGCCATTTAGGCTACGGAACCCTAAAAATCGACTTTTCATACTAATCAAAGATCAATTTAGTATGGGATGACCAAAATTTTCTGGCGATATTTGACACATGTTTCTCAGAGAAAGTTGTTTAGTTTCATGGACTGGACACATCCTTAAAATTTGGATGGTGAGTTCAAAATGACCCGATATTCTTGATCGAAGTGGAATATAAACCGTTTCATTGTTTATGGCAGAGGTCTGGGCAAAGACGAGCCGCCATCACCCCGCGACAGGCATTCGCCGAGACACGACAGGTAAAATTTATTTTATTTTTATTTTATTTATTAGACAGCCAACAAAAACTTGTACTAACTAATACAATAAAAGGCTTAAAATATTGATCTTTTTAAGTACAGTTTTTACAAAGGCTTATAGTATATACACTCGCGAGCAAAAGTATGGAATTACAGGCCTATTTTCATACAAACAAGGTAACTTTGAAGCCTTGATTCACGACCAAGGATTGACCTAGCTGTGATCTGATGATGGCTATCTAGGGAATTAATGGAGGAGATTCAGATCACTATACACACCCAACTGATCTGATCAGCATTCTAAGAGATATAAGGATCAGAGTTCTCAGTTTCAGGATTTTCATACATTTTTATGCTAATTTCGTGGTTTTATTAAACATATCCTAATATCACACAGCACGCTGGTCACATCAGTTGGGTGTGTATAGGATCTGAATCTCCTCCATTCACTCCCTAGATAGCCATCATTATATCACAGCTAGGTCAATCCTTAGCGGAGAACCAAGGCTTCAAAGTTACCTCGTTTGTATGAAAATAGGCCTGTGATTCCATACTTTTGCTCGCGAGTGTAGTTTATAGTATAATTATAAAATGCTTTTCGGGTAACTAAAATAATACAAAACCTATGATAAGAGGGGGTTTACGTTGCATTCTTACTACCGATGAGTTTAACTATTGGTTTATATTTTCTGGTAATATCTTATCAATACTATATTATGTAGTTTTTTTACAATTCCATAGTAAAATCTAAGTTCGAAAGTTCTTCAATTTTGAAATATTTCCGTATCGATTGTATAACGTAATATTATGTTGGAAATAAGTAAAGGTCCATGCCCATGAGTCTATAGAAGTTCCGGCCCACGGTACACCGTAGACGAATTGTGCATTAAATGAAAGCATGGCATGTCAAAAACTCGGTCAAGAAAATAAGTCGCCTTTTTAGATAAAACGACTTTTTTTTCGTCATTATGGGCACAATTTATTTCAACAAATTCTTCTCTCGCTCCAGCTTAAAAAAGCGCGACATCTGGTGAGCATTGGCAAATTGGCAAAAGTGCATCGATATCACGAAAAAAAAACCAAAAAAACACTTGAAAAAACATAATTTTGTTAATTTAATTTGGACGGGTTATATGTCATTGAAAAGAATATCCGTCAAGGCCCAATGTCACAGAACATTACATTCAAATCCAAGCCAAAGTTCATTTACAATAAGGCAAAATATTGCCTACATCTCTGAGTTCCCGGGGGAACCCGCGGAGCTTGACAGATTCCGTCGCCCCGCGGGTTCCCCAGGGAACCCGCGGGGCGATAGAGGTTAAATTTTCATATCAGAGGCATTTGTTTTATCGTTTTAGTCACTCGAAGTAAATAACTAAATGTAATGTTGTTTACTTTGAATAAACTAACCAGAGCTGCTTCCAGAATCCAATGCATGCGAGAGTCGAGTGGGCAGTTTCCATTCCAGATTATCGTCATATAAAATAGCGGGGCCTAACTCCAAAGTTCGGGATAGGGTGGAGACCATGGGCGTAATTTGGGGGGGTCAAGGGGTGGCAGTTGCCCCCCCAGAATTGTCCAACCCTCTATTTTGCCCCCCCAGAATATTAGTGACTCAAAACCGTGGCATTTCCTACATTTATTATTAATAAGCCCTAATTCTTACTATTTAGAGCAGCAGAGTTACCAAGAAGGGGAAAAATTCCCTCCAAAATTGGGGGAGGGAGTAAAGTTCCCTTTGAATCTGTAGAGCAGTATGACAAAGCAGGTGTCGAAAATGGTCAGTAAAAGTCGTTTTTTTTACTTCGGTCAGTAAGTCAGTTTTTCAAAAAAATGGTCGGTAAAGTCAGTTTTTTAGCTACCAACGTTATTTTTTAAACACTTTTTTGACCGAGCGAACACGAAGTGCGAGCGAAGCGTCTCTGCTTCAGCTTGGGCAAAAATTCTTTCGTATGTCCGGCTGTCTGTTCCATCCTACAGGTCGCATTTCTCAACCGATTCTTGTCAAATTTTGTAAGCAGGTTTAAAAGTGAAGTAGATTTTTTTTTTCAAACCAGTTTTTTGAAGTTTTTCAAAATAGCGGAGACATGTTAAAAAAATCTATTTCAGTCCGGTTTTCCAGCGCTGTATGTTCTCCTCTACAGGTCGCATTTCTCAACCGATTCTCGTGAAATTTTGTGAGCAGGTTCGAATATAATATAGAATTTTTTCGTCACGCCAGTTTTTTGAAATTTTTTAAAATGACGGAGAAATGTTAAAAATACATTTTTCAGTCCGGCTTTCCAGTACTGTCTGTTTTCTTCTACAGGTCGCATTTCTCAACCGATTCTCGTGAAATTTTGTAAGCAGGTTTGAAAATTGTATGGATTTTTTTTTGTCAAGCCAGTTTTTTTAATTTTTTTAAAATGACGGAGAAATGTTAAACATACATATTTCAGTCCGGCTTTCCAGTTCTGTCTGTTTTCTTCTACAGGTCGCATTTCTCAACCGATTCTCGTGAAATTTTGTAAGCAGGTTTGAAAATTATATGGATTTTTTTTGTCAAGCCAATTTTTTTTTAATGGCGGAGATAATGTAAAAAAATCGTATTTCAGTCCGGATTTCCGGCGCTGTCTGTTCTCATCTACAGGTCGCATTTCTCAACCAATTCTCGTGAAATTTTGAGAGCAGGTTCGAAAATAATATAGATTTTTTTTGTCACGCCAGTTTTTTGAAATTTTTTAAAATGACGGAAAATGTTAAAAATACATATTTCAGTCCGGCTTTCCAGTTCTGTCTGTTTTCTTCTACAGGTCGCATTTCTCAACCGATTCTCGTGAAATTTTGTAAGCAGGTTTGAAAATTGTATGGATTTTTTTTGTCAAGCCAGTTTTTTTTAATGGCGGAGATAATATAAAAAAATCGTATTTCAGTCCGGATTTCCGGCGCTGTCTGTTCTCATCTACAGGTCGCATTTCTCAACCAATTCTCGTGAAATTTTGTGAGCAGGTTTGAAAATAATATAGAATTTTTTTGTCACGCCAGTTTTTAATTTTTCTTTAAATGGCGGATATAATGTAAAAAAATCGTATTTCAGTCCGTATTTCCAGCGCTGTCTGTTCTCCTCTACAGGTCGCATTTCTCAACCGATCCCGGTGAAATTTTGTGAGCAGATTTGATAAATATATAGATATTTTTTTTGTCGAGGCAATTTTTCCAAATTTAATAAAATGACGGAGATATGTAAAAAAACATATTTCAGTCCAGCTTTCCGGCTGTTTGATCTCCTTTACAGGTCGCATTTCTCAACCCATTCTGGTGAAATTTCGTGAGTAGGTTCGATAATTATATATTACTGTTTAGTCAAGCCTATTTTTCCAAATTTATAAAAAAAATATTCATCCATTTTGTAAAATCATCAAAATTAGGAGCACCATCTAGCTGCGAATACTCACGTACCTACTGTGTGTTTTGAAAACTTCATGGCTACATTTTATTTTATTTTATCGCGAGGTCTACAGCTCACGGAGCCACTAGTTTTATTATTAAAGTCGCCCTGTCTAAAACATTTTATCGATTATTATATGAATTATGGGTTTAGTGATGTGATTTTATCCAGGGGTTCTCTCTCACATTAATTGCTTATCATTCCTTCGTGTGGTAATAGCATTATCCCTTTTAAACTCTTTTACCACAAAAATATTTCTAGTATTATATTAATACACCCGTAACTCAGGCCTCAACTGACTCAAAATCGCGCTTCGCGGCTGTTTGTTTTTACTATAGTATGGATTGGATAGGTAAAAGTACAATATTAGTGAATGGAACTGACTAAAAATCGCGCTGCGCGGCCGTTTGTTTTTGCTGACAGATTAGACAGGCAAGATTACAAGATTAGTTGATGAAACTGACTAAAAATCGCGCTGCACCGCCGTTTTTTTACTGTAGACATGCAAGAGTAGGTACAAGATTACTGGATGAAACTGACTAAAAATCGCACTGCGCGGCCGTTTACTCCGATAGACAGGTAAGAGTACAAGATTAGTGGATGAAACTGAGTAAAAATCGCGCTGCGCGGCCGTTTGTTTTTGCTATATACAGATTAAGGTTTTTGCTATTAGACAGGCGAAAACAGCAAGATTAGAAGATTAGTGAATGAAACTGACAAAAAATTGCGCTGCGCGGTCGTTATTTTACATTAGTAAAGCAAAGGTACAAGATTAGTGAATGAAACTGACTAAAAGCGCGTGCGGCCTCTAGTATACGATAAAATGCAGTAAAAGTTTTTTGGTAGGTCTTGCCCCCCCAGTTAAAAACCTGAAATTACGCCCATGGTGGAGACTCCGAGTCCATTAGCATAAAATGGGTCAAAAAGTAAAGAAAACACGAGAAAAAGCACACTCACTGCACACAAACACTTCCAATACAAAACAAAACACAAACAAACGACAATCAAACATGACGTCGCCGTCGTCGTACTGTCACTAACTGTCAAACTGACAGTTGACCAGCCGTGTACACAGTGCTGACATTTTTCTATTGGAATCGATTATTAAATCGATTTTAGTCTTGTTCAATACTGTTATAATCTAAAAAATATTTTATAATATTACTTATTTTAATTTAAACAATATGTTTTTTGAAGTTATACTCAGTCAAACAAGAATTGCCGTAAAAAATAATGTTAGTAATTAATAATACATTTTGTTGATATCGATTTTTATATCGAATCGATTGTTTACGAGATTTTTCCGTACCTAGAGCAACGTCACTCGGATAAAAATCTTTGAATTGTTATTAAAACGGTTTTCATGATGGCAACTTTATTACATAATAATTCCAATTGCATTATCCATAATAAATTAAATAATAATTTTTAAATTTTATCGAGAGTTTGTACACGGTATTTTAAAGTTGGGCCGTAAATGGGCGTAAGCCTTTTGTAATCCAATTCTTGCAAATAAATTACTTACTCACTCATTTGGATAACTGATGGGTTTAGGGCGAAAATCAAACATTAAAGTATCTTAAATCACAGATTACAGCAGATTTATTTCAATGCAAACTATCACCGGAGGCGGCCATTATCAAAGAGAGAGCTAAAAATACGTCTAATCCAGATTAGTGCTAAGCAACTGTCGGTAATTTTTTATTAACACCGTTACATAGTAACTAATCTGGATTAGGCCTACCTGTATCTGTGGATTGATTATTGGGCCTGGCCGTAACAGACCATAGAACAGACTATAGTAGACCTATCTCCTACTGATATTGAAATCGGCCATTAATCGCATTGTATATCTGGGTGTCAAGTCTGCTAAATGTTTTCGTCAAGATTGTTTTTCAATGGTGTTTGAATTGCAATGCTTTTTGACACAGTAGGTAGACAAAATTTGGAAATAGTAGTTTATGATACAAGGTTGGTAAGGGGGTTTATACTCGTGACGATTATAAACCCTCGCCTGCGGCTCGGGCTTATAAACGTCAACTCGTTTTAAAAAACCTTAACAACCGTGTGCCATATTACGTTTTTCAATACATTTGCGAGAAATATTATAGGTGCTACTGAAATTGTAATCTATCATATAATAAAACTGCAAATTCTAAATATTTGTGCGCGTATTACGCAAAAACCGCTAAAAGAATTTTGATGGGCTTTTCACAGTTTAGTAGATTAAGTTCCAACTTAAAATCTAAGCTATGTTTCATTAAATTCATGTGGGTGAAACAGCTTGAACTCTCCTTAGTATTAGCTTTTATACACTAAAGAGGTCATTTTAAACTGGTCGCTATATTTTTCTACTGTCCACGCGGACGAAGTCACGGGTGGAAGCTAGTAGAAATTTAAAAACACGTACGTAAACAAAAACGCACGGCGCGGGCACGCGGTAAAATCAACTTACCACACGCTAGCCTGTCATCGTAAACTCACATTTTCGAGCAACTGTATTGAAAATTATTTAAAAATAAAGTTTGGTATCTATTTTACCTCAAAAATATATTATTTTAAGAAAAATAAGTCATTCGCGAAACATTCGTGTTTGTTTATGACCGTCATTGTTCACACACACACACACAGACACACACACACACACACACATTCTGTTCAAGAAAGATAATTGTGCTAAAGATAATGATGAAAAAACAAAGAAAAACATGGAAAAAGTGTAGAAATGGGGTTATTTTCCATACTCTTTACACATGAAGAAAAAGACAGAGACAAATGATTTTGCATAGCCGAGCCTTAAACGCATTGTATAAGTATCTAGTTGTATCCAGGACGGGGTCGATGGGCGGCGAGCGCAAGCCGCAGGCGCTGTCTCCGCGCGGCGCCATCGTGGACGCGGAACTGTTCTACTCCAGGACGCACCGGAAACCGGACCAGGTAACTATACTACTCGAGCGACCAACAATATGGAATCACAAGCCGCAGGCGCTGTCTCCGCGCGGCGCCATCGTGGACGCGGAACTGTTCTACTCCAGGACGCACCGGAAACCGGACCAGGTAACTATACTACTCGAGCGACCAACAATATGGAATCACAAGCCGCAGGCGCTGTCTCCGCGCGGCGCCATCGTGGACGCGGAACTGTTCTACTCCAGGACGCACCGGAAACCGGACCAGGTAACTATACTACTCGAGCGACCAACAATATGGAATCACAAGCCGCAGGCGCTGTCTCCGCGCGGCGCCATCGTGGACGCGGAACTGTTCTACTCCAGGACGCACCGGAAACCGGACCAGGTAACTATACTACTCGAGCGACCAACAATATGGAATCACAAGCCGCAGGCGCTGTCTCCGCGCGGCGCCATCGTGGACGCGGAACTGTTCTACTCCAGGACGCACCGGAAACCGGACCAGGTAACTATACTACTCGAGCGACCAACAATATGGAATCACAAGCCGCAGGCGCTGTCTCCGCGCGGCGCCATCGTGGACGCGGAACTGTTCTACTCCAGGACGCACCGGAAACCGGACCAGGTAACTATACTACTCGAGCGACCAACAATATGGAATCACAAGCCGCAGGCGCTGTCTCCGCGCGGCGCCATCGTGGACGCGGAACTGTTCTACTCCAGGACGCACCGGAAACCGGACCAGATATGGAATCACAGGCCTATTTTCATACAAACGAGGTAACTTTGAAGCCTTTGTTCTCCGTCAGGGATTGACCTAGCTGTGATCTGATGATGGCCATCCAGGGAATGAATGGAGGAGATCCAGATTACTATACATACCAACTGATATGATCAGTATTCTAAGAGCTATTTGGGTATTTAAAAAAAAACCATTAAAAATTGTGTAGCGGCATCTACCTACGACGCTGCACATACCAACACATGGTTGCAACAAGATTCATCACCATGTATCTAGATGACGCTAGTGTCGAATAAACACAAAAATTAGTAAGAAATAGCACCTCGTTGTATGGAGACAATATGGAGAAACCTACATCTCGCTATCGGAGTTTTCTCAGCCGCCAAACTATATACAACTTCCAACCATCATCGGTCGGACCGCGGTCCTCGGGCTAATACCACCCAGCCCGGAGGAAGATCTTCCACTTTGGCCTTCCTACTAGTGGCTACCTCTCCATCATACCATACCTACATTTCCTACAATTGCATTAAAATGTATGGAAATCTTGAAACTGAGAACTTCCTTGCAACTCTTAGAATCAGTTGGGTGTGTATAGTGATGCCCTGGCCCTGGATGGCCATCATCAGATCAGAGCTCGATCAATCCCTGGCGAAGAACCAAGGCTTCAAAGTTACCTCGTTTGTATGAAAATAGGCCTGTGATTCCATATATTTGCTCGCGAGTGTATAATCACAGTCTATAAAATTTTAGTTTGCTATTATGTTGTATTTATAGAGCTTTGATCATTTGTTAAAAGTGTTTTTAGTAGGTTTGAGTTCTAAAAATCTCAAAAATTGAGTCAAACAGATCGAAAACAGACTTTGAAAGGTGAATAGGTGAATCTTGTTGATTCAGATGTCGTAAACTAAAGCTATAAAATTGTGTCTATAATTCATTTCATATTGAGAATATTTTGAACAAAGGTTACATACGCTGTTGTGAAAAAACGTTATTCAGTTTCATGAAAATGTGAAAAATCATGTTTAGTTCCATGAACTGACTGAACGTATAAATTTGGCTAGTACAGTCAGCGCCAAAATGCTCTGAGCGTTTAAACCTACCAAAACATTTATAACATAGATCAACCTTATATCAAGACATTAAGGTGTATTTTTTCATTTGTTGTCTGAGAACAAAAGAAAGTGATAATAAGGCGATAAGGTTGATCTATTTCAAATGCTCAGATATGTTGGTAGGTTTGAACGCTCAGATTATTTTGGCGCTGACTGTGCCTGTATTTGACCCGTGTATTGTGTCCGCAGCAGGAGCGAGTGCCCCCGTTACTACCGCGGACGTCGCCCGGGGCGCCGCCCCCGCCGCCGCGGCCCTCGTCCCCCCGGCTCCACGCAGGTACTACACTATACTAAAGTCTGTCCATCCTTACTTGTCTTATATGGTAAACAATCTTCACCCAACTCTTTATTGAAATAATCATTTATAAAATATATTATTTCGCATAAAAATTGGCTCAGTCAAACGTGAGATATTCGCGGAGAAACATACATTCATACAGGTCAAACTGAGAGAGAACCCTCTTTTTTTGAAGTCGGTTAAAAAGACTACACTAAAAGTACCCTTTGCCAACAAAAAGAAACATCTAATTCGATTTATTAATAACAAAGTCGTCAAGGTAGTTGATGCAAAATCATAGTATTTTCAGGATTTCTTGAAAACTACTAAACCGATTGAAATTAAAATTAAATGGGACCATCTCGCAAGAAAACTCAATCGAACAAAAAAAGAATCATCAAAATCGGTCCATAAATGTCGAAGATACGCGCGAACAACGATAAAAAAAAAGTATACAATCGAATTGAGAACCTCCTCCTTTTTGTGAAGTCGGTTAAAAATAAAACAAATGGTTTTCCACACATAGATTACGAAATAAATTGTTGATAAATTAACAATAATTTCATAAACTTACTAATATATTTTTAAATAACGATTTAAGTTTAAAAGACGTATGACAACTGTCAAAAACAAGTAAGAATGAGACAGACTTTAAATGTTGGCATTTGTAGAAGTTGGCATTTGTCGACTAAACCTTCAGTTTGATGGTCCGAAGAAACGAGTTTCTCATTTTGTGTTAATTCATTAACACATTGTATTGTATATTGAAAGTAAAGAACGTGCTTGTAGATTGCAAGTTCTCTATAATATGAGTTGCTTACGGCTATCGCGTTACGTACACATTTTGTAACATATTACACAGTACTTAAATTACTATTTCCAATTTCCAACGAATAGAAACAACATTTCTTTGCCGATAATTTTACTGGACTGATGTACAAAAAGTAAATCTCTTATATAAAAGTGAAGGGGTAAATGACAGACTATTGCCCAGCCCAAACCACTGAACCTAAAGACTTGAAATTTTGTACAAAGATATTTTATACAGTGTAAACACCCACTAAGAAGGGATTTTGGGAAATTCCACCCCTAAAGGGTTGAAATGGGGGTACAAAGTTTGTATGGAAAAATAATATTAAATAGACATTTCGACTTGAAACTCCGTATGAGTACTTCTAAAAAAAAAAGCAAACAAATCGATATGGATGTCGATATTGTGGTTTTATGGGATGTTTATTGCGAAAATGGCACTTATTTTAGGGTCCAATACGACACGGTGAACATTATTCAACACCTAAAGGACTGATACGGCGATTAATTATTTTTATGGAAAAACAATACGGGAACGGGAACTAATAGGTAATATCACAGACATATATCGAGAGTAATAATGTTATAAATATGAAGTTTAATGTTTGGATGTTTTTACTCAATCACGTAACACCGGCTGAACGGATTTGAAATAACACATAGATATAAGCCTGGTGGTAAAATATTGATACTATTTATCTCGGTCAAAGGTTCGATAGCTATTTTCCGAATGTTCACGCGGGCGAAGTCGTGGGCAAAAGCTAGTACAGTAGGCTGATTTATCTAACTTTGTTGCAATCAACTTTGACAGAAATCGCAGTGACATTGCTGCTTTAGTAAGAACCAATGTGACAACTATCTTACTGAAAGCAGCAATGCAACTGCGATTTCAATTGAGAATTGTTAGCAACAGACTTACGTAATTCGGGGTCTGGTATAATGACAACGAACATCATATTCGAATTGTTAGTTTTTCAGAATACAATAAAAATTTAACATAGGTAGTTTCGTATTTCCGAAAATAAGGTTTTATTCTCTAGGGTCGAATGGCAACGTTACATTACAGCACTATACCAGTGCTTGGTAAAGTTATTAGCCGACAGCCAAGTGTCAACACATTTATGACGAAGACTCAATTGCAACATTGATATAAACGCGATTTGTCACTAAATGAGTTTAAGGTTGTCACTGTTATATAAACAAAATAAAGAAGTGTATAAAGTAAAACTTGTTCCAAAATAAGGTCTTGTAAAATCTTGTATCAATTTTACCTATGAGCTGGTGAAATCGATTTGAAATAACAAGAGATAAAACTCGACGTTTAAACTTGATTACGCTAAACGAGATTATTTGACATTTGGTGAAATTGGCTCTAAGTTAAGCTGCCATATACAATGTCAAAGGATTATGCCGATTTTACTATACAAGCTAGGCCATGATGCGCTTTGATGAAATTACCAAAATACTATAGTAATTTTATAGTGATTGCGTGGGAAGAATATCATTAAAATATAAAGCGGGAAAAAAGAGAAATCTCAATCTCAAGGAGCCGTTTGAGGTTACATTTTCCTATTATATGACATTTTGTTATCTACCCCTTTTTGACATGACATGAGTCTGTCACAGATGTGTATGGATAATGCGCATCATGGCCCAAAATGCGGCATGATCCTTTGTAATTAAACTGACATTACGACACTATCTATGCAAGATAATTTGTTAAACACCAACAAACTCACACGAGAGAATTACTAACATCATAAATAACTTTATGAAAAACATACAAAAAAAATCGGCTTTTCATACAAAACTCGATTAGTTTGGACGTCTGTTTGAAAAGTCGCTTTTTTAGGGTTCCGTACCCAAAGGGTAAAAACGGGACCCTATTACTAAGACTCCGCTGTCCGTCTTTCTGTCTGTCCGTCCGTCCGTCTGTCTGTCTGTCTGTCTGTCACCAGGCTGTATCTCATGAACCGTGATAGCTAGAAAGTTGAAATTTTCATAGATGATGTATTTTTGTTGCCGCTATAACAACAAATACTAAAAACAGAATAAAATTAATATTTAAGGGGGGCTCCCATACAACAAACGTGATTTTTTTGCCGTTTTTTGGTACGGAACCCTTCGTGCGCGAGTTCGACTCGCACTTGGCCGGTTTTCTGTAACAAAGGTCGTTTTTTGACTTTTTCTAAAAGTCGTAGACCAAACATTGTTTATGATGTTAGTAATCTACTCCTGCGAGGTCGTTGGTGTTTTACAAATAACCGTGTATATTTATATGTCTATATTAAAACTGTATATTTGCATTTCAACGAAATTAGTGTTTTTCCAATGAAGTTATCTAAAGAATAAAAGCATCATTATTGATGTAAACTTTATTTTTAGGAAGCAAAATTCTTAAATTAGTGTCGTATAGAGATAAAAACATAATAAATTATCAGGTATTTTAAAACGAAGACTATCTGTTCATGTGGAATTTCAAATTTGCTTGTCAGAGGTATTTTTCAAAAACGTTTCAGCTGTAACAAATAAGAATACGACTCATATTTATTTTTTCACTTATTGTTTGTATTGTCAAGGAGTTTCCTATAGAGAGAAAATTAAAAAAAAATGCTTTTAATCACATAGAAATAAAATATTAAAAAATGCTCAAATTGGTACACTTTGACATGTTTTTTACTGGTATTTACAGAATCTAAAGTAATTTTTAATTTATCTTAGGAATAATGAGGTATTTGTCTAATGTATTGCGTGTTTTGTATATGCTTATATCTATTTAATTATTTAATAGAAGTTCGCCCTCATTACGGCTCGCGCAGAGTTGTTTTGATCATATGTATTGAAAATTTAAAAATGGAACGTGATGCGAGTCTACAACCTTAATAGTAATATTGTATGTTGTATGTTGTGCAGCCGCGACGTGGTCGCCGCCCTCCGAGCCCCTGCCCAGTCCTAAACTACACGAGTTGTGTCGGTGAGTTATTATTATTGTCAGCGAACTAAAATCTATGGAAGTGTAATTGCAAACAAATATTGCTTAAAAAATGGCACCACGGGGCCGAAAAAGTACAACCCGCTCAGCTTTAGTCGGGCCAGCCACGCACCCGGGGACTGACGTTAGCGTTCTTTTCAATAAATTGGAGTTGGTATTGTAGAGAAAAGATAGAAAGAGAGTTTATTAGAAATGACGTCCTTTTTAGGGTTCCGTAGCCTAAATGGCAAAAAACTGAACCCTTATAGATTCGTCATGTCTGTCTGTCTGTCCGTATGTCACAGCCACTTTATTCCGAAAGTATTAAGACTACACAGTTGAAACTTGGTAGGTAGATGTATTCTGTTAACCGCTTAACGAATTTAATACAAAAATAAGAAAAATAAAAGATTAAGGGGGGGCTCTCCATACATGGAACTGAAACTGAAAAAAAAATTTTTTCTTCAAACCTACAGGTGTTGGGTGTCTATAGATAGGTCTTTAAAAATTACATTAAGGTTTCTAAGACAACTTTTTCTCAAAGTCAACCGTTTGAAAGATATTCACCGCCAAAGTGGTAAAATGTGTGTCCCCCCCCTCTTTAACTTTTGAAATGAGAAAGTGAAAAATCTAAAAAAAATATATGCTGTAGATCTTAATAAACACTTTCAACCTAAATGGTTTGAACGAGATGTAGTAATTAGTTTTTGAGATATAGCACATTTTCCAAAACCGCAAATATAACTTTGTCATTCATACCAACACTGTGAAAAACAAAGTTATTTTTGTAGACGAAAAATGATAAGTGGTATTAAATATGGTATGGTATAAGGTAACTACGGAACCCTATGGCGCGTGGCCCGACACGCACTTGGCCGGTTTTTAGTCAAATGGTGTAAAAGATGCAAAGAAAGCAGTAAAAAGATGCAGAAACAACGTATCTTATTTTTTCGTTTAAACACAGAAACGATCTATTAGTATACAAATTATAGTCGCTAATAAGCAACCAGTGTTCAGACGCTTTGTGCTGCATAATTAAATGCCAGCATTTTTAGCTCTATCCACTTAGTTGTACTTTTCATATGGTGCCATTTTGTGAGCAGAATGCTTATTCCATAGATTTCAGTTCGCTGATTATTGTCCATCAGCCTTTTTAATATCCCCACTGTTAGGGCGCAGGCCTTCCTTATGGGTGGATAAGGGGGACGGGCCATAACCCACCACGCGGACCCAATGCGGATTAGTGGGTGTTAATGACTACAAATGCAACCGGGACCAACGGCTTAACGTGCCTTGAGCTCGAGATAATAAATTTTTGGTCACCCATCCCATGACCGACCCTTGCGAAAGTTGCTTAACCTCCGCAATCGCTGGGCCACGCGCTAAACCACTGCGCCACCGAGCTCCTCTATTATTATTATTTATATCATAAATATAATTATATCGGGTCATTCTGAACTTACAAGAATGTGTCCTGGGGCCGTACCGGCTAACGCATCGAGCTTCGAAAAGTCTGTCGGGTTTCAAATCACAACAGATAAATCGAGCCCCAATTGGGCCAAAATGGCGAACCCTAATTCATGAGGTCACACAAACATCAATATCTTCCAAATAACTTCAACAAATAGTACAATAAGTAATTCCTTTCTTCGATTTATCTGTTTTAATTTGAAACTCGGCAAATTTTCCGAAGCTCGATTCGTTAGCCGGTACGGCCCCAGTCCATGAAACTAAATAAGTTTCTCTAAGAAACATGTGTCGAATTTCGCCACAAAATTTTGCTCATCCCATACTAAATTGATCACGTGATCTCTTTGATTTGTATGGATAGTCTTTTTTTTCATATTTGGCCATGTGTTCCTTAGAGAAAGTTGTTCAGTTTCACGGACTGAACACATCCTCTTTGGATGGTGAATACCAAATGACCCTGTGTATACTACTCAAAAGAAAATATTGAAAAATGTTTAATTTCGCGTATTTTGTATGAAACTCCAATTTCTTTATATTTTAACTGACACACGAATAAGAGAAAATATACAGTAAATTCGACAGTAAAGTCCGCAACAATATTTTAATTCAAATAAAATTAGATTGTATTTATACCAAACAAAGTTATTTATTTGGCGATAGACCTACTATTTTGGTAACAGAATATGCTATTATGGAGACAGATCATATTATTTATTTATATAAAGTATTTTTTAGATACCAATTTGCATTAATTTGATGATGAATCATACGAACTTGAAGACCGTTTTTATTAATAGCAGACAAAAATATTTTGTCTCAAAACTACTGCTGCTACCTTTGTACGGGCATTTATTCCCGATTGTCTCATTTATTTTAAATTATATTAAAAAAATATTGATACTAATAAATAATTATTATGGAAGTTAGACAGTAAACGAATTAAAAATAGAAGAAAACCAAAATGTGCTGGAAGAAGAATTGATATTTACGTAAAATCGTTTCCAATATACAAAAATTTATAGCAAACTCATAAAAACAACAAAATGACAGGTCAACATGTACACTAGCGCCAAGTTAGCGGTAGTGCGCCGACTGGCGGACGATTTGTGAATCAGCAAAATTATCCTGCCATTGGTGACAAATATAAATTTGGTGATAGAAATAATTGTTCCCTTTTTATTTGGAGAGGAAGGATAAAAGCGTAGAAATAGAATGTCAAAGAACAACAAAGTCAATTAACAGGTGATCCGAAAACGAATCAATACATTTTATATATTCAATACGTAAAATTGACTTAGATTCATAAAATACGACTATATTATAGCAAAGGAAGTTAATAAACTATGTTCCATACTGTTTTCTTTGTCGATAAACGAATAAATGTAGCGAAATTTGGTTTTAGAGAAATGTGTGGTAATATCTTATTTACCTTTGAAAAGTGTCATTACTTGGATTGTTTATTTTTGTCACATCATAATTACTTAGAGCACAAGACACCGTAGCTCCACGATACCTTTATTTTAAATTCTAATTAAGATTAAAAAATATTATAATCAAACTGTGATTGCTCATTTGCTAGGCGGGACGCTAGGGGCTCTTACTGTAAAAAATGTTGGCACATGTCACTTGATCCCTTGTCTCTTTTTTGCATAGACCGTGTCCGTAGGTTGTTAACTTCTCTTTTCCACGCTTTGTTGGTCTTCTTGAGCGCAGCGAAAAATTTTCTATGTCTATGGATAAAAGCGACCCATTGTAGACAAATACCCAAATAAATAGGTTTATTTTTAGTTTTGATACATTTTTCTATGCATTACCCAATACTACTTTGTTTTCAAAAAATAAAAACAGATGCCTTTTCCCGATTAAATAATCTTGCAACTCGATACTTTCAATGTTGTGTAACCGATTACAATATCTAATGTTACAAACCACATGTTTGTTTGTCTTTCTGAACGCGCGGATCGAATACGAAGGACGACGTTGCGATATTAGTTATACAGTGGCAGTCACATAACTAAGGACACCAGTTGATTTTCATACAAACGAAGTAACTTTGAAGCCTTGGTTCTCCGCCAGGGATTGACCTAGCTGTGATCTGATGATGGCCATCCAGGGAGTTAATGGTGGAGATTCAGATCGCTACACACAGCCAACTGATCTAATCAGCATTCTAAGAGATATGGTTAAGGATATATTAAAAAAAAACCGCGATTGTAGCATAAATCATGTAACTGAAAACTCTGATCCTTATATTTATATCTCTTAGAATGCTGATCAGATCAGTTGGGTGTACGATCTGAATCTCCCCTGTTCACACCCTGGATGGCCATCATCAGATCACAGCTAGGTCAATCCCTGGCGGACAAGGCTTCAAAGTTACCTCGTTTGTATGAAATCGACTGGTATTTTTAATTAATTGTGTAACCGCCCCTGTATATAGGAAAAATTTAACTCACAAAAATTCAGTGACAAACTTTATCCATCTCAGTGTCTGTGGTTTGTTATTATTAAAAAAACTATGTAAGTAAATGTTTTGGATACAGATCAACAATGTTCTAAAATCTGCCTAAAAGTACAATGTTTTTTTACATCATAAAGTCTGTGTGTTCTAGACAGTTTAAAAATACTAAAATTCGATTAATTTATGGCGACGCGACGCTGTTGTCCATAGTATGGTCAGCAGCATGTCAAGTTATACAAAACTGTCAAAAATCTCCAATGAATTTTAAACCTTAAATTGCTTAGTTTTAAGTTTAAAATTGATTGAGAAAATTTGACACTTTGTGGTAGCTCAGCGTGCCGTCTACTGTACAATAGGTCTCCATTTACAGTATCGCCTTAAAAAAAGACACCTTATTTATCATGCAAAACTAGTATATTATTATCATTTCTAGTAAATAATTTAACTTAATATTAAAAAAAAACCTTGTGAATGCGAAAAATTTAAAATTCAACGAAACAAACAAGTAACATCTACAAAATTACAATTATTTTCTCTGGTTTCATAATCCAATGAGAGCTTTTCGAAGTGACACTTAAAAAATAAAAAAAATAGTAACTATTTGCATGGGCGTACCGAGGGAGGGGCAGCTGCCCCCTGGATTTTGTTTACCTCCAACTAACTATCAATTGTCATTAAAAAAAGTTTTTATTTGCCATACAATATATATTTGATTTACAATAAATTTTGTACCATAGAGGCAAGTAAACGCTCGCTGGCTGACATCTGCCCAAAGAGAAGCATTTTAGGGTTAGGTACATCTGCCTGCCTACCTGAGCACTCTAAGAAGCTTAATAAAAAAAATCACATTGAGACATACATTTTTACCAACGCCATCTATCGAGTTTACAGTTTTTTGTGATTTTGAAAAGCCCTCATGAATATATTGTGTTGCGCAGAATGCCCGGCATGTCTCCGAAGCGATCTCCGGCGCCGCAGCCGCCCGTCAGTCCGCTGCAGAACGACAGGTGAGCACTTCATTATACACCTTAAGGCTCCGTTATGCGAAATCATTTGTCTCTGTCTTTTTCTTTACGTGTAAAGAGTATGGAAAATAACCTCACTTCTGCCCTTTTTCGATGTTTTTCGTTGTTTTTTCATCATTGTCTTTAGCACTTATCTTTCTTGAAAAAAAGTTATTGGAGCAACTGCACAGTATGTTAAAGTGTATTGTGATGTAGAATTCAATACGTTTACGCTATTATTTACGCCAAAAATATGGCCCGCGACAAGCGCTTTTAATGATATTCTGATTTTTTTTTACAATCATCTGTGAGGTTTATACGAAATTTAATGTTTGTAGCTACTATATAAACTCTTTAGCTTGTCGTATGATTTTTGGTGGCTTCAACTTTACGTTTTCTATATAAAAATATGGCCCGCGCAAACCATGTTTTCCTATTACCGCCCCTTAAATTGTTCACGATAAAGTTGAAAATAGTAGAACATGTTACCCAGAACCTCTCTTTCACTGCCGGAATAGTAATCAGCTCGAAAAAAGGCGAAATCTTTCCTATTATGTTTTTGTCACAAAAAAGCTCTATCATGACCACCGAAACAATATATGTCGCGTGTTACAGAGTTTTATCAACACTTAAGACTGTATATTTGCATTTAAACGAAATTAGTGTTTTTCCAATGAAGTTATCTAAAGAATGAAAGCATCATTATTGATGTAAACTGTAGTTTTAGGAAGCAAAATTCTTAAATATGTGCCGTATAGAGAGAAAAACATAATAAATTGTCAGGTATTTGAAAACGAAGACAATCTGTTCAAGTGGAATTTCAAATTTGCTTGTCAGAGGTATTTTTCAAAAACGTTTCAGCTGTAACAAATAAGAATACGACTCATATTTATTTTTTCACTTATTGTTTGTATTTTCAAGGAGTTCCCTATAGAGAGAAAATTTAAAAAAATGCTTTTAATCACAGATAAATAAATATTAAAAAATGCTCAAATTGGTACACTTTGACATGTTTTTACTGGTATTTACAGAATCTAAAGTAATTATTATTTTTTCTTAGAAATAATGAGGTATTTGTCTAATGTATTGCGTGTTTTGTATATGTTACCGGCAATGTATGAAATGCAGGCATTGTATACAATGCCTAGGCATTGTATACAATGCCTGGCCCTTTTAGGCAATGTATGAAATATAATGAATATTGATATCTATTTCACACATTACCTAGGCAGTGTATACAATGACTAGGCATTGTATAGAATGCCTGCTGGTCCACCTGCAATGTGTATAATAAAAAGATTTTCGAGAATAGATTCGAGGGGGGATCGAGGGGGGCTTGGGGAAAGCTCGAGGGGGGGGGGCTTGAGGAAAGATCGAGGGGGGGGGGCTCGGGGAAAGCTCGAGGAGGGTTCGATGGGGGGCTCGAGGGGGGTTCGAGGGGGGCTCGAGGGGGCTCGAGGGGGGCTCGAGGTGGGCTCGAGGGGGCTCAGGGGGGGCTCGAGGGGGGCTTGATGGGGGCTCGAGGAGGCTCGAGGGGGGCTCTTTGGAATCGAACCTGTTTTACTTCTGTAGGTCCCGCGTATAGGTTAGAAATTTAAGGCGAGCGCGGAGCGCAGCGGAGCGTGAGCCTTAAATTTCGAGGTTATTTTTTTATAACAGACAACAGAAATTTGAGTTTGGAATCGAACCTGCTTCACTCCTGTAGGTCCCGCGTATAGGTTAGAAATTTAAGGCGAGCGCGAAGCGCAGCGGAGCGTGAGCCTTAAATTTCGAGGTTATTTTTTTATAACAGACAACAGAAATATACTTATTTTACACATTGCCGGTGGACCAGCAGGCATTGTATACAATGCCTAGGCAAAGTATAAAATGAATTATATTTCATACATTGCCTGATCGTTTTAGGCATTGTATACAATGCCTAGGCATTGTATACAATGCCGGATTATACACATTGCCGGTAACATATATACTTATATCTATTCAATAATTTTAGTCAAAATCAATTGTCTCTTGACAGTTAAACGTAATAATTCGCTATACTATATCGCTTTTCGGTGGTCATGCTGTGCTAGACGTCGGTGTTATTACAAAATATTTTTAAACACCTGTTTAACTTAGACACTGAATAAATCTCTTTCAAACAATATTGTCTAAAAGTGACAGCATCACATTTGAACAGTGTAATAACACCGACATAGTTTAGA
Organism: Agriphila geniculea; assembly: GCA_943789525.1. Taxonomy (NCBI): domain Eukaryota; kingdom Metazoa; phylum Arthropoda; class Insecta; order Lepidoptera; family Crambidae; genus Agriphila; species Agriphila geniculea. Next base: position 13,722,863 of record OX038898.1, on the reverse strand, counting down.
GATTTGAATACTTGTTTGAACACAATCTAGTCGAAATAAAACACTTCTAAGGGGCCATAATAGGAAAACATGGTTTGCGCGGGCGATATTTTTATATAGAAAACGTGAAGTTGTAGCCACAAAAAAAACACACGACAAGCTAAAGAGATTATCTAGTAGCTACAAGTATTAAATTGCGTATAAACCTCACAGATGATTGTAAAAAAAAACTGAATATCATCAAAAGCGCTTGTCGCGGGCCATATTTTTGGCGTAAATAATAGCGGAAACGTATTGAATTCTACATCAAAATACACTTTAACGTACTGTGCAGTTGCTCCAATAACTTTTTTCAAGAAAGATAATTGTGTCAAAGATAATGATGAAAAAACAACGAAAAACATTGAAAAACTGCAGAAGTGAGGTTGTTTTCCATACTCTTTACACGTAAAGAAAAAGACAGAGACAAATGATTTCGCATAACGGAGCCTTAATGGATACTTTGCAGCTTGCAAACTAGCTTTACTTTGCAGCGAGCAACTAACACAACACACACAAAAATAAAAAAATTGTTGTGTGTATATTATTGACATGCATCTGCTCAAATATTAGTGAAGTACTGAATGTTCAGATATTATTGGTAACTTGTAGTGTATGGGACTTATTGACCTTTTAAACTGTTCAGAAATATTTTGTCAACTTGTCTGCTACAATCTTACGATATTAACACCTAGAAACCGAGTCCTTGTATGTAAAGTGAGGCAAAAACTGAGCCACAATAGATTTATATCCTTCATCGTTACCTAATCGTAACTGAATAGTAACTAATCCCCTAAAAGTAGCGAAATTGAAACTTTTTCGTCCTAATAGATTCAGATTTTTATTCTTGACGAATAAAAATCTGAAGGAAGACTGTTGAAAACCAAAAAAGTAATGTAGGTTCAAAAATGAAGAAAAAAAACTTTTATATGAACTCATAAGTATTAATCTTTAACGGAAACTTCCTTTACAATTTTGATTTCTGTACTCTTGAAAACAAAACATGCTCCAGAAAAAAACACTTTTTTTTCACGTTAGAAAAAAAACTGTTTTTTTTCCAATACTATTTGGTACCACCTTATATGTTTGCCACGAATGTCCGTTTCCGGTCAGAAGCAGTGCGTTCAAGTTCCCGTCGTCGGCGTGCGGCCCCCCGCCGCCCCCGCCCCCGCTCACGCCCCACCGTACGTATACCACCATTATACTACATTTATATTACATATAGAGGATTATCAGCACTTGGTCGGATTCAGCGAACTAAAATCTATGGAAGTGTAATTGCAAACAAATATTGCTTAAAAATGGCACCACGGGGCCGAAAAAGTACAACACGCTCAGCCGGTGACTGACGTTAGTGTTCTTTTCAATAATTTTTTTTAATAATAAACTTTTTTTAATAAACTTTTTATTAACTGTTTAAATAAATTGCAGTTTGTATTGTAGAGAAAAGATAGAAAGGGAGAGTTTATTAGAAATGACGTCCTTTTTAGTCAAATGGTGTAAAAGATGCAAAGAAGGCAGTAAAAAGATGCAGAAATAACGGTTTAGTCGACAAATGTCAACTTCTACAAATGACAACCTAGTTTAAAACGCCAAATTCTACAAATGTCTAATTCTACAAATGCCAACTTCTACAAATGCCCACTTCTACAAATGCCAAATTCTACAAATGCCCACTTCTACAAATGCCAACTTCTACAAATGCCAACATTTAGTTGGAATATTTTCAATCACTTTTTGATTTTTGATATTATATTTTTTTGCGTTTTTATAGTGCATTTTCAATTATTTTTGGATTTTGGATATGTTTTGGTTTGTTTATAGTGTATTTTTTTCAATCATATTTATAATTTGGTTTTTTTCATCAATTCGTTAAATAAAAACGTCTCCAAAGTACCAGGATCATATAAATATGGAGAAGGTTAAGTTCAATAACTTTTGATATCTTTTTTGTTTTTTTTTGTATCTTCTTATTTATTACATTCGAACTATTTTTTTTTTCTTTTTTTCGTAATAAAAATGTCTCAAAGTACCGGGTTACATAATAATGGAGGAGGTTAACTTCAATAATTTTCAATAACTTTTTTTATAGTGATTACTTAAAAAAAAATCAATTTTTTCTTCGTAATAAAAACTAAACTTCGTAATGATCACATTAATATGGAGAAGGTTAAGTTCCATAGATTTTTTTTTTATTTTTTTTTATTGAATTAATATAAAAAAGGCTTTATTTTAATCAAAGAAGAACCATTTCCATATTTATATGATCCTGGTACTTTGGAGACATTTTTATTACGAAGAAAAGAAAAACCAAAGAGGTTTTTTGAGAAAGTGAATAAATAAAAAAGGAGTTTTTTTTTCAATCAACGAAGTAAACCTTTTAGTTAAAACATCCTCCATATTATTTATGTGATCCTGGTACTTTGAATACGTTTTTATTACGAAAAAAAAGAATTTTTTCGAATGTGATGATAATACAAAAAAAAAAAGTTATTAAACATTATTGAACTTAACCTTCGCCATAATTATATGATCTTGGTACTTTGGAGACGTTTTTAGATAAGATAAGATAAGATAAGATTTATTCAGCAACCACTACAACACACAACAACAATATCAAGAACACTTGAGGCAATACAATAAAATTAGATAACTTAAAACTAACAAATTGTCCAAGATAGTACCGTACCGGAGTGTGAAGCAGCGGCAGACAGAAAAGGAACTCAACTCAGTGTTGATAGTTCCGAGGAACCAGACACTGATTTTCAGCCGAGTCCCTGTCATCGTTTGGTCGCAAGCAATAACACAAAGCAAAAGAGTGTACTTCAATACATACACACATATATATATATAGATAATACATTATAAGTGGGTAATACATGCAGCACAGTAAATAATAAATAAGCAGTAGGTACAACGAGACTAATGATTAAAAAAAAAGCATTTTAGAATAAGTGACAAGCTTAAGCGATTATTATCAATTTCGGCAAACATACCAAGGGGCCAACATAAATAAATCATATAGTTACGATACCAAGCTAATAAACATTCACTAATCCTAATTTCTGTTTTTCCAAAAATTCTAGTTTAAGATACTTTATGAGAGAGGTCTTACACATTCGTCTTATAGGGGGTGGAATGTTGTTCCAACATTTTGTGGCTTGGTATCGAAAACTGCCAGTAAAAGCTACCGTACAGTGCTGTTGAGTAGACAACACTATGCGATTTGATGAAAAATTTTATTTAACGAATTGATGAAAAATAACCAAATTCCAAATATGATTGAAAAAAAAATACACTATAAACAAACCAAAATATATCCAAAATCCAAAAATCATTGAAAATACATTATAAAAACAGCAAAAAAAATATAACATCAAAAATCAAAAAGTGATTGAAAATATTCCAACTAAATGTTGGCATTTGTAGAAGTTGGCATTTGTTGAAGTTGACATTTGTAGAAGTTGACATTTGTAGAATTTGGCATTTGTAGAAGTGGGCATTTGTAGAAGTTGGCATTTGTAGAATTGGACATTTGTAGAATTTGGCGTTTTAAACTAGGTTGTCATTTGTAGAAGTTGACATTTGTCGACTAAACCGAAATAACGTATCTTATTTTTTCGTTTAAACACAGAAAAGATCTACATATTTAGTATACAAATTATGGTCGCTAATAAGCAACCAGTGTTAAGACGCTTTGTGCTGCATTATTAAATGCCAGCATTTTTAGCTCCATCCACTTAGTTGTACTTTTCATGTGGTGCCATTTTTTGAGCGGAATGCTTATTCTATATAGCTTTAGTTCGCTGGTTAGATTCACAAAAGGTTCACTTCGCCGGATTCAGTACAGGCAATAACATCCTTATACTAATTATAAATGCGAATCAGTTTATTTGTTATGCCTTCACGTCTTAACTACTGAACCGATCATCATGAAATTTTGCATACACGTTGTCAGGGGTACAGAGAAGGACATAGTGTACCTTTCATCCCGAAAAAAGACACTGTTCCCGAGGGATAGATAAATAATTGTCCACGCAGACGAAGTTGCGGGTGGCCGCTAGTATCAATATATTTTAAATAATAATTCATTTATATATCTTACCAGTAACCACAATATGTATATTTTTTATTATAATAATATGTGATATTAAATAATTTTTGAAGTCATGGTCTGTCTCTAATTTATTTGTGATTTACGAAGTATAATTTGATTGTTTAATTTTTGTATCAAAATATTACCTCTTTAATTAATATTAAATAATTAAATAAAGAAAGAATAAGTATGATGGTGTATGTAACTGATTAGATTTTAATACCCGTTCGCAATAAACTTAAGAATCGCCTAAGTCTTTTCCTAACTACAACTCGAGAAAGATAGTTAAGACTGTATATCTGCATTTCAAAGAAATTTGTGTTTTTCCAAAGAAGTTATCTAAAGAATGAAAGCATTACTATTGATGTAAACATTAGTTTCAGGAAGCAAAATTCTTAAATTAGTGCCGTATAGAAAGAAAAACATAATAAATTATCAGGTATTTTAAAACGAAGACAATCTATTCAAGTGTAATTTCAAATTTGCTTGTCAAATATATTTTTCACAAAAGTTTCAGCTGTAACAAATAAGAATACGACTCACATTTATTTTTTCACTTACTGTTTGTATTGTCAAGGAGTGCACTATAGAGAAAATTAAAAATATTTTTTTATTCACAGAGAAAATAATATAATAAAAAATGCTCAAACGGTACACTTTGACTTATTTTTTACTGGTGTTTAAAGATTCTAAAGTCATTTTTATTTTTTAGGAATAATGAGGTATTTGTCTAATGTATATCCATATATTTATTTAATAATTAATAGGAATTTTCAAAGTTCACCCTCATTACGGCTCGCGCAGAGTTGTTTCGATCATTTGTATTGAAAACTAGCTGACCCGACAGACGTCCTGTCTTACTTATGATTTATAAATATTAAATTCGAATTTTATACGACATTCAGTTTTTTTGCAGCCCGCATTCTGTCAATTCTAAGTCAAACGTCAAAATGTTACATTAAAAAAGTTTATAATCCAAATTAAATTTTATATGGTGGTTAAGTATTCTTTAATTTTCTTATTTTTCGCGCAATATTCTTTATTTTTTCTTCCATAAGAACCTTCTCCTGATAATAACAAACACAACACAAAAAGAATTAGCGAAATCGGTTCAGCTGATCGCGAGATTTGCGCTTAGCAAGACATTCAGCGATTCATTTTTATATTATAGATTAAAAATGGAACATGATGCGTATCTACAGCCTTAAGCGCCTGACGACAGCTAAGTTCATGACACCATTTTAATTTGGTCGAGTGAAAAGACTTGGCCGATTCCTATGTTTAGTGCAAACAGGTGTAAATCTGTGTGTATGGTATACAGCGGTGTCTTGCGGCACCCCGCCCCCGCTACCGCCGCGGCGACGCCGCGACTCCGCCGCGCCGCACACGCCCGCGCCCGCGCCGCCCGTGAGTATACACACTATATTATATTTACGAGCCTTTATAAAGTGCACAAATTAAAGGAGAATAGAAGAATAGAATAGAATAGAATTTTCATTTATTCAGGCAAATTACACCCATTTACAAAAATACATATTAAAATTACTAATTACAAATTCATTAGAAATAAATTGAAATAATGAATGAAATTGTATTAAATTTAAAATTAATCAAATTAAAAATAACAAGAATTAAATTCAGAATGTTACATTGAAAAAATTGTATAAAAGTAATTATTCGAAAAATTTAAACAAAATTAGATTAACAAATACCAAAGAATTAATAGATATTACATTAAATTTAAATTGTCAAAATTAATTAAGTAACAAATAAAAATTTAAACTATGATAATTAAATTAAGAATGTTAAATTGAAAAAAAAATTATAAAAATAAACGAAAAATTACAATATAAACAAAACTACAATATAAAATAAAAATAAAACAGTCACCCGAAAGACGGTATAATTAACAAAAGCCGGCAGTACTTCCTGTCCGGCATTGGCTTAGGGACATGCTTTTTTGAACAGTGCCAGATGTAATGACAGTAGAACCTACCAGCAATCATCGCCAAGACTGTGTTGGTCAGCACCAACACTGTCTTAACTGTACGGGTCAGGGCCCGTACAGCGCGCATGCGCGCATGCGCATAGTAGCGTGAAATCAAAGAAATAAAGATAAACTTGCCGTTCCAAGATTTAGGCTTGCAAAAACTAGAGGTTCATTTATGGGGAAAAGCATAGCCTTTATTAATAAAGTTCCACAACAAGTGATTGATCTTCCTTTGCATGAATTTAAAAACCATGTTAAAAAAACGCTCATGGGTAAAGGTTATTATAAAGTAGACGATTATCTTAAAGATCAAAATACGTGGAAATGATGTAACACATAACTTGCTACTATAAGTACTTTGTTGAAGTAATATAACAATAAGTCTATGTTGTTGCCAATAATCCTGTCACCTTGTTGTAATTATTGGGTAACGATATATTAAAGTTTGTAAATATCGTTACTTATGGCTGTTACAGCTGATAAGTTTCTTGCGCCCGTTCTTCTTGTCAGCTAAAAAAGTCTGGAACGGGTGGTAGGAAAATATAGACGATTCAAAAGTACTTAATAATTAAGTTTATTTGAATAAAGCTTATTTGACTTTGACTTTGAATCAGTCGGTGTTCGCCTGCGCAAACATGCCCGACGCACTGCAGTAACGGGGCAGCCCCAACACTGCCCTAAAAGCGTTATTATATTGGACACGGATGGCGTTGTAACTGCTCGCACTATATCGGGTCATTTTGAACTTACCATCCAAATTTTGAGGGTGTATTCAGTCCATGAAGCTGAACAACTTTCTTTAAGGAACACATGGTCAAATATGTAAAATAAAAATCGACTTTCCATACAAATCAAAGAGATCACGTGATCAATTTAGTATGGGATGACCAAAATTTTCTGGCGAAATTTGACACGTATATTAGAGAAAGTTGTTTAGTTTCATGGACTGGACACATCCTTAAAATTTGGATGGTAAGTTCAAAATTACCCTGTATATACATATATAAAGTCATCTCTTAAATGATATATTCGCAAAATGACAACTCTTCGTAATTTGTACTTTAAATGACTAATTAATAAGAAAAGTCATATATTTATCATCACTCGCCATCAACCATTAGATAGATAGATAGAAAGATTTGTTTAACACACAAAAAAAAAGAAATAAAGCAGTTAACTTCATTGTGAATTTTTTTTTGGAAAATTTTAATGAATAAAAATCTGTTTTTTTTTATAAAACTGCATATTATTGTTGATTTTCTTCATAAAGTTTGTATTTATTAGAATGCCCAATGATTTCCAATCATTATTAAGTTTGTTGCATAGCGATAGATTGTTTTGTTCATAGTAGCAAATAAGAAATTTAAAAATTCATAAAAAAGTAGATTTTTATACTTTTCCCGACGGTGAAATTAAGCAGTTTGACTCCTTTAGTTTGTGCACTTTATGAAGACTCACATTGTATGTACGAGTCTACATTTTTACCTTGTAATATATTATAAAAAATATATTGTAAACGCAATGATTGCAACGAACAAGGTAAGCAGTAGACGTCTGAACGGTACGGAGAACAACGACAGACTAATTGCGACTCGCATTGTGAACACGGTCTTAGCCTCTTATCTGCGTCCAATCATGTGTAAGCGCATCCTTTCCGTACTAGCTTCATTCGGCGAACAAGGTATAGTAACACGGTGATGAAACTTGTTGTTGTACCGTGTATTGTGATATGTGCGGTGTAGGTAGATGCCGCTGATACACGTGTGTGAACCGTCTAAAGGTCAAACCGCACTGCAGCGGAACGGCGCGGCCTCTCCTAAACGCACTATCGCGGAGCGACGCAAAATGCCAGACGTGGCAAGATTTCATTAACGTTGGACGCACGAACGTAAAGAGAACGCTCGATTACGCGTTCCTAGAACGAATTTCCAAGGAACGATTTAGCAACACGTCCTTATATTTATATTTATTTATTTATGATGAGTTATGATTATGTTGATTTATGAAATGATCACGTAAAATATCACTTTGTAAATTAATTAAAATTTGTACACTGAAGGATCAATAGAAATAGATATTTCCGAATACCCTCTGTAGACTGAAGGTCGATTATAGAGAATATTCGGCCGCGCCGCGCCGCGAGCTATACCGCACTAGCGGCGCGGCGCGACAAAATATTCTTTCGCACCCAAGTCTGCAGCGCCGCGCCGGTACGCGCCGCGCCGCGCCTCTCCGCTATAGTGCGGTTTGCATCATTGCAATCAATAGAAATAATATCTGGCCGCGTCGGTCCGCGCCGCTTCGCTGTAGTGCGGTTTGACGTTAAGGTGGTACCCTGAGCGAAAGTGGCGCCGCGGTGAATTTTATTTAATAATTCTAATTCTAATAAACAATTTTGATAATGTTTATCGTGGAGGTTTTAGAGCTCACAGTCTAGTATTTTTAGACGGTATCGTAACATTCTCTAGTAGTCACTGCTAGAAGTAGATAGAAAAACTGCTAAAAGTGGCCGTTTTTGACATATTTGCTATCTACTTTTACGAATGACTACGAAGGCATGTAGTGAGACCTTCTAAAAATACTAGACCATGGGCCCTAAAATCTCCACGATAAACATTAATAAAATATTTTTCTATTAATAACTTACTAAATAAAAACCTCTGAGGGCGCCACTTTCGGTCATACAACTGCCTTAAGCGTGAACTCCATATTACGCCAACAGAGTAGTTCGTGCGGCCCCCCGCCCCCGCTGCCGCCGCGCCCCGCGCCCGCGCCCGAGCTGCTGCGCCCCGCGCACTCCACCATACTGCAGCGGAGGCACCATTCCGGGTACGTATACACACAACATGTACATATATGACACACAGACGACATTATGACACGCACATACAGTGGCAGTCACATAATTTAAGACACCAGTTGATTTTCATACGAATAAGGTAACTTTGAAGCCTCGGTTCTCTGCCGAGGATTGACCTAGCCGTGATCAGGGATTAAATGAAGGAGATTCAGATTGCTATACACACCCAATTGATCTGATCAGCAGTCTATGAGATGTAAGGATACGTTTAAAAAACGCGAAATTAACATAAAAATGTATGGAAATCCTGAGACTGAAAACTCCGATCCTTATATCTCTTAGAATGCTGATCAGACATAGACATAGACAGGCGTGTACAGCGATCTGAATCTCCTCCATTCACTCCCTAGATGGCCATCATCAGATCACAACTAGGTCTATCCCTGGCGGAGAACCAAGGCTTCAAAGTCACCTCGTTTGTATGGGAATTGACTGGTGTCTTTAATGATATGACCACCATAATACATCATAATACAGCTTGGCCAGAAAGACTTAAAATTAAATAGAATAGAACTAAAATATTTCAGTGCAAAATATAGTCAGTGTTGTCACTTTGACGTGTTTGCATAAAAAGTGTCGCCCTCAATTTTAGTCAATTCTCTATGGTCAAGCTGTAACTAAAGACAATAAGCTATAAAATAATTGCATTTGTTAATAGTTTTTCATAATTTGTCTATGTAACTGTGTTGTCTGTGCAATAAATATACTAAAGTCAACACAAAATAAGAAGCCCGTTTTGACAGATAACGTATTCAAAGAAAAATATTGTCCACCCCAAAGAAATACAGTATAATTTTTCGAACATAATTTTTCACTAAAATGGCGGAACGGTATTTTTCTTGAGCTTTATTCCTTTAGCATAAGTAACATTTTACTTTGAACACGTTATCTGTCAAAACGGGCTTCTTATTTTGTGTTGACTTTATACAGGGTTATTTGTAAAACAGCAACAACCTCGCAGGAGTAGACTACTAACATCATAAGCAACAACGTGTATTCTCTGTGCATGCTGTGCGTTTGTGGAATTTACTCCCGGAGGGTATCAGGAACGCTCGTTCTCCGAGTTCCTTTCGCGATCAAGTCAGAAGACATTTCCTTTCTACTATCTAACTTATACACATCAACTTTGTCTAGGGATACAGGTGCTATTTTCATACAAACGAGGTAACTTTGAAGCCTTGGTTTTCTGCCAGGGATGCACCGTGCTGTAATCTGATGATGGCCATCCAGGGAGTGAATGGAGTAGATTCAGATCGCTATACACACCCAACTGATCTGATCAGCATTATAAAAGATTAATGGGTCAGAGTTCTCAATTTGAGGATTTCCATACATTTTCATGCCATTTTCGCGGTTTTTTTAAACATGTCCATTACGTTTTTAGAATGCTAGTCAGATCAGTTGGGTGTGTATAGCGATCTGAATCTCTTCCATTCACTCCCTGGATAGCCGTCATCAGATCACAGCACAGTACATCCCTGGCAGGAAACCAAGGCTTCTAAGTTACCTCGTTTGTATGAAAATAGCACCTGGTATCCCTAGACAAAGTTGATGTGTGTATTTCCTTTCCTTATTATCACTTATTAATCTAGAAAACTTCATTTCTTTCTATATATTCTTGTATATCTCTTCTCCTTCCCATATTTGCACCCACTCCCCACTGTCCTCTTCTTCTCTCACTCTATTACTCAAGGTTGCCTGGAAGAAATTGCTATTTTAGCAATAAGGCCGCCTTTTGTGTGCTTTCTCTGTTTGTTATTTTTCTTTGTAATGTGTCCTGTCTTAGTGTCCAAAATGTTTTATTATTATTATTATTCTATGACTTTTCCGAAAAAGACAATAAACAAACGTCCGAACAATTGATCGATTTTTTTATGAAACTAGCGTCCCGCCCTCGCTTTGCTTCGATTTCTTCCTTTTTTTGCCAATAGGCATGACGAATATTTTTTTATTTTATGTTACATAAATAACCTCTTAAAAAAAGAAACATTGGTAAAAGAATTATTTCGCTAGCATGAAAACTGCCCGAGATATCACAGTTTGAAATGCACACAAATTGGACTCACCCAAAAACGCTCCATACTAACGGCTACCTAGTTATGACGTCACGCCTAGGTAGTATGAAACGCGTAGGAATTTTGCTCGGCAGCTCTATTAAATATTGTGTTTATCAAAATAGTTTCTTAGACTTTGCTATACATATTCACTTCTCAAGCTTACGCGCTCACTAGACATGAAATAAAACACTTTTTAACGGATACTAGCGCGGTTTTATTGAATGTACTTTGGTATTTAGTTGGTATTTGGTTTGATTTTTGGTTTTTCCCGACGTTTCGGCACCTTTGCAGCTGCCGTGGTCACGGGGGACTGAAGCTACCCGTGAGCCTACCCTCAAGCGATGAATTTTTTTATACGTTCAGAAATTAAAATTTAACAAAATTTTTAATTATTTTGTGTTGATTTATAATTTAATTTTATGAATTATTTAATGCTAAAAAGAGAGAGAAATCTACTGAAACTACCACCATTTCATAAAATTGGGAGGCCCCTCCAAGAAAGAAATGGCGAAAGAAAACTTGGAGAGGGAGCCGACCTCCGTCTTTTGTATTAATTTATTTATTTGCAAAAGGAACTAACCGTATCATTAGATCTTACAGTGTGTGTGAGGGGCTTTAGCTTGTGAATGATGGGGTCCCAAGCTGGTGGAATTTTCCAACCATCATCTCTATTGAAATTAGGATATTTATTTATTTCGATAGCCTCGCGGAGCATTCTAGGGATAAATCTACGTTCCCTAGCAAGGATTTGGGGTTTGTCAAATCTAATATAATGGTTGGGCCCCTCAAAGGCGTGTTCACTCACTGCAGACTTGTTATCGCGCCTATGTTTCATGTCAGCTACATGCTCTTTGACGCGGGTCCCTATGCTTCTCTTTGTTTGCCCGATGTAGGAGAGTCCACAGTCACAATCTAGTTTGTAGACGCCTGCAGCTTGAAGGGGGATATTACACTTGACAGGTCGTAAGAATTGGTTGATCTTCTTCGGCGGCTTGAAGTAAGTTTTGATTGACGCTCGCTTCAGAATGTTTCCAATCTTGTCAGTGACACCCTTCAAGTATGGTAGGATGGCAGGTTGACGCTCTACTGTGGCTGGTTTGTAGAGTTTGTAGAGTAGAGCGTCAACCTGCCATCCTACCATACTTGAAGGGTGTCACTGACAAGATTGGAAACATTCTGAAGCGAGCGTCAATCAAAACTTACTTCAAGCCGCCGAAGAAGATCAACCAATTCTTACGACCTGTCAAGTGTAATATCCCCCTTCAAGCTGCAGGCGTCTACAAACTAGATTGTGACTGTGGACTCTCCTACATCGGGCAAACAAAGAGAAGCATAGGGACCCGCGTCAAAGAGCATGTAGCTGACATGAAACATAGGCGCGATAACAAGTCTGCAGTGAGTGAACACGCCTTTGAGGGGCCCAACCATTATATTAGATTTGACAAACCCCAAATCCTTGCTAGGGAACGTAGATTTATCCCTAGAATGCTCCGCGAGGCTATCGAAATAAATAAATATCCTAATTTCAATAGAGATGATGGTTGGAAAATTCCACCAGCTTGGGACCCCATCATTCACAAGCTAAAGCCCCTCACACACACTGTAAGATCTAATGATACGGTTAGTTCCTTTTGCAAATAAATAAATTAATACAAAAGACGGAGGTCGGCTCCCTCTCCAAGTTTTCTTTCGCCATTTCTTTCTTGGAGGGGCCTCCCAATTTTATGAAATGGTGGTAGTTTCAGTAGATTTCTCTCTCTTTTTAGCATTAAATAATTCATAAAATTAAATTATAAATCAACACAAAATAATTAAAAATTTTGTTAAATTTTAATTTCTGAACGTATAAAAAAATTCATCGCTTGAGGGTAGGCTCACGGGTAGCTTCAGTCCCCCGTGACCACGGCAGCTGCAAAGGTGCCGAAACGTCGGGAAAAACCAAAAATCAAACCAAATACCAACTAAATACCAAAGTACATTCAATAAAACCGCGCTAGTATCCGTTAAAAAGTGTTTTATTTCATGTTCTTTGCTATACATTTTACGGACTAATTAATAGTAGATTGTACAACAAGTGCATAAAATGGGTTTTATGTACGAGTTATACACTCTGCTTTTCACTTCGATTGTGAGGAAATTAAACAACAATAATGTAGAAATCTAAAAAAAAAATTTCTTAAATTTTAGTGACAAATTCTATATTTTTGGAATGTGCTCATCAAGACCTTTCATTTGATACCCATATCCAAAAATTGAAAAAAAAATTTTTTTTCTTAACTTTCTGTGACAAAATATATTTTTTTGGAATGTCCTTATCAAGGCCTTTCATTTGATACCCATATTCAAAAATTGAAAAAAAAAATTATTTTTCTTAATTTTTTGTGACAAAATATCTATTTTTGGAATGTGCTCATCAAGGCCTTTCATTTGATACCCATATTCAAAAATGGAAAAAAAAACTCTTTTTTTTTATAAAAAAAAAATATAATTTTGGAATGTGCTCATCAAGGCCTTTCATTTGATACCCATATTCAAATTTAAAAAAAAAACTAATTTTTTTTATAAAAAAAATATAATTTTGGAATGTGCTCATCAAGGCCTTTCATTTGATACCCATATCCAAAAATTAAAAAAAAAATTGTTTTATCAAGGTCTTTCAATAAAATTGATACCCATTTTCAAAAATAAAAAAGTATTAAGTATAACACAACAAAAAATGAAGAAACAATGAAATATGAAGTTAATTTAACGAAGTTAAATTGCGTGTGTGGCTGTTTACCTGGCGACCTTTGTCTTAAAGTCTGAGACTTAGACGAAGATTTTACTTTATGCACTAGAGCATAAAAAGCGATTTTATGCAGCCTATACCCACCATAAAGACGAACTTTACGAGCATGAGAAGTGAAAAGGTATTATTTTAATAAATTTTATACTTTTTAAATGGACTTATCCACCCAACTTTGAAGGGTCATAAAACAAATAATACGCAATATATAAAACCAAGAGGTACACAAGCTACTCTAAAAGTTTAATAGGTTTACGATTTTAATTAGTATTTCGTTATTTTATTCATTAGTCGTCATCCCTATTGCAACCTTCCAACAACACCCAAAATTAAAACAAACTCCTTCCAGTCGTCAGTCACCTCCATTCGCTCCAAAAGTCTGTTTAAATATAGAAGTACCTAAGCGTGAGTTATCGCTCAGCTTATATTTCAACAACTTTACACAAAACCTAAACATTCCTCATGAATCACTATCTATTGGTGAAAACCGCATGAAAATCCGCTTTTGAGTTTATCATGAACAGACAGACAGACACGGCGGAGTACTTTGTTTTATAATATGTAATGAATACCTTTTTTTTGCTTTTTCGTAAAGTCGTATAACAAATGTTGTTTTTTATGTATGATGTTAGTATTCTACTCCTGCGAGGTGGTTGATGTTTAACAAATAACCCTGTATAATTATAAATCTATAAAACATATTTTTTCCTACAGCATGGCGCCCCAACTACCCCCAAAACCAGCGGCGGCGGCCGTCGCCCGAGGCACGTAGCCCTCGCACACACATACACACAAACACACACTCACCAAGCCTGGAAACTCTACGCTGTAACATACATCTATATATATAAAAGGGAAAATCACTCACTGACTCATCACGAAATCTCAGAAACTACAAGTGCTAGGAGTCTCAAATTTTGCATAAGGTTTCCTTTTAGGGTGTAGGTGCTCACTAAGACGGGATTTTGCGAAATTCAATCCCTAAGGGGGTGAAACAGGGTGGCAAAGTTTGTATGGGAGAATGCGATTCCTTGGCCCGATTGACTTGCAATTTGGCATAGACATTTTATCACAAAATTAATTGAACACGTGTTTCGCATTTTTTTGAAATGTATCCCCTAACAGGGTTGAAAAAGGGTAGAAAGCTATTTTTAGGGTGATTGATTTCGATATCGGAATCAAAACTTCTTAGTGCATTTGAATGATTAAGAAAAATAAATGTCAGTTGTCAGGTTGTCACCTCCCCTGAGACTGTAATTATGTCACGCACGAGCTGACATTTCATGTTGTATAAGATTTTATCTGATTTTCACTATTTTACGAAATATTAGTCTACTTATAAAATGTGGAAAAATCTGGCAAATATCAGATATCTAACGTGACAAGGAATATGGTGTAAAGTGTTGAAATTGAGAGCCGGATAATAATTCACAACATTAGTTGCACCCGACATAATTTGCAATGTCACGTTATTTTAGCCGGGAACCTTTTCAGACATAAGCAGAAATTCAACAAATATTTATTATAAGAAGATTATAAGCGTACCAAAGTTTCATTATAATCGGATGTGAATGGTTTAGGAGTGCATAGGAAACAAAATAATAAACATACATAGATTTTTATTTAAAAAGAAGATACCTACCAAACTATTAAGTATGAGTATTAAATGTTACATAATATTATTATACTTATTTTGTTATATTACTGCTAAGAAATTTTATTAAGCACCTACCTACCTACCTAATACAAAATCGTGAACAGTACGGCGTCTCGGTTCTGAAACCAAACTCGAACCCCACTTCGAATCTCACTTCACTGCACGGGACGGGAACTTTAAATCATAAATAAGATAATGATAAGATTTTTTTTTCATCACAAAATATTTTAGATAGCTACCTAAAATTTTTGTAATCGGTAAAATTGCTCATAAGTTAGCTAATTTCTAATAACTAATTCACGCGAAGTGAAGTGAAGTGTAGTGAGATGCGCGTTTGGTTACAGAATCAACAGATTGCGCAGGTAAAACCGCGGGGTGCAGCTATTACCTATATATCACAAAATTGTAAGAATGTGAAAGTTTTGATGTTTGGATGTTGTTCATTTTGTTACTCAATCACGTCTGAACGGGTGAACGGATTTAGACGAAATTTGGCACAGGGATAGATTTTAGTCTGGAATACTTAACACAGGCTTCTTTTCATGCCGATCATTGGTTTCCAAGGGAAGACTTACAACGATTACCGACTCCCACGCGGGCAGAGCCACGGGCAAAAGCTAAACATAGTATAAAACAAAGTCGCTTCCCGCCGTCTGTACGCTTCTCTTAAACTATACCTACATAAAAATCGCAATAAAATCGGTCTTTAAGTTTGGGAGCTAGGTTGCCTCAGAGTCCTCAGACAGACACACACACACTTCAATTATATTTTAACACCCCTTGCGTACGTCGTATATATGTAGATATCCTGTAGTATAATCAAATAACTTCACACTGACACCACATTAGCACAGTTTTACATTAGTAACTACATTGCACTGCACCCGTGCGAAGCCGGGGCGGGCCGCTAGTATAATATATGTACATTATATGTAAGGAAAATACGCAAGAACTTTGACGAAAACAACTCAAAAAAGCTACCAGGAAATATAGTCTCTAACATTTGCTCAGAATACCTACTAAATATAATACAGGCACTGTCAACTAGCCTGTTTACTATAGTTCTAATAGAAAGGAAAAATCTACTTGAATTCCAAGAAAATACAACAAGGAAAAAATATCTTAAAAATGAAGCTAAAATACCAAATTGATAAACAAACCTACGGTCATAACCCCTCGTTTTCACCAAGAAACATGTTAAATACTAGTCTCATACAAAACTTGTATAATACTTGTTGTAAACAAGTATTTGTTTTATACATGTATTGCAACAGTCTCAAACATTCTTCTCGTTCACACTGTGACGAACGTGTGTGTTTGAACGAAATGAAAGTAGGCAATTACAAGTACATAACAAGTTTTGTATACAACATGTTTTATACATGTATATGAATGAGAACAAAAATCAAAACAATTGCATAAAACATGTATTATACTTGTATTATACCTTGGTGAAAACGAGGGGAAGGGTAGAATTGTTATTCTACGCTAGAAAGCCGCGTTTATGTAAAGAATAACGAAGGCATGGGCTTAAACTCCGCACTTTTCTATATCTCCATCTCTTTCTACCGCTCTGGAATATCGTTTGCTAAAGAGAGAATAAGATAGGTTTTCTCACTCAAGTGAAGGATGTTTCTGTGGGACGAAAAGGGATATATACTAAGAGCTAGCCCCGGAAATAGGTGAACAATTAACAGAGTGACGAAATCCCTCTAGTTTACCATATAGACTAGGAGGCCATAAAAATTTGTTAACGATCGCGTAAGTGGCTGACTCTGGGTTTACAGGATGGAGAGGCACTCTCTGATGCTAAATATGTCAGTCTGTTTGCGTGAAGTGGTTGCGTTCTTTATATATGCAAGCTGAAAAAAAGGCTATAATTTTTTTGAAAATAAATTATAGCCCATGTTACTCGCTGATAATGTAGCTTTCTATAGGTGAAAAAAATTTCCAAATCGGAGCAGTACTTTTTGAGTTTATACATTACAAACAAACAAAAAGTTAATCGCTTATACCTACGAAACGCAACCGAATTTTGGTCAGTCCTTACACAGTTCACGTGAGTACAACTAGTACTTACTTGCTGTACTATTGTCAGCCATTTACCTTATCGTTTTTTTTTTGTCTGGTAACGATAACACATCTTTCACCCTGCATATAAAAAGAACGCAACCACTTCACGCAAACAGACTGACATATTTAGCATCAGAAAGTGCCTCTCCATCCTGTGAATCAAGAGTCAGCCACTTACGCGATCGTTACCAAATTTGTTATGACCTCCTAATATACTATCATTATTAACAGATCCGGGCACCTGGCAGATTTTCAGTGGTGGGGGTGGGAGTGGTTGAGCAACAAAGAGGCTGAAAAACCGATTGAAGGTATACAATTTACAGAGCTCTGGATTTGGTGTGGTACAATAGCAAGCCAATCATGTATCTAAATCGAATATAACATTGCCAGGAATTTTGACTGGTGGAAAAGAAGTGCCAGGCGGCATCAAAGGTGCGCGAAAAAGTGGTAAAGTTTGATGCCGCCTGGCATTACTTTTTTTTTAATATACCACACCAAATCCAGAGCTTTGTAATTGTATACCTTCAATCGGTTTTTCAGCCCCTTTGTTGCTCAACCACTCCCACCCCCACCACTGAAAATCTGCCAGGTGCCCGAGTCTGTTAATAATGATAGTATCGCATGCCGTGGCTGTCTTTAATTAAAAACTGTACTTAAATTTAAGATCCATATTTTAAGCCTTTTATGGCCGAATACTCAAACGCTACTTAACTTTGAGCGGCTCTCAAACAGCATGCTGTCTTTGTCATATCTTTGACATTTAATGCGACAGGACGACGTTTGAGAGCCCCTCAAAGTTAATTAGCGTTTGAGTATTCGGCCATTATTGTATTAGTTAGTACATGTTTTCGTTGACTGCCCAATAAATAGAATAAAATAAAAAAATGGCTAACTAACTAGAAGGATTTTGTCGCTCTGTAAATTGTCCACCTATTACCGGGGCTAGCTCTTAGCCCAATAGAGATATGGAGAGGAAAAGCTATTTTTTGTATTATGAATTTGCACAGTTCGATAGCGACTGCAGTAAATGATTCTGTACATAATTTGGCACGGCGCCTCTAGCGGCAACTACGGTAAACTAAAAGCTGTCATACAAATGTTCACAGGCGCTATCGAGTATAGTAACTCATAATATGCCTCTACTGTCTCTAGAAACTCAGTGTTTTAATGCGATTGTGATCACCAGATGGAGTAATAATGTTTATAAAAGTGATTTTTAGTGCTTTATAAAATATGAACGTTAAGCTTCGCAATATAACTAAGGACCAGATATTGTATGTGTATTTTGAAACGGTTAAGATACCTTCAATATATATTGCATTTATGTTTAAAATCACTTATCTGTGTAAATCTTTTTATATACTAGATCGCTTCAAAATCTAAAATACATACACTTAAAAAAAACATTATTAAAATAATTACAGAGCTATTGACAAAATACTGCAAGAGGAATCTTAAGGCCCATCATTCAATATGTTTTTTTTTTATTTGACTTACAAAACTGGTTACAATAAAAGGTATATCTAGGAGAACTTACAAAATTGAAGAAAGCTATATTATAACTTATAACCTACTAGATGTAAGTACAACATGATATAGTGTTTAGGGTGTCAGCACCTACTCGCAAGGCCAGGAAGTGGAACATCTGGCGTCAGCACGCTTTCAGGCGCTTTGAGCGACTGCTGACTGCTTATGTTCTATAAAACTGTGGTCTATTTCTTTCATAAATTATGCATAATAATTAAGCAGTATACGAATTTTTGAAGGGCTCGGTGGCGCAGTGGTCTAGCGCCTGGCCCAGCGATTGCGCAGGTTAAGCAACGTTCGCAAGGGTCGATCATGGGATGGGTGACCAAAAATTTATTATCTCGAGCTCCTCCGTGCTTCGGAAGGCACGTTAAGCCGTTGGTCCCGGCTGCATTTGCAGTCGTTAACACCCACCAATCCGCATTGGGCCCGCGTGGTGGGTTATGGCCCGTCCTCCTTATCCACCTATAAGGAAGGCCTGTGCCCCAGCAGTGGGGACATTAAAATGGCTGATGGACATGATGGACGTACGAATTTTCAGTTTTGAGAAAACTCTTGTACCGACCTCGAAATTGTGACAACTTACGTGGCGTGTTGGCTCGGCCTTGAGATACCTCTTGCAGTGTTTTGTCACTAGCTCTGTAATTAATATACACTCGCGAGCAAAAGTATGGAATCATAGGCCTATTTTCATACAAACGAGGTAACTTTGAAGCCTTGGTTCTCCGCTAAGGATTGACCTAGCTGTGATCTGATGATGGCTATCTAGGGAGTGAATGGAGGAGATTCAGATCGCAGTACACTTCCAACTGATATGATCAGCGTGCTGTGAGATATTAGGATATATTTATAAAAAACCGCGAAATAAGCATAAAAATGTATGAAAATCCTGAAACTGAGAACTCTGATCCTTATATGTCTTAGAATGCTGATCAGATCAGTTGGGTGTGTATAGTGATCTGAATCTCCTCCATTCACTCCCTAGATAGCCATCATCAGATTACAGCTAGGTTAATCCCTGGCGGAGAACCAAGGCTTCAAAGTTACCTCGTTTGTATGAAAATAGGCCTGTGATTCCATACTTTTGCTCGCGAGTGTATAAGGTGGAACCAAATGATGTGATGATTCTGAAACTGGTGATAGTTTTGCTAAAACTGAACAAAATTCTCCAATGAAACAGTATGTTCCTTGGAGAATGTTGTTCAATTTTAAACATTATGTTCCTTGGACAATGTTCAGTTTTAGCAACAGTATACTGTTCAAGTATCGTCGCATCATTTGGTACCACCTTATATTAAATGATTATAATAAGGTCAAGTTCACACAACCCACTTTTTGTAGTGTTTACTACAAAAACTCGGTTAAAAAATATGAAAAATGAAATATAAGCAATAGTTTTTGGTCAGTTACTGCAATCGGATACAATAAAACAGACGCAACGTTACGCCAGAGTTAAATATAATTTTTGATAAGCGCTCTAACTTATATTTTGGAACATTCCATTGTGGTGTGATTTCTCGATTTAATATTACAGAGGAGCGAATAGTTTATAACTAATTCTTATTTTTATAAGTACACCGTTAATTTTGAAATATAAAAATGAAATTGGGATGTCAGACCACGTTTCTGAATATGAACATGCAGTTACAAGTTAATAGTTTGAAAATATCGAAAAAAAACTTGGTTAATCGGCAAACTCACAAAATAGCAAGATGAGTGCGTAGATTAATTCTTTTTATTTTATTATTTACGTAGGTAAACAAGATAATTGTATGAATGAACTCTAAATCCAAAAATCAGTAAAATTTTGGGACATAAACCTATCTTATATCTTATCATATCTTGAACAAATAATAAATATTGAAACTTTTAACTGTACATACTCGATTAGAATAGGGAAGAGATACACTCATTTCATTTTTAGATATACTTAAAAATTTACGTGTATTTTTGAAATTACGTTTGTGTAATTTTGAAATAACTTCTGTGTAATATTAGTAACGGCCTAATTATTAAATACGATATGTATTTTTCTTTGTTCTTTCTTGTTTTTATATCATAACTAGCATCCACCCGCGACTTTGTTCACGTGGATAAACTAAGGGTTGAGTTTAAAAAAAACCCTTCTTAATTCTCACCTAAATTATAAAAGGAAGCCATTGATTTTGATATCAATGGCTGTGACATGTTTATTTCTTAATTATTATTTGAATATTTAAAAAGTTATAAACTATTCGCATCTCTATATCCAAAGCTCCGGTAGATTTATTAAAGTTTAGCTCTGTGTCTCTAATGCTAAATTCTGTCTTGTCTATGATTCTTCTGTTAAACGAAAGACAATAATCTTAATCAAGAATCCATTTTCTTACTTTTTACTTTTATCTTCCATTTATTTCTATATAAAAATGCGATATCCTGTTTTGACGAATAGGGGCCGTTCAAATATTACGTAAGCGGATTTATTACAATTATTTACCCCCCATCTCCCTTGTCAGCAAAAGTAAGCAAAGCTCTTACCCCCTCCCCCCATGCTTACGTAAACATTTTTCAATTATGAATGTATTTTTTTTAATATTATAATTATAATGTTATAATTATAATTTTCAAAATAAGAAAACGTATGCATTATTAGCTGGAATCCCTGAAAAGGCGTTTCGTTTTCAAGCATAGACAATGTGAGGGTTGCCATTCGTGTAAAAAATTAAATAACTACCGATGACGTAATCATCATCTAGACTCCCCTACCCCCCATGTCATCCAAAATAAGCAAAACAAAGACCCCCGACCCCCCCATACTTGCTGTATGTTTACGTAATACTTGAACGGCCCCATACGGAAAGTGAAAGATTTAATTAATCAACAACTACAAAAACGTCATTGAAACAGACTTATTACATAAACCATTATATTATTACACGCGAATTAATTTTATCACCTAATTAATTTTCTTTTTAATTGTATTTTGTGAGAGAACTTACGCTGTTTTAAATCTATCGGAAAATGCGTTTGGCGTATTATCATCGACGTTATAACATATTTAATAATTAATTAATTAATGAAAATATTTGAGCATGACACAGTTCTTAGAAGCTGAATGTGGTTTTGGAAAAATCTAATTAAAAATATTATATTCTTCAACTTACCCCATGGCAAAGATCCCGGGATTCAATTCCTGGTATATGCATATGTTTGAATTCTTGTTTATGTATTTTTGACAAATGTATCGTTGTATGGTTGTACAGCACGTCCCGTCCCGTTTCCGTCACGCATACGGCGACCTTTAAGGTGCGGTCATATTTGTCTGACGTACGTGTTAACACGCCGCATTTATATGGATGTGTTACAATATAAGTGTACTTCTCAGAAGTTCTAGTGCCTACATTTACTATGAAACCGATGTCATCTGAAGGCGTGTTAACACGTGGCATCAGACATGTGAACGCACCCTAAGTGTGTTTGTCCACAAATCCATAACATTATATTTATTTATATGGATGACTATGGTAATTCGCCAAACGCACCGACGATATCCTGTGCAGTGCCAATTAATAGTGTATTATAATTATCATACAATACAAGTGTGTATTCATTCATATGTATATTTGTGTGCGAGCGACAGCTAACAAGTATAAGAAATATGCATTTATGTAAATATATAAATGAGTTAGTCAAAGGGCTAGGGTACAAAAAATATTTTTTGTTATTAAACACCGTATTTTTTGATGAAATACTCGTTACAATTGCTCTACTTATTAGTGAAATGTAAGTGCGATATTTATAATTAATTATATAAAAGTGTAAATACGAAAAGTGTTATTGTACGGCGTTCCCGTGAAACACCGTAACAGATTTACTGATAAAATGATAAAACTGCTTTAAACTTGATAAAAAAGATATATTTGGAAAATAAACTGCTTATGCTAATGAGTACGCGTAGTGCGATTGATGACTAAATGCGAACTGATTTTATTATAATGTAAATTCTGTGATTTGTAACAATTTGGGTCAACGGTGAAAATGCTGATGATGCGAATGTACGCGCTTGCTCGTACATCTTCCCGGGGGCGAAAGATGGGGGTTAGTAGGTGATAATGTGTAGCAAATATGATAACAAGGTGATATAAAATTTGTCTAAAGTTAATTAACTTATATGATTATGTGTTAATTTTCCTGATGAATTAACAAGATGAAAGGGCATTAATGTTTAAAAATTAAAATTATTATTCGTCCATAGGTGTGAATACCGATCGATGCACAATAGGGGACGACCCTATGTCTTTCACTACCACTCTCGAATTAGAACCTTGTACGGTTGCGGGCGTACATTTATTTTTAAAAGACACTCGCGCACGATTTTTTGTGAATTCACTGATTTCACTATAGTGATCACTACACTGTGCACTGGTCGCTCTGACCGGACCAGCTGCGGGTGTCGCCACTGCCAGCGCAGGCGGCGCGGGCGCAGGCACCACCGCCGCCGCCGGCGCTGCTCTCGATGCTCTCCTTCTCTTGATACGTCTCCAAATCAAAACGGCCACGATCACGGCGATTATTATGAACATTGCATAAATCGCCACATAGTGGTGGACATCGTGATACGAAACTTTCTCTATAAGCGGTTCTTCTTGTTTCATGATATCTATGTCGTTTTGAATATTTTGGAGCTGAGAGAGGTCAAAGGTTTCTCTCGTGTTTGTTTCGGTAGATGGTTTTGGTAACGTTAGATTAACAACAATATGGTTCAACTGAGAAATTTTCGGTATTTCGATTTGTGGCTTGATTTCCAGTTTGTTTTGATATTGTCTCTCCGAATAAATAAAGAAATCAGCTGATTTTATAATGCATGCTTGATTTATTGTAAAAAACCCAGCGTCAGTCAATTGAAGCGGCGTAACTTGATCTTCGCATACTAGTTTCAGGTGACATCGCTCGCAACAAAAATAAAAGTAATTGTTCGGTGTATTTAATTCATTCCATCTATTAGAGCAAGTATTTTTAATTGTTTCACATTCGTTAGTGTTTGGCTTGATTTGACAAAAATTATGATCGTTCTTGATGACGTAAATGGGTGTCTTTAGATGACATAAAGTCGTAAAAGGGTTCTTGTTAATGCACGACTTTAAATCTTCGCTTACCATTTTCATAAAAGAATCTTGCTTGAGATTGACGGCCACATAGGTAGATATAGGTTGAATTATAACTTCCGTGTTGTTTTCTGCTGAACGGGGCACGGGAATCAGACGTAAAATTTCATATGTCTCCTTGACGATGAGAGGAATCTTGATTTCAAAAATAATAAAGTTTGCAGTAACTCTTGTTTGTACTCGCAACAAATTATAAATTTCTGCTAAATTGTCGCTTTTCTTGATAGGTAGCGATAATTCATTTGGTAGCTGTTCTGTTATCACGCTCAATTCCTGTCTCAATTGAACGGGTGTAAGTAAATGAAAATTAAATTTTCCGTTATAGATATTAGTTACGGCATCAAGTAACGTAGTAAGTATGTGTTTTAAACTGAAGATGATATTGTTTGCTAACATAGAGGTGGTAATAAAGTCATTCACTAGGGAAATGTTTTGCATTTGCGATTCAAATAATTCCACACCCTTTTCTACTGTATTTATTTTTTGATTAATTAATTTATGCTGTTTATCAATCATGCTTTCCGTGCGCTTTAAAAGATTAAACTCTGCCTCGACAACGGAAGTCTGATTTTTCCAGAGGGAGGCCAGATGATTTTCATTCTCTCTAATCAGATTAATATCTTGCTCATATTTTTCAGCGAATTTTTGATCTAAAACGCCGAAAAGGCTGTTAGCTATAGACCCAACTCCGTCAATTAGCCCACGTCTAGTGCGTTTAGGTAAGTTTGAATGATGATTCACCAGTAAGTCATTATAGTATTGGAGTTCGGTGACTTCGTGCTGTAGTTGTAACATGATATTCTCACAGTGAGATAGCTTTTTAATTTTATCGCATATGTTCTCCAGGTATTTTAAATACATATCGACTGACGCGCGGCCTTCTTGATAAGGCTCTATGTCATAATAGACGATTAGGCGCCACTCGTCACGTATCAAATTCATGTTTGTAATGTGATCAAAATAAATGCTATTATTGTTTGGTAAAGCGGTAGTCTGGTATGCACAATGTATTTGTGGGATTGATAATAAAAATAATAACAGGGTTGCCGCCAATGTTGATAGAGCGCATGTTTTCTTTTTAGTTGTGTTAGGGGTTGATTTTTGCTGTGACTCTTGTTTGATTTCTTCAGGGATCCCTTTGCCTTCGTGAACAGGTAAAACTGATAGTTTTATGACAGGTCGCTTGATGAAACCATTCTTCGTTTTTAGAGATACGACCCTTACAAATCCGTCACTACCCGGGTGCAGCTCTAACACACGGCCCAAGCACCATTTGCCCGGGGGTAAGTTGTCGTCCTTGATGACTACAACGTCGTCTATCTTTATATTTTCTCGAGGCTGTCTCCATTTGCTCCTTGATGAAAGCTGAGTCAGATATTCGTCCTGCCAGCGTCGCCATATGTCACTAACGATCTTTTGGGTGAGGCACCATCTTGTTCTAAGATCTTTTTCAGTGTCGTATAAAGTGAGTATGGGACCACTAGCTAGAAAATGAGAAGGAGTCAAAAAGTTAAGGTCGTCTGGGTCTTCTGTTAATGGACAGAGGGGGCGGGAGTTCATGCATCCTTCTAGTTGACTTAGAAGCGTGGTAAATTCTTCAAATGTGAGGTGTTGTTCCCCAATAACTCTTTTTAAATGGTGTTTAAGGCTTTTAACAGCGGCCTCCCATAAGCCACCTGCTGAAGGCCAGGACGGTGCGTTAAAATGCCACTCAATGCCCATACTTGTGATTTCTGTCCAAAAGGCTGGATCATTGATGTGCTGAAGATGTTCTAGTTCTTGTTTTAATATATTGTGGGCTCCGATGAAGTTAGTGCCTTGATCACTATACATGTGGCCGGGAACTCCTCTCCGGGCCGCCATTCTTCGCAACGCCGCGAGAAAAGCAGACGTGGTCATGTCGGAAACGAGCTCCAGGTGCACGGCTTTAGTGGCCATGCACACGAATACCGCCACGTAACCCTTCGTGGTCTTGATTCCACGGCCCTTGTTGGCCTTTACGGACAAATACCCTGTGTAATCCACTCCACAATTATAGAAGACACGAGATGGATTTGATCTCGCAGCTGGTAAGTCACCCATAAGTTGCTGTTCAGTACCAGGACTGTGCCTTTTGCATACAACGCACAAACGCAGCCGTTTTTTGACAGCGTTGTTACCTCCGATTAGCCAATATTTTCTTCGTATAAAGGCACAAGTCAAGCGTGCACCTCCGTGGCGTGTGACGTCATGTGCTTGATCAATGATCAGGTCGGCCAACCTAGTATTGTTGGGTACGATGATTGGGTGCTTCATTTCGGGATCAAGGTTTGCATGTTGGAGCCTGCCCCCGACGCGTAGGATTCCATTCTCATCTAATATGGGAGTAAGATTATGTATTTTGCTTTTGTTGCTTATATTTTTCCCTTCTTGTATTCGGTTAATCTCCTCATAGAAATATTTTTCTTGAATATATTTAATGATTTTTATTTTAGCGTAATTTAATTCTTGTAAAGTCAAATACGTTTTATTAGGTGTCTTGTTACCTAATCTTATTATTCTTGCTAAAGCCCTGATCGCAGTAATTAATGAACTTGTGTTATTTAATAATCTCTCAATAATTTCGATATTACTTGATAATTGTGTAGTATTAACTTGCTTTATCACTTTAACCTCTTGATTAGTCATGTAATTAATATTGTTTGTTTCTGTTTCAGGTTTATACTCAGGAAGCCACTGAGGGCCCTTCCACCAGAGCTCGTGTTCTTTTAACTGTGGGGCCGTGAGCCCTCGGCTGGCGCAGTCGGCAGGGTTTTCCTTCGATTTAATGTAACGCCAGCAGGTTTTCGGCAGTGACGCAGTTACTTGTTTCACTCTGTTAGCCACGAAGGGCTTCCATCTTTCTGTTTCTCCATGAAGCCAGCCAAGCACAACCATAGAGTCGGTCCAACCATACTCAGTGACGTCATGATCTGATAAACATCCCTTGATCTTGGTCATTAACTTGGTTAGCAAAACTGTGGCACACAGCTCTAAGCGTGGTAATGAAACATTTTTGCTGAGAGGCACCAATTTAGTTTTTCCAGCTACTAAAATCACTGAATTACAGTCTGATCTATTTATTTTACAATATATGACACAGCCGTATGCTTTCGTGCTTGCGTCACAAAAACCATGTAACTCCACTTGATCTTTTTCTTTAATATTTAACCATCTGGGTATTTTAAACTGATTGATCATAGAAATGTCCGATTTAATTTTATTCCATTCCTCGCAGATATTTTGTGGTACCAGGTCATCCCACTGTAATTTGGCTTTCCATATTTCTTGAAACAGTATTTTTAGCTTAGTGGTGAGCGGGGAAAGCCAACCGAGGGGATCGAACAATCTTGAGATGTCTGATAAAAGAGCTCGTTTTGTTAATTTCGAACTTTTCGTTAAGTTTGACTGGAAGGTGAAGTGGTCTTGTTGTGGATCCCATCTGAGACCCAAAGCCTTAGTGGATTCCGCTTGCTTGAAATCAAAATTATATTGTTGATGTGCGCTTTCATTTACGTTTTTCAGAATTTCAGGAGAGTTCGATTTCCATTTACGTAAATTAAATCCACCCGATTTTAATAGCTTGATAATATCGTCTTGTAATTGTTTTGCAGACTGTACGGAATGTGTGCCGTAAATTAAGTCATCCATGTAAAATGACTCCTCGAGCACACGGGGCGCCGCGCTGTCTGGATAGTTAATTTTTTCATCTGAAGCTAATCGCCTAAGCGTCATCATAGCTAAGAACGGCGCACTTTTGGTCCCGTACGTTATTGTTGATAAATGGAATTCTCTTAATTTTTTATCCTGAGCATCACGCCATAAAATCATCTGTAAATTCTGATCTTCCTTATTAATCCATATTTGCCTAAACATTTTCTCTATGTCGGCGGTAAATGCAAATTCATACTGACGCCACTTGATAATTAAACATTGCAAGTCTTGTTGTAAGTTCGGGCCGCGACACATGACGTCATTTAAGCTGTATCCAGACTGTGTTTTGTTCGACGCGTTAAACACAACACGTAATTTAGTTGTAGTCGAGTCCTCTCTTGTTACGCAATGGTGAGGTAAATAACATCTGAGTGTCATGTTGCAATCTACAGCTGACGACGGAGTCATGTGTTTCAGTAATAAATATTCATTAATAAATTGTTTGTAATCTAAAGCGACTGATGGATTATTTTTTAATTTCTGTTCTAAACTATAAAACTGAGCGACTGCTTTTGACTTGGAATGGCCTAATTTACTTTCATAACTAGACTTAAGCGGCAGTCTAACTTCATATCTCCCGTCTGGCCGTCTGATAGTAGTTGACTGGTAAAACTGTAAACACTGTTCGTCTTCTGATGATACTTCTGATTGTTCTGATATGTCTTCTATTTCCCAAAACTTTTGCACATCTTCCATGTTATGAAGAACTACGTTACATTGCAAAGTTCGAGCATGTCCACTCAATATCCACCCAAGCTGAGTTTGTTGGGCAGTGGGTAACGCTGAGCTCGCTCTATATAAACCATCTAGTAATATTATTGAATATATGTCGGCTCCGAGTAGTAAGTCGACTGGACGGCTCTTATAAAATTTAGGATCAGCTAACTGGATATGATTTAAATAAGACCAATCAGGTTTATTGAATGACTGATTAGGGAGATTCTTGATAAGCTGCCTCATGATAACGGCGTCAGTTTGAAAAGTAAAGTCATTTACTGTTGACATACATTTTATATTAATCATCCCTTTCCCGTTGGTTTCTTTATCGCCGATTCCCGAAATTATTCCGTTGCATTTTTTCCTAGATAGTCGTAAGAACTGAGCCGCATTTTCAGTTATTAAGGATGTTTGTGATCCTTGATCCAGAAGGGCGCGCATCACATGATAAGAGCCGTCTACTGCTTGAATCTTGATCATAGCGGTAGGCAGCAGCACCTCAACGGGGTCGTTTTGAATCGACACATTTGTGCTGCTACGGACTTGTTTTCCGTCGTCTGCATTTCCACCCCCTCCGTTCACTGGCCCCGCCGCGCTTGTTGATGGGCGGGCGGCCTGTGCAAATGCGCCGTGCAATAGGCTATTGTGATCTTGATTACATTCGCGACAGACCTTTCCTGATAGACATTCTTTTCCTTGATGGTTAAAAAGACAATTAGGACACAGACTTAATTTAGTTACAGTCTTAAGCCTGTTGTAAGGTGACATTTCTAAAAACTTTGCACAAAAATAAATTCCATGTTCATTTTTATTGCACAACGAACAATGATATTTTGCTGATACGACTTTCTTGTTGTTAGTCGACGGTTTCGTAATAATTTTGTTGTTTGACGTATATGCATTTCTGTAATAATTATTTTTCTGATTATTGTTAACTTTTGCTGATATTTGATTTTTCAAAGGTGATTGATCTGGTTTTCGACGGGATGCTTCTAGCGTGGTAAATTTCAGCTCTAAAAACTCTAATAACTCCTTCAAAATCGGCAATTCTCTTGGATTTTTTACTGCCTCCATGTAATCAGTAAAAGTTTCTGTATCTAATTTTTGCGTCAGGAGATACACGAGTATAGGATCCCATGAGTCAATATCAACCCCCAAATTCTTAATTGCATTAAGGCATTCCTTTGTTGTGTCATGCATTCGTTTTAAAAGGACAACCGACTGATTTTGCATAGATGGAACATTTAGTAAAGTATGCATATGAGATGTAAATATCAACCTTACATTATTATAACGTTGATTCAATATTTCCCAGCTGACGTCATAATTATCAGCGCTGATGTGAAGATGCTGTATTAATTTCTCTGCTTCGCCTTTTACCTTTGATTTTAAATATTGCATCTTTTGGGCTTTGGACATTGACGGGTTATTATGTATGGTCTCGCTAAAAAGATCTTTAAAAGAAACCCAAAAATTATAATGACCACTGAACGTTGGGATCTCCATTCTGGGTGCAGACTTCTCCATATGAGCTACGGACCTCATCTTCTTATTTATTGCTTTCTTTACAGTTTCATACTTCTCTTCATACGCTACAAATGTTTGCTCATACCTTTGATTAGAGCCATCCAGCTCGCTGTCCAGGTCCCAGTGTAAGGAGTCGATGGCACCCCAGCGAGCCTGAACCGAACGTAGCAGATCCTCAAATTCCCATGTTTCGGAAATTGAATCTAAATTAATACTTTGGATCGTTCTATGAAAAGCTTTGAAATTGCTCTGCTGTTTTTTTAACATCTCTTCAGTTTTACTTACTGTCATCTTTGATGTAGGCTGGGTCGAACTGCTTCCAGAGGTTCCAGACACGAAAGTTGGAGGCTTCAGGACCGGCGTCTTAGATCTCTCAGCTACAGGTGCTTGATAATTCTGTATGTGAGCCCTAACGTTACCATACCTTTCTCTCACTCTCTCCACATCTTGATCAATGGAGTCTCTCGTGGACCCATCTAACTCGCTTGCTAATAACCGTTTATAGTTAGTTTCATATTCAAACCAATAGCTATCGAGGATGTCTAGTCGGCGTTTTAAATACTCCGGAGTTTTTCTCTCCGCGCCGTCCTTCTTGAAATTGGTAAAAACAGTCTCGATCGCTTCTGCTAACTGCTGTTGGTTGTTTAAAATATCGCCCACAGACGACATGGTAATTCAAATAAATGGACAGGTCTTACTTGATATGTGACGTTGACGGAATGCCAACAATGGTACCGGAGTGCCACGCGCTGTCCTGCCGAGTCCTTGATACTCGGCCTCTGTACGTCTTGATAGTACAGATGCTGATTTCTTAATAGCTCACTATGTCACTTGATTAACAAAGTGAGTTCGATAACTCAGTAATACACTAAGTTTTGTATGACACGTTGGTAAGTCTCGAAAAGCGGAAACACTGACACGTATTTAGTCCACACGCGTTTAATGATCCCACCTTTCCCGAAGGCTCGAAGGACCATGTACGGCGTTCCCGTGAAACACCGTAACAGATTTACTGATAAAATGATAAAACTGCTTTAAACTTGATAAAAAAGATATATTTGGAAAATAAACTGCTTATGCTAATGAGTACGCGTAGTGCGATTGATGACTAAATGCGAACTGATTTTATTATAATGTAAATTCTGTGATTTGTAACAATTTGGGTCAACGGTGAAAATGCTGATGATGCGAATGTACGCGCTTGCTCGTACAGTTATTATTAAACTTAATTAGGCCAATGAATTTGTATATTGCTGTGAGGGTAATGCAATTGTAGAGAGAATGTAAATAACGGAAATAAATTAATTATCTCAGAATATAATAACAACTTTTATTATAGATATTGTTTAAATATATTTTTAAACAGAGGTTATCCTAGTTAGATAAGCGTGAATTAAAACTGTTTAAAACCAGGCTTAATTTTAATGGGAATTAAGCTCAGACTAAACTCTTGAGGACTGAAGTGGCAAATAAATACCTCTTCCGTATGAAATGGATCAGTCTTAATGGAATTAGTTCAACGATACATAATTATGCATATTTTTTCACTTTTTGTACACTAGCCCTCCGACTAAACTGAATAAATAATAAAAACCAAACCTACTTCTCACAAACACTATTTGCCTACACAGACGATGGACGTTGTGTATGATCCAATTTGCGACAAAATATTGAATAACAAAGATCAAAAATAAGGTTGATCTTTTTGTGTGATTTTATGTACAAGCACAGAATAGATATAAGTACTACGTACAGAAAAGACACTCCCCGCCCCGCCCCAGAATCAATTACCTCACCCCACCGCGCGAATTCATGTGCCCAGTGGTCTCGAACGTCAAATAGCGAAATCCGCGAAATGATTGATGCCGCCATGTTGAAAATTTAAACAAAGATAAAGTTCGTAGCAAATGTAACTTAGGGTCCCCCCAGACCTACCGGTTTCCGTTCTTTGCTTTGCTGTTCGGCAATGGACCGCCGGCCAAGAGGCTCATTTTCAATCTATCGCATATTTTCAATCTAAGTACATTTCACATATAAGAATGTTCTTTTGAGCTTTGTTCCTTAAAACGATCGTAATGATGACACCCACAACCCTGTTCAAAATTTATATAAATATGCGATCGATTTATTTTTAGCAATCGGAGACCATGTTCAGGGTGGCATATCTCCCAGAAGCTTCCTACTTCGCAACCCAGACGATGATATTTGATAACACCAAGCTAATGGCTATCTTGCAAATTTGGTCTGGTCCAAATATGCGATAGATTGAAAATGACCCTGGTTGGCCGGCGGTCTAAACAGCAAGTAGAACAGCAAAGCAAAGAAACGAAACCGGTAGGTCTGGGGGGACCCTAAGTAAGTACCCATTTTTTGTAAACAAACCTCGTTTTAATTCATACGATCCAAGCGATCCGATCTTTCAAGTTTTGTATCGATCGAGCAAAAAATCGTATGGCCTCGATCCGATCCGAAAACCGCCGGATCGTATGCTTGCCGATCCGATATTTCAAAGGATCGAATCGGATCAGCGCATCCCTAATTTAGTCGCGTGTGTCAACAGCTCTCATCTTCCGTGCACGGCGGCGTGAATTTAAGTTGCAAAAAGCAAAGTAAAACATTTCTTATCACCGGTAAACATATTTTATGCTAAAATGCTGAAAAACCAATATGTTTATTTGTGTGTGTGAGGCGACACGATTCCCGTATTAGCCTAGCTTTACACACACAGTTGCGCGTATACAAAATGTCATCTGTTTAATGTCTATGTAAAGTCCATTCGCTCAGATAGTGTCGCCCTTTTATCGCGCCGCCTTTGCGCGTGCCGCTTCTTGTCAAAGGATGCCGCCGCATAAACAAAGGATACCGCGTGCGGCGTACACCCGCAAGTTAATTTGGATTTTGGCAGTTTACATAGAAATGCCGTAGTGGAAGGTTGTGTTTGCTACCGGTATTCCTGTCTCTGAACACAAGTGCTTGCGGGTGTACCGACACTATCTAAGCGAATAGACTTTAATAAGGTAGTAACGAAGCGGTTGTATGGAGTGTCCGGGGTGTGATACAAGTTCCAACTTTTCTCGTAATAAAACTTAAATCTCATAATTAAAAAGTGTGTCGTCTGCATAGATCCTAATGCTTAAGTATGGGACCATACATTTTTGTATTAAAATGACCCCTCCCTAATAAAATGCTGAACGTGTTTGTGAGAAGTAGTGCACTGTACATAGTGTATTTTAGTGGTAACATTATTTATATAGCGGTGTTTCAATATTATGCAAAATCTTTAAATATGTTGCTAGGATCCAGTAGTATGAATAAAAGTCAGTCAATATTAACATCCATTTTTATACAGGGTGTTACAAAACAATCCGCAATGCCCAATAGGGTAGATGGGACCATCAAACTAAACAACTTTTACTATGGGACCAACTCTGAAATCGCGGAAAAAATCAGCTGTTTCATACAAAAATTAATTATGAAAATGTAAAAAAAATGGGGTTGGCAACGCAAAGCTAATTGTAGATGTCGCTGCGTACGCTTGTTCCTAAGACAGTAGATGTTCAGAACAAAATGTATGGGAAAATAGG
Organism: Agriphila geniculea; assembly: GCA_943789525.1. NCBI lineage: Eukaryota > Metazoa > Arthropoda > Insecta > Lepidoptera > Crambidae > Agriphila > Agriphila geniculea. Next base: position 13,689,096 of record OX038898.1, on the reverse strand, counting down.
TATTTATTTTGTGGTATTTTTTTACCGAAAGAGACCCATTGACCCAAAATGGATATAAAAGATTATTCTATCAATGCAAATGCCGGTATTGAAAGCCAAATTAAGACATTTTATTTTTACAGATTTTTCCATTTTTTCTATATCTAGATTTTTCGGAAATTTATAAGTGCCAACATTTTTAAAGCCTATCACACAGAATTGAATCATTTTAAAGCTAAAAATACGATTTTTTAAAGTAAAAGTGCTTTGTTTTCATAGCTCTCGTGGAACAAGCGTACGCAGCGCCATTTTGACAGTTGCCTTCCATGGGGAAGGCAACTGTCAAAATGGCGCTGCTTACGCCACGGTTTGCGGCGAATACAATGGTGTATAGTAATTTTGCAACTTTGGTCATTTTAGCAACTTGGTCCTAACACTCCGGAAGGATGTATGAACCACTGTTTTTTTGCGATTTCAGAGTTGGTTGGCCCCATATTAAAAGTTGTTCAGTTTGATGGTCCTTATTTACCATATTCAGCTTTGCCGGTTGTTTTGTAACACCCTGTATAGAAGTGATCAAATTTTTGACAACAATCTTAGAAAATTGGTTAAAAAAAAACATGTATTTTGCCTGTTAGAAAATATAATTTTCTAACTATATGGGTGTAAAGGCTGTCTCCAAACATACACGCTGAAATTTTAATCATTTGGTTCCCGCCGTGGGGTGGTTCCACTCATGATTACAAGCAACTTTTACTATGGGGACAACTCTCCTGCTCGCAAAAAAAATCACCTGTTCCATACAAAAGTGCAGTACCTACTCGACCTTAATGTATGGAACAGCTGATTTTTTTTTGCGAGTAGGAAAGTTGGCCCCATAGTAAAAGTTGCTTGTAATCATGAGTGGAACCACACCACCCCACGGCGGGAACCAAATGATTAAAATTTCAGCGTGTATATGATGCTTAATGTAAAAGCATAATTAAAATATTGTCTGCATACTCGTCTTAGCTAATATTATTTTAGATTTTGCATAAAGTTGAAATGTCTAATGCGACACCCTGGCAACTTCACCCTCTATGTTATAGGATATTGAACCCTAATACAACGCAATATAGACCAAATTATTAATACAATGTTCCTCATGTTTCACCCATAATACACGCAATTAGTGATAAACAAAATAGGTGCTTGTATTGTATAGATTTTTGTCTCTTTCGCGCGTGATACGTATGAGCAAGAGGTTTGGGAGTTTCGCCGTCAGTACTTAGTTTAAAAAATATAGTGTTATGTGATTGGTTGGAATTTTTGGCGCCATTTAGTCGGGTTCGGTTTGGTGACTATTTTAATTATTCGCAAATTGATTCATAGTGGATATTGTGTCTTAAAATTGGTGCAGTTTTGTGGTACAAGTGTCTACGCAACTGAACAATATGTGGGATAATTGAAATAGGCGCGATCTTGGTTGTGTGAAGCCGAGACTTTTACTGTAGTGGTGGCTACCTTACTCGGTAAGGTGGCTGACCTTACCGAGTAAACTGTTTTGATATACTTGGTACCAAATGCTCCAAGCAGCATTGGAATGCGATGTACCCGCATTTTAATGTAAACTGAAACAATCTACAACTGAACTATTCAACACTTGACACTGGCAAAAATTACTTCCAAGGGGAAAGTAGATTGCCAAAACAAAAATAAGAAGAAGAAGTGATTGGTTGGAATTCGTCGCATTGCAGTGTATGGTGTGCGAAAGAGACAGAAACTTCAGGGTGTTGCCAATCGTAGAACCAGAAAGGTACAAAGCGATCTTCCAGTTTTTGTATGTTGGTTATTTGAAGGTGGCCTAATATTGACCCGGATGAATGTTAGTATTAATTAAAAGCGACAAGAATTTATTGAATAAAAGTGTTTGCAACGGATTCAAGGGCCCTATAGTACTCAAAATGGCGCCCTCATCTTAAAGGACATCATCCATGTTTCATACATTTTTGGACCAAATATGAAAGTGCCGGCCAAAAGTCAAAAGTGCTTTATTCTGATAGATCTAAGCATTTTTTATTATGGCACCGAAGCACCGCTTCACATTTGTGTCAAAATGTATGAAAAGACAGACTTTTTGAACTCAATTAAAATCAAGTATAGCGGTGCTACAGTTTCGGTGCCATAATAAGAAATGCTTTGGTGGACAAAATCTATCAGAATAAAGCACTTTTGCTTTTTGGCCGGCACTTTCACATTTGGACCAAAATGGATGATGTCCTTTATTGCTCGATTGTGTATCAAAAATTCAAATGCACAGATTGAAGCTACGGTTATATGTTTTATTCACAAACCATATCCTCAGTAAAATATAGTTCGTTGTAGTAGCAGTAGGCAAAAGTGCCTAAAGTGGCCACTTTTTGGTCTTTTGCCTACTACTACTACATTGAATTGGCCACTTAATGCCGAAATTAGACGGTTCATCATCGAAAATGAAGTGTCTAATTATGTAGATTCATTTTTTAATCGCGATGCGCCTTTTCGATGAAAGTCACTAGACGGCAGTGCGCTTTCATCGGGCATCGGCCATCGCATCGGAAATGAACAATAAATGAAGCGTGTAAACAGTGCCATTCACTGCAGCGAACGGCATGTCGTCAGTAACTTGTGTTTATTTTAAAATGCCTTTATTTTTCGTTTTTAGACTTTTTCCAACCCGCATCATGCTACATGCATACAAGCAGTACATGCAAGCATTTTTTTTCTCTTTAATTAACTCTTAATTCACTAATCAAAATTATCACGCACAACCTGTTGCTGCGAAATTTTGTGAGAAATGAGAAATACTACATTCATTTTACATTTAGTGTCTAAATACAAAAAGTCGTTCACTGGTCACTATTCATCGAAAATGAAGCACTTTTGATGACCCGTCTAATTTCGGCATAAGGGCTATTTAATCGAGTTTTCATGTTTGCATTTTATGTATTCACTTTGAGATTTCTGCGCGCTCTCTCTACACATTAAAAAAACCTTGATGTTTGATGGGTCAAAATTATTAAAAAGGTTAATATTTACATCAACATTTTATTTGTATTAATAAACGCGAAACAAATTCGATTATTACTCATTGTGAACTTTTAAATTGTGATTTTTTTCGTAGATGAATTAATTGATGTTGCGGACACAAAATATGATATATATTTTATCATTGATAAATATCTTATAATATAATTTACATTTTCCTATGTATTATTTTCAGTATATAGATGATGGATGAGAAAATTAGAACGATTGCATTGATGCAAAAAATATTAGAAATGTCGGCTTAAAGTACATAGAAAATTCCTCCAAAACCCTTTTTATTAAAAATAAATAAGGGAATAGTTACATCAAATTGACACCAACGAACCTGCTTTTGGAGTATTCTAATTGTTTCATACTAATATGTCGTCTTGATTTCATTTTTGCTGATTAAGTTCCGCTGTGTTATTTTAAATATTATATATATTATACTTAAACGTTTCATATATACGAAAGTATGTTACTTTTATGCTCTTCAAAATAACTTTCTTATCCAAAAAGTAGAAAATATTCCTGATAATATGCCACAAGTAAAATGATAGCGCACGTGTCTTATAGATTTTGTAATATAATAGAGTAGAGACAAATGAATTTACATTTGGACAGAGAAGATAATACAAGCTTTCATTTAGACGTAGATTAAATGAAATGAATGCATTTCTTCTCTTTCTTATTCGAAATACTGTGTAACTGACCGCAAGGACCAAATTTTGTATCGATGGAACTGCAGAGACTGACAACCAGATTGTTTGAAGTGTAACAGGTTTTATTTATATTTAATCTACGTCTAAATGAAAGTAGGTATACATATATTTTACATATAGACGAAGCTTTTACGCGCAGATAATTATATTGTTTTTTTTTATAAAGCGTATAATTATAAGCTAACAATTTATAATATTTTGTATTATTTTAACGAAATGTTGAAGCAATCAAATTATGTTGTTCATGTAAATAATGTTTTTATTTTGTTACTGACCGAAATTATTTTGGTGTCTATGTGTACCTATAATAAAATAAAATAATATAGAAATTGATGTTCTTAAATATGTGTTGTATTAGATTTTATCGTATATATGTTGATATATAAGATATATGTATTTATGTTGAAAAGTGACTATCATAGTTCTCTCTATTGATATTGGGCAATTTAATAATAATATGAAGTGATTCCGTATGATATTTGATCGGTATTTTAAGTGGGGTGATTAGCTATCAAGATTATATAATAGCTTTGAGTTAATTCAAAATGTTTTGCGATTCATAATAACCGACCGAGACGCTTTGCAGAAATCATGTACCACTACTTCGAAAATATTAACAAGTGGAAGTAATTTTGAGATTTGCTCAGTCAGAGTGTTTTCAATGATGAAACTTATGTCTTAAATAATTCACTGGAGTAAACTGACAGATTCTAATGTCACATTGCAAAATAATGTTGCCTTTTATTGTACTAGTGCTACGTTTCGTCCATTGTGATACAGTTCACTCACACAGTCAGTAGCGTTCGTGGTTACAACTGGGACATTTTTTAAACAAGCCTCCAACGTTCATGGTTGCAACCGTAAACGTCAGATTGCTCCAGTGAATTAACAATTAAGCTTTACACCCGTATTCAAGAACAATACTCAAACTAACCTTGCTTAAGCGAACGCACTGCGTTGAAATCTGTGATTGGTAGTGACGCTGTGCGTCCGCGGCCACTGTGAGACCTCATAGTAATGTTAATGAATACGGGTGTGATTATGTTTGGTTAGCTTTAATAACCAAATTGCATTTATATAAATGACTTGGTACAATACGGTATAGTCGTGGCTGCGTTGAGTGTTTTAGTCAGCGAACTAAAATCTATGGAACAAGCGTTCAGCTCGAAAAATGGCTCCACGCAAAATGACAACCAAGTGGGCGGGGCTAAAAATGCTGGCATTTAGTTATGCAGCACAAAGGGACTGAACACTGCTTGCGTAATAGCGACCATAATCTGTATATTTATAGATGTTTTCTATACTTAAACGAAAAAATATTTCATACTTATGATACGTTATCTTTGCTTCTTTTTACCGACTTCAAAATAGAGGGAGGTACTAAATTCGACCCATTTTTTTTTTGTTTTTATATATACACCCATTATTCGATGTTGGTGTGCCGATTTTAATAGTATTTTTTTACGTCATTTGATTACACAGGACGTGTCATTTCTAATAAATTATCTCTTTTATTTCAAATACAAATTGCAATTACTGTAAAGAACGCTAAGTCTGTCGCCGGGCGTGTGGTTGGCCGGATTAAATGCTGTGCCAGTTGTCATTTTCAAGTAATATTTGTTTTCAATTACACTTCCATAGATTTTAGTTCGCTGGTTTAAGTAATTTGATGGGTATATGTTATTCCTTCTCAAGTTTTAGGTATTATGTAAACCGTAAAGTTAAATTATGTGGTGTTTATTATATTCACCTATTGTTAATATATATCGGCAGGTTTAGATTGTGGAACTAATTTGTTCCTTATGTATTTAACATTAGAGATTTTACATTAAAATGTTTTCCATGCTTAAAAACTACTTTTGGAATATTGTAAACCATGGCATAGGTTTATCTTAGCTACGAGTAATGTTGAGTTGTGTTGACTATAAACTGAAACGGGCTTAATGTCGAGCGTACCCCATGAAATGTATAAATAAATATAAAATTATATTTGTAAATATGTAGAGAATCGACTGAAAACGTTCACTAAAGACCATTGTATTAATACGAGGCGCCTCCCGGCTTGCGTAGAAATGTGGGAGGTGTTAGTTGTAAATATTAAATGTAATCATATTAATAAAAAGGTCTTTTTAGTTAGTACTGATGTGATTTTCCGTAGCGACGTAAGGAAGTGAGCGTTGAGTGTTGCCAGTGGAGGCCATAGTTTTGTCTATGGTTTTCGCAGTAGTTTTAAGGACAGACCACCTTGTATAAAGTTATTGTAAATATGTGTAAGAACGACAACATAGCGACATTAATAATTATATACAGTTACATGCTGTTTCATTTTTACCCGCCATTTAAAATATTTAATCAATCCAACAACTGGGACTTATTTCATAAACATTACAATTTGTAATTTATTACTGTAATTCGCATACATTGCGGTGTCTGTGAGTAGTTTGTTTTCTAGTTTCAAATTGGCCCTTCTTTTACGTAGGTTGTAATTTACAGCTCGGCTCGCGCAATATAACTTGAACTAAACCATAGACCAAGGGTGGCCAACCTTTTCGACACTTGGGCCAAAATTCGGAAGTAGAATTTTACCCCGGGCCGCACTACTACTATGTGAGAGAAGAAGTGTTTGTTTTTTTTATAGTAGGTATGATAAGGTAATATTTTAGTATTATTTTTTTTTTACTTTAAAAAAATTTGCTCGGCTCCGCGGGCCACAAGGTAACAGACGGCGGGCCGCGGGTTGGCTACCCTTGCTATAGACAATGAAATGAGGCTTACGCACTAAACATTTTTGTACCTATAAATGCTACTGCGAAGTCACGTGTACTAAAATATGGGGCAATAACAGATTTTATAATTATCTCGGCGATGACACTTTTTCGGGTTCCAAAATCCACTGTGTGTCTGTAAGTAGCTCTGCAATGAACACCAAACGATCGTTGTATTTAAACAATGGCAATGTTTATGAAATAGTACAGTAGCCCGTAGAACATGTTTAGCTATTGTCGTGTTCTACAGCTTGGTTTGATTGCCCACAGATAAAAGTAAGACTATAAAAAGTAGCCATACACAGATTTAAGACCTGATGAAAATGGTTGGACTTTATCTGGTCTTAAATCTGTATATGATCACTTTTCAAAGTCTTACTATTATCAGTGGCAATCAAACAAAGCTGTAGAACACGACAATAGCTAAACCATGTGGTAAACCTTGAAAAATAAAAAAAATAACATTTTTGGAGATACACAAATATAGGTTACGGTGGGTTGCGATCTGTAAAACTTGGGTTAAAGTATCTATAATTTCGTAATAAATAACTATATCACAACGGCAAACGGTAACCTTTTTGGTGATTTAAATGTTCTACGGGCTACTGTACTAAAACAAGGCCCTGGAGTTAAGCTTAACATATTTCTAGAATCCCTAATCAAGTACCACGTAAAACCCTTATAATCTCTTGAATCTTACTATTACGGCAGCTCCCCAAAGATTGTAAATTTAAATTAAAACAATTCTTTCAAATTAAGTTTATATTTAGACACTTACAAATCAAACTACATAACTTAACAAAACATCAACAATTTCAGCTAAAACAATAATCCTACTTGCGTAGACAAGTTATGACGTCACTAAAGTATAGTCAAATTCATTAGTAAAAGTTTAAAATGAACCGCAGACACTGGTAATATGACTTATATTGCTACAAATTATGTACTTAATTATTTGCGCGAAAATACTTAATTGATTACATATTATAAAATACAATACCTACCATTTATCTGAGAAAATCCATTTTGAATACAAGATTTCTTTTATAAAAGTCACACTTTTTTTTAAGAGAACCCTAGTCTTTGTCTGTCGATATTGTGATATTATTTGATCAATAAAGGATAATTAAATTGATTAGTATCACGATACCGTGTCAATATTTCTTGAATTGCAATTTTAGTTAAGGCACCGCAGTCTGCACACTAGCACCGCCATTGAAACAAGAATCAGTGCTTAAATAAAGACGAAATTGTGAATTATCTCTCTGTAGTGCACTCCTATCAAGCTTTGTGGTACTTTTTATCACTTAAACCAGGGGTTCCTAAACTGTTTCGGGCAAGAGACCCCTTTTTCAAAATGTGATACCTCAAACCCCCCATAGCCAAATTACTTTGAAAATCCTCGGTGTTATTACAAGAGATTTTTGAACACTTGTTTAACTTAGAAACTGTTTAAATGTGATGCTGTTTCCTTCAAACAATATTGTCAAAAAAGTGACAGCATCATATTTAAACAGTGTCTAAGTTTTAAACAGGTGTTTAAAAATCTGAATCTGGGTTGATATCGACCACTTTGGGAATCCCTGACTTAAACAATATTCTCTAGCCTGTCGTTTTGTTTTATGGACTTTTATTGCTAAAAGTTCGCAATATATCGCTAACGCTAGCGTGCAGACTGCGCCTCTTATGATGAGTTACTGACGTGCCGGACTACAGCTGGGCCACAAAAAAAAAGTTGGAAATCTGACTTTTTGACTATGCCATGATGAAGACGATAGTTTGTCGGAATTTGTCGCCAAAAACCAGAATTTGTCGGGCTTGCGTTTAGGAGATACGTGTGGCATACACAGATCTCGAAAACGGAAGGTCGTAGCGAAAATCTGATTACTCGTGTGTGCAGCCGTTAATTTGTCGGAATTTGTCGCACAAAAACCAGAGTTTGTCGGTCTTGCGTTTTCGAGATCTATGTGGCTCAGCTGTAGAGACGTCTCTACAGCTGCCCACACGTATCTCCTAAACGCAAGCCCGACAAATTCTGGTTTTTGGCGACAAATTCCGACAAACTATCGTTTTCATCATGGCATAGTCAAAAAGTCAGATTTCCAACTTTTTTGTGGCCCAGATGTAGTCCGGCACGTGAGTTACTGTGCTGCAAAAAACATGCTGCCACAAAATATCTACAAATATACAGGGTGGAAACAAACTGTAGTTGTAGGGAAAGTACCCTAAATATTGACGACGGAAAGTTTTACTGAAAAGAAACAAAACTTTATTTAAAAAAAAACTGCATTCAAAGATGTTTGTTAAATAGTTTATCTCAGCCGGGAATCGAACGGGTTAAAATTCAAAATAACATCATTAAGTACTTGCTTAGCGGGCCCAATATAACTACACAGTCATAAAGGTCAATTTCTAAATAACATAATTAAAGGCAAACATAGAAAGATGAAAATAGTAGTTTAGCCCGTTAAATTTTCAGCTAACACATTTTTTTTTAATAAAAATTAAGTAAAAATTGCCATCAAAAATATTTAAGGTTCCCTCCAACTACCGTCTTTTTTGTACCCTGTAGATTAGATACCTATTATCCGCGCCAATTGGTAATGCGCCTGGCAGCCATGTTTTTAACTTCAAAAACGAAAAACAATTGTAAAATTTTTATATACCTTTTATTACTAGATATATCTTATTGAAAATTATAATTCAATAAAAAATTACCTATTAGAATTTTCTTATTTCATTTCATTATTAGTTGCAGATGAGGTTGACATGGATGTTAATGTGACAAAGTTCCTGAACATTACCAATTGGCGCGGATAGTAATTAAATATAATACAAAAACCTATTTTATGTCAAATAAATTTATTTTAGCCTTAACTTTTTCTTAAAAAATGGGTTTATAGGCGAAGGAGTTGACACTTTAAGGTTAGTTTTACTCGGCTGTTTGCTACTGTCGAACGGAATGTTGGGACTTTGTCTAACACTTTGGTAGTAGTCTATGGTCCCTTGCATAGAGTTATTTTTCAATACAAACTTAACTTTCTTCGGGGAGTCGTATGAAACTTTTTTTTGCGGACTGTTTTTCTCACCTGTCTTCTTTTGGTAATTTTTTACTTTATTCACAACTAAAGATGGCGACGTCTTTTTGTTTTCAACGCTTCTGTGTTGTCTCTGGTTCTTCGCTTTCGGATTTTGTTTGTTACTTTTTGTTAATACTTTTTCCGTTTTTGTTTCGGGGACAAGTTTTTTCTTAGCAATTTTGTCAGTTTGTTTCGTTGGGTGGATTTCTTTAGCCTTTTTATGGTTTTCATTGTTTGTTGGTTTGCCGACTTCATTTTTTTCTTTCTTATTATTTACTTCACTATGTTTGATATTTCCGTTAACTAATTTCTTGTCTTGTAAACCGTTTAACAGTTTCTGTTTTTTATCTTGCTTTTTATTCTTAAGTGATTTCGTCTGTTTTTCGTAAGATTTTTTGGTGATTTCTTCTTTAAGTAAAGCTGCTAGTGCAGTTTCTTTATATTCTTTGCTTTTTTCATTAGATTTCTGTTTTTTACTCTGTTTGTTGTTCGTTACATCTGTGTTTTTACGTTTCTTAGATTTCTTGTCTTTGTGTACGTTCTCTTTGTTTGAAGTATCCGTTTTCTGTTTTATCTTTTTCTCGGCTGGTTCCGTAGATTCCACTGCCCAGTTTCCGTTCTGCAAAATAAAGGGATGTATGTAATGAAATGACATAAAGAATTTAGGTATCACGGATCTATCTATAAATATTTTTAATTTTAAACTTTATTTAGTAGTAGCGGTCGCCTGCGACTTCGTCTGCGTGGACAGTTATTTGCTATCCCTCAGGAACAGTCCAGGGTGTCCACTGTTAAAAGTCCAAATGAATTCCCTGACTTTTCCCTGACTTTCCCTGACCATATTTCCAAATTTCCCTGACCATTTTTTTAAGGGCTATATAAAATTTTAATTAATAGATTATTGCTTTATGCAGTGCAAAACAAATGCACTGCATGATTCCGCTTTTAGATCTGTAAGCATATTTTGTAACTCTGGCAACTTTGTAAGTACATTTCAGGGTTCCGAAAGATAGTTTTACAATGATTCTAAAAGCGGCAATGTCAAATCCAGTGCCGTAAATAGCCTTTTCTGCGCCCTGTGCGAGCTTCTGTAACTGCGCCCTCGGTTGGTACCCTAGAGTTTAGGAATGCTGGTCAGATCAGTTGGGTGTGTAGCGATCTGAATCTCCTCCATTCAGTCCCTGGATAGCCGTCATCAGATCACAGCACGGTACATCCCTGGCAGGAAACCAAGGCTTCAAAGTTACCTCGTTTGTATGAAAATAACACCTGTATCCCTAGACAAAGTTGATGTGTGTAAATGTTGAATTGAAATGTCCGTAATCTTATATTGCGAAAAGTGGCCGCTAGACACATTTTTTAATTAAGCACTCAGATTTAAGAAATATTTAGAAAACTTGAAATGTGCGAGCGAGAGTGTGGCTGTAAGTGGCAAAATACGCTACAGGCTCTTAAGGGGCTATAATAGGAAAACATGGTTTGCGCGGTCCACATTTTTATATAGAAAACGTAAAGTTGTAGCCACAAAAAAAACATACGACAAGCTAAAGAGAATATCAAGTAGCTACAAGTATTAAATTGCGTATAAACCTCACAGATGATTGTAAAAAAAATCAGAATATCATCAAAAGCGCTTGTCGCGGGCCATATTTGTGGCGTAAATAATAGCGGAAATGTATTGAATTCTACATCAAAATACACTTTAACGTACTGTGCAGTTTCTCAAATAATTTTTTTTTCGAGAAACATAAATTGTACTAAAGATAGTGATGAAAAAACAACGAAAAACATCGAAAAAGTGCAAAAGTGAGGTTATTTTCCATACTCTTTACATGTAAAGAAAAAGACACAGACAAATGATTTCGCATAACGGAGCCTTAAGGGCGACCGCTAGTAAAGTCTGTTCATCCTTACTTGTCTTATTTAGTAAACAGTTTTTGACAGTTGTCATACGTCTTTTAAACTTAAATCGTTATTTAAAAATATGTTAGGAAGTCATAGACTTATCTTATAGGAAGTTTATGAAATTATTGTTAATTTATTAACAATTTATTTCGTAATCTATGTGTGGAAAACCATTTGTTTTATTTTATAGATGATTATTTCAATAAAGAGTTGGGTGAAGATTGTTTACCATATAAGACAAGTAAGGATGGACAGACTTTAGTTAAGTGTATGAGTGAACTCACCGTGGCAGCATCGTCGCTAGGGGGCGCCACGTCGGCCACGATGCTGAGGCCGGCGCGGGATTTAGCCAGCAGCCGCTTGCGGTGCTTGCGGCTCAGACCTGGGAACAGACAAACAAGGTAAGATTATACTAAATAATGGCAATTAATTAATTAGGTAACTGGAAATAAATGCGATTGTTTTAAATATTAAACAAGGCCGCGGATTATTTTTTGGGTGGCAAAATAACTAAACGAACGACAAACTGTGGATTACAAAAAATACGTGAAACGGGCGACTATATGTGGGAGATAAATAATTTATGTTAGCAGTGAGAATTGTAAATGAGTGACAAAAATACTGAGTGGGCAACTATTATACAAACAGGTAACTATATAACTGATTTAAGCTGCCCAACACGGTACTTTTGTCATCTTAATTAAGATGATAGTCACCTTTCTAAAATAAAATATATGCCAAATTTTAAACGTTTCGTTAAATGGTCTTTGGACCATCATGCGACTTAAGAACCATAAGTCTCCAGGAATTGATAGCATACCGGAAGAGATGTAGAAATATGGGGGAGAGGCACTGCAATTCCGACTGTTTGAAATAATTTGTAAAGTTTGGTCAAAAGAACAACAACCAATGCGATGGAACACAGGGATTATCTGCCCAATACATAAGAAAGGGTCTAGGAAGAAGTGTGCTAACTACAGGGGGATTGCACTGCTTCCGGCTGCATACAAGGTGCTCCGTACGTTATCCTCGCCCGTCTAGAACCGCAAGCAGAAAAAATACTCCGCGACTATCAGTGCGGATTTCGCAGAAACAGGGGTACAGTAAACCAAATGTTTCTTCTGAAACAAATTATGGAGAAACGATGGGAGTTCGCCCAAAGCGTTTACTGTCTCTTCGTTGACTTCACGAAGGCATAATGTACCGTAAGTCCAAATTCGGGTACTTTATTCCCTATTCACTTTTTCTCACTTCTATTGGCACAGACAGTGTCTAGAGGACCCAAAAGTGTAGATTTTTGGGATTCGACCTCGTGACCCCACTGGTAACCTAAGTAGGTGACCTCTAGGGTCAGCTTAAACTGAGAGCGGCATCCGACTCCTTTTAACGAGAGTAGTATCTGGTTCAAGTTTAAAGTCGATCGATGCATAAATCACTGAGATATAAGCATCTAAAGTTCCGAAAAACCGTGAAAACAGCCAAAAACTCCTCAAAAGACACCCCTACAATCCGAACTTGGGGCAACTTTGGGCAAATTGTTTTTCTGTTACTTTAAAGTATACATACTTAAGTTTTATTTCACCGAGTGCCAACCGGGAATTCCAACGGAAAGTACCAGAAAAAAAATGATCAAAGATTCAAAAAAATCGGAATAAAACTTTTTTGTAAATAATAGTTTTATTGACTAGTTGTAGTGGGGTCACGGGGTCAAATCCCAAAAATCTACACTTTTGGGTCCTCTAGACACTGTCTGTGCCAATGGAAGTGAGAAAAAGTGAATAGGGAATAAAGTACCCGAATTTGGACTTACGGCACATAGTGGCATACGATAGTATTGACCGAGAGACTATCGAATCCTATCATCTTTCCAAGTACCAGAAAAACTCGTCAGAATAATTAAAGTCGCTACGAGCACCAACAAAATGCGAGTTAGAGTTGGAGGAGAACTAACCGAGGAGTTCGAAGTAGTGACCGGGCTAAAGCAAGGAGACTCCCTAATGCCTATACTGTTTAACCTCGCTCTCAAATACACTGTTCAAAAAGTTTTAATGACAGATGGGGGAGTAGAGTTGAACGGAAGGCACAAAATTATTGGGTACGCTGACGACCTTGCCATACTGGGGCAGTGCGTAGAAGAGGAAGGGAAACAGTTTGGTCTCAGAATCAGTCGTGTGAAGACAGAATACCTAAGATGTCAAAGCAAAGAGAAAGATCTTGTTGTAAAAGGCACGACTTACAAAGGAGTTAGTAAATTTAAATATCTGGGATGTACGGTCACTGACAGGATGGGGTATTTGGAACATCAGATGTGGCTTCGTTAGCAGGTACTGCTATCTAGCGAGGTGAATTTAAACTAACGTTAATTCTATAATATAAAATAATAATAATTCTATAAGAAAAACATAGCCTTACGAGGGCCATTTCTTTAGTATGGGATGAGGTATCTGTACTAGTATAGTATTATATTATCTGTGCTGACATTAATCAAAGGGAGGATGAAATAAACACCCGTATAGTCAATGCGCTAAGATGCACCGCAGCCCTTCACAAACTACTGGTATCCAAGTTGATAAACAGAGCTACAAAAATCCGCATCTACAAAACGATAATTAGACTGATTTTAATGTATGGGTGTGAAACTTGGACGATAACCTTGAGGGAGGAAAACCAACAAAATTTTATGATATATATCAAAAGTGTGATATATATCCGATATATATAAAAATGTGATATATTATCCATTTTGTATGACATCCACATTATTATTTCATTGTATTATGATATATAACTGTTTGCATACCTATGTGTTTTATAAACATAAAACAATTATTTTAAGAAAACTAGAATATTTTTGTTTTATTTAGGTACTTATTTGACAAATTAGTAAAAAATCAGGAAAAAGTCATTAGTATCACCATATGAGTGGTGGAAAATGTGTAGATAATAAAATTATCGAATTCAAATTTTTTTTATACACTACATTCTTTTTTTAATTTGATATGATATTTATATTTATTGCTCACCTCACCACCAATAGGATAATAATATACAATGTAGTCAGCACACACGTCACACATCGAAATTATAATTTTTCTTACATGCGAAATTAAAGTTACAATAACTATATACAGCAAAACAAAACAATAGCATGTTTTAACTCTACATCAAGGGCATCTAAGAAGCAATATAATAACAAAAATCTACATAGTATTATCAAATTTTTGAACATTTTTATATTGATATATATCACAAAAATTCGTTTGATATATATCGGATATACACACATCAACTTTGTTTAGGGATACAGGTGTTATTTTCATACAAACGAGGTAACTTTGAAGCCTTGGTTTTCTGCCAGGGATGTACCGTGCTGTAATCTGATGATGGCCATCCAAGGACTGAATGGAGTAGATTCAGATCGCCATACATACCCAATTGATCTGATCAGCATTCTAAAAGATTAATGGGTCAGAGTTCTCAGTTTGAGGATTTCCATACATTTTCATGCTATTTTCGCGGTTTTTTTAAACATGTCCATTATTACGTTTTTAGAATGCTGGTCAGATCAGTTGGGTGTGTATAGCGATCTGAATCTCCTCCATTCACTCCCTGGATGGCCATCATCAGATTACAGCACGGTACATCCCTGGCAGAAAACCAAGGCTTCAAAGTTACCTCGTTTGTATGAAAATAACACCTGTATCCCTAGACAAATTTGATGTGTGTATATCAGGATATATATCTATTGACATATATCCTCGAACCCTGAGAATGGGTGAAGATCGAGCTGCCAAAAGAGCATATCTTGGCCAACCATCTGGAGGACACCCAGTGGGTCGTCCAAGATACCGCTGCAAAGATAAAGTTGTCAAAGACCTGTAAGAGCTGGAGGTGCCCTACTGGCCTCACTTGGCACAAAACAGGAAGGAATGGCGCACTTTAGTGTCGGAGGCCAAGATCCACTTCGGGTCGCTGAGCCAGCGTAATAAGTATATTCAGTATTTTTGATTACTCAAAATGGTAATTTATTTTTACCCAATTAAATACTACCACAGAATACATAATAGTACAAAGTACAGAACATTCACTCCACATGGTCATTTAAATAAATAGCGACTCTTGCTCAGACACAATAAAGTGCAATTCAGGTCGCACACCGCTTCCTTGCCTACAGTTATATTCACCTACAGGTTGCCTCTCTTTCTATCGCGTAGCTCTTAGCTCTTCTAACAACTTTAGGGTTGTCTTCTTCTAATCCTTCAACGCTCGAGCGGCCCCATCGGGCCGCACAACACAACAATGGAAAATCTATTGTCTCATTTTCTGTGCTTGAAGGATTAAATACTTTATTACAAGTTTTGTGTTTATAATGTGTACCTACCTACTTAAATGTGAAAAAATTACGTTTCAAATAAACCTAGGCTAGATGTGCAGTTAACGCCACATTAGACTATGTGTTAAATTTGAGGCAGTCTTTATGCCACCGCCACCATACTGTTGCCGGTTACGGAATCCTTAAATCCAGAAATGTAGGTATTTAGTTAAGTAGGTATAATTCGCAAAAAAAAAAAGAATTAAGTAGGTGGGTACCTTAGGAAATTTGATCGAGAAAAATAGTCACGACCCGCCTCTGAATTTAAGTACCTATAACTACACGCTTTCCTACCTATAGTATAGGTTACACCTACTTATCAAAAATAGGTATGTACCTACTCATAAAAATTACGAGAAAAATAAACAAAATATAAATTTTTCTTATACATTTTAGAATCTTTCGGTAAAGCGAATAAACCGGTCAAGATCGAGTCGGACTCGCGCACCGAGGGTTCCGTACCATCATAATTGCACCATCAAACCACACTGCAAAGTAGAATAATCAAATCAGTATTGCAGCTTTAGGTCAGCGCCATCTCTTGACCGATAGTGGAACTAATGTTAACTTTTTTAGAAATTTGATAATTTCTAAAAAACCGGCCGCCCGCGACTTCGTCCGCGTGGAAAGTATTTTTGCTATCCCTCGGGAACAATACTTTTTTTCGGGATGAAAGGTACCCTATGTCCTTCTCTGTACCCCTGACAACGTGTATGCAAAATTTCATGATGATCGGTTCAGTAGTTAAGACGTGAAGGCGTAACAAACAAACAAACAAACAAACAAACAAACAAACTGACTTTCACATTTATAATATTAGTAAGGATAATAGTGTACGGTACAGTGCTGGGAGCAATAAATAATGATCGATTGACCGTCATAGAGGCACAGAATAACGCACGCGTGTACTCACAAGCGCGGCGGCAACCCTGACTGATTTTGCAACTCCGAGTTGTCGCGCGCTGTAGGTACTTATCGCGGTAGGTACGGGCGAGTGACGGATGCCTGATACTACTCCTAAATAATATACCAGACAAAAGTCAACTCATCACCAGATATGCAATTATACTTACAAAATATGATGTTTCGATGCCATTTTAACATTTCACTCTACGGAAAAAGGTACCTTAAAGCCTGACCGTGGCATAGTCATAAATAAGACACCTTTTTAGAGGAGATGCCACATTTACGAAAGTCGTCTAATTACGATTCCGGCTGGACAAGAGAGTGCTCCACCGACAACCGGTATCATTGTCTTCAGCATGGTCTCCTGAACAAGAATACAGCGGTTGTCGCATTATAAAGTGGTGGAGGGGGGAGGGGGGGAGGGAAAAGATGCGGAAGTCGAGTATCGGAAATTGGTTAATTTTCTCAACAACCACTTGTCCGATTTAAACAAATAAGGTGTTTTAAGGTAGGTAATATCCTTGACAACATATTTTATTTAGCAATGGTTTTTGTAAATACTATAGTTTATTAAATAATTAGAAAAAAGTCGAATTTCAAACAAAATCATTTTTGGTTTTGTAGATTTGAAGCAGTAAATTAAAATAAAGTACAGAAGTACATATAGTATAAAGTACTACGTAAAATTGCCACAGTCATTAGCTTGCTGTTTGTTTTTTAGTTTTGAAATTTGGCTGGAAGACAGCAAAATTATCATCGATATAGTGCGGGAGGTCACTGTCCGAATAATATGGAAACCGCTTTAACGAAAGTCGTCTAATGACGATTCCCGTCGAACCAGAGAGTTCTCTACCGACAACTGGTATCATTGTCTTCAACATGATCTCTTGAACAAGAATATAGCGGTTGTCGCATTATAAAGTGGTTGAGGGGGGAGGGAGGGGAGGGAAAAGATGCGGAAATCGGGTATCAGGGTTTGGATAATTTTTCAGTAACCGCTTGTCCGATTAAAACAAATAAGGTGTCATATGGTAGATAATACCCGTAACAACAAATTTTATCTAACAATGGTTTTTGTAAATACTAAAGTTTATTACAAAAATTGAAAAAAGATGAATTTCAAACAAAGGCTTTTTTAGTTTTGCAGAATTGAAGCAGTAAATTGAAAGAAAGTACTATGAAATTAAAACTATGAGGATTTGCCCTACAAAAAAAATATTTGTACATAGCACAGTTGTTTCACTATATGGAGTAATAAACTTGTTAAACATTTTTATCTAGTAACTATGCTTAAAATATTTTTTGGGTCACGTGGCGAAATGTTTTCTACCATTTTTTTCGAAAATCCTCTACAGAATTAAAACTATAAAGATTATCCTCGGAAAAAAAATACTGGTGAATAGCCCAGTTATTCCACTATATATAAAATTATAAACATGATAAACATTTTTGTCTAGTAACTATGTTAAAAAAATGTTTATTTGTTCACGAGGTGAATTTTTTTCTACCATTTGTTCTAAAATCCTCTTCAGAATTAAAACTATGACGATTTGCCCCAGAAAAAAAATAATTGTGAATAGCCCAGTTATTTCACTATATAGAATAATAAACTTGTCAAATATTTTTGTCTAGTAACTGTGTTAAAAAATATTTTGTGCCGTGCAAACTCATTTAAACATAACTTTGCAGGTCCACCGTGTTATGTGACACAAAACAATTTTTAACACAGTTACTAGACCAAAATGTTTAATAAGTTTATTAATCTATATAGTGGGATAGTTGATCTATTTACTATATTTTTTTCTGGAGAAAATCCTCATAGTTTTAATTCTGTAGAAGATTTTTGGAAAAATTATATGTTAGAGAAAATTTCGCTGCGTGACAGAAATATTTTTTTTTAACATAATTTCTAGACAAAAATGTTTGATAAGTTTATTTTTCTGTATAGTGCAATAACTAAGCTATTCATCACCATTTTTTTCTGAGGCAAATCATCATAGATTTAATTTTGTAGAGGATTTTCGAAAAAAAAAAATTGTAAAGAAAATTTCGCCACGCACCACAAAACATTTTGTAACACAGTTATTAGACAAAAATGTTTTACAAATTTATTATTCTATATAGAAAAATAACTGGACTATTCACTATTATTTTTTTATGGGGCAAATTTTGATAGTTTTAATTCTGTAGAGGATTTTCGAAAAAAAAGAGATAAAGTAAATTCGCCACGCAATAAAAACATTTTTTTTAACATAATTACCAGACAAAGATGTTTGATAAGTTTATCATTCTATATAATGGGATAACTGGGCTATTTACCGTTATTTTTTTCCTGAGGCAAATCTTCATACTTCTAATTCTGTAGAGGATTTAAGAAAAAAAAATGGAAGAAAAAATTTCGCCACGTGACACAAAAAAAAATTTTTTTAGCTAGTTACTAGATAAAAATGTCTAACAAGTTTATTATTCTATATAAGGGAATGACTGGGCTGTTCACCGATATTTTTTTTCTGGAGCAAATCTTCATATTTTTAATTACATAGTAGTTTATTTCAATTTACTGCTTCAATTCTACAAAACAAAAAAAATATTTATTTGAAATTCATATTTTATCTAATTATTTCATAAACTATAGTATCTACAAAAACCATTGTTTGATAAAATCTGTTGTTAAGAATATTACCTATCATATGACAGTTTATTTGTTTAAATCGAACAAGTGGTTATTGAGAAATTAGCCAAACTCTGATAACCGAGTTTTGCACCTTTTTCCTCCCCCCCCCTCCCCCCTCCACCACTTTATAATGCGACAACCGCCATATTCTTGTTCAGGAGATCATGCTGAAAACAATGATACCAGTTGTCGGTAGAGCACTCGCTTGTCCGACGGGATTTCAATTTTGAAGGCCTGGCCCCTCCTCTATTTCCCCGTGAAATAAAATGTTAAAATGACATCAAAACAACATCATAATTAAGTATACTAATCAGTATACTTTATTCACCTATTCACCTGGGTGAATTAAATGTACCGATTAGTATACTTAATGATTTGGCCCAGGTGAATTAAATCTACGACGGGTATTTAAAAAAAATCTAGTATATCCTGTTTCGCTGCAACCAGTGTTAATTCATCGATGGTTCTCAGCCTAGGAGTGACGCCATCTGGTGGCGGTTTAAGTGGACTGTAGTTTAGCGGAGAGAAGAAAATTGATGTGGAACTAGGTAGGAGCAGAGGAAGGACTCACCGAAGGCTTGATTGTCACCAGCTCGCCCAGCGGTTTACACTGTCTTTCACCCACAACACCTCGGATGGCAGAAATCCTTTAATTGCTGCTGCCAGCCGGCACAAAAGCAGTTCTCACTCTTCTCAATTCACTAGTTGCACTAATGCACACACTAATACAACTGGACAGCGGTATAAATGAGTTTTTGAACATTATTTTATGCGGAGACACAAAAGCGTGACATTGCGAATTTGCAAGTCTTCTCGAATTTCTCGAATCGTCGAATTAGGACAATTCTGGCGCCACTGTCGCGCGAATCAGGTGCACCTTTTTCTTTCACTCGACATAGGTGAGTGGGAAAAGGAAGGAATATAAGGATCCACATAATGAAAAAACGCGCGCGAAATTAAATTATACTAAATGGCCTAAACACCATCATTAAAGGATATACCCGTTAATGAAAGTGTCGTCGGTAGATCGCACCAGCTCTTGGACCAATTTGCTAAACTAATTTGCCGCGTCGATAGCTCTCGGTCTAGGGGTGTGACGTCATCGTCGACGGATATATCCGTTAGTGAAAGTGTCAAATACCTCTAAGCGCCAGTTCGTCAGTAGATCGAGCCAGCTCTTGGTCTAATTTGCTCAACTCCTTGGCCGCGTCGATGGCTCTCGGTCTAGGTGTGACGTCATCGTCGGCGGATATATCCGACACGAGTAATGGGTACTGGTCTTTGGATAACTCCTCGAATCTGAATAAATTACAAATAATAAAATATTATAGCGAACATTTATGAGATATGAGATGGTCCCATTGAATTTTTGATCAGTTCAGTAGTTTTCAAGTAATCCTGAAAATATGATGATTTCGGTAGTAACTATCTTGATGACTTCTTTGTTTATGAACATCGGATCATCTTAATTTAATATCGATTTAAATGATATTTTTTTTGGTTGAGAAAGGGATACCTTAAGTGTAGTTTTTTCTTTAAAAAAAAAAACAAGTAGCTGTAATGTAATGATTTAGTTTATATTTAGTATCAGCTTAAGAAGCCCTTTAATTAGATACCCCACACGATGAGTTTTAGAAAAAAAACTACACCCTGTATATCTCACCTCTGTAGACATATCTTGTCTCTTGTACGCCTTAAAAATTGCCTGTCGTAAATGGTTCTCAAAGTATATTCATGAACAAAGTTGAAGAAATTATGCGTCCTTCATACTAAACAAGGAGGCAACCAGCAACTTGACGTCAGAATGGCTGGTCAAAAAAATATTGCATTTCTCTGAAAATAGGCAGCAATTTATCAAGAAAGGTAGCTATTGGTAGTAATTTGTGAATATAATTTGAGATCTATTCGCCACGGGCAACCAGTCATTCTGAAGCTGACAACAACAGTTCCCTCATCATGTCCGCAGTGTGTGTATGTATGTTTGTATGTTTATCTCCCTTCTGTAGACATATTTTCGTCCTCTTGTAGGCCTTAGAACTGGCTGTAACCAGTAGTTCCCTCAATATATCCGCTGTTAGTTTGTGTTAATGTATGTATGTTTGTTTGTATGTATGACTCACTTCTGTAGACATATTTTCGTCCTCTTGTAGGCCTTAGAACTGGCTGTAACCAGTGGTCCCCTTAATATATCCGCTGTTAGTTTGTGTTAATGTATGTATGTTTGTTTGTATGTATGACTCACTTCTGTAGACATATTTTCGTCCTCTTGTAGGCCTTAGAACTGGCTGTAACCAGTAGTTCCCTCATTATATCCGCTGTTAGTTTGTGTTAATGTATGTATGTTTGTTTGTATGTATGACTCACCTCTGTAGACATATTTTCGTCCTCTTGTAGGCCTTAGAGCAGGCTGTAGCTAGTAATTCCCTCAATATGTCCGCTATCAGTTTGTGTATGTCTGTTTGTATGATCGTATGTATGACTCACCTCTGTAGACATATCTTCGTTCTCTTGTAGGCCTTAGAACTGGCTGTAGAAAGTAGTTCTTTCAACATTTCCGCTATCAATTTGGCTGGGACGGGCAGGGGCGTCAAAATCACGTCTACGCGGCCCGCACGCGGGTCTAACGCTTTTTCGCCCCTGGAATAAATAATAGTAGATTATACAACAAGTGAAAAAAGAGGGAATTTAGTTCGAGGGACTAAGTTGGATCCCGAGAGCAGCGAAGGATTCTAGAGTTCTAGAGAAGAAAAGTAGAATCCTGAGCGAAGCGAAAAATACAAAGGACCGAGATGAAATTTTTTTTTCACGAGTTGTGTACTCTACTTTTTACCATTGACTGCGAGAAAACAAATAGCAGTACTTATACCTATAGTATTTATAGTCATTACATTTTTATTATTTAGGTAGGTAATCAGTAATATTTAAACATTAGAAAATAGTGAAACTAGAAGTTTTCCAATAATAAAACAACCACGCTAAGAGGGAAATTACATGATCGGTCTGGCATCAGTCCATTTTATCGGTTTGTATAGACTTAGAATTTTTACAGTCTGAAGATCGTACCAGACTGATGGAATGGACTGATGCAATGCAAGACTGAACATCTAATTCCCTTCTATTATATAGAAAAGAACCCAAATATAAGACACTAAAAAGAACCTAATTCAATTGGCGGGATATTTTTTAGAAAATATCCCAAAGATAAGACACTAAAAAGAACCTTAATAAAATTGGCGGGAGGCTTTATCTATGGAATAGCTCCATACTTTCAGCACGTTTTATTTTTTTTGTACATAATTCATACGATGCGCGCTTGTTCCAAATTCAAATTATTTTTATTCACTCATATCGTTGAATTAAACGCACTTTTTCGAGTGGCGATGGTAAAAAAAAATATTTTTGAATATTATTTTTATTCAAACAAGTGATTCAATAAACGTGTCAGATCCCAGAAGGGTATTACAACCTCTTTAAACTTATCAGGTTTATGAATTGCTATAGTTACATTCGTTTCTCGCTGTATATCAAGTAAAATAGATGCATTGATAGCCATTCAGAAAAACTTTACGCGTTTCAGGGATAAATGGTCTTGACAGACAGACAGACAACAAAGTGATCCTATAAGGGTTTTATTTTCTCTTTTTGAGGTACCTTAAAAATCCTAGAACCTTGAAAAGACAACTGTAAGATAAATACCATACATTGTACTGAATAGGAAAATTAACATTAGAACTTCAAAATGTACTTAGACATGTATGTGTGAAGTGTGAGAACATTTGAATTAATGTTGAATGTAACTCACGTAGTCATTTCTTCATCATCATCACCGTGCTCTTCATCACCTTCATCATCGGACGCCAGCTCCAGAGCATCCGGTCCTCCACGGGGGCAACCCATCTGTAAAACAATATACAGGGATGGATTTTTGAGACGGTACATTAGTCCAATAAAACTAGCTTTATCTGGACATAATTAATAAACTCGTTGTTTTTATTAGTTTATCGGAAATTGATATTAAGTGTCAAATATTAATTAGATATGTGATGTAAGAAATCCGGGGTGGTAGCCGTTTCATATAAAAATCATGAGATTTCGTACATTACCTAGCTTTTTCCTAAAAGCAAAATAGTTAACCAAATACCTTGTTAGTATAATTTTATGGTGCATTAAAATGCTATCACCTAATAGCAAAATTAAACTGAATCCAAATTCGCATGTTCGTTTTTTTCACAGTATTCATCTGATCTCAATATCTAAATAAGCCAAAATGGTAACTATGATGCTTGTATCTTATTAAGCTATGATGCGGCTTTTTAGACATTTTAGACAAAAATTAAACATTTATTTTTTACGTTTTAATAATAATGTATTTCTCAGTACCTAGTTAATTTTTTTAGTTTTATGCGAAATTTCTAAATGTTTAATTCCTTTTATTTTAACTATAACTAACACTAATTTATGACATAGAACAAGAAAATGTCAGTTATCTTATTATGTCCCGATAAAGCTAGTTTTATTGGACTACATTAAGGGCAGGTACCTTAACCGTTATAGTTACAGGAAAACGTTCCTAGGAGACCATCCATAACTTTTTAAGATATTATGAACTGCATTCACAGATTTTGGAAAAAAATACGGTTAGCAAAAAAAATGCTAAAATTCCAAAAAAATTTTTTATGCCAATTGATCCTATTTCGCGTGGGGATCAAAATACTCTATGAGACCATTTAAGGTATGAGTACTAGAAACGACAGAAATCGCACAAAAACTTTTCCCATACATTTTGTACTGAAAAACGATATACTCGAAATATTTTTTATAGCCAAACGATCCTATTTCTTACTGTGATCAAAATACTCTTTAAGGCTTACTGAAATTTGAGTACATTTGAGTTACATCGGTTATTTGTAAATAACCCCTAATGCCGAATATGGTAGATAGGGACCATCAAACTGAACAACTATGGGACTAGGGTTACCAGGACTAAAATTCGGAAATCCGGTTGCAAGAGGTTGAAAATCCTGATTTTTGACAAAAGTCCAGTCTTTTACTCAATTAAAAAAAATGTTGGCCATTTACATTAGGATTTAGGAACAACTTTTATTATTATCTGCTGGCAACAGCTTTAAAATCTTTTTTTTGTAAAATTTTACTCAAGTGGGTGGTTTCTTAGAAGAAAATTATGGGCATCTTTCAGTGTCGCTCCGTGCTGTGCGGCGATGATTGTTTACACAAAATCATTACAATCAATGATGGTGTAATGATTTTGACCCAGCACGATTGAAAATCTGGTCTCGAATGAAATCCGAGCGGAGTCCGGTCTGAGCTCATAAAATCCGGTCAAGACCGGATTTCTCCGGTCAGATGGTAACCCTATATGGGACCAATTCTGAGATCAGTTGTGGTTGCGCCGGTATAGATTTAAATTCTAAGAGATATAAGGATATGTTTTTAAAAAACCGGCCAAGTGCGAGTCGGACTCGCGTACGAAGGGTTCCGTACCAAAAAACGGCAAAAAATCACATTTGTTGTATGGGAGCCCCCCTTAAATATTTATTTTATTCTGTTTTTAGTATTTGTTGTTATAACGGCAACAGAAATACACCATCTGTGAAAATTTCAGCTGTCTAGCTATCACGGTTCATGAGATACAGCCTGGTGACAGACAGACAGATAGACGGACAGCGGAGGCTTAGTAATAGGGTCCCGTTTTTACCCTTTGGGTACGGAACCCTAAAAACCGCAAAATTAGCATAACAATGTATGGAAACCATGAAAGTGAAAACTCTGATCCTTATATCTCTTAGAATACTGGTCAGATCAGTTGGGTGTGTATAGCGCTCTGAATCTCCTCCATTCACTTCCCGGGGCCGTACCGGATAACGCATCGAACTTCGATAACTCTGCCGAGCTTCAACTTAAACAGATAAATCGAAATAAAGAATTTCGTATTGTACTATTTGGTGAAGTTATTTAAAAAATATCGATCATCTTATGACATCATGAATGGGGAATGTCCGAAAAAAATAAAATTGGCTGAATATTTTTTCATAGGTAGGAATAAGCTCCCTTAGTAATTGAAAAAAAATATCAGAATTTTCGGTTGCGTCAATTTTTTTTTATAAATTAAAGTCTCTTCGACGTCACAAATGTACGAAAGTAACAGCAGAATGGCGATTATACCTTTGCCACCACCTGCCACAACCACAGCAAGTATTAAAAAATAGTACATTATGAAACAAGTTAGCTTAGGATGCTCATTGCACACAAGGCTGTGGGTTGCAGCCCGAGCCGCAGGCGAGGGCGTAACTCAGCCGAGTGTGCAATGAGTAAAAGCTCACGAGTTTCATACGACGTTTTTCAACACATTTGCGAGGAAAATACAAAGTAATTTACCACACAGCAACAAATTCGACATAAACAAAATATGTCAATTATTGGGAAAAGGCGCATAGGTTTTTTTTTGTTTTTTTTCACACGCCCAATGTAAGAATATTTTGCGAACAAAGGGGTGAGTGAGCATACAGCCTTCTTCAAAATTATAATTTTAAGTGATAAAATGCAAATATTTTAATATTTATAACAAAATATTGTGAATTATGAAATAATTTGATAATAATAAATATTTGTTTGACTTAATTAAGGACTTACATATTTATTTATTTTAAAAATGAATATGAAATTTCAGCGGCATAAAACCTCTTTGTTGTTACTAAAAAAAATAACTGTATTACCTTTTGACATTTTGTGTTGAAACTTTTTTTTAATAGCATGTTGTGGTTGTGACAGGTGGTGGCAAAGGTATAATCTCCTTTCGCTGTTACTTTCGTATATTTCTGAAGTCGAAGAGACTTTATTTTTTATTTTTATTTTTACGCAACCGAAAATTCTGAAACTTTTTTCTATTACTAAGGGAGCTTATTCCTACCTATAAAAAAACATTCAGCCAAATTGATTTTTTTTCGGACATTCCCCATTGGGGTTCGCCATTTTGGCCTAATTGAGGCTAGATTTATCTTATATATCAGACAGGGCAGACTTATCGAAGTTCCATGCGTTAGCCGGTACGGCCCCAGGATGGCCATCATCAGATCTCAGCTAGGTCAACTCCTGGCTGAGAACCAAGGCTTCAAAGTTACCTCGTTTGTATGAAAATCGACTGGTGAAACACTGTAAATAAATAATTACATTATTTAGTGCTAACAAAAAAAAAAATTCTCACCATTTCCCATGCCTTAGTTTTCCCACTGTACTCGAGCCCTTTCTCCGACTGCCTCAACAATGCAGTGTGAACGCGCCTTGTGGCCACCACTAACTGTGTGGACTCGCCCTTACACATGTATGTACTGAACGGCCGGAGTAGGGATACCATACTAGTGTCTGGAATGATGCCTTCTGATACCTACATAAAAAACAAGTACCTATACAACGTGGTACAAAACTCGAATAGGGTAGATAGGGATCATCAAACTGAACAACTTTTACTATGGGACCTCTGAAATTGCGAAAAAAACAGCCGATTCATATATTTTAATATTTTCGTTTTTTTTATATAAAACCATAAAGTTAATATACCTGACGGAATAGAGGCACAAACATGAGCTGTCAAACGAACCCGAAATTCTCAGCGTGCAGATAAGGGTCCCCACAGTGTATGTATTGCCTCTTCCGAGTCTTTACATTTATGAAATGTTAATTTTTGTTAAAAAACATCACAATTTATTTGAATTTAACAAGAGTAATAGTAATTATAGAGGCAGAAAAAGAGAAAATTTATGTGTACCAGGCCAAAATTTAGTGTTGTATTCCAAGAATGTATACTGTATGGCTGGTCGCTTGTTTAATAGGCTACCTGACGATTATAAAACATTGACATTTTACAAATTTAAACAAATGTTATTTAATTTTTTAATGAACAAAATGTATTATAGTATATCTGACTATTTGAATGATAAAATTTGACATGTATTTTCTTTTTTAATTTGATTTAAATGACAATTTGTAGATAATGGACATTCACTTACAGTTATTACTTTCATTACTTTTATTACTTTACATTTATATTAAATATCAGTCATACTTACATCAATTTTTAAATTTTAAAATATTTGCACATCGATAGTATAACGATAGAATATGTTGGCAATAACTTAGTTTAAGAACACTTTTGTAACCGTATTCTTGCAAATAAATTTACTTACTTACTTACAGACCTACCGGTTTCTTTTCTTTGCTTTGCTGTTCGGCAATGGAGCGCCGGCCAAGAGGCTCATTTCAATTTATCGCATATTTTCAATCTAAGTACATTTCACATATATGTATGTTCTTGTGAGCTTTGTTCCTTAAACCATCGTTATGAAAAAAAAATAGTTCAGGTAGGTAATGATGCCACCCACGACCGTGTTCACAATTTATATAAATATACGATCGATTTATTTTTAGCAATCGGAGACCATGTTCAGGGTGGCATATCTCCCAAAAGCTTCCTACTTCGCAACCCAGACGTTGATATTTGATAACACCAAGCTAATGGCTATCTTGACAATTTGGTCTGGTCACAATATGCAATAGATTGAAAATGACCCTGGTTGGCCGGCGGTCTAAACAGCAAGTAGAACAGCAAAGCAAAGAAAAGAAACCGGTAGGTCTGGGGGGACCCTAAGTCTCAGAAAAAGGAAATCTAAGGAAGTGACACAAACTGCAATAACAAAGGATTCATGTCGTCAGGCGCGTGCCGTGTCCGCCGTATTGTATGTCAGGTCCATATTATTCCTTCGTCATTGAGATAAGTGCAGACGAATTGTCAAAGAGTTAAGAAAAAGAGTTCTGTTACGTCATATCACGCATCTCTTTTTATCTCACATTGCGAGTTTTATTAAAACTTTACTTGGAATTTTTAAGACCCATTGTCTAGTATTTTTATAAGATCTCATTTACCCTCGTAGTCATTTGTAGAAGTAGATAACAAATGAGTCAAAAACGGCAACTTTTATACAGTTTTACTAGTTATACTTTTAGAAATAACTACGAGGGAATGTAATAGGCATGTTGACTATTTATTATTTTATGTTACATAAATTACCCCTAAAAAAAAGAAACATTTGTATAAGAATTATTACGCTAGCATGAAAACTGCCCGAGATATCACAGTTTGAAATGCACAAAATTGGACTGACCCGAAAACGCTCCATACTAACGGCTACCAAGTTATGACGTCACGCCTTCCTACGTTGTATGCAACACGTAGGAAATTTGTTCGGCAGCTATATTAAATATTGTGTTTATCAAAATGGTTTCTTTGACAAATTTGCTATAAATTTTACGGACTAATTAAATGTATTATTTATTTTAACAAATTTTATACTTTTAAAATGGACTTGTCCACCCAGCTTTGAAGGGTCATAAAACAAATAATACGCAATATATAAAACCAAGAGGTATATAAGCTACTCCCAAAGTTTGATATGTTTACGATTTTTATTAGTATTTCGTTATTTTATTCATAAGTCAACATCCCTATTATACCTTCTAAAAATACTAGACTATGGGTTTTTAAAATCCTCCTAAAGGATTGGTGACATCTCCGTTGCTGATTGGTGACATCTCGCTTACTCAACTCTTTGTTCCTCTTTTCCGTATGTATTTAAACTATATGTATAAAACAGTTTTTTTTTTTGTAATTTCAAAGTTGTTCCATACTCGGCTTTAAAGGCCTGGACACCGGCTGCGTAGATACGCGCGTGGCGCGCGTAGTGACGCGCAGCAAAGATACGTGCGTGTTCGGTGTGACGTCCAATAGGGAATGCCATTGAGTACAACGTCACGAGCTGCAATGCGTAGGGTTACGCATCAGTCGACGCGTTACGCACGCGGTGTGCCATGTCTCATAAAGTTTCATACATTACAACGTGATGGTACGTCTATGTGCACGCTTACGCATCCGGTGTGTTTCGCCTCTAAGGGTTTTTTTGTAACAAGTTGTATAAATCAGTCCATTGAAAAGACCTTAGGGGTGCATAGGGATAGGTCTGTCAAAACTTGTGGCCACTAACGGTGTGGACTTGCCCTTACACATTGTATGTACTGAACGGGCAGGGCAGGGACACCATACTAATGTCAGGAATGTTGCCTTCTGATACCTGCACCGATTAAAAACTCAACGGTGTGAAGTTGCCTGTTTAGTGACAGGGATGTCAGTAATTCGTAAGGGTGTAAAAGGGATAGGGCTGTCAAAAATCTTCAACTCAAAAGGATAGTAGTAGGAGCAAAACAGTAAAAAATCTTAAAATTATAGGGATACTATCAAACCAAACCTCTTAACATGGTTCCTAAACAGCAAAGACCACTGACCTGCATATATTTACACTGGACAGGCTTATGTCAAACTGTTTTTGTGCCTATTTGATTTCCGCCATTTTGGCGCTGTAGGACGTAGCGTGAGCATAGCGTGCGTACGTGGTACTAAAGTTTGAAGTCTGGAGAAATCATCACGGCAACTATTTTCATATTGTACGACAAAATTAGTTCTTTAGACGCACGCTAGTGGCGTTTCAAATAGGCACAAGAACTTAGCTATCATACAAATCATACAGACAGCCAGTCCAGTTAAATAAATAAAAATTTTTTCATGTCAGTGGCAAAGACCCAGCCGGGGATCAAACCCGGGACCTCAAAGATGGCGTGCTTCAAAACCGGTGTACAAACCACTCGACCATGGAGGTAGATTATTTTATTGATTTTAGTTCTTACCAGTGTAATTTTATATTAGCCTACTGTTCTTCTTTCCTTGAGGATTCTACCCTTAGAAATAAGCAACTTTCCCTATGCCACTTGTCGCAAATGCATTCATACTTAGCTGTTGAGATTTTGATTTTTCGTTGAGAAGCAATGTACGAGTAACAACTCGATAATATCGCGGGTAAACAGTTGTACATTGCGGGTTTATATTTTGTTTTATTTTAAATATTTTTCTGTAAATTTAGCTTCGATGCAAATAAGACAGACTCTGTGTGATAGAAAAAAAAACACTAAATTTTTCATGAATTTTGCGACGGAAAATTCCACTTCAGATAGACTCAGAATCATGAGCCGAATATGCCCTGAAAGCAGGGAATGTTAACGTTATTTTTAAATATAACGTTATTTTTTACTCTTTTTACCGTTAACTTTAACATTAACGTTATGTCAATAAATAACGTTAATTTGAGAAATAACGTTAAATTTAACGTAATTTACTGAAATAACGTTAATTTTAACGTTATTTCTTCCTTTTTTACCGTTACTTTAAAATTAACGTTATTCCAATTAATAACGTTAATTTTTTACCGATAATTTTCCCGGTACTAAATGTAACGCTATATTTAACGTTAATTTTACCGGTACAATATTTTTAACGTTATTTTTACCGGTAAATTTACCGATAAAATGTTTTAACGGTATTTTTAACATTATTTTTTTAACGGTATTTCAATCCCAGCCTGAAAGTTTTCACTACCACGGAGTATATTTACGAATATACACTTGTATATTCGTAAATGTTAATATGGCGGGACACCTACC
This sequence comes from Agriphila geniculea, assembly GCA_943789525.1. NCBI lineage: Eukaryota > Metazoa > Arthropoda > Insecta > Lepidoptera > Crambidae > Agriphila > Agriphila geniculea. The sequence goes on along the minus strand of OX038898.1, from coordinate 13,658,089 downwards.
GGTTTTTGAAATATTTCATGGCTAGAATATAGTGCCATTTGGTGCTATTTGACGCCTATGTTCAAAAAATTCAAAGATATTCAGCATTGCTGGTTGTCCCGCCATCTTGATATCTGTGTTCTTACCTTAAGTTTAGGTTTAAAGAACTTTATTATCATAAAGACATAACATTGTCACTTACATGAGAACATATTAAATAAAAAGACTAAAACAGTTCGTGGTCGCAAAAGCAAAACAGATTAAGTAGGTACTTACTAACAAAGCTGGGTAAAAGTTAATTAAATTAGAGTACAATTTCACAATAGGGTATTTGACAACATTGAAAATATACTACAAATCGTGGTCATCCTAACAGATATTGGCGTAAAAAACATATTCAACTATTATATAGACTAAATTAAGTCTATTAATTGATTAATTTTACCTAGAAAAATGCAATAATTTTTGATTTTTTTCTGTGGCGAAAACGCTCTAAGATTACTGATGACGTCACTTACCTGTAAATAAATATGGCTTCAGGCGTTTGACACGACCATAGACTAAGGATCCGCGATTGATGGCTGTCAAATGGCTAAGGATATTACAATGTTTACAGGCTAGTGACGTCAACAAGTGACGTGTCCAGCGCCATAGCGTTTTTGGCGCGGTTTTAAAATTTTAAACTATAACATTGATTTTTTTATTTACATACTTAATACATTGATTTTTCCTGAAATATCAATGTAGTGCGCTTATTACGTAATAAGAAATAATTTAAAAAAGGTTTTCGAAAATTAGTCAAATAGCCTATTCAATGCACAGTCCCGCTTAACGCACTATTTTCATAATTATTGAGTACTGATAACATACTGAGCAAGTTTCTGCTTAAATAAGTTAAACGAGTCTTCACTTTTTATAGGCGCGGGTATCCTTACTAATATTATAAATGCGAAAGTCCGTTTGTTTGTTTGTTTATTTGTTTGTTTGTTTGTTACGCCTTCACGTCTTAACTACTCAACCGATCATCATGAAATTTTGCATACACGTTGTCAAGGGTACAGGGAAGGACATAGAGTACCTTTCATCCAGAAAAAACGCACAGTTCCCGAGGGATAGCAAAAAAACTGTCCACGCAGACGAAGTCGCGGGCGGCCGCTAGTTTTATTATAAAGTTGTGCTCCTTCAAATGTAATCATAGTTTTGCCATAATTCGTGCGATGTTTGGGTAGTACAAGAAAACTAGCGCGGCGAGTGCTGCGTGCAGTGATAGATTTAAGTTTGGTGAACGTTATGTTAGTATGGATATTCTTATTGACAGTTTTTACCTTGGACAACTCCTCCAAGAAGCAGTCAACAATATGCGTGAGCATGGAGCCCGCGTTGCGCGCGTACAACGGAGTCTTCGGGGCCAACACACCTGCACAAACATGGCATCATAATACTAAATAATATACTAGAAAAAATTCGCCTCGCACCAGGATCAATTCTCGGACGGGAATCGAACCTTTTTCTAGCATATTATTTAGTATTGTCTAAAAATAGCACTGTGAATGCAAAAATCTCAAAAATTATATTGGACCGTCGGCTAACCAGGGTCATTTTCGATATATCGCATATTAGCACCAGACCAAATTCTCTAGATAGTCATTAGCTTGGTGTTATCAAATATCATCATCTGGGTTGCGAAGTAGGAAGCTTCTGGGAGATATGCCACCCTGAACATGGTCACCCATCGCTAAAAAATATCTATCGCATATTTTTATAAATGGTGGACAGGGTCACGTGGGTAGCATCATTACCTGAACTATTTTTTGTGTTTTCATCGATATGAAGACACAAAATAAGGAACAAGGATAAGGAACAAGGATCACAAGAGCATATATATGAAATGTACTTACCTGCCCTGACCTCCTAGACGCTTCCTAAAAGCGACGCAAGACTATGGCTTTTATACGTCTGGGACCTGCCTCACCCCCTGAATGTAATTACATGCCAATATGTAGTCGATTATTTTTTGGAAAAAAAAATCTCTATGTTTCTACCCTGGCCACGTGCATGCTTCCTGAAAACTGACCAAGCCGATGTCTAACATGTTTGTAATGATGCCACCTACGACCATGTTCAACATTTATATCAATATTCGATCGATTATTTTTTGCGATTGGAGACCATTGTATGGGAGGCCATATGTTCAGGATGGCATATCTTCCAGAAGCTCCCTACTTGGCAACCCAGACGACAATATTTGATAACACCAAATTAATGGCTATCTTATTAATGTGGTCTGGTCCCAATATGCGCTAGATTGAAAATGAGCTCCTGGGCCGACGGTCCATATATTATAGCTATTTCATCTTAATTAATTTTCAAAACATCTGGAAAGATATTTCAATCGAATGTCGAGGTAATTCCTCAAACTGATAAAATAACGCTGGTTTGCAGCGACAGAGCGGGATATACTAGAAGAAATTCGACGATGCCACTAGTGACTCGGTAGCTCAGCGGTCAGAGCATTGGACTGGATATCCAAAGGTCGGGTTCGATTCCCGTCCGAGAATTGATCTGGTGCGAGTCGATTTTTCTTGTATATTACAAATACAAATCATTTATTTGTAAACATAGGTAAGAGGTAATACAGCTGGTGTGGAAAAATTGATTGTATCACTATGTTCGGCCATCAATGGGCGTACAAATTTAAATTTAGTAAGATTAAAGAATTATAATTAGCTATCAGTGAAATATTTAAAAATGTCAAAAAAAAAACTATAAAGTAAAAAAAATAAAAAGAATCATGTCAGTAAATTAGTAAAAAAAAAATGTCAGCAATATTAAAAAGAAAACAATCAAAAATCAGTAATTAATAAAAATAATGTAAATATAAACATTAATAGGCCCTATATTTTATCATTAAAAAATTCTGTCACTGTATAATAGGCTTTTCTTATTAATAAAGATAACAATTCCCTGCGAAATGTAATTAAGTTAGCCTCTTTCAGTTTTTTTGGTAGTTTATTATAAATTTTAGGTGCCATACAGAAAAAGCTATTTCTTTTCAACGCGGTATTTCTATCCGGTGCTCGTAATATATTTCCGTGACGTTTGCTCACCTTTAATTGGCCAGTGGATATTGTGGGAAAGAGATGCGGACTGCCCCTAACAAACATTGCAGTTTCATATATGTAAAGGGATGGTACTGTAAGTATCTTCAAATCGATAAAATGTGGTTTGCAACTATCCCTTCGTTTTAAAGATTTGATAGCCCTGATACATTTTTTTTTACTTTTAAATATCACTTCCTTATTAGTGCAGTTGCCCCAAAATATAATCCCGTAACGCAAGATAGAAGCAATATATCCATTATAAGCAGTTAAAACTGTCTCTATATTAGCTACTCTAGATAGATCTCTTAGTGCATAAACAAATTTATTAATGCGTGTACACAAATCATTGGTATGACTGAGCCAATTGGTTTGATAGTCTATGTTTAGACCTAAGAACTTTGTTTCAGCGACAGGTTTTATTGTAGTACCACTATGGCTTACTGTCACTTTCGGTATCTGAGTGTATTGTCGAAAATGCATTAATTTTGTTTTGTCAATGTTTAAATTCAAATTGTTCATGTCAAGCCATTTAATTATATTTGCTAATGTCATTGTAATTTCATTTTCATACGTCAAGTTATTTTTACATTTTATCAATATTGTACTATCATCAGCAAATAATGTCATAGGATATTCAATGGATGTTGGCATGTCATTAATATATATTAAAAATAATAGAGGTCCTAATATTGTCCCTTGAGGAACCCCATACTCTATATCTCTACATTTTGAAACATGTTCCTTTTCTATTAGAGTTTGTTTGCAGATATTTTTAATAGCAGTTTGTTGTTTTCTATTGCTAAGGTACGATTCAAACAACTTTAACGCAATGCCCCGTATCCCATAATGGTAGAGCTTTTGCAAGAGAATACCATGGTCAACGTAGTCAAAAGCTTTTGACATGTCCATGAATATAGCGCAAATGTTTTCCCTTTTGTCGATAGAGTCAGTCACTAATTTCAGCAAGTTAAAAATAGCTAAGTTTGTGGATTTACCTCGTCGAAAACCAAATTGTTGGGAAGAAAAAATATTAAATTTTTCAAGAAATGAGTAAACTATGTTATATATTATTTTTTCAAAAATTTTTGATATGATTACTATAAGAGCTATAGGTCTATAATTTTTCATATCTCTAGTATCACCCTTTTTATGTATAGGTTTAATTATAGATAATTTAAAGGCCTCTGGAAACATTCCTTGGCTTAAACATAAGTTTATTATATGAGCTAATGGACAAGCTAGATGTCTGGCACAACTTTTAATTGCTGCGGTAGATATATCATCGTAGCCCACACTATTTGTGTTTTAGGGATAATATTATCTTATGTACTTCGGGTGGACTAGTTGGCGTCAAAAAAATAGAGTTCGGATTAGATTGCGTTTTAATGTCAATTTTCTTGTTTATTAAAGTCATTTTTGATGTAGAGTTAATTTGCTCTACAAAGTAATTATTTATCGCATTCGCTATGTCACAGGGATTAGTAATAGTTTGGCCATTGGATGAAATCTCTTTAATTGTCTCACGTGGAGAGTTATTCTTGTTTTGATTGATAACAGACCAAGTAGCTTTGGACTTATTACTAGCTGTTTTAATGGTAAAGTTATTTTGACTTTTTTGTGTCAAGTTTATTATTTTTTTAAGACGTCTAGAATAATCCCCAATTAGTACTTTGTTTGCCAGGGTGGGTGATTTTCTATAGTTCCAAAGTAGCCTTCTTTTATTTTTACTGCATAGTTTAATTCCTCGAGAAATCCACTGTGGTCTTTTTCTAGCCTTTACGTTAACAAATTTAAAAGGAAAGCAAAGGTCATAGAACATGCGTATCGTCTCATAAAGTGAGTTGTAAGCTTCGTTAACATTAGTTAGTTTATATACATCGGAAAAGCTCAAACTTCCCATGGCATCATAAAACTTTTTTACATTCTCACTACTCATGTCTCTTTTTTTTATGCGCCAAGAGTTCAATGTACTTTTTTTATTAACAGAAAATGTAAGTAATTGTGCAGTGTGATCTGATAGGTTGAGATCCAGCTACTCAGATTTACAGCGCCATATGTTCGTAGCGAAATTGTCTAGACATGTTTTGCTGATAGGCCTTGTAGGTTTATTAATTTGTAGTTTAAGATTGTAATTAAGAAGCAAATTTTCAAAATCCATAGACATTCGATTTTTTTTTACTCTATCAACATTAAAATCTCCGCACAGGACATTTTTTTTGTTTTTACAGTGACTTAAATAATCTAACATTTGTGATATTTTTTCTAGAAATAGATCATAGTCAGATTTAGGCGGAATTTATTCTCTCTTCGTCATTTACTTCCGTTTCATTCAAGTTATTTGTTAAAGCTTTATTTTCTTCAGTGTGGAATATACTGATAATTTCTTTAAGTATGCATTTCATGCCCGTTACATTCAATTTGCCTGTGTATGGAGAGAACATATCAAAGGATAACAATCGGTTAGAGTCGATTAGATATGCATATTTGTGAGTCTGCACGTCAAGGTTTAGGAGACTGTTAAATATTTCCACCCTGCAGTTGTAAATAACGGCACCGCAAATATAAGTAGGCACAGCTATAATTATGTTGGTATGTTGCATTTGTTGAGCAAATTCTCTTATCTTGTAAATTAACTGTGTATAATCTTTCGTAATGGTAAAGTCAGATTCACCAATCAATATAATACATGTGGGAGAATGCACGTCTTTTCTTAGTAAATAAATAAAAAACAATGCAAATAGTAGATTTTTATTACAATTAATATAATTGTTACAAATAATTAGTTTATTCAATGTAATTTATAAATAAAAGTCACTCAACGACTCGTAAAACAACTGTGTGCACGTGCGCCTCCCCACTGCGCCCTCACGCCACATCACGCCACCGAGCTTGTTTGCGCACGTGTATAAAAGCGGCTTGCGCAGGTGTCGATAGCTCAGACGTTGTTCAACTGTCGGACACGGCACTCTGTCGGATCGGTGCTCTGAACTATCTGGTAATGTAGTTAAGTATTACTCCTTTTATGACAGTAATAATAGTGTAATAAAATTACAATATTTAATGTAATGTTAAAGCTAATAAATCTAAGACATGTGATAAATTTAGAATCAATAACTTATCCGGTAACTTAGTCATGACCACGATATTGAAATAAATTAATAAATATCTCACATTGCCATCCTTTCTTTTATTTTCTCTCACATCAGAAGTGAGATCTAACCTAGTTGGATTACATATACTCTGCCTTCGAATTTTTATGTTTCAGGAATATCAAAATGCTTGCTGTAGAATCCGCCACGTTGGCGACTTTGTGTTGAAGATCAAGACGCGTAACCAATTGTGGATCTGAGTCATCAATCCTGGGTGGTTGCAAATATCTGAACAGTGGAATGAAGCATGAAAAAGTGCGACAGTTCCCGTTTGATCGACGAATTGCTGATAAGTACCCATAGATTTTACATTTTTGTAAGGTACCCGTAGATTTTACTAAATTATTATCATTTGGTCAATCCAAGTGTGCAAGGATCGTAGCAGGTGGCGATCCATAGTCTCTGCCTACCCTCATGGGAAACAGGCGTGAGTTTATGTATGTATGGTCAATCCACAACTATAATTTTCAAAGTCAAAAAGAATGACGTTCCTTGTGATATTATAAAAAAAAATCAAGCAGAATTTGGCGTAGAAAATGATAACGCAAATGCTGCGCAAAGAGTGCTATATGTTTCGTAAAATTAGTGGAGGTTGATTGATACAAAGATTCTGGGTTCGAATCCTGGTATACATAATTTTATGATGCGTAGTTAGTCACAGATTTTTAAATTCTTCTATATCTTTACCCGTTATTTAGTAACCACAGTACAAGCTTTGCATAGCTTGTAACTGGAACTAAGTGATTGGTGTGAATTGTCTAGACTAGAATATATAATTTTCCATGTGCCTTGCACGAGTGTGCGAGTGTACCACCAAGTGGCCGTGATTTTGCAACTTCTTCTTATCGAATGAGGATTAGTGGCCACCTCTGGTGTTAGAGTTTATCAAGCCGCCCGTAAGGCCTCTAACTTGGCTTAACAACTGTTATCAGATGACAACAGCCGGGACCGACGATTAAGCGTGCCCTCCGAAGCACGGAAGCGCTCAGTTGTAATGCCGCTTAGCGGTCACCCATCCGACACCTGGCCGGACCGAGCGTTGCTTAGCAGACGCGATCGGGTACGATCGGTCTGTCAGGTTCCGCCATGCGCGCTTTATTTTGCAGCTGTGACTACGGATTACTTATATGAAATATCTGCTGGCTGATGTTCGAAGTATGGTATTTAATAGTGAGATTCAAAACGTAGCATTAATTATATCATAACATTACTGATATAAGAAAGAATTTTAGCTTTTCGTAGAAAAAAATGCTCAGCTTGAATTTGGTCTTAAAATATAGTAAATAAGCCAATGAGACCTTTCCCTTCCTTTTTGATCAGTGAAAGGACAATTTTATGATATTATGTACATATTGTGACATCACAACCTAGTAGCATTGTAAATTGAAAATGTAACACAGTAAGTGCTAAAGCCAAACTGTAACTTCAGTGAATTATTTAAGTTTCAAAGATGATTTTATATGCTGAGAGATATTTTAATGTGAATTAAGCTGTGCCCTTTACAGTTTACAATTTTATTCTTCGTATCAAATCATAGCACTAATGAGAAAAAGTCTTATTACTTCATTGGTAGTACTGCCCAGTAGAACTAGTGGGAATAAATCTTTCTTTTCTGGTTAAAATCGTGTGTACAGAACCTATAATAAAATAAATGAAACATCTGACAAATAACCAACTGATATTTATTATTCATTTACAACAGAGATAACTTGACGTTGTTGTTACCTATAGATTGAACATTCAAACAATTTTTGTGCATGCAGTTATTGCAGATGTCAATTGTGCCTTAAACATTATGTAGATTAAGTAAGAAAAATCTTTTTATAGGCACTTTTAATTGAAATAGTTTTCCTCGGCAAAACAGGAACTCTTTTGGTCTTTGGAAACAAAGGTTCTCTTCTTGTGCAGCAATTATTCTTATCGGGACTGCTGTGGTGCATTATCATGTGCTTAAATAGATCCAAACAAGGGTAGGATCACTTACAAACCCTAGATTTTACTAGATCTTTTAAAGAATTTATTTTAGTTCATTGTTGTTTGATGCCTTATTTACTGCACTGCATTTATTTTAATCCCTCGTGGATAGAAACTATTTTAATAGGGATATTTTTCAATAGAAAGAATAAAGAATTATTGCAGTAAATTGTGTACATACAATATACAGTAGAACTTGTAACAACAGTCTTCCTATATTTATTTTCAATATTCAAAAGAAAGTAAATTTAAATTATGAATATTATGATACAGACATTAGTTTTGAATAGTTATTCGATTAATTCACTTAATTTAGTACAAGCATATCGTAAATAATATTCACAATTTTATCTCTGGTGTTGATTAAGAATGTGGGTAGTCTAAAGTGAAAAAAAAACTCAACATTCGTAATCAGTTCTCATGATACATAGTAGTAAATTATTAAGATTTTAATAATTTACTGTGCTTTACTGTATTTTTACTGTGCAATTGTACTTTACTGTACTATTGTGGCAGCAGATCTCACCAAATAGCTAGTGCTTCTTCAAAGAAAAGTGAGTATGATTTTCTAAGTGATGTTGAAACTTAAAGATTTCATGAATAATTTAAGTTTTACGTTGAAGGTTAGTTTTTCGTAAACAAGATAAAGTTAATACTAGTTGTTTTTATGCTGTACAAAAAAGGTGTTTTACATTCATATAAAATGAAATTGGTGATAGTATTCCTGAATATCTTTTTCTGAACTCGTTTTGTCATTATTTGACACAAAGATGCAGGTTACAATCAGATGAGGGTTGTCGGATGTTTTAGTTTGCGAATTACTCAAACTTAGTTTTCACTAATTTTCTACGAGTTTTAGATGTTGTAATGTTTTGAGAATGATGCCCATTCGTGGCAGAAGTGTTTTTGACTATATTGATGTTTCGTCACTCTTCAAAGACCACTATGATATTTATTTTTATGAATAAACTATAACGTATAATAATAATCGGATATGTCGGATGTGTTGCGAACTGTGGTTCGTGATAATTTTAGGTCACTCCCCTGTAATAGAAGGCGAGGTGACAAAATCGTTGGAGACAGACTGATCTCCTTAACCTGGTTATCTTATTTCTCTGTATACACTGACTCCTGGCCAGATGTTCACTGTATACTGAGCAATAAAGAATATTACCAGTTGGCCGTGCGTGACACTATTGAGGCGATTTTTACCGAGGTCGCGAGATTCTAATGAATGCCGTGCTATATGAACTTTATAATGGTTTTTTACCTAGGTACTACTAAGTAAGAAATAAATAATATTTTCAAGTTCGCAGTGCCCATGTGGCTTATTACCGAGGTAGTACTATATAATTTATGTGCAATGAATAATATTGCAAGTTTGCCGTGCCCTCGTGGCTTATTTTTACCGAGGCAATTACTACCATCTGAGCAATATAAAATATTGGATCGAAAGTGTTATCCATGCACTCGTGGTAGTATGACCAAAGCTCTATGTTACTATTTTATATTATAATACCTACACGACACATGCACTTACTCACATACAACAACACACCCCTACACACACTATTTGTAAAATAAAAGTTTGTTTTTTTATAAGACTCCTAAGATGTTCAATTGTTACAGTGTCTGCTGATTGATGTCCATGATTATCCAGATGACGTACACCTGGGGCTCTGATGATCCTGAATTGTAGGCGTTTACGTGTCTCGGACACTGGTCTGCACCAGTACAATGTAACATCTACGATTACAAAGATTCTTATTATAAATACGAGTGATTTGTAATAAGTCCTTACTATACATTTAAGGTTTTTAAAATTTGTTGTTTTGTTTACCAATGGAGATTATTGTTATGTAGTTTTTTTTTATAAAAAAAGGGTTATCTCCCATTGAAGGTTTCACTGTGATAAAAGTGAATTGGGTCATGTGATTTGACCATAATTAGAAGCTATGTGATTTAGCTTGGTGGTCATGTGATTTGACCATAATTAGAAGCTATGTGATTTAGCTTGTCGGTCATGTGATTTGACCATAATCAGTTGCTATGTGATTTAGCTTCACGGTCATGTGATTTGACCATAGTTAGTTGCTAGGTGATTTAGCTTTACGGTCATGTGATTTGACCATAGTTAGTTGCTATGTTATTTAGCTTTACGGTCATGTAATTTGACCATGATTAGTTGCTACATTATTTAGCGTTAGAGTCATGTAATTTGGCGATTTGATGATGATGATGTTGTGTGATTCAATAATAATGATTTATTTTTCAGATAACAAATATCCATGTTTGTTAATTTGAGAGTTAATCAACTATGTTTTTATTTATGTTTGAAAAAAAATTTACATAATATTGTTTGATTGATCTATTTAACATTGTCATTGGAGGTCGGCATAACCTCTCAGAGTTTTCTTTCGGCAGTTCTTTCTCGAGAGGCCTCCTTTACGAACTGCTGGTAGTTTCAGTAGTTAAAACAATTTTAATCCAATAAATTCAATAAAAATAATGCAATATTAGAATATTTATATAAATGCAGATTGATATTACTTGAAGCGAGTAGACTGATAAATTAAGGCAGTGAATTTAATTATTCATCCGTTGACGAAACGTTACATTTCCTATACTGGAAGTTTCAATTCAATTTGGTGCTTTATTGCTATTTCACAAATTGGAAATATAGTTACTAAACATAATGTAGTTTCGAATAAAGATTTTAATGATTGGTGATTTGTGAAAAATAAAGTGTAAATTGTTTTGTTCGCGAGCCAAGTGGCTGCTCGTCAGAATGGCCGTGTGGGAGAATGCACGTCTTTTCTTAGTAAATAAATAAAAAACAATGCAAATAGTAGATTTTTATTACAATTAATATAATTGTTACAAATAATTAGTTTATTCAATGTAATTTATAAATAAAAGTCACTCAACGACTCGTAAAACAACTGTGTGCACGTGCGCCTCCCCACTGCGCCCTCACGCCACATCACGCCACCGAGCTTGTTTGCGCACGTGTATAAAAGCGGCTTGCGCAGGTGTCGATAGCTCAGACGTTGTTCAACTGTCGGACACGGCACTCTGTCGGATCGGTGCTCTGAACTATCTGGTAATGTAGTTAAGTATTACTCCTTTTATGACAGTAATAATAGTGTAATAAAATTACAATATTTAATGTAATGTTAAAGCTAATAAATCTAAGACATGTGATAAATTTAGAATCAATAACTTATCCGGTAACTTAGTCATGACCACGATATTGAAATAAATTAATAAATATCTCACATTGCCATCCTTTCTTTTATTTTCTCTCACATACAATAGTCGTTTTTATTGAAGTCATTTAATTCCTTATTAGAGCAGTCAAATAATTCCATTACACCTCCATTAGTTATAAGGTGATGACAATAACTGTAATGTTTATCCATGTCAAGTTGTTCAATATTTTTTATCATATTATGTTTTTTAGATGTGCTAATTATACATAGTTTATTCTTGGATTTATTCTTTGTAGCGACATCTGTTGACTTCTTTGAGGAACCGTTATTTTTTTTGTCGATAATCGAGGCTGCTCTAGTGTTTGTATGCTGGCTAGATATCGCTGCTTCGAGGTTATCATCAGAACATAATTCATTACATTTTTCCTCCTGATTAGAGAAGTCTAGTTTTGTTTTATTTAGGTTTGTTCCTTTCTTTTTTACATTTTTCTTTTGAGGTGTAGATTTACATACACTTGTTAGCTTTTGGATTTTTATTTCATAGTTATGGATTTTCTTGGAAAGTGTCTTGTTTTCTGTTAATAAATTTCCAATTTCATTATCTGCTACTTGCAATTTTTCTTCAAGTTTAAGAATTTTTCTTTCTAATTCACTTATTCTGTCGCTAATATTCGTGTATGTTTCGGCACAGCTTCTATTTAATTTAGTGGAAGTAGATAGGAATGAGTTTTCACTATCCTCATCTGACAGTTTTTCGAATGAGTTCTCAACAGGAATATTTATTTTATAGTTTTTGTTACGTTGAGTTATATTGTCGTGGTCCATAATTTATTGTAAATGCAACAAAGCACGAGATATGGTAAATGAGGCGCTATCTATCGTGCAGTAGCAGAAGTATTGCTTCCTTGTTATTACTCAAACAAATTCTTCTTAATTGTAGGTGTTCATAGATGGCAGTAGTAAATAGCACAGATAAAATTGATAAGTTTTTATGATTTCCGCTAGATGGAGTAGAATAGGGCCATCTATTGGCGAGTAGCTGAACTGTTGAAATTCTAACTGGTGATTGGTCTGTGGCTCCGTGAATTGGTCAGCTGACTTGTGTTTACATGCATTCGAATAAAATTAACGTAGTTCAATCAGTAAAAATCACGATTTTCGATCACATACGTAATAAAAGGTTGATTAATTGCATGTCAGAACATAAGTTTATTGTCACTGGAAGGTTTTCTTTAAGATTTAGATGCGTCAATGGAGAAATATGGAATATATTCACCGGATCGTTCCACAGAATGATTTTGTGAAGATTTACTGCAACTGTAGCTTTTTTCTTTAGATAACACTTGAGCACATGTATTACATGTATACTTGCACGAATCACACTTTATAACAAACTTAAATACTTTATAACTATTTTTAAAATTATTTAGTAAACAGAGACGATCTTAACCGTGACACCTAGCGCCACCTATGTAGTATTATTTAGTATTGTCTAAAAATAGCATTGTGAATGCAAAAATCTCAAATTAAAAAATTATACGGGTGTATGGGACAGCTTGGCCAAAACTGAAACAGTAGCTTCAGACCATGATTTATGATTGAAAATAGCTGGAATTTTCCTCAGTAAAATTATCTAATTTTCCGACTTTCTTCCGAAGTTATCAACACATCACAGATTAAGTGTAAGAAAAGTCGGAAAATTAGAAAATTTTCCTGAGGAAAATTCCAGCTATTTTCAAGCATAAATCATGGTCTGAAGCTAGTTTCAGTTTTTGCCAAGCTGTCCCATACACCCGGTATAATGGCAGGATAACTTTGCTGATTCACAAATCGTGTGTGCCACCAGTCGGCGCACTACCGCTAACTTGGCGCTAGTAGCCCTGTCATTCTGTTGTTTGCTACCAATTTTTGGATGTTCGAAGCAAATTTTCGTAAAAATCTATTTTTCTTCCAACACATTTTGTTTTTTTTTCAATCTTTAATTCGTTTACTGTTCGACTTCCATAATAATTATTTATTAGTATCAACCATGTTTAGATATAATTTAAAATAAATGGTCAAATTGTGGGTAAATTAACGTACAAATAGTCCGTGAGCCCGCGACAGTATTGCCTACGTCATATGACATCACGATGAAATGCATGGCAGACGGTCGGAAAAGTTGTGCTGAGCGAGGATCAGAAGATTATCGCAAATAAAATTGGCCGGAAGCGTGAGAAAATCTTCCACTTCCGGTCAAAATTTTACGATTATATTTACGTCATGTGACATCAGTAAGAGACCCGTGTCATTATTTAGTTTTCAATCGTAGAGAGAGTAAACATAAGTCTGTCAGTTCTGAAATGACTAAAAAACAAACATTTTAAGTTTAAGGTATTCCGGCCATTTGAGAACTGACAGACTTATGTTTACTCTCTCTACGATTGAAAACTAAATGATGACACGGGTCTCTTACTGATAATATTAAAATATAATCTTAAAATTTTGACCGGATGTGGAAGATTTTCATAAGCTTTCGGCTAATTTTATTTACGATAATCTTCTGATCCTCGCTCAGCACAACTTTTCCGACCGTGTGCCATGCATTTCATCGTGATGTCATATGACGTAGGCAATACTGTCTATTATTTTTGGGATATTTTGCTAAAAAATATCCCGCTAAATAAATTAGGTTCTTTTTAGTGTCTTATGTTTGTTGGTTCTTTTCTATAAAATAGAAGAGGATTAGATGTTCAGTCTTGCATTGCATCAGTCCATTCCATCAGTCTGGTACGATCTTCAGACTGTAAAAATTCAAAGTCTATACAAACTGATGAAATGGATTGATGCCAAACCGATCATGTAATTTCCTTCTTAGCGTGGTTGTTTTATTTCATTGGAAAACTTCTAGTTTCACTATTTTCTAATGTTTAAATATTACTGATTACCTACCTAAATAATAAAAATGTAATAACTATAAATACTAGGTATAAGTACTGCTATTTGTTTTCTCGCAGTCAATGGTAAAAAGTAGAGTACACAACTCGTGAAAAAAAATTTCATCTCGGTCCTTTGTATCCCTCGCTTCGCTCAGGATTCTACTTTTGAATCCCTCGCTACGCTCGGGATTCAACTCTAGAATCCTTCGCTGCTCTCGGGATCCAACTTACTCCCTCGAACTAAATTCCCTCTTTTTTCACTTGTTGTATAATCTACTATTTACGGATTACAGCGCGTATATTGGTTAATTTAGATCTTATTTTAGAATTATTTAATTTTGATTTGTTGGTTTTTTGGGTTTCGTCGAAACGTCGGGAAACCCAAAAAACGAATCGGACTCGCGCACGAAGGGTTCCGTACAAAAAAACGGCAAAAAAAAAAATACGTTTGTTGTATGGGAGCCTCCCTTAAAAATTAATTTTATTCTGTTTTTAGTATTTGTTGTTATAGCGGCAACAAAAATACATCATCTGTGAAAATTTCAACTGTCTACCTGCTGTCGTTATTAATATCGAGCAAAAACAGCAAAAAAACGGCCAAGTGCGAGTCGGACTCACGCACGAAAGGTTCCGTACCAAAAAACGGCAACAATATCACGATTGTTGTATGGGAGCCCCCCTTAAATATTTATTTTACTCTGATTTTAGTATTTATTATTATAGCGGCATCAGAAATACATCATCTGTGAAAATTTCAACTGTCTGTTGTCGTTATTAATATCGAGCAAAAAACGGCAAAAAAATCACGTTTGTTGTATGGGAACCCCCCTTAAATATTAATTTTATTTTTAGTATCTGTTGTTATAGCGGCAACAGAAATACATCATCTGTGAAAATTTCAGCTGTCTAGCTATCACGGTTCATGAGATACAGCCTGATGACAGACAGACGGACAGCGGAGGCTTAGTAATAGGGTCCCGTTTTTACCCTTTGGGTACGGAACCCTAAAAACCAACAAATCAAAACTAAATAAGATCTGAATTAACCAATATTACGCGCCGTAATCCGTAAAAAGTGTATTATTTCTAGTATTAATTTAGTTCAACCCTCGCCTCCACGTACCGTCACCGCTGGACAGCATGTCGGCATACATCTGACAGCTGCGCGCGCTCCAGCCGCATCGCTGCACGCAACGCAGGCTGCCGCGCAAGTAACGCCGGACTAACTGGTGATGGGAAAATAATCATTCAACTAATGCCATTTACTCATACAGGGGGGATAGGATAGGGGGGTCAAGTCTGCTAATGTTTTCGTCAAAATCGTAGTTCAATGGTGTTTGAATGGTAATGCTTTTTGACACAGTTCTTGTTTCTTAAACCCTAAACTGAAAAACATTGTGTTTCTTAAACCCAAAACGGAAACATATTGTGTCTTGATTTTGGGTTTAAGAAACAAGAACTGTGTCAAAAAGCATTACCATTAGAACACCACTGAACTACGATTTTGACGAAAACATTAGCAGACTTGACCCCAGGGTTGCCACAGTGGCGTAGCGATGGGGGGGCGGGGGGGCGGGGGGGCGGCCCGACCCGGGCGGCACTTTTTGGGGGGCGGCAAAATTTCACAAAAAATATTAAAAAAATATATAAGTACTACACTATCATTGACCATTTTGACCAAATTGACTAGGCTACACTGCGATTGATTGTAATGAATTTAACCAAATAATCATCACCGTATGGCCCAGGGCACGTGTCGACATAAAAGATTATGCGGTAGATAATTATTACTTATTTAAAAAAAATAATTACTGATTTTCTTGACTTATAATGAAAATAGGGGGCGGCAAAATTCGGGTCCGCCCCGGGCGGCACAAACACACGCTACGCCACTGTTGCCAACTTTTTTTGCATCAAATATAATATTTTCAAGATTTTTAGTGTAAAAGATGATGATGTTAGTAGATGGCGAAAAAATCCAAAAAAATATAGTAGGTTGCCGTTTTGTATGGAGAATTTTAAAGAAGTTGCATTTTTCATACTTAAGTACTAACATTTTCATAGTTTAATCACAAAAAATATTATGTAATTAGTTATGTGCATATAATTAATAATGTTTTTGTTGATTTTGTTTAATTTTTTTCACTTGAAAAAATACATATTTTACCTACTATATTTTTTCAAAAAATATAGTAAGCGAGGCCTCAATATAGTAGAATACTATATTATACAGGGTGGAATTTTTTAATGCCACCTGGAGGGAAAGTACTCTAAATAATAGAGATAGCAAATTTCTTTCAAAGAAAACATTCCTTTATTTTTGAAAACAAAACAAACTGCATTCAAAGATTTTTAAACATATGCTTCCCACACCCAGGAACCGAACCAGCTAAAATTCGAAAAAAACAACACCCTGTGCTTTTATGCTATCATTCGTTAGGGTCAAACATAAGGTTCAAATCTCTCTAACAAACATGGTAAATTAAATGAAAGGAAAATCAATAAATCTAAACTTATTTTAATTGAACGAGAAAAAAGCTTAACTAATTAGTTGTTCGAAATTGGCCCCATGTTGCTGGATACATAAATTTATTATTTTAAGGAACTCATTTGCATGCAATGGATGCGTAATAGTCTGCATTATGAACATCTTATCGAAATAGTTCTACACAGATAATTTATTGTGAACTAACTAACATAATGGAGCCTTAAGTAAAAGTGATTATCTTGTCTTTCATGGTTTTCCTTTCATTTAATATACCATGTTTGTTAGAGAGATTTGATCCTTATGTTTGACCCTAACGATTGATATCATAAAAGTACAGGGTATTGTTTTTTTTTAATTTTAGCCGGTTCGATTCCTGGGTGTGGGAAGCGTATTTTTAAAAAACTTTGAATGCAGTTTTGTTTCTTTTTAAAAATAAAGGAATGTTTCCTTTGAGTGAAATTAGCTATCTCCATTGTTTAGAGTACTTTCCCTCCAGGTGGCATTAAGAAATTCCACCCTGTATAGTAGGGTTGGCAACCCTAGGATAGAACGAGAGAGTGCCTCTGTGCTAACGCGACCGTTTACGCACTATAACAGGGATGGCACGCGTGCCATTAGTGGCACGTGGCACAATATTTTGAGCACGTCACCGATCACAAAATTCATTATGCACTACAAAAAAAATACGAATCAATTCATTTAAACAACGCAGCACAGAGTTTTGAGTTGATAGTATTTATTATTATTTTCCCAGTAATCATCACAAATAGGTAGTGTAGAAAATGAAGCGATCTTTTGTATGGAGACCCCAACATTATATCCTCAGTCGATGAAACTTTGCAGGGGTGTAATATAGTCTGAACTAAAACCTATGTACAATACCAATATCCAAAAACGAAAAAAATTATTTAGATAATTTAAAAAATATTTTTCATTTATGATTACTTTATCATACCACAGAATAAATAATAGTACTAGCGTACAAAAAAAATCATTTAAATAAATTGCAACTCTTGCTCCGGTGTAATAAAGTGCAATTCAGGTCGCACAGCGCCCCCTTCGCTCCAAAACATTCGATTAATAGTTGCCTCTCTTTCTATCGCGTAGGTCTTATCTTTTCTGATGTATGAAATTTGTCCTCTCAGAGGACGCCGACCTGAAGGCTGATTGTCTAACTTTGTTGCAATCAACTTTGACAAAAATCGCAGTGACATTGCTGCTTTAGTAAGAACCAATGTGACAACTATCTTACTTAAAGCAGCAATGCAACTGCGATTTCAATCGATAATTGTTAGCAACAGCCTTACGTAATTCGGGGTCTGTTCAGACTCGCGCGCGGATTGACAGAGCCCTGACCATACTCTAAAGTTTCGTCTACTGAGAATTTACTGCGGGCGTCCACTACCTTCCTTTCCTACACTTAAAAGCCAAAATTATTTTATGGCACGTCTGACCTCATTTAACATTTCTTTAAAAAAATGGCACGTTGATACATAAAGGTTCGCCACCCCTGCACTATAATATATCCTGCGCAAATGACTGTTGCTATGAATACTGATCACTGAACTGAATTCATACAGTAAAAAGATCGGAAACAATCGTCTCACATAACAAAAAGTAGTTTGGCCCTAAAAGTAATTTACAATTTCAACTTTATTGCAATGAAATAAATATCAAATATTTTTTGAGCCCATAAAATCCTCTTTGTATAAAACTTTGTATAAATTAGATTATTTTGAAGTTTGTGGTATTAAAGACGTTGACACTAATCTAAATGTAATATGTATCTATAGGAATCCAGTAGATAGAACCTTTTGTGCTTTTATGGAACGGCTGGAGCAATTGTTGGAGTATTATTTTGATAAGAAATGCATAATTGTTGGAGATTTCAATATTGATTTACTTAGTGACACAATACAGCGGTCAGAGTTTTTAAACTTGCTTAAGTGCTATAATTTTAGACCACTCATATCATCAGTAACCTTTATCAGGGGCAAGGCACAATCTTGTTTGGATAATTTAATTACGAACCTCCAGGATGATTGCATAAATAGCACAAAGGTCGATCACAATGGTTTATCAGATGGGCATGCGGCACTAATTTGCAGCGCTTCCCTTCCATTACAAGGCCACCAACAGAATACTCATGAAGTAATAATAAAAGAACAAAGAGTGTTCAATGAGAAGAATCATAACAAATTCAGAGAACATGTACTTCAACATGATTGGAAAAAAGACGGAATTAACAGTTTTTTAAAGAATCTTAACAGCATTTTTAAGAGGAGCTACAGAACAGAGATTAGAAAAATAAAGAAACAAGGTAAACTAACTCTAAGATGGATCACTAAAGGAATAAGGACAGCTAGTAAGATGAAGCGCTTTCTTTTTATGGCACATAGCTCTGTTACAGACAAATCCTTGGTTAACTATAAAAACAATTATATACGTACGTACAGAAAGGTAATACGTGCTGCCAAAAAACTTGCAGTACAGTCTTCGATTGAACGATCTAAATATTCGTCCAAAGCTATATGGAGTACAGTAAATAAGCATAGACAAAAACGAAGTAATAAAGGTAAGGAAAAAATTACTCTAAAGGAAAATAATAAATATATTGATAATCCTCAAGTAATAGTAGACATTTTTGCAGAAAAATTTGATCATAGCAAAACTACTTCAACGGGTTCCTCAGATATATCAATGAAATTCCTTGAAAGGCACAGTCAAAAATGTCGGAATAATATGGCTTGGGACCATATCACTCCCATAGAAATAATCAAAATAGTGAACCAAATGGAAGACAAAAAATCATGTGGATGGGATGAGATGCCAATCTCTATTATTAAAAAGAATATAGACTTATGGGCTGAACCGTTGGCAATATTTTATAATAAATGTTGTGAGCAGGGCATCTTCCCGGACCAATTCAAAATGGCAAAAGTATTACCAATATACAAAAAAGGGTCAAGATCAGACTCTAAAAATTACAGGCCCATCTCTTTGCTGCCAATACTATCAAAAATCTTTGAAAAAATTATAAAGTCGCGACTATTAAAGCATCTTAATGAAAACAATATACTAAATAAACGGCAGTTTGGTTACCAGACAAATATAGGAACTAATGACGCAATTGATGTATTAATTAACGATGTTATCACAAAACTAAATGAAAAAATGAAAGTAGCGGGTCTATTTTTAGATTTGAGTTCTGCATTTGATATGGTTGACCATCAAATATTAATTAATAAACTACAATTTTATGGAATTAAAGGTAATGTTCTTCGGCTATTTGAATCGTACTTAAGTAATAGATACCAATATGTTGAGATGAAGTGCATGGATAATAAAACTGAGAAAACATTTAAATCTAAACTAAGGAAAATTCAGAGAGGTGTTCCACAAGGCTCTATCTTGGGACCAATTTTCTTTATATTATTTACTAATGACCTGATCCCCTTCGTGTACAACTCTATACCAGAAATTGAACTGGTCGTTTTTGCGGATGACACAAATGCGGTGATAAACGCAAAAAACATCAGTGATCTCAACAGTAGACTAAATAGCGCATTATCGGCATTTTCACAGTGGTTCACAGCAAATAATCTCGTACTTAACGTAGAAAAGACGAAAGCCATACTTTTTAAATCGACTTCAAGATCAAATGAAACAATAGATATCAAATTAAACGAAAGCTGTGTTTCACTTGTTGACTACGTAAAATTTTTAGGTATTCACATAGATTCTCTTCTTAACTGGAAGGAAGAAGTGAACTACATTGAAAACAAAATCTCCTCTTCATGCTATGCTTTGAAAAGTTTAAGAGATGAGTTAACGATGAAGCAATTAAAAATGGTATACTATGCCCTGGTAGAATCTCGTTTAAGATATAGTATAAAGTTTTGGGGAAATAGTTATGATTATAATCTTAGAAAGGCGTTCATTATTCAAAAGAGGGCAATAAGAACAATGTTGCGCATAAATCAGAGATAGTCGTGCAGAGAGCACTTTAAAAATCTTAAAATTCTGACTGCACCATGTCTTTATATTCTTATTCTTCTCACAGACCTTGTTAAACATTCCTACAGATACGAAACTGCTGAGCAAAAAATAAAACGTCTTGACACTCGGCGGAAAGACTTAGCCAACATAATACAGCCAAAATTACAAATAGTCAAACATAGTGTAAAATATCAAGCAGTTAGACTTTTCAATAAATTGCCAATTGGACTGAAGAACATCTCAAACATTAATATTTTTAAATCTAGACTGAGGTCCTATCTACTGGAGAAAATTTTTTATAGTATAGAAGATTATGTGAATTCGGTTTTTTAATTTTGTACCTAAATAAAATTTTCCCGATAGCTTCTGTATAATAATAATAATAATTTAATTTAATTCAATGTTTAATAATGGAAATATTTAATTTTTTATTGTTTTGTTTAATAATTCGTAATTTTATGTATGTGCTTATTTAAAATTCAATTTCCGACACAATGTATTATTGTCTTATGGAATAAATAACTTATGAACTTATGAACTCTTAAAATAGTGCAAGAAACCAAAATGTGCTTTTATTTGACACTTGAGTTCAGTTCATATTAGAAAGGAGGGAGGTTTTTCCAATTTTCAAAAATACAAGTTTTTCGAATTTGGCTACTTCTTCTTTCAAACAATATTGTCAAATAATTGACAGCATCACATTTAAACAGGTGTTTAGTCAAACAGTATTTAACCCTTTGACCGCCACGTAAAATTGCATCGATCGGGCCCTCAAAGCCGAGCCTATTTTACCTACAATATATACTAGTGATGTACAACACATAATATCAAGCAAAATAAAATAAATATTTTTTTGTAGCAAGTAGTACTTTTAGTTACATTTATTTAATCCTACTACCAGTATTATCAAAGTAAAGTTCAAATTTATTTATTTTTGATATCAAAAAACATTAAAACTACTATAGTGGTATGTAAAATTTTAGTTACGATGTTTTGAAAAATATTGACTTTTTGCAACACTAGTGAACGCTTTAAGTCGTCATCGGCTGCTCAGACAGGAAATTATGCTTATAATTTCCTGTCTGTAAAAATAAACATCACTAGTAGTTTTATGTAAACTGCTTAGTTTACATAAAACTACTAGTGATGTTTATTTTACTCAGTGATATCGAAAATAACATTAGCTTTGATTCTAAGAAATCCAATCAAATGTTAAATGTCTTTTTGCGTGGGGGCTTAAAAAATAAGTCAATACATAAACTGTAGATTATTTTGAGTGTTACACTTACACGCACTGTCAAGTTAATACAATCAAATATGTAACAGGTTTTTCTTGTTTGACATGAACAATGCGTTAAAATAATTTTATAGAAAACATATACTTCCAATTCATCTCCTTCATCAGCAGACAAATCTTCCAATACAAACAAAGTTGTTGGCAGTCAAAAGGTTAAAAATCTTTTGTAATAACACGGATTTTTTTTAGTTACATATTTACTCTTTGGGATCCAAAGCAATGTTTAAAATTTTGTCAAATACTAACTTATTTATTGATTTTGTTCTCAACTTATCAATATCTTGTATTTATATCGAGAAAATCTTGAAATTTCACATACCATGAGATACTTGTCCATCCTATGCTGGTCGATGCCGTACCACTCCGTAGCGAGCACCTTAAAGCCGGCCTTTGTCATCATAAGAGCGTACTTGATCTGTTCCGGAGGAAACAGGTCCAATATACCTGCTATGGTCTCACATAACTCTTCCTGTAACAACAACAAATATTATAAATTTAATTCACTAAATGCGAGGTGGCCACATAAGGCCGGACAACAATGGAAAATCTATTGTGTCTCATTCTGTCTGGCTTGATGGGTTAAAATGTAATCCACAATACAGTATATATATATATGTCGTAGGATAATTGTACAAACAGGATTTTTACAATAATCCTAGTATGATTGTAAAATACTGGATGATTATAATCTAAGACAGATTTTTGCAATCATCCGAGTAATGTTTAGGATATTTACAAAAATCCGCCGTATCTTAGGTAAATCGCGAATCACCATCTTTTTGCACGTGCTGATTGGCTAACGTCATCGTTATTGACTGACGGATGCTCTGATTGGCTATTTGTTATTGTTGTGATTATTGTCAAATATATCTCCAGTGTTTTGTATGATTTTTACGTTTTTTGTTTTAAAAAATCTGAGTGCTCACATTAATCAAGAGACATTGAAGTGAGTGAATTGGATGTTATACAAGTGCCAGGCTCGATCAGTGCAGACAATTTAGAGGTTATATCTTAAAAATAACATTTCTATACAGAGCTAAGAAAGTTCTATAGCACTTGTCAATATTGTTGTGCAAAACCTAAATGGACTTTCGAGTTAATTAATGCTCTTAAAACTTCAATTGAAGAATTAAATTCGGCAAAATGACAAAATAACCCCAAAACCCATCAGCAATATGTTCTGAACAATCAGATTGAAAATGTTATAAATTGTGTCTTAGATTATCCAATCAGCATTCAAGTTTATGATTTTCCGAAACATAAGTACTAGGATTTTTGTAAAGATCCTTAAAATTGCTCGGACAATTGTGAAAATTTATCTTAGATTTCAATTATCCGGTTCTTTACAATCGTCCTAGGATTTTTGTAAAGATCCGGTTTATACGATTACCATACAACATAAATACAATATACACGAAATAACTTGGCGGCTCAAAGTTATTTTGAAAAAAGAAATATATGTAGCTTACTTCCGCAAACAATGTATGCAAGATGCACCGCCCGCCCGCCCGCAAAAATATGCACATGCACACCACAAAATATCAGTGCACAAACCTGCATTTAGCAAGACAGCAACACACCTTGCACCTTCACCAATTAGGCTACTCTACACGTGTTTCGCCCCAACCCGGAGCATCCTCAGGAGTTAGATCGTGCGTAAACCAACACCGAATGAGCTCCTAACGCCTCCGACACCGTATTTGTTGTCCCTTCCTCCCCACTCCGCACCGAGTGACTGACGTTTGAAGAATGTTGCCAGTTTAAAATAAAAAGAAAAAAGAAAGAAAAAATATTTTTAATTTAATTTGTGTACAAATAAATTGATATACATTAAATAATGTGTTTTATTAATAAGATACTTATTTTTAAGAATTATTATTATTTGAGAAAATGCGCAACAATGGCGAGGAAGAGACATCAAGTTGATTGTTAAGTATGGCTCCATCAACATTGTGTTTGATAATTTCTAGGTTTTCCAACACGCTCAGTCGTAGACCTTTACTACAAGTATGTAAAACCTCATAGGAATGACCATCAGATAGCTGATGTCCGGTATTTAATAAATGTTCCGCGAAATGAGATCGCTCTGGATGGCCATTCCTATAGGCAGAAATGTGTTCTTTATAACGTATATTAAAACTACGGCCGGTTTGACCAACGTATACTGAATTACATTGGTTACATGTTAACTTATATATCCCCGACTTCCTGCCAACCTCCGTTTTTTCCCTTGCCATTGCAAATGGCACGCCGGACGGTATTAGTAGTACGAAAAGCCACGTGAACGTCGTTATTTTTTAAGAGTTTTGATATTTTATCTGATATTTTACCTACGTAAGCCATACTTGACTGATAATTGTGAATAACGCGTTCACGTGGCACCGCATATAAAAGCCCAGCCACCTGTTTGTTAATTTTATTCCTAATCATGTTATCTATCATCCGCCGATCATAACCATTTGCAACGGCAATATTATAAATTGTATTTAACTCTCTACTATAGGCTTGCCCTGATAACGGTACCGTCATTAAACGATTTATATATGAGTGAAAAGCAGCTAATTTATGTTGCCAAGGATGACAAGAAGTTGCGGGGATAACTACATCAGTATGTGTGGGTTTTCTATATATTTGAAAGTTATGGCGACAATGCCATTAACTATCTCACGGGAGCATTGTCGCCATAACTTTCAAATATATAGAAAACCCACACATACTGATGTAGTTATCCCCGCAACTTCTTGTCATCCTTGGCAACATAAATTAGCTGCTTTTCACTCATATATAAATCGTTTAATGACGGTACCGTTATCAGGGCAAGCCTATAGTAGAGAGTTAAATACAATTTATAATATTGCCGTTGCAAATGGTTATGATCGGCGGATGATAGATAACATGATTAGGAATAAAATTAACAAACAGGTGGCTGGGCTTTTATATGCGGTGCCACGTGAACGCGTTATTCACAATTATCAGTCAAGTATGGCTTACGTAGGTAAAATATCAGATAAAATATCAAAACTCTTAAAAAATAACGACGTTCACGTGGCTTTTCGTACTACTAATACCGTCCGGCGTGCCATTTGCAATGGCAAGGAAAAAACGGAGGTTGGCAGGAAGTCGGGGATATATAAGTTAACATGTAACCAATGTAATTCAGTATACGTTGGTCAAACCGGCCGTAGTTTTAATATACGTTATAAAGAACACATTTCTGCCTATAGGAATGGCCATCCAGAGCGATCTCATTTCGCGGAACATTTATTAAATACCGGACATCAGCTATCTGATGGTCATTCCTATGAGGTTTTACATACTTGTAGTAAAGGTCTACGACTGAGCGTGTTGGAAAACCTAGAAATTATCAAACACAATGTTGATGGAGCCATACTTAACAATCAACTTGATGTCTCTTCCTCGCCATTGCTGCGCATTTTCTCAAATAATAATAATTCTTAAAAATAAGTATCTTATTAATAAAACACATTATTTAATGTATATCAATTTATTTGTACACAAATTAAATTAAAAATATTTTTTCTTTCTTTTTTCTTTTTATTTTAAACTGGCAACATTCTTCAAACGTCAGTCACTCGGTGCGGAGTGGGGAGGAAGGGACAACAAATACGGTGTCGGAGGCGTTAGGAGCTCATTCGGTGTTGGTTTACGCACGATCTAACTCCTGAGGATGCTCCGGGTTGGGGCGAAACACGTGTAGAGTAGCCTAATTGGTGAAGGTGCAAGGTGTGTTGCTGTCTTGCTAAATGCAGGTTTGTGCACTGATATTTTGTGGTGTGCATGTGCATATTTTTGCGGGCGGGCGGGCGGTGCATCTTGCATACATTGTTTGCGGAAGTAAGCTACATATATTTCTTTTTTCAAAATGGTTTGGGACTTCCGCCAAGTGACGCCTGATTCAATCAAAGGCTCAAAGTTAATTGCAAGTGATATTTCGCACAGGGTACATGCAGTGCCAGTTTTAGCACTACCAGCGCCCCTGGGCGACATTTCTACGGTGCGCCCCCTATCTGTGATTCCAAGATTTGAAACGGCACATGGTAGCGAGCGATGAAATTTCGGCGAGAATGCCAACATAACGATTTTGTCGCTAAAAGGGAATTTACGATAGTAATTGCAGGAGTCGCTCAATGAGCGAGTGTGTATAAAGGGACGCCTGCGGCGCCCCTTTATGTCCGGCGCCCCGGGCGGTCGCCCATGCTCGCCCCCCCTAACGCCGGTACTGGGTACATGTCAAATTGCATAGTTTCAAATGATTCTGCCCACACCCTGTCCTTGCCTGTATTTGTCTACTGTACAGCGTTCTGCACTAGTTTAGAGCCGGCAAGTTTTTTTGCAAATACTGTAGTTTTTTTTTACTGTAGTTTAGTATCTTAAACCTTCTTATGATGGGTGATCTTCTACTAAAAGGACATATTATATCAATAGATTTAACCAACCTGCACCAACGGTTTGTCGGACATCCACACCGCATAAAACAGTCCTTTCCACACTCGGGTGAAGTCATCTTCCTTGAAATCTGTAATATTGTTAAAATAACACTATTTTATTTTTGTTTCGAAGTTTTACAACAACCAACTTTATACTTGAATAGGCATACACAGCTTCAAAAATCATGCAATAAAATAGTCCCACTGAAATAAGCTTTGTAGTGGTGTACTAAAAAAAATACAACGGTATTATGTAGTCATATTTAATTTATTTCGATCTCAAACATTGGGCACTATATTTTGTTGTTTCAAAAGTTGAGATGTGGGCAGAGATCAAAATGCAAAAGAGAATTATCGCGAAATATTCATTAACACGACTTTAGAATACACAATTACATAAACTCAACAGACAAACTTAATTGATTAAAGACTGAACAACGTGTGATCTGGCAAAACAATATGTCATTTTTAGGTTAGGATCGAAATATTGCGCGCAACTTTTAGCGTAAAAAAGCTGAAATTGGGAAACAGAAAAAAGTAATACTAGAAAATGTTACCGTATCCTTTAGTAAAACAATTCAAAAGCCATTTCTTGAATGTTTTTAGGATGCGATCTCGTGTTTTTTTCTCGTTGCCAGCTAGCAGCCTGGCAAACTTTATTTCTTGAGCGACTATCAACACCTTCTCCTTCTTAGGTTTAACTTTAGGTTTCTTTATAGCTTTCAGCTTCTTCTCTTTGATTTTATTCACAGTTTTCATTTTCACGCGTTTTGAAGATCGCAGTGACATGAAAAACGTGCACTTTTTTCGCAAGAAATGTTTTTTTTCAAACGTCAAAAATGACATTTGATTTGAGTGATAGGCTGCGGTCCGCATGGCGATTACTTCGATTACGGCGTTTACAACGCTCACACGAGGTCCGCATTCGATATCGCGCTCAAATCGATAAAATCGACAAATGACAGTTGGCGAATGCGAACCGCTCGTAAGCGCGCTAACGTTTTATTCTAACCTCAAATACAAGATGGAATAATTGCTAGATACTATTTTTGCTCTCTAAAGCGATGATAATGATGAAGAACGTTTGATTATTGAGTCGTGTGCACCCAACATATTTTTTTTTCAACTTTTTACATCAACCACCTTTTTGGATAAGCTCCATATTAATATTAACAAAATATTAACCAATATAATGCTCTATCCTTTTGTTGTGAAGTGAGGAAAAGATCCTTCTATAACGAACTCTCTCATTTTTTGATTTTTTGACAAAATAAAATTCTGACACCTGTTTCGTTTGACAGTCACTTATAACTTTTGACAGGACGTTCACAGTGATTACGCTCCGAGGCATGGTCGCTGTAAGCCCAAGATGGCGCTGGTAATGACGTCATGAGTGACGTCACGCTAGATATTGTAAACGCGCTAACGTGCATGCGGACCGGCTGTTATCGCGATAATATCGATATTATCGCTATGGGGACCGCAGCCATAGTTGTATTCAGGGAAGCGTTCGTAAAGTTCGCTCGTCGACGGACCTTCACTCCAAGGCGTGCGACGTTCGTCATCCGACGTTAACGAACGCCACTGCATAGCTGTCACTGTCTTAATAGATTTGTTGATTTTGACATTAATGAAGCGCGAAATGCAACAAACAATAAAATTAAAACTAATGTTTATAAACAAAGGAGACGTGTCAACTCTCAAATAAAACGTCAGAGTGAATTTCACCCACCTATTTCGTGGGGTGACCGGTGCGTTCGCCGGGCGTCATTTACGAACGGCTATACCTAGGGATCGTCGGGCGATCGCCTCGGTGGTTTTAGAACGCGTACATGTCATCGTGCGATTCGTGCGTCGTCGAGCGAACATGAGAAAACGGGACTTTTGTCTACGAAGACTTGTCGTCTCGATCTTCTCGATTGCCTGAGCACAGTTTGACAGACAGATGGGACTCGCTCTCGGAATTTTACAACATTTTTATGTCTTTCTCTTTTAATACAAATATGAGTTTTAAAAGGTAATATTTTTATTTCAACATCAATAAACGTCGAAATTATCTAAAATGATTCGAAATGATTTAGTTTAAACATGATACTTATTTTTTAATAAGTTCTAAGATAAAGAGACACTCAAAAAAGCTTTCACTTCCGTAGACAAAGCTCTCTCGAGCTCGAGAACATAGGAATGCGCTCAGACCAAATATTGGTCTGAGGAGGTTGGTCCCATAATGAAAGTTGTTCAGTTTAATGGTCTGGGGCCGTATTATGACCTCTTATTTCCTGGCAGTTTTCTGACTGGTTATTAATCTATCTCTTTTATTTGCTATACAGCGAGAAAGAGACGTAACTATAGCAATTCATAAACATGGCAAGTTTTAAGAGGTTGTAATACCCCCCCTGATCAACCCCACGAGAACTTTTCAATAAACTAAAAATAACCTTGTGTTTTATTTTTATTTTCATTTTTATTTTTATTAAATTTACCTCGCATGAATGATGTAAAGTAGTATGCTTACCTCGGTTGTAAGTAGCTATTACACCCTCGAACTATATTCGACCTCGCTCGCTTCGCTCGCTCGTGCGTCTAAATATCTCGAGTGCACTCGATCCATTAGCGCCCTTTGCGAGCTGCACTCGCATGGGCGCCAAATTGGATCTTGTTCTGTAATAGCTCACTTACGTCCCTTGTGTAACAAACTACTAAGTATTACATTCTTAGAATTATCGTGAACGGACGAACATAATTGTCCATTTCTAATGAATAATATCGAGTTTTTTTTTATGTTGGAACTTTACCTTGCCCTTTCCAGTTTTGCGAGGCCTGCACGCGGCAAACCGCGCGTGGTGCCTCGCAAGGCATAGTGGTGGGCGACTCGGGTCAAATAACCCGGGTAACTGTAACTCGAGTTACTTCTCCAGCAGCCCGTCAACTCGGCGGCCTGATTATCTAATTAGAAACCACTTAGCGACCGGTTGCAGTTCATAGATTATAGTGATCCATTGCTACTTCTTTTTGGATTAAAAAAAAACATACCAAAGAAAAGTAGCAATGTATGTGGAATGAAACCGGTCGCTAAATAGTTTCTTTTTAGATAATCAGGGTGCGGCGGGCTGATTATCTAATAAGAAACCACCTAGCGACCGGTTGCAGTTCATAGATGATAGTGATCCATTGCTACTTCTTTTTGGATTAAAAAAAAACATACCAAAGAAAAGTAGCAATGTATGTGGAATGAAACCGATCGCTAAATAGTTTCTTTTTAGATAATCAAGGTGCGGGTTTATTTTGTCCAAGGAATTTAGAAGTCGTAATCTTTTAATATGTAAAATAGGTAATAATTTTAATTAATTATGTAAATAAATGTATGAAATACTATAATATTTTGTGCTTGCAGGGTGTCACATGTACCTACCTACTAATTAACCTAAATATTGTCAACTTTACACCATGTGACTGAGCAATAATGAAAATTATGAATTAAGTACTTAAAAATTCCTTGATTTTGTCCTAGCCCGGGTAGGGCTACCAGATGAAAAAATCAAAAGTCCGGAGAAAAAGCCCCGATATCCATTGAAAAATCCTGAGATTTGTAGCAGTTTGAGAATAACGTAGCGAACTGATTAAATAATAGAAAGCTTATTTATCCTTCTATCAGTACTTAATCAGTTCTTTGCTGATTTTAGTTATTATTGTGCAATTTATTACCAAATTTAGAAGTATATTTTTTGTTTGTTTAACTTTTTATTAAATGTACTTACTGAATTTTATTGAAAATTCTAAAAATCCTGAGATTTTCAAAATCCGTCCGCAGTCCTGAGAAAAGTCCAAAATCCTGAGATCTCAAGAAAAATCTTGAAATATGGTAACCCTAAGCCCGGCGGGCTGATTATCTAATTATAAACCACCTAGCGACCGGTTGCAGTTCATAGATGATAGTGATCCATTGCTACTTCTTTTTGGATTAAAAAAAAACATACCAAAGAAAAGTAGCAATGTATATGGAATGAAACCGGTCGCTAAATAGTTTATTTTTAGATAATAGGCATGCGGGTTGACTCTGTTGGTTTGGTACCTATAGCGATGGGTTGAGTCGCAATTTTTTCAACTCGGGTCACCTCAGTTGAATTGAAATTAAAGCTGACCCGGACTTCAACTCGGGCATACTCGGGTCAACTCGGATGGGCCGCCGAGTCGCAATTTCTCAACTGGAGTCATCAGAGTTGAAATCGAAAGGCAGCGCGCTTGGTGGGGACCCGTAAAAATGGCTGGTCAGATTTTGATTAAATTAAAACAGAATACTATTCTGATTAAAGGGTTTCTAAGGATTTTCTTTAATATCCACGCGGAGTCGCGGGCAGAAGCTAGTATTCTATTATTTACTTAAAGCTGGGGCTCGAACCCAGGACACCAAACCACTCGACTACGGATGTAGTAAAAAAAGGAAACAAATAAAAATAAATAAATCAAAATTACATAACATTTATTGAAAACAATCTCAACATACAAGACATAAGTAATATAGCAGATTAGGCACTTGGCGTTAGCTCATCAACAATATTTTTTTATTTACACACTTGCGGAAAATAATTTGGTGACTTAAATTCGATTAATAAAATAAATGTTACCGCTAAAGTACGGAATCCGTGCGAATGCGTCCGTAATGTGCAAATTAACTAGTTAGCAGGGGTCGAAAATGTTCAGTAAAGTCAGTTTTTTTGGCTTCGGTCAGTAAAAGTCAGTTTTTTCAAAAAATGGTCAGTAAAGTCAGTTTTTTAGCTACCAATTTTCATTTTTATACACTTTTTTTTATTATTTTACTATAAACAGGCAAGAGTACAAGATTAGTGGATGAAACTGACTATAAAGCGCGCTGCGCGGCCATTTGTTTTTACTATAGACAGGCAAGAGTACAAGATTAGTGGATGAAACTCACTAAAAATCGCGCTGCGCGGCCATTTATTTTTACTATAGACAGGCAAGAGTACAAGATAGATTAGTGGATGAAACTGACTAAAAACGCGCTGCGCGGCCATTTGTTGCTTCTATAGATAGGCAATAGAGTACAATATTAGTAAATTAACCACACTAACAATCGCGCTGCGCGGCCGTTTTTTGTAATATACACAGGAAAGAGTACAAAATTACTTGATGAAACTGCAATGCATGGTACCTCATCTAACATATTCGGCTTTATAAGGCTATTTTTTGCCTGTATAAGAGAACCATTTAATGGCAGGTCGATTTTTTTCTAGTACTTTAGAATTATATTAAAAAATAATATTGTAAATGCTAAAATCTCAATAAATAATTGTTAACTCTGTCAAACTCTGTCTTAAACCCCTCTTTTTATACTTACTAATACACATCTAAGCATAGAAATCAAGTCAGTAATAGGTCAGTAAAGTCAGTAATAGGTCAGTATTTTTGAGTCCTACAGTCAGTAAAATCAGTATTTTTGACACTGCAACCAGTTTCGATCCCTGAGCTAGTTAATTTGCACATTAACTGATCGAGTCAGTTTAAGTGCGATTTTTTCTTAAAGTAGCGGATTTCCGCACTTTCACTAGTTAATCTGCATATTAACGGATGCTACACCGTTAAATTGCGGAGAACACTTAGTGGAATAGCCAAGGCATTAGAAAATTTAAGTTAGAGACCTAGATATGTATATTAAAAGTAAATTTTACAAAAACGTCGTTTTTGGTTGCAATACTAACCTAACCTAATGAACTCTATTTTTAATTAAAGAACCTGCCTTTCTATTGTCTAATTTAAAAATCAATCGCAATCGCTTTCAGGATGTAACACATTGAAGCTTCTTTATGGGACAAATAAAAACTTACCAAAGATAT
This sequence comes from Agriphila geniculea, assembly GCA_943789525.1. Lineage (NCBI taxonomy): Eukaryota > Metazoa > Arthropoda > Insecta > Lepidoptera > Crambidae > Agriphila > Agriphila geniculea. The sequence goes on along the minus strand of OX038898.1, from coordinate 13,625,673 downwards.
GCAGCAATGTGTCACATCCATCTGTCAAACGAAAGCGATTGCGATAGATTTTTTGAATTAGACAATTAGCCCCCTGCCTTTCTATTGTCTAATTTAAAAATCTATCGCAATCGCTTTCAGGATGTAACACATTGAAGCTTCTTTTTGGCACAAATAAAGACTTACCAATGAAATGCAGCAATGTGACACATCCATCTGTCAAACGAAAGCGATTGCGATAGATTTTTTGAATTAGACAATTAGCCCCCTGTTTTCTAATTTTAACTGATCTTTGGTCGTTAATCTGCAGATTACATACCTACCTAGGTGCGAAATGAAACAATTTGTTGCACTTTAACTAACTCAACCAGTGAATCTTTAGATTGACTAGTTAATATGCACTTTAACTGATTTACGCACTTTAACGGTAATACCTACGTACATAAGATTAAAATGAGCACAATGTTTGACGTCATCCTGTCCCACCAACTTCACTTCTGTCAGTTTTTTTACGTAAATTACTGAAGTGAAGTGAGTAAAATTAGGCCTTATGGACTATCTACCTATACTACAATGAGATTAATTTAACAATGTACAACAGAAGTGACCAAGTTCAGACCGCTTGCGGTACAAACGATGATTTTACCTTTTTTCGCTAAATGGTAGATTCTGGAAACGGCAGTTTCTGTAAACGGCAGATTCTGTGAATGGCAGATTCTTTAAACGACAGATATTGTACAGTCAGTCAGCAAAAACAAAAGTTTTTTGACATGAGTTTTTTTTAAACATTGGTTTTGTCCAGAATTTATTTTAAAAATAACGTTTTGACGTTTGACGTAAGCTTCTCCATATTTATGAGATCCTGGTACTTTGGTGACGTATTGTTTTACGAAAAAAATAATAATAATTTTCTTTATCATTTTTCATGTCAAGGGGGTCAAGGGCATAATGAGTCGGTGTGACTACAGGTAAAAAAATCCCCGTAGTCACACTGGTGTGGTAAGTTGATGTGACCACGGGTTGGTCGAGATTATCGTGTGTCATAATTTCCGTTGTCATTTTTCTTGATAGAGCCTAATAAAAATAAAAAAAAACCGGTCAAGAGCGAGTCGGACTCGCGCACCGAGGGTTCCGTACAATCATAAATATATTTGGATATGTTACTTTAGTACAGTCTTTAAAAAAGTAGGATAAACGGCAGATAGTTGGAAGGGCGAACAGGCGGACAGTTAATTTACAAATCTTAACCACAGCTGCTTATGGTGACTGAAAAACGTTTCAGCCACTCCACATTGCAAACTGTTTATATTACTAAGTAGGAACTTATTCTTCGTTTATTCGTACGGCAAATAGTAGGTAATTATTTTAGAACCAGCCACCAATTTATTATTATTGTAGTGTTAGGTTGCGCCATCTCTTGACCGATAGTGGAACTTTATTTTTCCTTAGGTTAGCATGCTTAGGACAGCGCCATCTGTTGACTGGTAGTAAAACTAAAAAAAATTTGATTGTTTTTTGAATTTCTTAAAAAGTGTGTTATATTGAGACATCGTTTTATTTTTCCTGTAATCTTTACATAAACTACTATCACATAGAATTATTTCAGATTTTTCTCTCTGCAAACTTCGGAGATAAGGGGGGGGAACGGTATTTTTTTTTACAATTTTCACCATAAGTCGAAAACTATGCGGCCTAAAAAAAAAGAAAAAATGTTCAAAAACGTGCAAACGACGCTCTTTCATATGATACCCCACATGCCCTAGTTGCCCCACTTCAAATTTTTAAGACCCCTTTTCAGTCCCTGTTGTAAAAAAGATATTTATTTTTTATTTATTTCTTATTCGCGAAATAGTTGGACAAATGTCATCTTAAACTATTCCAAATTTCAAGTTGATACCATTAGTAGTTCTCGAGATATCCAGCTGTGACAGACAGACAGACAGACAGACTGAGTCACACCATAAGGGTTCCTTTTTTACCATTTTGGTACGGAACCTTAAAAATATCTTTATAATTAGAATGTTGTTTGGGATTGTACTTCTGCCATTTACAGAATCTGCCGTTTCCTGAATCTGCCATTTAGCGAAAAAAGGGATTTTTATCTGTAAAATTTTCTGTTTTCCATACATTCTTAAGTGAAGTTGCCGCGGATCATTGTCTATTGTCAATTTAATCGCAAATTACGAATGTCAAAATCACGATACAATTTTGAATCCATTACAAATGCAATTTAATAATAACATTTAATTACAACTAAATAATTATAATGACAAATTATAATAATGATTTAAAAAGTAAATAATTTAAATAATGTTAATATTTTACTGGTATTGTTAAAGATTTTAACAAAAATATTTTTTAACCAAATCTTATGAATAATTTCTGTATATTATTAATGAATGAAACATAATTAGGTATTAAATAATTAAATAATCAATTTTAATTTCATTTTATATAGGTACCTCTGCCCCTTAGCATGACCACCGAAACACGATATATATCGACACTTGACTGTCAAAATCCATTGTCTTTTGACAGTTAAACGTGAAATTGGTATATCGCATCGCATTTCGGTTGAATGGTCTGTTTAAAAATCAACAAAGTTATTTTTGACTAGATAGTCTACTTGATAAATGATTTGACAGTTGTGATGTGACATGAAAAATATGTCAAATCAAAATTTGTGATGTGACAAGAAAAATATGTCAAATCAAAATGTGTGATGTGACATGAAAAATATGTCAAATCAAAATCATCTATCAAGTAAGCTACTCAGAGCTAACTACACTGGCCTGCAAAAGTAAGTACTACAGAGGCCTATTTTCATACAAACGAGGTAACTTTGATGCTTTGGTTCTCCGTCCAGGATTAAACGGGGTGTGATTTGATAATGGCCATTCAAAGAGTAAATGGAGGAGGCCCAGATCGCTAAAGAAACCCAACGGATTAGAAGAGTCGTTTAGGTCAGGGTTGAACATAAAAAAATAACAAGTTAAAATTACATCAAAAGTATGGAAAACGTAACACTAAAAAGTCCGTTCGGTCTCTGGTGTAAACGACTCTTCTAATCCGTTGGGTTTCTTTAGCGATCTGGGCCTCCTCCATTTACTCTTTGAATGGCCATTATCAAATCACACCCCGTTTAATCCTGGACGGAGAACCAAAGCATCAAAGTTACCTCGTTTGTATGAAAATAGGCCTCTGTAGTACTTACTTTTGCAGGCCAGTGTATTTGATGGTGAAACAGACCCTTAATTGGATCAGCCCCCTAACCCTAAATCTAATACAAACTTACTTACTACTTTACCAAAATGTTAATTGAATTTTCCCAGTAAAGATCAGTAAACTTTTTCTTATTCTCAAAATAGTTTTTAAGAAATGAGAACAAACTATCCTTACTAATATTATAAATGCGAAAGTCCGTTTGTTTGTTTATTTGTTTGTTTGTTACGCCTTCACATCTTAACTACTGAACCGATCATCATGAAATTTTGCATACACGTTCTTAGGGGTACAGAGAAGGATATAGGGTACCTATCATCCCGAAAAAATGTATTGTTCCCGAGGGATAGCAAAAAATCTTTCCACGCAAACGAAGTCGCGGGCGGCCGCTAGTTTCATAATAATACCAACCGTGTATTCCATATTTATTCAATTTTATTAGAAACGTTCGTTAAGGCGATTCCCTGACCAAAAGTGGCGCCCTCAGAAGTTTTTATTTAATAAGTTGTTAATGGAAAAGGATTTTAATAAAACTTGTTCTGGAATTTTAAGGGCTCATAGTCTAGTATTTTTAGAAGGTAGGTACATTTCCTCGTTGTCATTCGTAGAAGTAGATAGCAATGTGTCAAAAACGGCACTTTTAGCAGTTTTGCTATCTACTTCTAGCAGTGACTACGAGGGGATGTAAAGATACCGACTAAAAATACATACTAGCCTATCTGGTCCACTTAAAATTATGTATTAGAATTAAGGCTGGTTTACATTATCTTAGTATTTAGTAGAGTGCTTAGTAGCGTGCGAGTAGATTCGAATGCGAGTGCTTTAGTAGTTTTGGTGCCTTTCCAGTGACCGTTTACACGCTTCCAGTAGAGTGTCATTTTCGCCATACCTAATACCTATTATTTAATTCAATTACACGTCACGCGTTCACCGGCAAATGCACTCTACTAAAGACTCTACTAAAATGTCGATTTACATGCTTCCAGTGCGAGTGCGAGTAAAATATCGCGCGGGGGGTGAGCGGGCGCGCAGGGGGTGCTACTGGAAAGCGAGTAGAAAGGCTACGTTACTCTCATTAGTCATAAGACGACCGTTTACATGTTTCCACTAAAGCACTCTACTAAAGACTAAGATAATGTAAACTATTGTAAACCAGCCTTTAGAATATTAAATAAAATTCACCGCGGCGCCACTTTCGGTCAGGAAAACGCCTTAAGTATTTAATTTAATTCGTATTAAAACAGTAAAAACCCCTTTAAAACTTAAGGTTTACGCCATAATTAATAATGTCAGAAAATACGTTATTTAAACGCTACATATTATAATCTAATTAAATATAAGTTTAAATTTAACAACATGAGCAGTGATTAAAAATATATATGAAAAAACATATTAAAAGTAACAGTTATAAAAAAAAAAACAGAAAATAAAACTATTCATAAGCGTTTCGTACATTTATGTGACAAGATGGAATGTTTTATAAATCTATAACATTTATACAATTTATAATTAACTTTAGTTTTAAACCAAGGATTGAAATGCCGTTAAAAAAATAACGATATAAAAAAATAACGTTAAAAATACCGTTAAAACATTTTATCTTTAAATTTACCGCTAAAAATAACGTTAAAAATATTTTACCGGTAAAATTATCGTTAAATTTAGTACCAGTAAAATTATCGATAACAAATTAACGTTATTAATTGGAATAACGTTAATTTTAAAGTAACGGTAAAAAAAGGAAGAAATAACGTTAAATTTAACGTTATTTCTCAAATTAACGTTAAAATTAACGTTATTTATTGACATAACGTTAATGTTAAAATTAACGGTAAAAAAGTAAGAATTAACGTTATATTTAAAAATAACGTTAACATTCCCTGTTTTAAACGCAGTAAAAAATGCAACTTTGAAATAAGAAACAAAGTAGGGTAAACTATCCAATTATTGGCCCTTTGATAAACACGATAAAAAGAACTTTTCAATTGCCTAATATTTACTACAAAATATTTATTTCATCTGTAATTATTTTATGGAAATGACACTAAAAAATAAATAAATTAAAAAAAAACACGACTGCCCTGCTAAAAACAAACTAAAAAGTTAAATAACAAGTGTCATTGCAGTCGGGGGACCGTTTTGTGGAACAATTTTTTATCGAAGAGGTCCCCCGACTGCAATGACACTTGTTATTTAACTTTTTAGTTTGTTTTTAGCAGGGCAGTCATGTTTTTTTTTAATTTATTTATTTTTATTTCACACATTTTAGTGGCAAATTATATATTTTTGAAATGTGCTCATTAAGGCCTTTCATTGATTCCCATATTGTAATCATTGAAGAAAAAAAATATTTTTCACATTTGAAAATGGCGTCATACAGTCGCAATATTAACTTTTTCAAAAAAAAATAAAGCCATTGTCACTCGGAATGATGTAAGGATTCTAACAATACCCCATACATCTAAATCCGTTGAGCCATTTGGAAGTTATGGTGGAATAAAGAAACTCACATACCCACAAACATACATGAACCCTGAACACATACACACTCTTTTTGCTTTGGGCAGTCGTGTAAAAACGTATATTTTTCTGAATATCCAGATGCAATAAAGTAACTCAATGCGAGTTTTTATGTTTTTAGACCTGTACACAATTTATTGAAAATTTTAAATAGTATATTTGACAGTACAGTACAGTACATAACATAATGTGGGCTTTTCAAAATGACAATAAAACTGTAGGCTCGATAGATGACATTGATAAACAGGTTAGTTTCACATCACCGCTAACAACCAACAAACGTCAAGGAATAAAAATTACTTTTATTTTAAGCACATGCCGTTTATTTTTCAAAGCCAATTTTTCCACTTCTTATCCATAAAAAATTAAGGAACAATTTTTTTAATATCACTTTAAAAAGCCCTCTTTGGAACAAAAATGAAAAGGTTCGTTTTTTTAACCAACTTGTTTTCATAAACTACTTACAGTTGATAGAATAGAATATTCCTTATTTTTATCGCTAAAGTAGTGACAATTAAGTGAAGGCTGCCAGCATTAGGTCAGTTTACCCTATATAACAAAGATCATTTTTACATAAACTTAACGAAAAAATCAAACCTAGGACTTTATGTATGGCCTCTCTGGCCAGTCTACAACTGTCTGAATGCTGTATTTGTCGTCTAACATATTTTGTGTGTGTGTTTGTTAGTCGTCGTCACCGCCCAGTAACGACAGTGGGTCGTCGACGACGGGTAGTGACGGTTTAACTACCACGTCCTTTGAGCGCACCGGTTGGCTGGGAGCTAGAAAATAATGACTTTAATAACATCTTGCTTATATGTATTTGTAGATAATGTTTAAATTATGAACTGCCCGGCACGTAACTTGGCAAGATGAAAACGAGACAAAAGATGCGCAGTAGCCAAAAACACTAGACTCGGCGCATCTTTTGTCTCATCTTTCTCTTGCCAACTTATATGCCGGCATCTGTACTTGTAATGAAAATTGTGGATGTTTCTAGTGATGGGACCAAGAATACCTATATTATATTCATGATGGGACTCGAATCACAATTAATTCGAATGACGTTAATCCATGCTAGATTCTAATGAGTATTTATGATTCGAATTGGTTGGCTGATTCAAATCACAGTTCGAATTCGAATCAGTTTTTTATTTGAAAAACTAACATATTGTTTGTTGTTGATTCGAGTAATCGTATCGATTTGAATTATCACATTGATTTGAATCATCATATTGATTGGAATCATCGTTAAATGCGAATCATCATTAAATTCGAATCAACGATTCGAACAACTTACGAGTAATTCAAATCGCCTCAAAATCGGTGACTTTATGCATATTCCCTATTTTAGTAAAGAGGGCTCCACACAAAGCCCGCGAAGGCCGCGAACCGCGAGTGTGGAGGGTTTCGCGGCTTCGCGTATGGGCTTCGCGGCTTCGCGTTCGCGCTTCGCGGCGTTCCCCGTCCGGTGGCGGTTTTTGGTCCGCGTCAAAGAACTTGTGTGCCGAACTAATGTTGCCGTGATTCGCGGCCGCGGTTCACGCGCGAGTCTGGAGGGCTATATTTTTCGCACCGTTTTCATGCGCACACCGTAGGGGTTGGTTTGAATTTTATTGGTTTTTAGGGTTCCGTACTCAAAGGGTAAAAACGGGACCCTATTACTAAGACTCCGCTGTCCGTCTGTCTATCTGTCTGTCTGTCACCAGGCTGTATCTCATGAACCGTGATAGCTAGACAGTTGAAATTTTCATAGATGATGTATTTTTGTTGCCGCTATAACAACAAATACTAAAAACAGAATAAAATTAATATTTAAGGGGGGCTCCCACACAACAAAAGTATTTTTTTTTGCCGTTTTTTTGTACAGAACCTTTCGTGCGCGAGTCCGACTCGCACTTGGCCGGTTTTTTTTAATCAAACGTGTCAGGCCCAGGAAGGTTCAAAAACGTAGCAAAATAAAAAAACTAAAATCTTCACAATAACTATTTTGTTAGATAACAACATACACAACCAAAATGTTTAATTATAATGCTCACCTTGATCAATCTTAACTTTGGCACCGAACAAATCATCATCATCATCATCACCGAACAGCGACGCCCTCACCTCCTCCTGTTTCGGCTTCACATCTTTAATCATCACTTTAGTTTTCGAAACATTATCTTTTATCTCTTTCTTACCAAAAAACAGTTCATCTTCGCTATCAGAATCTAATATACCTTTAGTTTTTAATACTTTTTTATTCGTATTAAATAATTCATTTTCTTCATCACTTAAATCATCGAATATTGATTTTTTAATATTACTATCTTGTTTATTTTCTTGGTAAACGCTTCCTAAAGTGCTAATACTAGGCGTTTCTTCAATTTCAACAGTATTTCTAAATAAACTATCATCTTCAATACTTGTAATACTTTTTGGATTCTCAGCTGGTTTTTCAATTGGTGTATTAAATATATCTTCGTCGTTTAGTATGTAAACTACTTTAGATTTTATATTTTGAGTTTCTCTAGTCACATAACTAATGTTTGTAGGTTTATCCAATTCAGTTGCGGCTTTAATATTTTTAGCTGCAACATTAACATTATCCTCATAATTTACATTGTCTTTTCTTGTAATTGTTTCACTTATTTCTGTTTCTTTTCTTGTTATTGTTACACTAATGTCTGTTCCTGTTTTGCCTTCAATATCAATATTTGAGTTTTCATTGGGTATTAAAACATTAGATTCAGTATCATTATTAATTACATCTCTTTTATTTTCATTATTTGTTACTTTATGTTCGGTAGTAACAATTTGTTCAATTTCACTTCTATCGCTTTCATTGTGTTCGTTATTATCATCGTGTTTAGGTTCATTTTGTGATTTTCTATGTTCTTTAGGAACATCATCGAAAGAACTAGAATTGTCAGTTGAGTCTTCTCCTAAATCTAGAACAGATTTCCTAACAGCTTCCATTCTAGCTCTTCTAGTACTGGGCCTTCTTTTAACTTGTATTTTCGCTCTCTCTTTAGATATTTTATTGTCTAGTATCTGAGAATCAGGCTCGCCTTTAAAATTAACTGCTTTAACTATACTTTGTTCCACATCCTCTTTTGTATGTAAATCTTCTTTATTTTTTGCAGAAATAGCTTGTCCGTCTGTCTGTTCAACAGATTTTTTCTTAGGAGATGCACTGGGTAGTAAAATATTAACGTCTATGTCAAAATCTTCTTTACTTTTAGCAGAAATAGTTTGTCCGTCTGTCTGTTCAACAGCTTTTTTCTTAGGAGATGCACCGGGTAGTAAAGTACTAACGTCAATGTTAAAACTCATCGTTTTGAGTTTGCCTATTTTTTTAATTTCTGGGCTGTCTGGAGTATCGGATGATTGAGATTCGTTAGGCGAAAAAGGTTTAGCAATTGTAGGTTCTAAATCTTGTTCTTTTTTAATTTTTTCGTCTTTTGTTTTTGTTCCAGATGAATTAGGCTTTATATCTTTTTGTGAAGGTTTAGTTGCTATAACAGGTTTTTGTGTTTTAGAAGTTTTGAATAAATCATTGTCAGAATCAGAATTAGAATCGACAAATGGATCTTTTTTTAATTTTTGACTTTGAGCCGGTATATTATCATTAGAGATTTCCATTTTCGCAACTGTAGGTTTTTCAGATGTTTTGAATAAATTATCATCAGAATTTGTTTTGGAAGTATTATTCAGAAATTCCTCACTTTTACCTGTAAAATCTTCTTCAATAGCTGGTGGTTCATCATGAAATATACCGAACATAGGATCATTGTTACTATCAGAATCCTCATCTGGTTTATCATCAAAAATAACATCATTCTTTTTGAAGAACAGAGCCTCATCATCAGAGTCATCATCGAATAACGCATTGACGTTTTTACTCTTTTTAGGCTCTTTTGGTTTTTCAAATGCTGGTGGTTCATCTATCAAATCACTGAAAATATCATCTGTTGTACTAAAAATAACATCATTTACTGTATTAAGAAGGGTATTATTATCTTCGAGTACAGATTCGTTAGAATTAATAAAATCTGGTTTTGGAATATCAGGTTTTACTATTTCTTTAAGATTTTTTTCATTTATTGTTGAATTTTCAGTCGACTTTGTTTTCATAATTTTCTCATTTTTATTAAGTTTTATTTCGCTTTCTCCTTCTAATTTTGTACTAGTTTTAATCTCATTTTGATCCGTTTTGAAGTTTGTGGGGCTTGGAGCACTATCTAACAATTCATTAGGAATACTAGTTTCTTGATCAGAAGATTTGAGATTGTCAAACAGTTTATGATTGTCATCATCATCGAATATCGATGATTTAGTTTGTGTTGTTTCTATTCTGTTCCTTATATCATCTTTGGGAGCTTTCTCTGTGTTATTGTTATGAGAAATATTGTCGACTTTTTCATTGGTATCAGAACCTTTTAATGAAGTGTGAAATATGTTGTAGTCGTTAGTTTTTGCTTGAACTGGTGGTAAACTTTTAATTTTATCATCTTTAGTTGATGATCTAGTTGAATTTGTAAATATATTATCATCATCTTCGTCATCAAATAACGATGTTTTCGTTTTGATATGTGTTTTATTTTCTTTTGCGTTACTTTGAGATTTTTCGTTACTTACAGATGTATTATTTTTAATGTTTTTGAATATATCATCACTATCATTATCATCATCATTATCAAAGAGCGAAGAAGGTTTTTCTTTATGTTTATCTATTTTAGTATCTAAATTATTATTTGTGACGTAACCTGTATTTCTGCTTTCATTGCTTATGTTTATAGAACTTTTTGATTCTTCATTAGATTTAGATAAATTAGCTTCAACTGTAACTTTGTTTTTAGTAGAATTGACTTTAGTTTCACTTAATTTTGTAAACATATCACTGTCACTGCTATCATCATCAAATATACTTTTACTAGGTTCATTAGTTTTACTAACACTTGTTTTACTAACATTTGTTTGACTCGTTTCACTTTCTGCTTTACTTGTAGTTTCCGGTTTAACGTTATCGGAAAACAAATCGTCATCGCTGTCGAAAATACTTTTGTTTTTAATTTCACTTTTAGCTTTCACACTATCAGTTACAGCTATGTTAGCAAACAAATCATCTTCAGTATCATCAAAAAGTGATTTTTCTTTATTATTTGGTTTTGTTACGACTTTGACGTCTGTAGTAAATATATCATCTATGTCATCAAATAGATTATCACTGAATAAGTCTAGTTTATCTGTTTTAACTTCTTTACTGACAACTGTCCCTTTCTTTTCTTTCTTAATCTTTTGATCTCTTTCAGATTTAGCAAACAAATCGTCGAATATATTTTTCTCTGTGGTTTTGAGTAGTGTATCTTCTTTGTGGTTTGGTTTTGTTTGTTCGCTTAGAGATTCTTCTTCGGAGGAAGATTTTCTACGATTTCTTTTCAAGATGGCTGCACCAATACTTTCAGTGCCTTTGTTTGAACCGAAAAGAGAAATTCCGCCGATTGGTTTCTGCAAATAATAAGAAATGTTTCAGTTGCTTAACACAATTTGTACAGAAAAACTTAGATTTTTTTACTTTAAAATATGTATAGCCTAAGTGTGTATTCAGCCAGCAATGATTTTTTTACAATGTTTCTGAAACTCGATTAATGTTGTAATTATTGTCGTTGCAAACCAAATTTCTTGATAGACAATATTATATATTTTAGAACATTTTAACGTCGTTTTTAGGGTTCCGTAGCCTAAATGGCAAAAAACGGAACCCTTATAGATTCGTCATGTCTGTCTGTCTGTCCGTCTGTCTGTCTGTCTGTCTGTCTGTCCGTATGTCACAGCCACTTTATTCCGAAAGTATTAAGACTACACAGTTGAAACTTGGTAGGTAGATGTATTCTGTTAACCGCTTAACGAATTTAATACAAAAATAAGAAAAATAAAAGATTAAGGGGGGCTCCCCATACATGGAACTGAAACTGAAAAAAATGTTTTTCTTCAAACCAATACGTGTTGGGTGTCTATAGATAGGTCTTTAAAAATTACATTGAGGTTTCTAAAACAACTTTTACTCAAAGTCAACCGTTTGAAAGATATACACTGCCAAAGTGGTAAAATGTGTGTCCCCCCCCCCTTTAATTTTTGAAATAAGAGAGTGAAAAATCTAAAAAAAATATATGCTGTAGATCTTAATAAACACTTTCAACCAAAATTGATTTGAACGAGTTATAGTAATTAGTTTTTGAGATATAGCACATTTTCCAAAACCGCAAATATAACTTTGTCATTCATACCAACACTGTGAAAAACAAAGTTATTTTTGCAGACGAAAAATGATAGGTGATATTAAATATGGTATAGTATAAGGTAACTACGGAACCCTACGGCGCGTGGCCCGACATGCACTTGGCCGGTTTTTTTCTTTTGTCCATTATTAATGTAAGTAATCTTCAATAAACTATACAATATTTAATCGAAACTACATTTTTAAGTTATTGTTAAGACATCAATTTAAAAATCTTTTTTTTTTATATTGTGTTATACAACGTGTTACGAAACAACTCGTAATGCTAAATATGGTAGATAGGGACCATCAAACTGAACAACTTATGGGTCTACTACTACTCTGAAATCTCGAAAAAAAAAAATCAGCAGTTTCAATTTTGATACATTTTGATATTTTTGTTATTAATTTTTATATAAAACAGCTCTCACATGATTTCACAGTTAGTCCCATATGAGAAGTTGTTTAGTTTGATGGTCCATATCTATCTACCATATTTAGCATTACGGTTTTTTTGTAACACCCTGTATTGTGTTTTATAGACTCGGCGTCAGAAAAATCGCACCTTTTCAAAAATTTCTTCAATGTTAATTGAATCCTACTTTATTTAATGGTAAGTGTTGTTATATACTTCTTCCCCTTCGGACATAGCCAACAGTCTCCAGAAACCGTTGGAATCATAGAAATAGAATGTCAAAGAACAACAATGTCAATAAACAGGTGATCCGAAAATAAATGCATACATTTTATATGAGATACGTATAATATGACTTACATACATAAAATATGACTATACACGCTGAAATTTTAATCATTTGGTTCCCGCCGTGGGGTGGTTCCACTCATGATTACAAGCAACTTTTACTATGGGGCCAACTGTCCTGCTCGCAAAAAAAATCAGCTGTTCCGTACATTAAGGTCGAGTAGGTTAGGTACTGCACTTCTGTATGGAACAGCTGATTTTTTTTGAGAGCAGGAGAGTTGGCCCCATAGTAAAAGTTGCTTGTAATCATGAGTGGAACCACCCCACGGCGGGAACTAAATGATTAAAATTTCAGCGTGTATATGGCAAAGGAAATTAATAAATTATGTTCCATGCTGTTTTCTTCGTCGATAAACGAATAAATGTAGCGAAATTTGGTTTTAGAGAAATGTGTGGTAATATCTTATTTACCAGTGTAAAGTGTGATTACTTGGATTGTTTCTTTTTGTCACATCACAATTACTTAGAGCACAAGACACCATGGCTCCACGATACCTTTATTTTAAATTCTAATTAAGATTAACAAATATTTTAAACAAACTGTGATTGCTCATTTGCTAGGCGGGACGCTAGGGGCTCTTACTGTAAAAAATTTTGGCACATGTCACTTGATCCTTTGTCTCTTTTTTACATAGACCATGTCCGTATGATGTTAACTTCTCTTTTCCACGCTTTGTTGGTCTTCTTGAGCGCAGCGAAAATTTTTCTAGGTATATCTATGGTTGGAATACTCGTCGAACGGAATCAATTACTGAGATTCAGTTTACGAGCAACATTACACTGCCTCATTTTTTTGCAACATTTGAGCAACTTCATGTGCAATAGTATCCATCTTGGGTAATCCTTTTTTTAATTGAACTGTTGAAGTGTGTTTTCTCCATCATCTCGATAGCGAATTTACCCGCATTTCCTGAATTGACTCCCTTATTTTCTTTTAATGGCGGCGCAATCATTAACGGTTTTTAAGAGTTTAATTATGGTAACTGTTATATAATCAAACAATTATTAATTGAAAGCTCATTAAATGTACTTTCAATAGATATGAACATACACAATAAAAGGTTAGCTAGCTATAGCAGGTGGCCAAGTCTAAACTTATTTTTTGAAGAGGTACGATTTTTCTGACGTCGAGTGTATGTTAATTTTATTATTTAATTACATACCTTGACAGTTTCTGTGGGCGTATTATCCGGTCGCTCAGAAGTCTTTTTCGTGCGCGTGCTGGCAAACAATTCTGGTTCAGATTCGTCCTCGAATAGGGTCGATTTTTGATTGGCAACGGGCAATGGTGGCGCCTGAAAATGATATATTTCATTAAAAACATTGTGATTGGAATTTGAGTTTACTTTTAATCAGGGTTCGAGGATATATATCAATGGATATATATCATGATATAAATCCGATATATATCAAAAAAAATTTTGTGATATATATCAATATAAAAATAGTTTAAAAATTTGACAATACTATGTAATTTTTTGTTGTTATATTGCTTCTTAGATGGCGTTGATGTAGAGTTAAAACATGCTATTGTTTTGTTTTGCTGTATAAAGTTATTGTAACTTGAATTTCGCATGTAAAAATACCAAAAAAATTAGATAATATGGATGTGACGTGTGTGCTGACTATATTGTATATTACTAACCTATTGGTGGTGAGGTGAGTAATAAAATATAAATATCATATTAAATGAAAAAATTAAATAAAAAATGTAGTGTATAAATGATTTTTTTTAATCCAATAATTTTCGTATCTCCACATTTTCCACCACTCATATGGTGATACCAATGATTTTTTTCCTGATTTAATTTGTCAAATAAGTACCTAAATAAAACAAAAATATTCGAGTTTTCTTGAAATAATTGATTAAGTTTATAAAACACATATGCAAAGAGTAGGTATACATCATAATACAATAAAATAATAATGTGGCTGTCATACAAAATGGATAATATTTCACATTTTTTATATTTATCGGATATATATCACACTTTTGATATATATCGGATATATATCATAAATATCAGATATTTTGATATTTATAATAAATATCGGATATTTTCGAACCCTGCTTTTAATACACTTAATTTGTTTTTTAAAGATAGATAAGAAATTTATTTACGTTACGTACACATACACTTTACACATTTTAGAAAATTATCATATCAAAAAAAAATTTGTCTTTTTGAATACTGTTTTTTTTTCATACTTTTAATAAAAGCTGATATATCTATTTTATCCATGAAATGGAGAAATATTGTATGTTTATGAAATTTTTTTAAAGTACCAAGGTCACATAAATATAATAATAATAATAATAATCTTTATTTATTTATAAACTTTAGTTGTACAAATTACAATGTGTCACTGAAGCCCGTGGTAGTATAAACTGTGTTACAGACTTCAGTGTCTTCCCAAACTAGTGACATAAGTACATTATGTTTATAAATTAAAAAAAAACAATGAATGAAAATAAGAAAGAAAACCAAAAAGTACAAAAGGATAATAAGTAAGTACAGCAAATTGTTTTAGCTATTAGATACTGAAATTTGTGTGTACATGTGTGTGTGTGTGTGTGTGTGTGTGTGTGTGTGTGTGTGTGTGTGTGTGTGTGTGTGTGTGTGTGTGTGTGTGTAGTGTAGTGTGTGTATATGTTAGTGTGTGCTAGCGTTGATTGTAAGAGAGAATAAGTGGGTAAGAATGTTTTAGGCGGTAGGTTATGTCCGGTCAGATCAGAATTGATTTAATATTTTATGAGATTGTGATAAAAAGACTTTCTGTACTATCATAGTCCAACTCTTCTAATTTTTTAAAAAGCATTTTCTTAAATTGATTGTTGTTGTATCCCATAATAGTTTTCATGTAGCTTTTATTTATTTTATTATACAGCATGGGGGCACAATAATCATAACTTTTTCTCGCTAGTACTGTTCTAAATGTGGGGACAGGTACTGTGATGACTCTCTTATTGCATGGTGGCAGGAGGGGTACGGTCTTACGATGGTATCTCCGAAGACACTGGTAAATAAAAAGCTTCCTGATGGTCAACACATTGCATTGTCTGTATAAGTCAGTTGTCGGGTGTCTAAAAGGAAGACGTAACATAACCTTTAAAACTCCTCGTTGAGCGCGCTCTAGTTCTATTAGGTACGTTTTTGATGCACAGCCCCATACGCATATGCAGTATGACACTACGCTCTCACATAAAGACTTATATGTCATGAGCAACACATCCTGGCTCGCCACTTCCCTTAAGTTTTTGAAGATGTAAATCAATTTTCTTGCCTTTTTTGCAATGTCTTTTGTTTGTTGATCCCAATTTAGGTTTTCATCTAGAATAACACCTAAATATTTGAGGTTAGCTACTCTAGACAAGAATGTGCAGTTACAAGAAGCTATTATTATATAGAATATGGAGAAGATTAACTTCTATTATATAAAAAAAAAAAACTTTTTTTTATATTTTTTTGTTTTATTTTCATAATATTTTCAATCACATCCCATTATAATAAAAACGAAAAAAAAACCTAAAAAACTTACGTCGCTCCCATCAAATTGCTTGAATAAACCCGTCTCTTTCCCAAACAGTTGGTCGGCCACTAGAGTTTGCACCCTACTCGGTTCCACGTAAGGTTTCTTGTGCAACTCGGCGAATATGTCGTTTTCTTCCGGCTCACTTTCTGATTGGTATGGCTCGAAGGGAGGCGGCTCGTCAGAGAATATTGTACCTAATGGAAAAAATAATATTTTTAACATAATAAGTACTAAAGTCGCATTACTAATTTCCCAGCAAAAATGTAAACAAAAAAAACATCACTGTCAAATTGACAAACTGACCCTGATAGTGACATTTTCAGATATTGAAAACCTTTGGTCACTTTTATAACTTTTTAATTTGTTTATTATATTTTGAGTTATAATAAATATAGTGTCATCCAGGATAATTTTAAAGTAGGATGGTAATTAGAAATTTTATCTTTAAAACCTATCATAATTTTTGATGTTAAAAGTTCTTGAAACGAACTGATAAGAAAACTTTACTTAGATATTGACTGTATGTAAACTATCAAAAATACGTAGCGTCTTCGCCAGTTCCCCCCAATACCAAAAGACAAATGTTACTACTACAACTACTACTCGTAATACTAATTTTGATGAAATTTTATAAAATGCCCAAAGGTTGATGTGTACGGTTTGCAGTTGATGTGTGCATAGCATCATAAATATGTTTTCTACTATAAAACTGTTATTATGAAATATTAAATTATATTACTGTTTTTGCCTCAAAACTCATGATTCAGAATATTTATCTATTTTTATTAGGTTTGTGATGAAAAAACATGTAAGTGTGTTTATTTCTTGACTCAATATACAATTTCTTTTTGTGTTGTTTTATTCTGGCAACACCTTTGTTTACATTTTTGCTGGGAAATGAGTAATGCGACTTTAAACTAGAAAAAAATCGACTCGCACCAGATCGTATTCTCGGACGGGAATCGAACCTGCGACCTTTGGAAGACCGGTCCAATGACCGCTGAGCTACCGGGTCACTATTATCATCGTAGAATTTCTTCTAGTATAGTATATCCCACTCTTACGCAAGCTAGCGCTATTTCGATTCCCATTCGAGAATATGAACGCTACGACTTATTGTCAAAGGAGATGTCCCAGCGTTGCCCCAGTTTCATTTTATTTAATTACTATCATAATTAAAAAATGCTAATTACATTTTATTTAGGTATAGTATAAGTAAAGAATTGTTTTATATTTAGAAAAACAATTACAAAAACATTAAGTTGTTTTATGAAGTATTTTGTGAAAAAAATGTAAGTAAATAGTACTCTAATGATAAAAAATTGTGATTTAAAAGCGTTTTAACTTAAAAATCCCACTTTTTAATGCAGAAAATAATTATCAATCTGATTTTAGAGTAAAATACCTACTCTGACATACTACTTTGATTAAGACGCGATAGACTTTCATTTTTTGAGTATGGCGGGGCAAATGACATAGGCGCGATGGGATATGTCCTTTTCGAAACCTATCGCAATCGCTTTCATTTGACAGATGGATGTGACACATTGCTGCATTTCTTTGGTAAGATTACATTTGTGCCAAAATGTCATATCAATGTTAGTGATGGGACTCAAATCATAAAAATGTATTCGAATCGATTCGAATTACTTCGGTGGTTCGAATCGTCGATTCGAATTTGACGATGATTCAAATCGATATGATGGTTTGAATTGAATCAAAGTGATGATTCGAATCAGCTAAACAATTCGAATCAGGTGATGAGTCGAATGATTTGAATCGGGTGATGATTCGAGTCAATAACAATATCGTAAATTTATTATTAACCTTAAGGAAAATAATGGGGTTGGCAACCCAAAGCTAATTGTAGATGTCACTGCGTACGCTTGTTTCTAAGACAGTAGACCTTCAGAACAATATGTATGGGAAAATAGGTATTTATTTTGTGGTATTTTATTACCGAAAAAGACCCATTGACCTAAAATGGATATAAAAGACTATTCTACAATGCAAATGCCGGAATTGAAAACAAAATTAAGACGTTTTCATTCTTACAGAATTTATCAATTTTTTCTATATCCAGATTTTTCGGAAATTTGTAAGTGTCAACATTTTTAAAGCCTATTACACAGAATTTAACCATTTTAAAGCTAAAAATACGATATTTTTCCTTTGTTTTCATAGCTCTCGAGGAACAAGCGTACGCAGCGCCATTTTGACAGTTGCCTTCCCCATTGAAACAAAAATAAAATATCTTAGATTTTTTAATTAGTAGATAAAGGTAGGTAAGTAAACTACCTACTGACGAATATATTTAAATTTAATTAGAAGTCCGACTACACGTTCCTACTTTTAAAATTCACCTGAGATAAAGCACTAAATAATGGTTAAAGAAATTATAACCTTTCAAAGAATATTAAACAGCCTTCTGAGCCCCTACGGTAAGCTTGTTACGCCACCAAAGATTCGAATAAAAAAAACTGATTCGAATTCCAAAGGTGATTCGAATCAACCAACCAATTCGAATCCGGCGATGATTCGAATCAGCCAATCAATTCGAATCAGCTAATGATTCGAATCAGCCAATCAATTCGAATCAGCTAATGATTCGAATCAGCCAATCAATTCGAATCAGCTAATGATTCGAATCAGCCAATCAATTCGAATCAGACGATGATTCAAATCAGCCAATCAATTCGAATCAGCATAAATGGTCATTCGAATGACGTGATTCGAATCATTTGAATCAATTGTGATTCGAGTCCAATCACTAATCAATGTATCACTGTGATTTTGAAATAAGACAATAAGTTCCCTGGTGCGGGACGATTTTTTATATTATATTATTTGGTATTGTATAAAAATAGCATTGTGAATGCTAAAATCTTTGTATTACATTATAAGTATTTACCAGTAGTGGGCTGTTCTGGTCTGTACACTTTGTTGGTGGTCGGCTGAGGGGGGGCGAAGGGGGGGTCTTCCTCTGGGATCTAAAGTCAAAAACAAGTAAACAAATCAGTTTTCAAAATGTTCGAATAGATTTTTGTCATTGTCGTAAAATCACAACTGAATGTTGACACAGAGAAAATTACGCTTTAGAGTTTGCAGACAAGACACAAATTAAACTGAACTTATAAATGTTGTAAGTAGTTTTTTTATTTATTTACCTACATGTTTTGTTAGTGTGTGCCGTATACCACTGTAGTGTGTGTAACAATATGTACCATGGGCAACAGCGTCGCTTAACCAGTTTGCAACAAAATTCGTGTGCGCGCGTATCGTCCCTGCACGAACTAAACGTTTGTGACAGCTAGGGCTTCCACTCTCGGACCTATTTCACAATCTCGGGATCGAGACGAGACTATATGGCTGACTCTCGGGACTCTCGAAATTTCGAGAGTCTCGAGACTTTGGGTTATGATGTATGATATGATGATATGACGCATTTTTTATGATAGATAGGCAAGCGCTTGCTCGATATCACGCCTGATGGTAAGCGATGATGCGATCTATGATGGAATGCGCTTGCCTAGAAGATACCTATTCACTCACTCGCGACTTGAAGGCCCTCTGATTGTACCTATCGGGAAACACAGACTTAGGCAAAGAGTTCCACTCTCTGACGGTACGGATGATAAAATTTGAAGCAAAAATGCTGATTCGTATCTCTGGTTGTCCTTTGGAAGAATGGAGTTGCGGAACTAGGTTGTGCACTTCCACCTTACACTCGCCGAAATGTATCCGATAAAAAACCTTGCAACCTTGCGTCTATGTTCGAGACTTTTGAGCTTATTTTACAGAAAAGATTATCATTACCGATTAGCTTCCTGGCCCTCCGCTCAAAGGATTCAAGCGTCCGGAATTGGTATTTGGGAGCCATCCCAAAGATGAGAGCAGTACTCCATATACGATCGAACTTGCGCTTGGTATAGATTGAGCGGCAGTTCCAACGTGAAGTACTTTCTCACCTTTGCCAAAACGCCAAGCTTTTTAGATGCCAATTGTGTTTCATTCTCGATGAAAGAGCCAAAATTGAGTGTTGGAGTCAATGATATGCCGAGAAACTCTAGTTTTTCAGTCATCTGCACTGATACACCTCGGAAAGTAGGACTGGTCGATACCTACTCTCTTAAGCAGAGAACAGACACGCCTGGGTTTTTGGTGCATTGAACCTGACCGGATTGGCATGTCCCTTTCAGCCTGCCTGCAGTGACAGGTTCATGTTCATGTGTCTGACCATCGCTTCCCTGGAATGGTTTTGCACTGGCTCGAGCATCAGACTTGTAGCTCTCTACAACGGTGCTGTCACCTGCGTACCCCAAAATACCGGATATTAGCAGGTCATTAATATGCAGCAGGTGTTTCTGCTCAGTATCAATCCCTGAGGGTCTCCGGCATTGATAGCCAACTGGTCGGACGAGCAGCCAATGACAACTGGAATCGACCGATCCCTCTGGAAGTCTGATATCCAGACACATAAACCGGTGGGTATGATGAAAGCCAATAAGGCTATCAATTATGCCACACCGTCAAAAGCCTTCGAGATATCAAGAGAAACAGCGAGCGCCTCTCCATACCTCTCGACGGCTTCGCTCCATTTGCAAGTGGCGTATGCTAGAAGATCTCCAGTGGACCGTTTTCGGCGAAACCCGTATTGACGGTAACTGAGGAAGTCGTTTGCTTCTAGTTACAGATGCCGGCATATATATTGGCAAGAGAAAGAAAGAGACAAAAGATGCGCAGTAGCCATAAACTTAGTGTTTATGGCTACTGCGCATCTTTTGTCTCTTTCATTCTCTTGCCAATATATATGCCGGGCAGTATACGACAGGAGCCTATGGTTTTCAGTACACGTTCCTTTCTCTTACAGGACAATATCTCAGAATTGAATTAAATCGAAGGACAATGAAAACGAAAATTCGAATCTTAGACAAAATGTCGTATTGTCCTTGTTTGTTTATTTTAAAATTGACACGTTTGTTAGTTCTGTTTATCTTAAAATTGACATGTTACAACATAATATTTATTAACACGCGCAACACGCAACTTTATGTGAAATGTAAGTAATCTACCTAGCGTTTGAATAAGTCTCGAAAATCTCGATAATCCCGAGACTTGAAACCAAAAATCTCGGGACCAAAAATCATTCGAGACTCTCGGGAAATCGAGACTCTCGAATCCCGGGATGGAAGCCCTAGTGACAGCGGGCGCGGAGTGCAAGCGATTTTAACCTTAGCGGTGGTTAAGCGACGCTGTTGCCCATGGTACTTACACACACTCATCTCTCCTCGTATATAGATATGAGCGCCGATGGGTAAAAGGCCGGCGGCGGCGCGCCGACTTTTTTGGGTCGGCGGCGGCGGCGCCGTCGGCGGCGCCGTCGGCGGCGTGACCTCAAAATTGTATTTTTTATTTATTGATAGGAAATAAGAAAAAAACTTAGTTTATCCATTAGAAATACTTGTTTTTGTTAGAATTTAAATCATATTAGTAGCACTTCACCCACTGCTGGGCATAGCCTCCCCCAAAGATCTCCACAAATATCGGTCTTGCGCTGCTTCTTCCCGCGACCTTCACCAGATCGTTGGTGCACCTTGTCGGGGCCTACCCACGGAGCGTCGTCCGGTGCGCGGTCGCCATTCAAGAAAATTTCCTCCCCAACGGCCCTCGATTCCTCTCACCCACATGAGTCTCGCTCACTGCCACTTCAGCTGAGCAATCCTTCGAGTGATGTCGGTTACTTTAGTTCTCCTACGGATCTCCTCATTTCTGATTCGATCACGCCGAGCATGGCTCTCTCCATTGCGCGATAGGTGACCTTGAGCCTTCTACTGAGACCCATAAGTAAGCGACCACTTTTCACTGGTAACACACCCTGGTCATAGACTTTCGTCTTGAGACACTGAGGTAAGTTGACGCGAAGCGTTTTCGAAGCTTTCCGAATGCTGCTCTCTCTTGAAGTTGGACTTATCTAACTGGACTGCCTGTCCTAGGTATACGTATTATTATTATTATTTAGAAGGGTGGACGCCAGCGAAGCCAGACGGGTAATCAGTCACCCTGGTCGGGACTATTTCACCCATTTCCCCAAATCCACAGAGGGGGAGGCGGGTTATCATTTACCCCACCGGCGTCGGACCCTCGAACCTACCTGTTCACTTACAGTACCTACTAGTTGATTTATCGTTAACTGCTTTAGATCCTCTTCCTTAAGCTTGTCCGCTCCAAAGAGCTCCCAGTGCAGTGATGCGTACATCGGGCATTCTGCCATGAAGTGGTAGCTTGTTTCTTCTTCTCTTTCTTTGCATTGCGGGCAGATGGGATCCTCTGTCCGTTTAATCACAGACAGATGTCTGTTTAGTGGACAGTGTCCTGTCAGTACTCCTACAATCGTTCTTATATTTCTTCTGCTTCGTTTCAGCAACTCTCTAGTTTCCTTCTTGTCAACTGATTTGATGAAGATCTTAGACTGTCTACAGTCTTTTTTTTCATCCATCGTTGGTTGGTTTCTTTGATTGTTCTAATTTCAATAATGTTCTTAGTGATTCTATGTGCGATTGGCAGCCTTGGTTTAGGGCCAATGAAAGGTTCATCAGCCCCTGTCCTGGCTAGTTCATCGGCTTCCTCATTGCCTTTGTTACCTTCGTGTCCAGGCACCCAGGCAATTTCCACCTCAGCCAAGTTTGCAACTTCCTGAATGCTTTGTTTGTATTCCTTCACCAAGGCTGAGGTAGTCTCTGTTCTGTTAAGGGCTTTGATGGCAGCTTGACTGTCGCTATATATTATTATTTTTCCTACGTCATGGTTGATTATCTCACTTTTAATCATGTGCGCACACTACAGTATCGCGAATACTTCCGCCTGGAATACGCTGGCGTATCTGCCCAGATTGAAAGTAGCTCTTTTAGTTTTGGGTTTAGCTATGTATACCCCAGCTCCGGATAGCTTAGTTGATTCTTTTCTTGACCCATCAGTGTAGCATACTGCGGTGCTATCCAGATCGTCTTGTTCTAGGTTCCAGTCTTCTCTAGATCTGATGCTTATTCTGTACTTTTTGTCAAATATCCTTTCCTTTTTTATTGGGTCATTATTAACCAGTATCATAGAAAGGTTTTCTTCGTACTTCTTCATTATTTCTGCGTGACCTTTGTCAGTGTGCCTTCCTATCCATAGGTTAGTGCTTTTCAGCTTAAACCATGGTTCCGTAGCTCTCTTTTCGATTTCAACATCTATGGGACTAAGGCCTAGTATCATTTCTAAGGCGGCCGTGGGAGTTGTTCTCATGGCTCCTGATACCATGATGCTAGCTATAGCTAGTCTTTGTACTTTTGTGAGTTCTTTTCTGTTGTATTCTAGTTGTGCCTTATGCCACCATACTAGTGCTCCGTGGAGAATTCTCGGTAGGATGATTGCCTTATAGATCCATTGGATACGAACATAGGTATACGTAATGGTCACAAACTTCGAGTGTAGTGTACCCAACATGAACTGGAGAGGGTACAACATGGACATTCGACATGATTTTCGTCTTATCCATTCTAAGACCCACTCTTTGGGAGGCACTACGGAGATCATCGAGCATTGTGTTCAGGTCTTCCATATGGTCTCAGCCATAAGAACTATATCATTGACAAAACGACGGTGTTAGGCACTGGCCACTGATGTTGATTCAGAGTCCAAGAGCTTAAAGATCTTCTCCAACGCAGCTGTGAACAGTTTCGGAGAAATAACGTCTCCTCTCCCTGTCTCACACCTCGCTGTAGTTGGATGGGGTTTCTGCTCTGATTCTGTACTAATACCTCAACACCTCGATATTCCTACCTGTAGTTCATTTGGCACCTCTGGAGAGACTGCAGCAATGCCTAGGTTTCAATCGAATCATGGGCTTTCTCATAGTCCACGAACGCCAAGTAATAGTTCAAAATTCCAACAGTAACTGTGTTTATCAGACTTTAATTATAATGAAAGCAAAGACACTAATTTCATCTAAGTAGTTTCGTTTTAAAACGTCCACATTTTGTTCTTCTAATGTGTAAGGCGTCCTATCCTACCATAACAAGTATAACAACAAGCTCGTTCACACTGATTCATTAAATCTTTCCTATCGCTCGGCGCGCCGTTGCATTTTCGCGGCGGCGGCGGCGTTGGAAAATCGGCCGCGGCGGCGGCGCGCCGGCGCGGCGCTCATATCTACTCGTATATAAGCAATTTCATTACTTTAATTAAGCAGTCATTGATCGCAGTCAGTCTTTAATTTAACGTCTCCTGGTCGCCTCCTCGCATGGCGACCCTGCCAGTGCTGCCTATCGGCGGCGCTGCGCAGACGGTTTTATTTTATGTAAATAATGTGAAAAATAAATAAATATTTATTTGGACAATAAAAGTGATGTGGGTGAAATATATAAAGGACTAAAACATAAATATGAACTATAATAAAAAACTGAAATAACTTTGGTGGAAATAATTTATTTTTTAATTTTCTTTTCTTTCAATTGTCTTGCTGTTTTAGTTCGTGTAACATTACTAACCTCTATTAATCTGATCGCCTCGCCAGTTCGGCGGCCACGTCTGAAGGCGTGGGCTCGCACGGCATAGACTTCACCTATTACACTATAACTATAACACTATAACTACAATATTACTAACCTCTGCTTGATCTCCTCGCAGTCGCCTCGCCAGCTCCGCGGCCACGTCTGAAGGCGTGGGCTCGCACGGTATAGACTTCACCTATTACACTATATAACACTATAACTACAATACTACTAACCTCTGCCTGATCTCCTCGCAGTCGCTTCGCCAGTTCGGCGGCCACGTCTGTAGGCGTGGGCTCGCTCGGTATAGACTTCACCTATTACACTATATAACACTATAACTACAATACTACTAACCTCTGCCTGATCTCCTCGCAGTCGCTTCGCCAGTTCGGCGGCCACATCTGTAGGCGTGGGCTCGCTCGGTATAGACTTCACCTATTACACTATATAACACTATAACTACAATACTACTAACCTCTGCCTGATCTCCTCGCAGTCGCTTCGCCAGTTCGGCGGCCACATCTGTAGGCGTGGGCTCGCTCGGTATAGACTTCACCTATTACACTATATAACACTATAACTACAATACTACTAACCTCTGCCTGATCTCCTCGCAGTCGCTTCGCCAGTTCGGCGGCCACATCTGTAGGCGTGGGCTCGCTCGGTATAGACTTCACCTATTACACTATATAACACTATAACTACAATACTACTAACCTCTGCCTGATCTCCTCGCAGTCGCTTCGCCAGTTCGGCGGCCACGTCTGTAGGCGTGGGCTCGCTCGGTATAGACTTCACCTATTACATTATATAACACTATAACTACAATACTACTAACCTCTGCCTGATCTCCTCGCAGTCGCCTCGCCAGTTCGGCTGCCACGTCTGAAGGTGTGGGCTTGATTGGTATAGACTTGACTGGAGGCAGAATATCCTGTTCTGAGAATAACTCTGAACTAGCCGAAGAGCCCTAGGCAAGATTGATAAAAATAATGGTTAAAAAATCAATAAGTTCCGGACGCCTTAGAGTGAAAACCTTGGAAATGCATTTTTGGTATTATTTTTTTTATTGCTTTTTAGGAAGAAAACGTCGTAACGCATAATCCTGATCTCACTAATTTGTTCTTTCGATACTCGTAACAACATCGTTTAATAATAGTAGTTTATAAAACTGACACAATAGTATCACACGAGTGTTTTGATACCTAGTTATGTGCAGTTTCATACACTACTACTTTATCTACACTCATACATTTGGGATTGAACCTACTAAATAAAAGATCAACGTTAGAAAAGAGAGAGAGACTTTGTTTGTTTTAGCTAGGTACCTACCTTGTAAAGTAGGGCCACTTGAAAAGTCCACATTTGACATTTCATCAAAATTTTTCAACGTAACCTTGTAACGGCGGGCATAAAATATTATATACTAGCGGCCGCCCGCGACTTCGTCTGCGTGGAAAGGTTTTTTGCTATCCCTCGAGAACAATACTTTTTTTCGGGATGAAAGGTACTCTATGTCCGTCTCTGTACCCCTGACAACGTGTATGCAAAATTTCATGATGATCGGTTCAGTAGTTAGGACGTGAAGGCGTAACAAACAAACAAACAAACGGACTTTCGCATTTATAATATTAGTAAGGATTTTTCGAAGTTAGAACTGCACAATGGGGAATGTCCGAAAAAAGTAAAATTAGCTGAATATTTTTCTAAAGGTAGGAATAAGCTCCCTTAGTAATAGCAAAAAGTTTCAGAATTTTCGGTTGCGTGAAAAAAATTAAAAAAATGAAAGTCTCTTCAACTTCACAAATGTACGAAAGTAACAGCAGAATGGAATTTATGCCTTTGCCACCACTTGCCACAACCACAACAAGTATTTAAAAAAAAAAGTTTTGAGATTTTGTATTGAAACTTTTTTTTAATACTATGTTGTGGTTGTGACAGGTGGTGGCAAAGGTATAATTTCCATTCTGCTGTTACTTTCGTACATTTGTGAAGGCGAAGAGACTTTCATTTTTTGAAATTTTTTCACGGAACCGAAAATTCTGAAACTTTTTTCTATTACTAAAGGAGCTTATTCCTACCTATAGAAAAATATTCAGCTAATTTGATTTTTTTCGGACATTCCCCATTGCTTTTTTTTTTTCATTTTTCAATTAAGTCTGTGTTCATGCAAAATCGATACGTGACGCAACACTAGTTTTGTTGCACATCCCTCGCTCACTAACCGGACGTGGCGAGCGCGACACCTCTTCTGGTAATGGCCGACAGCAGTGGAGCACGTAAAAACGAGACGCTCGTAAAATAAATTAAGTAAAACCGCAAAAGACAACCAAGGTTTAATACAAGTTAATGTTACGTCACGACGCGTGTGTGTAAAGATGTGTGGAGCACAATAGCTCAAAATCATCATTCTGTAGCGAGAAATAAGACGCGGTGAACCGCCATTTTTGTATGTGTAATTGTTCAATGTAACATTGTGTTGTGTAGCTACGAAGTAATAAATCGTGGAACGAGTGACTGTGTTATCACTGATTAGGCTGACCCCTCAAATCGAACCCGCGACCAACCTATCTTCGAGTTGTAAGAGATAAGGACGCATCACGACAATCGACGTTACGAACTAGTGAATGCGGCCATCCCGAGCAACAGTTCACCGGGCCGGAGAAGACGCTGTAATATCGCATGAGGGGAGCGACGGCGGAATTCTCCCAGACCACAAGCCGGCGCAGGTTTGGTGAACAATTTCTGGTGGCCCATGAGGGGAATCAGCCAACGGGAGAGGCGGCCCGAATCAGCACAGCATTCCTGGAGTAGGAGTGGCATCCAGTTCTACGCGGAGCAGCGGAAAACCTGAGAAGCATTATCAAGGCGCGAGGCAGCGAAATCAAGGTCGTGAAATACGCGGGAATTGGCGTGACAACCATCCGCCAATCAGAGCGCCGTAGCGAGCCGCCAACCGCACAATAGAAAGGTGTCACTGGAATACCGACCTTATTTGCTCGAGTTAATGACCAAAGTCGACCGAAGCGGCCAACAGTCAACGAGAACTCATATTTGCGACGCGCAACGATTATCTACAAGCGACGTGTTTTGGTGATAACGTTATCACCAATGATAAGTTGAAAAGGACAACAGTGTATCGTAGCGATAAAGTGATAAGTGAAACTTGGACACTTAACAGGAACTGTAAGTAGATAATAAGTTTTATTAAATTGTGTAGCACTTTGTAAAATATCTGTTTATTTGTTTACGTCGACGCGACTGCCGCAATAGGTATTAGCACGAAAGGTGCGTAGGATTGTTTAATTGAGTTAATCATTTAACGTTATGATATAACAACTGTTTAGGAATAAGTTGTATTTTGTATTATTTTGTTTGTATTGACATTGAGTGTGACAGTCGTCTGTCACTACTGTCTGTTATCAATTGTCGCAGTTGTTATCTTGTTATGTTATAGGGATAGTGTAAACTATATGGTTTTACTGCGGACAGTCGACGCGACGGTTTGTTTGTGTAAAATAATTGTATCATAATAGGTCGTAGCGGTCACTATCAATTATAAAACCTGTGTATAGGTAATTAAGAAATTATAATAATATAAGTGTTATTGTTTGTTAATTAACAGTAAAGTGTTTAACAAATAAGTTATAAATTGTCACAGCTAGTTCGTGTTTATACATAGTTAGGTATATTTTATTGTAATACGTAGCGTGGAGTACTTTCATTTGGTAAAAATGGATACCAAATCAGCTAGGCATACCTTTAATGCTCGTGCTCGGATGCTCCGAGACTTTTATAGTTCAATGGAATCTACCACATCTTCAATTGCCATGCGGGTGATAAACCGGCAATTTGAAAAATATTATGGGATTTGTTGCAGGCTTACGAGGCGTTGGCAGCCAGCGGAGTTGAGGATGTGGACGACCTGGGGCAGGAGTTCTCAAAAATTAATCTTATGATGATTTCAGTCCAGACAAAGGTGGAGGAGACCGAGGCCGGACACTCACCATCAATAGCGACTGAAGCAGCTGCGAGTGGCTTGCAGGCTGCCGGGAGCGTAGCGGCAAAACTACCGTTTATACAACTGGGGCAGTTTGACGGTAACCCGATGAATTGGGTAAGTTTTTTTGATTTGTTCATGTCATTGGTGCACAACAGACCCAACTTACCCGAAGCGGAGAAGCACTACTACCTGCGGAGCTGCTTGGTAGGCGAGCCACTGCAGCTGGTGAAGCATCTTCCAGTGGACGCCAGCAATTATGAGGTAGCGCTCAACTTATTAAAGGATAGGTATCAAAACACAAGGTTATTGACCGATACCTACCTGCAACAGATTGTATCTCTGCCCAATGTGCATCCGACGCTGGAAGGATTGAGGCAGGGCTTTTACAATCCCTTGATGGAGTCGACGCAGGCCCTGACAAAGCTAGGACTGCCTGTGGCAGAGTGGTCCTACCTTTTAATTTTCATTCTGTTACAGAAGTTACCCGCTCGGCTGAGGAATCAGTTTGAGGAGCGGAGCGGAGCAGCCCCAGGGGAACTGCCGTCCTTTGCGGCATTGATGGCCTTCCTCGACGAGGTGTGCCGAAGGCAACTCGTCGCTCCGTCAAATGTCGAGCCGGAGAGGGCAGAGTCGTCGCGACAACGGAGGTCACCCACGAGTGCGCTGCGCAGGGGCACCGCCGCAGCGGGTGGACGCCACTCGCCACCAATGAACAGGGTTCGTGGTCAAGTAACCACTATGGCAAAGGAGGTAAGGTGCACTTATTGTACTATTTTAGGACATAACATCACGGATTGTTACGAGTTCAAGCGTTTGACTCGTACCGCCCGTAAAACATGGGCACGGAGTAACGGAGCATGTTTCGTATGCCTGGGAAAACATTACGCACGGGAGTGCGCACAGGGCGAAGGATGCAGATCGTGTGGATCCCAATATCATCATACGCTGTTGTGTACAGCAGATGGAGGAGCTCCGAGGCGCGCGACACAGCAGGCATATAGAGCGGCGCCGCCGTCGCGGTCGCCGCAGCAGGCGAGAACGCCACCACAGGCGAGGACGCCGCCGCGGGTGGAGACACCGCCGCGCGTGAGGACGCCTCCGCGCCGCGCCAGTCCGGTGGAGCACCAGCGGCCAGTGACGCCGCCACGACGAGCCCCGCAGCAAGAGCAGCCGCAGCCGTACACATTGGAGCCAGGACGGCGCCCGGTCGGTGCTAGGTACCGGCAGGCCCAAGCCCAGTTCGAGGACCTGAGGTATGGCCAACCATCTTATTCTATTCCGAAGCGGGACTGGAGCGAGGACGAGTGCTGAGACAGTGCTCCTGTCGGTGCTAACTACACCATAGGTAGCGGTTTTAGAAACTGCCTAAACCCTACTGTGTTACTAGGTATTAGGAATAATAAAGGCGACTACGAGGAGGCTCGCGCTTTAATCGACACTGGTGCGAGTGTCACTGCCATCAAGGAGGCTTTGGTGGACCAACTACGACTGCACCGACAGAAGAGCTCCATGGAAATAGTCGGTATTGGGAATACTAAAGTAAGGACACCTGCCGCCAAGGTGAAAATAATAATAAAGCCTTTAGATAAGCAAGTACCGATAATTAGCACTGTAGCAATAGTTATGTCAGAGTTGACCGCAAATTTACCAACGGGAAGGACTTCACGCAGAGGGATACTGAAGCGATCACAACCCACATTAAGACTTGCAGACAAGTACTTTACACTGCCACGGGGGGTAGATATTATACTCGGAGCTGACGTATTAAATTATATTTTAGATGGTTCTAAAATTAATATTGGGACAGGTGGCGCAGCAGCCTACGGAACGTGCTTCGGGCATGCTGTCATGGGACCGGTGGACGGGTACGAGAGCGAGGCGCCACGCGCGGTCAACACCACGACGCTGACGGACGCCGTCAAGCGATTTTGGATCTTGGAGGAGCCGCCGACGACCACTCCGAAGAACCCTCTTCACGAAGAATGTGAAAGGTTGTACACATCCACTACGGAGAGAGTGAGTGATGGAAAGTTTATGGTACGTCTACCTTTATTATCTAATCGACCGGAGCTGGGAAAGTCGTTGGATACCGCAACGAAACGATTTTATGCGCTCGAGACGAAGATGGGGAGGCACCCACGGTTCGCACAACAATACCGGGAGTTCATGGAGGACTACGAACGACTCGGCCACATGTCTGTATCAGACTTTCAGTTCGACGCTGAACACTATGTGATACCGCATCACGGTATATTCAAGCGGGATTCGGATAAGATCCGAGTGGTGTTCGACGGCAGTTGTAAGACGACTACGGGGGTTTCATTAAACCAATGTCTACATTCAGGTGAGGCTCTACAGAATGACATCACTAAAATCGTGATGAACTTTAGGCGACATCAAGTCGTATTCACTACGGACGTGAAGCAGATGTTCCGGATGACGTGGGTACACCCTGACGACAGGCGGTATCAACTAATACTCTGGAGGAGTGATCCGTCGCAGAACCTTAAGGTATATGAGTTAAATACTAATACCTACGGATTGAGATCTAGCCCGTATGTAGCGATACGGACGCTGCTGGAGCTGGCAGCGCAGTGGAAAGAAGCACACCCCAACTCAAAGGCAGCCGGCGTCGTGAAGGACGCCGTGTTCGTCGACGATATCCTGACTGGAGCAGACTCCATCGAGGAAGCGGAAGTTCTAAAGACAGAACTCATCGAGCTCATGCGCAGCGCAGGCTACGAATTACGTAAGTGGTCAACGAATGAGCCATCCATATTGAGAGATTTACCGGATGATCATTGTGAGCAGCCGCGGGAATTCGATGCGAGTGACCCAAAAGGCTTCATCAAGGTATTAGGAATACAATGGGAGCCGATATCGGATACGATATCGTATCGGTTAAATATACCTACCGACAAGGCAGTGACGAAGCGGTCAATATTAAGTACAATAGCGAGGCTGTACGACCCGTGCGGATATTGTACACCGGTCATCATACGATTTAAGAACCTGTTGCAGGAATTATTTATGGACGGTCTACACTGGGACGAAGCAGTGCCGGAGGCCATCGTTGAAAAATGGAGGTATATGATCAAGGATCTATACAATATGGAACTATTAAAGATACCCAGGTGCATCACGATACCGAACGCAGTGTCTTACACACTACACGGTTTTGGGGATGCTTCCGAGGCAGGATACGCAGCATGCATTTATTTACGCAGCGAAGACGCACGAGGTAATGTAAATGTTAGTCTAGTTATGGCTAAGTCCCGGGTGGCGCCTATGAAGACACGACAAACAATTCCGAAGTTGGAACTCAGCGCGGCGCATTTGGTTTGCCAACTACTTAACCACGTAGCGGATGGTTATGAAAAATCTATCAAGATTGATAGTATAAATGCTTGGTCAGATAGCTCTATCGTACTAGCATGGGTGGAGACGCAGCCACACTGTTTGCAGACATTCGAGTGTAACCGGGTACAGTATATCCAGAATTCACCTAGGAAGCTGAATTGGAGACACGTCCCGTCGGATTGGAATCCGGCCGACTGTGCGTCACGTGGGGTGACTGCCGAAGAATTAATCCATCATTCACTATGGTGGACAGTACCGTGGCTGGGAAAAGAGGAAGCTAGGTGGCCTAGCAAGTATGTAAGGCCAACGGAACTACCAGGATTTAAAAGGGTGGTAAATACTAATGTCGCTCAGGAGGAACCATGGGATATTAGGTTGTTGGAAAGAGTGAGCAGTTTCACCAAACTCATCAATACTACTGGGTACGTATTGAGATTTATTAAAAACCTAAAAACGGACAAGTCAGAACGGCCAGAGAGCAGTATACTCTCGTTATCGGAAACGCGAGGCGCCATCAAATACTGGATTAAAAGGATCCAAGAGCTGGAATACAGCAAGGAAATTGATTTGCTAAGACAACGTAAGCGAGTAATAACTTCACTTCAGAAGCTGAGTGTGTTTTTGGACTCCGAGGGAGTCATTAGGGTCGGAGGTCGACTTAGAAATTCGGAACTCACTTATGGGGCAAGACACCCAGTGTTGTTACCCAAGGATACTAAATTTGTCCAATTGTTAATGGAGCATTATCATAAAGCATTTTGTCACATCGGAGCTAATGGTTTAATCGCTATTATTCGCAGGGAATATTGGATAACGTCCGTCCGGAAGCAGGCAGCACGGACCGTACGACGATGTAAAAGGTGTTTTCGGTTTTCTGCGGCAGAGACACCGCCGCGCATGGCGGACCTGCCCGCGGACCGCGTACGACGTG
Organism: Agriphila geniculea; assembly: GCA_943789525.1. Classification (NCBI taxonomy): domain Eukaryota; kingdom Metazoa; phylum Arthropoda; class Insecta; order Lepidoptera; family Crambidae; genus Agriphila; species Agriphila geniculea. The sequence goes on along the minus strand of OX038898.1, from coordinate 13,592,565 downwards.
CGCGTCCATTTGACGGAACAGCAACCGACTTCGCTGGACCATATTTGGTAAAATCAAGTTTATTACGAAACGCAAAGTCTGTGAAGGCCTATTTTTGTGTGTTTGTTTGTGTAGCTACAAAGGCCGTTCACGTGGAGTTAGTTTCTAGTTTATCAGTTGAGGCATTTATAGCTGCATTTACTAGGTTTGTAAGCCGACGCGGGCTACCCAGTCTGATACGATCAGACCGAGGTACAAATTTTGTTGGAGCTAACAACTACCTGAAGGAAATTAATCAGTTTCTTTTGGACAAGGAGCACATCCTGAAGGAGCAGTTCAGGAGGCAACAGATACATTGGGAATTCAACCCGCCAGCCTCACCCCATATGGGTGGATTGTTCGAGGCCGCGGTTAAAAGTGTAAAACAACTTTTAAAACGTGAAATAGGTGATACCATATTGACCTATGAGGAGCTATCGACGCTCTTGTGCAAGATCGAAGCGATTTTAAATTCTAGGCCTCTCGTCGCGATGTCGGAAGATCCTGGGGATTTGGAAGTCCTGACGCCGGGACATTTTCTTATCGGTCAGCCACTGGTAGCAGTGCCTGAGAGTAATTGGTCGGGGACTAAAATGTCACGTTTGTCTCGTTTTCAGACGTTGCAGAAGCTGCATCAGAACGTATGGGCGCGTTGGCATCTTGAGTATCTCAGCACGCTGCAGACGCGCAATAAATGGTATCATGATGTTAATAATTTAAATATTAATGATATAGTTTTCATCAAAGATGAAAATACTCCACCGCTACACTGGAAGCTAGGTAGGGTGTTAGAGTTACGTAGGGGTAAAGATGATGTTGTTAGATCTGTAAGGTTAAGGACTCAATCTGGCGAACTTGTTAGGCCAGTAGTTAAGTTAGTTAAGTTGCCTTTAGAAGGGGATTAGGTTTTCCAACCTCGTTGCTGGGGCCCCTGGGAATGTTCATGCAAAATCGATACGTGACGCAACACTAGTTTTGTTGCACATCCCTCGCTCACTAACCGGACGTGGCGAGCGCGACACCTCTTCTGGTAATGGCCGACAGCAGTGGAGCACGTAAAAACGAGACGCTCGTAAAATAAATTAAGTAAAACCGCAAAAGACAACCAAGGTTTAATACAAGTTAATGTTACGTCACGACGCGTGTGTGTAAAGATGTGTGGAGCACAATAGCTCAAAATCATCATTCTGTAGCGAGAAATAAGACGCGGTGAACCGCCATTTTTGTATGTGTAATTGTTCAATGTAACATTGTGTTGTGTAGCTACGAAGTAATAAATCGTGGAACGAGTGACTGTGTTATCACTGATTAGGCTGACCCCTCAAATCGAACCCGCGACCAACCTATCTTCGAGTTGTAAGAGATAAGGACGCATCACGACAATCGACGTTACGAACTAGTGAATGCGGCCATCCCGAGCAACAGTTCACCGGGCCGGAGAAGACGCTGTAATATCGCATGAGGGGAGCGACGGCGGAATTCTCCCAGACCACAAGCCGGCGCAGGTTTGGTGAACAGTCTGTATCGATTCATTCACTTCAATCGATGTTTTGAAGCTATGAACACCTACGGTCACCTCCTCACTATGAATCTAAAATTGACAAATGTCAAATGTGACCTATTAAAGTGGCCCTACTTTAATAAATCATTTCCTTAGCTGCATCTAAAATATCGGGCAGTCAATTTTTTTCACATTTTAAAGCAAGAATAATAAACCTACAAAATTCAGTAAGTATAACAAAATGTAAAAATTTAAATCAAAACTTTTTTGAAATGCGTTAAAAAAGGCGCGCATTTCATTAGAAAAAAAAAATCACACTAAGTCATCGATCACTATAGAGTGCATTTTAATCATGGAAAGTATGTGGGGAAAATATCGTTGTTTTTTTTATATCACGGCACTGCCTTCTTTTTGGATTTGCCCTGTATCGTAATGAGAAAAAAAGTTATTTTATGATGCAGTTGACTGCATCGTAATGAGTTTTTTTTTTATTTTACTTATCCACGAAAATAAAGTACGTATTTATATTACCTTTTTTTAATTCATATTTGGAACATTACGTTGTGAGTGTAGATAAAAAAAACCGGTCAAGAGCGAGTCGGACTCGCGCACCGAGGGTTCCGTACAATCATAAATATATTTGGATATGTTACTTTACTACAGTGTTTAAAAAAGTAGGATAAACGGCAGACAGGTGGAAGGGCGAACAGGCGGACAGTTATTTTACAAATCTTAACCACAGCTGCTTATGGTGACTGAAAAACGTTTCGGCCACTCCACATTGCAAACTGTTTATATTACTAAGTAGGAACTTATTCTTCGTTTATTCGTACGGCAAATAGTAGGTAATTATATTAGAACCAGCCACCAATTTATTATTGTAGTATTAGGTTGCGCCATCTCTTGACCGATAGTGGAACTATTTTTTTTTCTTAGGTTAGCATTCTTAGGACAGCGCCATCTATTGACTGGTAGTGAAACTAAAGAATTTTTGTTTGTTTTTTGAATTTTTAAAAAAGTGTGTTATATTGAGACATCGTTTTATTTTTCCTGTAATCTTTACATAAACTACTATCACATAGAATTGTTTCAGATTATTCTCTTTGCAAACTTCGGAGATAAGGGGGGGGGAACGGTATTTTTTTTTACGTTTTTCATCATAAGTCGAAAACTATGCGGCCTAAGAAAAAAGAAAAAAATGTTATAAAATGTGCAAACAGCGCTCTTTCATATGATACCCCACATGCCCTAGTCACCTCACTTCAAATTTTTAAGACCCCTTTTCAGTCCCTTTTGAAAAAAAAATATTTTGTTTTAATTTCTTTCTTATTTGCAAAATAGTTGGGCAAATGTCATCTTAAACTATTCCAAATTTCAAGTTGATACCATTAGTAGTTCTCGAGATATCCAGCTGTGACAGACAGACAGACTGAATCACACCATAAGGGTTTCTTTTTTTACCATTTTGGTACGGAACCCTAAAAACATAAAAGCATCTGTACAAAAAATTACCAGCACGCAGTTTTATCTTCCTCCTGAAAAGTTTCTTCTTTTACACTTACGAGGTTTTCACTCTAAGACGTCTTACAGTGAACTGGACATTTTGCGAACTGGACATTTTGCGAATTGGTCATTTTGCGACCGCTGGACATTTTGCGAATTGCACATTCTGCGCCTAAACGTTTATTCGTTATCACCATACCCCGTTATCGCGGGTGCACGAATGATTGAAGCCAAAGACAAAGTACAAAAGAAGGTCTATTTTTGATTAATTTGATAATTCTGCCTAGTCACACTCAACCTCTAAGAGAATATAATCTGTAAGTAATACATATTTTTCTGAATTTATATTCAAGTGGCGGCTTTAATTACAAAAACAATCCATTAAATTTTATTTATTCGTATTAAATTAACAACTCGCCACTCGGTTGTACTCTGGCGTAATTTTTTAAAAGACGGAATTGATTGGGAAACTTCATCTTCGACATTTCTTTTGGGATTCTCTAGAAATAAAACGACACACGACAATGTTAGTGTTTGACACTTCTAAGTAGCGATTCAAACTAATAGATTTGATATGCATACATACAAATTACGTCGCTGGCGCGGGCAGTTGTTATCGGCTCTTTGAAGAGACTCACACTGACAGTGGCAGTATACGGATTGATTCACTGTCTCACTCGCCCACGTTTTCTCGTACCTACTCGCTTTTCTATATGCTACAATATTCTAAAAATATCTTCCTACCTTTAGAATATAATAGAAGTCAGTTTGTTTTATGAGTAGCAAACATGTAGGCAGTAAGTAGGTGGCCCTAAAGGACTTTCGCTTCTGATTTTTTTAGTCTGTATATCGTTCGTGCACCTGCGATAACGGGGTATGGTTATCACCCGTTTAAATACCTTAAATGTCTACAGTACTAGGCACGTATCTTGAATTTTTTTCGACGGAGTGGGGATAAGTTCGCGCATGTGCTCTTGTGAGCGACCAATAGCGCGCGCCCCTCTCCCGCCACCCGCGCCCCTCACCCAGGCGCGGTCCCAGGGGGGGGGGGGGGTCACAGGGGACATGACCCACCCAAAATCGTACATGTCACATAGAAAAAGTTTCTAAAAATTACAAAAAAGGACGGTATTATTATTAGTGACCCCCCCCCCCCCCCCCAAATTTCGGGCTGCGACCGCGCCTGCCCTCACCGCTACACATACCCAAAATACGCGTTTCGCGCAATCCCCACCCGATTTCAAGTTATATGCCTCGTACTGTAGCGAACTTTTTGAAAATGTGTCACCAACCTGAGTATCGGTGACGGTGGCGTCGAACCTGTCCGGTCCCGCCCCGTCCGGTTCCGAGTCGGAATACTCGTCGTCCAGCGCCGGCTTGGACGTACTACTGTCTGTATCGCTGTCCTCTACTAACAGGCCTGTTGAAATGGCGGGATGACACTAAAGGATCCCGCACAAAATGTTCGAAAAAAGCCAATCGGTCAAATTGGCTGAAATATAAGCTGTAACAGGCTGGGGCCGTACCGGCTAACGAATCGATTATCGAAAAGTCTGCCGAGTTTAAACTTAAAACAGAAAAATCAAAGTAAGGAATTTCGTATTGTACTTTCTGTTGACGTAATTTGGAAGATATCGATGTTCGTGTGACATCATGAATTGGGGTTTGCCATTTTGGCCCAATTGGGGCTCGATTTATCTGTTTTAATTTGAAACCCGGCAGACTTTTCGATAATCGATTCGTTAGCCGGTACGGCCCCTGATCCTGAATACTGTAAAGTTGCAAAGTGAAATAATGACTAGTTTTAGAGATATGACATTTTTAATGTTGTAAGCAGAAAGTAAAAATGCGACTTCAAAAAACCTACCTCTAAAAAGCAAGAAATAATATTCGTAATAATAAAAACACGTCTATTGAAGTCGGGTGGAGCTGGAGTACTAATTCCTTTTTTTTTATTCTACAAGCCCCACCCGACTTCAATAGACGTGTTTTTATTATTACGAATATTATTTCTTGCTTTTTAGAGGTAGGTTTTTTGAAGTCGGTTTTTTGTTTTTTTAAACAATTTTTTAATTTTTAGTGTAGGTACCTTTTGTATTAAGTAGTGTTGGTATATTATTTAGGTAGAAAAATCGGCTCAGCCAAACGTGAATTAATCGCGGAGAAACATACATACATGCGGGTCTAACTACGAACCTCCTTTTTTAAGTCGGTTAAAGAACTACACTTAAGATATCCCTTTTCAAATAAAAAAATAATTATCTTATTCAGTTCATAAACAAAGAAGTTATACGACTGATCATCGAGGTAGTTCACACAAAAATCATACTATTTTCGTGCTTTTTTCAAGATTACTTGAAAAGTACTGAACCGATTTCAAAATTTAAAAAAATGGGACCAACTTGGGAGTTTACCTAATGTAATAACGTTTGAATAATTTCAATCGGTTCAGCCGTCTTCGAGTAATCAGTGTACATACAAAAAACAAAAAAAAAAAAACGGTTCTAATTGAGTACCTCCCTCCTTTTGAAGTCGGTAAAAATATCAATGCACATTACATTACTTTTCATGTTTCTAATTTAATTCTTAGGTTTAACAGTACCATATAACTCGCATTTAGTGTGGTTAGGAGCGGTATCAGGCACGGATATCACCATAGACATAGAAAAATTTTCGCTGCGCTCAAGAAGACCAACAAAGCGTGGAAAAGAGAAGTTAACATCATACGGACACGGTCTATGTACAAAAGAGAAAAAGGATCAAGTGACATGTGCCAACATTTTTTACAGTAAGAGCCCCTAGCGTCCCGCTTAGCAAATGAGCAATCACAGTTTGTTTAAAATATTTGTTAATCTTAATTAGAATTTAAAATAAAAGTATCGTGGAGCCATGGTGTCTTGTGCTCTAAATAACTGTGATGTGACAAAAAGAAACAATCCAAGTAATCACACTTTTCACAGGTAAATACGATATTGCCACACATTTCTCTAAAACCAAATTTCGCTACATTTATTCGTTTATCGACGAAGAAAACAGTATGGAACATAGTTTATTAATTTCCTTTGCCATATATAGTAATATTTTATGAATCTAAGTCATATTTTATGTATCTCATATAAAATGTATGCATTCGTTTTCGGATCATCTGTTTATTGACATTGTTGTTCTTTGAAATTCTATTTCTATGGATATCACAGTTTAACAAATTCTTACAGTTGCAAAACGAATGTAAGTACTTGCGCAGAGCAACGGAGGGGGTCTCGAGGGGGGTCGGCCGGCGCGGCTCGGAGTACCCAAACTCGCCGAGTTTGGGTACTCGAACGCGGAAGGTTGACGCGACCGAATAAATCAAGCATTGCGATTGCGAGCGACCATTTGTGAGGTTATTTTCCATACTCTTTACACGTAAAGAAAAAGACAGAGACAAAAGATTTCGCATAGCCGAGCCTTAAGAATTAAATTAGAATTCGATATTTTTTACTTTCTGCTTACAACATTAAAAATGTCATACCTCTAGAACAAGTCATTATTTCACTTTGCAACTTTACAGTATTGATCAGCCTGTTACAGGTTATATGTACACAAAATTTCAGGCAAATTGACTGATTGGCTTTTTTCTAACATTTTGTGCGGGGTCCTTTATCACGCTCGGTGGCGCGACTGCTGCTGGAGACCTTTGTATGGACATTTATCCCCGATTTCCCCATTTATTTTATATTTATCTAAAAATGGTTGATACTAATAAATAATTATTATCGAAGTCAGACAGTAAACGAATTAAAGGTTGAATCAAACCAAAATGTGTTGAATGAAAAATTGATATTTGGGTGAATCAACTTTTTTTTGTAAGGAAAACATCGGCCCATTTTTTAGGGTTCCGTACCCAAAGGGTAAAAACGGGATCCTATTACTAAGACTCCGCTGTCCGTCTGTCTGTCTGTCACCAGGCTGTATCTCATGAACCGTGATAGCTAGAAAGTTGAAATTTTCACAGATGATGTATTTCTGTTGCCGCTATAACGACAAATACTAAAAACAGAATAAAATTAATATTTAAGAGGGGCTCCCATACAACAAACGTGATTTTATTGCCGTTTTTTGGTACGGAACCCTTCGTGCGCGAGTCCGACTCGCACTTGACCGGTTTTTTAATTTTTATAAATTTAAACAAAACTAGATAACTCTTTTGTAAAAAATCTCTATTTTACGATATTTAGATTCATAGCCAATAAAACATACTTAGTTTTGTACAAAAATAATCAATAGTTTAAAGAAAAACATGGGTGACCCAGGGGACAATGTTGTCCCCAGCTTTTATATGAAAAATAGGAGTTGTCTCCTGGGTCACCTATGCTTTTCTTTAAAAATCACGTAAAAATTTTCATGTCTTTTAAGTTTTCTTATAAGATAATTAGCTGAGAGTATTTGCAACTACAGATTAACTTCATATAAAAAACCGGCCAAGTGCGTATCGGGTCACGCGCACTAGGGTTCCGTAGTTACCTTATACAATACCATATTTAATACCACCTATCATTTTTCGTCTGCAAAAATAACTTTGTTTTTCACAGTGTTGGTATGAATGACAAAGTTATATTTGCGGTTTTGGAAAATGTGCTATATCTCAAAAACTAATTACTATATCTCATTCAAACCAATTTTGGTTGAAAGTATATATTAAGATCTACAGCATATATTTTTTTTAGAGTTTTCACTCTCTTATTTCAAAAGTTAAAGGGGGGTGGACACACATTTTACCACTTTGGCGGTGAATATCTTTCAAACGGTTGACTTTGAGAAAAAGTTGTCTTAAAAACCTTAATGTTATTTTGTAAAGACCTATCTATAGACACCCAACACGTGTTGGTTTGAAGAAAAAAAATTTTTTCAGTTTCAGTTCCATGTATGGGGAGCCCCCCCTTAATCTTTTATTTTTCTTATTTTTGTATTAAATTCAGTAAGCGGTTAACAGAATACATCTACTTACCAAGTTTCAACTGTGTAGTCTTAATACTTTCGGAATAAAGTGGCTGTGACATACGGACAGACAGACAGACGGACAGACAGACATGACGAATCTATAAGGGTTCCGTTTTTTGCCATTTAGGCTACGGAACCCTAAAAAAATGGTTCACTTAGAAATTTTAAGAAATGCCACAAAACAAAAAAGAGTTGATTCACCATTTACGAAAAATTGCTTCCAACATCCAAAAATTAATAGCAAACACATAGAAAACAACAAAATGACAGGTCACATCTACAGTAGCGCCAAGTTAGCGGTTGTGCGCCGACTGGTGGACGATTTGTGAATCAGCAAAATTACTGATGGTAAGTCGGTGGGGCTTGTTTTGGGATGGGTGATCGAAAGTTATATTGGGATTTCCTATGAAATCGGCGATTTTATTTTCAAAGAAACTTAAACTTTATTTTTTTTAATCATTTATTTTTATTTACCCCGCAAAAAATCGCCAACCAAACCGAGTACAAATTTGTACCCCCCGGGAATCGAACCGGGGACCCCAGACACAGAGGCGGTTATACCTAAGGGGTTTGAAGCCTTTCTTAGAGGGGTACGTAGAAAAAACTAAACATATTTAGATAAAACTCACCGGCATGCCACTTGTTCTTCCAAGCAGGCGTTCCGATCACATGCGGCAACGGCCGCCGCGAGTACACATCTTTAGGCTTCAGAACTACGCTGAAACACACACAATAAACAAATTAGGGTGTACGCTGCGTTAAGGGATCCCGGCGCGGGAATATACAACTCAAAAAAAAAATATAATTTATTCACTCTAGGCTGTTACAAGCACTTGTGAATATCATAGAAGCTACGCCATCAGTTCGCAAACCCTAAGCGGGAGACCTTGTAACGAGAAGAACCGGCAAGAAACTCGTCAAGGGCTGCTTTTTTCTCCCTGTATATTTCATACAGAGTCGTCAACATTGAAAAATGAGCTCCACATTTAAAGTGAGGTCATTTTCCATCACAATAATTATCAAAAGGTTACACACAATGGGTAAGTAGGTTAAAATTAAATATCTACTACATTCAGATAGGTAAATGTGGGAGTAAACGTATCTGTCGGTCTGCTTCTGTCTGCTTGTACTAAGGGCGTCGCATATTTTTTTTCTTCTTGTTTAATATTATCAAACAGTATGGCACTTCTTACTCAAAACATAAAATTAATAACTAATCCTTGTTTTGATTTCTCACTTTTTTATTGCTAATGACTAAAATAATTATTTTGCTTTCGTAATATTTTTTCGTAATTTTTCGTCTATAGTTTTGTAAGTAAAGGCCTATGAAAAGCTTTTGGATATTTTTTTTTTTTTTTTTTTTTATTGATTCTAAGTACATTTTCTTATTTCTACTTACATTGTCTTATACTTGCTATCTGTTTCTTATATTTCTAGTTTTATTCTTAGTTTTTGCATTTTTTTTTTACAACATATTATTATATCTATTAATTCTAATGCTAAATAACAATATTCAATAATATCATTCTAGCATAGTTTCTAATCAACTTTATTTCTTTTTATTACTCTTAACGCTATATTCTTACAAAAATCTAGGAATCTTCCTCTTTCTTTGCTTAACATTATTTCCTCTATGTTTCTTTGACAAATCTTATATTCTATTTTTTGTTCAATATTGAACCTTTCTGAATTATAAATTGGACAGTCCATGATTATGTGTGGAAGGGACTCAGAGGTGTTGGGATCACAGGCGCACGATGGGTTATCCTTGCACTTAAATCTATGTAAGTACTCGGAGAACCCACCGTGCCCCGTCAATACCTGGGTGAGGATAGGGTCGGTTTCGATTTTTCTGATGGTTCGGAAGGCCCTAATAGCGTCCGGTAAGAACAGCTTAGTTACCGCGGCCGTATCACCTATCTTATATCTCTGGTTCCATTCGTCAAGCGTCTGCATACGAATGCTACGCTTGACGAATGATACCGGGCAACTGTCATATTTTGGCCTAGTTTTAAGATTGAGTGCCGCGTCCTTCGCCAGCTCGTCCGCCCGCTCATTGCCCGGCAGCCCAACGTGGGCTTTTATCCAAAACAAAGATAAATATTTATTTTGGAGAGCAATTGTTTTTATGTTTGCTCTTGCTTCTACGGTCAGTGGGTGCAGGCAGTCCAAGCTGGCGACGGACTGGAGGGCCGCGGTTGAATCTGAGTATATCGCGAAGGTGGTCTCCTTTCTCTTTGTTGCCAGGCCTGTCGCCTCACATATAGCAAGGAGCTCCGCCTGGTAGACGGTGCAATACCTCGGCAAAGCAAGTTTGACGGCCCTTATTTCGGTTCCCCTATTCCACAAGGATAGGGCGGAACCGACCCGGCCGTCAATCTTGCTGCCGTCTGTAAAGATCTGGATTTCAAAGTCGCTGTTAGCGTTTACTTGCTCTTGGTCTACCAGGGGGTGGAACTCGATGCTGAGGTGTTCGGCTGGATGAGGAGCCTCGAGCGCCGGGGCTGGTCGCTCGACCTCCCTGTCACCCAGCACTGACTGGGGCACTCCCTTCTTGGCCTCATAAAGCGAGGCCGCCTCACGGATTCGGAGGTCTAGGGGGAGTAGTCCCGAAAGAATCAGTGCTGCGTGCAGGGACACTGTGCGGTAGGCCTTACATATTTTTTGCGCGAAACCTCGTTGTACAGTGTTCAGATGTTTTTGTACGCCTAGTTTCAGCGCAGCAGGAGCCCAGACACTCGCTGCGTACAAGATAACCGGTTCTACTACCGCAATGTAAATGGTCCGCACCACCTCCGGGTGCAACCCCCAACTGACTCTAGCGGCTCTAGTAAGCTGTTTGTTTATGCCGATTGCCTTTTTGCATACACTTGCGACGTGAGAATTAAAAGTCAGCCTATCGTCGATGGTTAGTCCTAATAGCTTAATTTCGCGGGTTGTCTCAATGTCAACCCCGCCCATGCTCAGATGTGGGGTGTCATACTTAAGCTTCTTGGTCATTACCATGGCGTTTGTTTTTTGTGGCGCGAACTTAAGTTTGTTGCTGACACCCCACCTCCGAACATGTTCAAGGGTGACATTTGCCTGCCTCTGTATATCTTGGGCCGTATCACCGTCGAACATCAGGACCACGTCGTCCGCGAAGGCCTGAGAATACTCCCCCCTATCGCTTAGGCCTTTCAGTAGAGGGTCTAGCAGGAGGTTCCATAATATGGGGCCCGCTATCGAGCCCTGAACACATCCTTTATTTGTTTCCGTGCTATGTTCCTCGCCCCCATATCTCACCGAAACCTCTCTTTCTGACAAGTAACTGTCCATGACTCTCCTTAAGTTGGGTGGACACCTTTCTTCCGCCAGTCTTGTTCTTATCGACGGCCACCATGCACCATCAAAGGCTCCCTCTATATCTAGTGAGACTAGTGTGACTATTTTCTTTTCTGCCAGCTTGGCTCGAATGCGCTGCACTAGAGTATAGAGGGAGTCCTCTGTACATTTCTGGGGCATAAACCCATACTGGTTTGGGCTCATTTTTGGTAAAAGATGGAATTTGAGCCTCGCGACGAGCATTTTCTCATAAATCTTACCAAGTATGGGTAAGAGGCCGATTGGTCGATACGATTTGGGGATGTTATAGTTATCCTTTCCCAGCTTCCTTAGCACAACGACAGTGGCTTTCTTCCACACGCGATGGAAGTAACTGCACTCTAGGCATTTGTTCATAAAAGCTAGGAACAATGAGGGATCCTCATTGATTGCGTGCAGGCAGATGTCCGCCGTGAAGCCGTCCTCCCCAGGGGCCTTCTTAGGATTGAACGACTCGGTGGCTCGTTTGAGTTCGAGCATGGTGAACGGTGGGTCGCAGAGTTCACCTTGGTCGCTTGCGTTCACCTCTTCGGCTCTTTCCCTTATCGTACGATGCTCATCGTTGTCTGTCTCCACTGTGTCCCCGGGGTAGAAGGTGTGGGCTAATAGTTTGACAGAGTTCTTCATGTCCAGCGACTTCCCATCTTTTTCTAACGGAACGTCCTCCACCCGTTTCATCGTTCGTCCTATCACCCTATAAATTCCTTGCCAAAGTCCCTCCTTGTCTTGTTTACCGCAGAATCCCTTCCAACTTTCGGTTTGCGCTTTTTTGGCTTCATCCTCATACTGGCTCTTCTTTTCTAAATACTCTTCAACAACCCTTTGCTTCCGTATGGGGGCAGCGTTTCTGATCCGGCGTTTTCTGGTTAAGACTTCGGCCTTCAACTTCTCAAGCTCTTTCGACCACCACGGGATTACTAGTTTGCTGACATTTTTCTTTAAGGGTATGCTTGCGTTACAGGCTTCAGTTATAATTTTATTAAACTTGTCTGTCATGTTTTCTATTTCTTCAGCTGTTTTTATGTTTTTAATTTCTGCTAAGTTAAGGTTCTTTTCTTCTTTTAGTTGGGAGAGTCTTTCGCGAAATTTACCCCAGTCGGCTTTCTTAGTGTTAAATCTTCTCGTTGTTCTTTCCACCTTTATGCCCTGTGACTTCTTCTGTAATAAGTTAAGTGTAATCCCGTTGTGGTCGGAGCCCGTCAGGTCGTCCACCACTTTCCAGTCTGCCACCTTATCCAACATGTCGGTGGTACAAAATGTGACATCGACAAGGCTCGAATATCGCTTGCCCCCACGGATTGTGTCAAATGTTGGAGTATCGCCCTGATTGAGGATGTGCAGGTCAAGTTCGTGTATTGTGTCCGTCAGTTCCTGACCCCGGTGGTCTATCTTCGTACTGCCCCACCAGGAGCTTTTTGCATTGGCATCGCCTCCCAGTATAGTACTTCTGGCACCGGTTTTGGCAGCGATCCGTTTTATATGATCCAAGTATGGCCCAATGGGTTGGTCCGGCTCAAAGTAGTAGGACACAAGCGTAGTCCTCCAGGCTCTGGTGTGGGCAGTTACTACCACGATGTTATTGGTAGTTAGATCCGGGTATTGTTCGATATTGAGATCTGGATCTAGGACCACAATGGCCGCTTTAACTGTCCCATCACCAGAGCTCTGAAAGACTCTGACTCCGCCTTGTGTCCTCATACTTTTTGCCGCTCCAACGTAGGGTTCTTGGATTAACGCGATCGCTGCCTTCCTTCTAGTTGCCCCCATGAGAAGTTCATCTGTGGCTAGCTTTTTACGTTGCAGGTTTGCCTGTATCATTAGGTACGGAGTAGTTTTCGCCGGGGTGCCCTTAGCAATACGCCACGGTTTTCCTTGCTAATCTGTCCCAGCGCTTACGCACTGGACACTCGTTACTGAACGCGTTGTGTTCTCCTGATGAGTGTACGTTCTTGTCCCTTGTGCAGTTTTTACAAGTTGGAGGGTGTTGTGTTGCGGTACATTCTGCTCTAAGGTGCGGGCCCCCACAGTGACTGCAGAGGGTCTCCGGCTCCATACAGTGTTTCTTGCTGTGCCCGTAACCCAGGCATTTAGTGCACTGCACCAAGGGCGACTGGTCAGCTACTCTAACCCGGTGTATATCAATATATATTACCCCGCTTTGAATTGCCTTATTCCAAATCGTTGGGGATACAGCCACCACAACGTGGTTCATGAGCGGGTTCCTAGCGTTCTTCCTATACTTAATTACCACTCTATCTTCCTTCCGGCCTATGCCATTAAAGATTTCATTATTCTGCTTACGATTCTTATCCTTGAGTTCTTCGTCTGTGTAGAATGACATAACATTCCACATTATGAGAAGGGGATCTTTGTTTTCCATTTCTTCACATTTAAGATTGGTTCCCGCCTTGTCGATCCTTTCTTTAATCTTCTTACGTTCTTCCACAGTCTTGCAACTCATAATAATCTTCCTGTCCTTCGCTTTTCTATACTTCTCGACTCTTACCCATCCTTCTTCTGTCTCGATTGAGTCTCGCACTTTTTTAAGGACTTCTTCCCCCGTATCGTTCTCATCTGTCGAGGTGATGACCACCGAGTGGAGTGTGTTACCGGCACTGCTCGGCGGTCTACCTACCTTGTTGCAGGAGGTCACGTCCGCGTATGTCTTATCAAACGTTGTGGGCCCTATTTTCTTTATCTCCTCTGTGGCAACATCCAACTTTGTCTCTACACCTTTCATTTTTTCAAGCATGGGCTTACAGACCCGCTCCTGCATGTTCAAATGTAGGCTGTGAAAATGAGCAGCCATTATCTCTTGCAGGTCATCGAAACGCCGGCCGGCTTTTGGATATTAGTTTTCAATTCAGTGCCTTAGGATGGGCAGCCTAAGTATGTCATGCTCTCTTTAATCATTTCTGCGGTGGTGTCGTGTGGGGCGGGTCGTTACGTTCCCTCAAATATGGTTGAGCGAAGCGATGGCTGGTCCATGCGTCATGCTCGTGAACGGGTGCTGCCAGTGGGAATGGGTCTGCTTTTGAGTACCTATCTTAACGCATATTGAATTGTAAGAATTGCGTTTTTACTTTTTATGTCGTGCGTCAAGTGTTCTTTGGTTCGAGTAGCAGACAGAGTGATTTCTCAACTAGTTGATAGTTATTTACTCTCACATTTACCTATCTGAATGTAGTAGATAATTAATTTTAACCTACCTACCCTTTGTGTGCAAACTTTTGTTAATTATTGTGATGGAAAATGTCCTCACTTTAAACGTGGAGCTCATTTTTCAATGTTGACGACTCTGTATGAAATATACAGGGAGAAAAAAGCAGCCCTTGACGAGTTTCTCGCCGGTTCTTCTCGTTACAAGGTCTCCCGCTTAGGGTTTGCGAACCGATGGCGTAGCTTCTATGACATTCACAAGTGCTTGTAACAGCCTTGACTGAATATATTATTTTGAATTTTGAATTTTTTGAATTAGTTACTTAATAAAACTGTTTTTAATCTCAGAAAACGAAAAATAGTTTGAAATATATCGTTATATGTGTCTTTCTGGAATGTTAAAATAATACAATATTATTGGATTTCATCTTGTTGAGGCACAAGGCTCAAAAAGGTGGTATCATTAGTCGACATTTTCCTTTCAATGTCAAATAAATTTTGTAACTGATATTTTCGCAAATACGATTACGATAGTTTTATTATTTCATGATGCATATTTTGGCCCTTCTTAAAGATTTTCGTGCATATTTTAGCTATTTTTCTTGCATATTTGCATGCATATTTTGAGCTTTTTATGTTACATATAATCCGGTCTTTAATGATGATAATGATGATGAAACATACCTGGTGACGTCATCACTGTCGGAGTCAGAGTCGTCGCATATCTGTACTGCCTCGTGCCATCTCTGAAGAGCGAGTGTAGAATCCAGTAGGCTTGATAGTTCTGATGGAGTGTCGGTAGATGGCGGTGTTTCCTACGATAGATATGACACTTTATCTCCTCTCATATCGTAAAATTCGAATTATGAATTTCAAAACGAATTTATATTGACATACTTTATACACGCAATACCGAAAAAAAAATTAAAAAGTTATTTTATAACATACCTTCGCTATACTAAGCAATGTTATAAAATAACTTTTTTTCTCATTACGATACAGGGCAAATCCAAAAAGAAGGCAGTACCGCAATATTAAAAAAAAACAATGATATTCCCATATACTTTCCATGATTAAAACGTACTCTATGGTAATCGATGACTTAGCGTAACGATTAGTCTACTGGAATGCACTTATTTAATTTTTTTTTTCTAATAGAATACGTGCCATTTTTAGATTTTAATTTTTACTTTTGCTTAGAATATCATAGTAGGTAGTGAGTGTAGTGTGAAAATTTGACTCCACCCGATATTTTAGATGCGGCGACGGAAAAAACGTCTTACTTAACCTTGGTAAGTACTGCCGACTTACCGAACTCTTTTTTATCATTGATATTTTATTTTTTAAGTTCAATCGGTTCAATCACAAAATTGTATGAGAGTAGATAAAGTAGTGTATGAAACTATACATAACTAGGTATTAAAACACTCGTGTGATACTATTAAAAACCTCGCCTACAGCTCGGTTTTTAAACACACACTCATGTTTTAATACCCCTCATTATGCATCAGTTTCATAAACTACTATTACGCAATGGACATAAGAATCATTATACTATAGATCAGGGTAGGGATGAGTTCGCGCATGTGATCCAATAGCGCGGCGGCCGCTAGTTACCCATAAGGGTCCCCCCAGACCTACCGGTTTCTTTTCTTTGCTTTGCTGTTCGGCAATGGACCGCCGGCCAAGAGGCTCATTTTCAATCTATCGCATATTTTCAATCTAAGTACATTTCACATAAGTGAGCTTTGTTCCATAAACGATCGTTATGAAAACACAAAAAAAATAGTTCAGGTAGGTAATGATGCCACCCACAACCCTGTTCACAATTTATATAAATATGCGATCGATTTATTTTTAGCAATCGAAGACCATGTTCAGGGTGGCATATCTCCCAGAAGCTTCCTACTTCGCAACCCAGACGATTATATTTGATAACACCAAGCTAATGGCTATTTTGCCAACTTGGTCTGGTCTCAATATGCGATAGATTGAAAATGACCCTGGTTGGCCGGCGGTCTAAACAGCAAGGTAGAACAGCAAAGCAAAGAAAAGAAACCGGTAGGTCTGGGGGGAACCTAAGGGAAACTTGTAAATGGCTCTTAGTAACCTATTTTGCAACAATTCATATCTTTTCTCAAAGCTGTTAGTTTTTCTTACAATATAAAATAAAATATAAAAGCGTGGCTGAACAAACCATAATTCTTTTCCTTTTTTTTCGAAATTAAAAAAACGACAAGGCAATTTCACATCGATTTGGCATTGATTCTGTCATTTGGTTGACAGATACCACAGTCTAATTAGTGAAAAAGTATAGCTGATTACGTATCCACAGATTAAAAAAATAAATTTACAAGGCATAAAAGGACGGGTCTCCTTTTAGCTTATAACCAGTGATCGGAGTAGGCAGATTGATTTTACGAACTTGCATCATGAGTAGTCATATAAATAATAACATGGATAAGCCTTTTTTCCGGAATTTCGTTTCGGTACTTACGGGATTGAATCAAATATTGCGAATGTAATGATTTTTCAACTACTACAATTTAAAATTTATAGAAAGTGGTAGTCTTTACTTTGTTTTTTACGTTTTTACTTAAGTTTAGCCATGCAATTATTTTTTATTACACACCGACCACTTTATACCGTTAAACAAACGGCGAAAGGCTTAAAAATTTTTCATATTACACATACAATTTGAAATCTCGGAAAATAAAAACTTAATAATATAAAAATTCCGGAATTCCGGAGGCTTATCCATATTAATATATACGTGTCAGTTTGTGACAGGGAATGTTAACGTTATTTTTAAATATAACGATATTTCTTACTTTTTTACCGTTAATTTAAACATTAACGTTATGTCAATAAAAAAGTTAATTTTAACGTTAATTTGAGAAATAACGTTAAATTTAACGTTATTTACTGAAATAACGTTAATTTTAACGTTATTTCTTCCTTTTTTTACCGTTACTTTAAATTAACGTTATTTCAATTAATAACGTTAATTTTTTACCGATAATTTTACCGGTA
Organism: Agriphila geniculea; assembly: GCA_943789525.1. Classification (NCBI taxonomy): domain Eukaryota; kingdom Metazoa; phylum Arthropoda; class Insecta; order Lepidoptera; family Crambidae; genus Agriphila; species Agriphila geniculea. The sequence continues at coordinate 13,575,008 of OX038898.1, read as the reverse complement.
CTAAATTTAACGTTAATACTTTACCGATAATTTTACCAGTACTAAATTTAACGTTAATTTTTTACCGATAATTTTACCGGTACTAAATTTAACGCTATATTTAACGTTAATTTTACCGGTAAAATATTTTTAACGTTATTTTTACCGGTAAATTTACAGGTAAAATGTTTTAACGGTATTTTTAACGTTATTTTTTATATCGTTATTTTTTTTAACGGTATTTCAATCCCTGGTTTGTGAACCCCAAATCACTCTACCTACTCCGATCACTGGTTACACAAAATAGAGAGACTAACAGAAGTTTAGCTTAGTACTATGGGCGCTCGAGCATCGCACTCACGCAAAGACAGCTCTCGCCGCTGCGTCTCATACTCGAACCGTTTTGAGAGTGGCTCAGACCAAATAAAAAAGTAAAGACGGAGTCTTCCGACAGTGCGGTGAAGCCAGTAAAACTACGCCTTGGCTGTGTACATACTCAGTTTACGCACACATATGTAACGAAACTACGCATTGGCTTTCGTTCGTCATTGGGCGAACCCTGCCGCCCGGCCCCCGCCCGCCCTCTAGTACGCACACATGTACCATCAAAAACCGGCTTCACTTAGTTGTTCACAACCACTGCGCAACGCTCCATCTTCCTTTTTTATTTGATCTGAGGTGTTCATGCAAAATCGATACGTGACGCAACACTAGTTTTGTTGCACATCCCTCGCTCACTAACCGGACGTGGCGAGCGCGACCCCCCTTCTGGTAATGACCGACAGCCGTGGAGCACGTAAAAACGAGACGCTCGTAAAATAAATTAAGTAAAACCGCAAAAGACAACCAAGGTTTAATACAAGTTAATGTTACGTCACGACGCGTGTGTGTAAAGATTTGTGGAGCACAATAGCTCAAAATCATCATTCTGTAGCGAGAAATAAGACGCGGTGAACCGCCATTTTTGTATGTGTAATTGTTCAATGTAACATTGTGTTGTGTAGCTACGAAGTAATAAATCGTGGAACGAGTGACTGTGTTATCACTGATTAGGCTGACCCCTCAAATCGAACCCGCGACCAACCTATCTTCGAGTTGTAAGAGATAAGGACGCATCACGACAATCGACGTTACGAACTAGTGAATGCGGCCATCCCGAGCAACAGTTCACCGGGCCGGAGAAGACGCTGTAATATCGCATGAGGGGAGCGACGGCGGAATTCTCCCAGACCACAAGCCGGCGCAGGTTTGGTGAACATTTTCTGGTGGCCCATGAGGGGAATCAGCCAACGGGAGAGGCGGCCCGAATCAGCACAGCATTCCTGGAGTAGGAGTGGCATCCAGTTCTACGCGGAGCAGCGGAAAACCTGAGAAGCATTATCAAGGCGCGAGGCAGCGAAATCAAGGTCGTGAAATACGCGGGAATTGGCGTGACAACCATCCGCCAATCAGAGCGCCGTAGCGAGCCGCCAACCGCACAATAGAAAGGTGTCACTGGAATACCGACCTTATTTGCTCGAGTTAATGACCAAAGTCGACCGAAGCGGCCAACAGTCAACGAGAACTCATATTTGCGACGCGCAACGATTATCTACAAGCGACGTGTTTTGGTGATAACGTTATCACCAATGATAAGTTGAAAAGGACAACAGTGTATCGTAGCGATAAAGTGATAAGTGAAACTTGGACACTTAACAGGAACTGTAAGTAGATAATAAGTTTTATTAAATTGTGTAGCACTTTGTAAAATATCTGTTTATTTGTTTACGTCGACGCGACTGCCGCAATAGGTATTAGCACGAAAGGTGCGTAGGATTGTTTAATTGAGTTAATCATTTAACGTTATGATATAACAACTGTTTAGGAATAAGTTGTATTTTGTATTATTTTGTTTGTATTGACATTGAGTGTGACAGTCGTCTGTCACTACTGTCTGTTATCAATTGTCGCAGTTGTTATCTTGTTATGTTATAGGGATAGTGTAAACTATATGGTTTTACTGCGGACAGTCGACGCGACGGTTTGTTTGTGTAAAATAATTGTATCATAATAGGTCGTAGCGGTCACTATCAATTATAAAACCTGTGTATAGGTAATTAAGAAATTATAATAATATAAGTGTTATTGTTTGTTAATTAACAGTAAAGTGTTTAACAAATAAGTTATAAATTGTCACAGCTAGTTCGTGTTTATACATAGTTAGGTATATTTTATTGTAATACGTAGCGTGGAGTACTTTCATTTGGTAAAAATGGATACCAAATCAGCTAGGCATACCTTTAATGCTCGTGCTCGGATGCTCCGAGACTTTTATAGTTCAATGGAATCTACCACATCTTCAATTGCCATGCGGGTGATAAACCGGCAATTTGAAAAATATTATGGAGATTTGTTGCAGGCTTACGAGGCGTTGGCAGCCAGCGGAGTTGAGGATGTGGACGACCTGGGGCAGGAGTTCTCAAAAATTAATCTTATGATGATTTCAGTCCAGACAAAGGTGGAGGAGACCGAGGCCGGACACTCACCATCAATAGCGACTGAAGCAGCTGCGAGTGGCTTGCAGGCTGCCGGGAGCGTAGCGGCAAAACTACCGTTTATACAACTGGGGCAGTTTGACGGTAACCCGATGAATTGGGTAAGTTTTTTTGATTTGTTCATGTCATTGGTGCACAACAGACCCAACTTACCCGAAGCGGAGAAGCACTACTACCTGCGGAGCTGCTTGGTAGGCGAGCCACTGCAGCTGGTGAAGCATCTTCCAGTGGACGCCAGCAATTATGAGGTAGCGCTCAACTTATTAAAGGATAGGTATCAAAACACAAGGTTATTGACCGATACCTACCTGCAACAGATTGTATCTCTGCCCAATGTGCATCCGACGCTGGAAGGATTGAGGCAGGGCTTTTACAATCCCTTGATGGAGTCGACGCAGGCCCTGACAAAGCTAGGACTGCCTGTGGCAGAGTGGTCCTACCTTTTAATTTTCATTCTGTTACAGAAGTTACCCGCTCGGCTGAGGAATCAGTTTGAGGAGCGGAGCGGAGCAGCCCCAGGGGAACTGCCGTCCTTTGCGGCATTGATGGCCTTCCTCGACGAGGTGTGCCGAAGGCAACTCGTCGCTCCGTCAAATGTCGAGCCGGAGAGGGCAGAGTCGTCGCGACAACGGAGGTCACCCACGAGTGCGCTGCGCAGGGGCACCGCCGCAGCGGGTGGACGCCACTCGCCACCAATGAACAGGGTTCGTGGTCAAGTAACCACTATGGCAAAGGAGGTAAGGTGCACTTATTGTACTATTTTAGGACATAACATCACGGATTGTTACGAGTTCAAGCGTTTGACTCGTACCGCCCGTAAAACATGGGCACGGAGTAACGGAGCATGTTTCGTATGCCTGGGAAAACATTACGCACGGGAGTGCGCACAGGGCGAAGGATGCAGATCGTGTGGATCCCAATATCATCATACGCTGTTGTGTACAGCAGATGGAGGAGCTCCGAGGCGCGCGACACAGCAGGCATATAGAGCGGCGCCGCCGTCGCGGTCGCCGCAGCAGGCGAGAACGCCACCACAGGCGAGGACGCCGCCGCGGGTGGAGACACCGCCGCGCGTGAGGACGCCTCCGCGCCGCGCCAGTCCGGTGGAGCACCAGCGGCCAGTGACGCCGCCACGACGAGCCCCGCAGCAAGAGCAGCCGCAGCCGTACACATTGGAGCCAGGACGGCGCCCGGTCGGTGCTAGGTACCGGCAGGCCCAAGCCCAGTTCGAGGACCTGAGGTATGGCCAACCATCTTATTCTATTCCGAAGCGGGACTGGAGCGAGGACGAGTGCTGAGACAGTGCTCCTGTCGGTGCTAACTACACCATAGGTAGCGGTTTTAGAAACTGCCTAAACCCTACTGTGTTACTAGGTATTAGGAATAATAAAGGCGACTACGAGGAGGCTCGCGCTTTAATCGACACTGGTGCGAGTGTCACTGCCATCAAGGAGGCTTTGGTGGACCAACTACGACTGCACCGACAGAAGAGCTCCATGGAAATAGTCGGTATTGGGAATACTAAAGTAAGGACACCTGCCGCCAAGGTGAAAATAATAATAAAGCCTTTAGATAAGCAAGTACCGATAATTAGCACTGTAGCAATAGTTATGTCAGAGTTGACCGCAAATTTACCAACGGGAAGGACTTCACGCAGAGGGATACTGAAGCGAGCACAACCCACATTAAGACTTGCAGACAAGTACTTTACACTGCCACGGGGGGTAGATATTATACTCGGAGCTGACGTATTAAATTATATTTTAGATGGTTCTAAAATTAATATTGGGACAGGTGGCGCAGCAGCCTACGGAACGTGCTTCGGGCATGCTGTCATGGGACCGGTGGACGGGTACGAGAGCGAGGCGCCACGCGCGGTCAACACCACGACGCTGACGGACGCCGTCAAGCGATTTTGGATCTTGGAGGAGCCGCCGACGACCACTCCGAAGAACCCTCTTCACGAAGAATGTGAAAGGTTGTACACATCCACTACGGAGAGAGTGAGTGATGGAAAGTTTATGGTACGTCTACCTTTATTATCTAATCGACCGGAGCTGGGAAAGTCGTTGGATACCGCAACGAAACGATTTTATGCGCTCGAGACGAAGATGGGGAGGCACCCACGGTTCGCACAACAATACCGGGAGTTCATGGAGGACTACGAACGACTCGGCCACATGTCTGTGTCAGACTTTCAGTTCGACGCTGAACACTATGTGATACCGCATCACGGTATATTCAAGCGGGATTCGGATAAGATCCGAGTGGTGTTCGACGGCAGTTGTAAGACGACTACGGGGGTTTCATTAAACCAATGTCTACATTCAGGTGAGGCTCTACAGAATGACATCACTAAAATCGTGATGAACTTTAGGCGACATCAAGTCGTATTCACTACGGACGTGAAGCAGATGTTCCGGATGACGTGGGTACACCCTGACGACATGCGGTATCAACTAATACTCTGGAGGAGTGATCCGTCGCAGAACCTTAAGGTATATGAGTTAAATACTAATACCTACGGATTGAGATCTAGCCCGTATGTAGCGATACGGACGCTGCTGGAGCTGGCAGCGCAGTGGAAAGAAGCACACCCCAACTCAAAGGCAGCCGGCGTCGTGAAGGACGCCGTGTTCGTCGACGATATCCTGACTGGAGCAGACTCCATCGAGGAAGCGGAAGTTCTAAAGACAGAACTCATCGAGCTCATGCGCAGCGCAGGCTACGAATTACGTAAGTGGTCAACGAATGAGCCATCCATATTGAGAGATTTACCGGATGATCATTGTGAGCAGCCGCGGGAATTCGATGCGAGTGACCCAAAAGGCTTCATCAAGGTATTAGGAATACAATGGGAGCCGATATCGGATACGATATCGTATCGGTTAAATATACCTACCGACAAGGCAGTGACGAAGCGGTCAATATTAAGTACAATAGCGAGGCTGTACGACCCGTGCGGATATTGTACACCGGTCATCATACGATTTAAGAACCTGTTGCAGGAATTATTTATGGACGGTCTACACTGGGACGAAGCAGTGCCGGAGGCCATCGTTGAAAAATGGAGGTATATGATCAAGGATCTATACAATATGGAACTATTAAAGATACCCAGGTGCATCACGATACCGAACGCAGTGTCTTACACACTACACGGTTTTGGGGATGCTTCCGAGGCAGGATACGCAGCATGCATTTATTTACGCAGCGAAGACGCACGAGGTAATGTAAATGTTAGTCTAGTTATGGCTAAGTCCAGGGTGGCGCCTATGAAGACACGACAAACAATTCCGAAGTTGGAACTCAGCGCGGCGCATTTGGTTTGCCAACTACTTAACCACGTAGCGGATGGTTATGAAAAATCTATCAAGATTGATAGTATAAATGCTTGGTCAGATAGCTCTATCGTACTAGCATGGGTGGAGACGCAGCCACACTGTTTGCAGACATTCGAGTGTAACCGGGTACAGTATATCCAGAATTCACCTAGGAAGCTGAATTGGAGACACGTCCCGTCGGATTGGAATCCGGCCGACTGTGCGTCACGTGGGGTGACTGCCGAAGAATTAATCCATCATTCACTATGGTGGACAGTACCGTGGCTGGGAAAAGAGGAAGCTAGGTGGCCTAGCAAGTATGTAAGGCCAACGGAACTACCAGGATTTAAAAGGGTGGTAAATACTAATGTCGCTCAGGAGGAACCATGGGATATTAGGTTGTTGGAAAGAGTGAGCAGTTTCACCAAACTCATCAATACTACTGGGTACGTATTGAGATTTATTAAAAACCTAAAAACGGACAAGTCAGAACGGCCAGAGAGCAGTATACTCTCGTTATCGGAAACGCGAGGCGCCATCAAATACTGGATTAAAAGGATCCAAGAGCTGGAATACAGCAAGGAAATTGATTTGCTAAGACAACGTAAGCGAGTAATAACTTCACTTCAGAAGCTGAGTGTGTTTTTGGACTCCGAGGGAGTCATTAGGGTCGGAGGTCGACTTAGAAATTCGGAACTCACTTATGGGGCAAGACACCCAGTGTTGTTACCCAAGGATACTAAATTTGTCCAATTGTTAATGGAGCATTATCATAAAGCATTTTGTCACATCGGAACTAATGGTTTAATCGCTATTATTCGCAGGGAATATTGGATAACGTCCGTCCGGAAGCAGGCAGCACGGACCGTACGACGATGTAAAAGGTGTTTTCGGTTTTCTGCGGCAGAGACACCGCCGCGCATGGCGGACCTGCCCGCGGACCGCGTACGACGTGCGCGTCCATTTGACGGAACAGCAACCGACTTCGCTGGACCATATTTGGTAAAATCAAGTTTATTACGAAACGCAAAGTCTGTGAAGGCCTATTTTTGTGTGTTTGTTTGTGTAGCTACAAAGGCCGTTCACGTGGAGTTAGTTTCTAGTTTATCAGTTGAGGCATTTATAGCTGCATTTACTAGGTTTGTAAGCCGACGCGGGCTACCCAGTCTGATACGATCAGACCGAGGTACAAATTTTGTTGGAGCTAACAACTACCTGAAGGAAATTAATCAGTTTCTTTTGGACAAGGAGCACATCCTGAAGGAGCAGTTCAGGAGGCAACAGATACATTGGGAATTCAACCCGCCAGCCTCACCCCATATGGGTGGATTGTTCGAGGCCGCGGTTAAAAGTGTAAAACAACTTTTAAAACGTGAAATAGGTGATACCATATTGACCTATGAGGAGCTATCGACGCTCTTGTGCAAGATCGAAGCGATTTTAAATTCTAGGCCTCTCGTCGCGATGTCGGAAGATCCTGGGGATTTGGAAGTCCTGACGCCGGGACATTTTCTTATCGGTCAGCCACTGGTAGCAGTGCCTGAGAGTAATTGGTCGGGGACTAAAATGTCACGTTTGTCTCGTTTTCAGACGTTGCAGAAGCTGCATCAGAACGTATGGGCGCGTTGGCATCTTGAGTATCTCAGCACGCTGCAGACGCGCAATAAATGGTATCATGATGTTAATAATTTAAATATTAATGATATAGTTTTCATCAAAGATGAAAATACTCCACCGCTACACTGGAAGCTAGGTAGGGTGTTAGAGTTACGTAGGGGTAAAGATGATGTTGTTAGATCTGTAAGGTTAAGGACTCAATCTGGCGAACTTGTTAGGCCAGTAGTTAAGTTAGTTAAGTTGCCTTTAGAAGGGGATTAGGTTTTCCAACCTCGTTGCTGGGGCCCCTGGGAATGTTCATGCAAAATCGATACGTGACGCAACACTAGTTTTGTTGCACATCCCTCGCTCACTAACCGGACGTGGCGAGCGCGACACCCCTTCTGGTAATGGCCGACAGCCGTGGAGCACGTAAAAACGAGACGCTCGTAAAATAAATTAAGTAAAACCGCAAAAGACAACCAAGGTTTAATACAAGTTAATGTTACGTCACGACGCGTGTGTGTAAAGATTTGTGGAGCACAATAGCTCAAAATCATCATTCTGTAGCGAGAAATAAGACGCGGTGAACCGCCATTTTTGTATGTGTAATTGTTCAATGTAACATTGTGTTGTGTAGCTACGAAGTAATAAATCGTGGAACGAGTGACTGTGTTATCACTGATTAGGCTGACCCCTCAAATCGAACCCGCGACCAACCTATCTTCGAGTTGTAAGAGATAAGGACGCATCACGACAATCGACGTTACGAACTAGTGAATGCGGCCATCCCGAGCAACAGTTCACCGGGCCGGAGAAGACGCTGTAATATCGCATGAGGGGAGCGACGGCGGAATTCTCCCAGACCACAAGCCGGCGCAGGTTTGGTGAACATGAGGAGAGTGGTATGAGATTGCAGTTATACAGTGTCGGTGAGAGATGTCTATGTGTGCGTTGCTCGAGCGCGCAAGTGCTAAGCTCAATTTTACTCTCTCTATATTGTGCTGGTTATAACAGTGACATTACCTTGGGCACCTCCTGTTTGGTAACGTGGACGTCATCGTCGTACACACGACTTTCTATGAATTGGTTGTTGCTCAGAGCCATGAACCTGGATGACAAAATGGCAAAATTATACAACAAAATAACCCCTAATGCTGAATATGGTAGATAGGGACCTTTAAACTGAACAACTTTTATTATGGGACCAACTCTGTAAAAATAAGCTGTTTCATACAAAAATTAATAACGAAAATATCGAAATGTATGAGAGAGCTGATTTATTTTCTCGACATTTCAGAGTTGGTCCCATAGTAAAACTTGTTCAGTTTGATGGTCCCTGAAGCGCTCATGGCGGAACTTGACAGACTGATCGTACTCGATCACGTTTGTTAAGCAACGCTCGGTCCGGCCAGGTGTTGGATGGGTGACCGTTAAGTGGCATTACAACTGAGCGCTTCCGTGCTTCGGAGGGCACGTTAAACCGTCGGTCCCGACTGTTGTAATCTGATAACAGTCCTTAAGCCAAGTTAGAGGCCTTACAGGCGGCTTGATAAACTCTAACATCAGAGGTGGCCACTATTCCTCATTCGATAAGAAGAAGAAGAAGTTTGATGGTCCCTATATACCATACTCAGCTTAAGGGGTATTTATGTAACACGGGTATTTATGTATGTATTTAATATGGGTAGCTTTAGTATGTCATGCTCACTTTAAACATATCTGCGGTGGTGTCGTGTGAGGCGGGTCGTTACGTTCCCTCAAATATGGTTGAGCGAAACGATGGCTGGTTCATGCGTCATGCTCGTGAACGGGTGCTGCCAGTGGGAATGGGTCTGCTTCTGTCTGCTTGTATTAAGGGCGTCGTATATAAAAAAATCTGTTTTATATTGTCTGTATGTATGGCACTTCTTACTCGAAACGTATAATCATAATAACTTACCTTGTTTTGATTTATTTAATTGCAATATTTTTGCTTACTTTCTTATTGTTGTATATTGGGTCCTTAGCTATGAAATTGGTATCTTTTCTCACACACAGAGAACATCATAACTTAAGGGGTATTTATGTAACAAGTTGTATATTGGGTCCTTAGCTATGAAATTGGTGTCTTTTCTCACACACAGAGAACATCATAACTTAAGGGGTATTTATGTAACACGTTGTATATTGGTTCCTTAGCTATGAAATTGGTGTCTTTTCTCACACACAGAGAACATCATAACTTAAGGGGTATTTTTGTAACAGATTGTATATTGGGTCCTTAGCTATGAAATTGGTGTCTGTTCTCACACACAGAGAACATCATAACTTAAGGGGTATTTTTGTAACAGATTGTATATTGGGTCCTTAGCTATGAAATTGGTGCCTTTTCTCACACACAGAGAACATCATAACTTAAGGGGTATTTTTGTAACAGATTGTATATTGGGTCCTTAGCTATGAAATTGGTGTCTTTTCTCACACACAGAGAACATCATAACTTAAGGGGTATTTTTGTAACAGATTGTATATTGGGTCCTTAGCTATGAAATTGGTGTCTTTTCTCACACACAGAGAACATCATAACTTAAGGGGTATTTTTGTAACAGATTGTATATTGGGTCCTTAGCTATGAAATTGGTGTCTTTTCTCACACACAGAGAACATCATAACTTAAGGGGTATTTTTGTTACATGTTGTATATTGGGTCCTTAGCTATGAAATTGGTGTCTTTTCTCACACACAGAGAACATCATAACTTAAGGGGTATTTTTGTTACATGTTGTATATTGGGTCCTTAGCTATGAAATTGGTGTCTTTTCTCACACACAGAGAACCTCATAACTTCTGTGATTTGAAATATTTATCAGTTGCTGAATATCACGTAAAATTATGATTATAGCATAATTAAAATCTATTTATTTTGTTTTTAGGATTCCGTACCAAAATGGTAAAAAAACCGGCCAAGTGCGTGTCGGGCCACGCGCCATAGGGTTCCGTAGTTACTTTATACCATACCATATTTAATACCACCTATCATTTTTCGTCTGCAAAAATAACTTTGTTTTTCACAGTGTTGGTATGAATGACAAAGTTATATTTGCGGTTTTGGAAAATGTGCTATATCTCGAAAACTAATTACTACATCTCGTTCAAACTAATTTTGGTTGAATGTGTTTATTAAGATCTACAGCATATATTTTTTTTAGATTTTTCACTTTCTTATTTCAAAAGTTAAAGGGGGGGGGACACACATTTTACCACTTTGGCGGCGAATATCTTTCAAACGGTTGACTTTGAGAAAAAGTTGTCTTAGGAACCTCAATGTCATTTTTAAAGACCTATCTATAGACACCCAACACGTGTTGGTTTGAAGTAAAAAATTTTTTTCAGTTTCAGTTCCATGTATGGAGAGCCCCCTTTTAATCTTTTATTTCTCTTATTTTTGTATTAAATTCGTTAAGCGGTTAACAGAATACATCTACCTACCAAGTTTTAACTGTGTAGTCTTAATACTTTCGGAATAAAGTGGCTGTGACATACGGACAGACAGACAGACAGACAGACAGACAGACAGACAGACAGACAGACAGACAGACATGACGAATCTATAAGGGTTCCGTTTTTTGCCATTTAGGCTACGGAACCCTAAAAACGAACCCTTATGGTGACTCAGTCTGTCTGTCTGTCTATCTGTCACAGCTGGATATCTCGAGAACTACTAATGGTATCAATTTGAAATTTGGAATAGTTTAAGATGACATTTGCTAACTATTTTGCAAATAAGAAATAAATAAAAAAATAAATATTTTTTTTACAACAGGGCCTGAAAAGGGGTCTTAAAAATTTGAAGTGGGGCTACTAGAGCATGTGGGGTATCATATGAAAGAGCGCCGTTTGCACGTTATCAATCATTTTTTCTTTTTTTTTTTCTAGACTGCATTGTTTTCGACTTATCATCATAAGTCGAAAACAATGTAAAAAAATACCGTTTTCCCCCCTTATCTCCGAAGTTTGCAAAGAGAAAAATCTGAAATAATTCTATGTGATAGCAGTTTATATAAAGATTACAGAAAAATAAAACGATGTCTCAATATAGCACACTTCTTTAGAAATTATCAAATTTCTAAAAAAGTTAACATTAGTTTCACTATCGGTCAAGAGATGGCGCTGACCTAAAACTGCAATGTGGTTTAATGGTGCAATTATGATGGTACGGAACCCTCGGTGCGCGAGTCCGACTCGCTGTAACCGCTGTGACTTAGCCTAAACTTATTTTTTTCGCTTAATTTATGTTGCTTAAGTTAGCTTAATGTTCAAACATTTGTACATATAAGTTTTGTTACAATAGCTTTTACAGTTGTAAAAATAATGAAAATGCTAGTACGGAAAATGCAATTTGTTAAGAATTCTCCACACGAAACGGCAATTTCATAGGTAAGGACCTAAGATACTTCTCAAAAGAAGGGGCCACTAAAGTCGCATTACTAATTTCCCAGCAAAGATGTAAACAAAGGTGTTGCCAGAACAAAACAACACAAAAAAGAAATAGTATATTGCTAAGTCAAGAAATATTACATGTTTTTCCATCACAAACCTAATATAAATATATTAGATAAATATTCTGCATCATGAGCTTTGCGGCAAAAACAGTAATATAATTTAATATTTCATAATAACAGTTTTATAGTAGAAAACATTTTATGATGCTGTGCACACATTAACTGCAAACCGTACACATCAACCTTAGGTCATTTTATAAAATTTCATAAAAAAAATATATATTACGAGTAGTAGCTGTAATAGTAACATTTTTGTCTTTTGGTATTGGGGGGAACAGGCGAAGATGCTACGTATTTTTGATAGTTTACATACAATCAATATCTAAGTAAAGTTTTCTTATCAGTTCGTTTCAAGAACTTTTAATATCAAAAATGATGATAGGTTATAAAGATAAAATTACTAAAGCCGGCCATATACGCTAGGTTATGCATGATGGTTATGCCTGTAAGGTCAAAACCGTCATGCATAACCGAGCGTGTGTGGGATAAAACTGCATGCCTGTCATGCATGCCTGTCATGCAAGCCGCTCGGTTATGCCTGTGGTCAAAACCGTCATGCATAACCTAGCGTTATGCATGACGGTTTTGCATGAAGGTTTTGCATGAAGGTTTTGCATGAAGGTTTTGCATGAAGGTTTTGCATGAAGGTTTTGCATGATGGTTTTAAAGCCTTAAATATTGAAGATGGGTAATTTTACTGAAAGAAGACTTCATTTTGTTTATAAAAATATATGGAACTGCATTCAATGATTTTTGGAAAATCGCCTGCCTTAACCAGGAATCGAACCCACCAAAAACGAAAACATTTTTGTATTTATTTTTACAACACCAATCGAAAGGGTTACTTATAAGGATTACTTTTTTTAAGTGACACTGCATCTTAAACAAATGGAAGGCCATGAAATTTAACATTTAAAATTTAATAATTACGGATTTCGTCAATTCGTATCGAATCAGTCAATCAATTTAAAAAAATCTTTGAATGCAGTTCCATATATTTTTATAAACAAAATGAAGTCTTCTTTCAGTAAAATTTCCTACCTTCAATATTTAAGGTACTTTCCCTTCGTGTGGCAAAGTTTTGGGACACCCTGTATATTTAATAATATGCTTATTTCATCTAAATGAATTAATTCTACTAGAAGTCATTCATCCCAAAAATATAAGTGAAGAAATCTGAGGGACAGGGCAAATACCGGGGGTGGGGGTACAGTTCTTTTTTAATTGCTCCAATGCCAACCACACCACACACGCTAGGTTATGCATGACGGTTTTGACCACAGGCATAACCGAGCGGCGTGCATGAGCGGCTTGCATGAAGGTTTTGCAGCTCGGTTAAAACTGTCATGCGTAACCTTACGTGTGTGCTCTCTATTGAACTCGGTTTTGCATGAAGGTTTTGCAGCTCGGTTAAAACCGTCATGCATAACCTAGCGTATATGGCCTGCTTAATTACCATCCTACTTTAAAATTACCCTGGATGGCATTATATTTATTATGACTCAAAATATCGGGTCATTATGAACTTACCATCCAAATTTTAAGGATGTGTCCATTCCATGACACTAAACAACTTTCTCTAAGAAACATGTGTCAAATTTCGCCAGAAAATTTTGGTCATCCCATACTAAATTGATCGCGTGATCTCTTTGATTTGTATGGAAAGTCGATTTTTATTTTACATATTTGACCATGTGTTCCTTAGAGAAAGTTGTTCAGTTTCATGGACTGAACACATCCTCAAAATTTGGATGGTAAGTACAAAATGACCCTGTATAATAAACAAATTAAAAAGTTATAAAAGTGACCAAAGGTTTTCAATATCTGAAAATTTCACTATCAGGGTCAGTTTGTCAATTTGACAGTGACGTTTCTTTGTTTACATTTTTGCTGGGAAATGAGTAATGCGACTTTATCTAACAGGTTTTTAAAATATAAATTCAATCTGATATCATTTTAATTTGATATTGTTAGAAAACTGTATGTCAACATGCGGACATTACTGTCGAATTTACTGTATAATTTCTCCTAGTCGCCGTGTGTCAGTTAGAATAGAAAGAAATTCGAGTTCCAACCATACAGAAATAAATTTAAAAAATATTAAAAACACGACTGCCCAGCCAAAAACGACCTAAAAAGATAAATAACAAGGTATCATTGCAGTCGGGGGACCGTTTTGTGGAACAATTTTCAATTAAAGAGGTCCCCCGACTGCAATGACACCTTGTTATTTGCCTATTTAGTTCGTTTTTGGCTGGGCAGTGTTTTTAATATTTTTCAAATTTATTTATTTTTATTTCACACATTTTAGTGACAAATTATATAGTTTTGAAATGTGCTCATTATGGCCTTTCATTTGATGCCCACATTGTAATAATTGAAGAAAAAAATATTTTTTTTCACATTTGAAAATGGCGTGCTACATTCGCCATATCAACTTTTTTCAAAAAAAAAAATATAGCCAGTGTCACTCGGAATGATGTAAGGATTCTAACGATACCCCATACATTCAAATCCGTTGAGCCATTTAGAAGTTATGGTGGAATAAAGAAACTCACATACCCACAAACATACATGAATCCTGAACACATATACGCTCTTTTTGCTTTGGGCAGTCGTGTAAAAAATACATATACATTTTTAATTGAAGGTGTAAAATATATGATGACTAGCTTCCGCCCGCGACTTCGTCCGCGTGGATAAGGATCCGACCAGCCGTTTTTACGCGATTAGGCGGGTCACCACCAAGCGCGCTGCCTCGCGAGGCAAGACGTTTGCCAAGACGCAAGACGCAAGGCGTTTGTCGCACGAGGCTCGCTCTCTCGGTGGGGAACTGGGGACCCGCCTAATCGCGTAAAAACGACTGGTCGTTCCCATTCCCGTTCCCGTTTCGTCCCGCTCCCGTTCTCGTTCCCGTTACCGTCCCGTTCCGTTGCCGTCCCATCTCGTTGCCGTCCCGTTCCCGTCCTGACCCGTCCCATTCCCATTCCCGTTCCCATCCCCATCCCGTCCCGTTCCGTTCCCGTCCCGTCCCATTACGTTTCGTTCTCGTCCCCGCTCTCATTCCGTTTCCGTCCCATCCCATCCCGTTCTGTTCCCGTTCCCGCTCTCGTTCTCGCTCCCGTTGCCGTCCCATCCCGTCCCGTTCCCGTCCCCGTTCCCATCCCCGTCCCGTTCCCGTCCCGTCTGGTTCCCGTTCCCGTCCCGCTCCCGTTCCCGTTCTCTTCCGCTCCGTCCAGTTCCCGTTCCCGTTCCCTTTCTTCCCGTCCCCTGGGGCTGAATCATGCATGTCCACCCAGTTGGACTTCAAAATGAATGTCATTTTCGCAATCACCATCCCATAAAACCTCAAGAACGTCATCCATATATAGTATTTTATGATTACTTACCCCATTTACCACATAAGGGGTTGATTTTCAAAATCACAAAATATATGTTTGCCTATTTATTTTAAGACGTGCTCTTACGAAGTTTAAAGTTATAATGTCTATTTTATATTCTTTTTCCATAAGTTTTCCATACAAAATTTTAACCCCATTGTCAACCTTTTAGGGGTTAAATCATGTACATCGTGTTGGACTTTAAAATAAATGTAATTTTTGCAATCACCATCCCATAAAACCTCAAGAACGACATCTATATCGATTTTTATGTTTACGTACCCCATTTACCCCCTAAGGGGTTGATTTTCAAAACCACAAAATATATGTTTGACTATTTATTTTTAGACGTACTCCTACGAAGTTTAAAGTTGTAATGTCTATTTTATATTCTTTTTCCCTACAAAATTTTAACCCCATTTTCACCCCTTTAGGGGTTAAATCATGTACATCGTGTTGGACTTTAAAATAAATGTCATTTTCGCAATCACCATCCCATAAAACCTCAAGAACGATATCCATATCGATTTTTATGTTTACATACCCCATTTGAAAATCAACCCTCTAAGGGGTTGATTTTCAAAATTACCAAATATATGTTTGCCAATTTATTTTTAGACGTGCTCCTACGAAGTTTAAAGTTATAATGAAGGATATTTTTCTATACACAACTTCATACCCCTTTTCACCCCTTCGGGGGTAGAATTTTGAAAAACGCTGAGACCAGTATTTATTAATTTTCAATCTTCAGCCTAAACATAAAATTTGAAAATCCTAGCTTCAAAACTGAGGGACTTTCATACAAACTTTCATCCCTTATTTCACCCCCTTAGGGATGGAATTTTCAAAAATCCTTCCTTAGTGGATGCCTACACTGTATGAGGTATCTGTGTGCAAAATTTCAAGTCTCTAGGTCCAGCGGTTTGGGCTGTGCGTTGATAGATCAGTCAGTCAGTCAGTCAGTCAGTCATTCAGTCAGTCATTCAGTTTACGATTTTACATATTAAGATAAATAAATAAAATTATAAATAAACAAATAAATAATGCTTGGCCAATTTCACACAGCGCCATCTAACCCTTAACCAAGCAAAGCTTGTAATATGGGTAATAGACAACTGCTAAACTACTTATACAAACATACATATATTAAATATTTACTTATTATAATAATAACACCCAGACCCATCACAGAAATTAAAATTAATCATTTAAATTTCAGGCCGGGAATCGAACCCGGGACAGGTTGCGTGGTAGACCGGTTGACCACTGCACCAGTCAGGTCATCAAATGATGACCACAACTCACTTGTTATTGACATTTTGCAGGTCTACGCTGGCGTCATCAAGCGCGTTAACCATCTCGTCCAGTCTCCGGTTCACTTCTTGACAGCGTGTCATCAAACTCTGCAGACGAAACAAAACACGTTATTATAGAACTGCCCCCTACCGAAACGCGATAATTATGACATATCTATTTATCGGTACGCAAGCCGGCATTGCTCTAAGCCACGGGTCGCCAAACTTTTTAGCCTAAGGACCAGACTAATTCCTTCACGAAGTCCTAGGCCAAGAGCTTGCTAGCTCATCGTACCAACCAACATACTGTAAAGTATAGTATGTTGGTACGATCCAGTCCGCATTCGCGGGCCGGATTGTTGGTGCTCGCGGGCCGGAGCTGGCCCGCGGGCCGTAGTTTTGAAACCCCTGCTCTAAGCGTTTAACTGTCAAAAGACTGGATTTCGACAGTTGAGTGTTAAAACGTTATATCACGCGATGTACAGTACTGAGATGAGATTATTGAGTAATGCACTATATTTTATTTTTTAGTACTGCCCCCCCCCCCCCCCCCCCCTACACTGAAACGCGCTACGACATGGCTTTATCACGTTTGACTGTCAAAAATCACGCGATGTTTATATCGCGTTTCGGTGGTCATTCTACAGGCTAACTGCAGTAGTTATTAACAGATTTCTCGAAGAGGGAGGGGGGTGGGGGGGGGGGATTTTCGGAAAAAAAATCATGAAATATTCACACAAGGGGGAGGGGGTTTAGTGAGATACCACTTGTATTTTTAACCGACTTCCAAAAAGGCGGAGGTTCTCTGTTCGTCTGTATATTTGTTTTTTTTGTGTATTTCCACCGATTACTCGTAAACGGCTGGACCGATTGAAATGATTCAAACGTTATTACAATAGGTAAACTCCCAAGTTGGTCCCATTTTTTAAATAATAATTCCCAGTCCCATAATTTGGAAATCGGTTCAGTACTTTTCAAGTAATCTTGAAAAAAGCACGAAAATAGTATGATTCTGTGTAAATTACCTCGATGATCATGGTCGTATTACTGTTTTTTTTATGAAATGAATAAGATAATTATTTTTTGATGGAAGAGTGATATCTGTGTAGTTCTTTAACCGGCTTAAAAAAGGAGGATCTCAGGTTGACCCGTATGTATGTATGTTTCTTCGCGATTATCTCACGTTTAGCTGAGCCGATTTTACTACCTAAATAATTTACCTACAAGGTACCTTAAAAAAAATTGTTTAAAAAAACAAAAAACCGACTTCAAAAAACCTACATCTACAAAGCAAGAAATAATATTCGTAATAATAAAAAAACGTCTATTGAAGTCGGGTGTGTCTTTTAGAATAAAAACCGGCCAAGTGCGTGTCGGGCCACGCGCCGTAGGGTTCCGTAGTTACCTTATACCATACCATATTTAAAACCACCTATCATTTTTTGTCTGCAAAAATAACTTTGTTTTTCACAGTGTTGGTATGAATGACAAAGTTATATTTGCGGTTTTGGAAAATGTGCTATATCTCAAAAACTAATTACTATATCTCGTTCAAACCAATTTTGGTTGAAACTTTTTATTAAGATCTACAGCATATATTTTTTTTAGATTTTTCACTCTCTTATTTCAAAAGTTAAAGGGGGGGGGACACACATTTTACCACTTTGGCGGTGTATATCTTTCAAACGGTTGACTTTGAGAAAAAGTTGTCTTAGAAACCTCAATGTAATTTTTAAAGACCTATCTATAGACACCCAACACGTGTTGGTTTGAAGAAAAAAAATTTTTTCAGTTTCAGTTCCATGTATGGGGAGCCCCCCTTAATCTTTTATTTTTCTTATTTTTGTATTAAATTCGTTAAGCGGTTAACAGAATACATCTACCTACCAAGTTTCAACTGTGTAGTCTTAATACTTTCGGAATAAAGTGGCTGTGACATACGGACAGACAGACAGACAGACAGACAGACAGACAGACAGACAGACAGACAGACAGACAGACAGACAGACAGACATGACGAATCTATAAGGGTTCCGTTTTTTGCCATTTAGGCTACGGAACCCTAAAAAAACGGAATCTGTACTCCAGCCCCACCCGACTTCAATAGACGTGTTTTTATTATTACGAATATTATTTCTTGCTTTTTAGAGGTAGGTTTTTTAAAGTCGGTTAATTGTTTTTTTTTTAACAATTTTTATTACTCGTAAACCAAGTCAATATTTAAAAAAAGCTCATGTAATAATTTCTTAAAATCTTTAACAGTTATCATTCATTCTGTATGTTTTAAAATCCATAATTGCCAAAAGTGGCCATTTTTAGCTAAAATGGATTTTAAAACTTACAGAAAGAATGAAAACTGTTGAAGAGTTATTCAAAAAATATTAGAGACAATTTAAGAAATTATTACATGAGCTTTTTAGGGTTCCGTACCAAAATGGTAAAAAAGGAACCCTTATGGTGAGACTCAGTCTGTCTGTCTGTCTGTCACAGCTGGATATCTCGAGAACTACTAATGGTATCAACTTGAAATTTGGAATAGTTTAAGATGACATTTGCCCAACTATTTTGCAAATAAGAAAGAAATTAAAAAAAAAATATTTTTTTTACAACAGGGACTGAAAAGGGGTCTTAAAAATTTGAAGTGAGGTGACTAGGGCGTGTGGGGTATCATATGAAAGAGCGCTGTTTGCACATTTTAAAACATTTTTTTCTTTTTTCTTAGGCCGCATAGTTTTCGACTTATGATGAAAAATGTAAAAAAAAAATACCGTTCCCCCCCCCTTATCTCCGAAGTTTGCAAAGAGAAAAATCTGAAATAATTCTATGTGATAGTAGTTTACGTAAAGATTACAGGAAAAATAAAACGAGGTCTCAATATAACACACTTTTTTAGAAATTCAAAAAACAAACAATAATTTTTTCAGTTTCACTACCCGTCAACAGATGGCGGTGACCTAAGAATGCTAACTTGCGAATTAAAATAGTTCCACTATCGGTCAAGAGATGGCGCAACCTACAGTAATAATTGGTGACTGGTTCTTATATAAATTACCTACTATTTGCCGTACGAATATAAACGAAGAATAAGTTCCTACTTAGTAATATAAACAGTTTGCAATGTGGAGCGGCTGAAACGTTTTTCAGTCACCATAAGCAACTGTGGTTAAGATTTGTAAATTAACTGTCCGCCTGTTCGCCCTTCCACCTGTCTGCCGTTTATCCTACTTTTTTAAAGACTGTACTAAAGTAACATATCCAAATATATTTATGATTGTACGGAACCCTCGGTGCGCGAGTCCGACTCGCTCTTGACCGGTTTTTTAAATATTGACTTGGTTTACGAGTAATAAATATACATGAAGTGGCGGCGCTAGTTTCACTACCTACAGCGCCTTAACAAAATATGTTTCGTTATACTCAGACGGAAATTCCCGTCTGTATTGATCTGGTGCGAGTCGTATTTTTTCAAGTATTATTAATATAATTATTAAGTTGACCGAGCGAACACGAAGTGCGAGCGAAGCGTCTGCTTCAGCTTGGGCAAAAATTCTTTCGTATGTCCGGCTGTCTGTTACAGCCTACAGGTCGCATTTCTCAACCGATTCTTGTGAAATTTTGTGAGCAGGTTCAAAAATTATACAGATTTTTTTTGTCGAGCCAGCTTTTATAATTTTTCAAAATAACGGAAATATGTTAAGAAATACAGATTTCAGTCCATTTTCCAGCTCTGCCTGTTTTGCTCTACAGGTCGCATTTTTCAACTGATTCTAGTAAAATTTTGTAAGCAGGTTTAGAAATGATGTAGATTTTTTTTGTAAAACCAGTTTTTTTATTTTTTCTTAAATAACGGAGAAATGTGTAAATACAGATTTCAGTTCGGCTTTCCAGTTCTGTCTGTTTTCTTCTGCAAGTCGCATTTCTCAACCGATTCTCGTAAAATTTTGCAAGCAGGTTTGAAAATTGTATAGATTTTATTTGTCAAGCCAGTTTTTAATATTTTTATTAAATGGCGGAGATAATGTAAAAAAATCGTATTTCAGTCCGGATTTCCGGCGCTGTCTGTTCTCCTCTACAGGTCGCATTTCTCTACCGATCCCGGTGAAATTTTGTGAGCAGATTTGAAAAATTTTTTTGTCGAGGCAATTTTTCGAAATTTATTAAAATGACGGAGATATGTAAAAGCATGTAGGCAGCGCAGGACCGATCGTCGTGGAGATCCTTAGGGAAGGCCTATACCCAGCAGTGGGTGTCGTGCGGCTGATATGATGATGATGATGTAAAAAAACATATTTCAGTCCAGCTTTCCGGCTGTTTGATCTCCTCTACAGGTCGCATTTCTGAACCGATTCTGGTGAAATTTTGTGAGTAGGTTCGATAATTATATATAACTGTTTAGTCAAGCCAATTTTTCCAAATTTACAAAAAAAAATATTCACCCATTTTGAAAAATTATCAAAATTAGAAGCACCATCTAGCTGCGAATACTCACGTGCCTACTGTGTGTTTTGAAAACTTCATGGCGACATTTTATTTCATTTTATCGCGAGGTCTACAGCTCACGGAACCACTAGTTTAGTATTGTTTAAAAATAAATAGCATAAATTTGAGATTTTTGTATTCACAATGCTATTGTTTAAAAATAGCATTGTGAATGCAAAAATCTCAAATTGAAAATAAATATGTTTCTTTCTTTAAAGTAAATATATTATATTTATAAGCCTATAAAATAAAACAAAAGGTTCTATTTGAGAGTTATAGCTTGCGACTGTAAGTTGAGCATCCTTACTTTTAATATTATTATAAATGTGAATAATCTGTGGTGAAAGTAATGTGCTTGTTACGCTTTCACATCCAAACTACTCAACGATCATCATGAAATTTTGCATTCACATTGTTAGGGGTACACAAAAGAAAAAGGCTTGGGTACCTATCTTTCATCCAGGGCCCTGTTTCATAAACATTACCGTAGTAAATTACAGCGATATTTTGGAGTTCATTGCATCGCCAATTTGAAACTATAAAAGGACGTAAACTACTCACAGACACCGCAATTGACATGTTTTCATTTTTTACAAGGTACCTAAAATCGAAAACCATTTCGAGGTTTTTCAATTTCAGACACCGTACATATTTTTTCGGAGTTTTTGATCACTTATTTAATGAATTATGTGGAAAAAACCCTGTAGCATCGAGATATAGGAATAATAAAAAATACACTCCTTTGCGTAAAAAAAGTTGTGTGATTGTCGTTGAAGAGACAACTGTCGCTGTCAAGGTTACGTGACTAGTGGAAGTCAAATCCTTATGGATAAAGATTTTGCCAGTGTGATGTCGCGAAGCTGGACAGGGTTGCAAATTTTGGACGAATTGCCTAAGACGTGCAATAAAATCAGTTACGTCTGTGGTGCCTTCTAGATTGGAGTGAAAGAATTCTCCTGGGAGCCTCAGTGGTTCGCCGTAGACGATCTCGGCCGAAGAACTATTGATATCTTCCTTAAAGGTGCTACGGATGCCCAATAGGACTAATGGAAGTGATTCAGTCCAATTGACGTTCGCATGGCACATAATAGCGGCTTTCAGTTGCCTATGAAAACGTTCTACGAGGCCGTTGCAAGCTGGATGATATGCTGTAGTTCTGCGGTGCTCAAAACCAATCATTTGGGAGAGAAATTTAAAGAGTTCGGACTCGAACTGCCTTCCTCTATCCGTAACTATGATGGTGGGGCAACCGAAACGTGCTATCCAGTCTCGCAATAGAGCCTTAGCAACAGTTTCTGCCGATATGTCCACTATAGGTATTGCCTCAGGCCATCGTGAGAAACGATCGACTGCCGTGAGGCAATAGCGATAACCGTTAGAAATTGGAAGAGGACCAATGAGGTCTATGTGCAAATATTTAAATCTTGCACGGGGTAATGTGAAATTGCCTATGGGTGCAGAGATATGGCGATTCACTTTGGAGCGTTGACAGTCCAAACAAGCTCGTGCCCATTCTCTGCAATCCTTTCGTACGCCTTCCCAAACAAAACGCTGTGAAATTAACTTAGCAGTACTGTTAGCGCCTGGGTGGCTGAGTGAGTGAAGGCATTCAAAGATTTTACGACGCATGATTTTCGGAACGAATGGCCGGGGAGTGGGTGTGCTGATGTCACAGAACAGCTCGTACCTACTACCGGGAATTATCATTTTCGATAACCGAAGTGAAGTGCTATCCTCAATAAAATCTTTAAGTTCCGGGTCCGATTCCTGAGCTTTCGCAAGAGATTCGAAGTCAATATTAGTCTCTAATTCCTCAATACGCGAAAGAGTATCCGCGACGACATTATCCTTACCGGAGAGATGTTGTATATCGGTAGAGAATTGGGATATAAAATCGAGATATCGATATTGCCGAGGAGAACAACTTGTCTTTCTGGAATGAAATGCAAAGCTGATCGGCTTATGATCGGTGAAGATTGTAAAATCCCTTGCTTCTAACATATGACGGAAGTATTTGATTGCCTGATATATGGCAAGAAGTTCACGGTCATACGGGGAATATTTACGTTGTGAAGGACTTAACTTACACGAATAAAATGCTAGCGGCTGCCAATGACCTTCCTTTCGCTGTTGAAGGACTGCACCTACAGCAACATCCGATGCATCAGTTGTGAGAGCTAATCGAGCTCGGCAATCCGGGAATGCTAAAAGTGCTGCATTGCATAGGCTGGTTTTTGAGTCTTCAAAGGCCTTAAGACTGTCGTCTTTGAGCTCAACAGGATGATTGCCTTTGACCGAACCAGTTAACAGAGCATTAAGAGGTGCTTGGACTTCAGCTGCGCGAGGAATGAACCTGCGATAGAAATTGAGCATTCCTAAGAACCTCCTAAGCTGCTTGACGGTCGTTGGCTTGGGAAACTCCTTAATGGCTTGGACCTTCTCTTCCAGCGGCTTGATACCTTCGCTAGATATTCGGTATCCTAAAAAAGTCACTTCGGAAGCACCAAACACGCACTTTGAGGAGTTAAGCAAAATTCCGTAATCGGACATCCTCTTAAATAATTGGTGCAGGTGTTCTTCGTGAGTCTTTTGGTCTACTGAATAGACCAAAAAATCGTCTAAATATGGGTAAACGAAATCCATGTCACGGGTCAGCTCATCTACGAATCTCTGAAAGGTTTGACTTGCATTACGCAATCCGAAAGTCATATACGGAAATTCGTAGAGGCCGAATGGTGTCGTGATCGCTGTTTTGGGAATGTCGTCGTTACTGACAGGTATCTGGTTATACGCTTTAACCAGGTCTAAGGTGGAAAAGACTTTGCATCCTGCAACACTATGGGCAAAATCATGAATGTGCCTAACCGGGTACCTGTCAGGAACGGTTCGGGCGTTCAACATACGGTAATCACCGCACGGACGCCATCCATCTTTTTTGGGGGCCAGATGTAAAGGAGAAGACCAGGGGCTGTCTGAGGGTCTACAAGTGCCGTTCTGGATCATAACATCAAACTCCTGCTTGGCTATCCTAAACTTGTCTGGGGCTAAACGACGAGGTGGGCTGGCTACGGGTGGACCCGGGGTGGTGTTGATGTGATGTACAGTTTTGTGTAGGGTGACGCGTGGTGTGCCGGCAGGTCGGGTTAGTTCTGGGAACTCAGCTAGTATAGTATGGTATCGCGAATTACCAGATAGAATTTTAACCGACGAGATGCTACTGCACTTATCTGCTGACACGCCTGACACATTTAATGTTGTTAAATTGTCCAACAGTCTCTTATTTCTAATATCTACAATTAAATTATAATGAGATAGAAAGTCCACACCAATGATGGGTTTATTAACATCTGCGATAGTAAAACGCCACAAAAAGTCCCGTCTCAAACCTAAATCCAATTTAAAATTGACATAACCATAGGTGTTGATCACTGTTCCGTTAGCCGCACACAACTCGTATTTGGTCTTTGGCCGTCGTTCTTTTAGTGCTGAACGTGGGTATACGCACAAATCACTGCCGGTATCCACGAGGAATTGTGTCCTGGAGTGCCGATCTGTGACGAACAGGCGACCGTTGTTGGTGGGGCAATCGTCAGTCGCCATTACCGACCGCCCCGCTGGTTTTCCGCTTTGTAGTCGCATGGCTTCTGGCACTTGTCCGCCTTGCTACCGAACTTGGCATGGTACCAGCACAAGGGATATTTCTGGTAGCTGGCTTGAGATCTGCTGCGACTACGATTGTGGGTACGGTACCTTCGGTCTGTGCTGCCTCTTGATCGAGATCTTCCTCTCCTCGTGGTCAGAGCATGCACCTGCTTGGTAAGCTTCTCGATCTGTATAGCCATGCGTGAGATAGGATCGTCAGGCTTATGGTGTGATGCCGAAGCTGAAGTGTGTGCAGCAGCTGAAGCTACAGCTGGCGAAGATGGCACGATATCGTGAATCCGATCTGCTAGGTCAGCCAAGCTGTCAAGTGGAAGCTGAAGCTGCGAAGCTATTATGGTCTGCATACTATTTGGCAACCTGCTGGACCAGATGGTGCGTACAAAATCCTCTGGTACGCCAGAACCGGCGAGATGTTGTAGGTGCCGCAAAAATTGCGACGGCTTCCTGTCGCCCAGCTCCTCATGATCTAGAAGTTGCTTGACCTTACGTTCCTTCGAAGCTGACAAGCGCTTAATGAGTTCCGACTTTAACTTGGCGTACTTGTTGGTTTCGGGTGGAAACTCGATAATATCGGCGACTTCGACGGCGTACTGGTGTTCGAGCATGCCGATGACATGATAAAATTTTGTCGCGTCGGAAGTAATTTTAGAGAGTAGAAACTGACCTTCCAGCATTGAGAACCAGAGCGATGGCTTGTCCGGATAGAATGGTATGTTCCGTATGCCCACATGGTGAATATCGCTCGCATCGCTTCGACTGGAACTCTGCCCTTGTGCACTGCCTGTGGAATCTTTGTTTTCTTCCGTTGACATATCCAAATGTGTACTGAGGGAGTCACCAGTTTGGTGGTTGAGGTGATATTCCACCAAGGTTGAAGTTCAGAAGGTGTGGATAGGAAGGAAATGAAGAACAGCTGTTTACGTAAACGTCAAAGCGTGTGCAGATGGGTGCGGCGCAGGGTCGAGCAGCGTGCGCTCCGCGTCAAGGCTTAATTTCGACTGGCTGTCGCGAGCGTGTGCATTCAATTAATATTGCAATGAATCGAAGGAATGCAGACAAAAAACAGGAGTACAATAGGCTCGCATAAAGTTACTTGTACAGCGCGTTAGCTAATATCGCGTCGCCGATGCTATACTATGTAAATAGATATTTTAGGTATAGTGTAGTTGTTAAGTTATTTTATTTATATTTAGTTTGTAATTTAGCTATAGGTGTAAATAAATTCTAATTGCTAATAACTAATTTAATGTGTCCTTATTAAATATGAGTAGGCCACACAATCTATGTCAAAATCTGTGTCAAGAATCAAAATATTTTTCACTTTTGCTCGCTTTGTTTTGAATGTTTTAATTATATTATTTACTTGAATTAGTATTTTAGTTATATTTAACATCTCTCGAAATATAATATCAAGTTTTCTGAATATAATATCAATATTCTGAAGAATTTTTAATGGCAGACAGCCGCAACACTCGCAACCTCACTAAAGTGGACATCATCATGCTGCTGAAACTGAAGTCTTCTGCGAAACGTTTATTTTTAGGAAAAAAAAGATATTATTTACGTTTCAATTGGTTTAATAAATACAGTTTGATTTCAAGTGCATTAATTTCAATTTCCATAAAACTTTAAAGCAACACACCACTGTAAACGTGTAGACTTTGGTTTGGCACGTAAAACAGTGTTTGTTTGGGCATTTCATCACAGTATTTTTGCAGGCAGGAACTACACATGAGATTATGGAATCTAATTTACGAATATCTTTATCTATTATTATTGAAAATAAGGTAAAAATAGCGACAATAAAAGAAAACAACCTCAATCAAAACATAAACAAACAAACGTCATTAGCGTCTATAGATTAGGTTGACAGGTTGACGTCAAAGTGTATTTTTTATCCATATGAGCAAAGGAAAAACCGTCAGAAATCCTATAAACTGCACTTACGCTCTTTTAGAATGAATAAGTTTTCAAATTAATATTATGACGAAATAAATTAAAATTTTGGAAAAGAAAAAAATACGTGTCTCTTGTTTTCATTAGTAATTTCAAAATAACAAATAAAAAACCAGGACAAAAATTTTGAAATGTTGTCAATTGCAACAGCAAATAACAAATTGAAATGTATTATGAAATAGGCCCCCGAAAAAGGCACTGTTCCTGAGGTATAGAAAAATATATGTCCATGCAGAAATAACAGACTTGCGACAGTCGTACACCCACTGTGTGACACTGTCGCAGGTCTGTAGTCTCACTAATATACCAGCTTTTATGAAAGAATATATCCTATCCTACTAATAATGTGAAAGTTTGGATGTTTGTTCCTCAATCACGCAAAAACTACTGAATGGATTTGGTTAGAATTTGGCAAACAGATAGTAGATAGCCTAGATTAAAACATAGGGTACTTAATACTTTTTATATCCCGAAATTCCGACGGGAACCACGCGGGTGAAACCGCGGGCGGCCGCTAGTCCTTAATAAAAATATATTGCCCCTACAGAAATGGAGCTGACTTTTTGACCTATTTTATTTTATTTGCTTGTTTTTATGCAAATCAGACTTTGAGTGCCCGTTCACAGCAATCCGTTTCGCAGGTCCATATTATCAGATACGTTTTTATTTGGCGATGGCGTATGTAGTTGTATGAGCGTGTTTAAACACAATACAGTTTTCCAAATCCAGTAAACACAAAATCCAATGCGATTTTGCTACAGTATCCAGTAGTGACGGATCTCTTAAAACGGTCTCGTGAATGCGGTGTAAACACTACGTCCAGTACAGAAGTATCTGTTAGAAACAGTCCTGTGAAACGGATGGCTGTGTAAGTGCACATTAAAGATCAGGTGTGAACAAGATTGAACAAAAAGCCCACTGTCTGAACAGCCCCTAACACTTCAGACAGATTTTAATTTAGACCGATTTTAAAACAATTTAATTACCTGATGAATGTTCTGCAAAATGTCAAGCAGTTGCTTGTCACCAGCCAGCGTCCACTTTGGAGCGGCATCACGGAGAGACGCTGTGTCGTTCTCCATTGTGGATGTGATCTCTGGAATATTGACTACATTATATACATTTAATGTGAAATGTAATACAATAACGGAGTACAATTAATGTGCCATGTAAGTTAGCCGGTACGGCCCCGGGAGATTTAGAACAGAAATAGGGTAAACCATGGATTTTTCAAATAACTCAGGTAATATTTAAATGCTACTTGTTGACCGGGACACAGTGCTACTTGTTGACGGGACACTGGGACTCAGCGCTTCAAACCGGGACGTGTCCCAGTATACAGGAATGTATGGCAGCCCTACACTAGTAAGGAATATCATAGAATTAATTATTACGTAGTATGAAACCACAATTATTGCATTAAAAAATATATTATATTATGATTGAGTGCAATAAAATGAGTGCAATGAAAGATAAGGAATAACTGTTCATCCTATGAAGAAAAAAATACTATAAATACTGTAATGATAAGATACCTTGTTTTTTAAAATATGCCATTACAATAAAGGTACTGAAGAATGGATTTTTCTTCAAGTAGGTACAGGTTTTAATTGAAGTTGAATATAAAGTTTAAAATTTAGTT
Organism: Agriphila geniculea; assembly: GCA_943789525.1. NCBI lineage: Eukaryota > Metazoa > Arthropoda > Insecta > Lepidoptera > Crambidae > Agriphila > Agriphila geniculea. The sequence continues at coordinate 13,546,617 of OX038898.1, read as the reverse complement.
TTTATAGTTATTATCATAGATCTAGATTGTTAGATGTGCCCCTAACATAGTATGAGCTCACCGAAATGTGTCAACATTCAAATGCGTGAGCCTCACTTCTTTGCTCTTAGTGTCGGTTTGAACACAGTGTCAATCACTTCTATATTTTTTAAGAAAAAAAAACACAGGATACTGTCTTGTGCCTTTCATCTGTGCACCAATAATTCTAGGAATACAATTATAGCAAAATCGTGTAACATATCACGCGTAAGTATTTAGATTTCAATTACTATCAAAATTTATTTTCCTTCCGTTGTCAATTCCGATGGATGTAAACAACGCATCACACATGCGTGCGCCATTTTGACAGATTTGAAATAATCCTACAGATTTTCTGTATCACGGCAGATCTAACGATCTAGATCTATGGTTATTATTAGATGTACTTACAATATAATTAAGTATATCATTTTTCAGTAAACGGTTGAACGCCAGTAAAAAACACAATCGGTTACGAGACAAACTTTTATCACAAATTAAGTCCGAGGTATATTTTCCGCAGTTAATTCTACAGTACAAATATATAAGTTTCACGAACAAATAAGTACTTAGGATCATTTATCTCAAGTTTAATACGAAAACAATGTGTCAATTTGTTTTCAGTTTAACTTCTCAGTTGCCAATAAAAACAAACTATCGAAAGTAAACGATAAAACATAAACCGGACGAGCGTATTGCGTATGGAATGCTCAATTCAGATAATTAAACAGCGGTATAGGACAACAAATTTGCAATCACTCCCAATGATAGAAATCAACATCAATTTGCATGCCATTATACACGATATCCAATAAGAAAACTCACCACTTTTAGCCTTTTACATTACAGCACTTCATTCACAGGAAATAACAACAGAAAATAGTTTTAATTTATTAACAAATTAAATTAATTTTATAGAAAATCACTTCACAAACACGTACACAACAGCACGAAAACATTAAACTCTGACAATGACAGTGACAGATGATGAAGCCAGTGTTGCCAAGACTGAAGCAAAAATAATTACAAATGCACATAAAATAACTGTAACTTTCTCCCTAATTATTACTTTCGCTGTAAATTAATTTTAGGACGTTAATTATGTAACAGATGTGTGTGTATTTAATTACGTTATTTACATAACATTGAGATAATACATTGAAAAAGAATGATATGTTATGAATGAAAATCAAACAAAATACAAGAATAATCTTATTAATTAAATTACGCGAGAATACCTACACTATTAATGATTTCACAATTATTTTTAACTAAAACTTTCACAATGCACTAAATTAATGTAAGTGTAACTTTTAGCTAATTAGCTTACATTTCAAATAAGTAAGTTTTATTCTATTCACATTTAACATGCATGCGCAAACTCAGTAACAGCAGCCAACGTTTTAGGTTTACTTTTTGGACGTGAAAGTAAAGTAGGTAGTTAGGTACCGAAATCTTAGTAGGTAAGTACCTAAGTTATTTTAAGAGAGCGATAAAAATGAACACATTAAATACTTTTGCAAACATTTTTCAAACTATTGCTTGTTGATTTCAGTAAGGCGTTAAGGCGCGTCTCCAATTCTCTACGTCATGTACCTAGTTATTAAAGCAAATATTATTTTTATCAAATAAAAAATATTGTAAATTATCAACTTGAAATCACTTAAGTAAAAAAGTAGACTCGTTAATGAATATCTCGATGGTGGAGTGACGTTTCAGCCTGCGATTGCGTCGGTAAAGCAACTATCACATGGGATGGGTGACCAAAAATTTTTTCTCGAGCTCCTCCGTGCTTCAGAAGGCACTACCTTTATTGGCTTAAGGCTAATCCATCTATCTTATCCATTCCTAAAAAATAATTATACCAGCAGAGAGGACATGAAAATGGGTAATCTCAAGTCTCAATAAACTTATTAAGTAATTAATTAATAATATTGAACAAAAGAATATACTTACCAATAAAATTACTCATTGTTACTCGTACATACAACAGGATGTGGTCATATTGGTAGGTATTTTCCATTCGCACTTTATCTAGACTGCGTTGCGTGGGCGGCTGACGGGCGCCAAGGTTTTGTAGGGAATTTAATTATTTATTATTATAAAGCCTTTGTATAATATTTATAGAAGATTTACAGGTGTGACGTTTTGTAGTTTGATAGTAATTAATCCATTTTATTGTTATGATTTCGAATCAAAATTGAAAGAATAATAGTAGTATTTTAGTTTAATAGCTTGGCAACACCGACGCTTGGCTCCGCCGTTTCCCGCCATTTTCAGTGGAATGAGAAGGTAAGCGGTGGGGATAGGCGGCAGAACGGTCAACGAAAGTCAGTTGCGGGCTCAGTCACTTTCCAACCGTCAAGAAGAGAAGTATTGTTAGGGAAAACTGCTAACGTATTGTTGCTATAACCTAGTTAATAATATCATGGTGTGTTCCTGTGAAGAAAGTAAAAGTAGTTCACCGTTATTACTGTAGTTTTCATCACAAATCAGCAGTGGAAGAACCAAAGTATGTACGCTCACGAATTTCTTACTTTTCTAACGTTTTAAACCGAGCTAAAATTACGAAATTAAGTTGGGTAGTTTCAAGTTTTAATACACTCGAGAGATTTATGACTATTTTTCATTGCACGTGGCCGAGGCTACTCTTCGGCCGTGCATACACACCATTATTCACAAACATTGCACGTGGTCGAGGCAACTCTTCGATAGTGCATAAACACTTCACAGTCATTGCATGTGGCCGAGGCGACTCTTCGGCCGTGCATACACACCATTATTCACAAACATTGCACGTGGTCGAGGCAACTCTTCGACAGTGCATATACACTTCACAATCATTGCACGTGGCCGAGGCGACTCTTCGGCCGTGCGTACACACCATTATTCACAAACATTGCACGTGGTCGAGGCAACTCTTCGACAGTGCATAAACACTTCACAATCATTGCACGTGGCCGAGGCGACTCTTCGGCCGTGCATTCACACCATTATTCACAAACATTGCACGTGGTCGAGGCAACTCTTCGACAGTGCATAAACACTTCACAATCATTGCACGTGGCCGAGGCGACTCTTCGGCCGTGCATACACTGCACACAAAACTACACTCAGTCGTCACCATGATGGAAATAGTGCGTTGATATTGGAATTGTAATTTTCATGATTGTATAAAGAGAGGTCATGAAATGAATGTTTTTTTTATCTTTACTGCCCAACTGTAACTTTCGTGATTTAAACTCTGGAAATGCATTACATAATGAATCATGAAAATAGGAACTTTTATCTTGGACAATGTGTTCCGCAGAGGTTATTAAGTTTATTTTTTTTTATATTTCATACCATTCTAATTGTCGTTAGTAGTCGACCTTGACACTGTACCCTGTGGATGTACGGATACGGAGAATAAGACGGATAACGTGATACTTACTGTAGAATTGGTACCAGGTTACGTTGACCTTCAAAAGGGTTTTAGTAGTACCATGACGCTATAGTCGTAGCTTAAGGCTAGGTTTTACGAACACATTTGTCTGTCTTTTACTTTACGTGGAAAGAGTATGGAAAATAACCTCACTTCTGCACATTTTCGATGTTTTTCGGCGTTTTATCATCATTTTATTTATCACAATCCTCTTTCATGAATAAAACTTATTGAATCTACTTCACAGTACGTATTTTTGATATTATTATACGTTTCCGCTATTATTTATGCCAAAAATATTAACCTACCCAAGCCCTTATGATAATATTCTTATTTTTCTTGCAATCATCTGTGAGGTTTATATGCAATTTAATACTAGTAGCTACTAGAGAATCTCTTCAGCTTGTCGTATGTTTTTGTTTTGTGGTAACTTTACGTTTTTTATATAAAAATATGACCCCACAAACCATGTTTTCCTATTTTAGATCAAGAAGCTAATTCTTATTCTATTAAGAGGCCGTTCATAAAGAATTGTCGATTTCATTAATTAACGTGATTTTACAGAAGTGATCTTACAGTTAAAAACTGTACATACTTATCTTTATGAATAAAATAATACGAAAGATAATTATCTGGTGTACATGGTTTCGATATGTGGTATGTTTACGATTATAATTTTGATTTCATTTTTGTGTTCCTAAATGAATGAAGTAAGTTTACTTTGAAGTACACTTATTTGGCGTAATTTCTTAGTTTTGTAAGAAATATAACGCTTTTAAAATTAATCGTAGTTGGTAGAAAATATTTTGCTACTTTAAAATTTTATTTGAAGTGAGCCGGCTCTTAGGTATTTCTACTAATACTTTTTGAGACTAGGCTAGACGCGCTTTCGGTTTACAAGGATAGACGCACCTTTGGTTTACAAGGCCTACGCCCTTAGGCGTCTACGGTTTACAAGGCTAAATGCGTCTTTGGCTTACAATTAGGGTTAACTAGGCTAGACGCGCTTTCGGTTTACAAGGATAGACGCACCTTTGGTTTACAAGGCCTACGCCCTTAGGCGTCTACGATTTACAAGGCTAAATGCGTCTTTGGCTTACAATTAGGGTTAACTTTTGGTTTTCTATGTACATAGGGATGATGCAGTGAAAATTACTAAAATGAAACTATTCTAAATATTTCACCCAACCCTAAGTAATTATACTAGATATTTATATTAATGAAAATTTATTATACCATTGACTTTCGAGGCTAGATGCACATTCAGTTTGTAAGGCTAGGACAAGGCTAAACGCGCCTTTGACCTAATTAAGGTACCTCTAACTTTTGTTTGTTTTTATACTAAAATGATGAAGAGGTTTGAGAATTTATACGGGGAAAGTTTTTTTTAAGGTTAGACGTGCCTTCATTTTATAAGGTTAGATGCGCCTTAATTTTATTAACTGTTGGTTTTTTATTATAATAAATATTAATATAGATGAAAATTTCCAACTTTTACTTTCGAAGCTAGACACGTTCAGCTTGAAGGCTAAACGCGCCTTCGACTTATAAAGTGCAACTTTTGATACCAGATTGGTAAAGAGATTTGAGATTTATATGAATGAATATTTTAAGTTTTAATGTGCTTCATTTGATAGGGTTAGATTCGCCTTCATTTTATAGTGTTAGATGCGCCTTCATTTTATAAGGTTAGATGCGCCTTCATTTTATAAAGTTAGATGCGCCTTCATTTTATAAGGTTAGATGCGCCTTCATTGTATAAGGTTTGATGCGACTTTATTTTATAAGATTAGATGCGCCTTCTTGTTATTTAAAAGTTTAGATGTGCCTACATTTTATTATAAGTATAAATGCGCCTTCATTTTATAAGTTCAGATGCGCCGTCATTTTATAAGGTTAGATGCGCCTTCATTTTATATGGTAAGATGAGCCTGCGGTTAGGCTAGATGCGCCTGCGGCTTATAAGGCTATATGCGCCTTGAGTATGGCAAGATGTGCCTTCAGTTTGGCTAGATGCGCCTACGGTTTGAGAAGATGTGCCTTCGGTTTGGCTAGATGCAATTAATATTTTATTACTGTAAATTAAATTAACATTGGCAGGCAATTATTATTATTAATGTCATTTTATCATATTTGACATTAAAGTTTGACATTTATTTTATTGGGATTTGAAATTATTTACTGAAATGATGGGTAATGAAAGTTAGTTGTAATAATTGATGATTAATGTTAAGTATCGAATTTAAATTTTATAATCACCTAGCTACTGACAGATTTCCACACCTAACAAAGTCAGAATATGCAGATTTTGTTAAATTATAATGTCATCAATGTGTACTTCCATTTTCTGGGAAATAAATGATTGGTTTGTATTGTATTTAGATGCAAATCCAGTTTGGCTAGAAGCGCCATCAGTTTACAGGGCTAGATACGCCTAAAATTTGGCTAGATGCGCCTGAGATTTGGCTAGATGCGCCTGAGATTTGGCTAGATGCGCCTGAGATTTGGCTAGATGCGCCTGAGATTTGGCTAGATGCGCCTGAGATTTGGCTAGACGCGCCTGAGATTTGGCTAGATGCGCCTGAGATTTGGCTAGATGCGCCTGAGATTTGGCTAGATGCGCCTGAGATTTGGCTAGATGCGCCTGAGATTTGGGCTAGATGCGCCTGAGATTTGGCTAGATGCGCCGGCGGTTTGCAATACAATACAATACAATTTATTTATTCCATACATTCTACATTAGGTACATTAATGAATAATTACTTAATAAATTGCAATTCAATTCCAATTAAAAATAAATGTCAAACGAAAAAAAAAGTAAAACCAAGTACAATTTGGCTAGAAGCGCCAGCGGTTTACAAGGCTAGGTTGTCATATACTTATATTACTTGCTTATGTGACTACATTATGCAATTTTACTAATTTCATACTCGAATCGTCATCTGCAACGATTATTTAAGTTGTTGTTTAGATTAGTGCACAGGCCCTTAAGTAAATATATTGGGGTACACAAATAATCAGTACTCAATTACACATGTACGAAGATCTGTCAAACAATAAGTAGACTTTATGAAGTCTGCGTTCTTCTTTAAGACACAACTTCTTCTTCTTCTTTTACTTGGTTATCTCTTAGTTTATAATATTGCAATCCGATGCTAATGTAATTATGGTTAATTTGAATACATTATATTTGTTTGAGAAAATAAAGTCTTAAAAATGTTAGGTAAGAAGTGTGTAAGCTACTATTATATGAACCAGTTGTCCTCAAGTGCAGTGTTTAGGCGACTAGGTATATTGCGTCTATTGGCCAAGTGTGTCCTTAAGTGTGGTACTCAGTAAGCGGCCAAGTGTGTCGCGTCTATGGGCCGTGTGTATCCTAAATATACTGGTTACGTGGCCAAGTGTGTCGTATTGTATGGGCCATGTGTGTCCTTGGTTGATAGCTTTGGCTTAAATATATGTTTTGGCAGGCCGTGTTCACACTGTGGCAAACGGTAGCCCTGAATATGTCTTGACAGGCCGTGTCCACATAGTGGCAAACGGTAGCCCTGCGAGTATCGACATTAACAATGACTTTAACTGAGCACATTACATAATAAAATGCAAGAGAACCACAAATTGTGGAATAAAATAAATAAATTATCATGATAATATTTTAATAACAATGCAACTATATATTGTTTATTATAAATGTGAATTTGTATTTCACATAATAAGTTTTTCTCATCTCATAATGAAACAGTTTTCATGAGTAGATTATAATATTTTTCCTTTTGACCCTGATATTTTATTTTGTAGACGTTTGTCCTATGATTTAAGCATGGTTACTGTCGATTGTTTTATATATTTCAGAAACATATTGCATCTGACAAGATGCCCATGCGGTATACTTAGCTAAGGTGATGGTGGCGCGGTGTGCGACGCGAGGCTGGATGGTAGAAACGACTGTTCCGTTATTGGTTGATCTTAGGTTTTTTTTGACACGATGACGACAGGCTGCGACGGCTAATAAGGTTTCAGCTGCAATTATCTGGTTGAACATAGATACTGACCAGAATTCCTATGCATTGATTTATCAAGTACTTATATTTAAATCTTATTCAGAACCTGTTAAAGTTGGTAGTTCTAGTTAAGCTAAATTAAATATAATAAGTACCTAGCTCATGCTATGAATTGTGAAATAAATAAAAATAATACATATAATGATTGTTGCAACACAACTTTAATCATTATACGATTACCTTGCATTTTGCATACCTAATAGGTCTAGCAAATTGAAATTGTATACCGTAACAAACTGTAGGACTTATGTGAGTTTAATAAGTTGACATCATTGATAATTTCAGTTAGGTAGTCACAGTACGTGCGTCGGGTCTTCAGTCAATCATCTGTCAAAAGTTTACAATTTGTGATTAAATTTGTTTACCCTTTCGTGGTACTCCGGCGGCGTGACTTCGACTGTTATATTTACTTTTTGTACTTATCTCTTGTTAAATATTATAATAAAATTCATAATTTAGTAGAAAGAACTAATGAGAAATGTTGTACTTGCATAAATTATTAGATTTTTTATTGTGGAAAAAATGGTAATATTTTTTGAAGATGTTTTAGTTAATATTTGTGTCACAATATTATTGGCTTTTAAAAATTTCAAAGCTTTTTGATCTGATGATCATACTAGATGCGATAAGATACAACAGTTAGTTCCTCTTGTAAATAAATTATCAAATATAAAAGACGGAGGTCGACAACCCTCTCCAAGTTTTCGTTCACCATTTCTTTCTTGGAGTGGCCTCCCATTTTGTGAAATGGTGGTAGATTCAGTAGATTCTCTCTTTTTAGCATTAATTAATCCGCAATTAAATTATAACAAAAAGTTAAACCAGTTAAATTTATTTAATAGAATGCGATATAAGTTTACATACAACCGGCCGAATGTGACGTTATTTTTATAGTATTGAGTTGATCGTGCACGAGGACATGCACGAGGTCAGGATGGACGAATGTGACGTTTTGTAGTTTGATAGTAATTAATCCATTTTATTGTTATGATTTCGAATCAAAATTGAAAGAATAATAGTAGTATTTTAGTTTAATAGCTTGGCAACACCGACGCTTGGCTCCGCCGTTTCCCGCCATTTTCAGTGGAATGAGAAGGTAAGCGGTGGGGATAGGCGGCAGAACGGTCAACGAAAGTCAGTTGCGGGCTCAGTCACTTTCCAACCGTCAAGAAGAGAAGTATTGTTAGGGAAAACTGCTAACGTATTGTTGCTATAACCTAGTTAATAATATCATGGTGTGTTCCTGTGAAGAAAGTAAAAGTAGTTCACCGTTATTACTGTAGTTTTCATCACACAGGGTACAATGACCGATTATGCGGTTACATACATTCAACAAAGAGAATAAAGTGCTTGCTGCAAACATTATTAACTTTTATTTAAATGTATCTAGGTCATTGGTTCCTAACCTGGGGGTAATTACCCCCGTAGGGGTAAAACAGCTTTTCTAGGGGGGTAACAGAGGAGGTACCAGTAAGAATGAATAGAATAGAGAGATGGCACTATGGTTCATTTCAAATAACATTTCTAAAATTTTCAATATTTGCTATGCACTGTGAATGTGATACGTCGGCAAAGAAACCCCCCCCCCCCACTTTTTGCTCTTTTGGCTAATACTACAACTTTATTTTACTGAGGCTTTTGTTTGTGAATAAACTATAGAACCTTAGCTTCAATCTGTCTGTACGTGTGAATTTTCGATACATTATGTACCATGGGCAACAGCGTCGCTTAACCACTGCTAAGGTTAAAATCGCTTGCACGCCGCGCCCGCTGTCACATACGTTTAGTTTGTGCAGGGGCGATACGCGCGCACACAAATTTTGTTGTAAACTGGTTAAGCGACGCTGTTGCCCATAGTACTTAGCGAGCAATGAATTTAATTAAGACGAGGGCGCCACTTTGAGGTACCTATATAAAGCCTTCAGCAATTCGAATGGCTTAAGGCTCTATATACGTGCACACTGCTGTTTTCACTGTTTAATGGTTTCGCTAGGTACTTCGATTCCCGGTCATGTCAGTTTAGAAAACGAACTTCTTAAATTCTACATAATAATAAAATTATTGTCTCGAACTTGGGTGGTTGTGTTTGCATTCCATCTTTGTTTCAGTTTTTAATAACACAAGTGCAAATACTTATCTAGCTTACTTTTTGGAATTGGGGGTGAAATAAAAAAAAATGTCGAATACTTGTTGACTAATATAATAGCTTAGAATAATAAACACTACGAAACTTATGTGTAGTGAGTAGGTAAGTAATAGCTACTTACATAGAAAAGTAAAAGTGTAAAGCTAGTTTCCCACCCGCCGTAAAATAATTATTGGTCTGTAGTATCACTTGGCTGGGTTATGGGAAATGTTCTTACACCGATCTGTTATAGAGGTTCTCAAACTTTGTAATTTACCGCCCATTTTGACAATAATGTTTTTTGTAGCCTGCTTGGTGGGTGGCTCTAAACGGCCTACTAGTTTTTATGATAATGAAAATGAAAAAATGCAATACTACGAGTACCTACGTTTTATTTTTAAGCCTCGACCGACGTAAAAAAAGAGGTGGTATAAAGTTTGAGTTTGTATGTCTGCCTCTGGCACGTGTGTGTTGTTTTATTTGTTTATAAAGCTGACATTTCATTGATTTAAAGTAACATTTGGTAATTTGTTGTTTATATAATTTATTTTTTTCTTTTTTGTAGTGCCCTTACAGACATTTTTTTTTAATTATTAATGATAAATTGACAATGTATTATATAATTTATTATTTTCCTTTTTTCTTTTTTGCAGTGCCCTTACAGGGTTCTTGTGTGAACTTGTTAGCTCATAAGATCTTTTTGTACCTACCACAAGAATAGCAAATAAATGACTATTGAACTATTAATTATTTGTTTTTATACTAAAAAAACTGCCCCCTTAACCGCCGCGGCACAAAAGTCCAATGAGTCTCCCAATATTATTACGAACTAGCGGCCGCCCTCGGTTTCACCCGCGTGGTTCCCGTTCCCGTAAGAATATCGCGATAAAAGTATTCTATTTTTTAATCTAGGCTATCTACTATCTGTGTGCCAAATTTTAACCAAATCCGTTCAGTAGTTTTTGCGTGATTGAGGAACAAACATCCAAACCCACAAACTTTCACACTTATAATATTTGTAGGATTTCAGTGACCACCTTATTAGTGGGGGTGGCACAGTCACTAATTTTGAGAAGGGCTGATTTAACTTAGTAATATAATAACTCTGAATATTCGAATGAATCAGAAATGTAATCACATTTTAAGTAGAGAAAGAAATGACCGGACGTGCGTTATTTTGACCGTAAGTAGGTATTTGTGTCACAAGCATTAGCGTTTTATGAATGAACCCAAAAATGAGAAAACTGTTTCTTCGGACCATCAAACTGAACAACTCTTACTGCTGATTTTTTTCGTGATTTCAAAGTTGGTCCTTACAACTTTGAAATCACGAAAAAAATCAGCAGTTTTTCATTCATTAACACTTGTATGCGACCTACACAAGATAAGTACCGCGATAGGCCCGCGTCAGCGAACTAAATCTATGGAATAAGCATTCTGCTCAAAAAATGGCACCACATGAAAAGTACAACTAAATGGATAGAGCTAAAAATGCTGGCATTTAATTATGCAGCACAAAGCGTCTGAACACTAGTTGCTTATTAGTGACCATAATTTGTATACTCATAGATATTTTCTATACTTAAACGAAAAAATAAGATACGTTTTTATTGCATCTTTTTACTGCCTTCTTTGCATCTTTTACACCATTTGACTATAAAGGACGTCATTTCTAATAAACTCTCTCTTTCTATCTTTTCTCTACAATATAAACTCCAATTTATTGAAAAGAACACTAACGTCAGTCACCGGGTGCGTGGCTGGCCCGACTAAAGCTGAGCGGGTTGTACTTTTTCGGCCCCGTGGTGCCATATTTAAGCAATATTTGGATTTTAGTTCGCTGGCCCGCGTGGATAGTCTGACTTTTAAATTACTTAGGGGAATAATAGCTAACACGTAGGTATAGGAATTCTATGAAACTATAGTTGGTAAATTAAACAATTGACTTGTTCGTTTACGAAATATGACTCACATAAAAAAGGACATACAATGCGATTAACTTAACAATTTGTTAATAACAATGTAGCTACAACAGAAGCGACCGACTTTAGAGAGCTTGCAGTACAAAAAAAAATTTTTGTCATACATCCTCGAGTGCAGCGGATCACTGTCTATTGTCAATTTAATCACATTGTATGATGTATTTAAATTATGGCATGCCATATCACGCACGTTACCTCTCGTAACTTGAACGTCGCAAGGTGGTAATTTAATGACAAGAGAAAGTATTTCGTACGTACTTGCCACAGCCGTCAGCACATTACTTGCCACTTGATAACGCCTCTATGGATCTAGATGATATTTGATATTTCATAAAGTCGACAAGTCGAGGTGTACAGGGTTTTGGCTTAAGGCGGTTGTATGACCGAAAGTGGCACCCTCAGAGGTTTTATTTAATAAGTTATTAATAGAAAAAGATTTTAATAATGTTTGTCATGGAGATTTTAGGGCCCATGGTCTAGTGTTTTAAGAAGGTATCACTACATGCCCTCGTAGTCATTCGTAGAAGTAGATAGCAAATGTGTCAAAAACGGCCACTTTTAGCAGTTTTTCTATCTACTTCTAGCAGTGACTACTAGGGAATGTAACGATACCGTCTAAAAATACTAGACTGTAGGCCCTAAAATCTCCACGATAAACATTATTAAAATTGTGTATTAGAATTATAATATTAAATAAAATTCACCGCGGAGCCACTTTCGCTCAGGGTACCACCTTAAGAAGTTTGACAACTTTCGCAAAGGATGGTATCGGATGGTTAATACGTTAGGTAACTATGCAAAGCCTGGATTTTTTTTTTATTTTTTTTATTTTTTATGCACAACGGGATAGTGCTTGGCCTTCACCTCACCTGATGTTAAGTGACGATAAGGTCGAAGGTGGAAGCGCACTACACCCGGAATCCTCACTGAGGAACTGGCTATCTTACCTCTAATCTAACTGCCGGATCACAACAATTTTTAAATTGTTGTAATGGAGTTAGACTTAGGTATGATGGTGGTAGCTAGCCAAGCGGACTTGAAATAAGCCCTACCAACCAAACCGAGTACAAATGAACCCCTCCTAGGAATCGAACCCGGGACCCCTGCGTCTTACACGGGTGGGTGAGACCCAGGCGCGGTCGCAGCCTGAAATTTTGGGGGGGTCACTAATAATAATAATTGCTTTTCTGTAAATTTTTAGAAGCTTTTTCTATGTGACGTTAATGATTTTGGGGGGGGGGGGGGGGGGGTCATGTCCCCTGTGACCCCCCCCCTCGGACCGCGCCTGGTGAGACCACAGAGGCAATTTATTATTTTTATAAATATTGTGATGAACTTTCTTGGTCACGTCCCTGGCATTGATAAAAACGGTAAAGTACATCCACAGAATGGAATCCACATTATTGATATTCAGTATTTGCCGCTAAACAATAGATATGAGTCACATACATAGGCTTATAAACATCGAACAAAGGATGATTCTATAGACTTTTAAAGATAATAAAATATAAATAATAAAAACAAATCCTAGGCAAGGACAATACCTATTCGTTAGGTCAAAAAAACTGGGTGGATTTTTTTAACCATCGTCAACATTAGCAATAATCAGTCTTTTTTAGGGTTCCGTACCCAAAGGGTAAAAACGGGACCCTAATACTAAGACTCCGCTGTCTGTCTGTCTGTCACCAGGCTGTATCTCATGAACCGTGATAGCTAGAAAGTTGAAATTTTCACAGATGATGTATTTCTGTTGCCGCTATAACAGCAAATACTAGAAACATATTAAAATACAAATTTAAGAGTGGCTCCCATACAACAAACGTGATTTTAATGCCGTTTTTTGGTACGGAACCCTTCGTGCGCGAGTCCGACTCGCACTTGGCCGGTTTTTTACATAAAATGTGACCCACTGTTGGAGCAAGGGCTTTCTTATGGCCTTGGCATGGATAAGGAGGTTATATTAGCGTTTTTTTACTCATGTGTTATTAGGCCATAAACCCACCATACCTGCGGGGCTTATCGCCTTATTGTATTGCGGGTTGGTTAGACTATCTACGGAACCCTTTTTGAATCACCGTTTTTGGGCGGAACCTTAGCTCAAGTAAGAAGTAAACTAAGTGTAATATTGTTTTTTTACTTGAAATCACACCATAACATACCTACTGAGGCTTTTTGGCTTGGTGTTCGCATCTTGAAAATATAGTTACTTTAAAAGGACTTTATATAAATTATATACTATATATTATACTATAAATTATCATCCTAATTTACTTAAATTCATAAGTCCTTTTTCTCTTGTGTTTTAGTTAACCAAACCGAACAAATGTCTTTAAACGTAACTGGTACCCACAGGACAGGCTTAGCCTATTGTGGGGCCATTAGATATTATTAAAATTGTACCACATTAATTTCTGTTAATAAACACATTTATCATTATCATTTTTAAGATAAAAATATTTATTTACTAGTTATATTATTACAAAAAGATATTTACTTAACTCATGAATTTTGAACGGAATCCCAGGGTTCCGCGGAACACCATTCGGAAACCGCTAGGTTAGACTGCAGCCTGAAGGGATACGCTTTAGGGAAACAAAATTAATAAACTGTTTATAGGTTTATTTGGTCAAAGGCGGCAGTAATTTAGGAATAAAATTTTTACTATCTGAATAAGTACTTTTGTTATTTTTGAAGGAAGACCATAAAAGAAATCTATCAACAATTGAGTTAAGTATGACTGTTTTATGAATTATCTACGAAAATCCGAATAAAGACCCAATAATAATCAATTTGATGTGACGTTAAAAGTTTTGGTATTTATTTTAATCCAACAAGGCTGTTTCTCATTTTAAAGTCATTTCCAAGTCTGCATTGAGTGACTACGTGCTTTGCTTCCATTTTGCAATGAGTCACTTATCACTACATAGAGTGGTCTAACTCTATACCAAGAATAGGGCAACCATATAGAAATAAAAAAGTCAGGAATGACAAACGCAAATAATAAATAGGTACATACGCAATGCAATAGTAGTGGCTCTGTGAGCTGTAGACCTTGCTTTAAAAGCACCCATAATTATAACAAGCTTTGCTTAGTTTGGTGCTAGATCATAGATGGCGCAGTGTGAAATTTTCCAAGCATTAATTTTTTATTTTGCAAAGTTTCGAAAAACTGTCCCGACGAAAAATAATAATTACCGAACCTACTCACAAAATTTCACGAGAATCGGTTGAGAAATGCGACGTAGAAGAGAACAAATAGACAGCCGGACAGCGGGAGGCGGGACATACGAAAGCATTTTTGCCCAAGTTGAAGCAGAGACACTTTGCTCACGCTTCGACTCGGCTAATGGGATTTTATTATTGTATCGAATCTAAAAGTTACAGAATGTCTTGGTGCCACAAAAACCGACCCCGCATGAAAGAGAGCAAAAAATTAAATTAAATTAAAAAATATTAAAAACATGACTGCCCTGACAAAAATGAACTAAAACGATAAATAATAAATGTAATTTGCAGTCGGAGGACCGTTTTGTGGAACAATTTTTGATCAAAGAGGTCCCCCGACTGCAAATCACACTTGTTATTTAATTTTTAGTTCGTTTTTGTTATGGCAGTCGTGTTTTTAATATTTTTTAATTTAATTTATTTTTATTTCAAACATTTTAGTGAATATTAAATTATATAGTTTTGGAATGTGCTCATCAAGGCCTTCCATTTGATGCCATATTGTAATGATAGAAAAAAAAACACATTCTAAAGTGGCGTCGTACAGTCGCCGTGTTGAATTTTTTCAAAAAATATATAGTCAGTGTCACTAGGGATACTACAAGGATTCTAACGGTACCCCATATATCCAAATCAGTTCAGGCATTTAGAAGTAATGTTGGAATAAAGAAACTCACATACCCACAAACATACATGAACCCTAAACACATATACACTCCTTTTTGGGCAGTCGTGTAAAAAGAAGAATACCAATGGTATCGCAAGAGTTCACACTATGTTCCTTTTAGTGGTCAAAAAAGTTTACATGAAAAACAAATGAGTGATGATTGGCAAAAGTTAATCTTTTGCAAAATAACATTGATTGTAACAAATTCTCGAGAAAAAAAGATACTAAGCACTCGAGATCAAGTCAGGACATTTAAGGGAAAATAAATATCGTTATTCAATAAATAAATTAATTAAACATATTTTTTTTAATAAAAATATCCTGCCAAATCCGTATTAGTGGTGACCCTACCGGTGACTGGGTCACGGGCGTGATTATGCTGTATCTTCACGGTCTGACGGGGCGGTTGGGAAAGTGACCAACATGTAACAGAACAGCATGTAATGAGTGATATAAATTGTCTGGGAAACTATTTTAACTTGGGGCAGTTAAAAGTTTTATTGAAAAACTTTGGAAATGATATGACGATAATTATTCAAGCAAAAACATACTTTTTCGTAGTTAAGTACCTATGTATTTTTTTTATCGACTTGTCAACTGGATTATAGTACTTATCTCTAGCCTTATCGGCTTTTTAAATGTACCTCCTCCTTTGGTATGTAACCAAAGGACTCCATTTGGAAAAAATATATTTAAAGTGAAAACTTCTTTAGCGGCGTTGTACGCTTTTTTGTAATGGGGAAAAAAATGGTAAACTCGCGTCAGTAAGAATCACGTGACCCTGATCGAAAATTCGTAATACGGATGTGACGGATGGAGAGTAGACAGCCGGCGGCGGAAGTATCCCCCTCTGTTTCTATGGGGCGCGGTGAAAATGGCGGCGCGTCATTTCAAGACGTAAATACTTGTGTCACCATAGCAACCCGCTAATTTTTTAATTCAATGTCTAAACTCTACATTTTCTGTCAAGCTATGCATAAGACCTTCGTACAATACTGTTCTGTATTCGTAAATTCAAATGCAGAGTAAATTCGTCAGACGGCAATTCGTGCAAAATTATTCCATAACTATTCCAAAATATCAAAAATGCACAACGTTAATATTCAAGTTTTTACTTCTGCCGGCACTCCCGGAGTGCAACCCGATTTTTTTTAATACTAAAGTATACCTTACTAATTCTTATATAATAAAAAACCATGAAATGATTCTCATATTAAAAGACTAAAGTGCTTTATTCGACGAGTGACAGCCACGGGAACCTACCCTTTTATGTGATAGCCAGCCTTGGCTCAGTATGTTAATACAAATTAAATTACCAACAATAGCATTAAGATTAGGTACTAACACATATGGATGTAACTTATCTGAAATAAACATTATTTAATTTAATTTAAAAGAGACGTTCCTCTTTGAGAGTTTGAGACAAATAGAATTCATAATACCTACTTGCGTGCCCTTTCACGTCCCCAAGAGCTCCAAAACGACAAAAATATTTACCTATTATGTTACAAAGTCAAGAAACCTCAACAGCTGCGAATAATTACAAACAATGTCAATATTTAATTAAAAGCAGCCACTTGAGTACATAAAAAACACTATTTTTGATTAAACTACGCTATCGTAACGTAAAGACTGCAATTACAAGCAAGTTACAAGTTTTCAATGATTCTATATTTTTACGTTGTTTATAGGTAACTAGCTTAAAGCGTGCTTGTTATTTTATTTACAAAAAAACATTATTAATTTCAACATAAAAAAAACTTTTTATGCCGGTCAGAAGCTCCCTCTATAGGGATTTTCCGAATATCCACGTGGACTAAGTCGCGGACGAAAGCTAGTAAAAAAATAAAAATCATTAATCGAACTTTAAAAGCAGACACGCAGGCTGATTATCTAAATAGAAACTATTTAGCGATCGGTTTCATTTGATATACATTGCAACTTTTCTTTGGCATGTTTTTTTTTACCCCAAAAAGAAGTAGTAATGTATCACATTCATCTGTCAAAAGAGACCGGTCGCTAGGTGGTTTCTAATTAGATAATCAGCCCGCCGATCACTAAGATATACCCGTATTGCGCAGTGTGAGGTCCACCTTAGCTACAGAAGGAGAAAAAAAGATTAGACAAAATCTTGAATCTTGTCTTATTAAAACATAAGAAACTAGCAAGAAATCGGTTATATCCTACCCAGATTCAATCCTTATTGAATGCTGAGTTCTTTCAACTTTAGCTAAAAGTTTTTGTGAGCTTTCGCAACCTGTTTGACCTCCTTTGGTTTTTGTTGCGAGAAATAAGTCCCTTACGACACGCCACTTCGTGCGTGGAACCTCTTTGGTAGAATCTCTTTTAGTAGTTTTTTGTGGCAACACTGCTGAAATTATGTTTTTGGCGGGAAAGCGGGAAGTTTGCGCGCTAAAAACACCAGCGCGTTCGTGGCTCCGAAAAGTTTGTCTAGTTGTTAGATATTACATTGGGAAATATCAATACTTAGTTTTAAGAGCTGAATATACAATATAAGTTACGAAACTCATAAAAAAGTAAACAATAAATATTTTGTAAAAGCGATCCTAAAAGTAGCTAGGTAATGGGGAATGTCTGAAAAAAAATTTGGCAGATTTTTTATAGAGGAGTAAAACTCTTTTATTTAATAGGAAAATGTTTCAGAATTTTTCGTTGCGTGGAAAAATTAAAAAAAAAGTAAGGAACTTGGTCTTTGCTAAAATTACGGGGGTAACAGCAGAATGGAGACTATTTTCCTTAGCTACCACGTGCTACAAACACAGCAAGTAATAAAATATTTTTTCGAATGTCAAAATAGTATCAAAACTTTTTTAAATATATTGTTGTGATTGTGGCCGGTGGTGGCTAAGGAATAGTCGCAATTCTGCTGTTATTCCCGTATTTTTGCAAAGATGAAGTTATTTTTAGGAATTTCTCAGTCAACCAAAATTTTTGAAACTTTTTCTATTTATAAAAAAGCCCTAGTTTCTTTCTAAACTCCTTAGTTTCTTGCGCCCGTTCTTCTTGTCAGCTAAAAAAGTCTAGAACGGGTGGTAGGAAAATATAGACGATTCAAAAGTACTTAATAATTAAGTTTATTTAAATAAAGCTTATTTGACTTTGACTTTGACTTCCTACCTTTAAAAATATTTAGCGAACTAGATTTTTTAGACTTTCCCCATTTCAACAAGTATGTATAGTATATTTCGTTAACGCTTATACAAAATTGTTTTGACTACACAATAAAAATAATATGTCAACTACGCGGACGAAGTCAAAGCCAGATGCTAGTAGCATTCTAAATGGAAAGCTGACAGATTTAAAAAATAAATAAGTTTGAGTATAATTTTTAACACTTCAGTGATTTGATATACAAATTCTACCACAAAGCAAGCAAAATACAAGTACATAAACAATATTCAGCAGCAACTTTTTCCATTCCAAAACTTTGCTGTGGACAAATTCACCGCTCGCATACAAATTGCTCTCGAGTTTGTATTGTCTTACGACAGCGCTGTTTTGCTGAGAATGTGGAATCACACAAAACAGAGCAAATTATATTTTTCTGTTTAACAGTCAAAATTACATAGGTACCGATATTCTGTCGAAGTTACAAGTAAAATAAAAACAGGTTATCTTTATATGAGAAAGTATGTCTTCATATTTACAAAATAAATCGTAATCCCTTTTATTAAAAAAAAAAACAGCGAAAAAAACAGACTTCCTGATAAATGTGTACGATTTTTGACTAATTATGGCAACCCTTGAGTACATTTTTAATGCATTTTTGGCGGGAATTTTACTGACTGATTATTTCCAGTAGGTATAATATTTTTTTAAAGATTTTTGGCTTGGATACAAGTTCTTTAAGCCATGTCTTGGTGTCTTCTCGGTTCTTTCACAGGTTTTCTATAGTCGATTTTATATAATTTTAATCAGTGGTATGGTACAAAGTTTTTGGAACTTTTTAAATAGTCTATTAGCTTAAAACCACAGACCATACTACAAATACTACGTAAGAACTTACTTAACTTTATTAATGACTTTATTTATATCGTAGAAGCCAAGATTTCGTCGAGAAAGCGAATGACTTTAGCGAAGAGAATTTATTAACTGTATAGGAAATTATTTTAATCTAATATCCGGGTTACAATGGACCTTAATCAATTTTAGTTTAATTATTTAAGTAACACCTACTTATACCGGCGAAAGTGTTATTTCATTGTATTCTTTCTTACTTCTAAGCTTATACAACAACGAGTAATGGATTCGTACACATTCATACACGTTGTATCGTCCTGCTGAATGGTGAAAGTGATCGCTTGGGAATCGAACTCATTGTCTTCAATTAACAACGAAAGTCCAGCTTTCTTAGGCGGCTACGCGATGCGTACGACGTTAATTGCTCCACATTCAATTATTTGTTACAGCGAAAAATGTAGATGGACTAGATATGATCTCATCTGAAAGTATTTGTTAGAGCAGGAAAATCCTTACGATCAAAAAATAAAAAGTAGTTCATTTTCAAGTATTATTCAAGTTTCTGGCACTAGCCAGCTTAGATGTCGACATTTTTGAAACTTATCGTCACTGTTGTTGTTGGTTTTCAGTTTCAACTATCAACCCCATTTTGGGAATACCGTTATTTCTAAGTTTCTAGATAGAAAACTTGAATGATTGTATTTTTCTCTAGTCAACTTATATTATAGGATTTAAAGCCTTACCAATAAATTCAGAATAAGTTTTTACCTAGTTTAACTAACCAAAAATATTGCTTAGAAATATTACTCCTTACGTTTATAACACAGAATAACTAATTTATTATTCCTAAATAAACTTTTTGGCTATACTAAGAAGTAGGTGTAAACTTATTCTGCGTTTTAATAGAACGGCAGCAGTTAAGGTTTACAAGCTTTAAATAAATGTATGGAATCACGCCAGCTGTAGGTACTTAATCGTGTCTTTTATATCTTCTATGGTCATCATTTCAATTTCTGCCCGGCCGGGAATCAAACTTGCGTGGTAGGCGGCATGTTTGATATTGACCACTGCACCACTCAGGTCGACATATTACAGAAAAGTATACATTCATGCAGCAGTCAATGTTATTCAAATACATGCTAAGTCCGTTGGTTAGGTAAATGGTTGTGAAAAGTA
The DNA here is from genome assembly GCA_943789525.1 of Agriphila geniculea. Classification (NCBI taxonomy): domain Eukaryota; kingdom Metazoa; phylum Arthropoda; class Insecta; order Lepidoptera; family Crambidae; genus Agriphila; species Agriphila geniculea. The sequence continues at coordinate 13,525,958 of OX038898.1, read as the reverse complement.
TGGCTAATTGCAATCCTAGCTGCAATTTTGATGGGACTTTTCAGTGCTTAGAGCATTCAACCAAGGTTCAGTGACTCGCGACATCGACATTATGAATTATACACGGTTAACTTTTAAGTATATCTAAAAACGAAATGGAGTTTTCAGACCACGTAAATGAACATCTTTTACTATGGGGCCAACCACGAAATCGCGAAAAAAAAAATCAGCTGTTCCATAGAAAAGTACAACATCGACTCGACTATAACGTATGGAGCAGCAGATTTTTTTCGCGATTTCGTGGTTGGCCCCAGTTGGCCCTATAGTAAAATTTGTTCAATTACGTGGTCTGAAATCCCCATTCCATTTTTAAATATAGTTAAAAATAAACCGTGTATAATGATCACACCAAACTATTCAAAAACAAAGTCCCACAGGTCCTTGTGGTCAAAGTCGACCAACTAATTTTCTGAAACAAAAATCTTCTCTTTGGCACTGTAGCTGGAAAGTTGCAAAGGTTATTTAAGTTTTACAACTTAAACCTGAACTATAATGAGCCGTGACATCGTTTTTGGACTAAACAAGCACGTTTTTAACGCGTTAATCCATACTTAATTAATTGTTTCAGTATTTTTAGTGCTCAAAACAATTTCCATAGTAAGATGGGCAAATAGCACGCGGAAAAAACCGACCACTTTTGTTTTCTCTCTTGTTGAACAACCGTTTTTTACAAACTTGTGAACTGCACGGCGCGCGCGGAAATGACCGACGGCAGCCGAGCGCGCCCGCCACACCGCTCGGAGATACATGAAAGTTGTCGCGACGGTGTTGCTAGTGCTCAGTCATTTTGTACGTTGTGTACATTTCAGATTATAATGGGGATATGCTCTGTTTTATTCAAACATTTTATTACTTAACCTAAAGTAGGGCATCTAGTGACAGTTTTTGAAAACTTTTAACAGAAATTTAGCATTCAAAAAAATTATGAACACAATTAAATCTTTTCCATACACTTTTTTGTTGAATGTTGAAATTTTTGTGTTGAATGTTTTCAAAAGGCTTAATGTGAAGTAAGAATCAGTTGAAATAATTTACATAGGTATTACTATTTTGTCTTTTGATATAATTTTAACTATTTTCGTCAGCTAATTTAAGAAGAGATGTCGTCAGAATCTTACTGACATTGGTGATCATAAATGACCGCCTTAATTGAGCCTTTTCTTTGCAAGGAGCTATTAAATTTGTTGAATTTCAGAAGCATTGTTTTAAGTTTATATTTTTGTTAATAATATTATTAATGAAACAAAAGTTAATTTAATAATAATTTGTAGACTTTGCTAGTCTTGACTCTTGATACACAGCAAAATTTATGAATGAGGTTTATCATTACGCACTTATTACGTTCCAAGTTTTCTGTTTTTTTTTTAAATTGCATTTCAGACAGGGTGTTAACTGTTAAGTTACCCTTATAAAGACGAATATGGTAGATAGGGTACTATTTATAAAACCCCAATAAACTATTATAAACACTGAAAACCTAAATTTTTTTGAAAATAAATGATAAGGTGTAGGCAACCCAGAAATTTGTGATTAAACCTATTGGCACTGCCTCCAAATGTCGTAGAATTAAGTCATTAAACGAGGAGCTCGAGAGGGCGTGGTTGATTAGCGCATTGTCTTGTGATTGTGGCAGCTAAGCAATTTTCGCGGGGGTTGTCATGGCAGCGGTTCCTGAATTCTTTTAGCTACGGAACCCTTTTTGGTTCACCGTTTTTGGGTAGAACCCTAGCTCAAGTAAGAAGTAAACTAACCAGGGTTGCCATCTTTAGGAACCGAAAATAGAACAAGGGAACGAGAAATTTTTGGATCTATTTTCTAAATGTACGTTGAAATCATTAAAACTGGCAGTAAAACTACTGTAGAAACTGGTAACTATTGATTGTGTCATTAAAAATCGGGACCAAACTAATGGATCGTCGAGACGCGGGATAATATCATCCAAATCGGGACTGTCCCGGCAGAATCGGGACGGGTGGCAACCCTAAAACTAAGTGTAACATTGGTTTTTTTACGTGAAATCACTCCATACTGAGGGTTTTTACTTGGTGTTCACATCTTGTAAGTTAGCTTGACTTTAAAAGAAGGACTTTTAAGACATAAAATATTTATTTAGTTAAAATAAAAAGATAAGTATAAATATATTATTATCTTGATGTAATGTTATAATCTTGTTCAATAATTAATTAAATTTTTAACATAATGTTTAAATGTATAAATTCACTTTTACTTTTTATTTCTTGGATAATTAATTGATTATTATAACTATGTAGGTATAGCTAGCTTTTTACTGTATAAATTTTTAATGATTTTTTATTTTTTTAATGTAATTTGACTTGAGGAATGTATTTTAATATTGATTTAATTTAAATTAGATTTTAATGCTATGTCGTGTCACCTGTAAAGGTGTATGCATCAGATCCTGTACCTAATATGTATTCTTTTAATTGTGTTAATGCATGCGCTGTTGGTGTCATTTTATTAATAAATAAATTAATTAATAAACTCTTGAATTTTCACGGAACCCCTGAGAGCCTCCTCACGGAACCCCAGGGTTCCGCGGAACCCCATTCGGGAACCGCTGTGCCATTGGATGGGTGGCCAATTTATTAGCTTGAGCTCCTCCATGTTTCGTAATTGGAAGGCACGATAAGCCGTTGGTCTCGGCTGCATTTGCAGTAGTTAGTACTCTCCAATCCGCATTAGGTTCACGTGGTGGATTATTTATTATGGCCTGTTCTTTTTATCCTTCTTAATCTTCTTATAAGGATTGTGCCTCAGCATTAAAAATGGATGATATGCAAGTAGTAACTAAACAAGACAGAGTAATCTTATTAAATAATAAAAGAACTTTTAAGTGATGTCATAAATAATAGGGTTAAAGTCTTAAAGTATGAAATTGACGATGTTTTTCTCACACACAGAAGCTCTAATATCTTTTAAGATGTTGAAGATGCTTCGGTTACTTTTTATTACATATTCCGAATTATGGTCATAACGGCCCACTATCAGCAATGAAAATATTTCTGTTTTTTCCTAAACGTTAAAAAGGTAGGTACTTACCTATACTATCTAAAAATTTTTTCGTTCAGAAATGACCACTTAATTTGTTGTAACTTAGCCGATACTATTTTTTTTACTTAATATATGTTGCATTAGTTAGCTGAGTGTTTAAACATTTGTGCATAAAAGTTTCAATTCAAAACATTAGTGTTCATGATTGTTAAATAAATTAAGATAATGTTAGTATCGAAAATGAAAATTATTTAAAATTCTCCATACAAAACGGCAATTTCATATTTAGACCCCTATTATATTCAGTACTTTATTTTGTAAACAATCATGGTGTGAATTAAGTAGCTTATGTCATACCTAAATTAATGAGTAAACACAAAAATAGCAAATCGTACCATTTTTATAAAATAACCACACTGTTTTATTTGCGTGCGCACGTCTGGCAACACTGCGTTTATTTTTTTTTAACCAGCCAGTTGTCCGGAATCGTTCGCGAGGAGGGTACGCATCGCTCCCGCGTAGTTCGAACCTACTTTTACGTTGATCCTTTGTAAACCGGTTGGAAAGTGCCCGAGGTGTGGCGTGGGCGATTATAGTGCCGCGTTCAACCGTAAAACGGTCATATTACAGCACAAAAATCAACTGTTGGTGTTAAAATATTTAAACTTTTCAAGTAAAAAGTGCATGCCTGTGAGTGACTCACTTGGATCGTCCGGTACCGCTATCTAGAAATCGAGGTAATGATACGTGGATATCAAAACTCTTTTGTTATCTGATTTATCGGTGCTAACCTTTTTCGTAGCAGGTGGACTGGCCGCAAAGGTTTCTTACCTGTTTTTTTTTTGTTTTGTTTTGAGGGTACCTATGAAGTTGGGCGTTCCTTTTTTGAAAAAACGGATGACAATTTTCTGTTCATTCGTTTTTTATTAATACCATGAAGTGATTCTTCTTTTTTTCTTTCTAATTAAGTCTTGAAACTGTAACGTTTTTTCAGAATTTGTAGATAGGTCTCAGAAGTTTTAGTTTTATTTGGATGTTTCGAACTCGTTCTGGTCGGTGAATCATAATGGTTACCGCCTTACTGGTTTCTCGGCAAAGAAATTACGGCATTATCTCTAAAATAACTTAATTTATGCATTGACACATTCGTAATCATAAGATTAGTGTCTAGTTATGTATTATTATAGGAGCAAAATAACGCAATGAGGATTTCAACATAAGTGACATTGTTTCCATTTTGACCATCATTTGCTTATACCGGGGTTCGAACCCATCTTTAGCGCATTACTACGTCATAGTGCATGCACAAATTGGGTTTGCGCATCAGAATATTTAGTTAGGTATTCTTATAGTTTGCGTTAACAAATGATGGTACTTATTGTCTAATTTAAAAATCTATCGCAATCGCTTTCAAGATGTGATACATTGATGCTTCATTTTGGCACAAATAAAAACTTCCCATAGAAATCTAGCAATGTGTCCCTTTCAACTGTCAAATTAAAGCGATTGCGGTAAATTTTGAAATTAGACAATAAGTACCTATGTACCCCGACACTACTTTTTTTCATAATCTGCTACCTACCTACTTTTTTCATAGACTTAGAAAAAATTTCGCAAGACTTTTTTACTTATTAGTTTGTGGTATCTTTCAACCAATTGACAGATCGATGCCCGCAAATCGGAAGTAAAACTGGCATTTGTTATTTTAATTAAAGAAAGGAAAAGAATTATGGTTTATGCAGCCACGTTTTTACAGTCTTTTTTTACATGTCATAGGTAGTGACAAAACTACGTGATATTTTTTCAATAATTTCTTACTTAGTGACTAACTTATGACTAATTCTGTGAAATCAAAAGTCACAGCTTCGAATCTTGTCTAAGGAAGAACATTCTACTCCTTTAGTTTCTTTGTCGAGGTTAATTTTATCAAGTAACTAACTTGACGAAATAAAATATTTTTGTCAATTTCATCCTATTTACCTCATTTGAAACACCTATCAAGATTTGGGAACATGCTTGGAATTTTGATCAAAACACTAGGCAATGAAATTGGGATACTAAAGTAAAATACGAGTTGGTACCTACAACATTTTTGAAAATAACAGAACTAAGTACGTACCTACAATCTACAATGTTCTCTGACTCACATTCACAACTCACAATGGCAAAGAAAATTGTTTTTCGATACATTTCCTCAACTTTTTGGAATCCACGGCCTCTTAAATTTATTTTGGAAAAATAATGATTTTTCATATTCTGCCAGTCGCATCTTCGGTAAAATGCAATCACCAAAAAAAATATTTTTTGGAATTTTGCCGCTAGCAATACCCACAAGTTGTAAGAAGCTAGGTGATCGTTATAAAATGAAACACGGAAACCACTTCAAAGTTAAATTCCGATATTTACATCTTATCGTTTCCTTTTTATTATACCACTTTTAGTACAGACAGACCTACCTTTTAATGGTTAGTTAGATCCAAAAATCCTTTAATGTTACCACATACTGCGTCCAGTTTCGAAACTTTTTTTTTCATTTATTATGGCATCAAACAGTGAAATTATCTAAAAGCATGATACATTGTTAATGTAAATAACAAAAAGAACTAACAGTGCCAAAAATCAAAATCTTATATAAGTACTCAATTTTAAAGATTTATGTTGAGTTGCGGACAAACAAACATATCAGGCAAAATAACTTCTATTTTCAACCGACTTCAAAAACTTGAAAAGGAGCAGGTTATCTGTTCGTCGCGTATATTTTTTTTAAATGTATGTACACCGATTACTCGAAGACGGCTGAACCGATTGAAATGATTCAAACGCCATAACATCAGGTTTCTTTCCAAGTTGGTCTAATTATTGGAAATTTTGAAATCGGTTCAGTAGTTTTCAAGTAATCTTGAAAATACTATCTTTTTCGTTACCATTTTATACGAATTCAGACGGATGTTCAACCATTACTTTTTTGTAAATGAACCGATTTAGATGATTCTTTTTTTGGGGCTACAATTACAATAAGTAAAAAATTACTTCCAGCTCCACCCGACTTCAATAGACATGTTTTAATTAATCGATTTTAACATTATTTCTTGCTTTTTATAGAGCTGTTTTTTAAGGTTTTTGAAGGAGGTCTTGCTTTTTTTAAAAAGCTTTTTTTACTAAGATAACTAATCTGGCAAAAAATATAATAATATTATTATAACATTCGCGCTATTTTTTGCTTCAAATCGTTAATATACCACATGCGTCCATTAGAAATTCAAGCGCAGTTGCGTTTTGCAGTTTCAGATTAACTAAAGGGTTTTGCGAGTTTAATTTTACTCATTAAATTCTTGCTGATTAGAAAATTTAATCCTGAAAAACATGTAGAAACAGTTTCTATGAAACAATAATAATGTTAAAGGATTCAGTTATTTGTCGTTTGGGGAGAGACGGAAGATAAGTCTCCTTGCTTTTCTTTGGTCAAGGCCAAAATGCATTTTTTTCTTCAATACAACGGAAACTCCTTCCAATTTTATTATTGAAAGCCTGTAATAAATCGAGCTCATAATAATGATAGAAATTACATATTCAAGCTAGATAAAACTCGTTTGTAGCGAGACTCGAAAGTTGTCCAGACTGGTTCAATTTTGTTTCTTGTTTTCATCCTAGGATAGTCATTGCCTCCCTCTCTTTCGTGTAGCCGCGTCTTTGTCTCGTGTCTATGGTTCGTTGTCTTTTTTTAAACCGATTAAAGGAGGTAGGTAACTGTGGTTTGATTTTTGTGTAGCCAGCGAACCGTAGGGATTCGAAATTTAAATTTATTTCTTGGATAGTCTGCTGACTAAACTCTATGGCGCGAAATCTTTTTTTATGATAAAGCAAAGCAATATAAATAGAATGCCTAATCTCACAGATAATGTAATAATCTTATCAAAATTGGCTGACAGATGTTGATAAAAATGCTAACGTTTTCTTTTAGTTATTTCCAGTATTTACATAAAAGATGGAAGCCTATTCCTTTTTTCAGATTTTACCTAAGTGTAAGTAATATATCGGTAAATCGGATTACCTATAAGTAGGTATATAGAACTGGAAAATATTCCTGACAAACAGCGTCTTGGAACGTTTCATGCGTTAAATGGAATGTCAACAGGAAGGATGGAAAGCAGAGAGTTTTATGTGGATTCTGAAGTATTCTCTATGAAAGTTGGTCATAGAGTACCTACCGTGTTAAGAAATCTAGAATTTTCTAATGGGCTTTGTGATAGAAGTTTGGAATGGACAGAACTAAAGTTCGTGTTAAAAAATTGTTTAAAAAAACAAAAAACCGACTTCAAAAAACCTACCTCTAAAAAGCAGGAAATAATATTCGTAATAATAAAACACGTCTATTGAAGTCGGGTGGGGCTAGAATACAAATCCCTTTTTTCTAATTCTAAAAGCCCCACCCGACTTCAATAGACGTGTTTTATAATTACGAATATTATTTCCTGCTTTTTAGAGGTAGGTTTTTTGAAGTCGGTTTTTTGTTTTTTTAAACAATTTTTTATTTTTTTATTTTTAGTGTAGGTACCTTTTGTATTAGGTAGTGTAGATATATTATTTAGGTAGAAATTAAAATCGGCTCAGCCAAACGTGAGTTAATCGCGGAGAAACATACATACATGCGGGTCAAACTGAGAACCTCCTTTTTTAAGTCGGTTAAAGAACTACACTTAAGACATCCCTTTTCCAACAAAAAAATAATTATCTTATTCAGTTCATAAACAAAGAAGTTATACGACTGATCATCGAGGTAGTTCACACAAAATCATACTATTCTCGTGCTTTTTTCAAGATTACTTGAAAAGTACTGAACCGAATTCAAAATTTAAAAAAATGGGACCAACTTGGGAGTTTACCTAATGTAATAACGTTTGAATCATTTCAATCGGTCCAGCCGTCTTTGAGTAATCGGTGTACATACAAAAAACAAAAAAAAAACGGGTCGAATTGAGTACCTCCCTCCTTTTGAAGTCGGTAAAAAGTCGAGCAATATATGGCTTTTATATTGTGCCAAATACGTCAAAAAACGCCAATTTACTTTAGTAATTTGACAAGTAAAAAAAAAATACATATCTATAGTGTTAGTATTCATTAAACTAATTAATTTAATTTACAAGTAAAAAACCGACAATTACTTCATTTTGTTACAATAAAGAACTCAGTAAAATTATAAGTGTGACAAAATCATTGTGAAAATTGCGAATTTATTCTAAATATTATCGATTTTGCTGTCATACAGTTGATTATAAAAAAAAAAATACTTGGTAATATATCTAGACAAAAGCCACTTTCAAAATCAATTCGTAAGAAATAGTCACAATAGATAGTTAACTGCAATAAATAACGATCGATGTTGTAATAATTCCATCAACTGATTTTCACATTTTTGTAAAACGTTACGAAACCCGTTTCAGAAACGTAATGTTATTTATATGAAACTTTCATAAACTAAGACATACTAACTGATATTTCTAGTTAATTTATGCAATACTGAAATAAGTTTTACACCTTTTTCCAATGATAAAAGAAATACCTATTTAGATTTTTAGTTTAGACTTTTTTCAGGATTTATTCCTCGGAAAATAAATGAATGGAGAAATGTTAGTTAATATCTAGCAATTGCCAATAATAACAATGGATAAGATTATATTTACGTTAGTAATTAATAAAATAAATGACACATTTTTCATAAAAAAAAAAACACTAAAGCTTCGTACAGACTGAGGCGAGCGAATCGCGCGCGTCGCTCATTTTGACAGATTTTGATCGCGTAACTCAAAGCAATAGCCATAGCCATAGCCATTGCCATAGCAATTCCTTTGACAATGGCTATGGCTATGGCTATCGCTTTGAGTTACGTGGTCGCACTCGCGAATTTCGCGCGGAATTCGCCTCAGTCTGTACGAAGCTTAATTCAGATAATTAATATATTAGAACAAAAATATTATCTTAATATAAAAATAGCATTGTGAATACCTAAAATCTAAAAATTCAATAATTAATATTAAATTCTACTATCTATTTATTTAACTATATTTTATCGTATTATATTTAATGCTTAAGTTGTAAGCTCATAATAATAACCCTGTAATACTAATATTATCTATTTTATGTAATATTTCGCAGAAATAATTTCATATAACTATTTGCAACTCCGTACGTGTCATATTCTAGTATTCATTGAAACGAAACATATAACAATGGCGTCTTGTTCGAAGAAAAAATAACTATTATGACAAAATATTACCTAAAGCACCTTTTCGAAATGGAGTTACGTTGCGTTTTATCAGTCAATGGGCCAAGACATCTGTCTGTAACAGACACCTTTGCCACACAAAAAAAAAAGTTTGTCTATGTTATCTTTTCCCGCGTAAAAAGCCATTACAACCTGTTGCTTCGGACACAACATTAAACAGACGTAGGAGATGTTGACGATTTTATTGTTGTTAACATCCGTTGTGTTAAAAATATCGCATATTTTTATAAAAACCTTTACAAAAAACTTTCAAGTTAGGAGTGCAGTACTAATTATAAATATTTAACTTCCGTTAAAATCCTTTTTTCGTCAAAAAAAGGCATCATAAATTAGGTCGCTCACTATTCGCTACGAAACTAAATGATATACTTTATGAAAACAATTGTAAAGTATGTTTAAACAGCTGTTGATTCTAAGTTGTGTTGACACGACATGGTTGACACAGTCAAAACATGAAAGAAATGTGCCTACCAAGGAATTTATCAGTACTTCGTACGAAGTACTTTTAATTTCCTTGGTGCCTACTTAGGTAATTTAGTTAAGAGCGTGCAGTCTGCACAATAGCGCCGCCATTGGAAATAAAACCATAGTGCTTAAATAAAAAAGAAATTATGAATTATCTCTCTGGAGTGCACTCCTAACAAGCTTTGCGGTACTTTTCATCGCTTAAGCAAGATTTTCTAGCCTGTTGTTTAGTTATATGGACTTTTATTACGAAAAGTGGCCACTTTTTACAATAAAAGTCAATTAAACTTAACGACAGGTTAGAAAATATTGCTTAAGTGATAGAAAGTACCACAAAGCTTGTTCGGAGTGCACTCCAGAGAGATAATTCATAATTTCTTTTTTATTTAAGCACTATGGTTTTATTTCCAATGGCGGCGCTAGTGTGCAGACTGCGCAGCCTTAACCAAGGCTGCGCGTGTTATTCAAAGTACATAGGTACTTAATAAGTATTTCAAAAGTTCTTAATGGTTAACATTTAAAAAAGAATTTAATTAATGGATTAAGCCAAAATAACTTTGTATTAAAACTTTCAGTACCTATTTAGAAAGTTTTAATTTGTTAACATTTTAAAAATATACTTAATGAATTGAGTGTGTTTGCATAGTGTTGGTTGCATATTTTTTTTATTTAAAGTCGCACAATTCAACAAGTTTTTATTAAATCTTTCATAAACTTTTCAACATTTTTTTTATTTGACGTAAATATTTTATCTTAAGTAAAATTTAACTTAAGTAAGTACCTCAAAAATTAAGGAAAATATTAATTCCTCCTGTGTACCTATTTGTTGATCATTTTTATTCAAATTACACTCCTTTTTTCTAAAAAGTAAAAAGAAATTGTTTTGCTTTTAAGAATTTTACTTTCAATAAATTACTCGTAAAATGCGATTAAATTTGCTATTTTAGGTAGAAATGCATTTTTTTTAATTCAAACTTGAACTATAGTTGTTGTGAGGAGTTCGTAACTTTGGTCCAGCTGATAAAATGTCATATTTATCAGTCGAAAACTAGAAATTGGATTATATTTCGGAACTGGTTATGCAACTTTATAATACCGACATGTTATATAATGTTAAAAAAATAATAAAACACGACAAGTTTTATATATTTTTTAATTATTACAGACAGCCGGTAGGTTTTAAATTTTGGAACACTTCACTACGTGCAAAAACTGTGACGAAGTTATCGTGAATGTGATTTGCAAAATGGCGGCGCCCTAATAACAATTACCACCTCACATGGTAGTAAGTAATCTAGAGAACCACGTAATTCTGCGCCAGATCACTAGATAGGGCTTGGTTAAGAAAATACAATGTCTGACCGTCGCAGGAGAATTGGACTATAGTTGCCCCTTAGGATTATAGTTGGGAGGTTTTACGGTACTTCAGTTGTACTCAATGATATTAAAAGTAAAGATGAGTTATACGCTAACATCATTGCTATTTAAAACAGCGCAAAGGTACTATAGATACACACATTGACCGCTGCATGCGCATTGGCCGTGAATTGAAAGCGCGTCAGCTGTCTCGTTCACTCACACACGCAAAGCAGACAGCGCGCTCTTTGGACAATATGGCCGAATAAAGTAATAGAAATTACGTAGTTTTATTAAATACAGTACTTATGTGTGAAATTAAGCATTTTTCCGATCTCTGACTGTTGCTGTATAATTTGTACATCGTCTAAAGACGCAAGGAGACATTTTTTTAATGGAATTTCACAATTTTATCGCGTCTGACTGATGAGAGCCGCGTGTGTTTCCGTGTCGCGAGCCTGTGCCTGACTAATTGATTGAAAGTCGGGCAATTACCTGACTTTCGTCTTGCCATTTTGGAGTGCGCGTAACGTATCTATACTTTTAATATCATTGGTTGTACTATTATCAATTTAATAGCATTGTATTTCCCTTAGGTAACGTTATTAAAAATTATTTCATTCATTTTCCTTTCAAGGTAAATAGATTTTTTCACGCATGTTTGAACATTCGATAATTTTATTTCCAACTAAAATGAGAAACTTCTAATAATCTCTTTACAAAAAGAGTAAGTTGTAACCTCAAATCATAACCTTTTTTTGCAAGTTATTGGTAAATTGGAAAGTTTGCTCCAAAAACGCGACGCGCATAAAGATATGCCATCTATTATGAAAAACTTAATTACATAAGACGTCATTATGTACAATAGCGAGGCAGTATTCGCTTTCAATGATTATTAGGGTTCCGTGGGAAGTTCGGTGTGAAGAATGTCAAGAAAAGTCAAGAAGCAAAAATCTGAGATTTTAACGACATCAAATAAATGAATGAATAAGGCTGCATCATCTAAAAACCTTTGCCTGGGTAAAGATTAACAAAAAAATATATGTCTATGGTACACAGTGTTGCCATCGTCATCTTAAAGTTTTCTTCATATATAATTATTTAGGGGGTTTTAAAGAAGAAGATATTTTTTTAAAGAGAGAATTTTTTAGGCGGTGGTTTTTTCAAATCATCGGCTAAAAAATTGATATCTTCTTTCCCTTTCTTCTGTCCCTTTTTGGGATAGGGTATGGCTCTTAACAAAATAGTCAAATATAAGAACTCATATGTATGTCTTCATACAAATAACTTGACTGGTGCATATTTCAGAAGATATACCTACAAATAAAGTGCCAAGTTTGTATAAAAACAACGCTAAACATACAACACAACTGCGCGTGAATCACTCACAAAAAGTCTAGAAGATCGTTAAAATTCACCTCATGCACGTCATGTAGGTATTACAAGAATTTGAGCATTGTACGTACGACATGATTCAATAAATAGAATTGTATAAATTCTCCGTCTGGACGCATAGTTGTAAAAGAGTTGCAAGCAACCAAACTTGCTGAGTACGTCGCGTCGCTTAAATTTTAAAGTGCTTTTGTGAGCGATTCAAGTTTCAGTCTTAAAAGAAATTGAAAAGCAAAGGTTTCACGTTTAAATAATACTGAGAAGAAAAGGAAGCATTATTTTCTTTTTGTACTAAGTAGAATTATTTATTGTTGAAAAGTATGGAAAAACAGATGACACTTTTGTACGAACTTGCACTTTGTAAAAGTGGCATAGCATAACATTTTCAATAACTAGATTTCATAAAAAATCGTGGTCTAAAAAGTAAGAAACAAGAAAATATTCGAGTCCAAAATTCAATAAAAAGGATAACCGTAGTCGCATGCCACCTCCAACCTGTTGTTCGTGTCGTGCGTGTCTAGGACAATGTGGCATGCGACTACGGTTATCCTTTTTATTGAATTTTGGACTCGAATATTTTCTTGTTTCTTACTTTTTAGAGCACGATTTTTCCGTAGTCGGGTTTTAGTTTTAAAACTTCTTTTTTATTTTAAATATTTTGGAGTTATTAATAGGGTGAAAGCAAGCAAAGCCACGGGCAAAAGCTAACAATATATACATATTTGAAAAGTGCTCATTAAGCCCTTTCATTTGGTACCCAACACGGGATTATTAATAAAAAATTTTTTTTAGTCTATGTTTTTTATGTCTTTAATTCCTCTAGAGGGCGCAACATTCAATTTAATGTGACGTCATATAGCCTATGATCATTGGACAATTAAGACGCTTCTAGCGATACCTCATTTGTCAAATTATAACAAGTAGTTTAGAAGCTATGAGGGAACAGATGAATTTACAAACATACATACATACATACAGGTCAAAATCATATACCCTCCGTTTTGGCTTCGCCGTAGTCGGGTAAAAATTAAACACGTTTTAGACACACAATGTAGTGGTTTTCCATCGACAAGTTTTAGTTTAATTCCAGCAGTTCTTGAAAATATCAGCATCTTTTCGAGGTCATGATCACAAAAATGCATTGAAAATTTTTTTAATACGCGCGAAGGCAAAAGTTTAAATATTTCATGAATAAAACCTCCTTACATTGTGTGCGATTCACGCTTGTCCGTTTTTATTTTTACTCACGTCTATGGGAAAGGCATTGTTTTTTGCCGCAGTATTGTCGATTATGAGGCAATTACGTGTTTTTTTTTTATTATTCAACTACAAGTTACGGGAGAAAATTATTGTTGTAGGAGTTTAAGCCATTGCTTCCGACTTTTGGATTCTTTGTTTAAAAACTTCTCCCATTAATAGGAAGGCAAAGGGATCCATGAATATTCAGTCTTCAATATGCTTCAGTTATTAATTTTCTAACGATTTTTTTGTGTGTTTTTTTAATATTGTGTTGTAGGTAAAGGTATACGCTATTGCATTGCTTCCGACTTTTGGGTTCTTTGTTGAAACTTCTCCCATTGATAGGAAGGCAAAGGGATCCATGAACATACAGCCTTCAGTGATTAATTTTCTAATGATTTTTTCGTGTTAAAATATTGTGTTGTAGAAGTTTACGCCATTACTTCCGACTTTTGGGTTCTTTGTTTAAACTTCTCCCATTAATAGAAAGGCAAAGGGATCCATGAACATACAGCCTTCAGAGGTCTTTTCTCTTCAAGATAATACAAGCATAATTATATCGATGGGTTATTGACAAAAACGGTCACCCATCCGAAGAATCACCTCTACAAAAGTAGCTTGACTTTAACAATCGTTTTAATATTTTTTCTTTTTTAATATAAAGTGAACATTAACCCTTCACTGCTCCCTTCCAGTTGAATGAACTTCACTAATTACTTCTGAAGTTCATCACATCCATCTTGGCTTGTTTGCTTTAACCAGTCATTTGGTCTCTAATTAAACGACTATTGATTAGGATGCTTTGGCGGGAAAAAAAATAATTTGCATCTTTTTTTAATCCTACCATTTTTTTAATAACCGCCCCTGTGGTCTAGTGCAGCGGTTCCCGAATTCTTTTGGCTACGGAACCCTTTTTGGTTCACCGCTTTTGGGCGGAACCCCAGCTCAAGTAAGAAGTAAATTAACCAGGGTAGTTACATTCAGGTGAAGAAAACCTAGGACAAGGCTGCGGCTGCTGTTAGAAAATAGACCCAAAAAATTTTTGGGTCTATTTTCTAACTAAATGTACGTTGAAATCATTAAAACTGGCAGTAAAACCACTGTAGAGTCACTATTAGTTATTCTGTGGTAGAGTCTGGTGACTGGTAAATGAAGGACATGTTGAATGAATGTAAATGTTTGTAATTAAAATACTCAAAATCAATGGAAACAAACGCGCGGGTCAGCAAAGTAAGAGTCAAATAAAAAAAGGAGAACCACTTAACTGAAGGGAAAAAAAGACTTTTGATTTAATGTATTAGGTATTTTTATTTTGACTCTGTTTCCATGCTAATTTTCTATTACTACGGGCCTCTCCCATTAATTGCGCGTCATTTTTATATTTACTTACGAATTCCGAACAAGACATGTCTTTTGCAATTCTGCTTTCATTAAATCTACAGAGCAACGATTTCTGACATTAGAACATTTAAGCGTCATATGGGAGAAACTCGCTCAACATAAGTATTTGAAATCAGTATGCTTAAAGCGCAGATACAACACAAAATAAGGCATTTTAAGATGTTGTCCTTTATGCTTTTAAACATTTGGACCCATTTTTATTAATACTTTCGTGTTATCATCAAAAATCTGGACAAAACTAATGGATCGTCGGGACGCAGGACAATATCATCGAAATCAGGACTGTCTTTATACCTAAACTCTTGAATTTTCGCGGAACCCCTGCGAGCCTCTCACGGAACCCCAGGGTTCCGCGGAACCCCATTTGGGAACCGCTGGTCTAGTGGTTCGCCCACCCATGTACGTGGGGTCCCGGGTTCGATTTCTAGGGGGGTACTAGATATAAGTACTACCACAGAATAACTAATAGTACAAGTACAGAAGCAGCACGCCGCAAAGTCATTTAAATAAATAGCGACTTTTGCACCGACACAATAAAGTGCAATTCAGGTCGCGCAGCGCTAATGGCCTACAATTATATTCACCTAGTAGTTGCCTCTCTTTCTATCGCGTGCTCTTACCTTTTCTGACGACGCAAGGTTAGGGTTGACTTCTTTTAAATAAGCTGCTTAGCATATATCATGATGTGAAAAACGACAATTGTTTTGGTTTTTTGATTTAGACATCCGTACAGGGCACAGTAATGTCGATTCGACATTGTTACTATTATAAAGAGACAATACCTACGCAGGCAGTAAGATGCTGCGCGACTACATAGGCGGGCGTGTGGCGGCCCTTTACTCACTTGTGCCTCCGTAGGCACGGCTAGCGGTAGGTGTTTATCGCGCGACCTTGAGCGAGTGAAGGAGGCCTGGTACTACCGTACAGAAAGGACTCTCTCCGCCCCGCCCCAGAATCAATTACCTCACCCCGCGAGTTAGTGCCGAATCGTATGCTCGTTTATTTAGTCGTGTTTGTCAACGTCAACTTATTCTGATATTCAAAGCAATGCGTTGTAACTTTATTTACCAAAAAGTTCGAATTATGAATTGAACGCCGCTCATACAGTACAAACTGCACGGTAGGCGGCAGCCCTAGATTTACACACACAGTTGCGCGTGTAAAACAACGTCATCTGACGTCATCTGTTTATAATAGCACGGTTATGGAGTGTCCGAGGTGTGGTAGGTAATACATAAAATAAAAATCGGTTGGCACTTCGGGCACAAAATAGAGAGACTAACAGAAGTTTAGCTTAGTACTACGGGCGCTCGAGCATCGCACACACACAAAGACAGCTCTCGCCGCTGCGTCACGTACACGAACTGTTTTGAGAGTGGTTTGAGATTGCAGTTATACAGTGTCGGTGAGAGATGTCTATGTGTGCGTTGTTCGAGCGCGCAAGTGCTAAGCTCAACTACTGTACTCTCTCTATATTGTGCTTCGGGAGTGCCGGCAGAAGTGAAAACTTGAATATTAACGTTATGCATTTTTGATATTTTGAAATAAGCGGCAAAGGATTAAAATTATTTCTTTCCTATACTATACAGTCACAGTCACACAATTCAATCAGTTTGTAATTAGAGAAAAATTCTAAAAATTTCGCGCCATCAGTGTGGCCTTTTTAATTTCTACATGCACGCATTCTACGATTTAAGCGGGAATTACATTAGGCCGACGTGGGCCACGTACGCCGATCTGGGTGCGTTCGATAATGTACTCTATGGACGTGTCATAAGACATATTTTTCGTTGCGTCGAGTAACGTGGTATCGCGTCGCAAGGCGTGGATGTCGTGTATCTCTAAACGACTATCCTCTATGTAAAATGTATGGAGACCGACGCGCCCAGATCGGCGTACGTGGCCCACGTCAGCCTAATATAGTTCCCGCTTTAAACTTATAGTCACAGAGTATAAATAAGTCTATGATTTCAACGAAAAGATCGCTGCTATTAGTTCCATTTTCAAAATTAGCGCGTTGCTGTTGACACAAGTGTTTATGTCTTAAAACGACGCTCCGCCATTTTCAACGCGCCCCGTAGAAAGAGAGGGGCATACTTCCGCTGCCAGCTGTCTATTCTCCATCCGTCACATCCGTCTTACGCATTTTCGATCAGCCACGTGGTTCTTACTGACGCGAGTTTAGCATTTTTTCCCCATTACAAAAAGCGTACAACGCCGCTAAAGAAGTTTTCACTTCAAAAATTTACGCGTACGATGAATAGATCACCTCTTCCTTATCAATTTTAGAAGTCGGTTAAAATTTTAACTTTCCCGTGGTTTTTGTGTCCTAAATTTTTAGAGCTTTAAAAAAACTAGTTACCTAGGCCTCGGTATGTGTTTTAAAAAAGGCGATAAGAATAATACAATAGAAAAAGCAAAACTTTGTAAATTGCAATCGAAATTAAACATTGCAAAGTTCTTCCAGATTTTTTAAAGAGGTTTTTTTACCTAATTTTTTTCAAGAAATTGCAATAAATATTAAAACATTATATTTTTCTGCTTTCAGGTACGTTTCAACTTTAATTTAATCAACTTTTTTTAAATCATCAGTGGAGTAAGTATTCTTAAATTTTTTGAAGTAATTTTTTCCAGATTTTTTATATACAGAGGATTAATAAAACCCAAATAATGCCGAATATGGTAGACTGAACAACTTTTACTATGGGTTGGTCCTAACTCTGAAATTGCGAAAAAAATCAGCTGAAATATCAAAATTCAAACAATAATATCAACATGTATGAATATTTTGATATTTTCGTTATTATTAGGGTTCCGTACCCAAAGGGTAAAAACGGAACCCTATTTACTAAGACTCCGCTGTCCGTCCGTCTGTCTGTCTGTCTATCTCATGAACCGTGATAGCTAGAAAGTTGAAATTTTCACAGATGATGTATTTCTATTGCCGCTATAACAACAAATACTAAAAACAGAATAAAATTAATATTTAAGGGGGGCTCCCATACAACAAACGTGTTTTTTTTTGCTGTTTTTGCTTGATATTAATAACGACAACAGGTAGACAGTTGAAATTTTCACAGATGATGTATTTTTATTACCGCTATAACAACAAATACTAAAAACAGAATAAAATTAATATTTAAGGGGGGCTCCCATACAACAAACGTAATTTTTTGCCGTTTTTTGGTACGGAACCCTTCGTGCGCGAGTCCGACTCGCACTTGGCCGGTTTTTTTATATACAGAGGATTAAAAAAACCCGTATAATGCCGAATATGGTAGACTGAACAACTTTTATTATGGGTTGGTCCCAACTCTGAAATCGCGAAGAAAATTAGCTGAAATATTAAATTTCAAACAAAAATATCAACATGTATGAACATTTTGATATTTTCGTTATTAATATTTGTATGGTATGAAACAATAGATTTTTTTACTCCCTAGCTATAATCGACATCGTGGGTTTTTGTACCACGTTGTATATGGTAATAGTTTTATGTTAACCTACCACTGTCCCCACAAATTGGTAATACGATGGAACCTTGTCACATTAACATCCACTTTGACGTCATCCACAACTAAAAATGACATGTAACAATAAAATTCTAATAGGTGATTTAATATATTAATTATTAAGGTATTCTTTTCAATAAGATAGGGTCTAGATGTACAAAATTTTTACAATTGTTTTTCGTTTTTAGGTTAAAAAATAAATTCAAAAAAATTAAAAAAACACGACTGCCCTGCTAAAAACAAACTAAAAAGTTAAATAACAAGTGTCACTGCAGTCGGGGGACCGTTTTGTGGAACAATTTTTAATCGAAGATGCCCCCGACTGCAATGACACTTTGTTATTTAACTTTTTAGTTTGTTTTTAGCAGGGCAATCGTGTTTTTAATTTTTTTTTAATTTATTTATTTTTATTTCACACATTTTGGTGACAAATTATATATTTTTGAAATGTGCTCATTAAGGCTCATTTGATGCCCATATTGTAATAATTGAAGAAAAAAATTTCTTTTCAAATTTGAAAATGGCGTAATACAGTCGCCATATTAAATTTTTTCAAAAAAAATATAGCCAGTGTCACTCGGAATGATGTTAGGATTCTAACAATACCTCATTCATCCAAATCCGTTGAGCCATTTGGAAGTTATGGTGGAATAAAGAAACTCACATACCCACAAACATACATGAACCCTGAACACATACACTCTTTTTGCTTTGGGCAGTCGTGTAAAAAATGGCCGCCAAGTTCATTAGTAATTTGCGGGGATAGTACATGGTATCACCAAAAATGGCGCCAAATCAAACAATCTGCCATAACTTAACCCTATACTGTGTGAGGTAACTCAGTGTAACTAATCCTGATGAAACTCTGCAGATGACTCAGATTAGCATATAAAGTACTTGAGTTCCAGTATGTTCCTTAGGGAATATCGTGCGGACAGATTACATCACTCGATATGACGGGAATTTATATGTAAAAAAGGTTTATTGAAGTTGTAATTTTGTATTTGCCCAAGCAAAGGTTTATTTTGTTTTTTTTTTTCTAATTAACTTATTATATTTCGGAGTCTTAAAGTGGGTTTTAATAGATATCAAGTCAATGGGGCGAATGTCGGAAAAAATGGCTGAATATTTTTTTATAGGTAGGAATAATTAATTGAAAAAAGTTTCTGAATTTTCGGTTGCGTGATAAAATTAAAAAAAAATTAAATCTTTTCAACTTCACAAATGTAAAGTAACAGCAGAATGGAGATACCTTTGCCATCACCCTATTCAACCAATTTGATTTTTTTCAGACATTCCCCATTACGAACTACGTTCATGGTTATATTTTTTGAATACTTTTATATAATTGGAAACTTTTAATAGTTATCTAGTTTATATGTAAGCAACATTTATTTAAATAATATTCTGAAAGTAATAAGAAACATTAAGTTGATTAAGATGAGTCAACTCAAATTTGAGCTATTTCAACAATTTATTTTAGTTTACTTTTGCTTTCTTGACAATAAAGAAGTTTACAATAAAAGAGCGATGAGCATTTACAATTTTAAAGTTTCCAACAATGATTTTGAATTTGAATTTATTGCACACATGAGAAAAAATACTTACCCAAACCCCAAATCCCTTCGGACAACGTAGGACTAAAAAAATAGGATAATAAGGAAGGCAGGACTTTGGGGAATATAATATGAATATATACTTTTTCTTTTTTAGGGTTCCGTACCCAAGGGGTAAAAACGGGACCCTATTACTAAGACTCCACTGTCCGTCTGTCACCAGGCTGTATCTCATGAACCGTGATAGCTAGACAGTTGTAATTTTCACAGATGATGTATTTCTATTGCCGCTATAACAACAAATACTAAAAACAGAATAAAATAAATTTTTAAGTGGGGCTCCCATACAAATACGTATTTTTTTGCCGTTTTTGGTACGGTAACCTTCGTGCGCGAGTCCGACTCGAACATGGCCGTTTTTTTATATAAATTAGCACTACTTATAATGAATTCCAACTCTGTCCTTAGTTTCGAATAATCAGCTGATTCCTCTCTGAATTATTCATACGAGGGTCTCTTAGACCCTTTTAACATTACATTAAAAGCAGGAGAAGGGTTAACTCAAGATATCCCAAAATAGTTGAGTTTCAAAGATGGCGGTCTGTTTGCTAATTAATTGAAGTTTCTTGTGTCAAAGTTAGAATTTCATTAAAAGCGTCTATTCGAGTCGGTTCGATTAATTCCTTTCGAAAACGTGCCGGACAGCTGGGCCACAAAAAAAAAAGTTGGAAATCTGACTCTTTGACTATGCCATGATGAAGACGATAGTTTGTCGGAATTTGTCGCCAAAAACCAGAATTTGTCGGGCTTGCGTTTAGGAGATACATGTGGCGCAGCTGTAGAGACGTCTCTACAGCTGAGCCACACAGATCTCGCAAACGGAAGGTCGTAGCGATAATCTGATTACTTGTATGTGTAGCCGGTAGTTTGTCGGATTTTGTCACCAAGAACCAGATTTTGTCGTTCTTGCGTTTAGGAGATATGTGAGGATACGCTGTGGACACTTTTCTACCTGGATCTTGAGAAAGGAAGGTCGTAGCGAAAATCTGATAACTCGAGTGTGTAGCTGTTAGTTTGCCGGAATTTGTCACCAAGAATCAGATTTTGTAGATCTTGCGTTTAGGAGATATGTGAGGATATGCTTACGACCTTGCGTTCTCGAGATCCAAGTAAAAAGGTCTCCACAGCGCATCCTCACATATCTCCTAAACGCAAGATCGACAAACTCTGATTCTTGGTGACAAATTCCGACATTCTGTTCCACTTATATGCAGCCCCCTTAACATGACAATAAAAAATACTGCATGTATCTATAAATCGCGTGATAGCGTTTTATCGACACTCACTGTCAAAATATATTATCTTTTGAAAGTTAAACGTGATTAATCGCCATTGGTATCATATCGCATAACTAGTTCTAACCGTAGAATTTGGCATAAAATAATCCTAATGAAATAATTATTTCAAATGATTGAAAATTTTATTTACAAACCACGGAAAATCTCTGCCTTTTCCCAATCTCTGGATTTTCCAAGTGTCATTTAAAAACCAAAAATAGTAAATTTTTGCCTCACTAGATGGCGTTGATAACCAAGAAAAGTGTCAAAATTGACTTTGAAAAATAAACAGTCTGTGCTTAAGAAAGTCATTGTCATTTCTTAGCGTTCGTTGGTTGTTAGCGGTGTTTTCGGGCGTTTTCTTTTTGCTACGTTTTCTACAGATGACACTTGCCTGTTTATCATCTATCGAGCCTACAGTTTTTGTCATTTTGAAAATCCCTCATTAAATATGCTTCCCAAAATCGCTAAACTCAACACAATAATTATTCACAAACAAATGTTATGCAAACGACACAAACCTACCATTTGGGTGTAATGTTACATCACCATGGCAACACTAATGAAGCCGCCTTAATAAGTTGCCGCTTATTAAGCGCGCTACACCAACGCTTTGATCGCATTTACAGTGGAAACTGAAACGTATCAGCTAAATTATTAACTGGGTTAAAATGGTATTGTGGGTTGAAAACAGAAGCGACAGATTGGTACTACTCGTATTATCAAGGTATAAATATGTAACACTGCCGCAAAACATTATCGCCTCTGTGCTCTAGTCTACCTACATTTGTCATCGGTTTGGTTGGATATGACTTATTTCAAGTCCGCCTGGCTAGCTACCACCATCTTACCTAAGTCTGACGCCATAACAACAATTTAAAAATTGTTGTGTTCCGGCAGTTAGAGGTAAGATAAACAGTTCCTCAGTGATGAGGATTCCGGGTGTAGTGCATCCATCCTTCCATCTTCGGCCTTATCGTCACCTAATATCAGGTGAGGTGAAGACCAAGAACTACCCCGTTGTGCATTAAAAAATTACCCTTTAAAAAAAATCCAAGATTTTAGTCCCCTCGCAAAATATCAATTGTTATTTATAAACATACAAACTCGGTGACAAAATAATTTATTGTGGTTTTTCTCGCTGCAAAGCAAAACGCCCGCCGGCCGTTTTTAGCTTTTTTCACAACCAAAACTACAAACAAATTTGTCACATGAGTATAATAAGTCTATGTTTGTCACTGATTTTGATTTAAATATTTATAAAAAAGACAAACCTCGTTACTCAACAAACCTCATTACGTAGCGCCAAGCTCTGTAAAATTAAGAAACAACAGCAAAATAATACTAATTGGCCGCAAACTTCCGTACCCCAAGATGCCGAGATTCGACTAATAAACAAAGGCTTCATAGCCGAACTAAATAAATTAATACCCCAACGAAAATTAAGCAAAACAGACACAACAAAGATGTTCCTTAGTTGGAATACCGACAAAATTACTACCCGCATTGTTTCGAGACTGTAAAATGTCTGGAGAAAATACTTACAACAGTACATTTTGTCTTTACGGAGAACATTGGAGAATAGCTACAAATAGTCAGAAGAGCCACGTGGAGAGATTTTCCCTGCACGCACACATAAACATCACATACATTACATCTCAGCCCAAACCAGGCTATAGTCTGTAAAAGCTCCTAGCGCACCAAACGTTTTTAAATACGGTGCTTCTGTATTAACACACTGACTTATTATTTTGTGGCTACGGACTGTAAGAAGGCATTTGGAACAAGACTAATTGTATTAGGGCTGTCTAGCTAATTGAGACGCGTAGGTTTAATACAGCGCCGCCTTTAGGGCTTTGATGCGCAGCGCAAAAGGCGCGAAGAATTACGAGAAAATTGGAATATGGCGGCCTTTTAGCGGGAGATTTTCGCGCCGTAAAAGAAATGTTGCCCGTTGAAAAATGTCGTCGCATTTAGTTATTTTTAGATTTGGTTTGTGGACTGTTAATATTTTTAATTTAGTTATTTCCTTATGTCGAAATCCCATATGTTTTGAGTTGGTTAGAGTTATAAGTATTTTGAGATGCTTGAAATAAAATAAAAAAACCTAAAAGGTTTCAAGCTATCTTGTGAAGTGAAGTGTATAATTACGTTGTTAAAAGTTTTTTTCACATGCAATAAAAATAAGACATTAAACAAAGTAAAATAAAATCATTTTGTATTTCAATCCATCCCTGTACAGATACAAAGAAAAAAATCTCTTTGAATGTGAACTGTAATGGTTTTTCTCCTTATTTACGAGTATACAATCCAGAGATTTCGCGTTCGCCCTTATCTTTAATCTCTCATTCTTTTACTAATTAAAATGACAGCTTGTGTAACACAAAATGAGGAACTCCATGGCGTAAGTATTTAATTTAAGTCACTTTGGCCATGAGTCGATCATAAGATGGGTGACCATAAATGTATTATCTTGAGCGGAGTCTGCGTGGACAGATATTTCTCTATCCCTCGGGAACAGTCCTTTTTTTCGGGATAAAAGGTACCATATGTCCTCGATCTCTGTACCCCCTGACAACGTGTAGTATGCAAAATTTCATGATGATCGGTTTAACAAATAAACAAACATACTTTTTCATTTGATGTAATTATTGCGTAGTAAAAAGAAAGAAACTCATGTTTTCTGTTTTTCATGAAAATGTATTATTGTTGTTTGAGATAACCGAGTAATTTATATTCTAATGTTGATTTTATTCCTTTACTTATTTAGCAATTCAAATACATTTTGTAGGCTGTATGATTTTTCCGGGAAAAATACCTAAATATGAAAAATAAAAATACATTCTATTAATTTTTTGACGATTTCTAACCATGTGGCTAGAGACCGTTTGGCTTCCTCGTTGGATCAAAAAAAAATATATTAGGTAGGTAGTCGGAGAAGTTCGCGGCCTTTTTGTAAAAAAATAATAAAGATACCACAGCGAGGAATATCTTTTTTTATTAAGGATCTGAACCCTAACCGAAAAAAATTGCAAAGCGTAGGTAAACTAATAAAAATATGAAAAAGCAAGACAATAAATCAATTTATTTTTATTTTACCGCTATCACCAGAAAGTCAGCTGTCCAACAATAAGTATACCTATATCACCTACCTATTACATTGCCGCCTAAGTTAAGTATTCAAAATGGCCGCATACTTTTTAGTGTACAATAATTCCTGTATTACTTTTGTCCAATATTTTTTATTTAAGTAACTCTTTGAATAAGTCGCTAAGGAAAGAATTATGACGTCATTGGGCGCGAATTACAAAGTGATTAATTGAGTGTGGCGCTCTAGCGGGAATTATTCGCGCCAAAACGGGAATGTTGCCCGACGAAGAAATTAAGTTTCTACTAATTATTTTTTTAAACAGTTTTGTGGCGCTCAATAATTAGCGTAGGTAGAAGATAATGGGATAATTAGCTGGTTCTTGCTAATGTCTCTCAATTGGAATAAAATATTCATGGTACTGATGTAGTAAGCCTGTTGAATTTTATATGAGCATTGTAGACAAATATGAATGTCATAATAATGAACGAACAGCTACCGTTCGCAAATTAAATGATCCCAAAACTAGTTTTTTTATCTGTATAACGTGTGCAAACTTTTTAAAATTTTACTTTGTTAGACTAGTCACATGACGGATTATTGATTCGGAATTCCGAAACGGTGGCATTACGAACGCAGCTAATCCATACAAATCTATGGACACATGTGGAATTTTTGCGTACGGAATTTTCATACATTATCGATATTCCGTTCGGAATTCCGAATCGGGATACCGTCCGTATGTGGCGGGCCTTACATACAAAAAATAAATACTTGTGTTTGACTTTCAGCTGAACATTTTCACGTTTCACGGCATTATCATAATTATATCTAAAATGTCTTTTAATTACTCTACTTTTCATACTTCGTATTACCACCACTCCTTAAAAACAATTTATCTTTACTAAAATTCCGATTCTTCACAGAAAGCTCAGTTTTTTTGGACTCAGTCTGACTGAACTGTATTTGTTTCAAAAGCGAAGCAAAGTACCGAAGACAGCTTCCGTTGTTTTCCAACTTTCATCAAATAAAAGTAGGTTATCCTTTTTCTTCGAATTCTTTGATTTGTAGCATTGCACTTCCGAAAAAACAATTTATAGTAAATTGAAGATTCGCAACTGGCAACATTGTGTCAGTTTCCTATTTTTTAGGGTTGCGTACCTCAAAAGGAAAAGAACGGAACCCTTATAGGATCACTTTATTTTATGTCTGTCTGTCTATCACAACACTTTAACTGGAAGGTGTCGAATTGAAATTAAAACCTCAGGTCTGCGGTGGTCCCTTGAAACTGTGAAAAAATCAAACTTCTAAGTTTACGTAAAAAAAAGATATGGCCGTTTATGCCGCAATAAACGCATATTTCGACACTCTCAAGGGAATCATTTCATAGGACACTTCCCGTTGACCTAGAACTATGAAATTTAGCAAGTAATATCGTCGTGTATAAGTACAGAGAATGTCTGAAAACTATATGTACATTTGTAATTAAATCATAAAAATATAGTCTTTAATATAGTACCTACAATGGGGAAGGCAACTGTCAAAATGGCGCTGCGTACGCTTGTTCCACGAGAGCTATGAAAACAAAGGACTTTTACATTAAAAAAAAAACCGGACAAGTGCGAGTCGGGCTCGCCCACCGAGGGTTCCGTACAGACCTACATCTATACATAAAATAAAGCTATAGAAAAGTTGTGTCGATACAAAGGAAATATTTTGAAAAAAAAGTGGTTGGTAGTTATTAGTTTTTTATTTGAAAACTGTACTACGGAGAGTTCAAGCTTTATCCCAGGTTCTACCTACCGGAATTATGTGAAAAATTGCTTAGTTTATAAGTTGGACTCCAAGCTACCAAACTGTAAAAAAATACCATCAAAATCCGTTTAGCAGACTGCTATATATAGATAACCATTTGAAATCCTTTGCCGCCACGTAGAAAATAACCCTTCCAGGGATTACGACAAAGAATTGACCACGGGCGAAGTTTGAAATGGAATAGTACATTACTGCAGCGGCACTCAAGACAGGCATTGAAGAACATACGTTAGTCCATCAATGCCTAGTTGCGGCCAAGGCTTGTGTAGTACTTTTAAACTTTTAACTTTTTAGTTTTAAAAGGTTTATGCTTTTTATTTTAATTTTAAATTACTTACAGTAATTGAAAAAAGAAAATGGAAAGTGGAATGTGCACATAAAGGCCTTTCATTTGATACACATATTGAAAAAAAAATTCAGTTTTTTTCATTTATTTCCAGTTTTTCATTTTTTTTCCAGTTTTTTTGGAAAGTGCTCATCAAGGCCTTTCATTTGATACCCATATTGCAAAAAAAAATTTTTTTTTTTGTTTTTTTTTTTCAGTTTTTTTGGAATGTGCTCATCAAGGCCTTTCATTTGATACCCATATTGCAAAAAAAATTACCTTTCTTTTTAAATTTTTTTTTAGTTTTTTGGAATATGCTCCTTGATGAGCATATTCCAAAAAACTTTTCAAAAAACTATCATTTGATACCCATAGGTATTGAAAAAAAAATTTTTTTTCGTTTTTATTTTTTTTTTATCTTTTTGGAATGCGCTCATCAAGGCCTTTCATTTGATACCCATATTGCACCAAAACAGTTTTTTTTCGTTTTATTTTTTTTTTCAATTTTTTGGAATGTGCTCATCAAGGCCTTTCACGTGATACCAGTATACCGAATATTTAAAAAAATATTTTGGAATGTGCTCGCTCATCAAGGCGACATTTGATACCTATATTTGTTTCATTGAAAAGTTCGTTCCATTTCTGAATTACACGTGTGTAATGAGTTTTAATAGAAACATTGCTGGACAGACGCCGGCAATTTTGTATGAAAATCCATTATAACACGTTAGTAATGGATTCTCATACAAATATTGACGGCGCGGTTTAGGTCTGTCCGTAAACTCTGATTTAGCACGAAGAAGGTTGTCAAAATAATGTTCGAATTTCCAAGCATTTTTGAGAAAAAATAAAATAATTACAAACCCACCGCACCTGTATAAAATACAAGTACTGTTGATTGTCAACAGATGTCGCTGTATATCGATAGTACACTGTATAATGTTCTGTGAAATGGTTTTATCTATCGCAATGTTATTAGAGAAAATGCGTGTATTCCAACAGGACCCTTTGGTTGTGTGAAGTCGAGACTTTTATTGTAGTGGTGGCTACCTCGGCTGACCTTACCGAGTAAACTGTCTTGATTATACTTGGTGCCAAATGCTCCAAGCAACATTGGAATGCGATGCATTCGCATTTTAATGTAAACTGAAACAATCTACCACTGAACTATTCAACACTTGACACTGGCAAAAATTACTTCCAAGAAGAAAGTAGATTGCCAAAACAAAAATAAGAAGAAGAAGACCCCCTGTCATACAGCGTGACACACCGCCATGTTGCGAAAATATTTAGAGCCAAATTTATTACTTTTTAATTTTATTTTTAAAAGTAATTAACTATAACAATATTTGAAAGGATCTGAATAATTAATAATAATAAATATTGATATTTTTAAAAGAATTAGTGGCGCGATTAATCCAAAAGTAATTAAAAGTTAAACTATGACCGCGCAATGCCGCGCATACCGTTGTTTCACCAAGATGATTAATAATTACGTACTTTAATGACCATATTTTATTATGATTTAATTACAAATATACAGTTTTCAGATTTATTCCTGTAAGTGTAGTATAAGACGCTATTACCTGCCAAATTTCATAGTTCTAGGTCAACGGTAAGTACCCTATGAATTTTGATTCCTTTGAGAGTATCGAAAATGCGTTTTTGCGCCCTAAACGGCAGTATCTTTTTTTTACGTTAATTTAGAAGTTTGATTTTTTTACAGCTTCAAGGGCCCGTAGACCTTAGTATATGGTTTAAATTTCAATTCGATACCTCCACGCGTTTCCGAGATAAAGGGTCTTGACAGACAGACGGACGGACAGACAGACAGACGGACAACAAAGTGATCCTATAAGGGTTCCGTTTTTTCCTTTTGAGGTACGGAACCCTAAAAATCGTGTTTTTAGCTTTAAAATGGTTAAATTCTGTGTAATAGGCTTTATAAATGTTGGCATTTACAAATTTCCGAAAAATCTGGATATAGCAAAAATTAATAAATTCTGTATGAATAAAAACGTCTTAATTTGGCTTTCAATTCCGGCATTTGCATTGTAGAATAGTCTTTTATATCCATTTTGGGTCAATGGGTCTTTTTCGGTAAAAAATACTACAAAATAAACACTATTAACCCATACATTTTGTTCTGAATGTCTGCTGTCTTATACAAAACGACGTTTTCCCGAGTGAAGTTGCAGCGGATCATTGTCTATTGTCAATTTAATCGCATTGTATAAGGTGTTGCCAGAGTTTTTGGCGCCATTTTATCGAATTCGGTTCGGTGACTATTTTGATAATTTGCAAATTAATTCAGTGGATATTACGTCTTAAAGATGCCGTTTTGTGGTACAAGTGTCTACGTAACTGAACTATATGTGGGATAATTGAAATAGGCGTGATCTTGGTTGTGTGAAGCTGAGACTTTTATTGTAGTGGTGGCTACCTTGGCAGAACTTACCGAGTAAACTGTCTTGATATACTTAGTGCCAAATGCTCCAAGCAGCATTGGAATGCGATGCCCGGCATTCTAATGTAAACTGAAACAATCTACCACTGAACTATTCAACACTTGACACTGGCAAAAATTACTCCCTAAAGAGGAGAGTAGATTGCCAAACCAAAAATAAGAAGAAGGTGTTGCCATTTAAAAAGCTGAATTAAGAAAAAGCACATTGAGAATTAAATTAAAAACTCAGTAATTATGTTACACGCTTTGTTTTTGAAAACAACGGGCACCCTTCGTGATTCGTTAACGGAATAATATTAATTAGGCCTGTCATATGCAGGAAACGCCGTCGCCTAAGCACGTTTCGCGCCAATTATAAATCGCTGAGATAAAGATTCTTGTTACGAAATATGATACGTAGCTACTACAGTTTCCGTTTAGATTAAAAAGAAATGTAATTTTATTCTTTAAAATATTACAAGTTACTTTGGCTTTTAGAGGTTGTATATAAAAACACTGCTACTTCTCTACAGGCTGGTTTTTTTTAAACAGTCGACTTGTGGTGTAGCTCAGACAGTCTAACTGAACACCTTTGTGTATGAGACCAACTTAATCAACGTAAAAGAAATAATCAGGTGTTCCATACATTTATTCGTTTATTCGTCCCCTAAGTAACTGTGCCTTATAAGTACGCACACAAAAACTCAATGGACTTAATACCCCGTTTCTATATGATAGATGACCACTTATCGTCCGAGCAGGCTATCAATGATCTCGGCTCGATTTTGTTGGATAACAAAGTATAAGTATAATCTTGTATTAAATGTAGCGTAATTTAATAACAATGAACGACTTTTGCTATTGGTTCTACTATTTGTTGTAAACCTGGGTTCAAAGTCTATCATAATCGCTTTCATTTGACAGATGGATGTGACACATTGCTGCATTTCTTTGGTAAGTTTTAATTAGTGCCAAAAAGAAGTATCAATGTATCATATCCTGAAAGCGATTGCGATATAGATATTGAAATTAGACGGAATATTGATAATGTATGAAAATTCCGTACGGAAAAATCCCGCATGTGTGTGGTAAATCCATAGATTTGTGTGGATTATCGGCGGCGTTCGGAATAACGTTTGTATGTAGCCAGCCTCAAAGTTAAGCGATTTTTTAAATTGACAATATTTTCGTATATTTACTTATTTAAGACTTTTTAGCTGACTGAGTTAGGTATATTTAATTATGTATTAGTACACAATTCTTTTAAATAAATCATCAATATAAAATACGATTGGACATCATCCATTTTGGTCCAAATGTGAAAGTGCCGGCCAAAAAGCAAAAGTGCTTTATTCTGATAGATTTTGTCCACCTTAGCATTTCTTATTATGGCACCGAAACTGTAGCACCGCTATAATTACTTTTAAATAAGTTCAAAAAGTCTGACTTTTCATACATTTTGGCACAAATCTAAAAAAGTCAGCCAAAAGGCAAATCCTGATAGATTTAGTCCGCCTAATCATTTCTTATTATGGCACCGCAGCTGCAGCACCGCTGTACTTGATTTTAATTAAGTTCAAAAAGTCTGTCTTTTCATACATTTTGACACAAATGTGAAGCGGTACTACAGCTTCGGTGTCATAAAAAAAATGCTTAACTTGACAAAATCTATCAGGATAAAGCACTTTTGTCTTTTGGCCGGCACTTTCATATTTGGACCAAAAATTTATGAAACATGGATGATGTCCTTTGACAGTAGACAGTCAGATTAAAACTTACATCGTTTTGTACCACAAGCGCTGTGAAGTTAGTTACGTCTGTTGTATATTGTTAAATTAATCGCAACGCAACAAACTCGAAACTACAATCTTCCTACTTAGATAATTCTCGATCACCAATCCATAAACTGACATTCACGAAAGGTGCTTAGCAAGTTATATATTCCATGCGAACTGGCATTATAACTTGAACGCAAAGTATGAACTTCCATTTAGGAACTGTTAAGTTCATAAGTGAGTTTTCAGTAGGGCTGCCAACTGCCACACTTGCTATAATACATTTTGAAAATTCTGGACAAAGGGAATCAAAAAACTTCCGCTCATTTAAGTTAGATAATAGTTTTTAAAGTACCTAATATCTTAGAAAAACTAAGTTTATATTATTATTATACTATTTTTTTTGTCTGCACGTCTGCAAACATCTGGCACGTTGAATGTTTCAGATGTATTATTTGACCGAGCGAACGCGAAGCGCGAGCGAAGTATCTCCGTTTTAGCTTGGACAAAAATGCTTTATATGTCTGTCCGTCTGTTTTCCTGTACAGATCGCATTTCTCGACCGATTCTCTTGAAACTTTGTGAGCAAGTTCGATATTTTTGTAAAATCAGTTTTTCGAAATGTCTCAAAAAAAAAAACATATTTAAGCCATTTCGGAAAATGATTAAAAATGTCACAAACGTGTGGTCTAAAGCTCACAGATCTTATATTTACGCATTTAACTTAGCATATTACAATAACTCAGGGTTTGAGTATGTCAATCTTGAGCGCATTTTTCTAACATTATAAGCCATTAATTTAATTCCTCCTGAACAAAAATTCCGCCCCAATCAAAATTAGGATTTTTCCGGACAAAGCCGCACGTGTGGCAACCCTTTTCCTGAGTTAGTACAATGTAAGGAACCGCTCGTTTGAAAGTTTTAGAGTTCCGCATTTGCATACAACCATTGCATTCAAACGTGTTGAATTACTTTAAAACTGGTTGAGTGGTAATTTTGCCTTGTAATAACTGTGTAGAGATTTGCTCTAAAGTGGGTACTTAGGTACTCGTAGAAAACAAAATGTCTGACTTCTATCTGAGAACTACTTACTTACTATTTTCTAGTTTTATATAAAAAGCATGTCATTATTTTAGTTTAGTATGTAGGTAAGTACCTTAAATTCTTATTAAGTACAGTACGAGGCACGTATCTTGAAATCGGGTGGGGATTGCGGGAAACGCGAATTTTGGGTATGCGTAGCGGTGAGGGGCGCGGGCGGCGGGAGAGGGGCGCGCGCTATTGGTCGCTCACAAGAGCACATGCGCGAACTTATCCCCACTCCGTCGAAAAAAATTCAAGATACGTGCCTAGTACTGTACTTATACCCACCTTATTTTAAAATAAATGTCTTTTTCAAATGATAATTTATAATACAGAATACCCACTAGGGTTTTCGGGTACCCGGCCTTTTTTCATACCCGGGTATCGGGTATTATTTATTTCAATACCCGGGAATACCCGGGTACCCGGGTATCTTCAAATACAAATAAAACTTCACATTTTTCATATGTTTCGCTCAATTAAACATACACACCGTTAAATTTTAATCGTTTAAAACTTAAAATCCCTTTATATGAGTGTGAGTCCCCACTAATGAAAATAAAGATATTTTTGCTAGAGAGATATGAATATTCCCTAAGTAAAGTAACTAAAGTAGGGCAATTTAGATCACATGACACATCTGACATCTGTTAGTCCTTAGTGTTATTTATCAAACTAAATCGTAAATTTGCTTTACTTGTTATTTTCACAACAATTAATATTCACTTATTATTAACTGAAAAAAGTGCCTTTAATAAAATAAATATTATGTGCCCACCGTTAGAAGGTTACGTTGTTAAATTTTGATGAAGTGTTAAATGTGATCTATTAATTTGACTCTACTTTAGACAGCTAAAAATATTGTATTAGTCATTAAGATCAAGTATTAGTATAGGGAAGTATTTTTGTAATTTTTCGAACCATGTATCTTTGGCAAAAAAAATGTTTTATTCGTAGAAAACCCACTTTAAGGAAGCAAATATCTGTCGAAAAAAACATAACATAAAAAGATCCGTCTTCGGAAATCGGAAAGACGGTGTTCTCGTATTTCGACTATTTCCGACTTGCATTTCTTTAAAAAAGTTGCTCAGATAGTTATAGAAATACTTTAGAAAAATCGTGCAGACATCTTAACAGTGATAAAAGCTTATTATTAAGGACCTGCAAAACGTAGCGTCAATGAAAACATATAAAGTTTTGTCGCATAGTTAGAAGAATCCACTCATTTTGAAAGGTAGAAGAAAATATTGTTGTATTTGACATATCCTGAATTAAAGACTTAGCTATAAATAATTTCAAGTAAAAGCTTAGTTAGTGAAAAAAACATGGTTTTCTAAAAAGTTTTTTCGTCGCGTAATACTCGAAATTTTCAGCGGCAACTAGCATATTTTTTTCAAAATACAATTCGAACATAAGATGAATTAAAGACTTATCAAAAAAAAAGAATGCAAATGTTATGGATCACTATTAAAATCAAAATAAACAGGTTTTTTAGCGCCTGAAAAATGTAAAGAGCAATACACTTAGAAAAATATTTGCTAGTATTCGGCATTCACAGAGATATGGAGCAGGCGGGCGCGGGCGCGCGGGGTGAACGCCCGGGGCTTGCATCGGGTGGTATCGAGAATGGATGGGGCCGTACTTTTCATTTCATATTTCATATCGAAACTTGTTGGTCAAGTCGGTCTCGTCTTTTTCTTTTGGATTTTGGAAAGTTTTGTAAACTTTGTTTGTTTTAAGTAAATAAAAGAAAATCGGGTTGCACTCCGGGAGTGCCGGCAGAAGTGAAAACTTGAATATTAACGTTGTGCATTTTTGATATTTTGGAATGGTTAGAGAATAATTTTGCACGAATTGCCGTCTTACGAATTTACTCTGCATTTGAATTTACAAATACAGAACAGTATTGTACGAAAGGCTTATCCATAGCTTGACAGAATATCTAGAGTTTTGACCAAAGAGAATGTAAAAAACCGGCCAAGTGCGAGTCGGACTCACGCACGAAGGGTTCTGTACCAAAAAACGGCAAAAAATTACGTTTGTTGTATGGGAGCTCCCCTTAAATGTTAATTTTATTCTGTGTTTAGTATTTTTTGTTATAGCGGCAACAAAAATACATCATCTGTGAAAATTTCAACTGTCTACCTATTGTCGTTATTAATATCGAGCAAAAAACGGCAAAGAAATCACGTTTGTTTTATGGGAGCCCCCTTTAAATATTTATTTGATTCTGTTTTTAGTATTTGTTGTTATAGCGGCAACAGAAATACATCATCTGTGAAAATTTCAACTTTCTAGCTATCACGGTTCATGAGATACAGCCTGGTGACAGACAGACAGACAGACAGACAGACAGACGGACAGCGGAGTCTCAGTAATAGGGTCCCGGTTTTACCCTTTGGGTACGGAACCCTAAAAACTAGCGTTTTAGTTTGGCATTGAATTAAAAAAAACCGGCCAAGTGCGAGTCGGACTCGCACACGAAGGGTTCCGTACCAAAAAACAGCAAAAAAAATTACGTTTGTTG
Organism: Agriphila geniculea; assembly: GCA_943789525.1. Classification (NCBI taxonomy): domain Eukaryota; kingdom Metazoa; phylum Arthropoda; class Insecta; order Lepidoptera; family Crambidae; genus Agriphila; species Agriphila geniculea. The sequence goes on along the minus strand of OX038898.1, from coordinate 13,491,307 downwards.
TATGGGAGCTTCCCTTAAATGTTAATTTTATTCTGTGTTTAGTATTTGTTGTTATAGCGGCAACAAAAATAAATCATCTGTGCAAAATTTCAACTGTCTACCTATTGTCGTTATTAATATCGAGCAAAAAACGGCAAAAAAATCACGTTTGTTTTATGGGAGCCCCCCTTAAATATTAATTTAATTCTGTTTTTAGTATTTTTTGTTATAGCGGCAACAGATATACATCATCTGTGAAAATTTCAACTTTCTAGCTATCACGGTTCATGAGATACAGCCTGGTGACAGACAAACAGACAGACAGACAGACAGACGGATAGACAGACAGACAGACGGACAGCGGAGTCTTAGTAATAGGGTCCCGTTTTCACCCTTTGGGTACGGAACCCTAAAAAGCGCGTTGCTATGGTGACACAAGTGTTTACGTCTTGAAATGACGCGCCGCTATTTTCGCCGCGCCCCGTAGAAAGAGAGGGGGATACTTCCGACGCCGGCTGTCTACTCTCCATCCGTCACATCCGTCTTACGAATTTTCGATCAGGGTCACGTGATCCTGACTGACTGACACGAGTTCAACAAAAAAGCGTACAACGCCGCTAAAGAAGGTTTCACTTCAATAATTTTATTTAGTGTTAATTAAGTAATAGTTTTAGCTGTTTGTTTTGTAGTTTTAGGTTTTAGTAATAAATAAAATAGTGTTAGTATTAGAAGCGATGTAGTTGGTAAACGCCCGCCTCGTCGCGCTGCGTCTAGCAAGACTTGATGTCGATGACGCGTCGTCGTCGACATCATAGTCTTAGAGTTCACGGAATTTTTGGTAACGGTCGAGGAAAAGGTTAGATTCGTTTTTATAGGTTGTAAAGTGGTCCCCTGATGTGAATGATGTCGGTCTGCCTGATCTCAGTGGTTGCCACTTCCAGTAATAGCGCTTATAAGAGGCTTCATTGTTACGAGAAAGTAACGATCAGAGAAATTGTCAGTATTAATACCTATTTAAAGTATGGCTTCTCCGTAGCTAAAACGATGAGGTCTGCCGGCTCTCAGTGGTTTCGTTTTAGAGCTATGACGCGCGCAAGTTACGACTATTTTTTTTGAATAGTATTTTTTTTAAATATTAATCGATAGAACTCTTTATTATATAAGAAATTTCTTAAGATATTTGTGTCTAAAACGAAAAGTTTGGCTGGATAAAAATATTTTATGGTTTTTTGTATGGAGTGAGACATTCAATGTGCTCTTACGGCTAATTCCTAATATTTTCCGCCTCAAAACTACTTCTGCGTCAATATTTCACATGTTTACAATAATTCTACACTATTAACGCGCGCCTAAAATTGTCCAATCCAATCAATACATATTGGATTTTGAAACAGTTTAAAATCGTAATTTATAAGTAAGAACTAATTGTTTTGTGATTCTTTTTTACTTTCTCATCAATTTTAACACAAGGAAAGCCAACAAAACTTTCAGTCACTATATTACTATGGATAAGTTTTTTTACCTAATGAATATAATGCAACCAAAATAACAAAATGTAGCGGGACAAGGCCTATGGCTAAAGGCTAATGCTCCTGTGTATCGATTTTATACTAGTTTTTTAAGCAGAAAAAAAGTTTTTTTAGGTAAAGTTATGTTTCCTTCTGCTTCACGAATGCTGTGACCGTTCTGCTTTGTCAGGGTCTCTTACAAAGTTCACTCTTGGTATTATGCTAAATATAGAGATGCAGTAGTGTCGAAACATGAGTTATATCTTGCTTGGGTTGATGCTCGATCCTGTAAAGCTAGAAATACACGTGAAAAGAGGAAAGCCTTTAACAAAGCCGCCAAGTCCTGCATAGGGAAAACTTGCTTCTTGAAAAATTCTGGTATAATCTGTGGAAGTCAACTTCTGCCGTCCCTCAATGCCTCCTCTGAGGGAACCAGGAGGATCTTTGGCACATACCGTTTTGCCAATTTATTTCCAATTTATTTTAGATCCTGGCAATGTTGTACCATCGGTCTTACCAAGTTGTGGGATTTTAATGTCGGAAATCCACATCAGAGTGACCGAATTTAAAAAAGCATTGCTTGATCTGGGGCTGTATTATGACCTCTTATTTCCAGTCAGTTTTCTGACTGGCTATCAATCTATCTCTTTTATTTGCTATACACCGAGAAAGAGATGTCACTACAGCAATTTATAAACCTGGCAGGATTTAAGAGCTTGTAATACGGCCTCTGGACGTGAATAAAGCCAGTAGTCTGGATAGTATACCAGCCATAGTTCTCAGGACTTGCGCCTCTGAGTTAGCCCTAGTATTAACACGCTTGTACCGATTGTCTCAAGCAGTGTTTCCCAATCAGTGGTACGCGTACCCTAAAGGGTACGCGAGGTTGCATCAAAGGGCTACGTGGAGCAATCTCTTACTGCTCACTAGTTCCAGTGGATATAGTTCCATGGAACTACTGATACTGATTATTTTCACTAGTTCCATTGGCAATGGAACTAGTGAGAATGAATATATGGAACTACAGAACAAAAAGTATCAGTAGTACCATGGAACTGTATCCAATGGAACTAGTGAGAATGATTGGAACTAGAATATTATATCAGTAACCTTTTTTATTTTTATTTTTTTAGATAATAATTTAATTAAAAATTTGTTTTTTCATTGTTCTTTTGCTTTAAATATATTTTATATCATGTTACTTAACAAAAGTAACATGATATAAAATACATATTTTCTTTCATTTAGAGTCGATATACTACAAGTCTACAACGACTTTACAGTGGAGGAGTGAGTTAAAACAATATTTATTACGAATTTTTTCCTATTTTACAAACTGATGATGACAAGATTAGTATACATACATACATATACTCACGCCTGTTTCCCATGAGGGTATGCAGAGACTATGGATCGCCACCTGCTACGATCATTGCACACTTCTTTCGCTTCATTCACATCCATCAGTCTTTTCATACATGCCCTGCGGTTTTTGTCACTGCGTACACCAAGCTTTTTTATAATAACCTCTAATTAGTCCACGTAGGTTTTTCTGGGACGCCCTTGCGCAATCGTTCCTTCTAAATTCGCACAATATATCTCTTTCGTGATTCGCCTTTCATTCATCCTCTCTAAGTGACCAAACCACCGAAGCATTCCTTTCTCAATTCTTGTCACTATATCATCTTTCAGACCACACCTTTTACGAATCACATCATTGCTCACTCTATCACTCAATTTTACTCTACATATTTTCCTCAACGATCGCATCTCTACCGCATTTATTCTGCTTTCATTCTTCTTCTGCCATAACCAAGATTCACTTCCATACATCAGTGTCGGTACCAGCACTCCGTTATGAATAGCCATTCGCGCCTTTGCCGAAACGATCTGACCTCATAACCGAGTGTATAGCACCATTCACCGAATTTCCTCATGTCACTCGCCTTTCTATATATTTCTCTCTCTTTCCGTCCCTTGTGAACAAACTCCCCAAGTATACAAACTCACGGACTTGTTCCACTTTTTCGCCACCTAACATTACCGTACAGTCAGTCATTTCTTCATCTCTCTCAAACACCATCACTTTCGTCTTAGTTACATTCACTTTCATCCCTTTTCTCACAAAATCATCATTCATAACAGACATCATTTTCTGCAACTCTTGCGCAGAAGACGCAAGTATAACTTGGTCGTTAGCGTAGAGGAGGCACTTGATTTGAGTCCCATTCATCATAACTCTACAGTCACGTTCTTTCAGACCTTTCATACAACTGTCCGAAAATAGATTAAAGAGCCATGGTGACGCAACACATCCCTGTCTGACATCCCTAGAGATGCCAAACCAGTCATTGTATACGCCGTCAATCCTGACGCATGCACGGGAATCCTCATAGAGAGATTTCAGTGCAAATATATAGCTATTTCTTAATAAATTATCATAGAATATTATCGAATCTGCCACTTTCGATACAATTCCAGATTTCAAAAGCATTGAATACTATTGAATCAGCCATATTCGATAAAATTCCTGATTTTAAAAGCATGGAATATTATCGAATGTGAAATATCTTGGAAAATATTTTTATAACTTTATAATAAAATTGTTATTAGGCACAAAAAAAGAGACAAAAATAAGCTATTATTTAGTAAAGAAACTTTAATGATACAATTCAAAATTACGATTTTATGTTTTTTGTGTAAAAAAAACTTTAAACTGCTCTACTGTAAAGTACGTGATTTGCAGTTTCAACACTATTAGTTGTGGCAGTCGATATTTTTGTTTTTTCGTTGGGAATATTAAAGCTTTATATATTAAAACAATTATTAATAGACTTTAACTGTGTGACTGGATGTTTTTTTGGCTTTTCTAGTGTTAAAATTGATGAGAAAGTGAAAAAAAATGACAAAACAAACAGGTAAGACCTGTTAAATAAATGTCATTTCCGCAATCACCATCCCATACCTATACCATACCCATACCATAACCTCAAGAACGACATCCATATCGATTTTTGTTTTTTTCCCCATTTACCCCCTAAGGGGTATTGATTTTTAAAATCACAAAATATAATATGTATGCCTATTTATTTTTAGACGTGCTCCTACGAAGCTTAAAGTTGTAATGTCTTTTTTATTCTTTTTCCATATAAAATTTGAACCCCATTTTCACCCTTTTTGGGGTTAAATCATGTCCACCGTGTTGGACTCCAAAATAAATGTCATTTTCCCAATCGTCAGAAAACCACAATAACGACATCCATATCTATTTTTAGGTTTATTTACCCCATTTCATCCCCATTATCATTCCCATAGGGATCGAAATACTAACAATAATAATGTACGTTACGTTAAATTTGCGTCCATAAGCTTAAATAATAAATTTAGCGATTTTCACTTCGAAAATGAAGGATATTTATTATTTCTATACACAACTTCATCCCCCTTTTCACCCTTTAGAGAGTGGAATTTAAAAAAAAATACAATCATCAGTCTAAATACAAAATTTGAAGATCCTCGCTTTCAAACTGAGGGAATTTCATACAAACTTTGGACACCCGTTTCAGTTTTGAAAAAATATTTTCTTATTGCACCCTTAGACCTTATAAGGAACCTATGTACCAAATTTGGAGTCTCTAGACCTAGCGGTTTGGGCTGTGCGTTGATATGTCAGTCACCAATCAGTTTCTTCTTTTATACACGGTTAATTTTTAAGTATATCTAAAAATGAAATGGGGATTTCAGACCACGTAAATGAACAGCTTTTACTATGGGACCAACCACCAAATTGCGAAAAAAAATCAGCTGTTCCATACATTATAGTGGAGTCGATGTTGTACTTTTCTATGGAACAGCTGATTTTTTTTTCGCGATTTCGTGGTTGGTCCCATAGTAAAAGTTGTTCATTTACGTGGTCTGAAATCCCTATTTCATTGTTAGATATACCTAAAAATTAACCGTGTATATTTAGATCACTCGAAGTTGCAACCACTGAGATCAGGCGTACCGACATCATTCACATTAGGGGACCACTCTACAACCCATAAAAACGAGTCTAACCTTTTCCTCGATCGTTACCAAAAATCCCGTGACCTCTCAGTCTATCAAGTCTCGCCTAGGAGTCGCGCAACTCATATTTTTAGAGTTTCGTCAACGAAACAGCCTAAGATACACCAAAAATGCAAAATACCAAAATTATTATGTGCCAATAATGAGCTTAGCAAAAAGGCAACACAGTGCACAAATTGGAAATAATAATCATGTAAATAATTTCTTACAAGAACCAAGGGATAGTAAAAGGATAGTAGGTACCCCAAAGACAATTTTTCTTATAAAAATAGACCATCACTGTGGGAAAAATTTTCAAAGAAACTTTCTTGGAAATCGATTTTTTTTTTATAACACTTAAAGCTCGTTTACTTGATTAAAAGTATACTTTTTCTGTAATATCTCAAAATGTAATTCAAAGTTTTGTTCACCCTGATCAGAGAACATGACATTTATTCAAAACAGCAAATAATTTAAAATTAAACAAAAATTTTCTAAATGCGGCCCAGTCTACACCGCTACACTCGCAGGTGAGGTGCGGCGCGGGAGGGGCGCCGCTGCACGTGCACACCGCGCTTCGTCTGCCGCACCCCCTCAAAAACCTAAAAATTCGATTAAGCAGCGCCTTAATGTAAAATAGAAAAGGAACAATAAAAGTTATCGGTTTATTATCATTCATGTTGTCCTGTTAATGAAACTAGCCTTTGAAAATGCCAAAGAATTAAGAGAATGATTGGACAACTTATCTGTAAAAGTGGGTATTATCGATAATAGGGCTTTGTACAGCAGATTTAAATTATGAGTGTTGTTATAGACAGTAAAATAAAATATTTTTTATTATACCCGGGTACCCGGGTTTTTCATCAATTATTACCCGGTTCCAAATTCTCTTGTATACCCGGGTATACCCGACCCGGGTACCCGGGTCCGAAAACCCTAATACCCACTTATTTTAAAATAAATGTCTTTTTCAAATGATAATTTATAATACAGAAAAGATTTTCTTACACCCATAAAATGAAGTTCAGTTACCTTTTTTATTTTATTATCTTTAAATGTAAGTATAAATCATTCCAAATTAAAAACACTACAATAAGTTATCACATTTTTTCAGATTTCTTCTTAAAATTAAACAAACAAGTACAAATTAACACGTTGCGTGGTTCAGAATTTCTGCCGTAAAGCAACTTCCTTGTTCGAGCTCACTGTTGCTAATACACTTTCCCGCCATTAATTTCAATTATAACTCGCGCGCCAACACGGTAATCATATCCATACAGTATTCCAACTCGGCCCTGTCCTTTAAATAATTACCTATGATAACGTAACGTAATTAACACGTATTGCGTGTTGACGTGCTGTGCGTCGACCGCACGGCTACAGTATTTAATTTTCATCTAAGTACTTTCCTCGTTCTATCGTATCTTTCTAGTTTTGTGATTGTACGTTATGTTCTAGAATCCATATAATACTTGTAGATTATACCTTCGCTGAGAAATCAATTTCTAAGTATAAAATAACTAGACTAACAAAACTAACTAAAAAAAGTGAAATATTAATCTTCCGGATAATTTCCCTGACTTTCCGTGATTTAAAAATATTATCTCTGGATTGATTGGTTAGTTAAATATAATAAAACAACACAATCGGCATTTTGCCATAGTAAGTACTTATATTTCAACGTAAAGAATCTACCATCGCCGAGAAATCAATTTCCAAGCAATAAAATACCTAGATTAACAAAACTAACTAAAAAAGCGAAATATTAATCTACCGGCTAATTTTCCGGACTTACCGTGATTTAAAAATGTTATCTCTGGATTGATTGGTTATTTAAATATAATAAAACAATACAATCTGTATTATGCCATAGTAAGAACGTTTATTTCAACGTAAATCTTTCGTTCGTCACTGCGGCGCATTGGCGACTGTTTGTGTACCGAGAGTGCAGACCGAACTCGATTATTTGTATGAAGTTGGAATACTGATAGATACCATTACCGTGGCGCCAACACCGCCGCCATTTTGGCGCATCTGTCAACTTCGCGCGGGAAACTGTTCCTTGTTCCTTTTTCCGCGGCGGCGAGGCAGAGGCCACTGTATCCGTTCAGCCGAGCGTTTTTTTAATATTCCCACCAGTTCCGTGCTGACGTCAGCTGCAAATGGCGTTTCGTACTCTTTCTTTTTCTAAACTATTTCCTGCATTAACTCGATAAGATTTATGACGCAATTGAAGTTGATGTTTATTTGCTTTCGAACTTTCTTTATTAATGTTTTATGCAGGTGGTTTTAAGCTAAGTGAAGTATTAGTACTATTATTTATTCTGTGGTAATAGCATAGATTAAATAATAGTAGTAGTTCTCACAAGCAGGGCTTTTCAAAGTGACATTTAAAAATATACAGGGTCATTTTGAACTTACCATCCAAATTTTGAGAATGTATTCAGTCCATCTTTCTCTAAGGAACACATGGTCAAATATGTAAAATAAAAATCGACTTTCCATACAAATCAAAGAGATCACGTGATCAATTTAGTACCTATGGATGGGATGACCAACATTTTCTGGCGAAATTTGACACATGTTTCTTAGAGAAAGTTGTTTAGTTTCATGGACTGGACATATCCTTAAAATTTGGATGGTATGTTCAAAATGACCCGATATAGGTAAACTAACTATTTACCTCACTAGATGTCGTTAATGGTCAAGTGAAGTGTCAAAATTGGCGTTTTCCTACGTTTCTACAGTTGACACTTACCTTTTTATCAACACCATCTATCGAACCTACAGTTTTTTGTTATTATGAAAAGCCTTTATTGATTACTAGCAGCCGCCCGCGACTTCGTCTGCGTGGAAAGGTTATTTGCTTTCCCTCGGGAACAATACTTTTTTTCTGGATGAAAGGTACCCTATGTCCTTCTCTGTACTCCTGACAACGTGTATGCGAAATTTCATGATGATCGGTTGAGTAGTTATGACGTGAAGGCGTAACAAACAAACAAACAAATAAACAAACAAACGGACTTTCGCATTTATAATATTAAAGTAAGGACTAGCGGCCGCCCGCGACTTCGTCTGCGTGGAAAGGTTATTTGCTTTCCCTCGGGAACAATACTTTTTTTCTGGATGAAAGGTACCCTATGTCCTTCTCTGTACTCCTGACAACGTGTATGCAAAATTTCATGATGATCGGTTCAGTAGTTAGGACGTGAAGGCGTAACAAACAAACAAAGAAACAAACAAACGGACTTTCGCATTTATAATATTAGTAAGGATAACTAAAATTGAATATTCACTGTTAGAACTTAGTGCTTAAATTTGGTTTGAGTTCCCGACTAAATACAATTACTTAGATAATAAAATTATGTTGTTTTAGAGCTAATACTGAAAGCGCTCCAAAATAGAGTTAAAGAGTTATGGCCACGAGAAAAGTTTTATTAACTTGTAGGATCTGACTAATAACGCACTGACGAGACGCAGGGGTCCCGGATTCAATTCCCAGGAGGGTTCTCGGTTTAGTTGGTGGATAGGGCCTTAGAATAATAACACCTAGAATAGAAGCCCGTATGCAAAGTGAGGCAACTAATACCAAGCCACAATGGCTTAGTTTTCAAATTTATATCCTTCATACGTTAACTAATCGTAACTGAAACCCAATAATATAGTAACTAGTCTTATAAATGTGGGAAAATTGAAACTGTTTTATACTTAATCAGTATGATTTGGGAATAATGTAGAATAACTATCTGTAAATGGAGCCTGTTTATAATTAATTAAACTAAAATGTGAAAGTAATAGAAAGTCTGGTTTTCCTTGTGACGTTTGTTTATTGACACTACACATGACATGACATTAATTCTTAAAGATTAGTATACCTAACCTACCTAGCTATTGAAGAAAGAGGTTTACTTTCAAACAGAGCCAATTTGGCTGTTTTAGTTGCCTCACTTTTGACAGTGCGCTTTGTAGAGAACTATCGTTCTAGGTGTTATTATTTTAAGGGTAGGGCTTATTTCAAGTCCGCCTGGCTAGCTACCACCGTCTTACTTAAGTCTGACGCCATAGCAACAATTTAAAAATTGTTGTGTTCCGGCAGTTAGAGGTAAGATAGCCAGTTCCTCATGAAGATTCCGGTTGTGGTGCGCTTCCACCTTCGGCCTTATCGTCACTTAACATCAGGTGAGGTGAATTCTAAACACTATCACGTTTTACAATAAAAAATCTAATTAGATTAGATTGTTCGATATTCCACACAGATCCTTCAATGGGGAATGTCCGAAAAAAATCAAATTGGCTGAATATTTTTCTGTAGGTAGTAATAAGCTCCCTTAGTAATAGAAAAAAAAAACAGAATTTTCGGTTGCGTGAAAAAAAAAAAAAAAAGTCTCTTCGACTTCACAAATATAGGAAAGTAACAGCAGAATGGAGATTATACCTTTGCCAATACCTGCCACTATGACCACAAGAATTAAAAACAAAAAGTTTTGACATTTTATGTTAATTTTTTTTAATACCATATTGTGGTTGTGGCAGGTGATGGCAAAGGTGTAATCTCCATTCTGCTGTTACTTTTCTATATTTGTGAAGTCGAAGAGACTTTAATTTTTTAAAATTTTTTCACGCAACCAAAAATTCAGATTTTTTTTTTCTATTACTAAGAGAGCTTATCCCTACCTATAAAAAATATTCAGCTAATTTGATTTTTTTCGGACATTCCCCATTCGATTGAGTTGTAATTTCATGCATTTCAATAGTTTCATCAGAAAATGGGGGAGAAATGGGAGAATAAGCAATGGAAATTTGTGGTAACCGCAGCGTTGTGCCGTGGCTAGGGTTGCCAACCTTGCGAAAAGCAAACAGAATTATTATTTTTAAGTTTGCTAACAAGAATACTTTAAAATACTTATATAAATTTTACTGAGCAGCTATGAAATACACTCTAAAGACATCCAGTCATTATGACATTTGATTTTATTTGATATGAGGCAAAGAGACTCAACTCAAAATTCCTGACTTTCTTCATTTGGCCTAGATTTTAGTTTTTTTTTCAAATACTAATCCAAAATTATGAAAATAAATATAGACCTTAGAACCATAAAAACTCGAAAAGGTTTTTTAATTTTAGTTGTTTCTCAAAATGAAATGTTATCCATTGTTTAGTACACTGAAAATATACATAAAACAATACAAAAAAATAAAACAATTGGCGGCCATTTAGATTTATTGTAAGAACCGTTTGTTGACTGAGCAAATTTTAATAGTACACGGGCCATTATTCAGAAGCGTCTCGACAAGATGGATGAGCGAGCGAAGCGAGCCGAGCGCTGAGAAATTATGCTCATCGAAGACTTAATAATGCTACTTAGTGGCGCTCGGAAAACCGTTATTTATTGTTTTACCACAATTTCGGGTAGCTTTTTTGGTTTTCTTGAAAAAAAAAATGCATTTAGTAATTCCAATGTAAATACCTAGCTAAACCCTTGTGCTATGGAAACTATAGAAATGTTTGTTTTCTAAATTGACCCATTTCAGGATCGAATCCAGGGTCTCCGAGATGGCGATACCATAAAAACCGGTGTTTTTAATGTCCCCAGTCCCCACTGCTGGGGCACAGGCCTTTCTTATGGTGGATAAGGAGGATGGGCCATAATCCACCACGCGGGCCCAATGCGGATTGGCGAGTGCACCCGGGACCAATGCGGATTGGCGAGTGCACCCGGGACCAACGGCTTAACGACCCTTCCGAAGCACGGACGAGCTCGAGATAAAAAAAAAATTGGTCACCCATCCCATGACCGACCCTTGCGAAAGTTGCTTAACCTCCGCAATCGCTGGGCGCTTTACCACTGCACCACCGAGCTCCTCAAAAAAACCGGTCTACAAGTAACTTGACTACGAACGAACGTAAAATGTTTTTTTACGTCCAGGAAAAACAATTTGCCAAACTTCCCTCAATAGAATACTTTCGACCACGAATCAACATAATAGTTTTTATATTCAACTGGGCATCTTTCGAGAAATACGTTACTTTTTCCTTAGTTTTCCCAAGATAAAGAAATACAAAAAATTATAAAAGGGTACTTAGGTACGTATATTAGTAAGTACTATGCGAGCCAAATAAGAATAGGACTGTCAAAACGGCCATTTTTGTTTGCGTTTCACTTCCACTTTAGGGGTCTAGCATGTGCAAGAAAAGGAAAAAAGATCAAGATTGCCGTTTGACAGTACTATTCTTATTTGGCGCGCATAGTATACTTAAAAGTCTGTCCATCCTTACTTGTCTTATTTAGTAAACAGTTTTGACAGTTGTCATACGTCTTTTAAACTTAAATCGTTATTTAAAAATATGTTAGTAACTTTATAAAATTGTTGTTAATTTATTAACAATTTATTTCGTAATCTATGTGTGGAAAACCATTTGTTGTTTTTTATAAATTATTATCTCAATAAAGAGTTGGGTGAAGATTGTTTACCACATAAGACAAGTAAGTCTGCTTCACACTTCTACATAATGCAATAACCTGCAAAATTAATAAATTAAAGTCACTATTTTAGGGTTATTAAAGATCTCAATTAAAATCAGTGAAATAGTTTTTTAATTTTAATTGTTTTTTTAAATCAATGAGGGCTTTTCAAAGTGACATTTCAAAACAAAAATAACTATTTGCCTCACTAGATGGCATTAATGGACAAGTGAAGTGTCAAAATTGGCTTTGAAAAATAAACGCCCTGTGCTTAAAAAATGACATTTTCATTTCTTGGCGTTCGTTGGTTTTTAGCGGTGTTTTCGGTGTTTTTATGTGAATTGTGTTTTCTTTTTCCTACGTTTTCTACTTTTGACACTTGCTTGTTTAGCAACGCCATCTATCGAGCTGACAGTTTCTTATCACTTTGAAAAGCCCTCATTAAGACCCTCTGGTGGCTCCAAATTTCAACAGAAATAGTTAAACCACTTTTTTATACAATTACCAAAATTACAATGGTTCAGTTTTAGTTTCCGATGGCGCAATAAAATGAAATAAAAGTATAAGTTACAGAAAATTAGAACAATTTTTATTTAGAAGAGATTCTAAGATAGTAACGTTCGGATTTCGGATGCCAGCAATTTTCCAAGCCGTTGGCTGGTGGCGAAATCGCCATTAGTGATTACTGATTAGATTTCATTGATTTCTAGTCTGGCCGCTCATAGTTACACAATGGCAAACAATAAAAAAATTAAAAAGAAAAAGATACCGAACTTTCTTTTAATCGATCTACTCAAGATGTTTGAAAATCAAACAAAGGAACTTCTCTGTAACATCTTTCTCACAGATAATATGATGATTGATGGTAAGAAAAAAATACACTAATTTCGGTACTCCACCCTTTTATGGTGTTTAAAAAATAAATATTGTAATGAGGGCATTTCAAAGTGACATTAAAAACAAATATACACTGGTCATCACAAAAATCGGCCCACCTACTTTTTACACAAAACCTCATGTTTTAATATTTTGAATGACCAGTGTAGTAACTATTTGTTTCACTAGATGGCGTTGATGGACAAGTGAAAAATAAACGGTCCCGGGTTTAAAAAAACAAGTCATTTTCATTCATTAGCAGTCGTTGGTTGTCAGCGAAGTTTTCGGTATTTTCATGTAAATCTTTTTCTAGAAAACAAATTCCTAAAAGCTAAGTGATTGTTAAGAGTTGTTTACTATATAATAAATTATAATTGGTAAATATTTACTAAAGTTTTCATATAATTTGATTAGCTGAGTAGATTGATTTTAATAAGTTCAGGATTTCAGGGCTTTAAGACTTCTTTACCTTAAAAAAAACAAATTTTAATCAAAAGACTTATAATATCGTCATCATGTAACATATTATCGAGAAAAAAACGCACGTAAAAGTGTTTGATAGAGTACCTAATTAATCTATGGGAAATTTCATTTCGCTTTTCGTAGGTAGATGTACAAATTTTCCATACAACACTGCTCTATGGAATATTTTTACGCGCGTTTATTTTCTCGATAGATGTTTGCGTGCTTCGGGTACAGAAACAAACATACTCTGTCTTTTTCTCTGCTTTATTAAACTTAGTCTAACTGAAGCTAAGAAAAGCTAAGTTCGTCTTTCCACTTCAACGAATAACATTCCAGCTATCAGTACCAAAACTATTATTCGCAAGTCATTCATCCGTGCACTAGATGGCAGTAGAGTAGCAGTCGATTTGAGAACTTATTCGAACTGAACTGATCGGTTTTAATAGCGCAATTGCGAACGGTAATAAAGTAGCAGTCTAAAAGAACGTGCAATTCAAAAGGTTTTATGTATTGTAAGCTAAGTATTTTCGCAGAAAAGTTGTGCAAGCAGCTTTGAAACTCGGGAGAATGAGGGCTTTTCAAAGTGACATTTAAAAAATGAAAATAGTAACTATTTGCCTTACTAGATGGCGTTGATGGAAAGAGAAGTGTCAAAATTGGCTTTTAAAAAATAAACAATCTGTACCAACATAAGATTGGCCTGTACTAAAGAGGCAAGGTAAGCGCTTGCTGGCTGACATCTGCCCAAAGAGAAACATTTTAGGGTTCCATCTGCCTGCCTAGCTGAGTAGGTACTCTTCGAAGCTTAGTAAAAAAAAAAATACATTGACACACACATTTTTCTCGACGCCACCTATCGAGCGTACAGTTTTTTGTTGTTTTGAAAAGAACAATATAAGTACCCCTAGATCCTTAGATGATTGTACAATTTTATAAACTGAATAATGAAAGCGTTCGTAATTTGAAAAGACAATAAAGGTTGTATAAAACAAGGATTCCTTTGCCACAAAAAACTTTAAGCTTGTCTGTCTTTGAAGAATGACACCTTCGCGCGCGAAACCTTTTTTTGCGGCCATATTGATTGCGCGGGAAATAACGGTGCGTTCCGTTACCCCAGTAGGTTAAAGACCTTGTCTAACACTTATATTTTGCTATCGCCGTAGTTTTTATGATATAAACAATAGAATCTAAATTGGCGTGCATTGTTTTTGGTGGTTTTTCAACTGTATGTTTGACGCGACATAATGTTGTGGAACTAAACGGTTCGGTTTGATTTTAGCTTCGAAAATTTCGTGAATGTATGCAATTACATGCACAAGTGAGCTCCATTTGGTGTTTTCTCACAATAAAAAGTTTACGACCGTGTAAAGCGTTTTAAAGCGAAAAATATTATCATATTTTTTTCTGTCTTGCATCTTATAAAATAAAATAAAAAATCTTACTAAGTTCATGTTTCAAGTTGCAATGCAATGTTGTCCACCTTAAAGCATGCTTTAGCAAACATTTCAACTATTTCGTTGAAATATTTCGGGAACAATTCAGTCCGCTTCAGCAGAATACGATAAAAAAGAAAACTTAGCTCTTTGTCGTTCCATACAAGAACGGCAAAATTAAAGTTAAGACTAAAAATCCAAATATACCTACTGTAAGAGTGAGCAAGTTACCCAAACCTTCGTTCGTCATTTTAGAAAAGCATTCGGAATAATGTGTTAAACCTTCGACATTTCATACTATTAAAAAGGTATAATTGCGCTGTCACTGTCACATTGACAGATATTTTCTTTCAACACCACAGATTAGTAATATTTATAAATAAGGAGACCTCTGAGGGCTTTTCAAAATAACAAAAATCTGTATGCTCGATAGATGGCGTTAATAAACACAGGCAAGTGTCAACCAACTGTAGAAAACGTAAGAAAAAGAAAACACAATTCACATGAAAACACCGAAAATAACGCTGACAACAAACAAACGCTTTGAAATGAAAATGACATGTTTTTTTTAAGCACAGGTCGTTAATTTTTTAAAGCCAATTTTGGCACTTCATTTGCTCATCAGCGCCATCTAGTGAGGCCAATAGTTACTATTGTCTTTTTAAATGTCACTTTAAAAAGCCCTCATTACGTTTTGTTTCTGTTAAGTATGGCAGTCTGTATTTGAAGTGATTCAGTCTCAAGTAGCGTGACCAAAATTAGCTCCAAAAAGACGAAAACACGAGACATCTCGAAATAACACAGACATGTGTCAATGTTTTAGCTTCTCATTAAGTTGTTGCCAAATAACCATTTAGAATACTTTTAGGATACTTAGTGTTAGTTAGTACTAGACTTGGTAATGAGAGCTATTTGCTTAGTAGGTCGCAGAATTAGTTCGCTGAACGTTTTGAAAATAGGATGGTACCACCTATAGCGCTTAGCTGAGTTGTAAAAATTACTCGACATTTTTTCCAAAAAAGAAGATCATCTGAGATATTGTTTCGAGCTGTTTATTCTTACTTGCGTTACGTTAACTTTAAACTCTTAGACTGGAAAGGACTCGGCATCAACATTAATGGCCAGTGTCTGTTGCCAGTGATGACTTACGGCTGTGAAACGTGGTCGCTAACTATGGGTCTCATAAGGAGGCTCAAGGTCACCCAGCGTGCAATGGAGAGAGCCATGTTCGGCGTTTCCCTGCGTGATCGAATCAGTAATGAGGAAATCCGCAGAACTAAAGTAAACGACATCGCTCGAAGGATTTGCTCAGCTGAAGTGGCAGTGGGCTGGACACATAGCGAGAAGAACCGATGGCCGTTGGGTCGGAAAGGTTCTGGAATGGCGACCGCGCACCGGACGACGCTCCGTGGGTAGGCCCCCGACAAGGTGGACCGACGATCTGAAGTGCGGTCGCGGTGCACCGCTGGACGCGGGTCAAGCAGGACCGATCGTCGTGGAGATCCTTGGGGGAGGCCTATACCGAGCAGTGGGTGTCGTACGGCTGAAATGATGATGATGATTTGTTATTGATTTTTCAATAATGAGTTGGGTGAAGATTGTTTACCAAATAGGACAAGTAAGGATAAACAGCCTATACCTACCTACTACCTTCTTTTCGCTGTAAGCCAGCGATGTCTTCTATGTCATATCAAAGATTAATCTACGACATCCGTGGCTTGTATGAGAACACCGGTTTCCATGGTGTCGCCATCTCTGAGGTCTCTGGTTGATCCCTCCGGATGGGTCGATTTAGAAAACGAACTTTTCTATATTGTCTCAATGTCTGGGTGCTTGTTGTACCACCGTTGTCTCAGATTTCCATAACATAAGTGCTTTACTTTAAAATCGGAGTAATTAATGTATCTGATGTTATATTTTTTTAATATCCACATTTTGCTTCAGATTAGTCTTCCATTCATTCTCCCACTCCGATCGAGGTCATTCGTTCGATCGATCCCTTACATTTCCACTCCATTTCTCTTTTCGTGTAAAATGCCCATTGTATAGTTCATAATGACTTCGAAACAGTCATAAAGGAATCAATACGCCAACACGGGCGTTAGCACGCTCTTTGTGTTAAGCTTGTGAAGTACTGGAAGATATGCCAAAGCTAGGCTATAGCTATAAAGTAGCAGAAGACACGGTCAGAACAGGACAACTTGCAATTTTCCGTGCACGCACACATAGACATATGCGTACAGTAAATCTCGGGTCTAACCGGAATATAGCTCAGTACTGTAGCAGCTCCTAGCCACCTAGTATAACAAAACAATTTACGCGTCGAGAAGTTTTTTCTTCATCTTTCGAAGTCGTCATAATATTCTTTTACGCTAGCCGTTTCACGACCGACAGATTAGAATAGCACCGACCCTCCACTCACTCACCCCAATCCCTCGTAAAAAAATGTTGCAATGAGTGTACCTCCTTGGACAATAAAATTGGTAGCAGCCTTCTCCAATGACAACGGTCCTAGTATTTTTTTTTAAAATCTATATTGGCACATAACAGTCATTACATAACATTCGGTGGCGCAGTGAGGAGCTCGGTGGCGCAGTGAGGAGCTCGGTGGCGCAGTGGTTTAGCGCCTGGCCCTGCGATTGCGGAGGTTAAGCAACTTTCTCAAGGGTCGGTCATGGGATGGGTGACCAAAAATTTATTATCTCAAGTTTCTCCGTGCTTCCGACGGCATGTTGATGGTGAGTTATGGCCCATCCTCCTTACCCACCATTAAGCAATGCCTGTGCCCCAGCAGTGGGAACATGTCTTTATGCTTTTAATTGTATTTATGTTGCTGATGATGATGATTATGAAACTGTAATATTACATACATACATACACTCACGCCTGTTTCCCAAGGGGGTAGGCAGAGACTATGGATCGCCACCTGCTACGATCCTTGCACACTTCTTTCGCTTCATTCACAACCATCAGTCTTTTCATACATGCCCTGCGGTTTTTTGTACTGTAATATTAAAACCGTAAACCTTTTAAATGTCAATTAATAGCGTAGCTTTCACTACGCAAAAAGGTTTGCAATGAAAAGAGTGTTTTTGTTCACTTTTAAACGTTTCCACGCCTTCACCCTAATGGTAGTATTATGCTATTGGAAAACTTTCCAAAGGTTTAGGTATAACAGTTTAAAGAAAGGTTTCGCGACTCATCGTTGTTGTAACAAAGTTCTGTAAATAATTGTGCGTTAATTTGATAAATGCCTTTTGTCGATGGACGAATGTTGTTTGGTAAATTATTTTTAGGGAAGAAGTGAAGTTTTGTGTGAAAATTAAAAGATTAGATGAAAAATTAAGGATTGTTGGTGTATTAATAATTAGAGTGACTCTACTTGCTAACAAAAAGCGATTTGAGCTCAAAAAAATATTTGGAAATTCTCAATCCATGACGGCGAAAATTTTTTGAAACTTAGACAAAAAGTTACCGACCGATTTTAGAAATTGAAATTGTACTTTGTAGCCCTTGGGCAGACGCATATTTTGACATATAGTTCATTTCCATACCTCTCATATCTGCGAAACTAATCTGTCACAATTTCATAAATTGGGGCACTATAATCGATCACGAAAAGATAGACAATTTCAATGTTAAAAAACACATCAAAAACCGTATTCTATTTGTTTTGATGGAAAACGTAAACCCGTCTTGAAAACTATATAAGTTCCTACCTAACTAGATTTCTGTAGATTTTCTACAATCCGTTCATTAAAATTGTTTTTCTTTTTCACAATGTTTTAAGACGCTAAACAGTTTTTTTTAATTCTTTACTCCACAGTCCATTGGAGATGAAAGCAAACAAGGTTAAATTTCGTAAACACTCAAACACTTAGTTAAATTACTGGCTTGTTTGTGTATTGTGCAAATTGTTATACCAATTTATTTACTATACGTTTTTTAATAGCCAAGATTTTTTTTTATTGTTACTTTGTACTTCTTATTTTTGTTAACATTCAGTCTTTAGTTTATCTTCAAAAAAACCTTCATGCGGTTGAGGCTTATACACTATGTCACTATCTTTAAGGTCCCGCGTTTGATCCCTGACTCTCCTCCGTTCAGTCCCTAGATGGCCATCATCAGATTACAGCTAGGTGTTACTATGTATTATAAGTATACAGGGTCATTTTGAACTTACCATCCAAATTTTAAAGATGTGTCCAGTCCATGAAACTAAACAACTTTCTCTAAGAAACGTGTCAAATTTCGCCAAAAAATTTGATTTGTATGGAAAGTCGATTTTTATTTTACATATTTGACCATGTGTTCCTTATAGAAAGTTTTTCAGTTTCATGGACTAAACACATCCTCAAAATTTGGATGGTAAGTTCAAAATGGCCCGATTTATTCAAAAAAGTATACAAAGTATATATCCAAAAAGTATATAAGTAGTCTATCACCCATATTACAAGCTTTGCTTAGTTTGGGGCTAGATGGCGCTGTGTGTAATTGTCCAAGCATTTAAAAAAAAATCCCTGGCGGAGAACCAAGGCTTCAAAGTTACCTCGTTTGTATGAAAATTGACTGGTGTCTTTAATTATCTGGTCACCACTATAAAAAATATTACAAAAATTTGCTGATTTTTTTCGCGATTTCAGAGTTGGTCCCATGGGCGTACCCAGCATCTACTTAGGGGTGGGGCAAAAGTAAGGAAATTCGATAAATACCTAATAGGAATTCTATCATTACCTTATCATGTAGCTTAGTCGAGGCGCGGCATGCCAGCGCGCTCCGGGCCTTGCGGTGACGATGTTTTGGACAAAATCATTACAATCAACGATGGTGTAGGTAGCCTAGTCGAGGTACACTCCGGGCAGTGCGGTGATGATGGTTTGGACAAAATCATTACAATCAATGATGGTGTAGGTAGCCTAGTCGAGGCGCGGCACGCCAGCGCGCTCCGGGCCTTGCGGTGATGATGTTTTGGACAAAATCATTACAATCAACGATGGTGTAGGTAGCTTAGTCGAGGCGCGGCACGCCAGCACGCTCCGGGCCTTGCGGTGACGATGTTTTGGACAAAATCATTACAATCAATGATGGTGTAGGTAGCCTAGTCGAGGCGCGGCGCGCCGGCGCGCTCCGGGCCGTGCGGTGATAATGGTTTGGACAATATTATTTTAATCAACGATGGTGTGTGGGTGCGGGTAGCCTAGTCGGGGCACACTCCGGGCAGTGCGGTGATGATGGTTTGGACAAAATCATTACAATCAATGACTGGAAGTTCGTCTAAAAAACCGTTCAAATTTCAATAACTTCAAGGAGGTTCTGTAACGCGGTAATTTTGTTTTTTTAAAGAAGATAATGAATAAATAATTTTGTAAACGTCTATCTTAAATTACTTAAAGTCAGGGTGGAGGGTGGGGCAGGCGCCCCACCTTGCCCCAACGTGGGTACGCCCATGGTTGGTCCCATAGTAAAAGTTTTTCAGTTTGATGGTCCCTTTCTACAATATTCTTTATTATTATTGTTTTGCAACGTTGTATATAACAGATTTTCGGTAATTGGCAAAACGTAGGTACATGTTCCACAAACACTTTTGATGTGTGTATTTTTACATCAAAATTCTACCCGTTATGCAAAACAGCTACTTACAGGCAAAAACAGGAAATGAAATTGTTATAGCTATTCATCGATATCCATTTATATTGGAATAAGGTTTTCATTTCTCATTCGTTCGTAAACCGTTCATATTTCTCCGTCTACACCGGAAGGAGTGATGCAGACAGCTTTGGAACTGTATGCATAATGTTATAACTAGGCAAAAACACGCGATCGACGTTGTAGACAGTATTTATAAAGTTTAATGTTATTTGAGTATTTTTATGCACAAAGTGAAAGTGCTTGGCCCTTCACCTCACCTGAAGTTAAGTGACGATAATGATTGGTTGGTGGTAGGGCTTATTTTAAATCCACCTGCCTAGCTACCACCATCTTACCTACGTCGGCGAAGAGTGAAAACCTCGTAAATCTCATTTTTGTCTAGAACATTTTTTTGCAGTTTTTGACAGAATACCTCTTATCTCACGACTGTATCTCACTCATATTCCATTCAAACGCGTACAACGCCATCTATTGCATTTTATAAAAACCTCGTCAATGACAGAAGCTGGTCACGAGTAGGGTTACCAGGACTAAAATTCGGAAATCCGGTTGCAAGAGGTTGAAAATCCTGATTTTTGGACAAAAATCCGGTCTTTTACTCAATTAAAAAAAATGTTGGCCATTTACATTAGGATTTTGGAAAAACTTTTATTATTATCTGCCGGCAACAGTTAAAAAAACTTTTTTTTGTAAAATATTACTCAAGTGGGTGGTTTCTTAGAAGAAAAGTATGGGCATCTTTCAGGAAACCACCCATTCGTAAAGCTTAATCGCGGCGTGCGTAGCATGATTGTTTACACAAAATCATTACAATCAATTATGGTGTAATGATTTTGACCCAGCACGATTGAAAATCCGGTCTCGAATGAAATCCGGGCGGAGTCCGGTCTGAGCTCATAAAATCCGGTCAAGACCGGATTTATCCGGTCAGATGGTAACCCTAGTCACGAGTGACGAAAAACCCGGCAAAAGTGTTTTAGACAAGAAAGAGGATTTACGAGGTTTTCACTCTTTGCCGACGCTATGTCTGAACCCATAACAACAACTGTTGTGTTCCGGCAGTTATGGGTAAAATAGCCAGTTCCTCAGTGGTGAGGATTCCGGGTGTAGTGCGCTTTCACCTTCATCCTTACTACCCCGTTGTGTATAAAAAATAATGCCGAAGGTGGAAGCGCACTACACCCGGAATCCGGCGATCAGACCTCTGACTACCGGAACACAATAATTTTGAAATTGACTTACGGCAGTGAAACGTGGTCGCTAACTATGGGTCTCATAATGAGGCTCAAGGTCACCCAGCGTGCAATGGAGAGAGCCATGCTCGGCGTTTCCCTGCGTGATCGAATCAGAAATGAGGAGATCCGCAGGCGAACTAAAGTAACCGACATCGCTCGAAGGATTGCTCAGCTGAAGTGGCAGTGGGCTGGACACATAGCGAGAAGAACCGATGGCCGTTGGGGCGGAAAGGTTCTGGAATGGCGACCGCGCACCGGACGACGCTCCGTGGGTAGGCCCCCGACAAGGTGGACCGACGATCTGGTGAAGGTCGCCGGAAGCCACTGGATGTGGGAAGCGCAGGACCGATCGTCGTGGAAATCCTTGGGGGAGGCCTATACCCAGCAGTGGGTGTCGTGCGACTGATATGATGATGTTATGGCGTCAGACTTAGGTCTTACTTAGTCTTATTCTAAAATTGAGTTTTGGTCTAAATAAATTCCGTTTGTGAACTATTATTCTGAAAGGGGTATACAAAAAAAACTAGTTCCCATCTAGCAAATTACTTGCTGTGACCCCCTTGTCAAAGTGACATTTCACATCACTAACGAAAGTGCATCAATTTAGATTTAGTGGGAGATAACGCGACAAATGACTTTGGAATTACTCCAATTAGGGCAATACTTCTAGGGCTGTCAAAATCGATAAGTTTTTACGACTGCTTGAAATGTCCTCTGTTTGGATGGTCCTATTTTAGCTTTATAATAATTTAAATCCGAAAGTGAGCATATGACAAATATGCTCAATTAGTCACGTTTTACGTCCAAGCAAAGTCTCATAAATCAGTATTGAATGCATTAGCATTTTAGCTAGGTATAAAAATAAATGTGTTCTGGATTAGGCCTTATTGAAGCCGAGTTTAAAATCAATTATTTGAGACTATCAATTTATCTGAAACTATCAATTTAAATTTTCAATAACCAAACAAAATTCAGGCATTGAAGAAAGGATGGTTAAATCATTGATTGAAATCCTACTAATGTTATAAATGTGAAAGTTTGTGGGTTTGGATGTTTGTTCCTCAATCACGCAAAAACTACTGAACGGATTTGATTGAAATTTGGCACACAGATAGTAGATAGCTTTGATTAACATATAGGATACCTTTTTTCCTGATATTCCCACGGGAACGGGAACCACGCGGGTGAAACCCCGGGTGGCCGCTAATTTTGCATAAATACACATTTTAGGGGTACCTACTGAAAAGGACATAATAAAGGGTATCTTACATCCAGAAAAAAGTACTGTTCCCGAGGTACACATAGAAAATAGTTGTCCACGCAGACGCGGACGGTCGCTAGTTTGCTATAATATTTATTTTGGCAGCCCTATTTAGTTCTATCATCTAATAGTGACCTTAATTCTGTTTGATTTTTAAACAGCTTTTTTCATTTAGTGTAACTAATATTGATCAATCTGATCGACTAAAAGCTAACCTTAAAAAGTTATTGAATTTTAACAAAGTTAAGACATGAGTTTGATAATCGATTAACAAGTAATTAAAATCGATATCTTTTTAAATATTAGTTAAATCGATTAGTGATTAGCGATTCAAGGCCGAATAGGTTTAGCGGTTATTGACTCAGATTGCGCAAATCAGAGAGATCAAAATGAGTCTCGTATTCGAGTGCCGCAAGACGAATAATTTTATAATTCTGACGAACTTGTATATTTTGAAAAAAGAAATCTAAGTAGCTTACTTCCGCAAACAATATATGCAAGATGCACCGTCCGCCCGCCCGCAAAAATATGCACATGCACACCACAAAATATCAGTGCACAAACCTGCATTTAGCAAGACAGCAACACACCTTGCACCTTCACCAATTAGGCTACTCTACACGTGTTTCGCCCCAACCCGGAGCATCCTCAGGAGTTGGATCGTGCGTAAACCAACACCGAATGAGCTCCTAACGCCTCCGACACCGTATTTGTAACATATCTTTCGTAACGTAACGTATGTAACAAATCAACACAACAATTTAAAGATTGTTGTGTTCCGGCAGTTAGAGGTAAGATTGTTGTTCCTCAGCGATGAGGATTCCGGGTGTTCTGTCTGTCCATCAGCCATTTTTGATGTCCCCACTGCTGGGGCACAGGCCTTCCTTATGGGTGGATAAGGAGGACGGGCCATAACCCATGCGGATTGGTGGGTATTAACGACTGCAAATGCAGCCGGGACCAACGGCTTAACGTGCCTTCCGAAGCACGGAGGAGTTTGCGATAGTAAATTTTTGGTCACCCATCCCATGACCGACCCTTGCGAACGTTGCTTAACTTACGCAATCGCTGGGCCAGGCGCTAAACCATTACGCCAACGAGCTCCTCATTCCGGGTGTACTTCGCCTTATCGTCACTTAACAGTGAGGTGAAGGCCAGCACGTCTGCGTGGATACTTATTTTTCTATCCCTCGGAAACAGTACTTTTTTGAAGTATTCTTGGGTAAAAAGGTCCTTTTTCAGTACCCCTGATAATGTGTATGCAAAATTTCATGATGCTCGGTTGAGTAGCAAAGTCGTGAAATCGTAGCCCTCAAGAATTTATAACCTTTATTAAGGCTCCGTTATGCGAAATAATTTGTCTCTGTCTTTTTCTTCACGTGTAAAGAGTATGGAAAATAACTCCACTACTGCACTTATTCGACGTTTTTCGTCGTTTTTTCATCATAATCTTTAGCACAATTAACTTTCTTGAAAAAAAGTTATTGGAGCAACTGCACAGTACATTAAAGTGTATTTTGATGTAGAATTCAATACGTTTCCGCTATCATTTACGCCATAAATATGACCCGCGACAAGCGCTTTTGATAATATTCAGATTTTTTTTACAATTATCTGTGAGGTTTACACGCAATTTAATACTTGTAGCTACTAGATAATCTCTTTAGCTTGTCGTATGTTTTTTTTTTGTGGCTACAACTTTACGTTTTCTATATAAAAATATGACCCGCGCAAACCATGTTTTCCTATTATGGCCCCTTAAATAAAACATTTAGAGCGTACTTAATTTTTAAAGTTTCTTTCCACGCATTGTAATAACGACATTTATAACTACCAACTATAAAATTAATATACCCCGAACATTTCTATGGTTATAAGAGACTAGCGGCCCGCCCCGGCTTCGCACGGGTGCAATGTAGTTACCTACTAATGTAAAACTGTGCTATAATGTGGTGTCAGTGTGAAGTTATTAGATTATACTACAGGTTATCTACATACGACGTACGCAAGGAGTGTTATAATATAATTGACGTGTGTGTGTCTGTCTGTCTCCGGCAACCTAGCTCCTAAACTTATGGATCGATTTTAATGCGGTTTTTATGCAAAGGTAGTTTAAGTGAAGCGTACAGACGGCGGGAAGCGACTTTGTCTTGTACTATATACTATAGCTTTTGCCCATGGCTCCGCCCCGGCGTGGGAGTCTGTAATTGTTGTTAGTCTTTCCCTGGAAACCAATAATCTGGATGAAAAGAAGCCTGTGTTAAGTATTCCAGACTATAATCTATCTCTGTGCCAAATTTCATCTAAATCCGTTCACCCGTTCAGACTTGATTGAGTAACAATATGAACAACATCCAAACATCAAAACTTTATCATTTTTACAATTTTGTGATTATATAGGTAATAACTGCACCCCGCGGTTTAAGCCGCGCAGTCTGTCGATTCTGTAACCAAAATCGCATCTCACTTCGAACCCACTTCACTTTGCGTGAATTTGTTATTCGAAATTAGCTAACTAAAATTTATTCATTTATTTTTGTGATAAAATAAAATTCTTATCATTACCTTATTTGTGATTTAAAATTCCCGTGCAGTGAAGTGAGATTCGAAGTGGGGTTCTAGTTTGGTTACAGAACCAACGCCCTGTTCACGATTCTGTATTAGGTAGGTAGGTACTTATGTCAAGGACAGGCCCGCCCATGTATAGACTTATATATTCTACTCTGTAATTAGTTACATGTAAATACCTATACTATGGTTTTGTCTCTTTACTGTCTTCTTGTCATATTGCTTTCCTTTGCCTATTGCCTATTGTAAACGTGTTTCCCATAGACATAGAAAAATTTTCGCTGCGCTCAAGAAGACCAACAAAGCGTGGAAACTTAGAGTAAGACGGGCTTCTAAAGAAAGAGAAGCCATACGAAGCGTTCCCCTCTGCCGAAGTACAAGCCCAAATGGGCATACGCATTAGTAAAACCAGTTACGCCCGGATTTCTTTCTAGACCGAGTCCAGTCGCGCATGTGAACGCTGCTGTGTTTAAAATGTCGAATTTATGAGTTTTTTGCTGTTAAAAGAGGTCTTGAACATCAAGTATACAAAAAGACGGTGTTACATTTCACATAAAAGTAAATTTTTATCGTATTATTGCTATTTGTTTACATTTAAACATTAAATTCGTATATTTTATCCTTGATTAGTTGTCAAATTTGTTCAGTGACATCGGGTCTGCTAGTCCATGGCTCGTCCGTACAAATTTCAGATCTGTCGCTAGATAAATCCGAGTTCTCGCCGATGGGCAACTTAGTGATGTTACCGTTAAATAATGTTTGTCGATAAAGTGTTGGTCAATCTGGCCCTGATTATGCGTCAAATACATTTGCGAGATGTTTGCATGATTTGCTTTGCACTGATGTGAGCGCGACGCGACAGATATCGCGAAATAAATTTCGAAATAGTAGATTATACAACAAGTGAATAAAAAGGGAATTTAGTTCGAGGTATACAAAGAACCGAGATGAAATTTTTTTTCACGAGTTGTGTTGTGTACTCTACTTTTTACCATTGACTGCGAGAAAGCAAATAGGTACCTAACAGTACTTTATACTTACCCCCTTACTAATAAAGATTGAATAGCAGATGTATAGTTACACAATGGTTACTCTCTGTCAAACTATTTGAATTTGACGTTAAAAAGAAAGTGACAAAACACTGTGTAACTATGCAGCTGCTATACAATCTTTATTAGTAAGGGGGTTAGTATTTATAGTTGACCATCAGCCATTTTTAATGTCCCCACTACTGGGGCACAGGCCTTCCTTATAGGTGGGAAGATGGGCGATAACCTACCACGCGGGCCCAATGCGAATTGATGGGTGTTAACGACTGCAAATGCAGCCGGGACCAACGGCTTAACGTGCCTTCCGAGGCACGGAGGAGCTCGAGATAATATATTTTTGGTCACCCATCCCATGACCGACCCATGCGTGAAATTAGAAGTTTTCCAATGACATAAAACAACCACGCTAAGAGAGATGGATGGTAGGTACCCCCCCTTGGTAGGTAAGGTGGGGTGGCATTCAAAGTTTCGCGCCGCCGCACTTCAGAAAAAATCATATCTCCTTCAATATACCTACCACCTCGAATGAGGTATCATATTATGATAAATCAGGGATGATGAAGCCATTTTTGAGACATTGAATGTACAGTTTCTTAAAAAAATAATGATATATTTTACTATATTGACGACATTATCAAAATCAGTTTGCTATTTTTTTAATCAACAGTCGGTCGGTATCTTTCAAAATTCAAATTGTTGGGTGTGCAGATAGCAGTACTGTCATGGAGCGATGTTCAGTGTTAGCAGCCTGAGCCCAACTTCCCTGGGTATACATTAATCCCAACCTAATCACCTACACTCTCAAGATTTTTGTATAAAGCTCGAGCGTATAAAAATGACCTCTTTGTTGTTATTCACCCCATCGTAAAATGATTGAGTTTGTAACCTTTATCCTTTTTCCGTATCGATATTGCTGCATCGACAGTTGAGCCCAGCCCTTTATGTCAATAACGTGTCATATTTTGATGTGTGACTCATCCGTACACAAATTTTTGCTGTTTTGTTTTATTTTTTATGTGTGAGCGTCGTCATTACAGTGTTGTTTTTGTATGTGGGTATGCGGAACTGCACTTGTGTGCATTTCCCTCCCCCCGCAAAAAATGCCAGAATAATTTGAATAGAGTAATAATCGCTAAGGCTTCTCCCTTTGTGACGAAACAAAGCCTTTGTTGCTCGAAGCGTGGAAAAGAGAAGTTCATCTTACGGACACGGTCTATGTAAAAAAGAGACAAAGGAGCAAGTGACATGTGCCAACATTTTTTACAGTAAGAGCCCCTAGCGTCCCGCGTAGCAAATGAGCAAACACAGTTTGTTTAAAATATTTGTTAATCTTAATTAGAATTTAAAATAAAGGTATCGTGGAGCCATGGTGTCTTGTGCTCTAAGTAATTGTGAGGTGACAAAAAGAAACAATCCAAGTAATCACACTTTTCACAGGTAAATAAGATATTCCCACACATTTCTTTAAAACCAAATTTCGCTACATTTATTCGTTTATCGACGAAGAAAACAGTATGGAACATAGTTTATTAAATTTCCTTTGCCATATATAATCATATTTTATGTATCCCATATAAAATGTTTGTATTCGTTTTCGGATCACCTGTTTATTGACTTTGTTGTTCTTTGACATTCTATTTCTATGGTGTTTCCATTATTCTGCTATTAAATCTTCCTTTTCCCCTTTCAACCGCCGTTTCCTTTGCTGTCCTCGACATCCTGGTCCATAAAAAAATTAGCGATAATTTAACAAAATAATTATAATTATATTATGTAATATTAAATACTTAAAGGTATCTTCTTTATAAATAAAAATCTAATGTAATGTTCAACAACATAGAAATCTTTGTGTATGTTTATTTAATTCCTATGCAGTATGCACTCCTAAACTATTCATCCACATTCCACATCCGATTAGTAATGTAATAAGTATATGTTTGGTGAATTTTTCTACTTACGACTGAAAAGGCTCCTGGCTAAAAAATCGTAATATTGCAACGCATGCCGGGTGCAATTATGTTAAAGAATTATATAGTGTATTATCTTATGATGTTAGTCTTTTGGAAAATTCAGTGGACGTCAGTGCTGACAACTGACATTTATTTTTCTTAATCGTACAAATGCACTAAGAAGTTTTGATTCCGATATCGAAGTCAACCACCCTAAAAATAGCTTTCTACCCCTTTTCAACCCTGTTAGGGGATACATTTCAAGAAAATACGAAACACCTATTCAATTAATTTTGTGAAAGAATGTCTATGCCAAATTTCAAGTCAATCGGGCCAAGGAATCGCTTTCTCCCATACAAACTTTGCCACCCTGTTTTACCCCCTTAGGGGTTGAATTTCGCTAAATCCCGTCTTAGTGAGCACCTTCACCCTAAAAGGAACCCCCATGCAAAATTTGAGACTCCTAGCACTTGTAGTTTCTGAGATTTCGTGATGAGTCAGTGAGTGATTTACGCTTTTATATATATAGATTTATTGCTACCACAGTAACCTACTTGCGAAGTACAAACAAATTAAGTCCTAGATTAGAAAGGTTATTGGAAAATAAACTTTAATTAGACGCAATATGAGCTATTGTATTACTGTTATTGTGTAGGGGTGCCTTCTCTGTTAGTAAGATTTATATGACCATTTTTAAGTAGATAAAAATAAGTGATTATTATGGCTTAAATTAAAATTGTTTGTACTCGGTTTGGTTGGTGGTAGGGCTTATTTCAAGTCCGCGCAGGTTTTTTTTGTTTTTTTTTTTAACACGCCCAATGCAAGAATATTTTGCGAACAAAGGGGGTGTGGTGCGTGTGGAATACAGCCTACTTCAAAATTATAATTTTAAGTGATAAAATGCAAATATTTTAATATTTTATAGCAAAATATTGTAAATTATGAATAATTTAATAATAATAAATATTTGTTTGACTTAATTAGGACTTATAGATTTATTTATTCCAAAAATGTATATGTATTTTCAGCTGCATAAAACCTCTTTGTTGTTACTAAAAATAATAAATGTATTACCCGGTTAAATTGGAAATGCTCTGTTTACTCGCATAGAACTTGCAGTAAGGTACTAATTTAGCTTTGTAGGGATAATTCTATAACACACTGGTGTTTTATATAACCCGGTGTTTGTTATAGCTCGCTTAATGGCCTTTAAAGCGATGTATTAGGGCTCACTTTACAAGCGTGTTAAAAAAAATATTGTGTTCCGGTAGTTAGAGGTAAGATAACCAGTTCCTCAGTAATGAGGATTGCGGGTGTAGAGTGGCCTTCGGCCTTATCGTCACTTAACATCAGGTGAGGTGAAGGCCAAGCACCGTTGTGCAAAAAAGAGTAAAAGTTTTTAAGAATGATTTATAAAGTAGAAAATTGTTTTACAGTCATGGGTTGTGACTCGTTACAGTATTTTGTTGTTGTCCAAAACTAAACAAACAAAATATAAGGTCCTTCATAAATAGTGCACATAATTTAAAGGGGTCAATATACTCATGCATACAAACAACTTTTACTATGGGACCAACACTGAAATCGCGAAAAAACAATCAGCTGTTCCATACATTTTGATGCTGATTTTTTTTTCGCGATTTCAATGTTGGTCCCATAGTAAAAGTTGTTTGTATGCATGAGTACATTGACCCCTTAAAATTATGTGCACTATTTAAGAAGGACCTTATATATATATTATTGTGACGTCATTATTTGATTTTAAAGCAAATAAAAATCTAAGTTTGCAGCGTATTGTCGTGTTGTAGCAAGTGTTGTTTTGCGGAAGTTTTGTACTGGAATATTGGTGTTAATCAAATATCATTTTTTTGGATAGGTGACAGCCCTATTCGAACCACAGCGCAGATAAAGGCTAGGTTTTACTACGCCCTAGATATACACTTCCTATTGGTTGGAAGTAGGGTTACCATATGAAAAAATCAAAAGTCCGGAGAAAAGGCTCGATATCCATTGAAAAATCCTGAGATTTGTAGCAGTTTGAGAATAACGTACGGGGGGGGGGGGGGGGGGTAGTCGGCAGCGGCAAACTGATTAAATATTAAAAAGCATATTTATCCTTCAATTACATGTACTTTTTATTAAATGTACTGCATTTTATTGAAAATTCAAAAAATCCTGAGATTTCCTCAAATATTCGAAATCCGGCCGCAATCCTGAGCAAAGTCCAAAAATCCTGAGATCTCCGGACAAATCCTGAGATATGGTAACCCTAGTTGGAAGGAGGTCGGTTAGCAACTGCAACATATAAAGAAATGGTTAACATTGTTATCAGCACCATTCCATTGGGCCCACATTTCATACACGTAGACTTGAGTTCAATAATGTAAGAATAGACTTTTGGCTTTATCAATGATAATAAAACCGGTCAAGAGCGAGTCGGACTCGCGCACCGAGGGTTCCGTACAATCATAAATATGTTTGGACATGTTACTTAAGTACAGTCTTTAAAAAAGTAGGATAAACGGAAGACAGAAGGGCGAACAGGCGGACAGTTAATTTACAAATCTTAACCACAGCTGCTTATGGTGACTGAAAAACGTTTCAGCCACTCCACATTGCAAACTGTTTGTATTACTAAGTAGGAAAATCGTTTATTCGTACGGCAAATAGTAGGTTATTATATTAGAACCAGCCACCAATTATTATTGTAGTATTAGGTTGCGCCATCTCTTGACCGATAGTGGAACTAGTTTTTTTTCTTAGGTCAGCATTCTTAGGACAGCGCCATCTGTTAACTGGTAGTGAAACTAAAGAATTTTTGATTGTTTTTTGAATTTCTATAAAAGTGTGTTATATTGAGACATCGTTTTATTTTTCCTGTAATCTTTACATAAACTACTATCACATAGAATTATTTCAGATTTTTCTCTTTGCAAACTTCGGAGATAAGGGGGGGGGGAACGGTTTTTTTTTACATTTTTCATCATAAGTCGAAAACTATGCGGCCTAAGAAAAAAGAAAAAAATGTTTTACAATGTGCAAACAGCGTTCTTTCATATGATACCCCACATGCCCTAGTCACCTCACTCCTTAAGACCCCTTTTCAGTCCCTGTTGTAAAAAAAATATTTTTTTAATTTCTTTCTAATTTGCAAAATAGTTGGGCAAATGTCATCTCAAACTATTCTAAATTTTAAGTTGATACCATTAGTAGTTCTCGAGATATCCAGCTGTGACAAACAGACAGATTGAGTAACACCATAACGGTTCCTTTTTTACCATTTTGGTACGGAACCCTAAAAATATTTATCACTTTAATAGGTACCTACTGGGTCAAATGAAATAGGTAACATATAATATCGGTGACATGTTAGTATTACAGAAGTTTCAATATGACAAGGTTTTAAGTATGCTTAACATTTTCATGGGCCGACTGTACTACTTGGGGAGAAAATCTTACAAAAATTTCGGTCACCCATCCAAGTATAACCATAGAGACCGTCGTCGCAGTTCAGTTATCGCCGTACGCGCAAGAGGCGATACTTATCTGCCCTTCGCTTGTGAAAGGCGCGCATCCAACGCTTTTGCAAGGCTTTGTTCACATTGCGCAAGCATGTCTAAAGAAAAAAGGTAAGTATTTAAACTTCTATGTAACCTAAGTTACAATTAGGTTGGTGGTGGGTCTTATTTCAAGTCCGCCTGGCTAGCTACCACCATCTTACCTAAGTCTGACGCCAAAACAACTATTTAAAAATTGTTGTGTTCCGGCAGTTAGAGGTAAAATAGCCAGTTCCTCAGTGATGAGGATTCCGGGTGTAGTGCGCTTCCACCTTCGGCCTTATCGTCACTTAACATCAGGTGAGGTGAAGGTCAAGCACTATCCTGTTGTCCATAAAAAAACTTGGTGGAGGCGTTGACGACCTGAGTGGTGCAGTGGTCAACAAGCCGGTCTACGCAAGAGGTCCTGGGTTCGATTCCCTTTACACGAACTAATTACAAAGCAAACAGTTTTCTAATTAGATCTTGCGAATAGGGTATTTGACAACATTGAAAATATACTACAAATTCTGGTCATCCTAACAAATAATGGCGTAAAAAAACATATTCAACTATTATATATATATGTTACCGGCAATGTATGAAATGCAGGCATTGTATACAATGCCTAGGCATTGTATACAATTTTTTTATAATTTTTTTATAACAGACAACAGAAATTTGAGTTTGGAATCGAACCTGCTTCACTCCTGTAGGTCCCGCGTATAGGTTAGAAATTTAAGGCGAGCGCGAAGCGCAGCGGAGCGTGAGCCTTAAATTTCGAGGTTATTTTTTTATAACAGACAACAGAAATATACTTATTTTACACATTGCCGGTGGACCAGCAGGCATTGTATACAATGCCTAGGCAAAATATAAAATGAATTATATTTCATACATTGCCTGATCGTTTTAGGCATTGTATACAATGCCTAGGCATTGTATACAATGCCGGATTATACACATTGCCGGTAACATATACACTAAATTAAGCCTATTAATTGATTTATTTCACCTAGAAAAATGCAATAATTTTAGATTTTTTTTCTGTGGCGAAAATGCTCTAAGATCACTGATGACGTCACTTGCCTGTAAATAAATATGGCTTCAGGCGTTTGACACGACCATAGACTATGGATCCGCGATTGATGGCTGTCAAATGGCTAAGGATATTACAATGTTTACAGCAGGCTAGTGACGTCAACAGTCACGTGTCCAGCGCCGTAGCGTTTTTGGCGCGGTTTTAAAATTGTAAACTTTAACTCTGTTTTTTTTAATGAAATACATTGATTTTTCCTGAAATATCAATGTGGTGCGTTTATTACGTAATAAGAAATAATTTAAAATGGTTTTCCAAAATTAGTCAAATAGCCTATTGTGATTAGTTACACGTGTTTTGTAGCGCAATAAACACGTCAAAATTTTAATGATCGTTAGCACTGCTTTTTAAAGCTTAATGCATAAGCTTAATTAATTTCTTAGCTTATTTTAATGGTTATTTAACTTTAAATCTAAGTATTTTCTCTGTCATCATCATCATATCCATACCCACGGAGCATCGTCCGGTGCGCGGTCGCCATTCAAGAACCTTTCCGCCCCAACGGCCATCAGTTCTTCTCGCTGTGTCCAGCCCACTGCCACTTAAGCTGAGCAATCCTTCGAGCGATGTCGGTTACTTTCATTCTGAGGATTTTATCTGTGTAAGCTTTCAAATATTTACTAGCATCATTTGATGCTGTAAGCTCCCCAAAGAAAATTAAAATAAAATAAGTTGGCAAATTATTTGGTCCCGAAATAATGCGTCACGACGACACAACTATTGGTAGATTTGTGTCAGATTTGGCGTCCAAAGTCGTGCGAAAGTCGCCAAATGCAAATGGAATTCATATTTTTTTTTTAGTTCTTGACTAACGACACGTAATCAGGTAGCAACCAACCTTACTTTACGAGTCATTAGAATGGCAAAGGTTACATATTTGTATAACGACTTATATGTCCTAGTTTAAATATGAGATGCGCAAATACACAACATTTAAAGTAATTCGTAGGCCATTATTACAGTAGCCCGTAGAACATTTAAATCACCAAAAAGGTTACCGTTTGCCGTTGTGATATAGTTATTTATTACGAAATTATAGATACTTTAACCCAAGTTTTACAGATCGCAACTTGCCGTAACCTATATTTGTATATCTCCAAAAATGATATTTTTTATTTTTCAGGGTTTACCACATGGTTTAGCTATTGTCGTGTTCTACAGCTTGGTTTGATAATAGTAAGACTATGGAAAGTGATCATACACAGATTTAAGACCAGATAAAATCCAACCATTTTCACCAGATCTTAAATCTGTGTATGGTCACTTTCCATAGTCTTACTATTATCAAACCAAGCTGTAGAACACGACAATAGCTAAACGATGTGGTAAACCTCGAAAAATAAAAAAATATCAATTTTGGAGATATACAAATATAGGTTACGGCGGGTTGCGATCTGTAAAACTTGGGTTAAAGTATCTATAATTTCGTAATAATTAACTATATCACAACGGCAAACGGTAACCTTTTTGGTGATTTATATGTTCTACGGGCTACTGTACTATTAACTCAACCGCATCAACATCATAAATATGGTGACTCGTAACATAATTACGTTACTTTAATCACAATTAGGTAATGGGGAATATTGTCCGAAAAAAATCAAATTGGCTGAATATTTTTGAAGTGAAAACTTCTTTAGCGGCGTTGTACGCTTTTATGTATGGGGAAAAATGTTGAACACGCGTCAGGATCACGTGATCCTGATAGAAAATTCGAAAGAATATGAAAACACTTGTGTCACCATCACCATAGCAACGCGCTAATTTTTTAATTCAATGTCAATACTCTAGAATTTCTGTCAAGCTATGGTTATGACTTTTGTACAATACTGTTCTGTATTCGTAAATTCTAAATTCAAATGCAGAGTAAATTCGTAGAAGGCAATTCGTGCAAAAAGTTTTCACTTCTGCTGGCACTCCCGGAGTGCAACCCGATTTTTTTCTATAGGTTTCTATAGTAAGGCCTGTGCCCCAATAAATGGCTGGTCGCTAATTAATCACTTAATTAATATAGCTACTAATGGGGAATGTCCGAAAAAAATTAAATTGGCTTAATATTTTCTTATATGTAGAAATAAGCTCCCCTAGTAATAGAAAAAAGCATCAGAATTTTCGGTTACGTAAAAAAAATGGTATGGTATTAAAAAAAAGTTTCAATACAAAATATCATTTTTTTTAAATACTTGTTGTGGTTGTGGCAGGTGATGGCAAAGGTATAATCTACATTCTGCTGTTACTTTCGTACATTTGTGAAGTCGAAGAGACTTTAATTTTTATTAATGAAAACGATCACTTTATAGTACTCAATTTAATAGCTAAACACAATGATATTAAAAGTCATTGGCTAAACAACACTAATTTTTTTTTTACGCAATCGAAAATTCTGAACCTTTTTTCTATTACTAGGGGAGCTTATTTCTATCTATAAAACAATATTCCGCCAACTTAATTTTTTTCGGACATTCCCCATTGCTATATTAATTAAGTGATTAATTAACGATCATCAGCCATTTGTTGGGGCACAGGCCTTATTTACGCGTGGATAAGGAGGATGGGCCATAACGCACCACGCGGGCCCAATGCGGATTGGTGGGTGTTAACGACTGCAAATGCAGCCGGGACCAACGTCTTAACGTGCCTTCTGAAGCACGGAGGAGCTAGAGATAACAAATTTTTGGTCACCCATCCCACGACCGACCCTTGTAAAAGTTGCTTAACCTCCGCAATCGCCGTACCAGACACTAAACCATTACGCCATCGAGCAAATTAGAAAAACTCAAACGAAGTCGCAGATATAACATTGAAAAAAAATTGTCTACTTATTATAAAATGTGACGTATTTTCAAAATAATAGGGTCTTTCGTCTTTCTATCTATACATTAGAACAGAAGTTTACCGCCTATATTACTACACTAAAAAACCTAATTTTACCAAGCGAAATATTTTCCCACATACAGTCTGATTCGAAACCTGTATCAGTAGTGTCATACTGATGAACAACATGGCTTCCAAAGAAAAAATAAATAAATTAAAAAAAAAATAAACACGACTGCCCTGCTAAAAACAAACTAAAAAGTTAAATAACAGGTGTCATTGCAGTCGGTGGGTCGTTTTATGGAACAATATTTAATCGAAGAGGTCCCCCGACTGCAATGACACTTGTTATTTAACTTTTTAGTTTGTTTTTAGCAGGGCAGTCGTGTTTTTATTTTTTGTTAATTTATTTATTTTTATTTCACACATTTTGGTGACAAATTATATATTTTTGAAATGTGCTCATTAAGGCGTGAGTATGTGAGTTTTTTGATGAGATATTTGATGCCCATATTGTAATAATCGAAGAATTTTTTTTTCACACTTGAAAATGGCGTCATACATTCACCATATTAACTTTTTCAAAAAAAATATAGCCAGTGTCACTCGGAATGATGTAAGGATTCTCACAATACCCCATACATCCAAACCCGTTGAGCCATTTGGAAGTTATGGTGGAATAAAGAAACTCACATACCCACAAACATACATGAACCCTGAACACATATACACTCTTTTTGCTTTGGGCAGTCGTGTAAAAATAAAAAAGTAAGAAGCATAATAGCTGCAGACGTTCATTCGCTTGGATTTCCAAGGACCCATTTTTCGTTTTTTAACAAGTTGTCAGATTATTTTTCATACGTCGTTATTACAAACCCAGATGCCAGCCCTACCTTCAATATCAAACACCACAGTTTTTGTTAAACCAACGGCCATATTGGGACAGCAATTCAGACATATTGCGAACTCCGAAGCGAAATGTCCGCCCCATCCCTTCATATCTCCCGTCAAAACTCCGACATACATACAAAATTTTCTGATTGACCGCGGCAGCATAGGGTGGACATAATTTGTGGGAAATATATACCGTTAATTTTTACGTATGGTTAAAAATGAAAGGCATATCAGACCACGTTTTTGAAATTGAACGTGCAGTTAAAAGTTAAAAATTAATAGTTTGGAAATATCGGGAAAATTATTGATTAAAATTATTAATTATTTACGTAGGTAAACAAGATAAATCTTTTGATTACGCGCGTGTAATTTTATAAATGAGCTCTGATTCCAGAAATCAGTAAAATATTGGGACATAAACAAACCTCAATATCTTGACCAAATATTCAATATTGAAATTTTTGACTGTACATCATCATCATCATATCAGCCGCACGACACCCACTGCTGGGTATAGGCCTCCCCTAAGGATCTCCACGACGATTGGTCCTGCGCTGCCCGCATCCAGTGGCTTCCCGCGTACTTCACCCTCACGTCGGTCCACCTTGTCGGGGGCCTACCCACGGAGCGTCGTCCGGTGCGCGGTCGCCATTCCAGAACCTTTCCGCCCCAACGGCCATCAGTTCTTCTCGCTATGTGTCCTGCCCATTGCCACTTCAGCTGAGCAATCCTTCGAGCGATGTCGGTTACTTTAGTTCTTCTGCGGATCTCTTCGTTTCTGATTCGATCACGCAGGGAAACGCCGAGCATGGCTCTTTCCATTGCACGCTGGGTGACTTTGAGCCTCCTTATGAGACCCATAGTTAGCGACCACGTTTCACTGCCGTGACTGTACATACTCGATTAGAATAGGGAAGAGTTACACTCATTTTATTTTTAGATATATTTACTTAAAAATTTACCGTGTAGGACTGGGTTTTTGTAACCATAAAGGTGTGTCTTGAGTTGACACAGTCCCTATCCCATTCCTTTAGGCTTTCAACAGATGCATGCTTCATTGCATTCTCTGTAATCTTGTGGTTTGCCTACCCGTGTAAGACGCAGGGTCCCGGTTTCAATTCCCAAGGGTAAAATTTGTACTCGGTTTGGTTGGTGGTAGGACTTATTTCAAGTCTGCCTGGCTAGCTAGCACCCTCTTACCTAAGTCTGACGCCATAACAACAATTTAAAAAGTGTTGTGTTCCGGCAGTTTAGGTAAGATAGCCAGTTCCTCAGTGATGAGGATTCCGGGTGTAGTGCGCTTCCACTTTCGGCCTTATCGTCACTTAACATCAGGTGAGGTGAAGGCTAACCACTATAATTATTCCGTTCTGCATAAAAAATGTCGTAAAATCCTGAATCGTCACACCTCATGGACAACTTAACAATAACTGAATCATGTATGTGAAATCGGATTTTAAATTATAAATTCAATTTTGCTATATCTGATTTTAATTTATCGAAATTATTGCAATCGCGTGCGTTCATCGACTCATTCTGCTCAAATGGAATTCGAAATGATACGATTATTCGATTGACTTGTTTGATTTTACTCGATTTTAATATATTATGTTAAGCCGGCCATACACGATACATGATGGTTATGCCTGTAATGTCAAAACCATAGAAATAGAATGTCAAAGAACAACAAAGTCAATAAACAGGTGATCCGAAAACGAATCAATACATTTTATATAAGATACGTAAAATATGACTTAGATACATAAAATATGACTATATTATGGCAAAGGAAATTAATAAACTATGTTCCATACTATTTTCTTTGTCGACAAACGAATAAATGTAGCGAAATTTGGTTTTAGAGAAATGTGTGGCAATATCTTATTTACCTGTGAAAAGTGTGATTACTTGGATTGTTTCTTTTAGTCACATCACAATTACTTAGAGTACAAGACACCATAGCTCCACGATACCTTTATTTTAAAATCTAATTAAGTTTAAAAAATATTTTAAACAAACTGTGATTGCTCATTTGCGAAGCGGGACGCTAGGGGCTCTTACTGTAAAAAATGTTGGCACATGTCACTTGATCCTTTGTCTCTTTTTTACATAGACCGTGTCCGTATGATGTTAACTTCTCTTTTCCACGCTTTGTTGGTCTTCTTGAGCGCAGCGAAAATTTTTCTATGTGTATGGTCAAAACCGTCATGCATAACCTAGCCTGTATGGCCTGCTTTATTTAGAGAAGCTACAGGCCTATTAAAAAAAACCGGACAAGAGTGACTCGGACTCGCGCACTGAGGGTTCCGTAGCATCATAATAAATACACTGCAGGGTAGAATGATAAAATTATTATTGCAGTTTTAGGTCAGCGCCACCTCTTGACCGATAGTGGAACTAATGTTAACTTTTTTAGAAATTTGATAATTTCTAACAAAGTGTGCTATATTGAGACATCGTTTTATTTTTCCTGTAATCTTTATATAAACTGCTATCACATATTTCTCTTTGCAAACTTCGGAGATGGGGGGGGGGGGGGGGGGGGGGGGGCGATCTTTCATATGATACCCACATGCCCTAGTAGCCCCACTTTAAATTTTAAGACCCCTTTACAGTCTTTCAAACAATATTGTCAAAAAAGTGACAGCATCTTTCAACAGTATCTAAGTTAAACAGTTGTTTAACAGAGTTTTAAAATATTATGGACGTCACATATCTGGGTGTTTGTGATACCTCTATCGCCGTTGTCTCTGATTTCCATGCATGACATAAGTAGCTGTAGCTACTTTGGAATCGGAACATTATGTATGTTTAATATTTTATCCAATATTATATAATTAAATAGAAATGTAAGCACTTACAACTGGTCGATATTACATAATAGCTCTGGTCCAGGTGAATGACCGTCTGTTGCTTAGCAACCGAGTGACAACAATGACGTCATCAACATGGCGGAAGTGTAGATTTGTGGCCAACAAAGGGTAGTCACGGATCAATAGAAATGTAATCATTGAATACAATGGTTGTACGGATCGAACCTATGGGACATTTTATTACCTAAAATAAGCACCAAGATCTAACCCTTGGCCTTCACAGTTCACCTCACCTGATGTTAAGAGACGATAAGGCCCAAGGTGGAAGCTTACTACACCCGGAATCCTCATCACTGAGAAACTGGCTATCTTACCTCTAACTGCCGGAACACAACAATGTTTAAATTGTTGTTTTGGAGTCAGACTTAGGTAAGATGGTGGCAGCTAGCCAGGCGAACTTAAAATAAGCCCTACCACCAACCAAACCGAGTACAAATTGTACCCCCCCTGGGAATCGTAGCTAGGACCCCTGCGTCTTACACGGGTGGGTGAACCACTAGACCACAGAGGCAGTTTTTAGGATAATGGCAACATTTGGCTTAGTATGGAATATCTTGGACTATAATATACAAGAGTTCTTACAAATATTGAAACTACAGTTCCCACAGACATTATACGCGAAAGTTAGAAGTACTGATTTTGCTGAATAAGTTAGGCAGATAAGACATGCACACAAGTTGTAGTGAAGACATTTTGTTCCCACGAAGCGTACTTTTGGCTGATCTTGCATTTCTGTAATCAATCGCTTAGTTAGCGATATGTCTATGTTCCTACAAAAAACTGAATGTTCCAGTTTAAAGATATTTTTTATGAGGTGGAATTATGAATTCCTACAAGTATCAGATACTTATGATTTCTTATGTTGTTAATTGCGTTTTTATTTTTTATGTCTTGTATCTAGTGGTTTTTGGTTCGAGTAACAGACAGAGTGATTTCTCAACTAGTTGAAAGTTATTTACTCTCACAATTACCTATCTGAATGTAGTAGATATTTAATTTTAACCTATACCTAGCCATTGTGTGTAAACTTTTGATAATTATTGTGATGGAAAATGACCTCACTTTAAATGTGAAGCTCATTTTTCAATGTTGACGACTCTGTATGAAATATACAGGGAGAAAAAAGCAGCCCTTGACGAGTTTCTTGCCGGTTCTTCTCGTTACAAGGTCTCCCGCTTAGGGTTTGCGAACCGATGGCGTAGCTTCTATGACATTCACAAGTGCTTGTAACAGCCTAGACTGAATAAATTATTTTTGAATTTTGAATTATGTATTTATAGTAAAAACGTTAGTTTGTTTGGTTGATCCGTCTTGTGGCTTTTGGCGCGCTGAAGAATCAGTCAGGATATAAGTGGTGTGGGTGGCCTGGCCACATAATTATTAAAAGACACCACGATTTTCATACAAACGAGGTAACTTGGAAGGTTCTCCGCCAAGAATTGACCGAGCTGTGATCTGACTATAGTCATCTAGGTAAATGGAGGAGATCCAGATTGCCATACACACCCAACTGATCTGATCAATATTATAAGAGATGTAAGGCTATTTGAACAAAACATGACAAATCTAAGAACTCTGATCCTTGACATCTCTTAAAATGTGAATCTCCTCCATTCACTCCCTGGAAGGCCATCACAGCTCGATCAATCCCTGGCGGAGAACCAAGGCTTGAAAACATCGTTTGTATGAAATTTTACTAAAAAAAAGACCCAAATCTCGAATATGGTAGAGTAGATAGAAACCATCAAACTGAACAACTTTTAATATGGGACTAACTCTGAAATCGCGAAGAAAAAACAGCTCATACAAAAATTAATAACAAAAATTCCAAATTATATCGGGTCATTTTGAACTTACCATCCAAATTTTGAGGATGTGTTCAGTCCATCAAACTGAACAACTTTCTCTAAGGAACACATGGTCAAATATGTAAAATAAAAATCGACTTTCCATACAAATCACAGAGATCACGTGATCAATTTAGTATGGGATGACCAAAATTTTCTGGCGTAATTTGACACATCTTTCTTAGAGAAAGTTGTTCAGTTTCATGGACTGGACACATCCTTAAAATTTGGATGGTAAGTTCAAAATGACTCTGTATAAAACAGCAGTTTTTTTTTTCGCGATTTCAGAGTTGGTCCCATAGTAAAATTTGTTCAGTTTGATGGTCCCTATCTACCATAGGTACTCGGCATTAAGGGTTCTTTTGTAACAAGTTGTATATTATTTTATAAATGTAGAATATACACTTGTTATCTAACAGTTATAAATCTATCTCGTTATAGCAGGTCAGGGACATACATTCCACCTTGAAACAGGAAACGAATATTTTTTTACTGCACCAAATTAATGACCGTTAAATGCCGTTAAACCAGTCACGTGTAACGGGAGGGATAGGGTATAGCCGTCAGAACTGAGTAATTACTATACCAATTGGATGTACACATAAATCCATCCATACTTAAATTAAGGGGCCATAATAGGAAAACATGGTTTGCGCGGGCCATATTTTGATATAGAAAAAGTAAAGTTGTAGCCACAAAAAAACATACGACAAGCTAAAGAGATTATCTAGTTGCTACAATTAGTATTAAATTGCGTATAAACCTCAAGGATAATTGTAAAAAGAAATCAGAATATCATCAAAAGCGCTTGTCGCGGGCCATATTTTTGGCGTAAATATTAGCGGAGACGTATTGAATTCTACATCGAAATACACTTTAACGTACTGTGCAGTTGCTCCAATTACATTTTTTCAATAAAGATAATTGTGCTAAAGATTATGATGAAAAAACAACGAAAAACATCGAAAAATTGCAGAAGTGAGGTTATTTCCCATACTCTTTACACGTAAAGAAAGAGACAGAGACAAATGATTTCGCATAACGGAGCCTTAAATTAAACATTATAAATTTAAGTTTGTCGTCTGTTTGTAATGTTTTGATATAAAGTTATTTCATATAAAGTACGTATAGCTATAATTCCATGGGAAAGGTCAAAATTCTGGGCTAAACCGCGGAAACCGTACGTGGTAGACCGATATAGAATTTCGTACTGTTTTAAGGGTTCCCTAAAGACCTCAAAAGGAAAAAGGAAACCAGGATAATTTGCATTGTCGGTCAGTCTATTTGTATGTCTAGATATAGATACATTTTTCTTAAATACGCGTTGAGGTAATAAATTACTTATATGAAATACTGCGACCTAGCCTTTTAGGACTTCTTCTTCTTATCGAATGAGGAATAGTGGCCACCTCTAGTGTTAGAGTTTATCAAGCCGCCTGTAAGGCCTCTGACTTGGCTTAACGACTGTTATCAGATGACAGCAGCCGGAACCGACGGTTTAACGTGCCCTCCGAAGCACGGAAGCGCTCAGTTGTAATGCCAACGGTCACCCATCCGACACCTGGCCGGACCGAGCGTTGCTTAACAAACGTGATCGAGTACGATCAGTCTGTCAAGTTCCGCCATGAGCGTTTCAACTTCGCTTTTAGGACTGTAAAACATGAAGTTTTTCTAGAGCACGTAATTATGTTACAAATTTTGTACGAAAGTCGCGCGAAACAGACTTGCACTTGACTCGTTTCATTAAGTACTCCTAACCTACTAAGAAAAATGATAGTGATATTAATGGCATACCATATAATACGGCATTAATATGGCATACCTTATACCATAGTATGAGGTAACTACGGAACCCTACTGAGCGTGACCCGACACGCACTTGGCCGGTTTTTTTACTTAACTAGGCGGGGGACAGTGGCGGACTAAGGCCAAGTAGGCCCGGGCCTAGAGCGGCCAGATATTAGGGGCGGCCAAACGAGGCGAAAAATAGACTGATGATAGGACTGATGAAAGGATTTTGCCGCATTTGACAGGCATTTTACAGGCGTGCAGCCGGCACTAAAGCAGAGACAGGCATTTCTTAATTTCGCGGATGGAACCACTGATTACAACATTAGAGGATGAAACAGACTAAAAATCGCGCGGCACGGCAATTTTTTTTGTAAAAGACAGGCAAGATTACAAGATAAGTAGTTGAAACTGACTAAAAATTGCGATAGGCGGCTGTTTTTTTGCCTTTTTTATAATCTTAAAACGTGGTCCGAGTTACAATCTGACAAGCTTTTGCCGCATTTGATAGGCTTGTTACGGTTTAGACTGGCGTGCGGCCGACACTAAGCTGAGTTAGACAGGCATTTTTGTATTTGACGGATGAAACCACATATTACAATATTAGTGAATGAAACTGATTAAAAATCGCGCTGCGCGGCTGTTTTTTAGCTATAGTTAGACAGGAAAAATTTGAAGATATAAGTTTAAAAAATATATATTTAAAAAATAATCAGCTGTTCTGTACCTACATTTTGGTTGAGTAGATATTGACGTTTTCTATGGAACAGCTAATTATATTTTTGCTCTGATTAAGTTGGTCCCATAGACAAAGTTGTTCAGTTTGTCAAGTGTTCAAAAAATCACCCTGTAGTTGAATGATCGACCACAGTCGTGGTCAAGTTTTGAATGGGTGACCACGATAAATGGCGTTTGGTAATTTGTGGAGCGGTGGACAAGATCGATTAGTTATTATGGGTACATACGGGCAAGAAAAACGAGCGGTAACGTAACAATTGAAAAAAAAATACCCGTCTGCTTATTAATAGTACAGTTAAAATAAGAATAAGTAGGTATTACAATATTTGTGGGTTTTCAGAAAATAAACTTAGGAAAATGCGATTAATCTGACAAAGTACACGATATTCAACTTCAGAGTACTTGTGGTGGTACAACACGGTGTATTTTAATCTGTGCGCACCATAAAATCTTGAGTGAAGTTGACGAGGACCTCGTCAAATAAATCGCACTGTAACTAGAGTAGTTCCAATTTTGAAGTACTCGTTGTTGCTACGTACAACCCGCGCAGATAAAGAAAGGGATTAAAAATGACGTCGTTCATTTTCACTTCTCGCTCTCACACTAAACGCTACACCTGTAGCTCTCTTACTCCCACCCATTGTGGAAAGTGCGGTGAGCCGTCATTTTCAATCCCATTTTACGCGGGGCCGCGGGTTATAATCTATTTGTAATTACGAGTAATTCCAATTTTAAACGTAGCACAGAA
The DNA here is from genome assembly GCA_943789525.1 of Agriphila geniculea. Classification (NCBI taxonomy): domain Eukaryota; kingdom Metazoa; phylum Arthropoda; class Insecta; order Lepidoptera; family Crambidae; genus Agriphila; species Agriphila geniculea. Next base: position 13,446,487 of record OX038898.1, on the reverse strand, counting down.
TACATAAAATTCTCCTAGTTGCTACAAAGTCAACGAAATTAAAACGCACGCTGTGTCCCCGCACCAAATACTAACCAGTGTGTTTCCATTTAATAGTGACACGTTTCTGACCGTCTCATTGCGGACGTGGCTCCGCAAATTTTCTATTTTTCCGTTCTCGTCCGACTACAGCTAATTATTTTAACGGTGCGGGTTTTTTGCGTTTCTCTGCGTCATTTGGTTCTGTTTGTTTCATTATAAAGTTAAGAAGCCTGTTTGTAATTATTAATTGTTTTTGTAACGGCTGTTAATTGCAATGCCTACTGCACCAAAGGACCAGGGTCTAATCCTGGTAAATTTATTTTTTATCTATAATTATATATATACACATCAACTTTGTCTAGGGATACAGGTGTTATTTTCATACAAACGAGGTAACTTTGAAGCCTTGGTTTTCTGCCAGGGATGTACCGTGCTGTAATCTGATGATGGCCATCCAGGGACTGAATAGAGTAGATTCAGATCGCTATACACACCCACTGATCTGATCAGCATTCTAAAAGATTAATGGGTCAGAGTTCTCAGTTTGAGGATTTCCATACATTTTCATGCTATTTTCGCGGTTTTTTTAAACATGTCCATTACGTTTTTAAAATGCTGATCAGATCAGTTGGGTGTGTACAGCGATCTGAATCTCCTCCATTCACTCCCTGGATAGCTGTCATCAGATCACAGCACAGTACATCCCTGGCAGGAAACCAAGGCTTCAAAGTTACCTCGTTTGTATGAAAATAACACCTGGTATCCCTAGACAAAGTTGATGTGTGTATATAGGTATCAGGTGAAGTGACGATAAGGCCGAAGGTGGAAGCGCACTACACCCGGTATCAATTTCGGCTAGTGTGCAGTGGAATTGCACAACCTAATTCTGCCATCTTCCTTCTTCCATCAGACAACCAGACGTACGAATCAGCGCCACCGTTTTTTGGTGTATATTCCAAAGACTTTTTGCTTCAAATTTTATCATCCGTACCGCTAGAGAGTTGAACTCCTTGCCTGAGTCTGTGTTTCCTGATAGGGACATCTAGGGGCCTTCAGGTCGCGAGTGAATAGGTTACTTCTAAGCAAGTGCATTTCGTCATAGATCATATCATCGCTTACCATCAGGCGTGATAGCGGGCAAGCGCTTGCCTATCTATTATAAAAATCTGACCAATGAGGAACTGGCTACCTTACCTCTAACTGCCGGTACACAACAATGTTCAAATTGTTGTTATAACGTCAGACTTAGAAAGATGGTGGTAGCTAGTTAAACTCTACCATCAATAGGCATGTTGACTATTTTTTTTATTTTATGTTACATAAATTACCCCTAAAAAAAGAAACATTTGTATAAGAATTATTACGCTAGCATGCAAACTGCCCGAGATATCACAGTTTGAAATGCACAAAATTGGACTCACCCGAAAACGCTCCATACTAACGGCTACCAAGTTATGACGTCACGCCTTCCTACGTTGTATGCAACGCGTAGGAAATTTGTTCGGCAGCTATATTAAATATTGTGTTTATCAAAATGGTTTCTTTGACAAATTTGCTATAAATTTTACGGACTAATTAAATGTTTTATTTATTTTAACAAATTTTATACTTTTTAAATGGACTTGTCCACCCAACTTTGAAGGGTCATAAAACAAATAATATGCAATATATAAAACCAAGAGGTATACAAGCTACTCCAAAAGTTTGATATGTTTACGATTTTTATTAGTATTTCGTTATTTTATTCATAAGTCAACATCCCTATTAAACCGAGTACAAATCCAATTTATCAAAAGCATAACTTTATTTATTCAAACTGTTGTACGCGCACTTTTCTTAGTAAACAAAGCAAGGAATGCGATATTAATAAGCAAGTTATTTAGTCTGTGGTGATACAAACCGTGCACGAGTGGACTCGCTGCTATTTTTGAACAACGGATGCGCCGGCGCACTGGGTAGCGTCCGCAGAAAAATCTATGTCTGCTTTTATATCGCATTTTATATTTATTATGACCATCAGCCATTTTTAATGTCCCCACTGCTGAGGCACAGGCCTCCCTTAGGCCACGGAGGAGATCAAGATAATAAAGTTTTGGTCACCCATCCTATGACCGACCCTTGCGAAAGTTGCTTAACCTCCGCAATCGCTGGGCCAGGTGATGTCGCTGTTTATCTCCTATTTTTTTATTTATTTATTTATATATTTAGTACACACAACATTTTTACAAGAAAAATAATGGACAGTAGAGTAGTACAAGGGCACAGCTTATTTCATATTGAAATTTCTTTCAGCTGGCCCGGGACAGGAAATAACATTGAGAAGAATTTATTATATGTATTGTCTTTTATTTCACTACATCCTTAGATTAATCGTAGACTACGTGATATCGTTATACAAGGTTATTTGTAAAACACCAACAACCTCGCAGGAGTAGATTACTATCATCATACACAATAACATTAGTTCTTACGACTTTTCCGAAAACAGACAAAAAAAAAAACATCGACTTTCCATACAAATGTCCGAACAGCTGATCGAGTTTTGTATAAAATACATACATACATAGACTCACGCCTGTTTCCCATGGGGGTAGGCAGAGACTATGGATCGCCACCTGCTACGATCCTTGCACACTTCTTTCGTTTCATTCACATCCATCAGTCTTTTCATACATGCTGCCCTGCGGTTTTTGTCACTGCGTTGCGTACACCAGCCTTTTTTATAATAACCTCTTAGGTTTTTCTGGGACGCCCTTGCGCAATCGTTCCTTCTACATTCGCACAATATATATTTTTCGTGATCCGCCTTTCATTAATCCTCTCTAAGTATAAAATGTTCGGATTTTTTTGTCTGTTTTTGGAAAAGTTGTAGAACAAATGTTGTTCTTTTATGATGTTATTAGTTATCTACTCCAGAAGGGGGTGCGTGAGAGAGGGGAGGAGGAGAGTGAGAAGGAGGGGGAAAGGAAAAGGGGGGCCAGCGTGCTTAGTGGAGACCCGCCTAATCATGTAGAAACGGTTGAATTTTATTTTGATGATAAACCATAGAACTTGGTATAGTATACATAGGTTAAAGTTTTCCTAAGGATTTTCTCGAATATCCACAAGGATAAAGTCGCGAGCAGAAGATAGTGACAAATAAATTACACAATAACAAATAACAAAATTACACATGAAAACACACACATCCTTCTTTAACTTGCTGACAGTACACACATGTGCGTGTGAACGGACGCCACAGACAGCCAGTACAAATAAATATAGAGAGCGATCATTGTGCGCCCGCGCACCGAAACGGGAGAAAGCAGCTACGCTACTACGTAAGATTTATGGTCAATATAACTACAAGTTAGGGTTTTGATTAAGGTAGAAGTCTGAAATCCTCCTTAGGTAGATTTAAAGAGAATTTAAACATCTGCTACCAGTAAGCTGATTGTCTAACTTTGTTGCAATCAACTTTGACAGAAATCGCAGTGACATTGCTGCTTTAGTAAGAACCAATGTGACAACTATCTTACTTAAAGCAGCAATGCAACTGCGATTTCAATCGAGAATTGTTAGCAACAGAGATACGTACGAACAAATAATGTAGTTTTTGGAAATAAATAAATTAATTATTATTACGTAATCGGTGGGCTGACCCCGAATTACGTAAGGCTAAGCTAACAATTCTCGATTGAAATCGATTGAAATCGCAGTTGCATTGCTGCTTTAAGTAAGATAGTTGTCACATTGGTTCTTACTATAGCAGCAATATCACTGCGATTTCTGTCAAAGTTGATTGCAACAAAGTTAGACAATCAGCCTACTGATAACAAGTAACTCTCTTGCTAACAATTCTAGAATTTGACAGCTTCAATTAATAATACGAGTGCTATAATAGCACTTCACTACATAGTATAAAACAAAGTCGCTTTCTCTGTCCCTATATGTATGCTTAAATCTTTAAAACTACGCAACGGATTTTGATGCGGTTTTTTTTAATAGATAGGGTGGTCCAAGAGGCATGTTTATATGTATGATACATAGTGTCGAATTCCACACTACACCGAAGCGAAGCGAGGGCGGGTCGCTAGTTGCTAATAAATAAACTTGAAAAAAAAATCTGATAAGCGTTACGTCGAGTGAATTTTGAGTTCGTATGTTTTGTAACTTCAAATGTAAAAGAAGGCAAAGTAAAATCCAAAAAGAGAGTTTTTGGAGCAATTTTGTCGGGTTCGGTTTGGTGACTATTTTAATTATTCGCAAATTGATTCATAGTGGATATTGTGTCTTAAAATTGGTGCAGTTTTGTGGTACAAGTGTCTACGCAACTGAACAATACGTGGGATAATTGAAATAGGCGCGATCTTGGTTGTGTGAAGCCGAGACTTAGTGTAGTGGTGGCTACCTCGGCAGAACTTACCGAGTAAACTGTCTTGATATACTTGGTGCCAAATGCTCCAACCAGGGGCCGTACCGGCTAACTTACATGGGTATCGTAATCGCTTTCATTTCACAGATGGATGCGATACATTGCTACTTTTCTTTGGTAAGAAGAAGTTTGGTTAAAAAGAAGTAGCAATGTATATTTGTACCCAAAAGATGGATGTGACACATTGTTACTTCTTTTGGGTACAAAAAATCTTACCAAAGAAAAGTAGCAATGTATCACATCCATCTGTCAAATGAAAGCGATTACGATACCCATGTAAGTTAGCCGGTACGGCCCCAGCATTGGAATGCGATGCACCCACATTCTAAAGTAAACTGAAACAATCTACCACTGAACTATTCAACACTTGACACTGGCAAAAATTACTTCCAAGAGGGAAGTAGATTGCCAAAACAAAAATAAGAAGAAGAAAATCCAAAAAGTGTAGTGCTTTAAATGTGTAAGGGTGACCCATAATTTGATGAGCTTCAAATGCACATTTCGAGTTTTTGGCGGGATTTTGTCGAGTTCAGTTCGGTGACTATTTTAATTATTCACAAATTGATTCATAGTGGATATTGTGTCTTAAAATTGGTGCAGTTTTGTGGTACAAGTGTCTACGCAACTGAACAATATGTGGGATAGTGGAAATAGGCGCGATCTTGGTTGTGTGAAGCTGAGACTTTTATTGTAGTGGTCGCTACCTCGGCAAAACTTACCGAGTAAACTGTCTTGATATACTTGCTGCCAAATGCTCCAAGCAGCATTGGAATGTGATGCACCCGCATTTTAATGTAAACTGAAACAATCTACTAGAAAATCTAGAAATACTGAACTATTCAAAACATGACACTGGCAAAAATTACTTCCAAGAAGAAAGTAGATTGCCATAACAAAAATAAGAAGAAGAATGCATATTTCGCAGGAATACGTCGAACTATAGATGATGTTTTATTCAAATGAATATAGAGTTAAAGCCCTGTAAAGTGAGGGTAGGTTTTAGAATGGTACAAATTCATAAAATTTGAAACTAAAGTCCTTAATTTAAGTGACGAATAGTGACGATTCACTTTTCATTAAATTACAAAAGATTTCAAAATCGTTTCATAACGGTTGATAATGCAAATGAAACTGTGAAATTTCATTAATTTCGAGAATAGCAAGCAGATCTTTTTACTAGGATAAAAAATGTTCTGTCTTTTTATCCAGGTTATAATATTTGTCTTTATGCCATTCTGTCATTTTTGCTTGATTAACAACATTCAAACTTTCACATTTATAATACTAGCTGTCGCCCGCGACTTAGTTTGCGTGGACAATGTTTTCAATCCCTCGAAAACAGTACTTTTTTCGGGATAAACAAACACACTCTCGATAGCAAAGTAAGGATTTTAGGCGTTTTCATAAAACATCTTTTACCAATTTTCATAAAACCATTGAAAAAACCCACAGCTAATAGACATAACCAACTCAATTTGAGAAATTCTCGGAAAGACAAATTTAGATCTCGAGGATTTCAGATGATTAGATTGAAATTCTTCGTAGTAAATTAGGAGAGGGTAGGCAAATTGGGTAACAAAAAACCGGCCAAGTGCGAGTCGGACTCGCGCACGAAGGGTTCCGTACCAAAAAACGGCAAAAAAATTACGTTTGTTGTATGGGAGCCCCCTTAAATATTAATTTTATTCTGTTTATAGTATTTGTTGTTATAGCGGCAACAAAAATACCTCATCTGTGAAAATTTAAACTGTCTACCTGATGTCGTTATTAATATCGAGCAAAAAACGACAAAAAAAACATTTTTGTTGTATGGGAGCCCCCCTTATTTATTAGTTTTATTCTGTTTTTAGTATTTGTTGTTATAGCGGCAACAGAAATACATCATCTGTGAAAATTTCAACTTTCTAGCTATCACGGTTCATGAGATACAGCCTGGTGACAGACAGACAGACAGACGGACAGTCTTAGTAATAGGGTCCCGTTTTTACCCTTTGGGTACGGAACCCTAAAAAATGGGGGTACAATACAACCAAGATTGATATTTTTATTGTGTAGAGCCGTAATGGGTTTGCTTAATGAAGGTTTATTTTGGTCCAATGGTAAAGACTTATTTGATTACCTCCAAAACTGTACCTAAGTTATTATTACCTACATTGTAAAATTGTTTTGAACAACAATTTATAATTATAATATGTACCTACTACTTGCAAATACAACTATGGAAAAGATTGATAATAGTTATTATCTATAGATGTGTTGTATTTGACTGTATACTGATACAATTACAATTTTTAATTTTTTTTCGTTTAAGCCAAATAAACTATTTTATTTATAATAATGATTCTCACCGGTTACGAGCACCTCAAACGCTAATAATGCACTAATTACTAGATCTAAATGCTTATGTACAGATATACAGAGTCATTTTGAACTTACCATCCAAATTTTGAGGATGTGTTCAGTCCATGACACTGAACAACTTTCTCTAAGGAAGTTCAAAATGACCCTGTACATGAAGATAATTATATATTTAAATATATGAAAACATAGTTTACACAGTGGTTGGCAATGTACTTCGTGAAGTACATAGGTTTTCGCAAAAACTGAAAAACTTGCATTTTGTTTTTGTATTTTTCTTTCATTTCTAGGGTTACAATAAATTAAGAAAACACGAAAATAATACTTAATATAGTAAAAAGTCACTTTGCCAATTTAAAGGTTAATCTGTACTTACTCTTTGCCAAACATTATCGAGATAAGTTGCAATATTCCTATTGGCTCCGTGCATGCTTTTAGCGCCACCTAGCGTGTTGCAACTTTGTTGGCTCTGACCTGACCGTCTTGACGTTTTGATATGTAGGTAATGGCGGCATTGTGACAAAATATTAAAAAAATACTATACATATTGTGTTATTAATGTAAATTTCAAAATTACTGCAATTTGGGTGGACAAAGTGTTGTGAAATCATTTTTGGTCATTCAAATTAAATAAGGCAAGTAAGATCTATTCAAAAAGAAAGTTTTATTTTGGTTGTATTAAGGTTTGTTTACTTCTTTTTTAGTTGTAGATTTTGTAAAACAAGAGGATAAAGCTACTTTAATAATTTTATTATGTGATAATAAACATATATAATTGGTCCTGTATCGCTAGTAATCAATTAAATATTGTTTTCAAACAGATTACAGAGCCTTCATTATTTCTACTTTTTGCCACCATGAGCGCTGCGATCGATTATTATACCTTCGCACCCAGCTAATATCCTATTGTCAATTTAATCAAATGGTTTGAAATGAACTGAAACGAATTATTTATATTCCGTGATTACGTTTCTAATCAGAAACACAATCGTGAAATATCAATAATTCGTTTCATTTGAAATTAACTGAATCAATATCAAAATTTCGCTTCAGTTAAAATGAACTGAACTATTTCGTTCTATTTGAATGAACTATTTTAGAAACATAATCACGAAATGTCAATCATTCATTTCAGTTCATTTTCATTGAAACTAATAATACTTTATACTCGTAGAGTCTGTCTAAAAAGTCAGTTTACATGAGGAATTATTTAATTATTTATAAAAACTTATACTGGTAACCCTGTTGGTGCTGTCAAAACTCTAATTGTAAACCATCGAAAAATATTCTGAGTCTATGTTGTAAACATAGCTTTACTCAATTTTATTTAGATGAGTATTGGTGGGGTGTTTGGGGATTTAGGTGGGTATTAAAATTACCTTTGAAATTACCCATGTGAACTGACTTTTTACAGACATTCAGACAGACTCTAAAGGGTCCCCCCAGACCTACCGGTTTCTTTTCTTTGCTTTGCTGTTCTATATTGCTGTTTAGACCACCGGCCAACCAGGGTCATTTTCAATCTATCAAATATTAGGACCAGACTAAATTGGCAAGATAGCCATTAGCTTGGTGTTATCAAATACATCGTCTGGGTTGCGAAGTAGGAAGCTTCTGGGAGATATGTCACCCTGAACATGGTCTCCGATTGCTAAAAATAAATCGATCTTATATTTATATAAATTGTGAACAGGGTCATGGGTGACATCATTACCTACCTGAACCATTTTTTTATGTTTTCATAACGATCGTTGAAGGAACAAAGCTCATAAGAACATACATAAATGTGAAATGTACTTAGATTGAAAATACGCGATAGATTGAAAATGAGCCTCTTGGCCGGCGGTCCATTACCGAACAGCAAAGCAAAGAAAAGAAACCGGTAGGTATGGGGGACCCTAATAATCTTTATTTTTAAACTTAGTGTCACTAAAGTCTGTGGTAGTGTAAACTGTGTTACAGTGTGTTTCAGTGTTTTCCCAAACTATTGACTTTAGTGCACAATATAGGTTCGTAAATTATAAAAAAAAAGAAATGAAAAATGAATGAAGATCAAACAAAAATAACTGTTTCTAATCATTAACTGGAGTCTAATATATTACCAACTTTATGAAAAGTCATTAGCAAATTGTAACACTTTCTTCACAGAATAGAGTCAACATTTCGCAGATTAATTAACAAAGATAAAAGACGAAAATTCTCAACTCTTCTCAAAGTTTCGACTAACTGGGAAATTGTATTCTTGTATTCTAGATAATTAAATTCTATGAATAAGCCCTTTATTAACCCCAATCACATTTATTTTAATTTTATCCCAACAATTTCGGCTTTACAAAACGACGTCCACAGGCTATTTTCCTATAAGAAACAATTCGTCCATTTTTCCCGCCACCAATTTACACAGACCCGCCATCTTTAAATTCTACATTCAAATTAGAGGTCATAAATGTTGGTCCTTCGTGTTACATAATCTTTTTAATGCCTGCTGTGAAATAATATGAATAAAAAGCTTAACATTCTTTTTTTTTGTTACAGAGCGAACGAGACGGGTGTAAGCGGTAGAAAGAGACGGATATAGTGTCCAGTTTGGAACGAGTTTGGGTTTTTAAAAAAAAGGCGGTCGTATTTTAAACGCACTGCCTATTAGTATGCTAGAGTTTTGAGTGAAGTGCAGTGTATCCGAATATTTGTGTTGTCGAAGTGAAAAACAAGATGGCCGTGTTTCCCGCGCTTTTTGGATTGCTTATGGCCGCTTTAGTTACAGGTGAGTTTTTTGTTTTTGTTTATACAATTAAAAATCTATAATAATAACACATATCAGTAGTGGGATAATTTGTGTTTCACTAAACGTACAAAGAACAGTTTGATACAATTCTAAAAACTTACATTAAATTGACAGTTCTCACTTTTCACTTTTTTAAACTAAAGCAACGAATTGATTTTTAAAGTTTAATTTTTTATTTTATCCGAATAGCAATGTTAAAAAAACAATTTTAGAAATTAGTCGGTACTTTACATATAGCGTTGCCATGTCTAAAAATAAAAAAAACCGGTCAAGAGCGAGTCGGACTCGCGCATCGAGGGTTCCGTACAATCATAAATATATTTGGATATGTTAACTTCTTTAGTACAGTCTTTAAAAAAGTAGGATAAACGGCAGACAGGTGGAAGGGCGAACAGGCGGACAGTTAATTTACAAATCTGCTTATGGTGGCTGAAAAAAGTTTCAGCCACTCCACGTTGCAAACTGTTTATATTACTAAGTAGGAACTTATTCTTCGTTTATTCGTACGGCAAATAGTAGGTAATTATATTAGAGCCAGCCACCAATTTATTATTGTAGTATTAGGTTGCGCCATCTCTTGACCGATAGTGGAACTATTTTTTTTCTTAGGTTAGCATTCTTAGGACAGCGCCATCTGTTGACTGGTAGGGAAACTAAAGAATTTTTGTTTGTTTTTGAAATTCTAAAAAAGTGTGTTATATTGAGACATTGTTTTATTTTTCCTGTAATCTTTACATAAACTACTATCACATTGAATAATTTCAGATATTTCTCTTTGCAAACTTCGGAGATAAGGGGGGGGGGGGGGGGGGGGGGGTGTGGACGGTATTTTTTTTACATTTTTCATCATAAGTCGAATCTCAAGGAGCCGTTTGGGGTTACATTTTCCTATTATATGACATTTTGTTATCTACCACTTTTTGACATGACATGAGTCTGTCACAGATATGTATGGATAATGCGCATCATGGCCCAGAATGCGGCATGAATCTTTGGCCGGACAAGAGCCACTGTCCGGCTTTATCCGGGCGGATAGCATGTTCTATTAATGAAACAAGTATGATAAAAATCTTTCCAAAGGATGATTAAAACAATATACACGCCTCTCGCCTTCTTTCGTTTACAAATTCTGTCGTCGGTAATTCGGTTACCGTAAACTAACACATCCTGTATCTCACGGGTGGAAGATATTTTGGGATTCCTCAATAAGATACGGTAAGTGCCATGTGTGAGTGTTTACAAACATTGAAAGATTTCGATCAAGAATAGGTAGAATAGGCACGCAATAAATGTGGCACAGACCTACTGGCAAAACAAAAAACGATTCGAAAGTTTGAAATTCGAATCACCAACATTAAGGGTGTAGATGCGCATCACGTTCCATTTTTATCGGCGAACTTTGAAAATTCCTATTAAATTATTAAATAGATATTATGGATATTATACAAAACACGCAATCCCACCAAAATCATTTCATGAATAATGTTGCCAAGACCTCGCACTGTCAAAAAGTTATCAGACCTCATGTAGAGCCAAGCTTCTAACTCTACGCGCCCTAACTCTGCAAGCCCTAACTTCAAAAACTCTACACCTTAGCCAAATATGTGGCTAGGAATTTTGATGATTATCAGTAAGTTTTGACAAAATCGAGGTTTTTTAGATATCAATAAAATCCAAAGTTTAAGAGCTATGCAATTGAAACTTTATATGTGTAATAGGTCTACTTCAGACATCGTATCCTGAGAATTTTGTGCTTCTGGTATAATCCAAACCAAAGTTATGAAGGTTCAAATAAACGACGAAGCGCTTCGAGAAAAGGTAGGTAGTGCCCTTGCGCTTCGCTTCCTCGTCTTGGCGGGGGCACTTCCGTACCCCAGATACATTCGTTAGATAAATACCTCATTATTTCTAAAAAAATACTAGAATCTTTAAATACCAGTAAAAAACATGTCAAAGTGTACCGATTTGAGCATCTTATATTCTCTATATTAAAAAAAAAAAAATTCTCTGTATAATTTAATATGAGTCTGATTCTTATGTTACAGCTGAAACTTTTATGCTTGTCAGAGGTATTTTATCTCTGACAAGCAAATTTGAAATTCCACTCGAACAGATTGTCTTCGTTTTAAAATACCTGATAATTTATTATGTTTTTCTCTTTATATGACACTAATTTAAGAATTTTGCTTCCTAAAACTAAAGTTTACATCAATAGTAATGCTTTCATTCTTTAGATAACTTCTATGGTAAAACGGTAATTTATTTTTACACGACTGCCCAAAGCAAAAAGAGTGTATATGTTGTTCAGGGTTCATGTATGTTTGTGGGTATGTGAGTTTCTTTATTCCACCATAACTTCTAAATGCCTGAACTGATTTAGATAAATTGGGTATCGTTAGAATTCTTACAGCATCCCGAGTGACACCGGCTATATTTTTTTTAGAAAAAATCAATATGGCGACTGTACGAAGCCATTTTCAAAAGGAAAAATAAAAAAAAATCTTCTATTATTGCAATATGGGCATCAAATGAAAGGCCTTCATGAGCACATTCCAAAACTATATAATATGTCACTAAAATGTGTGAAATAAAAATAAATAAATGAAAGAAATATTAAAAACACGACTGCCCTGCCAAACACGAACTAAAAAGTTAAACAACAAGTGTCATTGCAGTCGGGGGACCTCTTTGATCAAAAATTGTTCCATAATAAGGTCCCCCGACTGCAATGACACTTGTTGTTTAACTTTTTAGTTCGTTTTTGGCAGGGCAGTCGTGTTTTTAATATTTTTTTAATTTATTTATTTTCTTTGAAATGCGGATATACAGTCTTAATATTTTTTTCTAGGTACAATACAGATGGCTATTCTTCTCTTACTTTAAATAGGTAGTAAGAAGCAAGAGAAAAGTTTTAGCTATCATGTTTCTGTCAACATTATTTTTTTGGGACCGACATTTTTTTTAATATTCGAATATAATGCACTTAACAGTCAGATAGAATATCGAACAATAAATAATATTTTGTATGACACGCAACATTTAGGGAGATAATTGTAAATTCTTGACTAACTCCATGATAAACGCGCCTGAAAAGTGACAAATGACGGTACAAATCATGACCGTTTTGTATAGAGCGTTTTCGGCGGGTGCTGCTGCGTGCTAACTTCAAATAACTATATCACGAGAAAGAAACGCAAGAGAAAAGTTTTAATATTACAGTTGATTTTCTCACGCATTAAGTAGGTATACTTTTGATTTTGACACAAAAAAAGTAACGCATAAGTATTCCCTATTATGTGATTTGACGTTGTACTGCCCCTTAAGTCACAATTTAAAAAAAAAACCGGCCAAGTGCGAGTTGGGCTCGCGCACGAAGGGTTCCGTACCAAAAAACGGCAAAAAAAAAATACGTTTGTTGTATGGGAGCCCTACTTAAATATTAATTTTATTCTGTTTTTGGTATTTGTTGTTATAGCGGCAACAAAAATACATCATCTGTAAAAATTTCAACTGTCTGCCTGTTGTCGTTATAAATAACGAGCAAAAAACGGCAAAAAAATCACGTTTGTTGTATGGGAGGCCCCCTTAAATACTAATGTTATTCTGTTTTTAGTATTTGTTGTTATAGCGGCAACAGAAATACATCATCTGTGAAAATTTCAACTTTCTAGCTATCACGGTTCATGAGATACAGCCTGGTGACAGACAGACAGACAGCGAAGTCTTAGTAATAGGGTCCCGTTTTTACCCTTTTGGTACGGAACCCTAAAAAATACGGATTGAAAAAAAAATACATTCAGTAAACATGGCAACATTAGTATTCTATCTTCGTCCAATAATTACGCTTTCACCTTTGACTCCTTACATACGCTATAATTACAATTACATTACATATTTCGGTCACGTTGTCCATATGTCTGTCTACATGCGTGCGTAGGATGGATGAAGGATCACCCTTTAAGTTAATGGCAAAAACAACCGTAATACCTTTACGTAAAGTTGAAAACAGTGTAAAAGGACACTTGTTTTGGTCCTGAAAATTCGTTTACAGATTTCTGTATGGAGAAGTGGCTCTTAATATAAGGGTCAAACAAAAAAGAACAGTCTAATTAACTTTTGACTTCATAATCACTTCTGAGATGGTTTTTTTTAACTTCTACAGGCTGATTTTTAGGGTTCCGTACCCAAAGGGTAAAAACGGGACCCTCTAAGACTCCGCTGTCCGTTTATCTGTCTGTCACCAGGCTGTATCTCATGAACCGTGATAGCTAGACAATTGAAAGTTTCACAGATGATGTATTTCTGTTGCAGCTATAACAAGAAATACTAAAAACAGAATAAAATAAATATTTAAGGGAAGCTCAAACGTGTTTTTTTGCCGTTTTTAGCATGATATTAATAAAGACAACAGGTAAACAGTTGAAATTTTCACAGATGATGTATTTCTGTTACCACTACAACAACATATACTGAAAACAGAATAAAATAAATATTTAAGGGGGCTCCCATACAACAAACGTGATTTTTTTTGCTGTTTTTGGTACGGAACCCTTTGTGCGCGAGTCCGACTCGCACTTGGCCGGTTTTTTGAACACTCGACAATGTGGTGTAGTTTAGTTCGACTGTTTTTACCGACTTCAAAAAAGGAGGAGGTTCTCTGTTCGTCTGTATATTTGTTTTTTTTGTGTATGTCCACCGATTACTCAAAGACCGATTGAAATGATTCAAACGTTATTACATTAGGTAAACTCCCAAGTTGGTCCCATTTTTTAAAATTTGGAAATCGGTTCAGTACTTTTCAAGTAATCTTGAAAAAAGCACGAAAATAGTATGATTTTGTGTGAATTACCTCGATGGTGGTCGTATTACTTCTTTGTTTATGAACTGAATAAGATAATTATTTTTTTTGTTGAAAGAAGGATATCTGTGTAGTTCTTTAACAGACTTAAAAAAAGGAAGTTCTCAGTTTGACCCGTATGTATGTATGTTACTTCGCGATTACTTCACGTTTGGCTGAGCCGATTTTTCTACCTAAATAATTTACCTACAAGGTACGTACACTAAAAATAAACAAATAAAAAATTGTTTAAAAAAACAAAAAATCTACTTACTTCTAAAAAGCAAGAAATAATATTCGTTATAATAAAGACACGTCTATTGAAGTCGGGTGGGGCTTTTAGAATGAAAAAAAAGGTATCTGTACTCCAGCCCCACCCGACTTCAATAGACGTGTTTTTATTATTACGAATATTATTTCTTGCTTTTTAGAGGTAGGTTTTTTGAAGTCGGTTTTTTGTTTTTTTTAATAATTTTTCGATTTCACTCTGTAGATATTTAATCGAGAATATCCAGGTTACCCAACTACTTTACCACAAAATGATTTGTTCGTGGCACTGCTATCTGCTTTAAATTTTGACAACTTCCATGGTCGAGTTCTGTACACCTTAAGGTAAGACACCATCTCTGAGTCCCGGGCATGATTCCCGACTGGGTCAATTTAGAAAACGAACTGTTATAATATTGTTATCTGAGTGCTTTGTGCTTTCCATAACTCAAGTGTTTTGTCTACTTCCTCTGGAATCAAGGTTGCAAGCTTATCGGTTTTTTATCAGTTAAATTCGCAGTGGAACTGAACAACCTAATTCTGCCATCTCTCTTCTTCCATCGGACAACCAGACGTACGAATCAGCGCCACCGTTTTAGGTGTATATTCCAAAGACTCGCTCTAAGCGTTTTGCTTCAAATTTTATCATCCGTACCGCTAGAGAGTGGAACTCCTTGCCTGAGTCTGTGTTTCCCGATAGGTACAATCTGGGGGCCTTCAAGTCGCGAGTGAATAGGTATCTTCTAGGCAAGTGCGTTTCATCTTAGATCGCATTATCGCTTACCATCAGGCGTGATAGCGGGTAAGCGCTTACCTTTCTATCTTAAAAAACCGGTCAAGAGCGAGTCGGACTCGCGCACCGAGGGTTCCGTACCATCATAATTGCACCATTAAACCACACTGCAGAGTAGAATAATAAAATTAGTATTGTAGTTTAGGTCAGCGCCATCTCTTGACCGATAGTGGAACTAATTTTAATGTTCCAGTTAGTAACATAAAAACAATTGATAGTTGATAAAATGATTTATATTGATATAAAAATTATAATAAAATGATAATTATGCTAAAATGAATGCTTTGGTGCATGCCCCGATCGCGACGGCAATTGATTGTGCACTAACTTTAAAACGTACGCGGTCGGCGGCATCAAACAGCGTGACGTCAACGGAGGTGTTCGGTGTCAATTCAAAGAAATGCATCGAACAGTTAACTTTTTAGAAATTTGATAATTTCTATAAAAGTGGGCTATATTGAGATATCGTTTTATTTTTCATGTAATCTTTATATAAACTGCTATCACATAGAATTATTTCAGATTTTTCTCTTTGCAAACTTCGGAGATAAGGGGGGGGGGGGGGGGGACGGTAATTTTTTTTTTACATTTTTCATCATAAGTCGAAAATATGCGGCCTAAAACAAAAAGAATAAATGATTAAGAACTTACAAACAGCGCTCTTTCATATGATACCCCACATGCCCTAGTCTCCCCACTTTAAAATTTTTAAGATCCTCTTTTCAGTCCCTGTTGTAAAAAAGATATTTATTTTTTTATTTATTTCTTATTTGCAAAATAGTTGGGCAAATGTCATCTTAAACTATACCAAATTTCAAGTTGATACCATTAGTAGTTCTCGAGATATCCAGCTGTGACAGACAGACAAACTGAGACACACCATAAGGGTTCCTTTTTTACCATTTTGGTACGGAATCCTAAAAATTAGGTTCAGAGTTGTTTTCCAATATTTTTTACGGTATAGGTAATAAAGTTACTTACAGTATATTACATAAATTACTTTGTAGTTGTACCATTGAATTGTCTATACCCAAGTGTACAGAGACCGGAATATAATTTCGACGTACAAACAGACTGAATGTTTACGTTGTCGTCTGTTTGCTCTGTAAACATACCAGTGATATGAAAACAAAATCTCTACATATAAACAGAAAGCTTGGAGTACTATTGTTTTACTATAGACTTGCTATAAGTTTTTTATTTACATAAAAGTGACAAAATCTGAATTTTACTATTTGCGTAATGAAAATAAAGAAAATACCTTAGCCGCTAAGGTATATTTCTTTTGCCAAGTGTGATAAAAAAGAAAATTCTGTCTCCATTAACCGCCTCTGTGGTCTAGTGATTCGCCCATCCGTGTAAGATGCAGGGGTCCCGGGTTCGATTCCCAGGAAGAGAGTACAATTTGTACTCGGTTTGATAGGTGGTAGGGCTTATTTCAAGTTCGCCTGGCTAGCTACCACCATCTTACCTAAGTCTGACGCTACACCAACAATTTAAAAATTGTTGTGTTCCGGCAGTTAGAGGTAAGATAGCCAGTTCCTCAGTGATGAGGATTCCGGGTGTAGTGCGCTTCCACCTTCGGCCTTATCGTCACTTAACATCAGGTGAGGTGAAGGCCAAGCACTATCCCGTATTGAAAAAAGTGACAAAATATTAATTTTACTATTTCCTTTATGAAAATAAAGAAAATACCTTAGCCGCTAAGGTATATTCTTTTGCTAAGTGTGATAGAAAAAATACTGACAAATACTGACTGAAAAAAACTTACAAAAAAGAAAATTCGCATGGCCCAGCGATTGCGGAGGTTACGCAACTTTCGCAAGGGTCGGTCATGGGATGGGTGACCAAAAATTTATTATCTCGAGCCTCTTCTCCGTGCGTTGGAATTTTTCCCGGCTTCATTTGCAGTCGTTAACACCCACCAATCCGCATTGGGCCCGCGTGGTGGGTTATGGCCCGTCCTCCTTATCCACCCATAAGGAAGGCCTGTGCCCCAGCAGTGGGGACATTAAGAATGGCTGATGGACAATCTTAATCAAACAATGTTAGGTTCCAATGTCCTAGAAACGGTCCGTTATTTATACAGTTACGGGTAGTGAACCGTAAACCGAGGCCGACCTACCTCACTGCCATGGCCGCTCGTAAAGCTAATTATAGCTTACCTCAGTTAACTGGTGTTTGCTATAGTTACCAGATTTTATGGGCGTCATGGTAAATACAAGACTCTTTACTATAAATCTATTAACAAATCGGCCTGCCAGCCTTCCTACTCATAGGGTTACCAGATCTAATAATGAGATTTCCTGACTTTTCAGAAAATTTCCTGACATTTTTTATACCTACATCTACATTCTTAATTTAGTTGATGTTTGGTAAATTTTTCTCACCAAAATGATTAACAAATTATGTTTTTTAATTAAGGGTGTATCGCGCGTCCACTAAAGCCGCCAATCAAGAAAAAATCATAACAACGAAATAACTATGTTAATTGAAATTCTGAAAAATATAAAACTAGTACAAGCTATCAACTATTTTTGTATGCGTTAAATTATTAGTTTAAATGTGTTCGCGTAGTTAAAATTTGGATTAACGTCCAAAGTGGCCTTTTAGGCGTTAACAAACACATTTAAACCAGGAAAAAACGCAAATAAAAATAGTTAATAACGAATACTAGTTTTTTTATTTTTCAGAAATTTATCAAACATTTCGATTTAATGATTTTTTCTTGAGTGGTTTTCTAGTGAAGGCTCGGTGGTCCCTTAAGTAATAACACTTTTTGAGATTTTAAAAAACCCTGACAACTACAGTTTTTCCCTGTTTTCCTGACAGATGCCTTAAATTCCTGACATGTCAGGAAAATTCCTGACATCTGGTAACCCTTTTACCTACTCAAATGGCCAAAACTTTCTGTAGATTTTATGTAACTGATCAGCTATTAAAAAATAAGGATTTTGGCTAAAAAAAGAATTAAAAAGTAGTAAAAGAGCTCATGGCTCAGTAGCATTGGACCGGTCTTCCAAAGGTCGCGGTTTCGATCCCCGCCTGAAAAAATGATTTGGTGACGAGTCGATTTTATTCTAGACTGCCTGCAGATGGGGTTAAAGTATAATAGTACATTATGAGACAAGTTAGCTTAGGTTGCTCATTGCACACAAGGCTGTAACTCAGCCGAGTGTGCAATAAGCAAGAGCTCGCGAGTTTCATACGACGTTTTTCAACACATTTACGAGGAAAAAATAATATAATTTACCACACAGCAACAAATACGACATAAACAAAATATGATACTCGTAATTATGTGAAAAGGTACGCAGGTTTTTTTTTTTACACGCTCAATACAAGAATATTTTGCGATCAAAGGGGTAAGTGAGCATACAGCCTACTTCAAAAACATAATTTTAAGTGAAAAAATGCAAATATTTTAATATTTAATAGCAAAATATTGTGAATTATGAAAAATTTGATAAAAATAAATATTTGTTTGACTTAATTAAGGACTTACACGTTTATTTATTCCAAAAATGTATGTGAATTTTCAGCTGCATAAAACCTCTTTGTTGTTACTAAAAAAAATAACTGTATAACCCTGTTAAATTGGGAATGCTCTGTTTACTCGCGTAGAACTTGCAATAAGGTACTAATTTAATTTCGTAGGGATAAATCTATAACCAATTAGTGTTTTATATATTATTGCACGCGTTTGTTATAGCTCGGTTTATGGCCCTAAAAGCGATGTATTAAGGCTCACTTTACGAGCAAGTGTGTTGAAAAAAATATTTGTAAGTTAGTCGATACTATTTTTTTTTCACTTAATACATGTGGCATTAAGCTGAGTGTTTAAACATTTTTGCATAAAAGTTTTAAAACATTAGCGTTCATGGTTGTCAAATAAGTTAAGTCAATGTCAGTGTGGAAAATGCAAATTATTTAAAATTCTACATACAAATCGTCAATTAGTGTTAATAAATATTGTTGTTAATTTACAAATAGGTAAGTAGTTTATGCTGAATTTAATACTAGTAAGTAGGTCAATATCATTAGAATTCGATAGAATAGAACTAACATTACGTGACATATTATTCTAAAATACAAAACAACTGCATTAGCAGCAAAAAAAAAACAAATTCGGTCAATTTTCATTTAGATTTTTGATAATTATTTCACATCGTAAAAATGGTTTGCTTACAAAAAGGATTCAGTACCTATTATTAATTATGAACAATTTAATTAAATTATTAACATACGATTAATTAATATTATAAAATATGTTTGCATTCAATATTCAAGTTCAAAATAGGAGTATAATGAATGAATCTTTCGCAAAATGTCGCAATATTCTTAGAATAGGTACAGTGATTCCATAATATTTTTCCTTCTTTATTTAATAACTTGTATTGTATTGTATTACATAAAATAAAACTCTACTTATTGATTAATCACGCCGTTCAAAACTAACTATAAGGACGTAACTTTTTGGGTAATAATAGATCCGTAACGTGTAAAATGTAAAGTTCTTGTAAACATGTAAACCCTAAGGCGGTAGCTTTGTTGATAACTTAACTGTCTGCGTTTTGTTTACGTAAACGTTGGGTTTAGAAATAATATATTCCAGATACCCAATAACTTTGTTTAAATTAAGATCAAGATCCTCATCATGACTGTAAGGCTACGTACGCACTGACAGGCGGCTTGCTTACAAGGTTGCCACCCGTCCCGATTTTGCCGGGACAGTCCCGATTTCGATGATATTGTCCCGCGTCCCAACGATCTATCAGTTTTGTCCCGATTTTTGATGAAAAAAAATGGGTCGAAATATTTAAAAGCATAAAGGACAGCAAGTTAAATGCCTTATTTTGCTTTGTATCTCGTTAAGTAGGTATACCGCCTTCGATGTTGAGCGAGTATTTCCCCATATGACGCTTAAAAGATCTAATGTCAGAAATCGTTGCTCTGTAGATTTAATGAAAGCTGAATTGCAAGATCCCCCCCCCCATGTTCCTACAGGTGGCAACCCTGCTCAAGGGGCGCCTAGTGGCGCAGTGGTCGTCACACTTCGGTCAAGAGCCGCAAAGGACAATGTGTGGTAGGTATCACTGCGAGCCGCAAATTTTTGGACCCGATTGCCCAATAGATTTTTTAACCTGTGAGTAATGGGGAATGTCCGAAGAAAATCAAATTGGCTGAATATTTTTTCATAGGTAGGAATAAGCTCCCTTAGTAATAGAAAAAAAAATCAGAATTTTCGGTTGCGTGAAAATATTTTAAAAAATTAAAGTCTCTTCGACTTCACAAATGTAGGAAAGTAAAAGCAGAATGGAGATTATACCTTTGCCAGCACCTGCCACTATGACAACAAGAATTAAAAAAAAAGTTTTGACATTTTGTGTTGAAATTTTTTTTTAATACCATAAAATATTCAGCCAATTTGATTTTTTTTGGACATTCCCCATTGACAAATTTGAGCGTCAAGCTCTTTTGCTTTCATGGTTATGACGGCTAAGAAGTATTTTTCTATGATTCCGTCCATAGTGCCGCTGTACCACACAAAAAATGGGCACTGAGACAATAATTATCACGCAAGACTAGAATTTGCAGATTTTTAACATGTCAATTACTGCCTCATACATGTTTTATGACAATTCTTCAACTCGGCATCGACAGGTTGATTCGGCAAGCGTAAGCTTTTTTAGTTCTGCCAATATTTGTTTATTATTTGAAAATATTTGTAACAAAGTATATAAAACAGTTAGCGCTATCGCACACAGGCAACTTAGTCTCCCAGCAACTGTTTTGTCTCTTACATCAAGTCCACGGGTTTATATGGAAGCGCGCACACGAAGCGACACGGTCGTCTGCAACTTTTCATACAAACCATGTGAGAGACAAAACAGTTGCTGGGCGTCTAAGTTGCCCGTGTGCGATAGCGCTTAAAGCACTCTTTTATTAATTCAGTATCAGTAAAAGGTTTGATTTCCTTTTGCAAGCATGTAACAAACTTGATAAGATGCTTTTGTATCAGCCTCGTTTTGTCCAACTGCTGTCGTCATAATGTTTTGTTGACGAATTGCAGTTTTCAAAGCTGCTACTTTATTCTTCCTTCCATTCGATTCCAAAGGTATTCGATTCCTCACTGAATGAATTGTGCTTACTTGTGTAGTGGCGAAATATATTTGGTGAAAATAGTTTGCTTTACTTTGCTCACAAATATCGTCTGCGGGCCGCAGTATGACGACCACTGGCCTAGAGCCTAGCGAGACACCTAGCGTGTAGCGAAGTGTACTAACGTTCAATTATGTTCGCAACCGGCCGCACTGCGCGCTTGGCCCCTTCGATAGTCGCTACACGCTAGGTGAATCGCTAGGCTGCAAGCCACCTGTCAGCGCGTAGGTGGCCTTATGGCTGGGTATGCTATGGAGGAGTGGAGGCGAACAGTGCGGCCGGAGAGAATCTCCAACCCAAGAGAAAACGCTCATTCCAGTTATGCTATTCTCTAAAGTCAGCAGCGTCGAGCTCGTCGTTGCGGCAGCGTTGTCTGACAGATTCCATTCACGTTCCTATTACTGGTTAAACTCTTTGCAATCTATGACATTTTTAGTGACATCTGTTAGAAACTCGAAGAAACGATCACTGACAGTAAAGTTGTAGGTATGTTAGAGAATAGCATTTTATTGGGCTGCTACTGCTACCTACGTTGATCTAAAATTATTATAAATTCCTACTTAAAAGAGTTTGTTTAATATATTCAATATGCTCTTTAATCATACCGTTATATGATAATAAAGCATTCCATTGACAGGGTCACAACACAAGTAAATGCCATACGCATGACATCATTGTGTTGTACGCATGATCATTGATCATGTGCGATATTTATATGGAGATTATATATGAAAGCATAAGACGAATTTTACTTGTAAACATTCTTTTTGCATCAAAATCTGTAAAAAAAAGTTTGATATTCTAAGCTCTGTTTATTATAATTTCAGTTAAGTTGTTCAGTTTGATGGTATCTATCTATCTAAAATTTTCTGGTTAATCTTAAATTAAATTAATATTCTATTACACGTTGTATACTTAATTACTTTCATTTATGTGGACACTATAAAAAACGAAGGTCAAGGTCACTTAAATTGTTTTATTTTTATTTTAGACCTCAAACTCCCTGGTATGATTGCATTCCTTTGTTGCACCAGTGAATCAGTCTGTAGTTTACGACTTGCATAACGCACTGACTCACGACCATAAACGAGGTCACGTTGAGATCAAACCTCTTTGTTCACTCGCTGTTTTGTTTTTTTTTTGTTGACAAAGTTGTTGTCTGTGGGTCATTTTTGACACTTGGGTAATTTGTAACATTGTGTCACCTACATACTTATAAGTTATACGTACTTATAGACACTAACAGATCGCCTAAGTCTGTTCCTAACTATAACACCTCAGTAGCTCTACCATGAGTTGGTATAGTAAACTACAATAGTTTACTATACTCGCTAGCGAGCATCGAGTAACGTTTTGGCCTTTTTCATAGCAATTCGGTACCATGAGTTACTAATTGACAGATGGTATCGAGAAATACCATAACGATAGTAGTAAAGTTACTCACTTGCGTTTTGAGGCGTGAGATCAATGAGTATACCTTTTACTATCCTCTATGGCATAGAGGTATCTAAAAAATAGGTACAACAAAAGAGAATGTAATCAAACCGCGGTACAGCATAGTCATTGGCGTGAATACTTGTATTTTAATTTAATTTAGTATTTTTGTGTCTAAAATAGTCTAAATAATGTCTTTCAGAGCTTATTTAGCATTAAATATGTGCGCCACAGCTGCATAATGCAACGAAATCAAGGGCAAATTATAAACCGATAAATATGAAAACCCGTGTTAGAAATCTTCTAGTCAGGGGGTGGGTCAGGTTGTGCCCAACGCTGAATAGTGGCCCTTCTAGGTGGGCCCTCCATTCAGTGGGCTTACTAAGGTCACCATTCAAATACGCCGTAACGTAACGCATTCCTCCACTTTGAAACTAATGTAAAAAAGTTTAATTAAGTACTTTCCTATCAACCGTGTTACAAAATTAGAAAATATTGTGTTAACTCTAAATAATAATCTACTTAGTTGCAAATATGTTAATTCCGTCCGTATCAACGTAATACTTGATACAAATAAGGCCTATCTAATTTTAAGTCTTTATATATTATTTAATTAATTATTTAACAGTAGGAATATAAGAAAACAGTTCTAACTAAATCTAATTTTCCGAAAACTTGACTTTGGCCGTAATAAATCGATTACACTTATTAAATTAAGGCCTATAACTTTTTTATTTGAAATTGAGGTTAAATATGAAACCATATTAAATAAAAACAACATCAATAAATTTGAATATTTATTATTACAAAGTAAAGATTTATGTTATATATTCCTAAAAAAAGATCTCACTTTAACTCGTAGATTTGTATCATTTGGGGCCTTATTTGTTTATTTAATATCATATTTGAATAAGGCACAAAAAACGTAGGTATCTGCCGCATGTCGCTCTGCCAGGTTGTATATCGTACAACTTGTACGTTTTTATTAATTTGGAAGGAAACTGGATATTTTTGTCGATTGTGGGATGATACACACATTATCTGTAATGAAATAAGTAAACCATAAGTTGTATAAGTTGTGGGATTCTCATTAAGCTCTATCGTGTTGAAATAAGACCTAGGCTATTATCGTAATCACGCTGTCCCCCTACTCAAATGGCCAACATTCTATGTGTTTGAACGCTACGTTATTACGAGTCGTAAGCTTGTCACACAATATCAAAGTCTGAGATTTACATAAGCTTACGACACGTTATTTAATCGTCTATTGCTCATATTTTAAGCTTTAAAAGTAAGGTTGGCAATTGGAGCATGGGGCAGGTCGTCTTTAAAAAATTGCAATGAATGCATCTATGGCCGATAGTAAAAACAAATCAAGGTCATGGATAGCTAATCATAAATATAAAGAAACAATTATTAAGAGAAACTTAAACTAAAACAGCGTAAGTTTTAATAAAAACTTTCATGAAAGTATTTTCCTGGTTGGATTTAGGTTTATCTGAGTTTTCTAATGATTTGTACTTGGACGAATCGTCCGAGGATTTGTATCAAGTACCAACCTTTTATTTCACCTTTCCATAAACTCCTCTAATCGACTGCTTCTAATTTTATTCTTATCAATCTTAACAAGCTAGCTTTTACACAACAAAATACGCAAAGAAAACACAAAATAAATAATTATTAAAACGTGAAAATTACATTTGACATTTTCGATTTGACACAAGGAACATTTATACTCACAGGAAGATTTGACATAAATAGTAACCATAGAGGAAAGTAAAAAGATAGTAACCAACATAAATTCAAAATTCACTTACATTCGGTATACACGCACTAACTAATGATTTTTTACTTAGTCGGATTATAATTGCAAACTACAGCAACTAAGGTAAACGACCAATATTTCGTGTTAGTAAGTTATTTCGTTTAGTTTTTTTTTCTGTCACAAATTATTAATTATTACACCTACATTAGTACAAAATATAGCACATAAACTGTCTAAAAATCAAGTACCAACATTTCTGTGACTGAACCAAGAGACGGTTACGGTATCTATCCGTTACCGTGACTGAGGGCAATGCTACGTTCAAAACTCTCAGTCGTCGGCACAGACAGCTTTATGGCGTGTATTCCTTGTCACCACCATAAGATTAGCGCTCGTATGTACCTACTTCTTAAGCTCAAAGAAAGTCAATTTGAATAAAACTTTAAATAGTTAAGTAGTAAAATGATCCCATATACTCGTAGTAACTTCCAAACGAAACGTCCGATTAGAATAATTTAAAGAAGACTATATTAAAATCATTTATTTATTATCAATAGTTTTCACAGTTCACGCTAAATAATTTTATAGGATTTTTTTTGGTAGGTTTTCACTATTGCAATTACTATAGAGGTTATAGATATTTCTATTTTTTTAAACAACTATATTAGAGATATATTAGAGAAATATAGGCTATACTATAGCCTATATTTCTCGCTGATTATGCAGCTTTTTTTCCGCCAATGTCGATTTTCCCAAAAAAATTTCAGAATTTTCAATACTAAAATATCTTTATTTGGTTCTAAATATGAAACCTTTTAATAGCCCATCCGCATATCTATCATATCTGCGATACTACAGGCAAATGACACAACACAATTTCATAAATCGGGGCACTATACTCGATCATGAAAACCTAAAATATTACAATTTTAAAATCTTGAAGTCATTAAGAGTCTTAACATGCCGAAATATGGGACATTTACCTTATCGAGTTCACATTAGCGAGGATGGCAAACTCGTGGATGGTGAGCACTCTTACTATAGATTTTAGTTCTTCGCGTATCCGCTAGAGGCTCTGCTTCAATTTCCCATACAAATTGCTAACGCGGTCAATATCGAGAATGGTTTTTGTAAACTCATGGTAGTGCTACAGATCAAATAAAAAAAACCGGCCAAGTGCGTGTCGGGCCACGCGCAGTAGGGTTCCGTAGGGACATTATACCATACCATATTTTAATACCGCTATCATTTTTCGTCTGAAAAAATAACTTTGTTTTTCACAGTGTTTGTATGAATGACAAAGTTATATTTGCGGTTTTGGAAAATGTACTATATCTCAAAAACTAACTGCTGTATCTCGTTCAAACCAATTTTCGTTGAAAGTCTTTATTAAGATCTATAGCATCTATTTTTTTTAGATTTTTCACCCTCTTACTTTAAAAGTTAAAGGGGGGGGGACACACATTTTACCACTTTGGCGGCATATATCTTTCAAACGGTTGACTTCGAAAAAAAACAATCCTAGAAACCTCAATGTCATTTTTAAAGACCTATCTATAGACACCCCACAAGTATTGGTTTGATGAAAAAAAATATTTTCAGTTTCAGTTCCATGTATGGAGAGCCCCCCCTTAATCTTTTATTTTTTTAATTTTTGGGTAAAAATCGTAAAGCGGTTCACAGAATACACCTACCTACCAAGTTTCAACTATGTAGTCTTAATACTTTTGGAATAAAGTGGCTGTGACATACGGACGGACAGACAGACAGACAGACAGACAGACAGACAGACAGACAGACAGACAGACAGACAGACAGACAGACAGACAGACAGACAGACAGACATGACGAATCTATAAGGGTTCCGTTTTTTGCCATTTTGGCTACGGAACCCTAAAAAGGAAGATGGAGCGTTGCGCAGTGGTTGCGAACAACTAAGTGAAGCCGGTTTTTGATGGTACATGTGTGCGTACTAGGGGGCGGGCGGGGGCCGGGCGGCAGGGTTCGCCCAATGACGAACAAAAGCCAAGACGTAGTTTCGTGACATATGTGTGCGTAAACTGTGTATGTACACAGCCAAGGCGTAGTTTTACTGGCTTCACCGCTTTATCGGAAGACTCCGTCTTTACTTTTTTATTTGGTCTGAGTATAACACGACTAAATTAAAACGGTGTCAAACTTAGCGGTCATGTAGCTGCCATTCGCCTAGTTATCTTGGTCGAGTTGTAGTTAAGAAAAGACTTAGGCGATTCTTAAGTTTAGTGCAATTGGGTGTAAGTGTCCTACTTAGTGCCGAATACTCAAAGAAACACTAGAATGCGATATCTATATTCTAATGCAAACCGAAAAAAGTAACTATAGAGTAGGCTGCATGAACTTAAATTCCATTCTTTATTAAAATTACAGGCAAGTAGATTCCTTTGCCACCCCCAAAATAGGGGTCAAAATATCAACAACAACCATAATTGGCGCGAGGTTTTTAGGGTTAAAACAAAAGAAAGGGTTTGTAGGTATCTTGGAATTCTTGGATCAATAGTAGGTATCAAAAACCAAATTCGTAGTATAGTGCTACAAGGATCTCTTGGCACTTCTTCAATGGCGGCGCCACTTTCCCTGTTAAAATACAACCCTGGGAGTCCTGGGGTTGTGTTAATGATTTTTTTGAAGAAAGTAAGTAGAAGCACCGAATTATAATAGTACTAAATATACAGATGCCCATCCGCGCGATGACAATCAAATAATAAGCTACTCTCGCTGCACGGCAATAAAGTACAATTTCAAATTGCACAGCGCTGCGTGCCTATTATTGTAGTAACTTCGACTAGCGTAGCTCTGTCTCAACCGACACATGACATCCCTCGTGCGCTGGCTCGACTGAGTCAGCCAGCCGCGAGCAGTATAGGCTAATACAAACGTTTAAGTGAGGATAGGAGTGGGACCCCCCTGGTAGAAGCACAGAATACATTATAGTACAGTAGAGGAGATCCGCAGGAGAACTAAAGTAACCGACATCGCTCGAAGGATTGCTCAGCTGAAGTTGCAATGGGCGGGACACATAGCGAGAAGAACTGATGGCCGTTGGGGCGGAAAGGTTCTGGAATGGCGACCGCGCACCGGACGACGCTCCGTGGGTAGGCCCCCGACAAGGTGGACCGACGATCTGGTGAAGGTCGCGGGAAGCCAGTGGATGCAGGCAGCGCAGGACCGAACGTCGTGGAGATCCTTAGGGGAGGCCTATATCCAGCAGTGGGTGTCGTGCGGCTGATATAATGATGACAGTAGAATGGTGCTCAATTATACATCTAAGTTTAGAGCAACATTATGCAATGCAGTTTATTAATATCCTGGTGTAGAGGTACTTCTGAAGTTTTACTAATAGTTTAGTCATTTGTTAGGTCATAGTAGGTCTATGAATCAGTGACTGATTGGATGCTGTGCAGTCATCCGGTGATTCACGTAAGTCATTGATATAGGTTACTGATGCATTATTATTGCGTATAATTATGTGACGCATTTTATGACAATTATTAATGTAGTTAAATTATTATCCAATCAGCTTTCAAGTTTCCAATTTGTAATTCAAATCCGAAACATATTGGGATTTTTACAAAGATTCTATTTGGAATATTCCTGGCATACTGTTCTTCACAGATCTCTCCAGCTATCCAAGTTTCAAGGGTTGTCTGGAAGAGATCTCTCTCAGCGATAAGGCCTCCTTTGCTCACCATAGATTTAAGTTTTATGTGATTGTATTGTGTAATGTGTGTGTGCAATAAAGTTTATCTATCTATCTATTTTATCAGAATAAATTGTCCATCAGCACAATTCAATCCAAACTATACCTAATCATGCTCAGACCTTGTGACGAAAAGAACCCAAGAAACTTGTCAATGGCGGCTTTTTCTCCCTGTCATCACATCGAGAACTGATCTTAACAAAAGTGACGTCACTTTCTATCACAATCGTATTGTTTAAACAAATACACAGCTACGATGCCATTGTTTACAACTGCGGAAGGATGGTAGCTAACCCGTCACGGTATTATACCTCGGTCGTTGGCACAGTTGCATCACAATGTGCCACACCGCGGCGGATGCTGATGGAATCACCGATTAAAACTAGTGTTATGGCAAATAAGGTTCACTATTTTTGATGGTTTTGAAAATGAAATACGTGCTCACACTTTGCCTGTTTTATTCGAACTAGCATTATTGACGGAATACAATTACATTTAAACGACACAACATACCGCCCACCAAAAACGCAGTTTTTAAATTAACATAAGTAATTACTTACAGGTAGGCCTAAGTAGGTACACTAACAACTTGGCAACACTAAACTTCTGATTCACTAATTTAACACATGTTTCACAATGCAAATAGGTATTAGTAACGTACCTATTCAACACAAAGATTTTAAAACAAATTGTTGTACGAAAATCATTAAACATTCGCAAAAATACTAAATTTTACAATCGTAAAACATGCTACAATATTATTGTCATTCGATCACCCTCAATTCATTTACAACGCATCGAATGACATCGTACGAGTCAACATTTAAAGTAAACAACATGCAAAAAATATCGAAGTGAACATAAGTTGGTGACACACTCAGCGGAACTCGTGAACTTAAAATATTTATCTATTAACAAGTTTAATAACTTAAACTATGAGATAAATTTTAATACAAAATAACATAGTAAATTATGAAATTTATGAATACCTACATTAATAATAATATTAATTATCATTAATAGGAAGTTCACACAGTTTACTCACTGGTCGTTTTTTATTTTACCGTGACATTTTAGACTGTATACGTGACACATTTGATCAGCACCGGGGTGTTTACTGTTGTGTGGTATATTGGCATGTCGTAAACGACCGCCCACCCTGAGGATATAATCGTCATCTATGTATGGTATCAAACCTTTGATCTTGCTACTACTTCCAATATGTTTTTTAGTTTTCAGATCCTCTATCATCTTTCTGCACTCCTTAGCTTGTACTATTCTCACACAATCTTCCAATGCTTTATTAAGTTCTTCCGGTGTAATAGTACAGTTCTTTGCTGTATCAATATTCTTTTTTAAATTCAAGAATCTTTTGCAGTAAGTTATGGTTTTGATTAATTCTGTTAACGTATCAAATTCTTCAAATTGGGTAAGTAACGTAGTTTCATTTATTTGTTCTTCTTCTATGTTTAAATTTACATTCATTTTAATGATTTCTTTTTCTTCCAGGTTCGTCAGCGTGTCTTCGACTTCGTGCATCTCTATTTCATCGTGCTTCAACCAATCTGGGCCTTTAATTTTGTGTAAATTTTCTGTATCATTTCTTATCTCTAACCATTCTTCTTTGATTTCAGGTTCGAGTTCTTCTTCCCAGGTAACTCCTTTCATCCACAATTTTTGTAAGACAAGTTTTGCTGGCAGTATTGCGGGTGTCATCCAGCCAAGTGGATCGAATACGTGTTGTATCTCGGCTAAGATATTTCTCTTAGTGACATTTTTAGGTGGCGATGGTAAGGTGGTAAAATATTGCAATTTATCCTCATCTAAGTTCCAGGATAAACCTAATGTTCTGACTATTCCTCCCCCACTCATATTAATCCTTACGTTGGTGTTTGTGTTCTTAGGGCTGAATTCTTCTCTGAACTTGGTACTATTTGATGACCACTTTTTAAGACAAAATCCACCTTTTTCTAGAATTTCTGATATGTTTTTAGCTGTTTCTATTGCCTTTGTTTCAGTATCTTGTGAAGTCATCAAATCATCCATGAAAAAATTGGTTTTGATTGTTTCAGCTGCTTCTGGATGTGCTTTGCCTTCGTCTTCTGCCACCTGTTGAAGGGTTCTCACTGCTAAGTAGGGTGCAGAAGCTGTTCCAAAAGTGAGTCTGAGCAGCAGATAATCTTTAATCGGTAACTTTGGATCATCGCGCCATAAGATCCGTTGGTAGTCATCGTCTTGTTTAGTCAATAAAACTTGTACATTGTACAAATACATTTTCTGGACATCAGCTATAAAGGCAACTTTACCTAGCCGCCATCTTATGAGTAGAGATCTTAGATCTTGAAGTTGAGGTCCAACTAATAAGTCATCATTCAAGGAAACATTATTGGTGTCGGGTGAAGAGGCATTGAATACCACTCTGGTTTTGGTAGTCTCACTTGTTTCTTTAAGCACAGCGTGGTGTGGTAGGTACACCGATGGATTTTCTCTTTCGTTTTCAGGTACTTCTTCCATATATTCTAAGGTAATGTATTCATTTAAAGCTTTGTTGTAATCTCTTCTTAAATTGTTATTCCTTTCTAATCGTTTTTCTAACTGTTGTAGTCTCTTCATTGCAATCTCTCTTGTGTTCCCTTCTGTGCTTCTAGGTGGTTCATGCTTTAATGGTAACTTCACAATATATCTACCTTCAACATTTCGCTCAACAGTAGTTTCATATAGTTTTTGACATGTCTCTTCTTCCTTTGTGAGTTTGTTTTTATCATCATTGTCTATTTCCCATAGTTTGTATAATAAATCATCAAATACTACTTGGTGATGCATAACCATTATTGGTTCATCTGAAGTGCAGCTCTGTGTTTCACCAAAGAGAATCCATCCAAAACTTGTTTCTTGAGCACATAATGATTCTGCAGGACCTCTGATAAGATTATTCTTCAATATGTGAGCATACACTTCTACACCGAGCAGTAAGTCTACTCTTCCTGGTTGATTGAAACTTGGATCTGCCAAGAAAAGCTTATTCAATTGTGGCCAGGTGTGTGAAAAGTTTACGAGTGACATGGCTGGCAACTTGGTTGTTAGACGAGTGGGCATTACATATGTATTCACGGTAAGTTGGAACTTGTTATCATATCTGGACAGAAGTTGTAATTGTATAACTTGATTGACTTCTGTTTGTGTCGATCCAACTCCAGTGATGGTTCCTCGTGCTAAGGTTCTCTTGACTTTTAATGATTGTGCCGCTCGTTCACTTATAAAACTTGCTTGGGACCCCTGGTCAATTAATGCGCGCAATATCGTTGTCTGTCCTTTTGTATCTTTCACGAGTATCAATGCTGTAGCGAGCAATGCTGTGGACTTCTTCGTAACCATATTTGAAGATATTGCGACATCTGGTTGGGTAAGTTCATTAGGGTCTTCTTCTTCTTTGGTAACTTGACTGTGGTGAGTTTGTAAATTATCTGATTGATTTGTAGGTTTCAACTGGTGCAGCAACGAGTGGTGGCGTCTATTGCATATCTTACAGGACACTCGTAGTCGACATCTCTTGACAGAATGACCAGAAGTCAGACAATTGTAGCACAAATTCTTCTCTCGTACAAACTCGGTTCTTTCCATAGGATTTAATTTTGTGAATTCCTTGCAGTGGCAAAGTGTGTGGTCTTCATTACATAAATTACAGGTTTTCATAGATGTGGGCGAAGTAGAAATATGGAATGATGATTTTTCTCTATTTGGCTCTCTTGTTCTGTTGTCTCTTGTTGCAGATGGCGGAGCAATTAACTCGAGCGTGCGAAACCTAGCCTCCAAAAAATTCTTCAGTTGTATCCACGTAGGTAATTTGTCAGAATCAGGGCTGTAAACAAAGTCTTCCCAAGCTTTATGTGTATCAACATCGAGTTTTTGAATGACAATGTAAATGATCATTGGATCCCATGAATCTGATGCAACTTGTAAGTTGTTGAGGCTATTCAGGCATTCCGTTGTCGTATCTAATAGGCTTCTTATCTGATTTGCTGTTGGCGCTATAATCTTTCTTTGGCCAAATAATCTTTTCAATAGAGAATTTACTATTAATCGTTTGCTTCCATATCTTTGCTTGAGAATATCCCAAGCCTGATCGTAGTTGTTGTCTGTAACCTGGATATGTCTGAGTAAGGCTTCTGCTTCTCCAGTGACACTCGATTTCAAATAGTGCAATTTTTGTACCTTTGTCAACGTCGTATTGTGATGCACGAGTGAAGTAAAGAGATCGTTGTATGATGGCCATTCTTCATATTGACCGCAAAATGTTGGAAGATGTATATTAGGCAGCTTGATAGACGACAAAGTAGCTTGTTCTATTGATTGATTTGAGGAACTAGTTGATTCTCTTGCGCTGTTAAATGTCATCAACATATCTTTTAAATCTCCCGTCATATATAGATATAAATCTTCCATGATAAAGAAGTCATCATTAACAAAATATGATAATTCGGCACGTTTCTCTTTAGGCGTACATTTCACGAGTGCGTGATGATATGACTTAAAAACTTGCCAGTCTTCTTCAATAGATTTTAGTCTCATTTCGATATATCCTTTAGTAAGACGTTGCTTAGGACACTTTTTAAGATTCACTTGAGTCTTCTGTAATACTGAGGCCTTTTCTTCCAATAAGTTCAATACTTCTTCATAAGTCATTGACATTGTAAAGTTGTTTGTGTTTGTCTCCAAAAAAAAATATAAATTTATTAATTATTTTTATTCCGTGCTCTCAGTGTGTCCAAATCTGAATGGGTTGCAAGCTTATCTCTGGAATGCGGTCCTCTATTGTTCGCGCACTACTAGCTGTCCACAGGTGCAGGCCACTTTATCCGGTTCGATTTTGACCATTATGTTGTTGCAAATAAGGTTCACTATTTTTGATGGTTTTGAAAATGAAATACGTGCTCACACTTTGCCTGTTTTATTCGAACTAGCATTATTGACGGAATACAATTACATTTAAACGACACAACAACTAGAGACAACCGATTACAGACGAAATGACAGGTTGAAATTGACCAGAGAATGAGGGCTTTTGAAAGTGACGTATAAAAATAAATAATATACTTAGTAACTATTTGCCTCACTAGATGGCGTCGATGAATAAGTAAAGTGACAAAATAGGTTTTGAAAATTAAACGGCTTGTGCTTAAAAAAATAGCCATTTTCATTTCTTGGCGTTCGTTGGTGGTTAGCGGTGTTTTGTGTTTTCATGTGTATTGTGTATTCTTTTTTCTACGTTTTTGACACTTGCCTGTTTATTTACACGACTGCCCAAAAAAAGGAGTGTATATGTGTTCAGGGTTTATGTTTGTGGGTATGTGAGTTTCTTTATTCCACCATAACTTCTAAATGGCTCAACGGATTTGGATGTATAGGGTATCGTTGGAATCTTTACATCATTCCGAGTAACACTGGCTATATTTTTTTTGAAAAAAGTCACTATGGCGACTGTACGATGCCATTTTCAAATGTGAAAAAAAATGAAAAGGACATGGAAAGAAGGAAATGGGCTCCGACTGCAAAGACACTTGTTATTTAACTTTTTTAGTTCGTTTTGGCAGGGCAGTCGTGTTTTTAATATTTTTTAAATTTATTTATTTTCAAAGCCGTCTATCGAGCCTACACTTTTTTGCCATTTTGAAACTCCCTCGTTGCATCATAATGTGCCACTACACACACCGCGGAGGATGCATTAATGGAATCACCGATTAAAACCAGAGATTAAAGAGACAAACGATTTCAAACGAAATGACAGGTTGAAATTGGTCAGATTTTTTTATGCACAACAGGATAGTGCTTGTCCTTCACCTCACCTGATGTTAAGTGACGATAAGGCCGAAGGTGGAAGCGCACTACACCCGGAATCCTTACCACTGAGGATCTGGCTGTCTTACCTCTAACTGCCGGAACACAACAGTTCTTAAATTGTTGTTTTGGCGTCAGACTTAGGTAAAATGGTGGTAGCTAGCCAGTGGGAATCGAACCGGAGACCCCTGCGTCTTACACGGGTGGGCGAACTTCTTGACCATAGAGGCGGTTAATATATCCTCTATAGTTTAGTGATCTAGCAAGTTGTCTCTGATTTCCATAATACAAATGCTTTCGCTATTACTTTGGAAAGCGGCATGTTCAAATATGCTGGAGCCATTTTGATCGTTTGATATCAGTCATTTTTGATGTCCCCACTGCTGGGGCTCAGGTCTTTCTTATGATTGGATAAGGAGGATGTGCCATAAACCACTACACAGGCCCAATGTGGATTGGTGGGTGTTAACGAATGCAGCCGGCCGAAACACGAAGGAGCTCGAGATGATAGATTTTTGGTCACCCATCCCATGACCGACCCTTGCGAAAGTTGCTTAACCTCCGCAATCGCAGGACCAAGCTCTAAACCGCTGCGCCACCGAGCTTCTCTATATGATGATGTCCATATTTCCCAGCTAGCAAAATGACACAGAATTTAGTTGTATATCGGTGATATAAACAGTCGCATATGTGTTACAGAAACGTTTCTATCATTGGAAAAAGGCCCCACTTTTATCACTATAAAGTGATACAGTATATCTATTGTAGCTCTACTTAGGACTAATCAGATACATATCAGTGACATCGAATCAGTTGCAACACAATATAGTGATATATTAGTGATTGTGATTCTATAATAACACTGTTTGAATAACGTGAATAATTGAACGCGTTACTGGTTATTTTATCAGAAAGCTAAATATTCATAGGTATATTTCGTTAAGTAATATTTTTATGTCACCGTCGTGTGCTCCATTTTTATTATCCAATTTATGTGTGTAAAAAAGATTAGTGTTAGTGCGATTTCACATGCGCTTGCAATTCTTTTGTTAAATTAGTAGCATAATGTTATTGTTTTTTTAGTGCCCCCCTCGAATTCGTAGTATTTAATAATAAAATTGATTTAATTTATCAAATTATTTGTGAAGATACCAATATATGATTAATTAGTGTTAGTGTTGCTGCTACTCAGACGATATACAACATAGGGCGGCCATTACGATAAATAATATTTTGGTGATATATGAGCGCGCACAAAGCTTCATTACAACTTATGAGTGCTATTAGGATTTCCTTATCATTTATTTAGCACAAGTGTTTTAATAGCATCATAAATCTTACTATACAACATAGTTGCTCCATAATCAAGTTAAGGAGTATCAATTTGTAGCTGTGTTATATATGTTGTATAAAGCAGCTGAGAAAACGTTTATATTTAACGGTTAATACGACAATTTAGCTGTATATCCTTATACAGCTAATAAGTGTTTCAAACACAGATATACAACTAGCAGTGATAAGCGTTACTTATATACGATATTAATATGACTACTTAGTGATAAAAGATGGCCTATTATCACATTTTTGCTAGCTGGGTTATTTAGCAGGCCGAATGCACAATATCACCGCGCCGTCGATTCCGTTTTAGGGTTCCGTACTAGGGTTGCCAACTTTTTTTGCATCAAATATAGTATTTTCAAGATTATTAATGTAAAATATAGTAGATGGCGAAAAAGTACAAAAAAATATAGTAGGTTGCCCTTTTTGTATGGAGGATTTTAAAGAAGTTGCATTTTT
Source organism: Agriphila geniculea (assembly GCA_943789525.1). Taxonomy (NCBI): domain Eukaryota; kingdom Metazoa; phylum Arthropoda; class Insecta; order Lepidoptera; family Crambidae; genus Agriphila; species Agriphila geniculea. The sequence goes on along the minus strand of OX038898.1, from coordinate 13,410,283 downwards.
CATACTTAAGTACTAACATTTTCATAATTTATTCAACAACCATAAACACAAGTGTTTAATCAGAAAAATAAATATGCAATTAGTGCATATAAATAGTTTTTTTTTTGTAGCTTTTGTTTAATAATTTTCGCTTGAAAAAATATAGTAGTTTTGCCTACTATATATTTTTTCAATAAATATAGTAGGCGATCCCTCAATATAGTAGGATACTATATTATATAGTAGGGTTGGCAACCTTATTCCGTACCCAAAGGCTAAAAACGGGACCCTATTACTAAGCCTTCACTGTCCGTCTGTTTGTCTGTCACCAGACTGAATCTCATGAACAGTGATAGAGACGGTTGAAATTTTCACAGGTGATAGGAAGTATTTCTGTTGCCGCTATAACAACAAATACTAAAGACAGAATAAAATAAATATTTGAATGTGGCTCCCATACAACAAACGAAACCCTTCGTGCGCGAGTCCGACTCGCACTTGACCGGTTTTTTAACACATTTTTTCTTTTTTTACTTCTTTTTTAGGTTTGTTAATAGAATCGGGTCCCAGTAAATCCGATTTCGTTTTACTTTGCTAATTCTGTGTTGGTTTTTGACGTACGGTAATTGACTACTTGGCTTGTTTGCGGTTTTACTGATTTGTGGTTGTCCAGTGTTTTGTTCAAAACAATAAAATTGTTATAAATACTGGTAGCTTTGTTTCTAGTGACCACAAACTGATATATGTTTTTTGTTTTAAAAAGTATAAGAATTAATTAATTAATTAACAAGTATAAGAATATCAGATATCAAGTATCAGATAGGTACCTACTTTAAGGTTATTTCTGTAGACACTATATGTATGGTTAAATCTTAGCTAATTTATTTTAATCGAGTATGTACTTTCGGTAATGCCTGTCCCAAATTTAAACATACTTATTGATAAACTCAACTGTATACTGACTGATACAGTGAAATTCGTGAAACAGAAAATGGTTAGATCATAAAAAAAACCGGCCAAGAGCGAGTCGGACTCACGCACCGAGGGTTCCGTACTATTATAATTGCATCATCAAACCACACTGCAGAGTAGAATAATAAAATTAGTATTGCAGTTTTAGGTCAGCGCCATCTCTTGACCGATAGTGGAACTAATGTTAACTGTTTTAGAAATTTGATAATTTCTAAAAAGTATGCTATATTGAGACATCGTTTTATTTTTCCTGCCCCACATGCCCTAGTAGCCCCACTTCAAAATTTTAAGACCCCTTTTGAGTCCCTGTTCTAAAAAATTTATTTATTTTATTATTTATTTCTTATATGCAAAATAGTTGGGCAAATGTCATCTTAAACTATTCCAAATTTCAAGTTGATACCATTAGTAGTTCTCGAGATATCCAGCTGTGACAGACAGACAGATACACAGACTGAGTCACACCATAAGGGTTCCTTTTTTAACATTTTGGTACGGAACCCTAAAAAGCGTAAACAAATACGATAGGGTAATATTGTATAGGAAATTCATACAGCGCCATCTACCGCCGAAAAGCGAAATGAAATTTATCATAGACAATTATCAATCGATTACTTTTCGCGCGTTTTTTCTCTTGATTTTCGAGCTAGTGGTACTGACCTAGTTCTACTGACCGAATACAACTCTAAAACCAATCAGTTTTTTTTTTCAATTTTATTCAATCAACACATTTACAATAGGTATACATTTACAAATTGTACTTATTGAAAGTCAATTCATGTCATGGCTACGGTCATCGGAAAACCTTGTGGCTGAAAAACCCGCAAAAAAAACTCTGCGTTGTTAAATAATCGACAGATTGTGAGGTTTAAATAGTGAATGGTCACCCATCTGGTAATCTGCCTTAGGAAAAGCTGCATATCATTTTAACCTCTATGGTCTAGTGGTTCATCCACCCGTGCAAACAACGTGTAAGACGCGGGGGTCCCGGGTTCGATTCCCAGGAGAGAGGAAGGGGGTACAATTTGTACTCGGTTTGGTTGGTGGTAGAGCTTATTTCAAGTCTTCCTGTTTAGCTACCACCATCTTACCTAAGTCTGACGCCATAACAACAATTTCAAAATTGTTGTGTTCCGGCAGTTAGAGGTAAGATAGCCAGTTCTTCAGTGGTGAGGATTCCGGGTGTAGTGCGCTTCCACCTTCAGCCTTATCGTCACTTAACATCAGGTGAGGTCTTCACTGGCCTTCGCCAAGCACTACCCGTTTTGCATAAAAAAAGAAATAAAAAAATAGTAGGTACGAAATCACGAATGCGCTAGCTATTTTGATATAGAGCTTTATTTCATAACTATTGGTATGTTTTTCAGGCAGATTTCAGCAGGAATTCCGCTGTTTTTCATATACAAATTCTTTGTATCCAAGGAAGTGACTTATGAAACTTTTATTGTGTAGTACCTACAAATAACAATTATGTTTCTGGAATCTATTCCTATATCTATTACTCTGGTAATAGGCATTTTCTTTGTCTTTGGAATAAATGGTTTTGTATAGGTAGGCGAGGCGATCATGTTAGAAGACTTTTCTTTCTTCTATCTAATACTAAGTACTTATTTAACTATATTTCCTTGTCCTTTTACATCACTTATATTTATATCTCTTTTCATATGTCATCTATATCTTATGTCCTTCCGAAATTGCACACACTTTTTATTTTTCTCCGTTTCCCCTTATTTCTCTTCTACTAAAGGTTGCCTGGAAAAGATTGCTATTAAGCAATAAGGCCGCATTTTATGTGCTTTCTTTCTATTTTGTTTCTTTTTAATGTGTTTTTGTCTCAACTCAATGTGCAATAAAGTTTTTTTTTATTGCGACTTTGTCTTTGTTGGATTTTGTTTCACGTCAGAATTTCGGGAAAAACAGTAGCCTATGTTTTTTCCAATTTTAAATTCTGTATTTCCAAAATTTATCAAAATTGATGCAGTTTAAGCATGAAAATGCAACAGACAAACGGACAGACAGTGTTACTTTTGCCTTTATAATATTACTAGCGGCCCGCCCCGGCTTCGCACGGGTGCAGTGCAATGTAGTTACTAATGTAAAACTGTGCTAATGTGGTGTCAGTGTGAAGTTATTTGATTATACTACAGGATATCTACATATATACGATGTAGTGTGTCTGTCTGAGGCCACCTAGCTCCTAAACTTAAAGATCGATTTTATTGCGATTTTTATGTATAGTTTAAGAGAAGCGTACAGACGGCGGGAAGCGACTTTGTTTTATACTATGTTTAGCTTTTGCCCGTGGCTCCGCCCGCGTGGGAGTCGGTAATCGTAAGTCTTCCCTTGGAAACCAATGATCGGCATGAAAAGAAGCCTGTGTTAAGTATTCCAGACTATAATCTATCCCTGTGGCAAATTTCGTCTAAATCCGTTCACTCGTTCAGACGTGATTGAGTAACAAAACCTCCTTCAAAAAACCTGAAACAAAAATATCTTCAAAATTAAATACCTCTAAAAAAGCGAGAAACTTCAAAAAACCTGAAACAAAAACATCTTCAAAATTAAATACCTCTAAAAAAGCGAGAAATAATATTCAAATCATTAGTTACGCATAATATTTTTAGGGTTCCGTAGCCAAAATGGCAAAAAACGGAACCCTTATAGATTCGTCATGTCTGTCTGTCTGTCTGTCTGTCCGTCCGTATGTCACAGCCACTTTATTCCAAAAGTATTAAGACTACATAGTTGAAACTTAATAGATAGGTGTATTCTGTAAACCGCTTTACGATTTTTACACAAAAATTAAAAAAATAAAAGATTAAGGGGGGCTCCCCATACATGGAACTGAAACTGAAAATATTTTTTTTCATCAAACCAATACTTGTGGGGTGTCTATAGATAGGTCTTTAAAAATCACATTGAGGTTTCTAGGACTGTTTTTTTTCAAAGTCAACCGTTTGAAAGATATATGCCGCCAAAGTGGTAAAATGTGTGTCCCCCCCCCTTTAACTTTTAAAGTAAGAGGGTGAAAAATCTAAAAAAAATAGATGCTATCGATCTTAATAAACCCTTTCAACGAAAATTGGTTTGAACGAGATACATAATTAGTTTTTGAGATATAGTACATTTTCCAAAACCGCAAATTTAACTTTGTCATTCATACAAACACTGTGAAAAACAAAGTTACTTTTTCAGACGAAAAATGATAGCGGTATTAAAATATGGTATGGTATAATGTACCTACGGAACCCTACTGCGCGTGGCCCGACACGCACTTGACCGGTTTTTTAATAAAACACGTCTATTGAAGTCGGGTGGGGCTGGAAGACAACTTATTTTTTTTTATATTTCTAAAAGCCCCACCCGACTTCATTAGACGTGTTTTATTAAAAATGTTATGCGTAACTAATGATTTGAATATTATTTCTCGCTTTTTTAGAGGTATTTAATTTTGGGGATATTTTTGTTTCAGGTTTTTTGAAGGAGGTTTTTCTTTTTTGTTAATAAAGTTTTTTATTTTCAACTTTTTAGTGGTAGGTATGTAAGCATGTAAATATTTTTTAACTGTATAAAATATTTTCAATGGTAAAATGCCCACAACTCAATTTCCAAATTTACGGTGTTTGTTTTTGAGGAGTTCCGTTGTGTCTTTATAGTCCAAGTCTAGTCCGTCGTCCGTAGCAACGTTGCATCGCAGACCATGATTTGGTTTGTTTTGGATTGTCATAAAACTACCAAAATCCAAAATCACTTTACATGTACTATTTGAATATGAGGAGTTCCCTTGTGTATCTTCGAAGTTCAAGGTCCAATATCGATGAAAATAAAATGTAACTATTCTTGAAGTATACCCTTTCAAACAAAAAAAGAATCATCTAAATCGGTACATAAAAAAAGATGTTATGTTCGAAAATCCGTGAAAACACGTGTGATGGCAAGCTAAATAATTGTCATTTTTCAGGATTATGAAAAAACTACCTGCCAGATCTCTGTAATTTTTTTATGGGACCACACACGAACTATGTTCTTTGAGATAAAAAAAGAATTAAATAAATCGGATAACAACTGACGAAGTTATGGTAAAACATACATAAAAAAAATACCGTCGACTTGAGAACCTCCTAATTTTTTTGAAGTCGGTTAAAAATGAACAATATCAAAACATCAAAAATTTTACATTTTTACAATTTTGTGATAAGTAGGTAATAGCTGCCCTTCTTCCCCACGACACTACCAAGGCGCACTACTGGTAGTGTCGTGGGTATTTTTTTTCCCTTCTACACTACCGGCCCAGTAGTCGTAGGTAAATGAAAAATTCCATGCACCCCGCGGTTTTACCTGCGCAATCTGTTGATTCTGTAACCAAACCCGCATCTCACTTCGAACCTCACTTCACGTGAATTGTTATTAGAAATTAGCTAACTAAATGAGCAATTTCACCGATTACAATAAATTTAGGTAGCTATCTAAAATATTTTGTGATGAAAAAAAAATCTTATCATTATCTTATTTATGATTTAAAGTTCCCGTCCCGTGCAGTGAAGTGAGATTCGAAGTGGGGTTCGAGTTTGGTTACAGAACCGACGCCCTACTGTTCACGATTTTGTATTAGGTAGGTAGGTACTTAATAAAATTTCTTAGCAGTAATATAACAAAATAAGTATTATAATATTATGTAACATTTAATACTCATACTTAATAGTTTGGTAGGTATCTTCTTTTTAAATAAAAATCTATGTATGTTTATTTGTTCCTGGTTCCTGGCTAAAATAACGTGACATTGCAAATTATGTCGGGTGCAACTTATGTTGTGCATTATTATCCGGCTTTCAATTTCAACACTTTACACCACATTCCTTGTCACGTTAGATATCTGATATTTGCTAGATTTTGCCACGTTTTATAAGTAAACTAATATTTCGTAAAATAGGTAGTGAAAATCAGGATAAAATCTTATACAACATGAAATGTCAGCTCGTGCGATGACATAATTACAATCTCAGGCGAGGTGACAACCTGACAACTGACATTTATTTTTCTTAATCGTACAAATGCACTAAGAAGTTTTGATTCCGATATCGAAGTCAACCACCCTAAAAATAGCTTTCTACCCCTTTTCAACCCTGTTAGGGGATACATTTCAAGAAAATACGAAACACATATTCAATTAATTTTGTTAAAGAATGTCTATGCCAAATTTCAAGTCAATCGGGCCAAGGAATCGCTTTCTCCCATACAAACTTTGCCACCCTGTTTTACCCCCTTAGGGGTTGAATTTCGCAAAATCCCGTCTTAGTGAGCACCTTTGCCCTAAAAGGAACCCCCATGCAAAATTTGAGACTCCTAGCACTTGAAGTTTCTGAGATTTTGTGATGAGTCAGTGAGTGATTTCCGCTTTTATATATATAGATTAGTATGGAAGTGTGGATATTAGCTATTTGCTCAATTTGAATTCATAGCCAAACTTAGCGATCTGTCTCAGATATAACGCCCCTTCGCTCTGTTTCCATTGTCGCACGATATCCAACTTCCTAGTAATATTATAAATATGAAAGTTTGTGTATTTCGATGTTTATATGTTTGTTAAGAGGGGGCTCCTCTAACTAACAAAAAAATAATCGCGTGAGAAAGGAACACGAAGACTCGATTCAATTAGCTAATTAAAATATAAATATTGAAAAAAAAAATCGCTACATCACTTTGCGTAATGTAAACTAGATTGAATTTGTTAAAAAATCAACACGGTAATATGCAATCTATTGGAAATAAATCAATATTGGTCTAAACTTTGACCACAGAATAGATCAGTGGTTCTATCACCTAGTAGGGAAGCAGACTTTACCCCCAGCGTTTGTTGCCGCCGTATAATAGTGTCCTTGAAGAAATGTTATTTGAAATGAACCATAGTGCCATCTCTCTATTCTATTCAATCTTACTAGTACCACCTCTGTTACTCCCATAGAATAGCTGTTTTACCCCTGCGGGGGTAAATACCCCCAGGTTAGGAACCAATGGAATAGATTGACGCAAATTTGTGTTTTTGTTATGTTTTTGCTTAGATTATCGATCATAATGTAATATTTATGTGTATTTTTAACACGTTTTTTTGGAATTATATTATTGACGTAAAAATGAAATCTGAGATTGGATTTGCTTTATTACACGACTGCCCAAAAAGGAGTGTATAATGTATATGTGTTCAGGGTTCATGTATGTTTGTGGGTATGTGAGTTTCTTTATTCCACCATAACTTCTAAATGGCCCAAATTTTAAATATGGGATTGCTCAGCTGAAGTGGCAGTGGGGTAGTGGGATGGACACATAGCGTGAAGAACAGATGGCCGTTGGAGCGGAAAGGTTCTTGAATGGCGACCGCGCACCGGACGACGCTCCGTGGGTAGGCCCCCGACAAGGTGGACCGACGTGAGGGTGAAGGTCGCGGGAAGCCACTGAATGCGGGCAGCGCAGGACCGGTCGTAGTGGAGATCCTTGAGGGAAGCCTATGGCCATGAGTGGGTGTCGTGCTGCTGATATGATGATGATGATGATTATAACATAGGATACTTTTTATACCGGTCAAAGGGTCTCCACTCCAGGAATTTTCCGAATGCCGACGCGGATGAAGTCGGGCGGAAGCTAGTTATTATTATTTTAAAGTATTAAAAGTAGGTAAGCTTAGCGTTCGAACGCATAGAATTTCGGCCATTTGAGTAGGAGGGTTGAACGTAGTCTTGTCGTGTTGTGTCGTGTGATAATGGACACGTGTTTCTACTCGCAGGCATCCACACCATTAAGGCCGCTCATTCACAGCCGACTAAATGCTCTTCTCGCAATTTATCTGTTTTGTTCGCGACTTTCCTAGTTTTTTTGAGCGGAAAATGCCTTTTCGATTTACCCGGGTGCCTTAATCGACTACGGGTATGAACAAATGGACGAAATAAACACTTTGTGCTTTTTAAAGAGAAAGTTCTTTTCATAGAGTTTGTTTAGGCTGCGAACGCACCGACAGGTGGTTAGATTGGTGCCTGGATATATCCAGGTTACTTGATGACCGGCTAGGATAGTTGCCTTGGTCTCATAGTGTTTAGTTGTAAGTTGTAAGCCTCGCGTCTACGATACATTCTAGGTCAAGGGTGGCCTACCCGCGGCCCGCGGGCCACATGCGGCCCTGTTACCTTGTGGCCCGCGGAGCCGAGCATATTTTTTTAAAGTAAAAAAAAATAATACTAAAATTATTATTATCTTGTCATACTTACTATAAAAAAGCAATCAAACACTTCTTCGACCCGGGGTAAAATTCTACTTCTGAATTTTGGCCCATAAGTTTTCAAACCGAACTAAACAAAATCGCGCCAGAAACCCGATGGTTACAAATTGGAACTTAAAATCAAAATATGTAGTACCTACGTATTTACAATTAGGGTGGTAACTCTGTACTGACAATGGCATTGTATTGTATTGTCAAACGATCTAAAATTGGCTCTATTTTGTGGCGGAGCAATGAATTTCACCGGACTGAGATATTTTCATCAGAAGCCATTGTATAGCGCTAGTGATGGGACACGGTCCATGAATATCGATATCGATAAAAATATTTTATGGAAAATAATGTTTTTTTTTTTTAAAGAAAATGTTGTAGGTAACAATAATGGTACCTAGTAATAAAAAATCTAAAAGCACACCTAAAATCATTAAAATTTTATTCTAGATCTAAAGTTATTGTTTTAAGGTTGGGTTAGTAATAATGACGTTCAAATTAGAATAAAATGACTTTTTATATAAAAAAACTTTTGCATTCACAACAATATTAAGTTAAAACCTGTAAGTTATCAAATTATAAATTACCTACGTAATCAAATTCTCCATTAAAGTGCTAAATTGACAATAATAAAAATTAGCAAAATACAATAAAACTAATCTAACTTAAAACTTCAAGTAAGTACTTACTTTTATGTAGTCTTTATGAAAATGAAAGTATCATAAATATTACCTACAGTTTCAGTTTAAAATGAAACTAAGCATTTTATGTCTGGAAAAGTGTTAAAGTAATAAACACTTAGTGCCATAAAATTCACACTAACTTTATTGTAGAAAGTAAGCATTAAATTTATAGGTGTGTAAAATTAGCGCAGTGACTTGTTTCTTAATAAATTATAATTAATATAATATATTCATCTGTAATAAATTAGCTACATTTTGCTTCATTACTTTCATTTCATATAAATAGCAACCGAGAAAATATACTTAGGCCCTTATTTATAAACCGCTCTTAACGTTGAGAGCTATCTTGTGATCATACTTGAGATGCTCTTATTATAGTAACAGCACAGTACGGACCTTAGCTCCGTATTTATAAACCGCTCTCAGCGTTGAGAGCTATCTTGAGATCATACTTGAGATGCTCTTATTATAGTAACAGCATAGTACGGACCTTAGACCCGTATTTATAAACCGCTCTCAACGTTGAGAGCTATCTGGAGATCATACTTGAGATGCTTTTCTTTTAGTAACAGCACAGTACGCACCTTAGACCCGTATTTATAAACCGCTCTCAACGTTGAGAGTTATCTTAAGATCGTGCTCGAGATGCTTTTCTTATAGTAACAGCACAGTACGCAACTAAGACCCGTATTTATAAACCGCTCCCAAACTTTGAGAGCTATCTTGAGATCGTGCTCGAGATGCTTTTCTTATAGTAACAGCACAGTACGCAACTAAGACCCGTATTTATAAACCGCTCTCAACGTTGAGAGCTATCTGGAGATCATACTTGAGATGCTTTTCTTATAGTAACAGCACAGTACGCACCTAAGACCCGTATTTATAAACCGCTCTCAACGTTGCGAGCTATCTTGAGATCATACTTGAGATGCTTTTCTTATAGTAACAGCACAGTACGGACCTAAGACCCATATTTATAAACCGCTCTCAACGTTGAGAGCTATCTTGAGATCATGCTTGAGATGCTTTTCTTATAGTAACAGCACAGTACGTAACTAAGATCCGTATTTATAAACCGCTCTCAACGTTGAGAGCTATCTTGAGATCATACTTGAGATGCTTTTCTTATAGTAACAGCACAGTACGCACCTAAGACCCGTATTTATAAACCGCTCTCAACGTTGAGAGCTATCTTGAGATCAAACTTGAGATGCTCTTATTATAGTAACAGAACAGTACGGACCTAAGACCCGTATTTATAAACCGCTCTCAACGTTGAGAGCTATCTTGAGATCAAACTTGAGATGCTCTTATTATAATAACAGAACAGTACGGACCTAAGGCCCGTATTTATAAACCGCTCTCAACGTTGAGAGCTATTTTAAGATCATACTTGCTGTTCCTATAAGAATAGCATCTCAAGTATGACCTAATGATAGCTTTCAACGTTGAGAGCGGTTTATAAATACGGGTCTTAGTTATTTAAACTAGAAACATTTAGATAATTCAACAGCCTGTTTTGAGATAGGATTTCACTATCCACTATATTGTTTTAAAAAATCACGTTTATATTATTCTGGCTTCAGCCAGTTTAGTTTCACTTTCATTATAACTCAAAGATAGTTATTTGCATCCTTCTCGCGGACATCATCCATGTTTCATACATTTTTGGTCCAAATATGAAAGTGCCGGCCAAAAGACAAAAGTGCTTTATTCTAATAGATTTTAAACCACCCACCTAAGCATTTTTTATTATGGCACCGAAGCTGTAGCACCGCTTCACATTTGTGTCAAAATGTATGAAAAGTCAGACTTTTTAAACTCAATTAAAATCAAATACAGCGGTACTCAAGATGAACATGGATAAGACGAAAATTATGTCAAATGGCCATGTTGTACCCTCTCCAGTTCATGTTGGGAACACTACACTTGAAGTTATTGACCACTACGTATACCTAGGACAGGCAGTCCAGTTAGGTAAGTCCAACTTTGAGAAAGAGATCTCTCGTCGAATCCAACTCGGGTGGGCAGCATTCGGGAAGCTTCGAAAAATCTTCGCGTCCGACTTACCTCAGTGTCTCAAGACGAAAGTCTATGAACAGTGTGTGTTGCCAGTGATGACTTATGGCAGTGAAACGTGGTCGCTAACTATGGGTCTCATAAGGAGGCTCAAGGTCAGCCAGCGTGCAATGGAGAGAGCCATGCTCGGCGTTTCCCTGCGTGATCGAATCAGAAACGAGGAGATCCGCAGGAGAACTAAAGTAACCGACATCGCTCGAAGGATTGCTCAGCTGAAGTGGCAATGGGCAGGACACATAGCGAGAAGAACTGATGGCCGTTGGGGCGGAAAGGTTCTGGAATGGCGACCGCGCACCGGACGACGCTGATCTGGTGAAGGTCGCGGGAAGCCACTGGATGCGGACAGCGCAGGACCGATCGTCGTGGAGATCCTTAGGGGAGGCCTATACCCAGCAGTGGGTGTCGTGCGGCTGATATGATGATGATGATGATGACAGCGGTACTACAGCTTCGGTGCCATAATAAGAAATGCTTAGACGGACAAAATCTATCAGAATTTGCTTTTGGCTGACTTTTTTTTACATTTGTGCAAAAATGTATGAAAAGACAGACTTTTTGAAGTTATTTAAGCTTCGGTGCCATAATAAGAAATGCTTAGGTGGACAAAATCTATCAAAATAAAGCACTTTTGTTTTTTGGCCGGCACTTTCACATTTGGACCAAAATGGATGATGTCCTTCAACAGTAATTACACTGGCCTAGTTCTAGTCTTATTGTTATCACATAGTACAACCTAATCTATCCATGGACCTCAAAATCTTCCACCTTTGGCATCAATACTAGACCACATAGGTCGTAAACCTCTGTAATATCTCTTTTAAATTTCTTTACACATCAATTTAGCGAATGGCAACAGCCTTAATTCGTTCTTTTGTGGTAACGCATACATTGCCCTATATTTCCTCCTTTGTCATTAAAATTTGTATGCTACAAAGTGTGTGGTGTAATTTCAACGGGTTTGCGTAACGATCGGTTGGAAACCTTTTTTATGGGAACCCACCGTGACGCAGTTAGAATATCATAAACATAAACGGTGGCGTACACTGGGGTTTAATGGCTTTCAATGAGGGCTTTTCAAAATGACAAAAAACTGTAAGCTCGATAGATGGTGTTGATAAAAGTGTATGTGTCAATGTGATTTTTTTTACTAAGCTTCGAAGAGTACTCAGGCAGATGTAACCCTAAAATGTTTCTCTTTGGGCAGATGTCAGCCAGCGAGCGCTTACTTCAATTTGGTAACGTCAATTTATTTTAAAAAGTCAATTTTGACTCTTTTCTTTCCATCAACGCCATCTAGTGAAGCAAATAGTTACTATTTTTATTTTTTAAATGTCACTTTTAAAGCCCTAATCTTGAGCGGAGAAAGTTCTTCCTTCTTTGTTGCACTCATTTTTAAATCCATTCTCGGACGAGAGATACTTAATTTCTCTATTGATACTATCAATTTGATAGTATTGTCGATATTTATTGCCACAATTTGCCTATAACAACACTTAAACAAACATGCATAGTCAAAATGTTAGATTTACCTACAATCTTTTTACTAATAATGTTGTAAAGCGAGTGATTAGTACACAGTGTTTTGTCTCTTTCTTTTTAATGACTAGTATGAGAGATTCACATGTGTTTTATCTATAGATGTGTTAAACAACTTTATTTATTGATGTGCGGTAGTTTTTAGGGTTCCGTACCCAAAGGGTAAAAACGGGACCCTATTACTAAGACTCCGCTGTCTGTCTGTCTGTCTGTCACCAGGCTGTATCTCATGAACCGTGATAGCTAGAAAGTTGAATTTTTCACAGATTTCTGTTGCCGCTACAACAACAAATACTAAAAATAGAATAAAATTAATATTTAAGGGGGCTCCCATACAACAAACGCAATTTTTTTGCCGTTTTTTGGTACGGAACCCTTCGTGCGCGAGTCCGACTCGCTCTTGGCCGGTTTTTTCAATAATATTGTGTTTGATAGCTCAGTGTGCGTCGTAACCAAAGCACATTAAGGGCCCTATACATCTCGAAGTTGTGCCCTCTTAATTAAATTTAAATTTGTGGTAGTAGTTGGCAAAATAGCAAAAAGTGGCCACTTTATGCATTTTTGTCTACTACTACTACTACAATAAATTATATATTTTGCTGAGATTGTTGTTTGTAAAATTAAATAGACTATAGAACTTCAATCTGTACATGTGAACTCTCGATAAGTACATTATGTTCTTAGCAAGCAATAAATTTAATTAAAATGTGGGCGCCACTTTAGGGATATGGGAGCCTTAAAGCCACAGGTGGCAATAAAATCAGTAGATTGCTTGTCAGCTTTCAGAATTTAATATAATACGTCAACGGCCGATTTCCTTTATGGTTTTCTTCACACCTTTCGATATTCATTCCAGATAACATCTATTTTCGATATTCGTATTCCCAAATTTACTTCGACAAATATTTTCAAGCTGTCTCTTGTATTTTTCTTGCAAAAGCGCCGTAATAATATCAATCTCTGTTAGTAAGTGTCACTGTTTCTTGCAATCCACAAAATGTACGAGTATTTTGTCTTTATATAGTCTGTAGAGATTTGAGTGAAAAATTTATGGGAAAGGACTTTTTGGGTGTAATATTATCTTGCTTGGGCTTTTGATTTACATTAATAATTATTTATTACTTTATTAGGATCACCAGCATTAGTTTTTGCACTAATTACCTACACTTAATTATAGTGACATCAATATATTGCAAAGTTTCACTTGGGATGGGAACTTGTATTAATGGTCTTGTAGTATTGGTACCAAATTCATAATCAATTGAACTTCCAATTGAGTAAAAAAAAAACCGACTGTTTTTGAGTTGGTTAAATATTAACTAAGGTTTAACCATAACATAGTCATAAATAATGTAGTCAATGTGACAATGTGTTTTGACATATTTACCATACAAGGTCAATAGATTCTTGTAACAGATGACTCTTCACATATTTACATCTCAATAAGAAAGACACAACTTATTCAAAAAGTTACAGTACCTACTTAGAAATGTTGTATTCTGTGAGTGACATAGTTTAAGTAATGATTTGTGATGGTTCATGTGAAATCAGATAGGTAAGTAGTTTTGTATATTCTGCTTGTAATAAATTTATTTTCAACACACTTGCTCGTAAAGTGAGCCCTAATACATCGCTTTTAGGGCCATAAACCGAGCTATAACAAACGCGTGCAATAATATATAAAACACTAGGTTGTTATAGAATTATCCCTACAAAGTTAAATTAGTACCTTACTGCAAGTTCTATGCAAGTAAACAGAGCATTCCCAATTTAACTGGGTTATACAGTTATTTTTTTTAGTAACAACAAAGGAGTTTTATGTTGCTGAAAGTTCATATAAAATTTTGAAATAAATAAATGTATAAGTCTTTAATTTAGTCAAACAAATATTTATTATTATAGGTTTCTTTAGCTATCTGGGCCTCCTTCATTTACTCTTTGAATGACCATCATCAAATGACAGCCCGTTTAACCCTGGGTGGAGAACCAAAGCTTCGAAGTTACCTCATTTGTGTGAAAATAGGCCTGTGTAGTACTTAGTTTTGCAGGCATAGTGTATTAAAATTACTTATCCATTCTCCACTGTGACGTGCGTATGCGCATATTCCACGTTGCTTTGTGTCGTCATAACGGTTGTTATTGAGGTTTGGCGTTAACGACCCGATCCGGAACTACGCTGTTATAATGTCCCTCCATTTGTACTACATTTTACAGTCATGTTGTTGTGTGGAGAAACTGTTACTGTGGTTACAGATTCGTTTCTATCGCGTATATTCTAACATTTATCTGTATGATTCATTCAATCCTAATAACAATCTTAATATATAAAATCGTAAACTGAATGACTGACTGACTGACTGATCTATCAACGCACAGCCCAAACCGCTGGACCTAGAGACTTGAAATTTTGCACACAGATACCTCATACAGTGTAGGCATCCACTAAGAAAGGATTTTTGAAAATTCCATCCCTAAGGGGGTGAAATAAGGGATGAAAGTTTGTATGAAAGTTCCTCAGTTTTGAAGCTAGGATCTTAAAATTTTGTGTTTTGGCTGACGATTGAAAATTAATGAATACGAGTCTCAGCATTTTTCAAAATTTTACCCCCGAAGGGGTGAAAAGGGGTATGAAGTTGTGTACAGAAGAAAATCCTTCATTTTCGAAGTAAAAATCGCTTAATTTATAATATAGGCTTACGGAAGAAAATCTAACGCAACGTATATTGTTATTGTTAGTACTTCAACCCCTATGGCGATGAAATAAGGGGTGAAATGGGTAAATAAACCTAAAAAATAGATATGGATGTCGTTACTGGGGTTTTCTGGTATGACGATTGCGAAAATGACATTTATTTTGAAGTCCAACACGGTGGACATGATGTAACCCCCCAAAGGGGTGAAAATGGGGTTCAAATTATGTATGGAAAAAGAATATAAAAAAGACATTACAACTTTTAACTTCGTAGGAGCACGTCTGAAAATAAATATTAAAACATATATTTTGTGATTTTGTAAATCAACCCCTTAGAGCAGGGGTCTCCAAACTACGGCCCGCGGGCCAGATCCGGTCCGCGAGCACCAATAATCCGGCCTGCGAAAGCAGGCCGGATTGTACCAACAATGGGTGTCCTTCGCATCGCATAATTTCGATTGTCCTAAAGTCACTTGGCATAACTCGATCGGCATAATAATCACAAAGCATAGTATTTATTTAGCATAAATTTCGATACGCATAACCATCGAATTGCATAACTTTTAAAAAGCATAATATTTCAAAGCATAATAGTTACAATTCCTAATTTCAATTGGCATATTGTCAGTAAGCATATTTTGAAAGGCATAATTTTGTTATGCCTAATATACATAACTACTAATGTTTTATAGCATAATATATAACAAACATAACTTATTTGAATACTAATTTATAAAAAAAAAACTTTAAATGTGACCACCATTGGTGGATTAGGTTAGGTCAGTGTTTAGAGTTTAGACCACTCTAAGCTAAGCGGGTGGAGCTTAATAATGTTTGCATGCATGTTGCACGCTGCATGCTTGCTTGCATGCTGTGTGCTTTCTTGCATGCATGCTTGCTTGCTATAAAGAAAAACTTTTTATGCACTAGGTAGGTTAGGTTAGGTTAGTGTTTTGACCACTTGCAGCGGAGCGAGCGAAGCGAGCGGAGCGAGCGGAGCTCTATAGTGCTTGTATGCATGCTGCATTTTGCGTGCTTGTATGCATGCTGCATTTTGCATGCTTGCCTGCATGCTTGCCTGCATGCTGCATGCTTGCCTGCACGCTGCATGCTTGCCTGCTTGCCTGCATGCTGCATGCTTGCTTGCGTGTTGCATGGATGCTGCATGCTGGGTTTTTGCTTGCAGAGTGCTAGCCGGGAGGTGCAGGGAGAAGAATTTCTCATATTTTTTATGATTACTTATTCATAAAATATTTGAGTATGAAAAAATATGCCTAAAGAAATTAGGTCTCTTATTACAATGCGTAATAAGATTATGTTATGTCTTTTGATGATTATGCTTTTTAGACAATATGCCAATTAAAAAATATGCGTTTTGATATTTATGCCTTTTAAAGATATGCCATTCAATATTTATGCTTAACAAAATTCAGCCTTATGATATTATGCGTTTTGAAATTGTGCTATAAATTGATATGCTAAATGATGATTATGCCATTTAATAGTATGCGTTTTATGTTTAGGACTAATAAAGTTATGCGTTCCATTAGGTAATCACCAACAATACTGTAATTTACAGTATGTTGGTACGGAGCTAGCTAGATCCTGGCCCGTGGGAATTGGTGGAGGAGTAAGTCTGGCCCTTTTGCTAAAAAGTTTGGAGACCCATGCCTTAGAGGGTAAATGGGGTAAGTAAAGATAAAAATCGATATGGATGTCGTTCTTGAGGTTTTATGGGATGGTGATTGCGAAAATGACATTTATTTTAAAGTCCAACTCGATGTACATGATTTAACCCCTAAAAGGGTGAAAATGGTGTTCAAATTTTGTATGGAAAAAAAATATGAAATAGACATTACAACTTTAAGCTTCGTAGGAGCACGTCTAAAAATAAATACGCAAACATATATTTTGTGATTACCCCTTAGGGGGTAAATGGGTTAAGTAAACATAAAAATCTATATATGGATGTCGTTCTTGAGGTTTTATGGGATAGTGATTGCGAAAATGACATTCATTTTGAAGTCCAACTCGGTGGACATGATTCAGCCCCAGGGGACGGGGAGAAAGGGAACGGGAACTGGACGAGGCGAAAGAGAACGGGAATGGGAACGGGAACGGGACGGGAACGGGAACCGGACGGGACGGTAACGGGAACGGGAACGGGAACCGGATGGGACGGGAACAGGAGTGGGAACGAAAGCGGGAACTGGAATGGAACGGGATGGGATGGGATGGGAACGGAACGAGAGCGGGATGGCAACGGGGACAGGAACCGTACGGGACGGGAACGGGAACGGGATGGGACGGGAATGGAACGTGAGCGGGACGGGAACGGGATGGAATGGGAACGGAACGGAACGGGTCGGAAACGGAACGAGACTGAACGGCAACGGGACGGGACGGGAACGGCCCGTCCCGTTCCCGGAGCGGGAGCGGGACGTAACGGGAACGGGAACGACCAGTCGTTTTTACGCGATTAGGCGGGTCCCCATCAAGCAAGCGAGCTTCGTGCGAGGTCCGCCACATGCGGCAAACGTCTTGCCTCGCGAGGCAGCGCGCTAGCGTGGGGACCTGCCTAATCACGTAAAAACGGCTGGTCGGATCTTGGTTGAAGGTTCCCTAAGGATTTTCTCTAATATCCACGCGGACGAAGTCGCAGGCGGAAGCTAGTACTATATAATAGACACATCAACTTTGTCTAGGGATACAGGCGTTATTTTTATACAAACGAGGTAACTTTGAAGCCTTGGTTTTTTGCCAGGGATGTACCGTGCTGTGATCTGATGGTGGCCATCCAGGGAATGAATGGAGGAGATTCAGATCGCTATTCACACAATACCCAACTGATCTGACCAGCATTCTAAAAGATTAAAGGACATGTTTAAAAAAACCGTGGAAAAAACCATGGAAAAAACCTCGAAAATAGCATTAAAATGTATGGAAATCCTGAAACTGAGAACTATGACCCTTCTATCTTTTAGAATGCTGATCAGATCAGTTGGGTGTGTATAGCGATGAACTCCTCCATTCATACCCTGGATGGCTATCATCAGATCACAGCACAGTAAAACCAAGGCTTCAAAGTTACCTGTTTGTATGAAAATTACACCTATATCTCTAGAAAAAAATATGTTAGTATATTATACATCCGAAAGTAATGTGTGTTACTTAAGTAAGAAAAATAGCTGAACGGATTGGTAATTGGATGAAATTTGGCACACAGATATTTCATTGTCTGGATTAAAACAGGATACTTTTTATCCTTTTTATCCCTGCCAAAGTCGCAGGCAGAAACTTGTCATACTACACTCGCGAGCAAAAGTATGGAATCACAGGCCTAATTTCATACAAACGAGGTAATTTTGAAGCCTTGGTTCTCCGCCAGGGATTTGACCTAGCTGTGATCTGATGATGGCTATCCAGGGAGTGAATGGAGGAGATTCAGATCGCTATACACACCCAACAGATGTGATCAGCATTCTGTGAGATATTAAGTAGTGTAGTGCGCGAGTGTATAAATGCGAAAGTTGTGTGTGTGTTTGTTAGTTACCTCTTCACGCCTAAACGGCTGGACAGCTTTGGTTGAAATTTGGTTTGTAGGCAGATTAGGACCCAGACTAACATTAGGTAATTTTTATCCTGATCAAATGTTCTCTAGGGTACAACGCAGACGATTTCTCGGGCGGCCGCTAGTATTCGAATAAATCGGTTTTTTACATGAATAACTGAGACCCAATCTGAGCAAGCTTGTAAGTAAATGTACGCAACACAACCATGACTTATCGTAGGTAAGAAATACTTAAGTATATCTTCATAATATTCATAAGCCATTTTAATGTTTTTACTGTTGAAGCACAGGCTTTTTCTTATAGATGGGCTCAATACGGATTGGTTGGTGTTATTTTAACGACTTCAAGCCGAGACCAATGGCGTAAAGCACGGTGTGACATCTTTCACAGAATTTCGTACACTAATCGCATCTGCAACGCTCTTTGTATGAGTCAACATTGCCTTCAAGCTACCTGTATACTTTTGAAGTACCGTAATGGTATTCAAAATAACTACCCCATAATAATGGCGTCATAGTCTATCAAACCGTATTCATTTATTCCCAGACCTCCATGAACGTTGCTTAATATTCGGTCAGAGGTTCTCAACATGGCCGGTATCGCCCATAATATGACGACTTTCGAAAAATTTTTTTTTAATTGCACTCAAAACTTAAACCTAAAACATTGAATTAAAATGATGGTTGACTTAAACTTTAATTGCTGATTCACGACAAAACTCAACGACTAATTTAAGATGTCATTTACTGGGAATATAATGTATTTCACAAAATATTGGATTAAGTACGTTTTTTTACAAATTTAATCTAATCTTATGTAATTTAATCTAGTCTTATGTATGGAAATAATATCAACAAACAAGATAATTATAGAAAATAAAGAAAGATTGACAGTTGACCCTGCAGTCTTTTTCAGTGTCTATTTCTTATAATTTTTATTATAATAGTTGTCTAAGTATTTCTTATCTTAATATGGCTTTGCACTATTCTACCAGTAGGTATATAAATACGTTATAAATATAGCTATAACTTGCTAGTACCAACCAATATATTAATTGAATCGCATATTGCAGAAAAGGTATCCATAAGTCCAACAAAATATAAAACCAAACTTTGATAAACGAAACGTTCCATACTCATAGCCAAAACAAATTATGAAAAAAACGGCATTAGTCCGAACACTCCGGTACAATCTCTCGTACATCAAATTCTACAGTTTGTGCAGAAAGGGCACAAAGTTCACTTAATTAATACCCTAAATATGGGCTAAGTTCTGCAATATGCGATTCAATTGATCATCATCATAAATCATATAAGGACGCGTATTGTACTTCCATCACTTTAACTTTCAAAGGGGCGGAAACCACAAACATTTGGAAACCACAGACTTGATGATCGCAGACGCACGTTCAAGCCATTACGGGTACATCGAACTACTTAAACTGTGACTAATCACAGGTCTTCAAGACCACCTTGCAAAATCACATTTGCACAACACCAGATTCTAAGAAACTTTTTATGCAACAAATTCGACACATTTTGGGCACGAAATGTTATGTCAGATACAGTTCAATGTTACTTAACATTTAAATTTTATTCTAATGATTTTTATTTCCATTTCAGGTATGGATTTGCACGACTTCTTTCGATTGGGTAAGGTTTAGTAAGTTAGCAAACATAAACAGTGATTAGTTTAGTTACGGCGAACTATGATACAGAGTGTTCCAAAACTTTGCCACACGAAGGGAAAAGTACCTACTTAAGTAAGTAGGAGTGTTGCCGACCAGCACCAGCTACAGCCTTTTTGGATTTCTCTTTGGTCTGCCTTCTAAATTCAAAATTTCTGTGACGTCCTTTTTGGTAAAACAAATGTTTGTAATGTTGTC
The DNA here is from genome assembly GCA_943789525.1 of Agriphila geniculea. Taxonomy (NCBI): domain Eukaryota; kingdom Metazoa; phylum Arthropoda; class Insecta; order Lepidoptera; family Crambidae; genus Agriphila; species Agriphila geniculea. The sequence continues at coordinate 13,389,627 of OX038898.1, read as the reverse complement.
AATAAACTTCTTTCGGAAAAGAACGTGTTTGTGAGTTTTCGTGCCCTATCCTCAACAAGGAGTTCAGTAAAACTCTGAAAGACAACTTATTTTTGCTGTTAGAAGTAATTGGAACTGCATTCAATCAAAGATTTTGAAAAATCGCCTGCCTTAGCCTGGAATCGAACCCACCAAAAATGAAAACAAAACAATATTTTATTTTTACGATACTGATCGAAATACTAGGTATTAGGTACCTACTCATTAGGATTATTTTTTCTTGAATAACAAAGCATCGTAAACAAAAGGAAGGCCATGAAATTTAAATTTAAATTATTATGTATTGTATGGTAAAGTATGCGACTTAAGAAAATTCTGAATTCTAAGGTACTATTTTTATTTGTCAAAGCTATGAAGAGCGGGGCAAACTAACACAAGTATTTATTTACTTAAAAGGTTGCTCCATAACTGATATTGTTAATGTACCCACCAGCTATCACAATAAAATTATGTTATTATTTATTTATTTTTTTTCATTAAGAAAATGCAGTTCCTGTTATTTTTCAAAATGTAACGAAGTCTCTTTTCAATGAAATTTTCTACCTTCAATGTTTAAGGTAGGTACTTTCCCTCCGTGTAGCAAAGTTTTGGGACACCATGTATATTACATTGCCAACGTGTTGTGAGGTCCATGGTTTTAAAAGATTTGCTATAAATGTGAAATAGCTCTTATTATGTCTTATGTTGAAATCTAATGTTAATTTTGTTACTTTTCTTCCAATGGTAATTTATATACCACTGCGGTAAAGTGTTTTAATGAGGAAAAAACAGCGGCTCCTCTATAACAGAATTAACTAACCTAAATATATTTGTTTATTGGTTTACCAGAAACATGAATATAATATATAAACAGGAAAAACACTTTGCAAGAAAACCTAAATTAACGCGTTAATAATAACTTATAAAAATAGTAAATACTTATTAGACAATTTTATAAAAACAAAAAACGCATGATACCTATTATTACGTATTGTTATAATTATTACAATGTCTTCAAGGCAACACTTCTTTCTTTCTTATCGAATGAGGATTAGTGGCCACCTCTGGTGTTAGAGTTTATCAAGCCGCCTGTAAGGCCTCTAACTTAGCTTAACGACTGTTGTCAGGTGACAACAGCCGGGACCGACGGTTTAACGTGCCCTCCGAAGCACGGTAGCGCTCAGTTGTAATGCCACTATAACGGTCACCCATCCGACACCTGACCGGACCGAGCGTTGCTTAACAAACGTGATCGAGTACCATCATACAGTCAAGTTCCGCCATGAGCGCTTCATGGCAACACTGAGTAAAATAAACCACATTTAGCTATCACTAATCTTGATATCGATAAATTTTGTATCGACTCGGCACATCCCTAGAAAGGAATGATGTCCATACTCCGCAAACTGATTTAGAAATTCCGTGGAGTGCAAACGTGCGGAAAATCGCGTTTACTCCACGCTTGTTGCTAGGGGTATCTAGTATTGTATCGTGTACCTAGTCTAAAAGATACAGCGTTACCTCTGTAGACGTCGAAGCGCTCATGGCGGAAATTGACAGACTGATCGTACTCGATCACGTTTGTTAAGCAACGCTCGGTCCGGCCAGGTGTCGGATGGGTGACCGTTAATTGGCATTACAACAGAGCGCTTCCGTGCTTCGGAAGGCACGTTAAACCGTTGGTCCCGGCTGTTGTCATCTGATAACAGTCGTAAAGCAAAGTTTTATAGGACTTACAGGCGGCTTGATAAACTCTAACACCAGAGGTGACCGCTAATACTCATTTGATAAGAAGAAGACCCCTGTTGACTATATAGATACTTCTTACATTATTTATTGCAAGCGGCCGCCCGCGACTTCGTCTGCGTGGACACTAATTATCCTATGTTTTCATCTCGGTTACTATCTGTCAAACACACACACACACAGTTTTTATCCAGTTCCCTGTTTCATAAACATTACTGTAGTAAATCAATCACAACGATAGTTTGCTGTTCATTGCGTTGGCCAATTTCAAACTAGAAAATAAACTACTCACAGACACCGCAATGTATGCGAATTACCACAGACAAATACCGTGACAAATTACTAATTCCCTTGGAATTTTTCTATTGTTCAAACGGACGAAATTGCGGACGAAAGCCTAATCTCTTACCGTACTCTAAATAAACCAAATATTAAAGGAAAATATATTATTTTAAGACTAATAAATCAGAGACGAAATGAAACGGTATTCTGATCCGAAAAAGCGGCTATAAATTATAAAAATCCTCCGAAGAAAGCATTTTGCTGAAAATCGGAAGTAATTTTGTTGATAAAAAAAAAGCTTTGTAATTCTTTGTGATTTTAGTGAACAAATTGCTTTTAATATCGTATCGTATAAAAATCTGTATTTAAGGTTCCATATTTCAATAGGAAAAACATTTGTGTGTCAATGTTATGTCTGTAAAGATTTTTTTCTCAAATTCCTTTTTTTTATGCACAACGGGATATTGTTTGACCTTCACCTCACCTGATGTTAAGTGACGATAAGGCCGAAGGTGGAAGCGCACTTCACCCGGAATCCTCATCACTGAGGAACTGGCTATCTTACCTCTAACACGGCACACAACAATTTTTAAATTGTAGTTAAGGCGTCAGACTTAGGAAAGATGGTGGTAGCTAGCCAGGCGGACTTGAAATAAGACCTACCACCAACCAAACTGTAACCCCCCTGGAAATCGAACCCGGAACCCCTGCGTCTTACACGATCGCGACAGTTTGTCACTGCGGCTAACTTGATAGCGAGAGAAGACGACTGCAATTATCGTCATAGAGGAGAGGTTGCCAGATCGGAAGTTCCAAATATCTGGAGAAAATTTGAAAATGTCGGGATTTTGCGGTTGTTGTCGGGAGAAATAACTTAAATGCCTGTATATGTATTGTAAGAAAACGGCCTCGCAGCGCGATTTTTAGTCAGTTTCATTCACTAATCTTGTCTATCAATTGTAAAAAAAACGGCCGTGCGTCGCGATTAGTTTCATCCACTAATCTTGTACTCTTTACTTTCTATAACAAGAAAACGGCTGCGCAGTGCGATTTATAGTGAATTTCATCCACTAATCTTGTAATCTTGACTGGCTATTGCAAAAAAACGACCGCGCAGCGCGATTTTTCGTCAGTTTCATCCACTAATCTTGTACTTTTGCCTGTCTATGGCAAAACAAAATGGCCGCGCAGCGCGATTTTTAGTTAGTTTTATCCACTAATCTTGTAATCTGTGGTTTCATCCGCGAAAATTAACTATAAATCAACTTTCAACATCAAATATTAAATATAAATCAACTCAATTAAAAAATACAGCAATTTTCTTCGCCTTTCACCAAGGCGTTGTTGACCTTTGCTTACCCAAACCGGGAAGTGAACCAGGAACCAATCGACGCATCCACCATTGTGCATTCGATACAGTTCCGAACAATGATCTTTGTTTTGGCTGCCCGTGACATTGCAACTTCAGATTTGACACTTAAATATGTCAATTTGACAGGTAATAGTAAAAGCCAGTGACCTCTGTGACGCCGTGGTCGAGAAGCTTATCCGTTGTTTTGGAACGGATAAGTTTTGGATTCCATTCTCGGGCAATTTTTTAGGGTTCCGTATCCTAAATGGCAAAAAACGGAACCCTTATAGATTCGTCATGTCTGTCTGTCTGTCTGTCCGTATGTCACAGCCACTTTATTCCGAAAGTATTTAGACTACACAGTTGAAACTTGGTAGGTAGATGTATTCTGTTAACCGCTTAACGAATTTAATACAAAAATAAGAAAAATAAAAGATTAAGGGGGGGCTCCCCATACATGGAACTGAAACTGAAAAAAAATATTTCTTCTAACCAACAGATGTTGGGTGTCTATAGATAGTTCTTTAAAAATGACATTGAGGTTTCTAAGACAACTTTTTCTCAAAGTCAACCGTTTGTAAGATATACACCGCCAAAGTGGTAAAATGTGTGTCGTCGTCCCCCCCCCCCTTTAACTTTTGAAATAAGAGATTGAAAAATCTAAAAAAAATATATGCTGTAGATCTTAATAAACACTTTCAACGAAAATTAGTTTGAACGAGATATAGTAATTAGTTTTCGAGATATAGCACATTTTCCAAAACCGCAAATATAACTTTGTCATTCATACCAACACTGTGAAAAACAAAGTTATTTTTGCAGACGAAAAATGATAGGTGGTATTAAATATGGTATGGTATAAGGTAACTACGGAACCCTACGGCGCGTGGCCCGACACGCACTTGGCCGGTTTTTTTTTTACAAATTGTTTCTGGTAGGTAATCGATCTATGTTGCTGAATTCCATCATTTCCATCATAGAAGTGCGAAGCGCTCATGGCGGAAACTGACAGACTGATCGTACTCGATCACGTTTGTTAAGCAACGCTCGGTCCGGTCAGGTGTCGGATGGGTGACCGTTAAAGTGGCATTACAACTGAGCGCTTCCGTGCTTCGGAGGGCACGTTAAACCGTCGGTCCCGGCTGTTGTCATCTGATAACAGTCGTTAAGCCAAGTTAGAGGCCTTACAGGCGGCTTGATAAACTCAAACACCAGAGGTGGCCACTAATCCTCATTCGATAAGAAGAAGAAGATCGTAGAAGTGTTTTAGCTTCTTTTAAAAGCTCCCGACTGTTACGGCCTTGTTGAACAAAGATTTGTGGTGGATAAAGTACCTGCATTTTGTTTCTTATTTGCTCATTCTCTCCCATCGAAAATACATTTATATTCTCTCCGTTATAAGTGCGTGCAGCCTTTTTTACTTTTGAACTTAATATTTTTATGCACCTCATCCGATTTTAAGTGACGATAAGCCCGAAGGTGGAAGCACACTACACTCGGAATACTCACTGTGAAACTGGCTAAATATCTTACCTCTAACTACCAGAACACAACAATTTTTAAATTGTTGTTATGGCGTCAGACTTAGGTAAGACGGTGGTAGCTAGCCAGGTGGACTTGAAATAAACTCAACCACTAACCAAACCGCGTATAAATGTACCCGGGGAATCGAACCCGGGAGCATATAAGCAAAACCTAACTCTCGAGTTTTGATGGTGATCCCTGATTGGTCAAGAAACTCAGTAGTTAGGTTTTGCGCGCAAACTCTAACTCCCCAGTTTCGCGCTAGTTCGATAGTGATCTCTGATTGGTCAAAAAACTCAGTAGTTAGGGTTTGCCCGCAAACTCTAACTACTGAGTTCGCATCTTTATTTTTTTTGTCAGTAGTAATGTATAAGCGCGTAATTGTATAACTGATTTCAGGGACTTTGCTAGTTTAGTTATAACAAGAAGTTTTGCAATATATTTTCATCAGTAATTTATGGCACTTAATTAACTTTACTTAAAAATAATATCAAATTAAATATTTCCCGTGGTACTACTGGATCGATTGGTAGTACTACGGGATTTTTTTTTAACCGTGGTACTACTGCTAGTAGTACTGGTAGTACCACGGGCAATAAAGGAATTATTTCTGTTGCTGGCTGTACCTATTGAAATAAAAAGATGTTAACAGATAAACGATAAACCAAAAAATACATTAATGTGTAAATAAAGGCGAATACCTTCAAACCATTTAGCCTTATCCTAGGTACTGTATTGAGATTAAGAATAAGAATGTTGAATTGAAGAAAAATTTATCAAGAATGTTTCTGTGCAATAAATATTTATTTTGTTGTTTATTAAGTACCTATTGTTTTATTCTCAAAAGTTTTAACTCAAACAGACAGAAAAGTTTTGTTGCAATAGCGTTCACAGTTGTCAAATAAATTGTGAAAAATGTTAAAATAGAAAATGCAACTTGTTAAAAATTCTCCATACAAAACGTCAATTTCATAGGCAAGAAATATTTAGTTTAGCAAAAAAAAAAAGCTTTTGCGTTCAGATCTGGGTATACTGGATTATATTTGCAAAAACTTTTAATATTAGAAATAATTTTTAAAAATAAAATATTTTACCACAGTTGTGTTCAAAGACAATTGACAACTGAATTTTGAAGCTCGCTCATTGGTGGATGCGCACTCAGTAGTTAGAGTTTGCGGGCAAAACCTAACTACTGAGTTTTTTGACCAATCAGAGATCACTATCGAACTAGCGCGAAACTGGGGAGTTAGAGTTTGCGCGCAAAACCTAACTACTCAATTTCTTGACCAATCAGAGATCACCATCAAAACTCGAGAGTTAGATTTTGCTTATATGCAACCCGGGACCCCTGCGTCTTACACGGGTGGGCGAACCACTAGCCTACAGAGGCGGTAAAGACCTTAGAAATCTAAGTTAAAGTAACAGCCAATGTTTTTAAGAATGTTTTTAAAACAAAAGTTCTCCACAGACAAATATTCGTACTTACAAAAGTACCACTGAAATGTTCTATAAAAAGAACAATTCCCAAGAGTCCAGACTTCAATATTATGAGAAGTTTCACCTTCCAGGGACGAACTCGGGCATTAACAGCAAAGAATATAAATAGTAACAGAACAGAAAGTAAATTATCTTGTGCAGTGTCCTTAATTGAGGAGTTCGGTGCGATTTAGCGCCTGGCCCGGCGGCGATTACGGAGGTTAAGCAACTTTCCCAAGGGTCGGTCATGGGATGGGTGACCAAAAATTTACTATCTCAAGCTCCTCCGTGATTCGGAAGGCACGTTAAGCCGTTGGTACTGGCATTTGCAGTCGTTAACACCCACCTATCCGCATTGGGCCCGCGTGGTGGGTTATAGCCCATCCTCCTTATCCACCCATAAGAAATGCCTACTGCCACGCTCACCAGATCCATACCAAATGTACCCTGTGTCCATACACTGAACAAAAACAGTAGATATAAGTGCCTATAACTTCGTGCCTTAATTACAAGACTGCCCAAAAAAGAAGAGTGTATTGTGTTGAGAGTTCATCTATGTTTGTATGTTGGTATGGTAAGTGTGTTCCTTTATTCCACAATAACTTCTAAATGCCTGAACAGATTTTGATGTGAGAGTTATCGTTAGAATCCTTACTTCACCTGAGTGACACTGGTAGTGATAGATATTTGAAAAATGTCAATATGTCGGCTGCATGACGCTTCCACCTTCGGCCTTATCGTCACTCAACATCAGATGAGTAAAGCCAAGTACCTACCTGACTTGTAGATAAAGTAACAGTCATAAGTCATCTCATACTCATACTCACACCATCCGCGTCGAGATTTTGACGAAGATCGTTATTTTCGCAAATGATCATCGCGAAAAATTTGTTCACTTTCGCAGAATGTCATTTTTACAAATGGTCACTTTCGCAGAATGTCATTTTCGTAACTGGTCACTTACGCAAAAGGTCACTTTCGCAAACGTCACTTTCGCAAAAGGTTACTTTCGCAAAACGTCACTTTCGCAGAATGTCATTCACAATTTTTTCTCAAACTCACAATTTTGGGAAAAAAAGAAAGAATGTGAATGACCTTCTGCGAAAGTGACGTTTTGCGAAAGTACCTTTTGCAAAAGTGACCAGTTGCGAAAATGACATTCTGCGAAAGTGACCATTTGCGAAAATGACATTCTGCGAAAGTGACCAAATTTTTCGCAATGACCATTTGCGAAAATGACGATCTACGTCAAAACCCTCGTGGGTACGTAAAATTGGCACATGTATACCGAGATTTCTTAACGCTATCCTTGGTTTGTATGAAGACGTAATACTGGGACTTATCTACTCTGTGATAACAGCGCCATCTCTGAACGACTAATGAAGATGTCAATTAAAAGTTTGAGAACTTTCGTCCTAAAGTAAAGAGGTTGTTGTAAAAAGTTTTGATGAAGACACCTACAGAATGCTTTGTATAAGTCTTGCCCCTGTGAGAGAGAATATATAATTCAAGATCATTATGTAAAAGTGGAAATCTTTAATGAATATTTAGTAGGTAAAACAAAAATGAGTATATTGCACTGACGTCCATTATACAAGTACGCTGGACAGGTGACCGTCACCTGATAGAATAGAATATCATTTATTTGCATTTGATTAGGGTACACTGGAGGTCTTATAATATTTAAATGATCTGCCTATTCAACCATTAACAATAGCATGCAAATATTATCTTAAAATTTACAAGTAAGTCTACTTTTTAACATTTACATTGAGGATGTTGAGTATTGTTTTACAATTTATAACTCATCATAATAGCAGTTAGATTATTAATCAATGTCACAACAATTAAAATACAAATGAGATAAATGTCAATAAGAATGAGAATAATATTATGTCAATAAGAATTAAAATAATAACATGGCAATATGAACATACACAACAAAAGTAGACATTAACTGTTATTAATGAATAGTTAAATATTCATTAGTGCTGTAAAACATTCTATCGGACAGCCATCCGTACATGGCAGTCTTAAACTTATTAAAAGGCAATTGTTTGATATTGTCTGGTATCTTATTGTAAATTAGCATACACGTCCAATAACATTCTTTATGAAATCTTCTGCTTTTGGGAGTAACTACAGAGACCAATCTATTACCATTTCGCGTATTTAATGTCCCTGTCATTTGTTCCGATTTGAAAATCGCCATGTTGGCGCTGAGAGCAGCAGATTCTATACTATGACAGTAGTGAGTGTACTTTGAACTAATTAGTATCGAGTACACTCCCTACTGTCATAGTAGAATCTACTGCTCTCAGCGCCAATATGGCGATTTTCAAATCGGCACAAAAAATTGCTGTCATAACTGTCATTTCATGACATTAGCCTGTCCAGCGTACTTTGTATAATGGACGTCAGTGGTATATCGTTATTGTTCGTATAGCCCGCCGGTAACGATCAATTGCGATTGTCAATTTTTCCGTCAATGCCATTGTTGGAGCAATTGACAATCGCTTCAATTGCACGCGTAAACGATCAATTTTTCCGTCAATGGGCGTCAATTGCGGAAAAATTGACAATCGCAATTGATCGTTACCGGTGGGCTTAACGAATAAGGCGTGTCACTAAACAGACAGACAAAAACAACAGTACAAACAAAGGAGAATCAACTTGTTGAGTTGATGCGTTGACGCTCCTTTTTTTTCTAGACATGATCATCAGTGTTTCTTTCAGGTACTAGTTCGCTAGTTCGGGGGAGCTTTGCCCCCCCGGAGAAAAATGTGTAGGTAGACGGGAAAACAGGAAATCGTGTCGGGAGGGTCACTTCGCTCCCTCGAACTCTTAATTGCCCCCCTGGAAAGCGTGCACGTGATGTTGTTATCGTATTTTCTAGGGCCTGCAGTTTCAGGACAAAGCTTCGAGTGGGGGTCCTAGAGTCTCGTTATAGGTTTGAATAGCAATAGAAAAATATATTAGGTTTTTTCTGGGGTGGGCACCAGACTGTTTTAGCCCCGCCCCCCTTCCTTCCTACGCCAATGCCTACCGGGCACGGCAAAGAATATCTATCTAGTCTCACCGGGAAGTACCCAGGAAGCGATCACGAATATAAACGCGGCGCCCCCGGCAAGATTTGAATAAGAACCCTAAGACTTATTTCTAGGATAATGAGCGCCCGCTCAGATCAAATAAAAAAGGAAGATGGAGCGTTGCGCAGTGGTTGCGAACAACGAAGTGAGGCCGGTTTTTGATGGTACGTATGTGTGCGTACTAGGGGGCGGGCGGGGGCAGAGTGGCTGGGTTCGATATGGAACGCCTAATGACGAACGAAAGTCAAGGCGTAGTTTCGATACATGTGTGTGCGTATACTGTGTATATACACAGCGAAGGCGTAGTTTTGTAGTTGTGAGGCATGCTCACCGCTTTGTTGGAAGACTCCGTCTTTACTTTTTTATTTGGTTTGAGGAGCACCCGTAGCAAGATTTGAATTTTGCGCCCTATAGACTTTTAGGGTTCCTTACCTCAAAAGGAAAAAACGGAACCCTTTTAGGATCTTTTTGTTGTCCATCTGTCCGTCTGCCTGTGAAGACCCTTTTTCTAGCTATGGGTCAGCAAAGTGCGCCCCCCTGAGGGTTGCACCCCTGTCAACCGCCCCCTTGCCAGCCCTAGCTACGACGCTGGGTAAGATAGTACTGTGCAGCGCACAGAACAAAGAAAATATTTTGTGGTGCAGCGGTTTCCGAATGGGGTTCCGCGGAACCCTGGGGTTCCCTAAGAGGCTCTCAGGGTTCCCGCTAAAATTCATGAGTTAATTAAATATCTTTTTGTTCTGACTAAATATTTTTATCTTAAAAAGTCCTTCTATTAAAGTCAAACTATACTTACAAAATGCGAACGTAAAACGCCATATTATGGTGTGATTTCACAAATAAAAAATTAAAAATCCGCCTGCCTAAAAAGACAAGTCAACTGAAAAGATGGAAACAAGTTTAAATATTAAAGGCAACATTATAACATGCAGTCGGAGGCATGCATAAAGAAAGTGACATTATGAATGATTTGAGTTATATGCCTCCGACTGCATGTTATAATGTTGCCTTTAATATTTAAACTTGTTTCCATCTTTTCAGTTGACTTGTCTTTTTAGGCAGGCGAGTTTTTAATTTTTTTAATTTATTTATTTATTTTTAGTTATTATTTATATGATATACCTTTTTGAAATCCTTATAATAAGCCCTTTAATTTGACACCCATATTGCAGTATTATAAAAAAAAAAATTTCCACTACGTATAATAAGCACCGTACAGCCGCCATGTTGGTTTTTTTTTGTAACGCCACCTTCTTAAGAACACTTGGGCTGACGAGACAAATCTAACGATAGGTTAATCATGGAAATCTGTTCAGCCGTTTGAAAGATATGAGGTAATAAAGAATATTACATACAAACTTACAGACAAGATACGCGCGAAAAACATAACCCTCTTGCAGTCGGGTAAAAACAAGTTACAGTTAGTTTACTTCTTACTTAAGCTCCGCTCCACATAAAAACGGTGAACCAAAAAGGGTTCCATAGCCAAAAGAATTCGGAAACCGCTGCTGTAGCAGTTTCTATCGTAACAAAACAAATGACGGATATGTTTTCGAATGCGAGAGTGGCGCTTCTGATCTAGAACACATTTTATATTTGAGGACAAGATTTCAGAGACCTTTGACCTTATCAATGAGTTTTAACGCAGTTCCATCCACCTGAGTGCACCCAGTCTGCACCCACGCGGGACATCGACTCCGTCCGTTCACCTTGCACCGTTGCAATTAACGATGACTCACAGATGCGTCTGAACTGAACCGGGACGGGACCAATCTATAGCAGTGTTAAACAATTACTTGGGTACGCTAAATTTAGCGTTTATTGAGGTACAAGCTACCGCCCGCGGCTTCGCACACTTTTGTTCCCCTAAGAATTTTCCTCATATTTATTTTGGATTGGAGACAATTGGTAGCCATTGGCCATATGATGACTTTTTTATTGATACCATTATACTGATTATATTATACTGATTGATATACAGGGTGCATTTGTAATCACTCTCCAAATTTTAAGGATGTGTTCAGTCCATGAAACTGAACAACTTTCTCCATGAAACATGTGTCGAAATACGCTAAAAAATTTTGGTCATCCCATACTAAACTGATCACGTGATCTCTTTGTTTTGTATGAAAAGTCATTTTTTTACATATTTGACCCTATGTTTCTTAGAGAAAGTTGTTCAGTTTCATGGACTGAACATATCGTTAAAATTTGGAAAGTGATTTCAAATGCACCCTGTATAATACTATTATAATAACTAGCAGCCGTCCGCGTCTTCGTCTGCGTGGGTAGACAGTTATTTTTTTATCCTTATCCGTAACAGTACTACTAAACCTCGGCAATAGGGCTTGATATTCGGATATCCGAATATTCGTATTATCCGAATATTCGCATCATTTATTATTCGAATATTACTGAGAGTAGTATTCGAATTTTCGGAACTTGTCGAAATACGAATATAGTGATACATGCCTCGGCATGTAACTTTAGCGCTGCTATTTTGTGCGCAGAAGTGATTTTCAGGGTCTCATTGACGGGAGATGTGGTGCGGGACTACTGCAAACATGCGCAGTAATCTCCTCCAATTTCTCTTGCCGCTAAACAATACTTTTTTTACCATGTCCTTTACAACAAGATTGATTAGTGGTTAGTTCAAAACTCTGGGCCACGGCCAAAAACAAGATTAAAATTACAATTTTACGTGGAGTTGTGTGAAATCACAACATTGCCATGCTGCATACTGATGCAGACAAGCCCGCCCACTGTAACGTCTAGCAGTTGCACTGACCTAGCACAACCCAAGGCCCATAGCCCACGCTATGTCTGAAGAGAATACCCGACTATACGCATAGTATAGCTATATCAAGCGTTTACCTCACCTGATGTTAAGTGACGATAAGGCCGAAGGTGGAAGCGCACTACACCCGGAATCCTTACCACTGAGGAACTGGCTATCTTACCACTGCCAGAACACAACATTTTTTAAATTGTTGTTATGGGGTTAGACTTAGATAAGATGGTGGTAAAAATTCAAAATTAAAAATTCAAAAATAATTTATTCAGTCTAGGCTGTTACAAGCACTTGTGAATGTCATAGAAGCTACGCCATCGGTTCGCAAACCCTAAGCGGGAGACCTTGTAACGAGAAGAACCGGCAAGAAACTCGTCAAGGGCTGCTTTTTTCTCCCTGTATATTTCATACAGACTCGTCAACATTGGAAAAATGAGCTCCACATTTAAAGTGAGGTCATTTTCCATCACAATAATTATCAAAAGTTTACACACAATGGGTAGGTAGGTTAAAATTCAATATCTACTACATTCAGATAGGTAATTGTGAGAGTAAATAATTTTCAACTAGTTGAGAAATCACTCTGTCTGCTACTCGAACCAAAATAATTCGGTAGCCAGGCGGACTCTTGAAATAAGCTCTACCACCAACCAAACCGAGTATAAATTGTACCCCCTGGGCATCGAACCTGGGACCCCTGCGTCTTACACGGGTGGGCGAACTACTAGACCACAGAGGCAGCTAAAATCAAGTCAACTGACAACGACACCCACTGCTGGGTATAGGCCTGCCCGAGCGTCTGTTCTGCGTTGCCTGCATCCAGGGGCTTAGTCCTCCGTGACCATGGCAGCTGCAAAGGTGCCGAAACTTCGGGAAAACAAAAAAATATATTATCAAAAAATAACCACGCTAGAAGGTAATGTGGGTATATAAAAAGTGTTTTCATATTGCTTAAAAGTGTAGCACTTTTTTTTCGTTCGATAATTTTTTTGGGTTTTTGAGCTTTGTTTTCGAACTCATGTCCTAACGTTTTAGTACCAATCCAACAAAAAGTATTAAAATGGCATCAAAAGGATTTCTCAAACCTTGTTATTTCCTAACTACGCTTATTTCAACCCCCATACCGTGACTCATCCCCTTTGAGTTGAAATGACGAATTTCTTTGCGTCACCCAATTATAGTGTCTGTACGGTAGTATATGTATGTTGGGTGAATATTTCATTCTTTTGCCAGAATTGTATAATGAATTTTTTTTTACTTGTTTTAATATAATTATTTCAGCGCACGTCGCAAAACTGACTGCTTTTAATTAAAAACTGTTTTTAATCAGGCATCTGTTTGACTCACTACTTTTTGTGAGGTTATGTTTTTGCTGTCCAATAAATCCATTTTAAAACCATTATACCAATTTTGATGAATTTTTAGTCTATCTATTCTTACATGTTCTATTTGGTGAACAGAGTTTGACAGTTGCCACGTCTTTTAAATTTAAATCGCTATTTCAAAATATTTTAATAGAGATATTTTGACTTTTGTAACTTTTGTTATAAAACAGAAGTTTTTTCTTTCAGCATTGTGAAAATGTGTGGTACAAGCATCATAAACGTCTATATAGTCTTTATTTATTTATTTTATTTATAATTGTAATGCTATGATATAATGATAATAAATGAGACATGGCCTACAAGAGTACGACCCAAACTACTAAGTAGCAGATACATTTTTTTAATAGGCATGTTGACTATTTTTTTATTTTATGCTACATAAATTACCCCTAAAAAAAGAAACATTTGTATAAGAATTATTACGCTAGCATGAAAACTGCCTGAGATATCACAGTTTGAAATGCACAAAATTGGACTCACCCGAAAACGATCCATACTAACGGCTACCAAGTTATGACGTCACGCCTTCCTACGTTGTATGCAACGCGTAGGAAATTTGTTCGGCAGCTATATTAAATATTGTGTTTATCAAAATGGTTTCTTTGACAAATTTGCTATAAATTTTACGGACTAATTAAATGTATTTTTTATTTTAAAAATTTTTATACTTTTTAAATGAACTTGTCCACCCAACTTTAAAGGGCCATAAATCAAATAATACGCAATATATAAAACCAAGAGGTATACAAGCTACTCCAAAAGTTTGATATGTTTACGATTTGTATTAGTATTTCGTTATTTTATTCATAAGTCAACATCCCTATTATTTATAGCTAGCCCTATTTCGTTTGTGTGCGCCGTAGGTCAAACGTCCGAACAAAATTCCCAATGACCTTTAAAAAATAAAGAAAAGATAATAACGAAATTCCACTACACAAGATTTTTCTAGAAAGTTCGATGCTTCTAGTTTTTGTGAAAACTAATTCCTTTACAGACATGCCGTTGCCCTGTCTAGAACCCCGTATGGGCGGGGACATGCGGCTAGATAGTTTGGCCAACAGTCTATTTTTCTTTTCACAATTTTATAAAAATTCGACTTCTATATAGAAAGGTAAAAGTTAGTAAAACATAGAAAGCTGGAAATTAAATGAAAAAACATTCAGTCTGAAGTTTGACATTATAATAAATAAAATTACTTATTTGTTATCTTAACTATCAGTGTTATTGTCACAGGTAACTTATGTAACAGTAACACTAGGCCAAGGTCATTATAGATATGTGTAACTTTTATCTTTGATAAAAACGATAAACCGTATCTTTTGTATAAAAAAATCGATAAACCGTATCTTTTGTATGCTAAGTTTGTTTTTCGCATCTTATCTTGTGACAATTAAATAGTAAATAAATAAATACTGGACAATATAACATGTATATTACTCATTTGTTAAGAAAATTGTGCACTTAACATTGTTAACAGATTGTGGAAATTGTGCACACATTGCTCATTTATTGTGTAAATTGTGTACTTGTGTCATGGAAATCAGAGACAACGTAGGACCTTAGAAATTATAGAAAAGATTGCTTGCTTAATTGACCCAGCTGGGAATCAAACCCAGGACCTCAGTTAGGCGACACCATGAAAACTGGTGTGGTACAGCAGTTTTCATGGTGTCGCCACGGAGGTCGTCAAAATGTACCTATAAGTATGATATTGTCCAACATTTATAAGTGTGTTTTTTTTTATTCACTCTCTGAAGATGAAAACTAAACTAACTTTTTCTAAAAACAATGTTTCTTGGAGAAAGTTTGGTTTCATGGACTGGAACACTTTAAGTCTTTATCTACGCTCATGCTTTAAATCCTCTGTAAGGGGTCCTGAAACAGTTAGCTTACTGCCATCATTACAATATCCCGAGCGAGAGCTGCAGCGCCGCGCGCCCACGCGCGAGCAACGCATTATGAAATTCAGTACAACATTATAACACTCTTGCGGAAGACATATGACGAGGAGGGAGAGGAAAGTCAAAGTCAAAGACAAAGTCAAAGTCAAAACCTTTATAGAGGATACATATCATGGGTTTAGATAAATATCATGGGTGTTTTTAATCCATATGTATTAAAATATTGTTTGTTTCCCTAATAAAAATAAGAAAAAAATAAAAAAATGGGTGTAGGTAAAGTCTTGTATGCAACTGTAGATAATTAGGTATTAAAACACTCATGTGATACTATTATCACACTTGGCTTCGCCTCGTGTGATAAACCCACATTCGTGTTTTAATACCCCTCGTTATAGTACAGTTGCATAAATAACTATTAAAGTTTAGAGAGTGAACATATAATAACCATGTATAGACCATTCTTTAAAGCCGTGTGTCACCGCGTTCATTATGATACGCGAATGCAATCTCCTTTGTGAACCCCGTAATATAAAAACCGCGCAACTTTTATTACGCGCAGTGGAGATGCGCCTTTGTCTTGTGTACGACGACCTTTATGTTATTCAATTTGTGAACAAGGTACTGTCGGACTGAAGTTATAAAGGTTAGTACAGAAGTTAGAACCAACTCACATTAATCTAATATAAGAATATAAAAGACTGTCTAAATGACTGACGTATCAGCGTACAGCCTATTGTGGGATTAAGAACTTGAACTTTTATACAAAGTTACCTTTTATAAGTCTGTCTATATTAACCATAGACATAGAAAAATTTTCGCTGCGCTCAAGAAGACCAACAAAGCGTGGAAAAGAGAATTTAACATCATACGGACACGGTCTATGTAAAAAAGAGACAAAGGATCAAGTGACATGTGCCAACATTTTTTACAGTAAGAGCCCCTAGCGTCCCGTCTAGCAAATGAGCAATCACAGTTTGTTTAAAATATTTGTTAATCTTAATTATAATTTAAAATGAAGGTATCGTGGAGCCATGGTGTCTTGTGCTCTAAGTAATTGTGATGTCACAAAAAGAAATAATCCAAGTAATCACACTTTTCACAGGTAAATAAGATATTGCCACACATTTCTTTAAAACCAAATGTCTCTACATTTATTCGTTTATCGACGAAGAAAACAGTATGGAACATAGTTTATTAATTTCCTTTGCCATATATAGTAATATTTTATGAATCTAAGTCATATTTTATGTATCTCATATAAAATGTATGCATTCGTTTTCGGATCACCTGTTTATTGACATTGTTGTTCTTTGACATTCTATTTCTATGATATTAACCGCCTCTCTGTGGTCTAGCGGGTGGGCACCCGTGTAAGACGCAGGGATCCCGGGTTCGATTCCCAGGGGGTACAATTTGTATTCGGTTTTGTTGGTGTTAGGGCTTATTTCAAGTCCGCCTGGCTAGTTACCACCATCTTACCTGAGTCTGATGCCATAACAACAATTTGAAAATTGTTGTGTTCCGGCAGTTAGAGGTAAGATAGCCAGTTAGTCAGTGATGAGGATTCCGGGTGTAGTGCGCTTCCACCTTCGGCCTTATCGTCACTTAACATCAGGTGAGGTGAAGGCCAAGCACTTGTAGTTTACCTGGATTTATTTTAGAATAATTTAAGATTAATAATTTTGTAACCTCATACATAGATATATATTTAAGTCACAGAATAAGTTTCTTGTTGTTATTATTATTTAGAAAAAAATGTATTATTTCTCATTATGTTTATTTAGCTATATGTCCATCAGCCATTTTTGATGTCCCCACTGCTGGGGCACAGGCCTTCCTTATGGGTGGATAAGGAGGACGGGCCATAACCCACCACGCAGGCCCAATCCGGATTGGTGGGTATTAACGACTGCAAATTCAGCCGGGACCAACGGCTTAACGTGCCTTCCGAAGCACGGAGGAGTTCGCTATAGTAAATTTTTGGTCACCCATCCCATGACCGACCCTTGCGAACGTTGCTTAACTTACGCAATCGCTGGGCCAGGCGCTAAACCACTGCGCCACCGAGCTCCTATATATTTAGCTATATATATTTTGTTATTTAGTTTTCTTTTGCTGGGTACTTCCTATCTTTTGTTTAAGCCTCATAAAATGATATGAAACTCTGTAATTGGCTTAAGAGTTAAAATATCATAAGTTATACAAGGTGATTAATACAATTGAAAATATTAGAAAAAATCGACTCACCCATAGCAGCTCAGACGGGACTCGAACCCGCACCCTTAGGATGGTTAGTGCATTGGGCCGGAATCCTTTTCTAATATTTTTCAATTGTATTAATAATCTTAATATAAAAATAGCATTGTGAATGCATAAAAAATCTAAAAGTTTAAAAATTATACAAGGTGTTTGGTAAAAGCCTTATAAAACCGAATATGGTAGATAGGGACCATCAAACTGAACAACTTTTACTATGGGACCAACTCTGAAATCGCGAAAAAAAAAATCACCTGTTTCATACAAAAATTAATAACGAAAATATCAAAATGTATGAAACAGCAGATTTTTTTTCGTGATTTCAGAGTTGGTCCCATAGTAAAAGTTGTTCAGTTTGATGGTCCCTATCTACCATATTCGGCTTTATAAGGCTTTTACCAAACACCTTGTATAAGATACGTTTATAAAAAAAAGCTGTCGAGTTTCTGAATAAATACTTAAATAAACACATTTTGACTGTATTCATACGTCTTTTAAATTGAAATCATTATTTTTAAAAGGGAATAGATCAAGTTATTTTGTTTATTTATATTGTTTTCTAATGAAAGCTTCCAAAAATTTTTTAATCAGCCTGCAGTCAGTGGTTTACAAAGAATCCCTTATTCGTTTGTTTGAAGAAATGCACTTTAATTCGAGTGTTTGGCTTCGCGCCAAGAGTATTTGAGAACCAATGTTTATTTTTAATCTTTTTACTGATTATTATTTTCAATCGGTTTGTATATGAATCTTGTTCATTTTTAGAATTTTGTTAAAACTTTATTTTTGAATTAGTTATAGGAGTACTTGGTTTTCACCTCATCTGATGTTAAGTGACGATAAGCGAAGCGCACTACACCCGGAATCCTCACCAATGAGAAACTGGCTATCTTATCTCTACTGTAGGAACACAACAATTTTGTGTTTGTTCGAATTTGGAGTCACTAATTTCCTGGTTCGAATTCCGGGTTAACATTTTCGGTCACCCATCTTTAGGCAAACCTTTGGAAAAGTTGCTTAACTTCTGCAATCGCAAACCGTTTACCGAAGGCGCTATCTGAAAACACTTATTACCTGCTTTTTTAATGCACACATAATGCAGAATGTCGGGAAATTTCGAGTGAAACGCTTTTAAGTGAGACTAGCACTAAAAGCACTTTGAGCGAACACTTTTGAGCGAGCGAAGCGGAAAGCAGTCGGAGTACCTATCGAATAACCGTGTCTTTTGTTCGGAAAACTGACAACAATGATAATTGTAAAATAAAAATCTTATTTTCTACAATACATAAAGCAACAAAATAAAGAAAAGGAAAATTTCTATTTTTAAGTTCGTTCGTAGTACCTTACTTAATTCGAAGTACTTAAAACCTCGAAAGAGCTCGGTGGCGCAGTGGTCTAGCGCCTGGCCCAGCGATTGCGCAGGTTAAGCAGCGTTCGGCCATGGGATGGGTGACCAAAAATTTATTATCTCGAGCTCCGTGCTTCGGAAGGCACGTTAAGCCGTTGGTGCCGGCTGCATTTGCAGTCGTTAACACCCACCAATCCGCATTGGGCCCGCGTGGTGAGTTATGGCCCGTCCTCCTTATCCACCTATAAGGAAGGCCTGTGCCCCAGCAGTGGGGACATTAAAATGGCTGATGGACAGACAGACTTAAAACCTACCTACTGCGTAGGTTCTCGTATATACAATGTGTAAGGGTGGGTACTCACTTAGGTTCGCGAACCTCCGCGCTCCGCGAACATGCACCGAAAAAATCGTTTATCCTCTGCTGGAACAGGGCGCCCAGGTGTGTACGTGAGCGAACACGTATGCGAACTTGGTTCGCACAGGTACACACTGTAGCCAAAGTAAAAATATTTGTTTTTGCTATGGATCACTGTTCGAGGTTCGTGGAGCGCAGAGGTTCGCGAACCTAAGTGGGTACCCACCCTAACCTTAGAATAATTACACTGTGTAACAGAATTAATGGCTAAACCAGAATATAGTAGATAGGGATCATCAAACTGAACGATTTTTAATATGGGACCAACTCTGAAATAGCGAAAAAAATATCAGCTGTTTCATACAAAAATTAATAACGAAAATTTGAAAGTGTATGAAACCTGATTTATTTTTTCGCGATTTCAATGTTGGTGTTGTTTCCATAGTAAACGTTGTTCAGTACCCTTAGCACGAACAGCTATCGAGAAAAATAACGCGCGTAAAATTACTCGAATCTCACAATTTTGTATGGACATTAGTACAGCGCCACTACGTCCGTAAACGGAACTAAGATTTGGAAGCACGAAAAATTTTGACATAAGGTATCGAGCAGCCTTCGAATCGAGATCGAATAGTAAATTACAACTTGTATGGAAATCGGTAGCACGAACCCACTTTTGACATACGGTATCGAGACACTCGCAAGCTGGCTATCGACAACTTACTCACTGACATTTTTTCAGTGAGAGACTTTTCGAGCAAATTTGTATTTTTTATTTTTAAATTCTAAAAGCATGTATGTAATAACAAAAAATAAATTTGAGAACTATGACATGTCCACTGAATTATCCACAGGCGATATTACTTAAATAATTGTTCTCATTAAAACATATGTCCATCAGCCATTTTTGATGTCCCCACTGCTGGGGCACAGGCCTTCCTTATGGGTGGATAAGGAGGACGGGCCATAACCCACCACGCGGGCCCAATGCGGATTGGTGGGTATTAACGACTGCAAATACAGCCGGGACCAACGGCTTAACGTGCCTTCCGAAGCACAGAGGAGTTCGCGATAGTAAATTTTTGGTCACCCATCCCATGACCGACCCTTGCGAACGTTGTTTAACTTACGCAATCGCTGGGCCAGGCGCTAAACCACTGCGCCACCGAGCTCCTCAAGTTCATTTAATTTAAATTAATTAGTAATGACGCATAAAAGATTATTTCTGTGTAAGATAAAGATTTCGCAATGACACGTAAATTATTTTAACTTCTTTGTCAATACACGTACAAAATTGGACGATTCTCAAATTCTATAGTCACGTTTTAGCATAAGAATGGATATAACTACAACCTTTGTGTCTGTTTGCACAAAGAGATATTTATTACATTTGAGAACCTCGCTGTCTCATATATTTTTGATATCTGACAAAGAAACTAAAGTCTGTCCATCCTTACTTGTCTTATATGGCAAACAATCTTCACCCAACTCTTTATTGAAATAATCATTTATAAAATAAAACAAATGATTTTTCACACATAGATTACGAAATAAATTGTTAATAAATTAACAATAATTTCATAAACTTACTAACATATTTTTAAATAACGATTTAAGTTTAAAAGACATATGACAACTGTCAAAAACTGTTTACTAAATAAGACAAGTAAGGATGGACAGACTTTAGTAGGTTGTTGTATATTAATAAAAGATTTTAATAAAGCAGTTTACTTACTAATAAATGTTTGTGTTTGTTCACAGGTAAGAAATCATCATTGAAAAAATATTTTCTTGAAACCTCTATACAAATCTACTAAGGGATTGGTAAGCATTGGTATAAAGTTGTGTAGAGTATAAAACCTACATACCTTTAGTTGCGTAGTTTCAAAACCACTTGCCACTTGATGGTACTTGATGTTAAGTGACGATAAGGCCGAAGGTGGAAGCGCACTACACCCAGAATCCTCACCACTGAAGAACTGGCTATCTTACCTCTAACTGCTGGAACACAACAATCTTTAAATAGTTCTTATGGCGTCAGACTTAGGTAAGATGGTGGTAGCTAGCCAGGCGGATTTAAAATAAGCCATACCACCAACCAATGGTATGAAATATAATATTTTTTGTAAATAATATAATTTTATTTAATCCCATGTTGTTAAGTAAATATACGGAACTAATAATGCCTCTAAGGATGAATATTATGCAAGGTCGCGTCTCGGAATAATGACTGTACAACACTGAATACAGGAAAGCGCGGGCAGGCTTGTTGACATTTTTTATTTTTTTATGTGTATGTTTTGTAACCCTCTGGTGCCTTGTCCTTAAACGCAAAGCTTATTGTAGATGTCGCTGCGTACGCTTGTTCCTAAGACAGTCGCCGTTCAGAACAAAATGTATGGGAAAATAGGTATTTATTTTGTAGTATTTTTTACCGAAAAAGACCCATTGACCCAAAATGGATATAAAAGACTATTCTACAATGCAAATGCCGGAATTAAAAGCCAAATTAAGACGTTTTCATTCTTACAGAATTTATAATTTTTTTCTATATCCAGATTTTTCGGAAATTTGTAAGTGTGAACATTTTTAAAGCCTATTACACAGAATTTAATCATTTTAAAGCTAACAAAACGATTTTTTTAAAGTAAAAGTCCTTTGTTTTCATAGCTCTCGTGGAACAAGCGTACGCAGCGCCAGTTTGACAGTTGCCTTCCCCATTCGAACTAATATCTCTTTTGTAAGTCGATTGGTATTGGTATTGGTATTGGTGATGGGCTCTTTTCTCCGCATTTAGACTCCCATTTGGTCCGTTATGCGTGAACACAGCATTGGTGTGGCTAGTCAAGCCATCCCAGCTCCTTCCAGAAGCGCAGAAGCCTCCTGGGGCGTTCACAGGCTTCTAGGAGCGACCTCACGTCTTTGAGGATTTCTGCCCGGTGTGTGGCCAAACCCACGCACTCCAGGATCACGTGGGCGGCTGTTTCTTCTGCGTCCAGGCATCCTCTACATAGGGGACTGTCCGTCGCATTCATGATGAATAGTTGTCGGTTTAAAGCTAGATGACCTGTAAGTGTACCTACAACTATTCGGAGGTCTGGACGATTAAGGCTGAGCAGTCTACAGGTCAACCTCGGCGAGACTGCGGTCATCGCCAACTTGGACTGTCTACAGCTTGTTAGATCTACCCAACGAGTATTATGTGCAGCACGAGTACGTTGTCTTACCCATGAGCGCAGTTGGCTGAACGGGAGTGGCAGGATGGGTATGGGTCCTGCCACTATTGTAGAAGATCCCCTTCTAGCCAGCTCATCGGCGGCGTCGTTCCCGTGTGATCCGCTATGCCCTTTAATCCATTGTAGGATTACTTTGTTGTTGGATGCTAGACGATCCAAAACTCGGTGGCATTCGTAGACGATACTGGAGTTGATCGTGTTAGCCTCCAGTGCTGTTAGGACGGCCATACTGTCGGTCAGTATGCGGATGTTTAGTTCCTTCATACCTCTAGACAGGGCCGTGGTAGCGGCATTTATTATTGCAACACATTCGCATTGAAATATCGAACTGTGTTGGCCTAATGCTTGTGATATTTTGATATTTAGGTCTTGTGAGAATACTCCAGCTCCAGTACCAGTCCCCATCTTGGAGCCGTCCGTATAAATTCGGACCTCATGTATGCTGGAGTAATCTCGGTCACTTTCTACTAACTGTATTCGGTATTTCTTTTCGAAAATGTATTGTTTAGGGATCCTGTCGCATGGGGCAGCGATTAGTGGCTCATGTTTCACTAGATTATTCCACAAAGTGGAGTGAGGACCCTCTCGGTTGTACCACAGACCCAGGTGTTTAAGCCTTATAGCAGCCATGGAGGCTTCCTGTTGTATAAACAGGTCCAGGGGTGCCAGATCCAGAGCTACTTCTAGGGCGGCTGTGGGGGTAGTTCGCATGCAGCCGGTTATCGCAGAACATGCCAATCTTTGGAATTTCTGCAGCTTGTTGATGACGGTGCTTTGCTCTGTTTTGGACCACCAGGCAACGGCTCCGTATGTAATTATGGGACGTATAACAGTTTTATACAGCCACATCGTTATTTTCGGTGATAGCCCCCAGCTTTTGCCAAGTAGTCTTTTACATTGGCAAAAGATGATGGTGGCTTTGTTTAGCTTTCCTTCGAGATGTCTATTCCAGAGGAGTTTGTTGTCTAGTATCACTCCTAGATACTTGACTTCCTTGCTAAGGGACAGACTGGTATTGAAAAGTTTAGGAAGTTTAAGATTGCCTAGACTTCGTTTGTTTGTGAACATGATCATTTCCGTCTTTGTTGGGTTCACTGTTAGATTGTGTTTATTGCACCACTGTTCGACGACCTTCAATGCGGACCTCATTCGGTCACATATTACACTCTCAACTCGTCCGCTGATGAGTATGGTCAGGTCGTCTGCATAGCCTACTGTGAGGAAGTAGCGGTCGTTGAGCCAACTAATCAGCTCATTGACCACAATGTTCCATAAGAGAGGTGAAAGGACACCCCCTTGGGGACATCCTTTAGCTACTACCCCTCTGGTAGTACCATTCACAGTAAATTGTATAGCTCTGTCTCTCAACATGCTGTCGATCCACCCGGCAATAGTGGGATCGACACCATGTTTAGAGAGGGCCTGGCTTATGCTGGTAAAATTGGTTTTGTCAAAGGCTCCTTCGATATCGATGAAGGTGCCTAGTGTTGATATTTTGTGTTTGAGATTGCCTTCTATATAAGAAACCACCTTATGTAGGGCAGACTCTGTTGATTTGCCTGCAGAGTAGGCATGTTGATTTGGATTTAAGGGGTTCCTGACTAAAGCAGTGCTCTTTGTCTATTAGTCTCTCCAACACCTTTAAAAGAAATGATGTGAGGCTAATTGGTCTGAATGATTTAGGTTGAGTGTAGTCTCCTTTGCCGGGTTTAGGAATAAAGACTACTTTGACTTCCCTCCATTTCATAGGAATATAGCGGTGTGCTAGGCAGCTTCTGTAGATGGCTACGAGGTGGTCAATAAGACCACCGTCGCTCCACCTCATCAGCCCTGGAAAAATTCCATCTAGTCCCGCTGATTTGAATGGGAGGAAGCTGTTGATTGCCCATCTTACTTTCTCCGGGTTGACGACCTTGTGGGCGGTGGTCCAGTCGGTTTCAGCAGGTAGATACTCAACTTTTTCTTCCCATGTGCGACTTTCCGTTATACGGCATCCGGGGAAGTGAGTGGTCATTAACAGTTCTGAGGTATCTTGATCTGTTTTGGTGTATGTTCCGTCAGGCTTTTTCAGGAAACCAAGATTGTGTGTTGGTTCGCTGCACAGAATGTTTTTCACTCTGTTAGCCTCGTTGTTGGTTTCAATGTTGGTGCAGTAGCGTCTCCAGCATTCTCTTTTCTTGAAGCGAATACGCTTTCTGTAGTTGTATTGGGCTTGTTTATAGGCATCCCAATGGTGCGCTTCTCGAGAGTTTTTTGCTTTGTTGAACAACTTTCTTACCTTGCGGCGTAATTTCTCCAAATCAGGTCCCCACCAGTGACACTTGTTGCCTGGCCGGGAGCTGGGAGTAGAAAGTGGGCATGTTTCTTCAAAGCTGGTGGTTAATGTTGTTGTTATGCGATCAACATGGTTATCAATATCCGCTTTTACCGCGTGAGTTGTAGGTGTCTCCAAACACCTTAGCTTCTCGGCGGTCAGAAGCTCATACTTACGTCGGTCCATCTTGCGTGGATTACGTCGGGGCTTAGGCGGTGTGAGAGTCATATTTTTTGTAAGTCGAATCCTACTTTTTATTTAAGAAGCCGTCCACGTTTTAAACTCTCTCGCTCGCGCATTTCATGTTTTCTCAAGATTTCTAGAACAAAAAGTTTTTGTTTCTGACAGTTCAAATAACTGTTAGAAACCTTTTTTACTTCAGCAACTCAAAACTGAAATAGTATACTCTTTATACAAAATACTCCTGAAACTGAAATCTTGAAAATAAAGATCCTATATCTCTTAGAATGCTGATTAGATCAGTTGGGTGTGTATAGTGATCTGAATCTCCTCCATTCACTCCCTGGGTAGCCATCATCAGATCACAATTAGGTCAATCCCTGGCGGAGAACCAAGGCTTCAAAGTTACCTCGTTTGTATGAAAATTTACTGATGTTTTTAATCATGTGGCCGGCCTATACTGTGATTTTACAATGGTCCACATCTTGACCTATCTTCACTTTTAAAATTAGAACACCAAAAACAAAATGGCCAAACTTTCAACGGTCAAACTTTTGCTGCTCACGTGTATCGAATCGAAAAGTTATCCGACCTCGATCTTTTTATACAAAACGATAACTTAAAATTCATTGGTTCACTTCTACAGCCAATATTCAACCTTTTGTTCATAAACAGAAAGTAGATTTTCGTTTGGTTAGAGCTTCTCAACCCTCCACATGTCGCGACAGGTGCGTCATATCAAGGATGCTTTTCTAACTTCGGTAATATTATTATCTGTTGTTGCCCTTTAGAATGTTTCAAACTCTTGATATATGCTTGACATTATATTTAAATAAAATTTTGTATCATTGGTTTCTAATGTAATGATTTTTTTTTTCATATTTTAAGTATTCTTAATTAATCTGGTTTCGTCACACCACAAACTCCTCTGAATACCTATAGGTAAGTAAGTAAGCCTACATAACCTTTTTTGAACTCTTTATATAATTAAAAAGAAAATAAATATTTCACCAGCAAAAGTGTAAGAAAAATGGGTAACGTTCGTTTTATGTTATTTTTAGATATTCATTTGTTCAAAGTACAAAGAAAATTTTATATAACAAAGAAACGGACGTAAGATATTAAACCTCAATTTTTCGACTGATAATAAACTGATAATGGGTTTTTTTTTGTGGTCGAAAATCAAGTCTGAATCAAATATGATAGCCATCAACACCTGCCTCCCTTCTCAAATTGTCAACATTCTATGCGTTTGCTTACTATTACTATTATATTTATTTATGCAACTGTACTATAACGAGGGGTATTAAAACACGAATGTGGGTTTATCACATGAGTGTTTTAATACCTAATTATGTACAGTTGCATACAAGACTTTATCTACACCCATTTTTTTATTTTTTCTTATTTTTATTAGGGAAACAAACGATATTTTAATAAATATGGATGATACATATGAACCCATATGTATCCTCTATAAAGGTTTTGACTTTGACTTTGACTTTGACTTTCCTCTCCCTCCTCGTCATTATGTCTTCCGCAAGAGTGTTATAATGTTGTACTGAATTTCATAATGCGTTGCTCGCGCGTGGGCGCGCGGCGCTGCAGGACCAGCTCTCGCTCGGGATATTGTAATGATGGCAGTAAGCTGTTTCAGAACCTCTTACAGAGGATTTAAAGCATGGGTGTAAATAAAAGTTTTATAATAAGCTGTAAACTATAATATACGTGCCGTAAGCTTGTCAATTACATACAATACATCAAAGTCTATGGTTTACATAAATTGTTGACATGTAATTTAGTCGTCTAATGCTCATATTTAAGCTTTAATAGTTGGCGTAGCGTTCAAACGTATAGAATGTTGGCCATTTGAGTAGAAAGTCTGCAAAGAAAAATTAGATTTGAAAACAATGGGACATAGTAATAATACTATTCAAATCAATTTCCATAGATTATATCGGGCTACAAGGTACTTACTATTTGCTTCAGTACAGTACGATGCATATATCTTGAAATCGGGTGGGGATTGCCCGGAACGCGTATTTTGGGCATGCGTAGAGGTGAGGGGCGCGGGTGGCGGGAGAGGGGCGCGCGCTATTGGTCGCTCACAAGAGCACATGTGCGAACTTATCCCCACTACGACGAAAAAAATTCAAGATACATGCCTCGTACTGTATTTTCATTTTTTTTTACCGACTTCAAAAGGAGGGAGCTACTCAATTCGACCCGTACTTTTTTGTTTTTTGTTTGTACAACGATTACTTTGGCGTTGGTGTGCCGATTTTAATAGTTATTTTTTTGTTCTATTGGGTATACTTTCAATTTGGTCCCATATAAGTTTCATTGAGATTCGACGATATTCTTAGGAGATATGGGGCCTAATGTCATGGGAGTAATAAATTTCTATGTAAGTTTTATTAAGGCTTGGTTACGCGGAAACATTTGTCTCTGTCTTTTTCTTTACGTGGAGTAATAACCTCATTTCTGCACTTTTTCGATGTTTTTCGTTGTTTTTTCACCGTTATCTGTAGCACAATTATCTTTATTGAAAAAAAGTTATTGGAGCTACTGCACAGTACGTCAAAGTGTATTTTGGTGATTTTTTTATCATAAATGGGTTTGCTCTTGACCCCAGTCTAGCCCAAAAGCAAAGACAGTTCCTACGATGGAGCGAGCTTGCCCAGAAGGTGCTTATTCTCTCTGGCCTTGAATAGAGTCAGGTTGTATGCACTCGGAAACACAGACGCCGGCAGGGCATTCCATTCCATAGCTGTGCGCATTAAAAACGATGTGGAGTAGCGTTTGGTACGCAGAAAAGGTATATCAACCAAGAACGGGTGGTAACCCGCAGTACGTCTTGCTGTCCGATAGTAGAAAGGAGAAGGTGGAATGAGCTCATGCAGCTCTGGAGCACACTCACCGAAGTACAATCTATAAAAGACCGATAGGCAAGCAACTTTTCGGCGCTGGGCCAAACTGTGATGCTTAGTTGCTACCATTTTTTCATAGCCTATTAATCTCTTGGCTCTGCGTTCCACCGAATTCTACACCGTTCCACTGCGTTGGTGTAGAATTGAATACGTTTCCGCTATTATTTACGCCAAGAATATTACCCTACGCAAGCGCTTTTGATGTTATTCTGTTTTGTTTTGCAATCATCTGTACTGTAAGGTTTATACGCAATTTAATAGTTGTAACTACTAAAGAATCTCTTTAACTTGTCGTATGATTTTTATGTGGCTACAAATATACGTTTTCTCTATGAAAATATGACCCCGCAAACCATGTTTTCCTATCATGGACCCTTAAACGTATTCTTACCGGAACCCAATAGGTATTATGGCTGCTAAGAGGATTTCCGCGACTGCCATCCGATTAGCGCTGTTACCGTTCTCTATAAAACGTAATTTGTTGATACTTTTCTTGAGAGTCGTTTGATGTTAAAAATAAATATTGTTTATTTTTATTTCTTTGCAACCAGACAAATAAAAATATAACTACAAAACATTAGAGTTTTTGCTAAAATAACTGAGTAATAACCCGCCTGCAATAATTTAAAATTAAAGTCTGATTTCTTTCTTAAAGTATGAGTATTAGTGGCCGCCTCTGGTGTTAGAGTTTATCAAGCCGCCTGTAAGGCCTCTAACTTGGCTTAACGACTGTTATCAGATGACAACAGCCGGGACCGACGGTTTAACGTACCCTCCGAAGCACGGAAGCGCTCAGTTGTAATGCCACTTAACGGTCACCCATCCGACACCTGACCGGACCGAGCGTTGCTTAACAAACGTGATCGAGTACGTTAGTCTGTCAAGCTCCGACATGAGCGCTTCCTCTTAATAATTGAAGTAAATACTGACCTAAGTATATTATATTTTAATCATTTTTACAGTCGGGTTATGTACTACATTATTTAACATAATTTTCAACACACTTGCTCGTAAAGTGAGTCCTAATACATCGCTTTTAGGGCCATAAACCGAACTATAACAAACGCGTGCAATAATATATAAAACACTAGTTGGTTATAGAATTATCCCTACAAAGTTAAATAGGTACCTTACTGCAAGTTCTATGCGAGTAAACAGAGCATTTTCAATTTAACCGGGTAATACAGTAATTTTTTTTAGTAACAACAAAGAGGTTTTATGCCGCTGAAAATTCATTTGCATTTTTGGAATAAATAAATGTGTAGGTCCTTAATTAAGTCAAACAAATATTTATTATTATCAAATTATTCCTAATTTACAATATTTTTTTATAAAATATTAAAATATTAGCATTTTATCACTTAAATTTATAATTTTGAAGTAGGCTGTATGCTCACTAACCCCTTTGTTCGCAAAATATTCTTGCATTGGGCCTGTGAAAAAAACAAAAAAAAAACCTGCGCGCCTTTTCTCATCATGATTATCATTTTGTTTTTGTTGTATTTGTTACTGTGTGGTAAATTACTTTGTTTTTTCCCCGCAAATGTGTTGAAAAACGTCGTATGAAACTCGTGAGCTCTTACTTATTGCACACTCGGCTGAGTTACGCCCTCGCCTACGGCTCGGGCTGCAACCCACAGCCTTGTGTGCAATAAGCAACCTAAGCTAGCTTGTATCATAATGTACTATTTTGCGATTGCTCAATTTGCAATTAGATGTTTTTTTATTGATCTGTCTTCGCCGAGACGTTTCAACTTGCATCAAACGCATGCAAAATCGCCTCCAAACCCTCACTTTTCCTTTCAACTTTCTGCCATATTTTGAGGTTTTTTGAGAAGATAGGGCATGCGCTATTGAATGAAATAAGGCATACCTCTGTTGAAAGCGCGAAAGAGCTTTGGTTGGTGGTAGAGCTTATTTAAAGTCCGTCTGGCTAGCTACCACCTACCACCATCTTAACTGTGACGCCATAACAACAATTTAAAAATTGTTGTGTTCCGGCAGTTAGAGGTAATATAGCCAGTTCCTCAGTGATAAGGCTTCCGGGTGTAGTGCGCTACCACCTTCGGCCTTATCGTCACTTCATATCAGGTGAGGTGAAGCACTAACCCGTTGTTCATAAAAAAATTGCTGCCAGTCAAAATTATAACATCATTGCCGCCAGTTCAATGGTTGAAAGAGGTATGCGCATTTCCAATTTTTCACCTGCCTTTAAAATATAGACTATTCAAAAGTACTTAATAATTAAGTTTATTTGAATAAAGCTTATTTGACTTTGATTGTGACTTTCTCACTTTTGAAAAAACCGGCCAAGTGCGTGTCGGGCCACGCGCAGTAGGGTTCCGTAGGTACATTATACCATACCATATTTTAATACCGCTATCATTTTTCGTCTGTAAAAATAACTTTGTTTTTCACAGTGTTTGTATGAATGACAAAGTTATATTTGCGGTTTTGAAAAATGTGCTATATCTCAAAAACTAATTACTATATCTCGTTCAAATTTTGGTTGAAAGTGTTTATTAAGATCTACAGCATATATTTTTTTTAGATTTTTCACTCTCTTATTTCAAAAGTTAAAGGGGGGGGGACACACATTTTACCACTTTGGCGGTAAATATCTTTCAAACGGTTGACTTTGAAAAAAAATTGTCTTAGGAACCTCAATGTCATTTTTAAAGACCTATCTATAGACACCCCACAAGTATTGGTTTGATGAAAAAAAATATTTTCAGTTTCAGTTCCATGTATAATATATAATCATGCCATTACATACAAACTTACATACAAGATACGCGCGAAAAACATAACCCTCTTGCAGTCGGGTAAAAATACATTACAACTTTTTCCTTATCGCCACTTAACATCAGTTATAATGAAGGACAATCGCTCCCTGTGGCGGAATAAAAAAAAACTCAATAGATAAAAAAACATGTCCCTATTTAGTGTCAAGGGTGTTCACCCACCTTGCTGTCCATAATGCGTGTATAATTAATTACATGGTAGTAAAAAAATATCGGCGGGAATACGAATACTTACTTATTTTTATTTTGTGAAAAAGGATTCGAAGTTGTGTTTTGGTCACGCTTCGCATATATTTTTTTTTCTTCATGTTTAATCAATGTGTTATTATCAATATATATATAAATGATTTTTGATTTATAAATAAATGATTTTTGATCAATCTGTATGGCACTTCTTACTCAAAACATAAAATTAATAACTAATCCTTGTTTCGATTTCTCACTTTTTTTATTGCTAATGACTAAAATGATTATTTTGCTTTCGTAATATTTTTTCGTATTTTTTCGTCTATAGTTTTGTAAGTAAAGGCCTATGAAAAGCTTTTGGATATTCGTTTTCAATTCAGTGCCTTAGGATGGGTAGCCTAAGTATGTCATGCTCTCTTTAATCATTTCTGCGGTGGTGTCGTGTGGGGCGGGTCGTTACGTTCCCTTAAATATGGTTGAGCGAAGCGATGGCTGGTCCATGCGTCATGCTCGTGAACGGGTGCTGCCAGTGGGAATGGGTCTGCTTCTGAGTACCTATCTTAACGCATATTGAATTGTAAGAATTGCGTTTTTACTTTTTATGTCTTGCATCAAGTGTTTTTTGGTTCGAGTAACAGACAGAGTGATTTCTCAACTAGTTGAAAGTTATTTACTCTCATATTTACCTATCTGAATGTAGTAGATATATTTAATTTTAACCTACCTACCCATTGTGTGCAAACTTTTGTTAATTATTGTGATGGAAAATGACCTCACTTTAAACGTAGAGCTCATTTTTCAATGTTGTCGACTCTGTATGAAATATACAGGGAGAAAAAAGCAGCCCTTGACGAGTTTCTTGCCGGTTCTTCTTGTTTACAAGGTCTCCCGCTTAGGGTTTGCGAACCGATGGCGTAGCTTCTATGACATTCACAAGTGCTTGTAACAGCCTAGACTGAATAAAATATTTTGAATTTTGAATTTTGGTCGAATTTCTTTTCGTATTGAGCGCCTATTTTAGGGTTAACTTAAAAATATACGTGTTACTTAAATTGTAATGCCGAATATAGTAGATAGGGACCAGCTGTTTTTTTATATTTTGATATTTTCGTAATTATTTTTTGTATGAAACAGCTGACTTTTTTCGCGATTTCAGAGTTGGTCTAAAAGTTGTTCAGTTTGTTGGTCCCTATCTACCATATTCGGCTTTAGGGGTTAGGCTGTAGGGAATATGGTAAACAGGGACCATCAAACTGAAAATCTGCTGTTTCATACTTTTTGATATTTTCATTATTAATTTTTGTATGAAGCAGCTGATATTATTTTTCAAGTTTTAATAGTT
Source organism: Agriphila geniculea (assembly GCA_943789525.1). Taxonomy (NCBI): domain Eukaryota; kingdom Metazoa; phylum Arthropoda; class Insecta; order Lepidoptera; family Crambidae; genus Agriphila; species Agriphila geniculea. The sequence continues at coordinate 13,357,116 of OX038898.1, read as the reverse complement.
GGTCCCATAGTAAAAGTAAAAAGGACCCTATTACATACTAAGAATCTGTCTGTCTGTCTGTCTGTCACCAGGCTGTATCTCGTGAACCGTGATAGCTAGACAGCTGAAATTTTCACAGATGATGTATTTCTGTTGCTGCTATAACAACAAATACTAAAAATAGCATAAAATAAATATTTAAGGGGGGCTCCCATACAACAAACGGGTTTTTTTTGCCGTTTTTGCTTTATATTAATAACGACAACAGGTAGACAGTTGAAATTTTCAGAAATGATGTACTTTTGTTGCCGCTATAATAACAAATACTAAAAACAGAATAAAATAAATATTTAAGGGGGCCCCCATACAACAAACGTGTTTTTTTTACGGTTTTTTGGTACGGAACCCTTCGTGCGCGAGTCCGACTCGCACTTGGCCGGTTTTTTTTGGCATCCAGTCTTACAAAGATACGTAACCACAAAATGTCCGTTCCGGAGTGCTAACAGTACCCCTGGACGGCCGGGGGTGGCCAACCGTGACGGAAGCGGGGTCCGTTAAAATTACACCATTCCGTCACTTCCGGTAGGAAAAGCGTAATTATTCTGATGTACTTTTAAATGTTTTTGAGACGGAAATTGGAATCAACTGTCCCTTTTGGTTTGGTTCTGTTTTGGAGATTTGATTGTAATCATTTTTCAGCTAGGAAAGTTCCCAGTATCAGTCCTGCGTTAGTAGGAAAAATAGGATGGTCAAACTGGTTTCACTTTGTTTTCTTAACAAACTCATTTAAAAAATTTGGCTTTTAATTTCAACAAATTCTATTGAAATACGTGTGTAGTGCTTTAAACGAGTAAAGATATCTTATATTTCTTTTTTCGATTTATTTGGGTTAAAAATCAGTATACACAATAAAGTATTCTTATAGTGTTATTATGATAAATACACACATCAACTTTGTCTAGGGATACCAGGTGCTATTTCCATACAAACGAGGTAACTTTGAAGCCTTGGTTTCCTGCCAGGGATGTACTGTGCTGTGATCTGATAACGGCTATCCAGGGAGTGAATGGAGGAGATTCAGATCGCTATACACATCCAACTGATCTGACCTGCGTTCTAAAAACGTAATGGACATGTTTAAAAAAACCGCGAAAATAGCATGAAAATGTATGGAAATCCTCAAACCGAGAACTCTGACCCATTAATCTTTTAGAATGCTGATCAGATCAGTTGGGTGTGTATAGCGATCTGAATCTACTCCATTTAGTCCCTGGATGGCCATCATCAGATTACAGCACGGTACATCCCTGGCAGGAAACCAAGGCTTCAAAGTTACCTCGTTTGTTTGAAAATAACACCTGTATCCCTAGACAAAGTTGATGTGTATAGTACAAAATAGCCTTTATCATTGTGACACCAATATCATTAACCACGACAGTATTTAATACAAAATAATAAAAACCCGCCTGCATAAAAAGGCAAGTCAACTGAAAAGATGGAAACAAGATTAAATATTAAAGGCAACATTATAACATGCAGTCGGAGGCATATAACTCAAATAATTCATAATGTCACTTTCTTTATGCATGCCTCCGACTGCACGTTATAATGTTGCCTTAATCTTGTTTCCATCTTTTCAGTTGACTTGTCTTTTTATGCAGGAGGGCTTTTATTTTTTTTAATTTATTTTTTTATTTATTTCTTTTTAGTTATTATTTATTACAATCATGATATACCTTTTTGAAATCCTTTTAATGAGACCTTTAATTTGACACCCATATTGTAGTATTCTAAAAAAAAAATTTTTTTCAACTACTTATAATAGCACCGTGCAGCCGCCATGTTGGTTTTTTTATAACGCCACCTTCTTAAGAACACTTGGGCTGACGAGACAAATGTAACAATATGTTAATCATGGAAATCCGTTCAGCCGTTTAAAAGATATGAGGTAATAAAGAATATTACATTCAAACTTACATACAAGATACGCGCGAAAAACATAACCCTCTTGCAGTCGGGTAAAAATAGGTTAACTAAGAAGCGATGTAATAAGCACGGAGAAAAAAAATCTCATTCAGTTATTGGTACCTAGCAACGTAGCTACATTTAATTGTTTTAAACACTACCTGTGTTATTCAGAGATGTTTCACAAAACTGGGGTGCAAGACTGTACTAACTAAACCTGGTTTAATGTTTGTAAACCAATCACAATGCACCTTTTAATCCTTAAACGGTGGGACTAAATGTTAAACTGTCACTCTGAATATTGCGCTAAAATGGCGTTAGTGCGCAGTCTAGCGCCATGTTAACTTTGGCCCTAGTCTAACGAACGAACTCTGAATAAGACAGTAGGAGTAGGTATTAGTTCTATTATTCTGTGGTATTACAAAGATAATATGAGAGTAACAACTTCTTTATTGTTAATATCATTGTATACAGAGTGTTTTTTACAATTGACAAATTTTGTGAAGTGGCTTAGTTAGAACGTCAAACTGAACAACTTTCAAAGTCAAAGTCAAGTAAGCTTTATTCAAATAAACTTAATCATTAAGTACTTTTGAATCGTCTATATTTTCCTACCACCCGTTCCAGACTTTTTTAGCTGACAAGAAGAACGGGCGCAAGAAACTTATCAGCTGTAACAGCCATAAGTAACGATATTTACAAACATTAATATATCGTTACCAGATAATTACAACAGGGTGACAGGATTATTCGCAACAACATAGACTTATTACATATATTACATTGTCTATGAGACCAACTAATTAATAAGAGCAAAAAATAATTAGCTGTTCCATAGAAAACGTCAATATCTATTCAAAAATGTATGGAACAGCTGATTAGATTTTAGTTTGATTGAGTTATTTATTTTATTTATTGATTAAGATACACCAGCGAAAAAATCATTTTACATTTATAACAGATTTGCATAGATATTCATAGAATAATGATATGCCTTTATAGGCGTATACAGAATTTCTTAAAAATAATATTAAGTACTTGTCCATCAGCCATTTTTGATGTCCCCACTGCTGGGGCACAGGCCTTCCTTATGGGTGGATAAGGAGGACGGGCCATAACCCACCACGCGGGCCCAATGCGGATTGGTGGGTAATTAATTAAGTACTTAGTAGTAATTAAGTACTTTCAACACTATAATAATGAATACAGTTAACTTAATCTACATTAAAATTTTAAAATTCTGTTAACAAAATATTTATAAAAACTGACATAATAAGCATTTCAAAATCTTATCAAAAAGTAGTTTATTAGAATTAGAATTAAGAGAGAAAATCTGTCATTAATAACAAGGTTTTTTTTTTAATTATTATAATTAAATAAAAAAAAAACAAAGATAATCAGAGTTGGTCCCATAGCCAAAGTTGTTCAGTTTGATGTAATTTGATGTAAGTTTCTTGCGCCCGTTCTTCTTGTCAGCTAAAAAAGTCTGGAACGGGTGGAAGGAAAATATAGACGATTCAAAAGTACTTAATGATTAAGTTTATTTGAATAAAGCTTATTTGACTTTGACTTTGATGATCTAAACCACACCACAAATTTTGTCGAATGTTTAAAAAACCACTGTATACAAAAGAATAGTGAAAACATTACATCATACAAAGTAATTTCAGATAGTCAAATCTATTCACACATTTTATGCACAATCAAGCATTTTGTCCCAATCATATTACATCAACATTGAGTAATTTTCTCATTCATTGTTCGAGAAAATTATCAAATTATGGTGGACAATGTTTGACGTGACGTCAGCCTGTCAAGCTAACTTTACTTTAGTGTGTTATACGTAAATTTTACTGAAATGAAATACCTACATCGAAGATAATAATAGGTCTTTACCTATGAAATTGCCGATTTGTATGGAGATTTTTCAAGAAGTTGCATTTTTCATAATAGCATTTTCTTTGTTCATTTAACAACCATGAACACTCATGTAACAAAACTTTTATGTACTAATGTTTGAACACTATGCTAACTTATTTCCATTTAAGATAAGCGAAAAAATAAGTTTTGGTTAAGTTACAACCCCTTCGGTCACCCTTTTTTTGCTCACAAAAAAAGAGTCACTTTCAAGATCTTTTTCTTAATGTCACGAAAGCTAAAATATGGACTTTATTTTTACTGATAGTTAACTATCATGATCATAATTCGATGTAATATTCACGATTTTGTTAAAATTTTAAATTATAGAAGTTATTATTTTCTCTGTATGTGACAAAATATCGGCAATTTCATAGGTAAAGACCTAATAATTATTTTGTTGTAGCTCCTATATAGCCCTCAAGTAGAGGGCGCTAGAGTCTGTCTAAAAAGTCAGTTTACATGAGTAATTTCAAAAATAATTTTAATACCCACCTTAATCCCCAAACCACCCCACCAATACCCACCTAAATAAAATTGAGTATAGCTATGTTTACAATTAGAATTTTGACAGCACCAACAGGGTTACCAGTATAAGTTTTTATAAATGATTTAATAATTTCTTATGTAAGCTGACTTTTTAGACAGACTCTACTCATTCTCGTCATCGCTAAGTAGGTAATGTATCGAAAATTCACATCTACAGATTGAAAAGTTCTATAGTTTATTTATAAACAATAACTTCTGTAAAATATATACACGGTTAATTTTTAACTATATCTAAAAATAAAATGGGGATTTCAGACCACGTAAATGAACAACTTTTACTATGGGGCCAACCACGAAAACGCAAAAAAAAATCAGCTGTTCCATAGAAAAGTACAACATCGCCTCGACTATAATGTATGGAACAGCTGATTTTTTTTTTCGCGATTTCATGGTTGGCCCCATAGTAAAAGTTGTTCATTTACGTGGTCTGAAATCCCCATTTCATTTTTAGATATACTTAAAAAATTTACCGTGTATAGTTCGTTGTAGTAGTAGGTAGTAGGAAAAATTGCCTAAAGTGGTCACTTTGAGGCATATAGGGCCCGTAATGACGATATTCTGGCTCGAAGGACTGCTCAGCTGAAGTGGCAGTGGACTGGGCGCAAGGCGAGAAGAACCGATGGCCATTAGGGTGGGACGGTTCTGGAATGGCGACCGCGCACCGGACGACTCTCCGTGGGTAGGCCCCCGACAAGGTGGACCGACGATCTGGTGCGCGGTCGCGTGAAGCCACTGGATGCGGGCAGCGCAGGACCGATCGTCGTGGAGATCCTTGGGGGAGGCCTATACCCAGCAGTGGGTGTCGTGCGGCTGATATGATGATGATGAATGACGATATGTCAAAGGAACATCAAGCTCTTCTAATTTAAACTTTTTGAGACCTGAAAATAAAACCATTGGCAATAGTTATTATCTTATTGAGAATGGATAAAATTGGTTTTTAAAATACATTGTTATTATGCTCACTGCTCAGTATTGTTAAAAATTTAGCATCTAACAGGCTTACAAATTATACTCAACTATTTTACGGAGCACTTATATACAACTTGTAACAGAATTAATAGCTAAACCAGAATATGGTAGATAGGGACCATCAAACTGAACAACTTTTACTATGGGACCAAAAATTAATAACCTAAATATGAAAATGTATGAAACAGCTGATTTTTTTCGCGATTTCAGAGTTGGTCCCATAGTAAAAGTTGTCCAGTTTGATGGTCCCTAACTATCATATTCTGGTTTAGTTATTAATTCTGTTCACGTTGTATATTCCGTGGTATTATGCCAATTATAAAACTGAAAAGTTTGAAAGTGTATAATCGTGTAGGTTTAAGCAGAACCGATAAGCGAAGAGCTTCAATAAGCAGCTTATAATAATCCCTTCAAAGTTCGCTTCCATTTATGAAGGAGCACGCGCGTTTTCCAATGATTTGCTCTCCAATAACTTTGGTCCATTTGTTTGATTAGCGATTATAGGTAAACTAAGTAGCATTTTTTTTTTTTTCCAAAACTCAAATCAATCATTAGGGTGCATAAACTCAAATTAATTAATTCAGTCTAGGCTGTTACAAGCACTTGTGAATGTCATAGAAGCTACGCCATCGGTTCGCGAACCCTAAGCGGGAGACCTTGTAACGAGAAGAACCGGCAAGAAACTCGTCAAGGGCTGCTTTTTTCTCCCTGTATATTTCATACAGAGTCGTCAACATTGAAAAATGACCTTATGATTTAAAGTGAGGTCATTTTCAATCACAATAATTAACTTAAGTCATCAAGTCCACTTTATCGAGGGCCTATTTAATACACTTCTTGGTGTTAATGAATTTAAAAACAATTTATAAACAAATAAATATTATAGAAAACGTCACAAACATTTCTCTCATTCCAAAGTACCTAATTAGCAGTACTTGTGTTATAGAAATCAGATACAACGGTGGAACTACATACACCCAGACCTGAGCCAATATAGAAAAGTTTGTTTTCTTGATTTACCCAGCCGGGGATCCAACCTGGGACCTCAGAGAAGGCGACTCGTTGATAACCGGCGTACAAATCACTCGACCACGGAGTTTGAAAATAATCGCAAACGCTGATATCTTCGGTATAGAAAACCGAAGAAAACAATATTACTGAACATTTGGCTGAATGGAAATAAATCCCTTTGTCTTCCCAATAATGGGGAACAATTTTAAACAACAACCAACTTTTTAAATCGTGTTATTGGCAAATATTTTTGTAGAGTACGTTTTCTTGTGTTATTTTAATAATCCCGACATTTATCTATGTGTAATATTCTGTTAAGGCCAGTATATTCCAAAAACTCTGTCTCTGTCTTTTTCTTTACGTGTGAAGAGTAATGAAAATAACCTCACTATTTCATTTTTTCAATGTTTTTGTTGTTATTTTGAGCATAAAGTCACTTTTTGAAAAAGTAACCGTTGAATATTCTTCTTTATGTCATTACCTATTTTTCTATATATTACTTGTGAATAAGGGATTAATAAACTTCAAGTATTATCCAAAAAATAAAAATAAAATATGAAAATTTTCTTTGTCTTTGCATATTTTTATATTTATAGTCAAGTGAAAATACGAATATCGTATTTTTACCGTAAAATAATCAAGATCGTTTATGAAATTTAAACATATATTTTTATCTGCTCAAAATAAAGAATATTTGATTGTTTATTGTTGAATCAAAAATAGGTCAATTTCGATCATTTCGAATATACTGGCCTTTTTCATATTTTAATAAGGTTTTTCTTTCTTGCTGTTTATATTACATCTAGATATTATTAAAGATGGGTCTTTGTTATTCTATCTCGAACTAATCAAACGATATCAGACAGACAGAACAAATATTTTCTGTAGATATTCATTGTGACAACATAAAAGCAATTTCTTCTTCTTTCAACCCACAATCTGCCTGATGATCTCATAACAATAGATATTAAATAAAACCGGTCAAGAGCGAGTCGGCCTCGCGCACCGAGGGTTCCGTACAATCATAAATATATTTGGATATGTAACTTTAGTAGGTACAGTCTTTAAAAAAGTAGGATAAACGGCAGACAGGTGGAAGGGCGAACAGGCGGTCAGTTAATTTAAAAATCTTAACCACAGCTGCTTATGGTGACTGAAAAACACATTGCAAACTGTTTATATTACTAAGTAGGAAGTTATTGTTCGTTTATTCGTTCGGCAAATTAATTATATTAGAACTAGCCACCAATTATTATTGTAGTATTAGGTTGCGCCATCTCTTGACCGATAGTGGAACAATTTTTTTTCTTAGGTCAGCATTCTTAGGACTGCGCCCTCTGTTGACTGGTAGTGAAACTAAAGAATTTTTGTTTGTTTTTTGAATTTCTAAAAAAGTGTGTTATATTGAGACATAATTTTATTTTTCCTGTAATCTTTACATAAACTACTATCACATAGAATTATTTCAGATTTTTATCTTTGCAAACTTCGGAGATAAGGGGGGGAACGGTATTTTTTTTACATTTTTCATCATAAGTCGAAAACTATGCGGCCTAAGAAAAAAGAAAAAATAGGTTTTAAAATTTGCAAACAGCGCTCTTTCATATGATACCCCACATGCCCTAGTCACCTCACTTCAAATTTTTAAGACCCCCTTTTCAGTCCTTGTGGTAAAAAAAATATTTTTTATTTCTATCTTATTGCAAAATAATTGGACAAATGTCATCTTAAACTTTTCCAAATTTCAAGTTGATACCATTAGTAGTTCTCGAGATATCCAGCTGTGACAAACAGACAGACGGACTGAGTCACACCATAAGGGTTCCTTTTTTACCATTTTGGTACGGAACCCTAAAAGCGATTTAGCTACTGCTTAAAGAAATATTACTGTTGAACACGACCAACACATTCAACATATACACACATCAACTTTGTCTAGGGATACAGGTGTTATTTTCATACAAACGAGGTAACTTTGAAGCCTTGGTTTCCTGCCAGGGATGTACCGTGCTGTGATCTGATGATAGCTATCCAGGGAATGAGTGTAGGAGATTCAGATCGCAACTTATCTGATCAGCATTCTAAAAGATTAAAGGGTCAAAGTTCTCAGTTTCAGGATTTCCATACATTTTCATGCTATTTTCGCGGTTTGTTTAAACATGTCCTTTAATCTTTTAAAATGCTGGTCAGGTCAGTTGGGTGTGTATTGCGATCTGAATCTCCTTCATTCACTCCCTGGATAGCCATCATCAGATCAGAGCACAGTACATCCCTGGCAGGAAACCAAAGCTTCAAAGTTACCTCGTTAGTATAAAAATAACACGTGTATCCCTAAACAAAGTTGATGTGTGTATAATAAACGAAAATATGTTTGTTTGTTACCCTTTCACGTCTTCTCATCATCATGAACTTTTACATACAAGTTCATTTTGTATTCACCATCCAAATTAGGATGTGTTCAGTCCATGAAACTGAACAACTTTCTCTAAGGAACACATGGTCAAATATGTAAAATAAAAACCTGCCAAGTGCGAGTCGGACTCGCGCATGAAGGGTTCCGTACCAAAAAACGGCAAAAAAAATACGTTTATTGTATGGGAGCCCCCCTTAAATATTTATTTTATTCTGTTTTTAGTATTTGTTATTATGGCGACAACAAAAATACAATATCTGTAAAAATTTCAACTGTCTACCTGTTGTCGTTATTAATATCGAGCAAAAAACGGCAAAAAAATCACGTTTGTTGTATGGGAGCCCCCCTTAAATATTACTTTTACTCTGTTTTTAGTATTTGTTGTTTTAGCGGCAACAGAAATACATCATCTGTGAAAATTTCAACTTTCTAGCTATCACGGTTCATCAGATACAGCCTGGTGACAGACAGACAGACAGACGGACAGCGGAGTCTTAGTAATAGGGTCCCGTTTTTACCCTTTGGGTACGGAACCCTAAAAATCGACTTTCCATACAAATCAAAGAGATCACGTGATCAATTTAGTATGGGATCACCAAAATTTTTTGGCGAAATTTGACACATGTTTCTTAGAGAAAGTTGTTTAGTTTCATGGACTGGACACATCCTTAAAATTTGGATGGTGAGTTCAGAATAACCCGATATACATGTTGTCATGTGTACAAAAAAGGACATAGAGTCCAAAAATTTACATTTGCTTATAAAACAACTGAAAATCAAAAGGCTGTCTGAATGGAAAAGCCTTTGAAAAGCGTCGCGTTAGTAACAAAACAAGGTGCGGCGCCTAATGACGTCACCGCAATTACTGACGCCCCACTACGCCCAGACATGAACTATGTAGCTAGATTATCGTGTTTTTATTAAATACTATGTTTTTCTTTCATTCCATGATGTTCATTTACGTGGTCTGAAATCCCCATTTCATTTTTAGATATACTTAAAAAATTTACCGTGTATAGTTCGTTGTAGTAGTAGGTAGTAGGAAAAATTGCCTAAAGTGGTCACTTTGAGGCATATAGGGCCCGTAATGACGATATTCTGGCTCGAAGGACTGCTCAGCTGAAGTGGCAGTGGACTGGGCGCAAGGCGAGAAGAACCGATGGCCATTAGGGTGGGACGGTTCTGGAATGGCGACCGCGCACCGGACGACTCTCCGTGGGTAGGCCCCCGACAAGGTGGACCGACGATCTGGTGCGCGGTCGCGTGAAGCCACTGGATGCGGGCAGCGCAGGACCGATCGTCGTGGAGATCCTTGGGGGAGGCCTATACCCAGCAGTGGGTGTCGTGCGGCTGATATGATGATGATGAATGACGATATGTCAAAGGAACATCAAGCTCTTCTAATTTAAACTTTTTGAGACCTGAAAATAAAACCATTGGCAATAGTTATTATCTTATTGAGAATGGATAAAATTGGTTTTTAAAATACATTGTTATTATGCTCACTGCTCAGTATTGTTAAAAATTTAGCATCTAACAGGCTTACAAATTATACTCAACTATTTTACGGAGCACTTATATACAACTTGTAACAGAATTAATAGCTAAACCAGAATATGGTAGATAGGGACCATCAAACTGAACAACTTTTACTATGGGACCAAAAATTAATAACCTAAATATGAAAATGTATGAAACAGCTGATTTTTTTCGCGATTTCAGAGTTGGTCCCATAGTAAAAGTTGTCCAGTTTGATGGTCCCTAACTATCATATTCTGGTTTAGTTATTAATTCTGTTCACGTTGTATATTCCGTGGTATTATGCCAATTATAAAACTGAAAAGTTTGAAAGTGTATAATCGTGTAGGTTTAAGCAGAACCGATAAGCGAAGAGCTTCAATAAGCAGCTTATAATAATCCCTTCAAAGTTCGCTTCCATTTATGAAGGAGCACGCGCGTTTTCCAATGATTTGCTCTCCAATAACTTTGGTCCATTTGTTTGATTAGCGATTATAGGTAAACTAAGTAGCATTTTTTTTTTTTTCCAAAACTCAAATCAATCATTAGGGTGCATAAACTCAAATTAATTAATTCAGTCTAGGCTGTTACAAGCACTTGTGAATGTCATAGAAGCTACGCCATCGGTTCGCGAACCCTAAGCGGGAGACCTTGTAACGAGAAGAACCGGCAAGAAACTCGTCAAGGGCTGCTTTTTTCTCCCTGTATATTTCATACAGAGTCGTCAACATTGAAAAATGACCTTATGATTTAAAGTGAGGTCATTTTCAATCACAATAATTAACTTAAGTCATCAAGTCCACTTTATCGAGGGCCTATTTAATACACTTCTTGGTGTTAATGAATTTAAAAACAATTTATAAACAAATAAATATTATAGAAAACGTCACAAACATTTCTCTCATTCCAAAGTACCTAATTAGCAGTACTTGTGTTATAGAAATCAGATACAACGGTGGAACTACATACACCCAGACCTGAGCCAATATAGAAAAGTTTGTTTTCTTGATTTACCCAGCCGGGGATCCAACCTGGGACCTCAGAGAAGGCGACTCGTTGATAACCGGCGTACAAATCACTCGACCACGGAGTTTGAAAATAATCGCAAACGCTGATATCTTCGGTATAGAAAACCGAAGAAAACAATATTACTGAACATTTGGCTGAATGGAAATAAATCCCTTTGTCTTCCCAATAATGGGGAACAATTTTAAACAACAACCAACTTTTTAAATCGTGTTATTGGCAAATATTTTTGTAGAGTACGTTTTCTTGTGTTATTTTAATAATCCCGACATTTATCTATGTGTAATATTCTGTTAAGGCCAGTATATTCCAAAAACTCTGTCTCTGTCTTTTTCTTTACGTGTGAAGAGTAATGAAAATAACCTCACTATTTCATTTTTTCAATGTTTTTGTTGTTATTTTGAGCATAAAGTCACTTTTTGAAAAAGTAACCGTTGAATATTCTTCTTTATGTCATTACCTATTTTTCTATATATTACTTGTGAATAAGGGATTAATAAACTTCAAGTATTATCCAAAAAATAAAAATAAAATATGAAAATTTTCTTTGTCTTTGCATATTTTTATATTTATAGTCAAGTGAAAATACGAATATCGTATTTTTACCGTAAAATAATCAAGATCGTTTATGAAATTTAAACATATATTTTTATCTGCTCAAAATAAAGAATATTTGATTGTTTATTGTTGAATCAAAAATAGGTCAATTTCGATCATTTCGAATATACTGGCCTTTTTCATATTTTAATAAGGTTTTTCTTTCTTGCTGTTTATATTACATCTAGATATTATTAAAGATGGGTCTTTGTTATTCTATCTCGAACTAATCAAACGATATCAGACAGACAGAACAAATATTTTCTGTAGATATTCATTGTGACAACATAAAAGCAATTTCTTCTTCTTTCAACCCACAATCTGCCTGATGATCTCATAACAATAGATATTAAATAAAACCGGTCAAGAGCGAGTCGGCCTCGCGCACCGAGGGTTCCGTACAATCATAAATATATTTGGATATGTAACTTTAGTAGGTACAGTCTTTAAAAAAGTAGGATAAACGGCAGACAGGTGGAAGGGCGAACAGGCGGTCAGTTAATTTAAAAATCTTAACCACAGCTGCTTATGGTGACTGAAAAACACATTGCAAACTGTTTATATTACTAAGTAGGAAGTTATTGTTCGTTTATTCGTTCGGCAAATTAATTATATTAGAACTAGCCACCAATTATTATTGTAGTATTAGGTTGCGCCATCTCTTGACCGATAGTGGAACAATTTTTTTTCTTAGGTCAGCATTCTTAGGACTGCGCCCTCTGTTGACTGGTAGTGAAACTAAAGAATTTTTGTTTGTTTTTTGAATTTCTAAAAAAGTGTGTTATATTGAGACATAATTTTATTTTTCCTGTAATCTTTACATAAACTACTATCACATAGAATTATTTCAGATTTTTATCTTTGCAAACTTCGGAGATAAGGGGGGGAACGGTATTTTTTTTACATTTTTCATCATAAGTCGAAAACTATGCGGCCTAAGAAAAAAGAAAAAATAGGTTTTAAAATTTGCAAACAGCGCTCTTTCATATGATACCCCACATGCCCTAGTCACCTCACTTCAAATTTTTAAGACCCCCTTTTCAGTCCTTGTGGTAAAAAAAATATTTTTTATTTCTATCTTATTTGCAAAATAATTGGACAAATGTCATCTTAAACTTTTCCAAATTTCAAGTTGATACCATTAGTAGTTCTCGAGATATCCAGCTGTGACAAACAGACAGACGGACTGAGTCACACCATAAGGGTTCCTTTTTTACCATTTTGGTACGGAACCCTAAAAGCGATTTAGCTACTGCTTAAAGAAATATTACTGTTGAACACGACCAACACATTCAACATATACACACATCAACTTTGTCTAGGGATACATGTGTTATTTTCATACAAACGAGGTAACTTTGAAGCCTTGGTTTTCTGCCAGGGATGTACTGTGCTGTGATCTGATGATAGCTATCCAGGGAATGAGTGTAGGAGATTCAGATCGCAACTTATCTGATCAGCATTCTAAAAGATTAAAGGGTCAAAGTTCTCAGTTTCAGGATTTCCATACATTTTCATGCTATTTTCGCGGTTTGTTTAAACATGTCCTTTAATCTTTTAAAATGCTGGTCAGGTCAGTTGGGTGTGTATTGCGATCTGAATCTCCTTCATTCACTCCCTGGATAGCCATCATCAGATCAGAGCACAGTACATCCCTGGCAGGAAACCAAGGCTTCAAAGTTACCTCGTTAGTATAAAAATAACACGTGTATCCCTAAACAAAGTTGATGTGTGTATAATAAACGAAAATATGTTTGTTTGTTACCCTTGGATGAATTAACTTGTTACCCTTTCACGTCTTCTCATCATCATGAACTTTTACATACAAGGTCATTTTGTATTCACCATCCAAATTAGGATGTGTTCAATCCATAAAACTGAACAACTTTCTCTAAGGAACACATGGTCAAATATGTAAAATAAAAACCGGCCAAGTGCGAGTCGGACTCGCGCATGAAGGGTTCCGTACCAAAAAACGGCAAAAAAAAAAAAAATACGTTTATTGTATGGGAGCCCCCCTTAAATATTTATTTTATTCTGTTTTTAGTATTTGTTGTTATAGCGGCAACAGAAATACATCATCTGTGAAAATTTCAACTTTCTAGCTATCACGGTTCATCAGATACAGCCTGGTGACAGACAGACAGACAGACGGACAGCGGAGTCTTAGTAATAGGGTCCCGTTTTTACCCTTTGGGTACGGAACCCTAAAAATCGACTTTCCATACAAATCAAAGAGATCACGTGATCAATTTAGTATGGGATAACCAAAATTTTTTGGCGAAATTTGACACATGTTTCTTAGAGAACGTTGTTTAGTTTCATGGACTGGACACATCCTTAAAATTTGGATGGTAAGTTCAGAATAACCCGATATACATGTTGTCATGTGTACAAAAAAGGACATAGAGTCCAAAAATTTACATTTGCTTATAAAACAACTGAAAATCAAAAGGCTGTCTGAATGGAAAAGCCTTTGAAAAGCGTCGCGTTACAAAACAAGGCGCGGCGCCTAATGACATCACCGCAATTACTGACGCCCCACTACGACCAGACACGAACTATGTAACTAGATTATCGTGTTTTTATTAAATACTATGTTTTTCTTTCATTCCATGACGTTGATTAAAAGGATAGTGGAAATATAAAGAACTAGCGGCCGCCCGCGACTTGGTCTGTGTGGACAGATTTAATTTTCTATCCCTCGAGATTCGGGTCTCGTCCCACCTCACCTTTTATCCGCCTCTGTGGTCTAGTGGTTCGCCCACCCGTGTAAGACGCAGGGGTCCCGGGTTCCATTCCCAGCGGGGGTACAATTTGTACTCGGTTTGATTGGTGGTAGAGTTTATTTTCAAGTCCGCCCGGTTCTTACAAGTCTGACGCCATAACAAATTTAAGACCTTTAGATAATACCACACCAATACCACATACGCAAAATACTACCTTTACTCAATACGCCATAAACGCAAAATACCACTTACGCAAAATACCAACTTAGCAAAACACCAACTTTGATTTACGCAAAATCCTAACTTTGATTTATGGATCTCATGAACAGGTACTTTGATTAGCTCCTTTACATTCCTGATAGCCTGGTACTTTTAGTTTTAAGCATAGTCACAAAATAGATATAACCTAGCTATAGGATAGCTGAGTATTATGCGTCTAAAGGGCTGAGTAACCTTAGCGAAATAGTTTCTTCGGCCACTCCACTTCAGTAACAAAATAATTCTAAGTCCCAGGTGGTGTTTGCGTTTATGGGATTATACGTAGTTGGTATTTTACGTATTTTTTTCTACAAATCCGTAAAACACCACAAAATCTCGAATTGGTATTTTGCGTTTGTGGTATTATGCGTCTAAAGGATTTAAGATTGTGTTCCAGCAGTTAGAGGTAATATAGCCAGTTTCTCAGTTATCCTCAGACAAAGAAATTTCTAGATTATACAGAGATCACATCCCGTATTGTTGGATTTCACAAGCCAGCCTTCAAACCTGTTAGTTTCTTATGTCTTCTGAGAAGCGTCGCAAGCTATGAAGCTCGTTAAAATTACAGTTTACCAGCGAACGACCACTCTTCTAAGGGGCTCTTTAGTATGTTTCGTTCCTAAACTTTTTTATTTTTACAGATTTAGCAACGAAAACCATAATCCAAATGCGATATGATTTTCCACATACGGTTTTTCGCGCCATATTGGGTCGGCCTATTATCTGTGCGCGATGTAGGGATATTCTAATGGCGGTCTTTTTACACCCGCTGACAGTTGTCAATGGCACAAAGATGGCGGACGACACGCTCGCTCATTAGGCCGAAGGGATTAAAGCCTGTGTTAGGGTTGTCAAAGTCAAAATATGGAAATATGTTATAATTAGACATGCGCAAAACAGTACTCTATGAAGTAATGCCATATTGCATGACATTTCGTATCGCGTAATATGGCATTATAACATTACTCAGTTTGGCCTAATGTACGAAGCAAGCTTCATTGACTAAGTTGATTTTCCTTCATACTCAACCCTGATTAAAAGATGCCTCTAATCTCTTAAAAAGGGGTTTCTGGCTTAGGACTGGCAATATTCATGGACCTCAACCGCCAGCGCCTCGCCATGTTTAGTGTCATGTGTCATGCTAAATTTTGCCGGGTAATAGGTACTGTTACAGTACGCGGTCGTGTTATATTACGCGTAATGCATTACTCACAGTACTTACACATCTCTAGTTATAATTATTAATTTAAGTCAATAATAGAAAAATTTACAAAGCTATATTAAGGTCTGGGCGTTTGTTGTCTGTATTCTGGTTGTCCTGTCCACGTTGACTGTGTCTCCGTGACGGTTACAACGGGTGGTCATTCCTTATTCCTTAACGTAGTTCCCGTCACGGAGGTAGCACAGGTTACGTGGTAGGTATTAAAATTATGCTTTAGTTATTTGCCGGTTTTGTTTATTTGGAGGGTATCGGTCTATTGGATATTAAAAAACGCTTTACAGAAAAAAGGATTTTACTTAGTAAGTCCAGAAGCCCAAATCCCCCTCGTTACGCCCATAGCAGCATAATGTGTAATATAATATTACATCGTCGACAACCCTATTTTCCGCTCATGATATAACACATGTCGCTTTGAACCAAAAAGCTCTGGGCTGCATTAATTTTCAGACAACTACGCATTCGGAAAAGCAAAATATTCGGAATTTCCCTATTGCCATATATTTCGTTAAAAAGCGTTAAAAATAAACAGTAACAAAAAATAAAACTAAGACAAATAATCTTAAAATAATAAGCGCTTTTTATGTATTTATTATCAATGGTTTTAGCTCACAAGAAGAAAATGCACAAGAAACATCTTAGCTTTTATAAAATCTAGAGTTATAAGTTTTTAGAATAATAATGATTAAACACATAAAATAAAAAATCGTTCTTTTGACGTTACGTAAAATCTCCAAAAATATATTTGGTAATAAAAGATTTAACTTTTAATAACATTATATTAGAGTAGGTAGGTAAAAATTGAAAGTGACTAAATGTGCAAACTGTTTGCCAACTTTCCGTAAACATTTTAATTAATTCCTTGTTTGTTTGGAGTTTAGCTCTAAATTAACCACAAAGACTTTATTTGGCTGAAACGAAGCTGCCATTTTAAGTAATAATGAAGATACACTTACCTTTAAGGATATCGATCTTAAAACTTGATGGATTAACTCAAACAAGTGCCTCGAGCATTAATAAAGTATTTTAAAGCATTAGATGTTAGGGTGCGTAGTCAATATTGAGCTGTGCTGTGCTAACTGTGCCAGCGAGATGATGGAAGTCGAATGAGCACTGGTAGGTTTTAAATGGGGAATGTCCGAAAAAAATCAAATTGGCTGAATATTTTTTTATAGATAGGAATAAGCTCCCTTAGTAATAGAAAAAATTTTCAAAATTTTCGGTTCCGTGAAAAATTAAAAAAAAAATTAAAGTCTCTTCGACTTCACAAATGTAGGAAAGTAACAGCAGAATGGAAATTATACCTTTGCCAACACCTGCCACTATGACAACAAGAATTAAAAACAAAAAGTTTTGACATTTTGTGTTGAATTTTTTTTTAATACCATGTTGTGGTTGTGGCAGGTGATGGCAAAGGTATAATCTCCATTCTGCTGTTACTTTCCTATTTTTGTGAAGACGAAGAGACTTTAATTTTTTTAAATTTTTTCACGCAACCGAAAATTCTGATTTTTTTTTCTGTTACTTTGATAGCTTATTCCTACCTATAAAAAAATATTCAGCCAATTTGATTTTTTTCGGACATTCCCCGTTGTATCGATCTTGTTATAAAACAAATCTCAGTTTTATGTACTATTATGTATTCTGTGGTTTCATTGCATGAGTAAAAAACGGCACGGAGAGAAAACTTCATGTGATGTTTCCCTAATCACGAACTAAATCAGCACGCAAAACGGCACCTCGAAATAACGCCCCACTTACAAACTGGGCGCTTATTTTATACAAAATCACATCTTCGATCAAGAATACCACAGATTGTGTACTTATAAGCCCAGTTTTTGAGACTAACCATCGGCACCTTGATTATCTAAAAAGAAACTATTTAGCGACCGGTTTCATTCCACATACATTGCTACTTTTCTTTGGTATGTTTTTTTTTAATCCAATAAGAAGTAGCAATGGATCACTATCATCTATGAACTGCAACCGGTCGCTAGGTGGTTTCTTATTAGATAATCAGCCCGCCGGTTAGAGTTAAATCCCTAGATATCCATCTTAGGTATTTTTTGTGTTTTTCTTGATCGAAGCGTGTTTCATACGTGCAAACGCGAGCTGTGTGTGTGAGCCAATGAATTACTTATAATATCATTGGTGTGAGCACTGTTATTCGCCTATTTTGCACTGGTTAGATTGGCTTTTTTATTACTTATTTACTCCTGTGGTTTCACTTAGGCGGACTCGCTTGTTATCGTACTTATCTTACGTTTGTTTTGTTCGAGCTTGTGTTGAGCTTGTCTCGAACTTTACTTACAGTAACAGTAATTGTAACACAGCTTAGCACAGCACAGTTCGATCTTGAGCATCCACCCTTAATCCTAAAACGGTGGGAACAGAGCGCATTTTCCCGCCAATATTGCAAAATGGCGGCTGTCAGGTGTGACAATATGGCGCGTGATATTGGCGCGAACTCCGCCATATTAGTTGGTTGCATAAATTTAAAGTTCTGCAATCACAACGTATATCACAAGCGATTTATCCGAAGGCTTTTTGTATAACTTTTGAAGGAAAGTTGGGTGGTTCAATCGTCAATTATTAATTTAATTATAATTTAATTTTAATTCAATTTTCAATTATTTATTTAATTTAAAGAAAGCGTAGAACTAATAGTATTCCTGCTAATTGCTAATGTGCAGGAACCTTGTCACATTAACATTCACACCAGTCACCAACCTCATCCACAACTAAATATGACATGAAACAAAAAAAATTTAATAGGTAATTAATTTAATATAATTATATTCATTAAGATAGTGTATTAGTTATTTATGCAACTGTACTATAACGAGGGGTATTAAAACACGAATGGTGATAATAGTATCACATGAGTGTTTTAATACCTAATTATGTACAGTTGCATACAAGACTATATCTACACCCATATTTTTTTCTTATTTTTTTTATAGGTCTTATGGACACTTTTTGTCGAAAAGCTGCAAATCATAAAGAAAGCATGCCGCTTTGCACAGTGATAGAGGGGGCAAATATAAGCAATTTTGCCCGCAGCAGCAAAACTTTCACCCCTTAGGATAAGAGATGGCGCCACTTCAAAAAAATATTTTCAGAAATTTTTTAAAGCTCAACGGGTGCACTGATTTCAATGATTGAGGTGTCAAACGATTCGTCTTTTTATTTTTTATTTTAAAAAAATATAATACGTAACATTTTTGCAGAAAATAGACAAAAAAATATAAAATTTGTAAAAAAATTGTATAATAAAGGGAAATTATTGTTTTTATTCAATAACGATAAATATATTATATTTATTATGTTTATTATTATAAACCAATTAATTTTAAATCCAAATACGAAAACCGCATCGAAATCAGTCAAGTAGTTTTTGAGGTAAATGCCGATTACTTTTATTTTATTTATAGACCTATGTCCGAAGAAAGACGAACAAAAGGCTGCTAAAGATAGATAGATAGATAAATTGGTCTAGTTCATTTAATTGTGACCAAATCGCCGTCACGTCTGACCATTTTGGGGTCCATATTCCTTGGGAGGATTTCTTCCATCCCCAAAAAGATGGGTATGAGACTGACAAAACTAAATTCAATACATTTCCCTATATATGGCCCGATTGGTAACTGTAGGAATGAAACGTAAGTCATAAATTAATGCAATATTTTATGATGTTATAACTTATAAATAATATTAATTGCAACATTCATCTTGCCTTGACTGTTTTTAGGGTTCCGTACCCAAAGAGCAAAAACGGGACCCAATTACTAAGACTCCGCTGTCCGTCTGTCTGTCTGTCTATCACCAGGCTGTATCTCATAAACCGTGATAGCTACACAGTTGAATTTTTCACAGATAATGTATTTCTGTTGCCGCTATAACAACAAATACTAAAAACAGAATAATATAAATATTTAAGGGGGACTCCCATACAACAAACGTGTTTTTTTTTTGCTGTTTTTGGGTACGGAACCCTTTGTGCGCTAGTCCGACTAGCACTTGACCGGTTTTTTTTCTTTAGTACGCTAGATGTCTTTGAGAAGAACAAGAATAGGTTTTTTTATAATTAAAAATTAATAATTTATGATAATAATGGATTTTATATAAAAAAATATAAAATTTACATAAATAAAATAAAAGTAGTCGGCATTTAACTCAAAAACTACTTGACTGATTTCGATGCGGTTTTCGTATTTGGATTAAGAATAAATTTGTTTATAATAAAAAACATAATAAATATAATATATTTATCGTTATTGAATAAAAGCAATAATTTCCCTTTATTAAACATTTTTTTTACAATTTTCATATTTTTTTGTCTATTTTCTGCAAAAATGTTACGTTTTATATTTTTTTATATTAAAAAATAAAAAGACGAATCGTTTGACACCTCAATCATTGAAATCAGTGCACCCGTTGAGCTTTAAAAAAATTCTGAAAATATTTTTTTGAAGTGGCGCCATCTCTTATTCTAAGGGGTGAAAGTTTTGCTGCTGCGGGCAAAATTGCTTATATTTGCCCCCTCTATCACTGTGCAAAGCGGCATGCTTTCTTTATGATTTGCAGCTTTTTAATCATAAGACCTAAGACTCTAGGGAAACAAACAATATTATAATACATATGGATTAAAAACACCCATGATATTTATCTAAACCCATGATATGTATCCTCTATCAAGGTTTTGACTTTGACTTTCCTCTCCCTCCTCGTCATTATGTCTTCCGCAAGAGTGTTATAATGTTGTACTGAATTTAATAATGCGTTGGTCGCGCGTGGGCACGCGGCGCTGCAGGCCCACTCTCGCTCGGGATATTGTAATGATGGCAGTAAGCTAACTGTTTCAGAACCTTTTAAATTTAAAGCATGGGTGTAGATAAAAGTATTTAATATTTTTACAATTGTTTTTCCTTTTTGAGGTTCAAAAATGGCCGCCAGGCGCATCAGCAATTGACGGGGATAGTAGAAAGAAATATCTCTCTATCACTCTCTTGTTAACATTTCTTCAAGGGTTGCTGAGAATTGAAATATTTTATCGTGTTTTTGTTTCTGTCTTGTTGTAGTTCTTTCTGATTTTTATAAAACGCTTTAGCTTTTTTAAGACTGTAAGTATATCCGCATTTCATTGAAATTTGAGATTTTACAGAGAAGTACCTAAAGAATGAAAGCATTACTATTGATATAAACTTAAAGCCCGGTTTACACATCCATAAGTAAGTAAGTAAGTAGAAACCGCGTGTGGACACCGTCCGGCAAGTAAGTAAGTAGCAACTTGCCGCAGGATAGGATTGGGTTCTATTTTTTGGACAGGCAAGTAGCGCGCGACCCCCTCCTGCTTCGTCTCCCGCTCCCCGCCAACTTACTTGCCGCCGTGTAAACGGCACTGTCCGCAGGCAAGTAACAAACAAAGACAATAAACAAATTTACTATTAGACCTTGAAATCGTCTTTAAATAACCTAAAAATTCATCCATCCAATCCATGGTTGGCCGCAATGTAAATAAAATTATTTATAAAGAGGGTAGCAATGTCGTCGTCATCCGATGCGCGCGGTCGAATTATGAACTTACTTACTTGCCGAAGTCAATTCACCGTTTGGACGCAACTGTCCATTTTCCGATTAAGTAGTTAAGTAGAAGGACAGTTGAACTTACTTACTTACTTATGGATGTGTAAATCGGGCTTTAGTTTTAGGAAGCAAAATTCTTAAATTAGTGACGTAAGTATATAGAGAAAAACATAATAAATTATCAGGTATTTTAAGACGAACACGATTTGTTCAAGTGTTGTCAGATGTATTTTTCTCAAAAGTTTCAGCTGTACAATATCAATATGACTCATATTTATTTTTTTACTTATTGTTTGTATTGTTAAGAAGTGCACCATAGAGAGAAAATTTAAAAAAAAGATTTTAATCACAGAGAAAATAAAATAAGAAAAGAAAATAAAAAAAGTTTTTTTACTGGTATTTCAAGATTCTAAAGTATTTTTTTTTTTTTTTTAGGAATAATGAGATATTCGTCTATTGTATTGCGTGTTTTGTAGGTATATCCATATTCTATTTAATAATTTAATAGGAATTTTCAAAGTTCGCCCTCATTACGGCTCGAACAGAGTTGTATGATCATTTTTATTGAAAATTTAAAAATGGAACGTGATGGGTATCTGAACCTTTAAGTTCTGAAGCGCTCATGGCGGAACTTGACAGATTGATCGTACTCGATCACGTTTGTTAAGCAACACTCGGTCCGGTCAGGTGTCGGATGGGTGACCGTTAAAGTGGCATTACAACAAAGCGCTTCCGTGCTTCGGAGGGCACGTTAAACCGTCGGTCCCGGCTGTTGTCATCTGGTAACAGTCGTTAAGCCAAGTTGGAGGCCTTACAGGCGGCTTGATAAACTCTAACACCAGAGGTGGCCACTAGTCCTCATTCGATTATTATTAGATTAGTTCTGAATGTATATTGATTACAGTTGTCGACTGGCCAGTAACACTAAATGTCAGCGACTACTCAAACCTCAGATAAACCCGTCAGTTTGGTTCTGACAGCAAAAACTCCAATATTGTATAGTATCGGCGATCTGAGCTTTCTCCAGATGAAAGCACAAGCTTTGCGCGTGACTTTCGCTGACGGACAACGCGATTGTATCGATCAGGGTTGCCACAAGTATTAAAAACTAAAATGTAAAATTAAAATTTATATGGCCAGATTTTTTTTTGTATAACGTGAAGCGCTCGTGGCGGAGCTTGACAGACTGATCGTACTCGATCACGTTCGTTAAGCAATGCTCGGTCCGGCCAGGTGTCGGATGGGTGACCGTTAAGTGGCATTACAACAGCGCTTTCGTGCTTCGGATGGCACGTTAAACCGTCGGTCCCGGCTGTTGTCATCTGAAAATAGTCGTTAAGCCAAGTCAGAGGCCTTAAAAAACTCTAACACCAGAGGTGGCCACTAATCCTCTCATACGATAAGTAAGTAATGTAAAATTAAATTATCAAATTACGTAAAAAAATTAGGTATAATCTAATATCTCAGCAATAAACGCATTAATTAACCATTTGTGTCCATAATTATGCGCGAATCTTATAATTTGTGGCACGATAAATTGACTTACCTGAAATTTAGTGCTTGAATTTATTACTGCTATAACCAATAATGGACTATTGGATAAGTATTATATTGGTTTCCCTGCAGGATTCTCCGATGCTTATATTAATATAAACCAATTATCGAAACCTACATTAAAAACTAGCCTATAATTTAGTTTATTTACTTACAAATATTTAAGGCGAGGCCACTTCACGATCTGATGAAAAGATTGATTTTTGAACTTCCAATGTAAAGAACTGATGTAGAATTCTACTTCCCAAAAATTACTGTATTCTGAAAAAGAAACAAAGAAACACAATAACCGAACAAAATATTTAAAAATGGCTTGGTAACTCTGTAAAAATCCTGAAAAACACCATAAAAAACAAAAATAAACTTCAAATCGTCAGATTTCTGATGAGAGACGACTTTTTTATGCAAAAAGGATAGCTTTTTTATTGATCTAATAACCGAGTATATTTTTAATAAATGATCCAGTATTTCAGAAATCAATAAAAATGTACTTACTAAATTTCGTCAAATTTCTGACGAAGCGTATTGACGCTTTAATTGTAAAGCAATGCAATATTCTAAAGACATAGTGAAAGAATAAAATTCGTGAACTGCCTCGCCTTAAACAATCGATACCTTTAACAACATCGATTACAGTACGAGGCATATAACTTGAATGTTATGTTATGTATAATGTTTATTAAGATCTATAGCTTATATTTTTTTTAGATTTTTCACCCTCTTACTTTAAAAGTTAAAGGGGGGGGGACACACATTTTACCACTTTGGCGGCAAATATCTTTCAAATGGTTGACTTTGAAAAATAATAGTTTTAGGAACCTCAATGTCATTTTTAAAGACCTATCTATAGACACCCCACAAGTATTGGTTTGATGAAAAAAAATATTTTCAGTTTCAGTTCCATGTATGGGGAGCCCCCCCTTAATCTTTTATTTTTTTTATTTTTGTATAAAAATCGTAAAGCGGTTTACAGAATACACCTACCTACCAAGTTTCAACTATGTAGTCCTAATACTTTTGGAATAAAGTGGCTGTGACATACGGACGGACAGACAGACAGACAGACAGACAGACAGACAGACAGACAGACATGACGAATCTATAAGGGTTCCGTTTTTTGCCATTTTGGCTACGGAACCCTAAAAAAGGCAAAACGGAAAAAACCTGTTAAAGAAATCATATTTTCTTTTAATAACTTAAACTGACTGACTGACAACCCTGAGCGAACTTAAAAGAACTTAGCCATAGTGAAAGCAGCTTAGTAAGCCTTTGAGTTAATAAGTACTATAACTAGGACATGGATTAAACCTGACTGACCTATAGTAACTTAGAAATACTTTCAAATGATAAGAAATACCTACGTTTGGAATTGCATAGTGTAGTAATTAAGAAAAATCTAATTTTATTCAATACTAACCTCCCGCGATTACTAACTCGCTTTTTTTATTTCTATACGTACCTAAAATCATCGCTTTTTAGGGTTCCGTACCAAAATGGTAAAAAAGGAACCCTAATGGTGTGACTCCTTCACCTCACCTGATGTTAAGTGACGATAAGGCCGAAGGTGGAAGCGCACTACACCCGGAATCCTCATCACTGAGGAACTGGCTAAATCACCTCTAACTGCCGGAACACAACAATTTTTAAATTGTTGTTATGGCGTCAGATTTAGGTAAGATGGTGGTAGCTAGCCAGGCGGACTTGAAATAAGCGTTCAACCTGTTTATTAAATTGTATCAAAATTGGTTTATTGATTCTATTGTGAAAATGTAGATGACAGAAAAAACCAGAACAAAGTTGTGCAGCAGTTTGCGCGTTTTTGCGTCTCCAGACAGACAAATAATTTTATTTTGAATTCTATTACTCCTCAATTTTTTACGGTTTTTTTACAATTTTATTATAGTGTTAAATGCATGCACAGACAAAATTGAAAAATGTAAACGCTATCCATCAAAGATTTTTAACTGAAAATACAACACTTTATGACATACAACTTTTTCAATTAAAAAAACAATTTAAGTACTTACACGATACACTTAAAAATAATTTATGTTGCTACTAATACCGCCATAAAATTCCATACAAAACCCTCCCCTTAAAGTCGTCCATCAAAATGAGTGCCGTAAAAACATTAAGTTAAATTTGAACCGCAGTTAAAGGGATAGTTAATTTTATAACCCGATTAAGTTAACAAGTTCGAGTACTGATTGTTAATACTAATTTATATCAGACGATTTAAGTTAGTGTTTAATTGTTTTATGACGATCTAAGTATGATTTAAGTTGGGAAAATAGTGAATCGTTTTGATGGCATAGCATTGTAGTTTGTAGAAAACTTTTGCAAAGACCGCCACTAAATAAATATGAGGTTGGTTAGTGGCTGTACATACTATTTTATGTAGTTATGATTTATGATATGAAAAACGTTTCACTTCAGAACTACGGAACTGTCAAAATTGCAAAAAAGATTGTTAATACAACGACATTAACAGAATTAATGACTAAACTAGAATATGGTAGGATTATTTTCTTAAAAAAATCTGCACTTAAAAAAGCTTGAGTAAGTAGTGACATGTCACCTTTCAAGTGAAACGGTTGACAATTTCAATCAATAGTTATCGATATCCATCGTAGTTTTTCATATCGACCTGCCCCAACACTAGGGAGTACCGACCGCAAGCAGGCCATTCAACGGTCTTGGGCATTAAGGCCTTAACATGCACCAATCCGTGCGGGTCGATCTGTGATAGGGTGAAATCGAACGTAACTCTATAGGATTTGGGTTCAAATCAGTGCGCGTTTTAACGCGGCGGTTGCGTAGAGGTCAAACGCCGAATCCTCGATTTTTACATGTTTTTGTTATTATTACTTTTCTTCGCTCTCATATTAGTGAAAAAAAAAACTGTTCAAGTAAGACTGAAGGAATTAACATCGCAGATTTTTGTGCATTGGTTTTAACATAAACGAATGTTCTGTTTCCGAGAAGTTTTGCAAATAAACCCAAAAACGGGGTTCACGGGATATTTTTTTACATCAAAGGTGGTAACATTTTTATAAATGTTTTCAATTAAATCTATTGTGCATTATGTATTTTTTCTATGATAGCTTCACGCGCGTAGTCTTTCAATATTTTGAATTGAATATTGGGATTTGACGCATGTTAACGCCTTAAGCACATTGAAGTTACCAGTAACAGTTTCGTGAATAGTCGTTGAATAAACGTCTCGTTTAATGCTATTTAGTTTATTAACAAATAAATTATTTGAAGTTTGTACAATATCAGTAAGTGTGTGTGTTGTGAGTAGTGTGTGGGATGTTTGTATGTTGTGTGTGTGGGATGTGTGTGTATGTTGGTGTGTGTAGTGTAGGTGAAGTGTGATTTTAACGTGTAGATTTGTCTTGCATAAAAAGGTTGACGATTTCTATCGAAAATTATCGACATTATCAGTTTGTCGACACTGCCCCATCACTAGCGAGTAGCGACCGCAAGCGGGCCATTCAATGGACTTGGGCATTAAGCACATTGAAGTTACCAGTAACAGTTTCGTGAATAGCCCTTTGCGATTTGCTCCAATCGAACTTTGGATAGAATGACGATTGGTGCATTTTGGATGAACAGTTTTGGCAATTGTTACAACAGCAACTATTCTACCAAGATTGTTGGACATATTATGTGGGTCTGTTTCTGTTTGGTACTCCTGGATTAATTAAAAAAAAACAAAAACCGACTTCAAAAAACCTACCTCTAAAAAGCAAGAAATAATATTCGTAATAATAAAATCACGTCTATTGAAGTCGGGTGGGGCTGGAGTACAAATTCCTTTTTTTATTCTAAAAGCCCCACCCGACTTCAATAGACGTGATTTTATTATTACGAATATTATTTCTTGCTTTTTAGAGATAGGTTTTTTGAAGTCGGTTTTTGTTTTTTAAACAATTTTTTTTGTGTTTTGGCTCAGCCAAACGTGAGATAGGTAATCGCGAAGAAATGAAAAAAAAAAAATGTTTGTTTATTTTCCCATCACAAATAAAGGACTTAAGTGGTAATTAGAAGCTACACATTAAAGGTTACTAAATTCGTGATGGACTGGTGCCCGAAGTAGGTTTCAGAAAAGAAATCTGTGACACAGGTCGCCAGGCAGGAAGAAACATATACGGGTCAAACTGAGAACCTTCTTTTTTAAGTCGGTTAAAGAACTACACAGATATCCCTCTTCCAACAAAAAAATAATTATCTTATTCAGTTCAAAAATCATACCCTCCGTTGTTTTGCTTCGCCGTAGTCTGGTAATCAGCTAACCTACATCAATCCGGAATTTAACCAAAACCAGAATCTCTAAAACATGTCTTAAGTCGCATTTATTTCAAACAAGTATTTTGTCGAAAGTGTTCTGCTATAGAACTAACAGGAACAGACCGGGATCCACCCATCCTATCCGGTTTTATTTCGTGCGGGAACAGTGGCGTGCGTCACGCTACGAGGCGACCACGTCGGATGCAGATACGGGAATCCACAATTAATTATTAAAACGGGTGAACGAAATAACCGAAAAAAACCGGCCAAGTGCGTGTCGGGCCACGCGCCGTAGAGTTCCGTAGTTACCTTATACTATATATTTAATACCACCTATCATTTTTCGTCTGCAAAAATAACTTTGTTTTTCACAGTGTTGGTATGAATGACAAAGTTATATTTGCGGTTTTGGAAAATGTGCTATATCTCGAAAACTAATTACTATATCTCGTTCAAACCAATTTTGGTTGAAAGTGTTTATTAAGATCTACAGCATATATTTTTTTTTAGATTTTTCACTCATTTATTTCAAAAGTCAAAGGGGGGGGGGGGGGGGGGGATACACATTTTACCACTTTGGCGGTGTATATCTTTCAAACGGTTGACTTTGAGAAAAAGTTGTCTTAGAAACCTCAATGTCATCTTTAAAGAACTATCTATAGACACCCAACATGTGTTGGTTAGAAAAAAAAATTTTTTTTCAGTTTCAGTTCCATGTATGGGGAGCCCCCCCTTAATCTTTTATTTTTCTTATTTTTGTATTAAATTCGTTAAGCGGCTAACAGAATACATCTACCTACCAAGTTTCAACTGTGTAGTCTTAATACTTTCGGAATAAAGTGGCTGTGACATACGGACAGAAAGACAGACAGACAGACAGACATGACGAATCTATAAGGGTTCCGTTTTTGGCCATTTAGGCTACGGAACCCTAACAAAGTCGAGTGTCTGGCTTACAATAATTATTTAGTCGGAAGCTTTAACCTACATGAGTGTTTAATTGATATTAATTTTTGAGCTTTACACGTGGGTACCTACTAACATTGAATTAAAACACTTATAACATTTAAAATGTTCATGTTTTAACATTGAAAATGTTTAATATTTTAGTGATCGAGTAACCCTGATTTATAAAATTGTGACTTTTGACACGAGATATGGGAGGTACGTACCTAGATGAGCTATATTTAACGTCAAAATATGCGTCTGCCGGAGGACTTCAAAGTGCAATTTGAATTCCCAAAATTGGTCAATAAATTTTGAGATTTTTCAAAATTTGTCAAAATTTCAATTTCTTTTGCCGATGCCGACGGATCAAAAATTTCCCACTTTTTTTGAGAAAAATTGGATCTCGGGATTAAAGTAAGCTACAGTTTGAGCCATCTTAAACGTCTTAAAACAAAAAAAAACTAAATCAAAATCGGCTCATCTGTTTAGCAGCTACGATACGATGCATATTATAACAACCCTGTTCTCGTTGGGGATCAAAATAATGTCTAGAATCTAGATGGTTTTGGTACTGAAACCCTTTTGCCCAAGCAAAAGACCGATGTTGGCATTATTTTATACTCGTATCTGCCTGACTACTATAACAAGTTAAAAAAACATAGTCACCCTACATCACAGAACAATTAACCCCGTACCGTCCTTGACTATTAGTCGGTTCATACAAAATGTAAGGCGGTTGGCGTGACTACCGTAGTTGATATCAACTGGTTTTATTTAAACATAATTGGAAGTAGTGTTTACTGATAATCATCAGCAAAAATATCTAATTCATTAAATCCCACTCGGCCACATGTGGCCTGACAACAATTCAATATCTATTGTGTCTCATTTTGCTGTACCTATTTATTATCATTAAACACTTAAAGTTATAACAATGTTTTCTTTCATTTAACAGTGCTATATAAACCTATTTAGGTTTTACCAAGCACTGGGATTCATCCTCTTTATCAACAATTAACTTAAATAATACCTAAGTGTGTTAGAACTGTTTAAAAATATTTGATTATGCATTACTTCTGGTTTAGTTTTACAATGTTTATATGAAATTATTAATTAAGTAAGTATATTAATTTGAACTACTCGAACTTAATGAATTAGTCTTATATTATAACTATTAAAATTTAATAAATTGGGTAAGGTAAGTAGAATACTTTTTTATTTCTACTACCTTCCATATTGGCCTATTATTATATTACCTGACGGGTTAATGATTGATTTCACACTATTATTTAAAAAAACAATTCAAAGTTTTATAAATCTTGAACAGAAAAACCATGGGAATAAGTACTATGAAACGAAAGCATAAAATAAGGGTTTTTTTTTTTTTTTTTTTATTTGGTAATTAAACAAATTTACATTTTTTTCTTAATCTAAATAGTGCAACAAAAACCAGAAAGGTTTATTCGTACACTACACATTCGTCACTGACAATCATAAATGTAGGTTTATAGACAGTTACATTACAATACAAGTCAACTTAGTTAAAATTATTTCCTAGCATCATCTAAAAATAAAAGTATGCGACAAACAAGTTAGGCTGGCGCGTGGTGCGCGGAAACCGGACAAATACAAATACACACACACACGCACACACGTGCAATTCGACACAAGATGGCAGTCAGCACAGCTATTGTATGATGCGGTGAGTCAGATACTTTTTTTTTTAAGTTCAAAGTAAACACGTTTGCAATACTGCGTACAGGATGCTTCATTTCGTGAATATTTATGGGCAAAGTATTACTTATATTTAAATGTGCTTATTTTATTTTATATCGTTAAGTTTATTTAGTTTATCTATAAAGTAGGATTTAAGAATGCTTTTAAAATTTTTACTATTAATTTTGTTTATTGTATCAATGGGCAAGTTATTTATTAAATTTGAAACAATATATGCCGATGTCCGTTTTCCATATTGGTTATGAAATATAGGTAATAGAAATTTGTTCGTTGTGACGCTTCTTGTTAATTTATTATGGCTAACTTTTTTTAGGTCTGCATTAAAGTATTGTTCTGTTAAGATGTTATATTTAAATTTTTCCTGTACGGGTATCAATGAGCAATAGGAGAACAAAGCCTGGTAATTGTTTTTGTATTCCTCCCTTACTTTACGGGGTACTATGGTTTTTAGTATACGTAATTGAAGTTCATAGATTTGGTTAAGATGAGTTTTGGCGGCACGTCCATAACTACTTAACCCATAAGAAATAATCGATTCACCTAATGATTTATATAAAGATAGCAAAATGGGGTATGGAATTCTGTACTTAAGTATAGAAAATTTTGCAAGCAATGCGCGTAGTTTGTCACACACATGACGAATTTGGTCAACCCATAAGAATCGGTCGTCAATAGACACACCCAGGTAAGTCTGCTTTTTTACAACCTCTAAGGCAGCGCAACAACAAACGTTGTTATTGGTGTTGGAATGAAGGCACCTGTGGCTGTGTGCTATAATATTTATGGGAATTGTTTTTCTATTTTGGCTAGTACTTATGTACATTACTTTAGTTTTACTGTCATTAAGTACGAGTCCATTATCATGGGACCATTTTGAAAGTGAAGTGAAGTCACTTTGTAATTTAGTCAGTGCTAGATTAACATCAGTATCGGCCGCAAGTATGCAGGTATCGTCGGCAAATTGGAATATTTCGCAACCTTTAATGACGTTTGCAAGGTTATTGACATATGTTATGAAGTGTAGTGGTCCGAGTACTGACCCTTGTGCTGTTCCTTCGGTGACGTAAACCTTATCACTTACAGCGTCATTAACCTTTACGTAGTATGTACGGTTTTGTAAGTAATTTTTGCACCATTCTAGTAAAGGACCGCGGACACCATTCTCTTCCAAACTATCTATGAGTTTATCATGACGAAGCGTGTCAAAGGCCCTGCTGTAGTCTATAAAAACTACGATAACGTGTCTTTTATTGTCCAGATGTTTATTAACAGAATCCGTAAAGTCAGAGAGCAGTTGAGTAGTATTTTTACCGGGTTGAAATCCATACTGTTTTTCAGAAATGATACTGTTATTTCTGTAAAACTCATGAATTTGTTTGCCAATAAATTTTTCGACCACTTTGTCAATTATAGGGAGAATAGTGATTGGCCTGTAATTTTCATAGTCTTTATGGCTACCCTTTTTGTAGACTGGTCGAACTATTCCGGCCTTTAATTGTTCAGGATATTTTCCCGTAACTATGCAAGCATTAATCAGTTTGGCAATAGCCAATATTATTTTATCACCAATTCTTTTTATATCTACAACCCTTATACCATCAATTCCTGGTGCTTTTTTGTTACTTAATTTATTTACAATACTCTCGACATTTTCTATCCTGGCTTTTTTTAAATACATTGTTACGTTGTTATTAGGCACACTATACGTTGACTTATTTAATAAAGGGATATTACAATTTGGTGTGATAGATTTTACACTATTACTAAAAGTTTGGGCAAATCTGTTTGCTATATCAACCGGCTTACACGTACTATTTTCAAAAGCAGTCACTAATGCGTTGTCGATAGATATTTTAATTCTACCAGTTAATCTGTTTAATAAGTTCCACAATAGTCGTGGATTTCTACTATGTTCAGCAATTTCTTTCATGACGCACTTATTTTTAGTCTTTTCTATCAATTTATTAGCATAATTTCTAGCTTTATTATATTTTAATCGTAATATCTTATTGTTAGTGTCATTTTTCCACTGGATAAATAAATTATCTTTATATTCACATGCTTTATTTATTTTTTTACTAACCCAATTTATATTATTTTTACGATAGTTTTTTGAATTGCATTTTTTAGTTGTTTTTGAATTAGTGTAACATGTATTAATATTATCATTAATATAATTAAATATTTCTGTAGGACAATTCATATTATTTATAGGTTGCCAATTAATTTTCTGTAAAAGAGTATTCATTTTATTAAAATCTGTTATTGTTTTGTTAGAAGTAGATGAAGCATCCTGTATTTGTAACGCTCTGCAGGCCAGCACTATTGCTCGATGATCGGCTAGTACCATTCCGAGCGCGCCCGTGTACGGTTCTTGTGTGCGGGATCTCGCGAAAATATGGTCAATGCAAGTTTTAGTGGTTTTACCTTTTATTGTTTCAATTCGTGTATAATCCGATATCCCACACATTAGTCCACAATTAGACATCATAGTTTTATATTTATGTTTTATAGCACTGTCGACTTTTAGATCTATGTTAATGTCTCCGAGTAAGTATAAGTCACAGTCATTACCGAAGTTTGAAAGAGTGTGTTGTAATTCGCTGATAAATAAGTGTTTACTATTTTTTGGTGGCCGATATACTGCGCACAGAATTGCGGAATAGTGGAACGGTGTTGTTATTTTAATAGTCAGGCATTCAAAGTGTTGTGTTTTTACTTTCAATTCAGATAATTTATGTTTTTTGTGAACATAAACAACTATACCCCCACCCTTTCGTGAATTCCGCAGTTCCGCTCGCATATTGTAGCCATCAATATTATACAAACAACTAAGTGATTCTGAGATGTTAGCTTCTGTCAAAATGATTACATCTATACATTGACTACATGAAGTGATGCATTGTTCTATGGCTGAGAAATTTTTGATTATTGAGCGTATATTAATGTGTAGGCATAGTAAATTCATAGAATCAGTAGGTATACTATTTAGAAAGCTATGAATATTCGAGCAGTTTTTAATTTCAAATACATCATCTATTTTAATGGAAGCCATTTTTAAAGTACAAGATAAGTAGTTATTACATCATTATGAAATCTGAAAACTAGTACTATATAACCTACTTTTCGATAGCTGTTTTGATGTCACTCATTGATCTTAGGACAATAGGTTTGTCGTTTTCATTCTTCCGAGCCATGATTATTCCTTTTTTGCACCAGATGAACTTAAATGTTTTCTTCAGTTCCTGCTTTGCGTTCCAGAGAAGTTTCCTATTATACGGTGTAAGAGCTTCGTTAATATAGATCTTTTGGCCGCCGACGTCAGAAGGTAAGTGAGTAATCAGGTCATGAACATGAACAGACTGTGTTTTAGACGTCAAGATCCACTTTTCCTGAGTGCTCTCATCCTTAATCATAACGCGTATGGGGCCAGGGTGGTCCTTTCTGCCGCTAAGACGTTTTGCACTCAGAATATCATCTTTGACTAATGATAGTTTTTTAGCTAGAGTTTCTGCTATATGTGTTACATTTTCTTGGTCTTGAATCGGCACGTTAGTTATTTCAATATGATTTGATAACTGTTTTTGCTCGATCTGTTGGATGTGTTGTTCTAGGGCACCCATTCTCGTTTCCAAGTTGATGTTTTTATTGGTTACTTCCACGAGTTTTCGTTTCAGATCGATAATCGTTTGCTTGAATGCTTGTACACTTTCCAGTACTTCGTCCATTTTGTCACTATGGAACTGCATAGACTGTTTCACTTCTTTTAGCTCCTTATTGAGCGCCTTTTGCACTTCCACAGTGATATTCTTCAGGAGTTTATTAGCATCAAATTGGACTATGGAGTTGGGTTCAGCACTTGAGTCCTCGAATTCGAATTCGTCTTCATCTTCGGGAACCACTAATGACGGTCTTCTTGGCGAGACTTCCAAACATTCCTGACATGTCCACTC
Organism: Agriphila geniculea; assembly: GCA_943789525.1. Taxonomy (NCBI): domain Eukaryota; kingdom Metazoa; phylum Arthropoda; class Insecta; order Lepidoptera; family Crambidae; genus Agriphila; species Agriphila geniculea. The sequence continues at coordinate 13,322,892 of OX038898.1, read as the reverse complement.
GAGGGTTTCCGCTGCACGGAGTGCACTTATCTGCTTTTTTGAAAGCCCCGAGCAAGAAATGCTGCAATGCACAAGTTTTTCACATTTTGAACATTCTATCGCCGGGCTTTTAGCCGTAATATTTTTATTGCACTTATCGCACTTATTCATGATGAGGGTAGGTATAGATTTTCACAGCAAAATATCGAACGTGTGTCTAAGACGAGTAACGAACGACGAATGTTAAGCAGCATTAGTCCACCTGGCATCGCATTTTGTTGTATTCGTACAATTTTGTACTCGGTTTGGTTGGTGGTGGGGCTTATTTAAAGTCTGCCTGGCTAGCTACTACCATCTTACCTAAGTCTGACGCCATAACAACAATTTAAAAATTGTTGTGTTCCGGCAGTTAGAGGTAAGATAGCCAGTTCCTCATGAAGATTCCGGGTGTAGTGCGCTTCCACCTTCGGCCTTATCGTCACTTAACATCAGATAAGGTGAAGGCAAGCACTGCCCCGTTTTGTATAAAAATAAAGTCTAGCTTCCGGCTGTGACTTCGTTCGCGTGGACATTCAAAAAATTCTTAAGGAACCTTTGACCAAGATAAAAAGAGTATCTTTTGTCTTTTATCCCAGGTTAACTGTTTGCCAAATTTCATCCAAAACTATTCCGCACCTTGATTATCTAAAAAGAAACTATTTAGCGACCGGTTTCATTCCACATACATTGTTACTTTTCTTTGGTATGTTTTTTTTAATCCAAAAAGAGGTAGCAATGGATCACTATCATCTATGAACTGCGACCGGTCGCTAGGTGGTTTCTAATTAGATAATCAGCCCGCCGGTTGAATAGTTTTGGATGAAATTTGGCACACAGATGTTGTGAATTGTCTGATTGAGTAACAAACATCCAAACATATACATTCCAAACTTTCACATAATATTAAAAGGATACGATAAAGTACCATACACTTTTAATTAAGAGCTTGTATTGAGTACTGCTCGGTTGTTAATTTAATCTAACGGCTCCTTTAACTCATAGTTAAACTTAGGAAGAATGTTTGAGTTAAGTAAGTTGGAGCTTAAACGGTGAACTTAGGTTATGCAAGCAAAGTTATTACTACGTTGAAGAATCTAGTTATACAAAATCTAGACAGCGTTTAATATAACTAACCCGCCGCGCGCCGTAAGATAATTATTAAATGAAAATTAATGTCTATTTAAAAAAAAATGTATTTGGTTTAAGTTCCTCTTATGTAGGTAGGGCTTATTCACTTTTCAAGCTTACGCGCTCACTAGACATGAAATAAAACAAAAAAAAATCAAACCAAATACCAACTAATTACCAAAGTACTTTCAATATAACCGCGCTAGTATGTTAAAAATTGTTTTATTTCATAGGTAGGGCTTATTTCAAGTCCGCCTGGCTATCTACCACTATCTTACCTAAGTCTGGCGCCATAACAACAATTTAAAAATTGTTGTGTTCCAGCAGTTAGAGGTAAGATAGCCAGTTCCTCAGTGATGAAGATTCCGGGTGTAGTGCGCTTCCACCTTCGGCCTTATCGTCACTAAACGATACGGTAAGTATATTGTGGAGAAAAAAGAGGAAAATCTGGTTCCGCATTATACGACGTGTTACAAAATAATCCCTAATGCCGAATAGTGTTGATAGGGACCATCAAACTGAACAAATATTACTATAGGACCAACTCTGAAAACGCGGAAAATAATCAGCTGTTCCATACAAAAATTAATAACAAAAATATCAAAATGTATGAAACAGCTGTTTTTTTTTCGTGATTTCAGACTTGGTCACAGTAAAAGTTGTTCAGTTAGATGGTCCCTATCTACCATATTCGGCAATAGGTCTTATTTTGTAACACCTTGTATAAACTAAACATCCAAGTCAAAGTCAAAAATAGCTTTATTCAAATAAACTTAATTATTAAGAATTTTTGAATCGTCTATATTTTCCTACCACCCGTTCCAGACTTTTTTAGCTGACAAGAAGAACGGGCGCAAGAAACTTATCAGCTGTAACAGCCATAAGTAACGATATTTACAAACTTAAATATATCGTTACCAAATAATTACAACCGGGTGGCTGATTACGTAACTTTGTTGCAATCAACTCTGACAGAAATCGCAGTAACATTGCTGCTTTATTTAGAACCAATATGAGAACTATCTTACTTAAAGCAGCAATGTAACTGCGCTTTCAATCGATTTCAATCGAGAATTGTTAGCAACGGACTTACGTAATTCGGGGTCGGGTGACAGGATTATTGGCAACAAAGTACTTATAGTAGTTATGTGTTACATCATTACCACGAATTTTGATGTTTACTTTATAATAACCTTTACCCATGAGCGTTTTATTAACATGGTTTTTAAATTCATGCCAAGAAAGATCAATCAAGCACCTATTATAACCACAATTTAAGATTTCAGATTAAACTGTGCTTTTTATTCATTCCAAAATTTCCAATATAAAAAACTAGAAGTTAGGAAATAGTTATAGTAATGATTTCGTTTGTGTATCTCCAACTTTCTCTAAAAGCGTGTGAATATTATTGATTGCTTGTCTGTCTGTACCCTTTTTACCTGTCAGATATAAAAATAGTGTTAATTTGATAGTCAAAAAAGGCCGCTTTCGTCAATATTTCAATCACGTGTCATATCTGTTTTGCTTGTCAATTTATTCACAACTATTTTAACTACATCTCTCCTAAAGGCATATACTTACCAAAACATCTATCCTAAAGGCATATACTTACCAAAGTTCAAGAAAAATTTAATAATGCACAACCTAATTCCGTCATCTCCCTTCTTCCATCGGACAACCAGACGTACGAATCAGCGGTACCGTTTTTTGTTGGATATTCCAAAGACTCGCACTAAGCGTTTTACTTCAAATTTTAACATCCGTACTGCCAGAGAGTGGAACTCCTTGCCTGAATCTGTGTTTCCTGATAGGTACAATCTGGGGGCCTTCAAGTCACGAGTGAATAGGTAGGTATCTTCTATGGACCGTCGGCCCAGAAGCTCATTTTCAATCTATCGCATATTCATACCAGACCACATTGGCAAGATAGCCATTAATTTGGTGTTATCAAATATTGTCGTCTGGGTTGTGAAGTTCCTACTTCCTAGCTTCTGGGAGATATGCCACCCTGAACATATGGCCCATACAATGATCTCCAATCGCAAAAAATAAACGATCGCATATTGATATAAATGGTGAACAGGATGGTAGATGGCATCATTACAAACATGTTAGACATCGGCTTAATTAGTTTTTAGGACGCATGCGCGCGGCCAGGGTAGAAACATAGAGCCTTTTTTCCAAAAAAATAATCGACTACATATTGGCATGTAATTATATTCAGGGGGTGGGGCAGGTCCCAAGCTAATATAAAACCATAGTCTTGCGTCGCTTTCAGGAAGCGTCTAAGAGGTCAGGGCAGGTAAGTACATTTCACATATGCTCTTGTGATCCTTGTTCCTTATTCGATCGATATGAAAACACAAAAAAAATAGTTCAGGTAATGATGCCACCCAGGACCCTGTTCACCATTTACGTAAATATGCGATCGATATTTTTTTAGCGATGGATGACCACGTTCAGGGTAGCATATCTTCCAGAAGCTTCCGACTTAGCAACCCATTCAATGATTTTTGTTAACACCAAGCTAATGGCTATCTTGCCAATTTGGTCTCGTCCTAATATGCGATAGATCGTAAATGACCCTGGTTGGCCGACGGTCCACTAGGCAAGCGCGTTCCATCGTAGATCGCATCATCGCTTACCATCAGACCAAGCGCTTGCCTATCTAAGTATTATGCGTCATGCTCGAGAACGGGTGCTGCCAGTGGGAATGGGTCTGCTTCTGACTACCTATCTTAACGGATATGGAATTGTATGTTTTTTTCTTGTAACAGCCTAGACTGAATAATAACTTCAAACTTTGAATTTAGCTTGAACCCTATAAATTGATCAAGAAATTCATTAAGTAATGATCTAATTAAATAATGTTCTTTATTTGTAAATCTTTGTTAATATGAAATCTGGAAACGATATACATATTTGTAAACATCGTTCCATTTGATAAAGCTGACAAGTTTTTTTGCGCCAATTTTTCTTGTTAGCTAAAAGACGTGATAATGGGTGGTAGGGTGAAAGAATTGACGATAAAAAAATGCTTATTATGTGAGCTTATTTAAATAAAGAATATTTCACTTTCACTTTCATAAAAACCAAACTTATTACCTACATGTAATAGTATTAGTTTATAAATTTTTAATTTAATATATGGATGGGCCATAAAATAACTTAGACTGCGGGCCTAATGCAGATTGGTAGGTGTTAACGACTGCAACCGTGCCTTCTGAAGCACGAAGAGGCTCGAGATAATTGTTGGTCACCCATCCCATTCCCGACCATTGCGAAAGTTGCGTAACTGACGCAATCGAGCTCCTCCATCGTAGTCGACTGCTTATTAATTTTATGAAACTGCAAAAAAAAAACAACTTTCTAATTCAATCAGCAATTTGTAATCTACCTTCTCATTATAAATAACTAAAGTGACTGTATACATTTCTAAATGAACTGTTAAAATTGTGAGTCATGCTTTTTACGATAGCACCAGATAGGAATCGAACTGGCGAGCGCACGCACTAACCTACTTTATGTTGAGTTAGCGGTACCTATATGGTTATTTTTAAATTTTATTATTTGCTTAGCTTTAAAGGCTACTTAAATGTGGATTGTGACATAAAAAGTCGCGATTTAAGAAAGAGACAAAAAGAATTTGTGATATAGGTACATTGGGGAACTCGATGTCTACTTACGCTAGGTTAGATAAGACCTTAGAACATAGTAAAAATTTTAGTTACTAGATAAAATTGGTATAGTATGTGTGACTAAGGGACTGTTAACTGGTTCGCACTTAAAAGACGTCTACATAATGGAAGGGAATTAATTTATCATAGTGAAAAGGCAAACTTTGAAAGCAAATTTTTACTGAAAACAAAAAAATACAAAGCAAAACGCCGACGTCAAACGTCACAGTAAATAAAAAGCTTAGTACAAGAAAAAATCCTTGTTGTGTAAACAATATTCACCTAAATATTTATTTAAGGAATTAATTAAAAATACAACAAATGGTTTTACGTCAAATAATTACGAAAGAAATTGCTAATTTATTAGTGACAATTTGATTTAATAATAAGACAACATATTTTTACATAATTAAGTTTAAAAGACGTGCTTAATTATTAAGCTTATTTGAATAAAGACATTTTTTAACACGTTTTTAGGGTTCCGTACCCAAAGGGTAAAAACGGGAACCTATTACTAAGACTCCGCTGTCCGTCTGTCTGTCTGTCTGTCCTTCTGTCTGTCTGTCTGTCTGTCACCAAGCTGTATCTCATGAACCGTGATAGCTAGACACAGTGGCGAGGAGTCAAAATATGGCAAAATATGGCAAAGGACCAATAATTTCGCCAAAAAATTTATCTTAACTGTATGGTGGATTGCTGGAATGGGATTTCTAAAAGGGAAGCCGATAGGAATCGACATGTATGGACCCTTCGCCACTCCTAGACAGTTGAAATTTTCACAGATGATGTATTTCTGCTGCCGCTATAACAACAATTACTAAAAACAGAATAAAATTAATATTAAAGGGGGGCTGCCATTCAACAAACGTATTTTTTTTGCCGTTTTTTTGGTACGGAACCCTTCGTGCGCGAGTCCGACTCGCACTTGGCCGGTTTTTTTTACTTTGAATTTGACTTGACAACTGTCAAAAGCTGTTTGCTAAATAGGACAAGTAAGGATAAACAAACAGATATAGTAGATTTGTTTACTATAGGTAAACAAATCTACTATATTCTTGCTTTTACCTACATACCTGTTTTTATTGTTACAGGTATGTCAAGTTACACCATTTTACGGAACCTCAGATTGTATGCATGGTATCGTAAGTGAACTAATGAAATTAATCGTAATCTCAGACCAAATATAAAATAAAAAAGTAAAGACGGAGTCTTCCGACAAAGCGGTGAAGCCAGTAAAACTACGCCTTGGCTGTGTACATACACAGTTTACGCACGCATATGTAACGAAACTACGCCTTGGCTTTCGTTCGTCATTGGGTGAACCCTGCCGCCCGGCCCCCGCCCGCCCTCTAGTACGCACACATGTATCATCAAAAACCGGCTTCACTTAGTTGTTCGCAACCACTGCACAACGCTCCATCTTCCTTTTTTATTTGATCTGAGATCGTAATATTCAATGTGTATGCCGAATATGGTAGATAGGAACCATCAAACTGAACAACTTTTACTATGGGACCAACTCGGAAATCGCGAAAAACAATCAGCTGTTCTGTTTCATACATTTTGATATTATCGTTATTAATTTTTGTTTGAAACAGCTGATTTTTTTCGCGATTTCAGTTGGTCCCACAGTAAAAGTTGTTCAGTTTGATGGTCCCTATCTACCATATTCGGCATTAGGGGTTATTTTCTAACACGTTGTATAACTTTTCACTAATGTATTTCATTAAAATTCTTTTTCTATACACACTTCATTATCATATCTGACCAATATTTCTTACAAAGAAATACCACCGAGTCATTGACCCTTCACATGTTTTCATAATGCAATATTAATACCGCGTCTTGCGGTCCTGATGTCACGCACATTGCAGTAAAGTGTAGGGTACACTGTATTTTTAACACGTTTTTATTAGGGTGATTTCTCTTTTGTTAGAGTGTTCATTTGTTTCTCCACAAAGTTTGTGAACGATTTTATATTAGCTTCCCGATGAGCTAGAAACTTGAACATGCTTAAGACAATTTTAATGATAATACGCCCCACGTTTTTAGGTTTAAAACTTCTGTAGGTAGGTATGGATTATGAATATTTACAGAAGAATTTATTTTATACTTTTTAGTCTGTTTCTACAAGTTCATTTTAATGTTTTTGGTCCGTTTTTTTATAATTCTTATCGTACAATCAGTCTCCTGGACTGTGAGCATTATTATCATCATATCAGCCGCACGACACCCACTGCTGGGTATAGGGCTCCCCCAAGGATCTCCACGACGATCGGTCCCGCGCTGCCCGCATCCAGCGGCGCACCACGATCGCGCACCCTCACATCGGTCCACCTCACAGATCACAGAAGTGTTCTGTGGTCCACCTCACAGATCACAGAAGTGTTCTGTGGTCCACCTTGTCGGGGGCCTACCCACGGAGCGTCGTCCGGTGCGCGGTCGCCATTCCAGAACCTTTCCGCCCCAACGGCCATCGGTTCTTCTCGCTGTGTGTCTCGCTCACTTCAGCTGAGCAATCCTTCGAGCGATGTCGGTTACTTTAGTTTTCCTGTGGATCTCCTCATTTGTGATTCGATCAAGCATGGCTGTCTCCATTACACACTGGGTGACCATGAGCCTTCTTAAAAATCCTTAAAAATTAACAGATTTAGTCGCTGGGAATGACTTGTAGCGCAAGGCCTCGAGAATCCACTCATTTCTGATTAGTTGAAACCGAGTTTTACATATCTAGATAGTATGCGCCTTTTATGTGCGGTATTGGTCGCTCGCAAGTTTGTGCACATGCGCGAACTCATCCCCACTCCGTCGAAAAAGCGTCAAAATTTTTGCCGGAATCTGTAACTCTTCGTTTTTTAGTCAAGGAATAAACTCTAATTCCTCGATTCAATATTTCTAGTTGTATAACATGACGCAACGAAAATCTTTGCGATAATGTGACCGCAGCATAACAACTTCGACTTTTCAGAGAAGTCCTGAAAAAAATGGATGGATGAACACTTTATTGCACACACACATTATAAAAGAACAATCACAAACTAAATCTTAAATCTATGGTGGGCAAAGGCGGCCTTATCGCTGGTAGGATATTTTTTTTCTGTGTATTATAAAATTAATCATTTTCTTAAGCAAATGACCCGGATAAAAAAAACATAAATTAAAATTTCGAGTAATTTCTAAGTAATTAGTTATGATTCCTTCCGTTAAACATCGTTGTGTACCCACCCTTATTTCCTAATGCGCCACAGTGCTAATATGGCGCCACCACACTGTTTGTATGCAAATGCCGACCGACAATACGTGCTAATTGTCAGCTATTCGATAGCATATAAATCAATCGATTAACGAACCTCTATAGGTTGAGAGGTTCGCTAGGCCTGAGAACTGGACATAGCCTAGAATACACTCGATTGAGCTTCTAGGCTTCTAAAAAAGTTATTTTACAGTATGTGTGTGAGTATATTATGTTCTATGTTATTAAACTTTTGTTAAAAAAACTGAATTTTTTAATTTCAAGCATTGTGAAAATGTGTGGGACAAGCATAATAAACGTTTGTATTGTCTTTATTTATTTATTTTATTATATTTATTACTAGCGGCCGCCCGCGACTTCGTCTGCGTGGACAGTTTTTTTGCTCTCCCTCGGGAACAATACTCTTTTTCGGGATGAAAGGTACCCTATGTCCTTTTTTGTACCCCTGGCAACGTGTATGTAAAATTTCATGATGATCGGTTCAGTAGTTAAGACGTGAAGGCGTAACAAACAAACAAACAAATAAACAAACAAACGGACTTTCGCATTTATAATATTAGTAAGGATTGAAACGCTACGATATAATGACAAAAAATGAAATATGGCCTGAAGATTGGACCCATACCAATGAGTAGCTGATACATTTAATTTCGTTTGTGTACGCCGTAGGTCAACTGTGCGAAAAAAATGCCCATTGACCTTTATTCTTGTTTCGTTCCACCAACACTTATAACAAGGAGCTCCAAGATATTGGATCTTTTTAAAAAGGAAGATTATCTTAAAGTTCTTAATCAGAGACAAAGAGAACTACTTTGTTATTTCTTTTATCTATGTATTTCTATTATGTAGGTATCTTTATTTTTTACTGCACTTTGGTCTGTTCTACTTATATAATTGTTTGTTCATAACATTATACAAGACTGTTGGCTGCCGAATAAATAATAAAAAATAATCGTTATTAAATTGTACGTGGCGTCGTAGCAGATTCGTAGAGCACAGTTACTACGGACTACGAAACTTCTAGCAAGTTACTACACCGAGTCAAATCTTGTGTGAAATTTAATTCACAGTAAATTGTGCCCCTGATATCCAATAACTATACTCCAGCCATCTTACGGAAAAATCTACAGATCAGGGGGGTATTACAACTTCTTAGAACTTGCCAGGTTTTCTAAATTGCCATAGTTACATCTCTTTCTCGCTGTATAGCAAATGAAAGAGATGCATTGATAGCCCAGAAAACTGGGAAGTTTTAAGAGGTTGTAATACGGAGCCTGTACGCGCAATTATCAAAGTCATTGAAAATGTAATTTAGAAATAAAGCACGCAATACTAAATAATATACTAGAAAAAATACGACTCGCACCAGATCAATACTCAGACGGGAATCGAACCCGCGAGTATTGATCTGAGTATTGATCTGGTGCGAGTCGTATTTTTTCTAGTATATTATTTAGTATTGTTTAAAAATAGCATTGTAAATGCAAAAATCTCAAATTTAAAAATAAAGCACGCAGACTGACCTCGTGCGTAAGGAACCCGCTACAGCTTACAGTTTTTGTCCGCCCGCCTCCTAAGATGGCTCAAATCCGAGATCTAATTTTTATTCCGATTCTTGAATAGCGAGCTCAAAAAAAAAGATATTGGAAATTCTCGATCTAAGTCGCCGAAAAATTTTAGAAATTTTTACTGGCAAATCTCAAAATGTTACCGACCTATTTTGAGAATTCAAATTATCCTTTGAATTCCTTTGGCAGACGGAGATTTCGAAATCTACGAAACTACAGGCAAATGTCACAATTTTATAAATCGGGGCACTATACCTACTCGATCACGAAGACATACAAATTCAATGTTAAAAATGTTTGTAAACAATACTTTCCGCATTTTTCGTAATTATTGCACAAATATGTTAAGTTTTAGTGAATTAACACCATAAATACAACTTGGCCAACATACGTAAGCTATCAACGATATTCATATTAAATCATGCAATAAAATGTACTTTTTAGGGTTCCGTACCCAAAGGGTAAAAACGGGACCCTATTACTAAGACTTCGCTGTCCGTCTGTCTGTCTGTCACCAGGCTGTATCTCATGAACCGTGACAGCTAGAAAGTTTAAATTTTCACAGATGATGTATTTCTGTTGCCGCTTTAACAACAAATACTAAAAACAGAATAAAATTAATATTTGAGGGGGGCCCCCATACAACAAACGTGATTTTTTGCTGATTTTTGCTCGTTATTAATAACGACCACAGGCAGACAGTTGAAATTTTCACAGATGATGTATTTCTGTTGCCGCTATAACAACAAATACTAAAAACACATATTTTTTCCGGATTTTGGTACGGAACCCTACGTGCGCGAGTCCGACTTGCACTTGGCCGGTTTTTTTTTGCAATCATTTATTTGCTTAAGTTGGCTGGAGTACAGCTTATGCTGTAACAATAAGGTTCATAAATTAAAATATAACATTTTTACCGAATTTGCTACCATGTAAAAATATGTAAATGTGCGTTTCGTCAAAACGTGTCTATCATTATGCGTCATTTCGCATAACAACTGTACTTTATGCGAAGCTCGTAACCTGTCGGGGTACTTAAGTTACTTTATGACAACATTCCGTCAGTTACTGCCGCGACTAAGTAACGAGATAGACATAAAGCAACAAGTTATTTTACTAATCAAGTTAATAAAATACATATACCCTACCTTTTTGTTATTAACCGACTTCAAAAAAAAAGAAGGAGGTTCTCAGTTTGACCTGTATGTATGTATGTATGTTTGTCCGCGATTATCTCGCGTTTGGCTGAACCGATTTTGATGCGGTTTTCAGAAAAGTATTTGTTATACTTAGGAAAAGGTTTTAGTATTTTAACCGACTTAAAAAAAATAAGGTTCTGAGTTTCACTCGTATTATGTAGGTATGTTTGTCCACGATTATGTCGCCTTTGGCTGAACCGATTTTGATTTTGATTGATACGGTTTTCATAAAAGTATTTGTTATACTTAGGAGAAGGTTTTAGTGTCTAACCGACTTCAAAAAAGAAGGTTCTGAGTTTGACACGTATGTATGTATGTTTGTCCGCGACTATCTCGCGTTTAGCTGAACCAATTTTGATGCGGTTTTCAGAAAAGTATTTGTTACACTTAGGACAAGGTTTTGGTATTCTAACCGACTTCAAAAAATGAGGTTCTCTTCTCAGTTTGACCCTTATGCATGGTTGTCCTCGATTATCTCATGTTTGGCGTAACCGATTTTTCTATCTACCTTGATAAATTATATCTAATACAGAAGGTACTTACACTAAAAAGAAAAAATTGTTTTAAAAAACAAAAAACCGACTTCAAAACCCCACTCTGCCTCTAAAAATCAATAAATAATATTGAAATCACTAGATACGCATTATCATTGTAATAAAACACGTCTATTGAAGTCGGGTGGGGCTGTTAGAATAAAAGTTGTCCTCCAGCCCCACCCGACTTCAATAGACGTGTTTTATTACAATGATAATGCGTATCTAGTGATTTCAATATTATTTATTGCTTTTTAGAGGCAGAGTGGGGTTTTGAAGTCGATTTTTTGTTTTTGAAATACGTAAATTACTTCAATTTTTAATAACACCACAATAATACACAAATTAAGAAGTCTATCTGTGTGTTCCGTCTAGATCTACAGGGTGAAACCGAAGTCATTGTCAATATAATCGTGACATTGATATAATAACTTTAGGAAAAACATTCTGAAATCAAAGTATGCAAAAACAAAAAACAAACATTTAAAAACACATAAAAAACATTCTTAATGTCATAATCATAATGATATTAGGGGTCACAGTATGAAACAGCTGTTTTGTATGGAGAATTTTGAAAGACTCGCTTTTTCCATAATAACATTTTCTTGATTTATTTAACAACCATGAACGAATTAGTGTACGTTTATGCACAAATATTTAAACACACAACTAAGACCCCCCTCGTCCCCCCTAGGCCATGGCCTGGCGACGTCCTTATACAGTGTGTAACTATATTTTTACTGTGTGTAACTATATTTTTGACGTGCCTGAGCTGTATGAATAATCCATTACAAATCTAAAATATCGGCAAATCTTCAGGACTTCAAAGGCAATGGTTCTTACCTTTATTGCATGTTGCTTCCCTTCGCGACTAGTCCCTATAGGAAGCCAATTCCATTTGCCATGTCATTCAAGTTGTTTACGATAAGGCAGGACCGAGGCGCGGCTGTCACTTTTACACTTAGAATAATTGGTAGCATAGCTAGAGGATTCAGTAAGGCCCGTATATATTAACCGCTCTCAAGCTATTGTGAAAAAATAAATATATGTAGCTTACTTCCGCAAACAATAATACATGCAAGATGCACTGCCCGCCCGACCGCAATAAAATGCACATGCACACCACAAAATATCAGTGCACAATACCTGCATTTAGCCAGACAGCAACACACCTTGCACCTTCACCAATTAGACCACTCTACGCGTGTTTCGCCCCAACCCGGAGCATCCTCAGGAGTTAGATCGTGCATATATTTATTTTTTCATAATGGTTTGGGACTTCCGCCAATTGACGTTAAAATAGTTGATTTCCTTTTCTAAGTATGAATTGTGAGAAGTGTCCTACCTACTCAAAAACGTACTACTGGCTTCTTGACTCGACGACTTAATATGAGAAGCTTTAGTATGTCATGCTCACTTTAAACATTTCTGCGGTGGTGCCGTGTGAGGCGGGTTGTTACGTTCCCTCAAATATGGTTGAGCGAAACTCATCATGCTCGTGAACGGGTGCTGCCAGTGGGAATGGGTCTGCTTCTGTCTGCTTGTATTAAGGGCGTCGTATATTAAAAATCTGTTTTATATTATCTGTATGTATGGCACTTCTTACTCAAAACAATATCATAATAACTTACCTTGTTTTGATTTATCTAATTGCAATATTTTTACTTTCTAGTCAATAGTTTTGTGAAAGGCCTATGAAATGCTTTTGGATATTTATTTTCAATTCGATACCTTAACATGGGTAGCCTTAGTATGTCATGCTCTCTTTAATCATTTCTGCGGTGGTGTCGTGTGAGGCGGGTCGTTACGTTCCCTCAAATATGGTTGAGCGAAGCGATGGCTGGTTTATGCGTCATGCTCGTGAACGGGTGCTGCCAATGGGAATGGGTCTGCTTCTGACTACCTATCTTAACGCATATTGAATTGTATGTTTTTTTCTTCTTGTAACAGCCTAGACTGAATAATAACTTCAAACTTTGATTTTAGCTAGAACCCTGTAAATTGATTAAGAAATTTAAAATTCATTAAGTAATGATCTAATTAAATAATGTTGTTTATTTGTTAATCTTTGTAATATACAATCTGGAAACGATATACATATTTGTAAATATCGTTCCATTTGATACAGCTGATAAGTTTTTTGCGCCCATTTTTCTTGTCAGCTAAAAGGCGTCATAATGGGTGGTAGGGTAAAAGAATTGACGATTTAAAAACGCTTATTATGTGAGCTTATTTAAATAAAGAATATTTCACTTTCACTTTCACTGACGTCTGATTCAATCAAGTTGAAAGCTATCTTGAGGTCATGCTTGAGATGCTGTGTGGGGCTACTCAAATGGCCACTATTCTATTCGTTCGCATACTTAAAAATTAAAAATAAGTCATAAACTCTAAAATGACGTGTCGTAGGCTTGTCAGTTCCATACAATACAACAATGTCTATGATTTACATAAACTTGTAACGTGTGACCTGCGGGCTGATTATCTAATTCGCCTAGCGACCGGTCTCATTTGTTGACAGATGAATGTGATACATTGCTACTTCTTATTGGGGTGAAAAAAACATACCAAAGAAATGTAGCAATGTATGTCAAATGAAACCGGTCGCTAAATAGTTTATATTTAGATAATCAGCCTGCTGATCGTTTAATTGCTAATTTTTAAGCTTTAAGTTAGCGAACGGTAGGGGGCCTGCTCTTCTTATAGGAACAGCATCTCAGGTATGATCTCAAGATATCTCTCAACGTTGAGAGCGGTTTATAAATACGGGCCTAAGTCCTTGGGAAAGTCACTTTGCGTAAATCGTTCTAGAAATATGACTGACTAATTCTATTCATCATCGAGGGGCATGCCAAAAGTTTTTAGATACTCTTTACTCAATAATTTTTTGATCATGGAACATAGGTACTTGAATTCACATAGGTACATCATGACGTATCAAATAATAAAACCGGTCAAGAGCGAGTCGGACTCGTGCACCGAGGGTTTCCGTACCATCATAATAAATACACTGCAGAGTAGAATGATAAAATTATTATTGCAGTTTTAGGTCAGTGCCATTTATTGACCGATAGTGGAACTAATGTTAACTTTTTTCAATCTAATATCATAATAACTTGATAATTGTTGAAATTTGATAATTTAAAAATTATCAAATTTCTAAAAAAGTGTGCTATATTGATACATCGTTTTATTTTTCCTGTTATCTTGAAATAAACTACTATCACAGAATTTTTTCAGATTTTTCGTTTATTTTTTTATTTTTCATCATAAGTCGAAAACTATGCGGCCTAAAAATAAAATTTTATTATTATTTTGAATTCAAGTGAATTCACATAGGTACATCATGACGTATCAAATAATAAAACCGGTCAAGAGCGAGTCGAATAAAAGAAATAATGTTTGAAAATGTGCAAACGGCGCTCTTTCATATGAAACCCCACATGCCCTAGTAACCCCACATGCCCTAGTAGCCCCACTTCAAATTTTTAAGTCCCCTTTTCAGTCCTTGTCAATTTTTTTTTTCTTTCTTATTTAGAAAATAATTGGGCAAATGTCATCTTAAACTATTCCAAATCTCAAGTTGATACTCTCGTAGTTCTCGAGATATCCAGCCCTGTCAGACAGACAGACTGAGTCACTCCATTTTTATCATTTTGGTACGGAAGCCATGCTCGGCGTTTCCCTGCGTGATCGAATCAGAAATGAGGAGATCCGCAGGCGAACTAAAGTAACCGACATCGCTCGAAGGATTGCTCAGCTAAAGTGGCAGTGGGCTGGACACATAGCGAGAAGAACCGATGGCCGTTGGGGCGGAAAGGTTCTGGAATGGCGACCGCGCACCGGACGACGCTCCGTGGGTAGGCCCCCGAAAAGGTGGACCGACGATCTGGTGAAGATTGCCGGAAGCCACTGGATGTGGGAAGCGCAGGACCGATCGTCGTGGAAATCTTTGGGGGAGGCCTATACCCAGCAGTGGGTGTCGTGCGGCTTATATGATGATGATGATGATGACGGAACCCTAACGGAACAAAACAAAACTATACAATTTTCATACCTGCTTACAAAATTTCACGAGAATTGGTTGAGAAATGCGACCTGTAGAGGAAAACAGACAGCACTGGAAAGCCGGACTGAAATATGTATTTTTAACATTTCTCCGTCATTTTGAAAATTTCAAAAAACTGGCGTGACAAACAAATTCTATATTATTTTCGAATCTGCTCATAAAATTTTACGATAATCGGTTGAGAAATGCGACCTGTAGAGGAAAACAGACAGCGCTGGAAAACCGAACTGAAATAGGTTTTTTTAACATATCTCCGCTATTTTGAAAAATTTCAAAAAACTGGTTTGACAAAAAAAATCTACGTCATTTTTAAACCTGTTTACAAAATTTTACGAGAATCAGTTGAAAAATGCGACCTGTAGAGAAAAACAGGCAGAGCTGGAAAGCGAACTGAAATCAGTTTTTTTAACATATCTCCACCATTTTGAAAGATTTCAAAAAACTGGCTTGACAAAATAAATCTATATAATTTTCGAACCTGCTCACAAAATTTCACAAGAATCGGTTGAGAAATGCGACCTGTAGGCTGGAACAGACAGCCGGACATACGAAATATTTTTTGCCCAAGCTGAAGCAGAGACGCTACGCTCGCACTTCGTGCTCGCTCGGTCAAAAATAAAAATGGAAATCCTGAATCTGAAAACTCTGATCCTCATATCTCTTACGATGCTGATCAGGGGCCGTACCGGCTAACGAATCGAGTTTCGGAAAATTAGCCGAGTTTCAAATTAAAACAGATAAATCGAAGTAAGGAATTACTTATTGTACTATTTGTTGAAGTTATTTGGAAGATATTGATGTTTGTGTGACCTCATGAATTAGGGTTCGCCATTTTGGTCCAATTGGGGCTCGATTTATCTGTTTTAATTTGAAACCCGACAGACTTTTCGAAGTACGATGCGCTAGCCGGTACGGCCCCAGGTCAGGTAATTTCCATTGCACTGATGGAAATTGCTGAAATAAAAAACCATGGTAAACCAAAATATAGCCTACCCAGTTTTTTTTCAATTGTGTCTAAAAATGGTTAATAGTATTAAAAAATAATAAGGAAGGCAGTTGGACTGGACAGTAAACGAATTAAAGATTGAATTGAAAAAAAAAAACAAAATGTATTGGAAGTTGATATTTACGAAAATTACATAATATAATGTTAATCCATCGAAATGTATTTTCGATGTGTTAATCATAATTATATTATTTGATTATACCCATGGGCCCGCGTCGTGGTGGGTTATGACCCGGGGGTAATTATCTAACTTTGTTGCAATCAACTCTGACAGAAATCGCAGTTACATTGCTGCTTTGGTTAGAACCAATGTGACGACTATCTTACTTAAAGCAGCAATGCAACTGCGATTTCAATCAAGAATTGTAAGCAGCAGAGTTACGTAATTCGGGGTCCGTTCTCGTTATCCCATAAGGAATAAGGCCTGTGTGCCCCAGCATTGGGGACATTAAAAATGGCCGATGGTCATATGTTAATCATATTGCTGAAAGTAGGCCGTCGTCCTTTTTATTTTCTATATACAGATATTCTAAACACGCAAAGGACTTTAAATTAACACACATATGACACTGACCGAATTAAAGAGTAATTTAATTATACCGTCGCGTCAGTTTTAACGGTCCTCCACCCGCCATCTTGCGTGAGCCGTCACATTACAAAATGGCCGCTAATTTTGGCTTCAAGTAATTGCCCTAATTATGACTATTTCGTGTGGTGCAAAACTAATGCTGGTATTTGCGTGAAATTTCGGGGTAGGGTTCCCAGGAATAATGTTAATTAAAAACAGTATTATACTGGTTTTCACTAAGACTTTGAACTTGAATATATAAAAGAAGACTCTGAGTGACTGACTGACTGACATATCAACGCACAGCCCAAACCGCTGGGTCTAGAGACTCCAAATTTGGCACATAGGTTCCGGATATAGGGAGATCTAGGGGTGCACTTAGAAAGGATTTTTCGAAACTCACCCCCTAAAGGGGTGAAACGGAGGTCCAAAGTTTGTATGAAAGTCCCTCAATTTCGAAGCTAGGATCTTCAAATTTTGTGTTAAGGCTGACGATTGAAAACTAATGTATAGGTTTTTCAGCGTTTTTGAAAATGATACCCCGAAGGGGTGAAAAGGGGGATGAAGTTGTGTACAGAAAACCCTTCATTTTCGAAGTAAAAATCGCTAAATTTCATATTTAAGCTTATGGGTGGAAATCTAACGCAACGTTTTTGCTATTGGTAGTATTTCAATCCCTATGGGAATGAAATAGATATGGATGTCGTTATTGAGGTTTTCTGGGATGATGATTGCGAAAATGACATTTATTTTGAAATCCGACACGGTGTACATGACTTAACGCCTAAAGGGGTAGAAATGGGGTTCAAATTTGGTATGAAAAAATAATATAAAATAGAAATTGCAACTTTAAACTTCGTATGACACGTCTAAAAATAAATGGGCAAACATATATTTTGTGATTTTGAAAATTAACCCCTCAGGGGTTAATGGGTTAAGTACCCCGTGGCCCGACACGCACTTGGCCGGTTTTTTTAGCCTATTTCACCGATCATAAGCAAAGTAGCATTAGATCTAAGTACGATATACAGGATGTTTGGTAATAGCCTTATAAAGCCGAATATGGTAAATAGGGACTATTCAACTTCACAACTTTGACTATGGGACTAGTATCGTGAAAAAAATCAGCTGTTTTATACATTTTGATATATTCGTCATTAAATTTCGTATGAAACAGCGTATTTTTTTATTCGCGATTTCAAAGTTGGTCCCATAATAAAAGTTGTTCAGTTTGATGGTCCCTATCTACCATATTCGGCTTTATAAGGCTATTACCAAACACCTACAGGGTATTTGGTAATAGCCTTATACCTTACCTTACCTTACCTTATACCTTAGCCTTAATAAGATTAAATTAATAATGTACATCAGAAATGATCAAATTCAGACGGTTGCGTGGTCTACGTATCAGAATGTCAAAAGTTAGAATGTGTAAACTTAAAATGGCAAAGTTCAAAATGTCAAAAATTGAAATTCAAATGGTTTTTAAATGTCAAAAATCATTATGTCTAACTTTAAAATAACAAAATTCAAAGTATCAAACGTATCAAATACTTGACGAGTTAAAATAATAATCAATGGTCATTAAGTCTAAGTTCACAATGATTTATTTGAATTGGGTTGGATCTTAAAACGAATCGCCTTGAAATAAAACACTTTTTAACGGATACTAGCGCGGTTTTATTGAATGTACTTTGGTATTTAGTTGGTATTTAGTTTGATTTTTGGTTTTCCCGACGTTTCGGCACCTTTGCAGCTGCCGTGGTCACGGGGGACTGAAAGTTACCCGTGAGTCTACCCTCAAGCGATGAATTTTTTTAGACGTTCAGAAATTAAAATTTAACAAAATTTTTAATTATTTTATGTTGATTTATAATTTAATTTTATGAATTATTTAATGCTAAAAAGAGAGAGAATCTACTGAAACTACCACCATTTCATAAAATTGGGAGGCCCCTCCAAGAAAGAAATGGCGAAAGAAAACTTGGAGAGGAAGCCGACCTCCGTCTTTTGTATTAATTTATTTATTAGCAAAAGGAACTAACCGTATCATTAGATCTTACAGTGCGTGTGAGGGGCTTTAGCTTGTGAATGATGGGGTCCCAAGCTGGTGGAATTTTCCAACCATCATCTCTATTGAAATTAGGATATTTATTTATTTCGATAGCCTCGCGGAGCATTCTAGGGATAAATCTACGTTCCCTAGCAAGGATTTGGGGTTTGTCAAATCTAATATAATGGTTGGGCCCCTCAAAGGCGTGTTCACTTTTTTTTCCCGAAACGTCGGGAAAACCAAAAATCAAACCAAATACCAACTAAATACCAAAGTACATTCAATAAAACCGCGCTAGTATCCGTTAAAAAGTGTTTTATTTCATGTCTAGTGAGCGCGTAAGCTTGAGAAGTGAATACGAATCGCCTTCTTTGAGGTTAATTGAGTCTGTGGAGGTGTCTTTGGGCTTCGCCTCATTTCCGGCAGCTAAATTTGCTATAAAGCATTTCGCTTTATAGCAAATTTAGCTGCCGGAAATGAGTCTAAACTAGTCTACTGGGACTTAGAAACCGTAGACCGTAGGTCACGAGATAAATGCGAGGAGCGCAGCGACGAGCATGTTCGGTTGACATGAACCCAGCGCGCGAGCCGAGCGAGCAAAGCGAGCGTGCCGCGGCAGCGGCCGGCGAAGCGCCAGAAAAAATCTATTTCAAACTCAATTGGTGGATTTTGTTCGCCGGCTACTGAATCAGTGACTGGCTATGGAATCAGGGAGCGGCGCGGCTATGGTGATGTGCGGCGGAGGCACGGAAATTAATACGCAATTATTTAACCTAATTAATATGGTACCTAAATGAAAGAAAATAAGTAAATTCTATACGTCATTATACGTATTTGGACTATTAGACATTTTAAGTTTTGATCATTTGAACTTAGACATTTTTATTTAGGACCATCTGGCCGTTTGACATTTTCGTTTTTGACATTTTGAACTTTTGACATTTTAATCGTTAGACATTCAAATTTTTGACATTTTGAACTTAGCCATTTTTAGTTTAGACATTCTAACTTTAGACATTCTGATACGTACCCATTTTAATCTGTAAAATTTACTCTTACCATACATTCTCGAGCTACTAAAGTGTTTATTCTACCAACCCTGAAAGACAGGTGTCACTCTTGTCACAGATTATACCACGTCACGTTATAACCTATTTTACTTACTTACCTAATTACGCGAGGTAACAAAGGTGAGCGAACTTTGTAAGGCGCGCCCTTTATTACGACAAACGCCGTCTGACGTAACGCTACGCTAATGAAATAAAACATACGAATTAACCCATTTCGCACGACGTAAGGACGGGCGCAGACGGGCGGGGGGAACGCGGCGTTTTTTTAAGATGTCATGATTGACAAACAAAAGCTTTTTGTTTCGATTTTGGTCTTACAGCAGTCATCATCATCATAAAAGCCGCACGACACACACTGCTGGGTATAGGCCTCCCCCAAGGATCTCCACGACGATCGGTCCTGCTTGGTCCGCATCCAGCGGCTTCGCGCAACCTTCACCCTCACGTCAGTCCACCTTGTCGGGGGCCTACCCACGGAGCGTCGTCCGGTGCGCGGTCGCCATTCTAGAATCTTTACACCCCAACGGCCATCGGTTCTTCTCGCTATGTGTACAGCCCACTGCCATTTCAGCCGAGCGGTCCTTACAGCAGCGGTAATCAATAAATTTAAAAGAAACAGAAACGTTTTTGCAATGTTAGACTTGTACACCAGTTTTCATAGTCTCTCCCTCTACTTCTGAAGTCCCGGGTTCGAATAAAAAATGCACTGTCTAAAATAACATTTTATTTATTTATTTATAAATAAATGAAGCAACTTTCACAAGGATTGGTCATGGGATGGGTGACCAAAAAATTAATAACTCGAGCTCCTCCGTGTTTCGGAAGGCACGTTAGACCGTTAGTCCCGGTCCCAGGTGCATTATTGCAGTCGTTAACATCCACCAATCCGCGTTAGGCCCGCGTGGTGGGTTATGTCCCTTCTTTCATATCCACCAATAAGGAAGGCCCCAGCAGGTGGGAACATTAAATGGCTGATGTTCAGGTCAATTTACTTTAAATTAAGATACTTGATGACTTGACTTGACTTGATGCTAAAATCATTCTCAATTTTATTTCGATCTTATCATAAAATCGCTAGTGTGTCGCCAACCTTAACTAGTACAATGCCGGTAGCAACAGTGTAAACTCCGCCTAATGACCGTGCCTACACCTACAGGTGGGTGACATTTTCCGTGAGGCGCGCCACAGACCTATATATAAATAGACATGTCTGAAAATGGGGTGGGAAATGGGGTCAGATTGATAGAACCTTGTTGCTATAACTAAACATAAAGATTCAGACAGGCTAGTTTCATTCACATAACTATGTATACAAAAATATAATTAAGTCAAAAATGTCGAGGATTCACTGACATTGGAAATACAGTTTTTACTAGTTTCGATGTCAGGGACTCATCTCCTTAGATTCAAAAATAAACCCAAAACTATATTTAAGCCTACCATGTAAGCATATTGTAACATCATCATTATTGGGTTATGAATAAATGAATTATTATTATTATTATATTTTATTACTACATTAGTCTAATAACGGGGTATTTACACGAGTCGACTTGGCAGGCGACTTTTCGTGTAAAATCGAATCGCCACCTCATTGAAATTGGGTTTGCGATTAGATTTTACAAGCGGTTGTCGATAAAAAGCGCAAATTAACTGAAGTTGTCTGCCAAGTTGCGCCATGTAAAAAAATCCTTTATAAAACCCGGTCCCTTTACTTTGTTTGTGCATGTGACACTACGCTTGCCCAATTTTATACACATTTCGGTTTTGACGGGTATTAAAATCTTATTTTATTAAGGTGTTAAATACGTTGCCAAAAAATTTCATGTTTTTCATCCCCAAGGGTCAATTGATCTAAATATTGGATATTATCAAATTATTTACAACTCTACTCCAAGTGCTGCTAAGAAAAAGTTTGGACAACGAAGTCATAGTGATCCTTTTGCTTTTAAAACAAAATTCCCTAAAAAATTACAAGTAAATTATTGACTGTGTATGTTTGGAGCTAGATCAGGTGAGGTGGTCAGCGAAACCGTAACGTTGTCATTTAAGTTATATATACCTAAAAATCTTTGGTTTAGCTTTACAATTCTCAATTAATAAAACACTTTTTAATCGGTTAAATTAATAATAAATAATTATACATCTAGCGCTGTTTAATTGAAAGAACTTTGGTAATTAGTTGTATTTGGTTTGATTTTTTATTTTCCCGACGGCACTGCTGCCGTGGTCACGGGGGAGTGAACTGAATTATAAAGACGTTTAAAAATTGCGCTTAAAAGAGCAAATTAAGCTTGAGAGGGTTCTCATTTCAATTGTCCAAGATTGACTCCTAGGCTCCCTAGGCATAGCTGTCAATAATTTTAACAAAACTTAAGCGAGTATTTTTCTGTAAACGAAACTGAAACGGTAACGATTTACGAGTAGCTTTGGTTTTATCACTGAAAATTTGCGCGATTGCCCAATCTGGGTTCATTTCATATACACGCTGAAATTTTAATCATTTGGTTCCCGCCGTGGGGTGGTTCTACTCATGATTACAAGCAACTTTTACTATGGGGCCAACTCTCCTGCTCGCAAAAAAATCTGCTGTTCCATACATTAAGGTCGAATAGGTACTGCACTTTTGTATGGAACAGCTGATTTTTCTTTATCATTTATATTTATAAAGAAAGATAGAAAGAAAATACATCTATTTGGGACCACATAACTATACACAATTAAAAAAAAAAGGAAATAAACACAAATACACATTGAGCATCGTCGTGTGATGCCAAAATGTGCCAAGCTCAGCTCAGCAAGCGGGGGGCCTGCTGCACTGATATTCTGCTTGACACATTTGTGACACCAAACACGATGTCACAAATGTGTCATAATATCTTACATGTCTACCAACTACTATGGTCTATGGTCACCATAGAGACACATTAGCAGATACTCAATTACAGCCAACTACCCCTATCACCCTTTCAGCTGCATGAACTTCGGCCATTCGCAAAAGACAAAGGGAGAGCTTTTAATTACGTTGGTTTTGATGTTCCGTTTACTTCTTATTTTTGAATAAAATTACTTTTGTTTCATAGCAGGGTTGCTAAAAGTGTTAGTACCTAAATTACAGTACGAGGCATATAACTTGAAATCGGGTGGGGATTGCGCGAAACGCGTATTTTGGGCATGCGTAGCGGTGAGGGGCGCGGGCGGCGGGCGAGGGCCGCGCGCTATTGGTCGCTCACAAGACCACATGCGCGAACTTATCCCTACTCCGTCGAAAAAATTTCAAGATACGTGCTTAGTACTGTAACTTTTAGGGGTCTAGATTCAATTGGAACTGTCAGAAAAAATGGCTGAATATTTTTTTATGGGTAGGAATAAGGTCCCTTAGTAATAGAAAAAAGTTTCAGAATTTACGGTTTCATAAAAGTCTCTTCGATTTCACAAATGTACGATAGTAACAGCAGAATAGAGATTATGCCTTTGCCACCACCTGCTACAACCACAACATGGTATTTCAAAAAAATTCAATACAAAATGTATTTTTAGGGTTCCGTAGCCTAAATGGCAAAAAACGGAACCCTTATAGATTCGTCATGTCTGTCTGTCTGTCTGTCTGTCTGTCTGTCCGTATGTCACAGCCACTTTATTCCGAAAGTATTAAGACTACACAGTTGAAACTTGCTAGGTAGATGTATTCTGTTAACCGTTTAACGAATTTAATACAAAAATAAGAAAAATAAAAGATTAAGGGGGGGCTCTGAAAACACACATAAAACACACATACATGGAACTGAAACTGAAAAAAATTTTTTTCTTCAAACCAACACGTGTTGGGTGTCTATAGATAGGTCTTTAAAAATGACATGAAGGTTCCTAAGACAACTTTTTCTCAAAGTCAACCGTTTGAAAGATATTCACCGCCAAAGTGGTAAAATGTGTGTCCCCCCCCCTTTAAGTTTTAAAATAAGAGAGTGAAAAATCTAAAAATAATATATACTGTAGATCTTAATAAATACTTTCAACCAAAATTGGTTTGAACGAGATATAGTAATTAGTTTTTGAGATATAGCACATTTTCCAAAACCGCAAATATAACTTTGTCATTCATACCAACACTGTGAAAAACAAATATTTTATTATTTTATTTTTTTATTCGCTTATTTTTTTCGCTTAAGATGGTACCCTGAGCGAAAGTGGCGCCGCGGTGAATTTTATTTAATATTATAATTTTAATTCACAAATTTAATAATGTTTATCGTGGAGATTTTAGGGCCCACAGTCTAGTATTTTTAGACGGTATCGTTACATTCCCTAGTAGTCACTGCTAAAAGTAGATAGAAAAACTGCTAAAAGTGGCCGTTTTTGACACATTTGCTATCTACTTCTATGAATGACTACGAGGGCATGTAGTGATACCTTCTAAAAATACTAGACCATGGGCCCTAAAATCTCCACGATAAACATTATTAAAATCTTTTTTTATTAATAACTTATTAAATAAAAACCTCTGAGGGCGCCACTTCCGGCCATACAACCGCCTTAGTTATCTTGCCTTTCTAAGATGCTTAGTGCAAAGATTTTGTACAATAAAGTTTTGTTACAATAGCGTTCACGGTTATTAAATAAATAAACAAAATGCTAGTATTGAAAATGCAATTTGTTAAAAATTCTCCATATAAAACGTCAATTTCATAGGTAATACATTGAAAACAAACCGGTCAAGAGCGAGTCGGACTCGCGCACCGAGGATTCCGTAGCATCATAATAAATACACTGCTAAGTAGAATAATAAAACTATTATTGCAGTTTTAGGTCAGTTCCATCTCTTGACCGATAGTGGAACTAATCTTAACTTTTTTTTAAATTTGATTATTTCTAAAAAAGTATGCTATATTGAGACGTCTCGTTTTATTTTTCCTTTAATCTTTATATAAACTGCTATCACATAGAATTATTTCAGATTTTTCTGGGGGTACGGTATTTATTTTTATATTTTTCATCATAAGTCGAAAACTATGCGGCCTACAAAAAAAGAAAAAAATGATTGAAAATGTACTAACGGCGCTCTTTTATATGATACCCCACATGCTCTACTAGCCCCACTTTAAATTTTAAAGACCCTTTTCAGTTCCTGTTGTAAAAAAGATATTAATTTTTTTATTTCTTTCTTATTTGCAAAATAGTTAAGCAAATGTCATCTTAAACTATTCCAAATTTCAAGTTGATATCATTAGTAGTTCTAAGACTACACAGTTGAAACTTGGCAGGTAGATGTATTCTGTTAACCGCTTAACGAATTTAATCTTTATTTTATTTTTCCCTTAATCTTTTATTTTTCTTATTTTTGTATTAATACCCCCATACATGGATCTGAAACTGTAAAATATATTTTTTCTTTAAATCAACACGTGTTGGGTGTCTATATAGGTCTTTAAAAATGACATTGAGGTTCCTAAAACAACTTTTTCTCAAAGTCAACCATTAGAAAGATATACACCGCCAAAAGTGGTAAAATGTGTGTGTCCCCCCCCCCCTTTAACTTTTGAAATAAGAGAGTGAAAAGTCAAAAAAATATATATACTGTAGATCTTAATAAACACTTTCAACGAAAATTAGTTTGAACGAGATATAGTAATTAGTTTTCGAGATATAGCACATTTTCTTAAACCGCAAATATAACTTTGTCATTCATACCAACACTGTGAAAAACAACGTTATTTTTGCAGACGAAAAATGATAGGTGGTATTAAATATGGTATGGTATGGTAACTACTACATTGCCTTATATCATAGATAAGTACTCGTAAATGTTGTCTGAAATTTATATTCATTATTACAAAACATTAAGTCTTAAAAACATAATGTAGTTTACCCAGTTTTTCACTACATAGTACCTAGTAAAAACTCACACATAACTTTTAAAATATATATTTGCACGAAACTGTGGAAGTACACGGGAATCCTTTTAAGCTTAAAAAGTGCGCACCGGAAGTTTGTTTGTAAGTAGTTTGGGACTTTTGTTTTCTTTACAATTTTATTGTATTATATACTTTTAGACATGACTTTTACTTGATAAATGTAGAGTATTAAAGTAAGATATCTTACTCACGAAATAAATCCTAAATAAATTAAAATTTAAAATGTAAAAAATCCACATTGAATGAATGAATGAAAATGAATGAAGAATTCGTTATTCAAATAAGCTCACATAATAAGCATTTTACCCATAGACATAGAAAAATTTTCGCTGCGCTCAAGAAGACCAACAGAGCGTGGAAAAGAGAAGTTAACATCATACGGACACGGTCTATGTAAAAAAGAGACAAATAGGATCAAGTGACATGTGACAATATTTTTTACAGTAAGAGGCCCTAGCGGCCCGCTTTGCAAAGGAGCAATCACAATTTGCTTAAAATATTTGATAATCTTAATTAGAATTTAAAATAAAGGTATCGTAGAGCCATGGTGTCTTGTGCTCTAAGTTATTGTGATGTGACAAAAAGAAACAATCCAAGTAATCACACTTTTCACAGGTAAATAAGATATTGCCACACATTTCTCTAAAACCAAATTTCGCTACATTTATTCGTTTATCGACGAAGAAAACAGTATGGAACATAGTTTATTAATTTCCTTTGCCATATATATTCATATTTTATGTATCTAACTAAGTCATATTTTACGTATCTCATATAAAATGTATGCATTCGTTTTTCGGATC
The DNA here is from genome assembly GCA_943789525.1 of Agriphila geniculea. Classification (NCBI taxonomy): domain Eukaryota; kingdom Metazoa; phylum Arthropoda; class Insecta; order Lepidoptera; family Crambidae; genus Agriphila; species Agriphila geniculea. Next base: position 13,296,035 of record OX038898.1, on the reverse strand, counting down.
ACCTGTTTATTGACATTGTTGTTCTTTGACATTCTATTTCTATGATTTTACCGTACCACCCATTAGGTATGACGTTTTTTAGCTGACAAGAAAAATGGGCGCAAAAAACTTATCATTATCAGCTCATTATCAGCTTTATCAAATGGAACGATATAAATTTACAAATATGCATTGTATATATTGTTTCCATATATTACATTAACATACATTAACAAATAAATAACATTATTTAATCTTTTCTTAATGAATCTCAATGAATGAATCTTAATGAATAACAACATATTTTAAAGAATAAAAACAAAAAATAACCCATATTTTAAATAAAGTTATAGAAACTGTAAAATCAAGACAGTTATATGTTACATCCATGCATTGCGGTCTTTTAAATAATCTTCAACTTTGTAATAACCTTTCTTAGCGTCTTTTTAACTTATATTTTGAATTCATGCAAAGGGAGTTCAATTACATTTTGTGGAATTTTATTGAAAAAAAAGCAATTCTTTTCCCTATAAATGAGCCTCTAGTTTTTGCAAGTCTAAAGCTCGGAACGGCAAGTTTATCTTTATTATTTCTTGTATTAAAACGGTGGACATCACTATTTTTAGCAAGTAAGCTAAGTAATGTTTCATTACATAAACTAAATTATCACAGATGTTCCTAGCACCAGAATTAGTTCCTAGTACTAGTATCATTACAGTACCTAGCCATCTAACCACCAACGAAAACATACCTACCTACTATTCGACAAAGTGAGCGCCCCTCAAATAGCCAACTTTCTATTCCTTCGCTAACTTAAAAATTAAACTTAAGCCATAAATTCTAAAATTACGCGTCGCAGGTTTATCAATTCCATGCAATATAACAATAACTGTGATTGATATAAGCTTGCAACATGTGTCTTGGTCGTCTAAGTAATTGCTTATTTTTTTACACGACTGCCCGAAAAGAAGTGTATATGTGTTTACGGTTCATGTATGTTTGTGGGTAAGTTTCTTTATTCCACCATAATTTCTAAATGCCTGACCTGATTTGGATATATGGGGTTTAGCAGTCCGAGTGACACTGGCTATATTTTTTCTGAAAAAATTCAGTATCGCGACTGTAGGACGCCACTTTCAAAAGAGAAAAAAAAATATTTCTTCTATTATTACATTATGGGCATCAAATGAAAGGCCTTGATGAGCACATGATTTGTCACTAAAATGTGTGAAATAAAAACAAATAAATTAAAAAAATATTAAAAATACGACTGCCCTGCCAAAAAAGTTAATTAACAAGTGTCATTGCAGTTGGGAGACCGTTTTATGGAATAATTTTTGAACAAAGAGGTCCCCCGACTGCAATGACACTTGTTAATTAACTTTTTTGGCAGGGCTTATTTACTTTTTTAAGCTTTAAGTTAGCGAACGAATAGAATTTCGGTCATTTGTGTAAAAGCAGTAGAGGGCAAGGTTCGTTTAATTATAATAGGATTTTTAGCACAATATTTATTCTAATAACATGTACGTACAACCCAGGTCTTTTTAAATGAATGTTTTTATGTTTGTAGTTTGATTTTCACAAAACTGTCCAAATGAACAAATAGACGTAGTAACTTTATGGTGTACAGTTAAACAAGCTAATATAAATGACTTGTCTTACAGATAAGCATGACTAGTTACTTTCTACATCACCTGACAAACGAACTTAAGGCCCATCTGTCTTCATTCCAAACTTCAGAGCTGACGAAATCACTTTCTCTATTTAGCTATAGAATTTTTTTGTAGAGATTCTTTTGATGGGTTAAATTCCCATGAACGTAGAGTGGCGAAGTATGGCATCGCCTTCAATCTGTGATTTGAATGGTCAAGCAAGTTTCGGTAAGGACAGTCATGGGTGACCTAAAACTTATTTTCTCGTGCTCTTCAGTGCTTCGGAAGGCACGTTAAGCCATTGGAACCGGCATTTGCAGTTGTAATACCACCAATCCTCATTTAACCACGGTTTTATTTACTACACGACTGCCCAAAAAAAAATGGTTAAGTACGAGTCGAACTCGCGCAAGAAGGGTTTCGTACCAAGAAACAGCAAAAAAATCACGTTTTTTGTATGGGAGCCCCACTTAAATATTTATTTTGTTCTGTTTTTAGTATTTGTTGTTATAGCGGCAACAAAATTACATCATCTGTGAAAATTTCAACTGTCTAGCTATCACGGTTCTTGAGATACAGCCTGGTGACAGACAGACGGACAGTGGAGTTTTAGTAATAGGGTTCCGTTTTTACCCTTTGGGTACAGAACCCTAAATAAGAAGAATGTATTGTGTTCTAGGTTTCATGTATGTTTGTATGTATATGACTTTCTTTATTTCACCATATCTAACTCCTAAATACCTGAACAGATTTCGATGTATGAGATAACAATAGAATCCTTACATCACCCCGAGTGCCACTGCTATAGATTTTTTGATAAAAGTCAATATGTCGACTTCTAAAGCCATTATGATAAATGTGAAAAAAAAAATCTTTGTTTATACACGCTGAAATTTTAATCATTTGGTTCCCGCCGTGGGGTGGTTCCACTCATGATTACAAGCAACTTTTACTATGGGGCCAACTCTCCTGCTCGCAAAAAAAAATCAGCTGTTCCATACATTAAGGTCGAGTAGGTCCTGCACTTTTGTATGGAACAGCTGATTTTTTTTTGCGAGCAGGAGAGTTGGCCCCATAGTAAAAGTTGCTTGTAATCATGAGTGGAACCACCCCACGGCGGGAATCAAATGATTAAAATATCAGCGTGTATATCCAATGGAAGCCCTGTGCCCTTGCTCTAATCATTAGGGATATTTAGATGAGCGATGATGAAAAAATAATGATAATTGAGGTATGTCATAAATTGTCAAATTGGATTTTTCTAAGCTATATTTGTTTGGTTTAAAAGCAACATCAGTTCAAAACCAATCATCATCATCATATCAGCCGCACGCCATCCACTGCTGGGTATAGGCCTCCCCTAAGGATCTCCACGACGATCGGTCCTGCGCTGCCTGCATCCAGCGGCGCACCGCGACCGCGCACCCTAAATTATAAAATTAAATAACAAACTACGTGTTTATTTAAAAATGAAACCATTTTTTATAGAAAGTTAAGTTTCTTTTTTTGATAAATTGTTTGGTGCTAAATGAGCTAAATAAGTACTTTGGTTAAAAGAGATCTTTATCACGTGTTTTAAGATAGTAAAATTTCTACCGAATTCTTCGACAGCTAACAGTTAGATTTTAACTGATAGATAAGTTACCTTTCACCGTAACTTGATTGAGTTATGACAGTTACAAATAACTTTTAATTTTGTTGTATCCATCGTCGGAGAGAAAAAACAGCGTAACTGCTATTTTTCAGAAAAACATTTTAGTAATTTATTATAGTCAGCGTAACACATTTTTATCAGTTATACAATATTAACATAGGTAAGTATATTATGACACATAAGTACTTACTTATTAATTTAAAAAACCCAAATTAATTTCTGTACCTATTAACCTTTAAGAGAATATTAGACTTAGGCTAAGACCAGCAAAAATAATTATAACTTATTTATAACATAATTTTAACCAATTTATTTTTTGTTTTCAGGTAAAGCTGGTTTTCATTCACCCGTATAAGAGTGAGTGGCAAGTTTAAGCAAAATAAATAGGAATAAAAATTAAAAAAAAAATGAAATTTTCCATGGTATATAATAAATATAATGCATGCATGACATATATTGATTTTAAAATCAGTATGCCTATATGTATGCCCATCCTAGCAGTGGACGATGATAGACTGATGATGTAATTATCCAAAAAGTTGGACCAAATTTTTCTTGCGTCCAAGTGTCTTAATAGATCAATTCTGTCTAATCATCAGAGCACATGATACATCTAAGAATTAAGTCTATTTAGACGTAATTGATACAACGGCCTTAATTGGGCCAAGAGTGGGCGCAAGCCTAATGTTTGTATAAACTTTAAAGTTCTTTTACAATGTGTCATTGACATAGTCACATAATAATTTTAACTGTGTGTCATTGTCATGAAACTATAGTCACAAAATACCTAAAAATCAAAATCATTTATTCAGTCTAGACTGTTACAAGCACTTGTGAATGTCAAAAAGTTACGCCATCGCTTCGCGAACCCTAAGCGGGAGACCTTGTAACGAGAAGAACCGGCAAGAAACTCGTCAAGGGCTGCTTTTTAAACCCAGTTTTATTTCTTACAAACAATAAATGTTTTAATAAATGACGCAGAAACTATAAGAAGTTATAATTCGTATTCTTTATATCATTATAAAACCTTAATTTCTACAGTATAAAGTTCAAAATCGGCAAAGCAAATTTGTGGTAAAATGATATGGTGCTGACTACCATGACAAATGAAGCATGGAATCAGAATAGATTTAGGATGTATTTCAACAGTAATGAGCATTATTCACGGAAGAGATGACGAATTGACGACATTTGAAAGGCTCGCCTTGAAAATGACGGAATAGAAATGACAGAAATTTTAGTCTCGGTACATTATCACGCCTGATGGTAAGCGATGATGCATTCTACGATGAAACGCGCTTGCCTAGAAGATACCTATTCACTCGCGATTTGAAGGCCCCCAGATTGTACCTATCAGGAAACACAGACTCCGGCAAGGAGTACCACTCTCTAACGGTACGGATGATAAAATTTAAAGCAAAAGCGAGTCTTTGAAATATCCAACAAAAAACGGGGAAATAATTCTGTATGTTCCAGACTAGAAGTGCCGCTCTGCCCCCTGATTTTGTAACTTTGTTGCAATCAACTTCTGACAGAAATTGCAGTTACTTTCATGCTGCTTTAGTAAGAACCAATACGACAGCTATCTTACTTAAAGCAGCAATGTAACTGCGGTTTCAATCAGTTTCAATCGAGAATTGTTAACAACAGACTTACGTAATCAGGGAGCTGGCCGTATTCAAAAATGCTACCGTCTTTTGTTTTGTTGCAATAGGATCTGTTGCAGCCCGGTTTTGCCCGAGATTGCCTGTACGTAACCTCTCTATGTGTGCGTGCACTGAATCCGAGCGGTTCTTATATCTTTATATTTTGTTTGTAGTTCATAAATTTTCAACACTAGCATAGCAACTCTGTAAAAACTTTAACCTTTTAAATTCAACAAAGAGTTAAATCATGTACTAACACATTCTGTACAGCAATTTTCGTAACTTATGGTAGCAGAGATTCTCTAACGTCCTTATATATCATAACTATGAGATTGTGAATATAAAAATATTCATAACGGCCGTTCCCGTTGATGCAGTATGCATGTAACGTGTTAACGAAAACATACGGGAAGGTATCACGAAAGATAACGCTACGGGCTTTTGAGGCGACGAAAAAAACATCTAATTTCTATAGCTAAGAATTATTCCGCATATAAAAATCGAGCAGTAAAGATCAACCGAAAAGACATGGCGCGCACTTGAAAGTCTTACAAATAGAAAACGTGTATCTCCGCAACGCACATTATCATATTTACATTACACTTCAGTATGTTGATTGATAGGATCTTGTTTAACTGTCGATGAAATGTAAGAAGCAAATGGCGTAAACTGTTTAATCAAACTTTGCACGAATGAAGTATACAATGTGTTACAAAAAAACCCTAATTCTGAATATGGTGATCAGTAGATAGGGACTACAAACAGTGGACTGGACTTGGCTATCGTCAGTTACATGGAATCGCAAAAACTATTGTCTACTGACCGCCAAACTTCAATATGAAGATGGCACGAGATGATGATGAAACTGACCAACTTTTACTATGGAACTATATAACTCTAAAATCGCGAAAAAAAAACAGCTATATTTAAGTTCTTAAAGTGTTATTATAAGTGAAAAATGAAATCAGATGTATCTCTACTATACTAATCTAATCTAATCTAATCTAATCTACTACCATTTGTTGAGAAACACTGATCTACCGTATTTATTTTGTTTAAGATTTGTAGGCGTAGTAAGTTTATTGTTCACATTTTCAAACACCACCATTTACATAAAAACTGTTATATTTAATTCATGCAGAAAAAGCGTGGAGCGCGAGTTACATTTTTCACAAGGGGATGATCCTGTGATCATCCCTAACTTTGTACTAAGAAAACCAAAACGTCAAAAGTGTCAAACCACAGAGTAGTTAATTTAATATGTAAATACTAAACATATTTATAGCGTGTTTCGGTTTCCTGAACGTTTTTTCTCACAATACCTCCCCCTATGTTTTCAATTGAAAGCTTAAAATGTGGCATATGTATTCAACTCGCGGGCACTCTCGTTCATTATTACGGGTTCGATTCCCGTATCGTAGCGTCGTTTTACACAATCTTTGCGTTACGGACTTTTATCGGGCTTCGACACCCGAACCGATAACTATAAAACTGAAATGGAGTCAAAAAGATTTTCCGAAGTTTCCGCAAAAATTGAGTTACGTTCTTTCTTGTCGAATGAAAAACTAAATCAAACATTTTAATTTTTAGGTAGGCTAGGTACATTGACAAAATGTATAATTTTTTCTGCTGTGCCATTGCTTCCTGTCCATTTTTTTAGGGTTCCGTAGCCTAAATGGCAATAAACGGAACCCTTATAGATTCGTCATGTCTGTCTGTCTGTCCGTATGTCACAGCCACTTTATTCCGAAAGTATTAAGACTACACAGTTGAAACTTGGTAAGTAGATGTATTCTGTTAACCGCTTAACGAATTTAATACAAAAATAAGAAAAATAAAAGATTAAGGGGGGGCTCCCCATACATGGAACTGAAACTGAAAAAAATTTTTTTCTTCAAACCAACACGTGTTGTGTCTATAGATAGGTCTTTAAAAATGACATTGAGGTTCCTAAGACAACTTTTTCTCAAAGTCAACCGTTTGAAAGATATTCACCGCCAAAGTGGTAAAATGTGTGTCCCCCCCCCTTTAACTTTTGAAATAAAAGAGTGAAAAATCTAAAAAAAATATATGCTGTAGATCTTAATAAACACTTTCAACCAAAATTGATTTGAACGAGATATAGTAATTAGTTTTTGAGATATAGCACATTTTCCAAAACCGCAAATATAACTTTGTCATTCATACCAACACTGTGAAAAACAAAGTTATTTTTGCAAACGAAAAATGATATATGGTATGGTATAAGGTAACTACGGAACCCTATGGCGCGTGGCCCGACACGCACTTGGCCGGTTTTTTTTAGTTCTTGAACTCATGACAGACCGACAGACAAAGTCTGTTTAAACTTGTCGTATTTAGTTTAATTTGAATGGGTGTGTGGGGTTATTAAATCAAATTGTCACTCATCATCATCATATCAGCCGCACGACACCCACTGCTGGGTATAGGCCTCCCCTAAGGATCTCCACGACGATCGGTCCTGCGCTGCCCGCATCCAGTGGCTTCCCGCGACCTTCACCCTCACGTCGGTCCACCTTGTCGGGGGCCATTCTCACGGAGCGTCGTCCGGTGCGCGGTCGCCATTCCAGAACCTTTCCGCCCCAACGGCCATCAGTTCTTCTCGCTGTGTCCTGCCCATTGCCACTTCAGCTGAGCAATCCTTCGAGCGATGTCGGTTAGTTTAGTTCTCCTGCGAATCTGCGGAAAAATTGTTTCGTTTCAAATTGTCACTAATAATTAGTAATTTCTTTCGTAATCTATGTGTGGAAAACCATTTGTTGTATTTTATGATTGAGTTTTTAAATAAAAAGTTGGGTGAAGATTGTTAACATAATAAGACAAGTAAGGATGAACATAAACACGCTTTAGTTTCGTTTTTTAGTGATGGGGCACGCAACTTTTTTTGCGCTTGCCCGCTATCACCACCATTCATGCCTGATGGTGATGCACTCTACGATGAAACGCGCTCGCCTAGAAAATTGAATTGAGACCTAAGTAGGTACCTAATTCACTAAAGCCCACCGGTAACGATCAATTGCGATTGTCAGTTTTTCCGCAATTGACGCCCATTGACGGAAAAATTGATCGTTTACGCGAGCAAATGAAGCGATTGTCAATTGCTCCAACAATGGAATTGACGGAAAAATTGACAATTGCAATTGATCGTTACCGGCGGGCTTAACTCTAATACTTACCTATTAGTTTTTATTGACTTTGCACTAAATAAAACAAAACAATACTAGTACTTATTGGACATCTAACTCAGTAAACCAATGTAACATAAATACTTACAGATCAAATTTTTTAATATAATGTGATATTAATTGATCAAATGTTAAATGTAATACAATATAATAGCTTCTGTTAGCCCTCTGAAGCGCCGGATGCGACGTACTCGGCTATTTTACTGACAACTAGAGCGTGCGTAGGGTTGTCACATCACAGATAAATGCAAATAAAGGTGATGTCCCATACTGGGCCACGTCCATGTACACCATCTCAAAAAATGGAGAAAAATTTAATGTTTCTGACAAAAATACAATTAATTTTATATGTTGCACGGTTCAGTGGTTATTAAAGAAAACAAACCAATATTTTTTGGTCATCAAAGATCCTACGTTAATAACTGTCACTGTCATTGAGTCTAGTCTGTGGTTCCGTGACGTTTTGTTTTGTCTTTAGAGTTGAGTTCTGCAAAATCGAAATGTCAAAGTGAACTGACTGTGACAGACAAAGAGCATCAAAATGACATCTTCCGCCATGATGATTTTTTGTTGTGTGTTTGCATTTTAATGCACAGGTTCCAACCACAAAACAAAGCGATTTTATAGAAATTGGATGATTAGAAACCAAGAATCTTATATTCATTTAGAAACTGTTTATCGTGTCTTTACCTATTGTTTGGTATACACTGTACGTACATAGACGTGGCCCATGCACAGACTCCATACATTTTTGGACACATCTTTTGAATTGAATATTTTAGTCAACAAATATTTGCCCATCAGTTACTAAGTATATTCACTCAGTTGATCTAACTGGAACATACTATCTGTTTGAGGATTTAGCAGCCTTTTCCACGGGAGGATGTTGTAATGTCCTCCCCTTGGCAGGCGGATTGGAGATTGCATATAGGATCGTTTTTATCGGAAAAATCTGCAGCCCATTTCACTAATACCTTGATGGACTAGCCAAGAATGTGTTAGATGGTACCTCTAATTCATTAGTCGACACCCCTAAGTATAAATGTTGGTGCTATTCTACTCCGCCAGACGCCACGCAACTAAAATGCCAATTTTCAATATTATTACCTCCAACTGCCAACCCTGGCATTGAAATGTGCCTCGCATCCAGCGAACTAAAATCTATGGAAGTGTAATTGCAAACAAATATTGCTTAAAAAATAGCACCGCGGGGTCGAAAAAGTACAACCCGCTCAGCTTTAGTCGGGCCAGTCACGCACCCGGTGACTGACGTTAGTGTTCCTTTCAATAATTGCAGTTTGTATTGTAGAGAAAAGATAGAAAGAGGGAGTTTATTAGAAATGACGTATCTTACTTTTTCGTTTAAGTATAGAAATGAGTATACAAATTTTGGTCGCTAATAAGCAACTAGTGTTCAGATGCTCTGTGCTGCATAATTAAATGCCAGCATTTTTAGCTCTATCCACCTAGTTGTACCATTTTTTCGTGTGGTGCCATTTTTTGAGCGGAATGCTTATTCCATAGATTTTAGTTCGCTGCTCGCATCGCATCGCAGCCAGCGTAATCGAAACCACATCGAAAATGTAACTGACATTCGGTTATTTCTGATCCAAGATATTTTGATGCAAACATTTATCACAAAATAAAAAATATAAGTGGTTTACCGCCTCTGTGGACTAGTGGTTCGCCCACCCGAGTATCTTACATGGGGTCCCGGGTTCGGTTCTCAAGGGAGGTACAATTTATACTCTTTTGGTTGGTGGTAGGGTAATCTCTAAGTTAAGTAAGTATTAAGTAAGTTTCAAGTCCGCCTGGCTAGCTACCACCATCTTACCTAAGTCTGACGCCATTACAACAATTTGAAAATGGTTGTATTCCGGCAGTTAGAGGTAAGATAGCCAGTTCCTCAGTGATGAGTATTCCGGGTGTAGTGCGCTTCCACCTTCGGCCTTATCGTACTTAACATCAGGGGCCGTACCGGCTAACGCATCGAGCTTCGAAAAGTCTGTCGGGTTTCAAATTAAAACAGATAAATGGAGCCCCAATTGGGCCAAAATGGCGAACCCTAATTCATGAGGTCACACAAACATCAATATCTTCCAAATAACTTCAACAAATAGTACAATAAGTAATTCCTTACTTCGATTTATCTGTTTTAATTTGAAACTCGGCAAATTTTCCGAAGCTCGATTCGTTAGCCGGTACGGCCCCAGGTGAGGTGAAGGCCAAGCATCATCCCGAGTGCATAAAAAAGGACGAAAATCGTGGCCGAAATAGGAATAAGTATAAATATATTCTTTAGAGTAATATTCAGAGAACTTTACAAGATGGAAGATAAATTGAAACAGCTTGAGGCAATCAAAGTGTGTATTGCAGATTCTTTAGCGAAACTGGGCAGATATATATCTTTATGCTAAAACTTGGCCTACGTGCCGTGAATGTGGCGATGCTAGTGACTGATATCTGGCAGGTAGGGTTGGCACAAGATACTTTTTTATATTTAAAAAAAATATATGAAAAGAGTCCGAAATTTAAAACTTGCGTCACACTATGAAACTTGTATAAGTAATTCGATTGAAAAAATGCAATACTTTTTTGGCCAAATTAATACTTTCGAACGAGGACTATGCCACGCTCCATACAAAAATTTCAAACCCCTTTATAGTGATTTTTTACGTGCGTTTTTTTTCTTAATGGATATTCATGATAAGGGTACTGAATAGAAGTTAAGGCCCCCATATACCTCAAAGTGGCGCCCACATCTTAATAACCTTGCTCACTAAGTACATAATGTATCGAAATTCACATGTACAGATTGAAGCTAGATTCTATAGTTTATTTACAAACAATTACCTCTGTAAAATATACTTAGTTAGAATAGAATAGAAGAGAAACTCATTTATTTAGTGGCACAAAATAAATTACAAATACATGCTTAAATAAAATACAGAATGTGACACTAAAAAGGCAACCTACTCAGAATGTGTCGGGTGTCGCAGACATTCCAACGCTGATCTTCCGTGTTTATTTATTTTTATTTTTTTATTTTATTTATTAAGCTCACAAAACAAGTTACAATTACATAAAAAAAATAAGTAAGTTACGCTAATATAAATCTAAATTGCAACTCTAAATATGTGGGCCTAGTATGATCTAAACAAAGTAAACATTTTTCTATCTAGGACTTAATACTAAAATATGACAAATCAAATGAAATTAAATTTAACTCAAACACTAGTAGGTACAAAAAAGAGATAGATTCTTATACAACCTTCAAAATACTTTTTACCTAGTTTGCCTAAATATCGTTTTTTGAGAGCACTACTACGCCATGATTACATTAAAAAGTTAAGGTTGACAGTTTGTTTAACTTGATTGATAATTTATCTTCTTGTCTGGTAAAAAAATCTCAAATGGGTGGTAGGAAAATATAAACAATTCAAAAGCACCCAATAGTTCGTTGGCATAATCAAGAACAAAAAGTGTCCGCTTCAGGCACTTTTGTCTACTACTGCAACGAACTATATTTTACTGAGATTATTGTTTGTAAATAAACAATAGAACCTTAGTTTCAATCTGTGCTTGTGAATTTTCGATACTTAGCGAACAATAAATTTAATTAAGACGAGGGCGTCACTTGTGGGATACAGGAGCCTTAAGTGTGTGCCAACCCTAACACTTACACTTTGAGATATCGCTTGACTTGTACAAGTTTGAACCTTCAACCTTTTCTTTGCGATTCCGGCTGACATGAATTGATGTTAGGAACAACTCCTTATGAATTATTATGATATTAAGAAATAAAATAAAATGGGTATCATATAACAAAATAAAAAAAAAAATCGGTTGGCACTCCGGGAGTGCCGGCAGAAGTGAAAACTTGAATATTAACGTTGTGCATTTTTGATATTTTGGAATGGTTAGGGAATAATATTGCACGAATTGCCGTCTTACGAATTTACTCTGCATTTGAATTATTTACAAATACAGAACAGTATTGTACGAAAGTCTTATCCATAGCTTGACAGAAAATCTAGAGTTTTGACATTGAATTAAAAAATTTGCGCGTTACTATGGTGACACAGGTGTTTACGTCTTGAAATGACGCGCTGCTATTTTCACCGCGCCCCGTAGAAAGAGAGGGGGATACTTTCGCCGCCGGCTGTCTACTCTCCATCCGTCACATCCGTCTTACGCATTTTCGATCAGCCACGTAATTCTTACTGATGCGAGTTTAGCATTTTTTCCCCATTACAAAAAAGCGTACAACGCCGCTAAAGAAGTTTTCACTACAAAAATATAAATAGAATAAAATAAATAAAAGATTAAGCAAATGTAAAACATAGTTTTAATTTAATAACTTATGTTTCTGAGATTTTAGCAATGACAATGCTATTTTTATACAATACTAAATAATACACTAGAAAAATTTCGACTCGTACCAGATCATATTCTCGGACGGGAATCGATCCTGGGAGCTTTGGAAGTCCAGTCCAATACTATTCCAACTGACTCGTTGCTCAGTTGGAAGAACATTATGGACCGGACCTCTAAAGGTCACGGGTTCGATCCCCGCCTGACAAATGTGATCTAGTGAGAGTCGAATTTTTTCTAGTGTATTATTTAGTAGTTAAATTATTTCAAGCAATTTTTCGTAACTTAAAAACAAGGTAAAAAAATCAACCATTTAAAAAAATTTCGAAATGTATTTTGAATTAATAAATGCGTGTGTGTGTGTGTGTGTGTGAGAGAGAGAATGCTAATGGTGAAACCTTCTTACTTCTTTTTTAATTTTCGATATTTGACCTAACTCCAAAGTTAATTTTGTAATATTCACTTCTCAAGCTTACGCGCTCACTAGACATGAAATAAAACAATTTTTAACGGATACTAGCGCGGTTTTATTGAAAGTACTTTGGTAATTGGTTGGTATTTGGTTTGATTTATGGTTTTCCCGACGTCTCGGCAACTTTGCAGCTACCGTGGTCACGGGGGACAAATATTACCAAAGTACTTTCAATAAAACCGCGCTAGTATCCGTTAAAAATTGTTTTATTAATTTTGTAATTTATACAACGTGTTAATGAATGAACCCAAAATGAGAAAACCGTTTCTTCGGACCATCAAATTGAACAACTTTTACTATGGGACCAAACTCTGTAATCGCGAAAAAAAATCAGCTTGCCGAATCGTCGGGAAAACCAAAAATCAAACCAAATACCAACTAATTACCAAAGTACTTTCAATAAAACCGCGCTAGTATCCGTTAAAAATTGTTTTATTTCATGTCTAGTGAGCGCGTAAGCTTGAGAAGTGAATATAAAAAATCAGCTGTTTCATACATTTTTAACACGTTTTTTGTTATTAATTTTTGTATGAAACAGCAGATTTCTTCGCGAGTTCAAAGTTGGTCCCATAGTAAAAGTTGTTCAGTTTCATGGTCCATAGAAACGGCTTTCCCATTTTGGTTCATTCATAAACACGTTGTATATGTGTAGGAACTTTTAATAGGTACATTATTAGTACCTACTACAACTGAATTGTTATAAAAGTACAAATAAATAAGTGTCAACTGAAATATATTATGCACCACAGTATTATACCTAAGTATTAAACCCCAGTATTCTTGCACTAAAACTGTCATGGCGGCGAGAGAAGCCGCGAGGCAAACTTGTGTTTAATTTCCGTTCCCGACGCTATTGGAAGCTGAGCAAATATCTACGGATGTTTATTAGGTATCGTTCTTTACTTTTAAGATCCATTTTTGCTTGCAGTTTAACCGTAATATTCATATTGCTCGATGGCGCAACAGTGGGTTAGATAAAGACTTTTTTTATGCAAAACTGGACAGAACTTGGTCTTCACCTCACCTGATGTTAAGTGACGATAAGTCCGAAGGTGGAAGCGCACTACACCCGGAATCCTCATCACTGAAGAACTGGCTATCTTACCTCTAACTGCCGGAACACAGTCAGACTTAGGTAAGATGGTGGTAGCTAGTCAGGCGGACTTGAAATAAGCCTTACCACCACGGGTGGGCGAATCAGTACACTACAACGAGGCACTCTAGTATATTTGTTATTATTCTGTTGCTAATCTGTGGATAATGTTGTATTACCTTAGTTATTGTGGTAAATTTGTATTACTATGAAATAAAACAATTTTAACGGATACTAGCGCGGTTTTATTGAAAGTACTTTGGTAATTAGTTGGTATTTGGTTTGATTTCTGATAAATTTTAATTTCTGAACGTCTAAAAAAATTCATCGCTTGAGGGTAGACACACGGGTAGCTTCAGTGCCCCGTGACCACGGCAGCTGCAAAATTGCCGAAACGTCGGGAAAACCAAAAATCAAACCAAATACCAACTAAATACCAAAGTACTTTCAATAAAACCGCGCTAGTATCCGTTAAAAATTGTTTTATTTCATGTCTAGTGAGCGCGTAAGCTTGAGAAGTGAATTTGTATTATTACTTTTATTTAGTTAATAATATAATATTGTAACTGTTTATTATCCCTTACAATTAAAATTAAAAAAAATAACCCGAGGCACAGAATACATGGCCGAGGTTCCGAGAACTTCAAAGATCAATGCAATATGTGACGTCCAAAATTATTTAGTCTAAAACTGCCAAACAATTTGTAATATAACAAATCTCATACAAGTGTTTTATTGTCGGGAGTTCGCGGGATAATTGTAATAGTTTGGATTTTCGATTCGAAACTATGCTTTAACATCGTTTATAACGAAAATTTTAATTAAATCCAACAATTCGGTCGTTGATGAGGGTTGCTTAACTATCAGGAATGTTCTATTTAGATACAGACAGACAAGTGGATTATTTGAGTCGTTATCCAACTTCTGATTAAGTTTCATCATCATCATCCTATGATGATGGAACGAAAGTGCAGTTCGGTTTCACAAAAGGGGCGTACTACACTGGAGGTACGTGAATTTTTTTATACTTAATGGGATGATGCTTGGCCTTCACCTCACCTGATGTTAAGTTACGTAGGCCGAAGGTGGAAGCGCACTACACCCGGAATCCTCAACACTGAAGAACTGGCTATCTTACCTTTAACTGCCGGAACACAACAATTTTTAAATTGTTGTTATGGCATCAGACTTTTAGGTAAGATGGTGGTAGCTAGCCAGGCGGACTTTGAAATAAGCCCTACCACCAACCAAACCGAGTACAATCGAACCCGGGACCCCTGCGTCTTACACGGGTGGGCGAACCACTGAGTTGGTTAAGGCCTTAACTTGCAACAATCCGTGTGGATCGATCTGTGATAGAGTGAAATCGAACGTAACTCTATACGCTTTGGGTTAACATAGCAGATTTTTATGCGTTGGTTTTAACATAAACGAATGTTCTATTTCCGAAAAGTTTTGCATATAAACCAAAAAACGAGGTCCACGGGATATTTTTTTACATCAAAGGTGGTAACATTTTTATAAATGATTTCAATTAAATCTGTTGTGTATTATTTCAGGTGCATTAATTATTTTTTCTATGATAGCTTCGCGCGCGTAGTCTTTCAATATTTTGAATTGAATATTGGGATTCGACGCATGTTAACGCCTTAAAGCAAAAAAATGGCGATTAGTGATTCTACTTCTGACCCAAAAAAAATTAATTTCATTTCGTGTCAAACAACATCTCAATTAGTGGCTTTCTGCATACCAATGTGCACCGTAATATTTTATTATCGCAATAAACAACATACTAAACAATAATGTTAAAACCGCCGTGTCGTTCTCGGAAGCAGACCGCTGGTATCGCATTCTCTTTGCTGGAGTAAGGAGTAATTGGAGGCCTGTGTCCATTGCACCACGTAGTCAGGCTTTCCAACCTAGGGCTTTTAGCCCCAAGGGTGGAAATATGCTTATTGGGCTTGTAGGGTCCAAATAATTAAGGACTATATTTAGGGCATAGAATATTTCAAGCAGCACGAAGCTCACTACCTACTTAAGATTTCTCTAAATTGTTTTACATACTTACATGCATCTAAGTATATCTTCTTCTGATTTTATTCCTCATACTCCTCCTACGTAACCGCCGATTTTGAGTACTCCTAACTAGGGCTTGCAATCCGAATATTCGAATATTCGAATTATTCGAATATTCGCCTTATTTTACTATTCGAATACTCAAGTCGGTGATATTCGAATATTCGAATATTTTCCACTTTTTTTGATTTAGGCAAAAGTCATTCATTAAATACCCGAATAGCTTTTGAGAGCATAGAATGAAGCTATTGTTAACGTTTACTTTCTCGTTTATTTATTTGTATACCTATGTTGTTTGTTTTTCCGCAAATTGTAAACGATTTTAATCTAGAGCTTCCCAATGAGTCAAAGACTTGAAACTTAAAACAAAGGTCAGAACAGGAAGACAATGACAACATCTTATAGTGTCATTGAGCTGATCTGATGATGGAACCAAAAGGCCTCAGGAAATCTGTAATAAAACCATACAAACCCATCGACTTTGTGCTTGTTTGATTCGTCTTGCTTGATAAGTACAAGTGTGTGATTGTCTCAAATAAATATTTTTCTTTCTTTTGTTCATTTAATCCCTTTTTGGCTTTAGTGATCAGCTTGTCTTGCGACACGTAGGCCTTTTTCAGCTGTTTCCATTCTGTTCTATCTCTTGCTTTTCACGATCAAAGTGTTCCTCCAGTTTTCATAACATCATCTGCCCATCTTTTGGTTTGTCTTCCTCTTTTCCTTTTTCTGTCCCATAGTTGCCACTCTGTAATAATTTTGGTACATTTTTCCTTGCTTTCTCTTGCCATTTAACCCGTCCATTGCCATTTTAACAGTCATTTTTTCCTTATTATGTCTTCTACTTTCGTTTTTTTTTCTTCTTATTTCCTCTGATTTTTGACGGTCTTTCAGCGTATCAGCAGCGTATAAGCGTATTGGCATATTCTTAGCTTTAAATAGTGCTTTTGAGTCAGGGCCTATGTTTGACACTCTGTACTAAAACCATAAAATTTCATGGAGTTTTGGCTCGTTTGATTCGTCTTGACTTGTACTCTGTTGGGAAATATTGTCCAGGGTCTGATGAAGACTACAGAACCGGAAGAAAACTACAGGAACTCTGTAATGAAACCAAACAAATCTATTGAGTTTGGGCTCGTTTGATTCGTCTTGGCAATAACTGTGTTTAGAAATAGTGTCCATGGTGTAATAATGGAGCCAGAAGAAAACCACCGGAACTCTGTAATGAAACTATACAAATCCATCGAGTTTGGGCACGTTTGATTCGTCTCAACAAGTACTCTGTTAGGAAAATAAATCGTGTCCAGGGTCTGATTATGAAGCCGGAAGAAAACCACTATGTAATAAAACCATGCAACACCATTTAGTTTGGGCCCGTTTGATTCGTCTTGACTAGTACTCTGTTCGGAAATAGTGTCCAGAGTCTGATGATGGAGGCGGATGAAAACCACAGGAACTCTGTAATAAAACCACACAAATCCATCGAGTTTGAGATTGTTTGATTCGTCTTGGCAATCACATTGTTGAAAAATAGTGTCCATGGTCTGATGATGGAGCCGGAAGAAAATCACAGGAACTCTGTAATAAAACCATACATATCCATCGAGGGCTTGTTTGATTCGTCTCGACAAGTTCTCTGTTGGTAAAATAGTGTCCAGGGTCATCAGACCCTGATCATAATCAAATGAAGTCGGAAGTAAACCACAAAACTATGTAATAAAACCATACAACTCCACCGTGTTTGGGCTTTTTTCATTCGTCTTGACTAGTACTCTGTTGGGAAATAGTGTCCAGAGTCTGATGATGGAGCCGGAAGAAAACCATAGGAACTCTGTAATGAAACCATACAAATCCATCGAGTTTGGGCTCGTTTGATTCGTCTTGGCAATAACTCTGTTGAGAAATAGTGTCCAAGATCTGATGATGGAGCCGGAAGAAAATCACAGGAACTCTGTAATAAAACCATATATATCCATCGCGGGCTCGTTTGATTCGTCTCGACAAGTACTCTGTTGGGAAAATAGTGTCCAGTGTCTGATAATAAAGCCGGAAGAAAATCACGAAAAATCCTGATACGCTGAAAGACCGTCAAAAATCAGAGGGCTTGTTTGATTTGTCTTGACAAGTAATCTGTTGGGAAATAGTATCCAAGATCTGGTGATGAAGCCGAAATATGGGTACAGGATCTCTATAATAATACCATACAACCCCATCAAGTTTGGGCTCGTTTGATTCGTTTTTACTTGTATTCTGATGGGAGATAGTACTAGACCCTGGTCTAATAACAAAAAATAAACATTTACTGACAATCAAACCAAAAACATACGTTTTAAAAATGAACTAAAAAGTATGAAAATTGAACTCAAAACATGCTCTTAAAATTAACTAGAAAAACGGACTAATAATTATAAAATAATTTCGCCTTTAAAGATTTATAACTCTACACAGAAGTTTTTAAACTAAAAACGTGGGGCGAAGGCAAAAAAAAAGTCACTTGAGGATAATTTTTACACAATGCGTCCCATTAAACAAAGCATTTACTTTGGTTTAACGTGAAAAAATGAGCAATATTTCATAATTACGACCATCTGTTTTATTTTACAGAATTATTCGAATAATATTCGAATATATTCGAATACCTCCTTAAAAATTTTCGAATATTCGAATATTGGATTTCATCGAATATTTGCAAGCCCTGTAATAGCATTTATTGTTGGCATTTGGTTGGGCCACATGCACCAGGTTTGTTGGACAACGGTTAGATTTGGCCAAGGGCCATTGTAGAATTTTCTACTGAAGGCCATTGGTTGTTTTTCATTGTAAGGAATTTTTACACAATATTGACAGTAGTCAGTAACCCTACAGTCGGTCATTGTTGGATATCTTTTACTACATTGGGCTAATGTTAGTTGATATCTAAGAGGGCATACGATAAATACACTGCAGAAATGCCAAACTAACGGTAAGCAGTAGTAGCATTGGCCCAACGTTGCTTACTAAATGGTTGGACGTAAAGATAATGTTGTTCCGCATTGGGCCAATGTTAGTTTTATGTAGGCAATCTAACTATAACTATATCCCAACGGATTCCCCACTGTTGGCTAATTGGTGCCAACACAAAATGCTACTAGGGACTTGTGACGCAACAACCACATACATGCGGTAGATTTCCTTATGATTTTTTTTAATTATGTAATTTTCAGAATCAATATTTCGTTTTGGAATCCGAACCAGATTGAATGTGGCGGGCCTAATTGTCTATGCGTGTATAGAAAACCGTGAACTTTCCGAGCGGCACTTTTTAGAGTAAGTACTTTATATTTAGTGACCGAGCCGTCCGACAATGGAGCCGCACAGTTAACGGTAACAGAACCGTGTCACAACACGCAACACGAATACTACGGGACTTATTGTCTCGTCTGATTACTAACCAAGACCTACTAAATTTTATACTGGGTCATATAACATTTAAATATGTATTACGTTACGCATTTGGAGTCATAACTTGTTTTAAATTGTTTAAATAAACATACGTCTTACGTTTAGCTTCATATTCGGACAAAAACACAATAAAAACAAAAGTTATAGTTTGGACTTTAATACCCCCGTCGACATAAAGCACATTATCTACACCCATGCTTTAAATTCTGTATAAAAAGCTCTGAAATAGTTAGCTTATTGTCAAGGCTGGTTTCGCCCCGAGCGCCCACGCGAGTTGCATTATGAAATTCAGTACGTTTGGATGATATAATGACGGAGGCGCGCGCGCAGCGGGCCATTCTTGTCTCGACGATTTCAGATATGGCTCCTACTATAACCTCTTACGAGGAGCTCGGTGGCGCAGTGGTTTAGCGCCTGGCCCAGCGATTGCGGAGGTTAAGCAACTTTCGCAAGGGTCGGTCATGGGATGGGTGACCAAAAATTTATTATCTCGAGCTCCTCCGTGATTTGGAAGGCACGTTAAGCCGTTGGTACCGGTTGCGTTTGCAGTCGTTAACACCCACCAATCCGCATTGGGCCTGCGTGCCTGGTTATGGTCCATCCTCCTTATCCACCCAAAAGGAAGGCCTGTGCCCCAGCAGTGGGGTCATTTAAAAATGGCCAATGGTCATACTTACGACCAAACTTTTAGCTTGTCATACTAGTTTTATAAAACTATAGTACTTAATTGCGTTGCGAACAGTTTGATGGGAAAGCTAAGGTCTAAATGGCCTTATAGACAGTAGTTGAATAGTTCCCACGAGTAAAGAGAGAAAACAAGTAACCATAGTAAGTAATAAATAATATTGAATAGGTACAGAAAGGCGAGTTTAGGATTACCAGATCTAATAATGAAATTTCCTGACTTTTCCCTGACTTTTCAGTAAATTTTAGACAATTTGTACAACTACACCTACGTTCTTCATTAAGTTGACTTTTGATATTTTCTCACTAAAATGATTAACAAATTGTATTTTTATTAAGGCTGCGCAGTCTGCAAACTAGCGCCGCCATTGGAAAAAAGTCTTAGTGCTTAAATAAAGACGAATTTGTAAATTATCTCTCTGGAGTGCACTCCCAACAAGCTTTGTGGTACTTTTTATCACTTAATTCTAGCCTGTCGTTTAGTTTAATGGACTTTTATTGTTAAAAATAATAATAAATTGTTTTAGAATAAAAAAAGCAAATTCCTTTTTACTCCAGCCCCACCCGACTTCAATAGACGTGTTTTTATTATTACGAATTTTATTTCTTGCTTTTTAGATGTAGGTTTTTTGAAGTCGGTTTTTTGTTTTTTTAAACAATTTTTTATTTTTTTATTTTTAGTGTAGGTACCTTTTGTATTAGGTAGTGTAGGTATATTATTTAGGTAGAAAAATCGGCTCAGCCAAACGTGAGTTAATCGCGGAGAAACATACATACATGCGGGTCAAACTGAGAACCTTCTTTTTTAAAGTCGGTTAAAGAACTACACTTAAGATATCCCTTTTCCAACAAAAAAATAATTATCATATTCAGTTCATAAACAAAGAAGTTATACGACTGATCATCGAGGCAGTTCACACAAAATCATAGGTACTATTTTCGTACTTTTTTCAAAATTACTTGAAAAGTACTGAACCGATTACAAAATTTTAAAAATGGGACCAACTTAGAGTTTACCTCATGTAATAACATTTGAATCATTTCAATCGGTTCAGCCGTCTTCGAGTAATCGATGTACATACAAAAAACAAAAAAAAACAAAAAAATGGGTCGAATTGAGTACCTCCCTCCTTTTGAAGTCGGTAAAAAGTGGCCACTTTTCGCAATAAAAGTCCATATAACTAAACGACAGGCTAGAAAATATTGCTTAAGTGATAAAAAGTACCGCAAAGCCAGGGGCCGTACCGGCTAACGAATCGATTATCGAAAAGTCTGTCGGGTTTCAAATTAAAACAGATAAATCGAGGCCCAATTGGGCCAAAATGGAAAACCCCAATTCATGATGTCACACGAACATCGATATCTTCCAAATGACGTCAACAGAAAGTACAAGACGAAGTTCCTTACTTTGATTTTTCTGTTTTAAGTTGAAACTCGGCAGACTTTTCGATAATCGATGCGTTAGCCGGTACGGCCCCTGTTCGGGAGTGCACTCCAGAGAGATAATACATAATTTCTTTTTTATTTAAGCACTATGATTTTATTTCCAATGGTGGCGCTAGTGTTACACTTTTTGGAATTTCAAAAATCCCTGACAAATACAGTTTTTTCCAGTTTTCCTGACAGGACATATCAGGAAAATTCCTGTCATCTAGTAACCCTGCGTGGTCGAGTGGCTAACACACCAGTTTCTTAGTGTTGCCATCTCTTTGGTCCTGGGTTCTGCAGACATTGAAAAAGGCACTAAGTTAAGAAAAAAAACCATTAAGTAAACCCATAAATTATCGCACAAAGGGTGTTTCAGACACACTCCTCTCAAACACATAAAATGATACGGACAGAGAATCGAACCCTACTCCTAATACTATCCTGCGGAAGTCATTGATTTCGGTCCATAAGACCCCCTTGTAATTTACTACCTCACTATATAGGTTTAGCTTCCGGGGGCACTGTAGTGGAACGGCCAAGTCGGGCACTCCTTGTATTGTTATTTTAATGTGAAGAAAGTTTGGTGCAACTTTTGATGGGTGATTGATTTTTAAGTTTAAATAATGAATGATGTCAGTGAGTGTGTGCAACATGTAGAAACATCTTGTATATTCCTAACCTAATTAAATAATTGAATATAAGCTTATATGATTCATAAATCATTTAAATAATAATTTATTGTTGGCTTTGTGTTACAAAAGAAATATTTTGTTTTTTGATGAATTGTATGTACTGTTGTTTAAATATTTCTTTCATTGTCAAAATAAAAACAATCTTTTAAACAATTTTCAAAGTATTCATTGTGGATTATCATATTTTAAAACCATTTTATTTACACGACTGCCCAAAGCAAAAAGAGTGTATTGTGTTCAGGGTTCATGTATGTTTGTGGGTATGTGAGTTTCTTTAACTTCTAAATGCCTGAATTGATTTGGATAAATGGGGTATCGTTAGAATCCTTACAGCATCCCGAGTGACACTGGCTATTTTTTTTAGAAAAAATCAATATGGTGACTGTACGACGCCATTAGAAAATGAAAAATTTTTTTTTCTATTATTACAATATGGGCATCAAATGAAAGGCCTTGATAAGCACATTTCAAAACTATATGATATGTCTCTAAAATGTGTGAAACAAAAATAAATAAATAAATAAAATATTAAAAACACGACTGCCCTGCCAAAAACGAACTAAAAAAGTTAAATAACCAACAAGTGTCATTGCAGTCGGGGGATCTCTGATCAAAAATTATTCCATAATAAGGTCCTCCGACTGCAATGACACTTGTTGTTTAACTTTTTTTAGTTCGTTTTTGGCAGGGCAGTCGTGTTTTTAATTTTTTTTATTTTTTTTTATTAACCAGTAAAGATTAATCAATAGGTATGATTTATAATAATAGCTTATTATGAATGAATGAATGAATAAAATTGTTTGTTTTTAAAGACGAAATAGTCGCGATAATAGGACTCAATTCGTTGTTCAATTTACTTAAAATTAACCTTAGAGTTAATAGTGTCACTTGCTAATTGCATAAAAATACATCCACAGTTAGATTAAATTAATTAAATATCTTTTTAAAATATTCTATTAGGTAATTTACCTACCAACTTGGGTGTTTCTCTACAGAATGTTGTAGAGGTATAAAAGCAAAAACTGCATTATTTCGCTTTTTATGGTGATTTCTACGTCGGCATAGGGTCTTTCGCATCGCTGGTAATTTATAGTTTTACTTAGGGCTAGGGCACGTATTACTAAAAGATTTATGGCTTGGAAACTGTATTTTGTTTCAATATTAGACCACATTACGTACATTTTAATGTTTGTATAAAAAACTGGCCAAGTGCGTGTCGGGCCACGCGCAGAAGGGTTCCGTAGTTACATTATACCATACCATATTTTAATACCGCTATCATTTTTCACCTGAAAAAAAATACTTTGTTTTTCACAGTGTTTGTATGAACAACAAAGTTATATTTGCGGTTTTGGAAAATGTACTATATTTCGAAAATTTATTACTGTATCTCGTTCAAACCAATTTTCGTTGAAAGTGTTTGTTAAGATCTATAGCATATATTTTTTTAGATTTTTCACTCTCTTACTTTAAAAGTTAAAGGGGGGGGGGGGACACACATTTTACCACTTTGGCAGTATATATCTTTCAAACGGTTGACTTTGAGAAAAAATAGTCTTAGGAACCTCAATGTCATTTTTAAAGACCTATCTATAGACACCCCACAAGCATTGGTTTGATGAAAAAAAATATTTTCTGTTTCAGTTCCATGTATGAGGAACCCCCCCCCCCCCCTTAATCTTTTATTTTTTTTTTATTTTTGTGAAAAAATCATAAAGCGGTTCACAGAATACATCTACCTACCAAGTTTCAACTATGTAATCTTAATACTTTTGGAATAAAGTGGCTGTGACATACGGACGGACAGACAGACAGACAGACAGACATGACGAATCTATAAGGGTTCCGATTTTTGCCATTTTGGCTACGGAACCCTAAAAAGCAACTGTCAAAACTTGGGTTTTGATTGAACCCTTACTTTTATTTCGAAGTCTCTCTGCTTTGCCCCCTACTCAAAAATGGCTTTATATGCTTTAAAACAAGCAGTCAAACTTTTAGACTACGTGCCGTAAGCTTGTCATTTCCATTATAATACATCAAAGTCTGTGATTCACATAAGTTTGCGACATGTGATTTTAATCGTCTATTGCTCATATTTAAGCTTCAATAGTAAGGCTGCGTTCAAACGATAACACACGACCCGACCTCAACCCGAACTCAACTCAAACTCACCTCAACCGTAGCCCACCTTGAAATACATCGCTTACAATTTTGAGTCTTATGGCATATTAATAAGCTCTTGTGTAATGTTCAGGTGAGTTTGAGGTGGGTTCGGGTTGAGTTTGAGTTGAGTTCGGGTTGTGTTCGGGTTGAGTTTGAGTTGAGTTCGGGTTGAGGGCGAGGCGTGTGCAGTTGCATCGACAAAATATAACGGAGCTTATTAATGTGTTATAAAACTCAAAATTGTAAAGGCTGGTTTACATTATTTTAGTTTTTAGTAGAGTGCTTTAGTGGAAACATGTAAACGGTCGTCTTATGACTAAAGAGAGTAACGTTCTAGTACCCTTCCACTCGCTTTCCAGTAGCATCCCCTGCGCGCCCGCTCACCCCCCCCCCCCCCCCCCCCGCGATATTTTACTCGCACTCGCACTGGAAGCATGTAAATCGATATTTTAGTAGCGTCTTTAGTAGAGTGCATTTGCCGGTGAACGCGTGACGTATAATTGAATTAAATAATAGGTATTAGGTATGGCGAAAATGACACTCTACTGGAAGTGTGTAAACGGTCACTGGAAAGGCACCAAAACTACTAAAGCACTCGCATTCGAATCTACTCGCACGCTACTAAGCACTCTACTAAATACTAAGATAATGTAAACCAGCCTTAAGCGCTGTATTTCAAGGAGTGGGTTGGTGGGTTGGTGGGGTCCGGTTGAGTTGAGTTCGGGTTGAGGGCGAGTCGTGCGTTATCGTTTGAACGCAGCCTAAGCGTAGCGTTTAAACGCATAGAATGTTTGCCAATTGAGTCGGCTGATTTTGCTATTTGTAACTCGTGATCGTAACTCTACCAACATTTGTCATATTTTTTCCAATCAATAGTTTTGCATTTGTAAACATTATCCTACTACCTATTGAGTTTGGTTAAAAAGTGCTCAAGTATCTTCGAAAGAACCCTGAACTATACCAAAACATAATTTAGTATAACTTTTTCATTCCTTTATGCAAAAACTCATGCATTAGTTTATTAAGAAAACCTTACAGTTCATTCCAAAATATTCTTTGAAGAAAATTCCATCCGAAACTCGCAGTACAAACATCAGAAGGTTTTCACAAGAAGTTAACTTAAAAGCTAAGGAATATTAGTCGCAGTCGTTCTTAAACCCGACAAATGAAATGCGTCTTAGGCGCACCACAGACTTAGCAATTTTAGTTGCCGCATCTGTAGACTTTTATAATGTTTAGGTATGTTAACAATCGTTAGTTTAGTGACAAAAAGTCTGAATTTAAAATTAAGTAATTGAAAGAAAGAAAGAAAAGAAAAATAATTTATTTGAGACAGACAAATTTATACAGCAAATTGCTACTTTTTTACAAATTACAATCTATTCATGTGTAAGATTTTGCGCCCTATTGTATTAAAATAAACGTTTTGCGGATTATTTATTTAAAAAAGTGTTTTCAATATCTATCAGTCTACAAATTATCAATTGATGTGACTATGGATTTCGAAGAAAAAGTAGGTACTTGTTGTACTTATTTTTACGTCGTTGGCGATAATAACGAAAAAGTATTGTGAGTATTACCTAATAGACGGTTTTGAGTTTGTCATTGAATGTATAATAAATAAATAAAATAAAGTTTTCTTGAATAAACTAATTTTTATTTATTTATTTATTTATTTAATATTGTATAACCACGTTACCAAGTTGGCATGTTTCTTAAAATTCAGTACTTTGATGAATGTAAGTACTGAATTTAACATGAGCTAAGTACATTACTTTTTTAAACACGATAATTGATAAAATTAACATTCTGACGTGTCAGAGATGGGCATCCTTCTTTAAATTGCCCTAAACTAATTTTAATTCTCGGAATGTGTGTATTGTGGGTGCACAAGTATTATTTGTTTATTTATGTGTATTGATGAGAAAAACTAAGTAAATAAATAGTGTGCGTTATTTCTATGTACGGATTAAGTTAAATTAAACATATAAATAACTCTCATTAGACTGTATGTCACGCTGAAATTTTACTACGCTAATTATTAAGAGAAACTTTTCATTGGCCTTAGTGTTAAATACTCGTAACTATTAATGTTATGAGATATTATAAAAACGCTGTTGGTTTCTAAACAATTAAAAATAAAAATGTAGGTACAGCTTACCGCTAGGTACAGCTTGGTGTCTTTGTCCCAACTCAGGGGACTTGAGGGGACCTATTTTTGAATCGCTCGACTAGCGTCGAGCGCTCTTTTCGACTGATTTTCGTTTGACATATGACTCAAAACAATGAGATGTCGAACGGAAATCAGTCGAAAAGAGCGCTCGACGCCTGCCAAGCGATTCAAAAATAGGGCTCCAGGTCGATAAAAGTTGCCCCGTTTGCAGCCAGCCTTAGATGTCTCAAGATTGTTATAAATGGAGGTTGAAAGGTTGCTCGAATAAAAACCATCCCATTTCACATTCGTCTTCACTAAATTAGGATACATTGACTTGATGATGGAAGACTGTCACACCGTAACGTGGAATTTAAGGAGAAAAGTTTTATTAAACATGGTTATTCGTAAAACACCAATAACTTCGCAGGAGTGGATCACTAGCATCATAAACAACATTTTGTTGTAGGTACGACTTTTCCGAAAACAGACAAAAAAATCGACTTTTCATACAAAACTTGATCAGCTGTTTGGACATTTTTATGAAAAGTCAGTTTTTTGTCAGTTTTCGTAAAAGTCGTACCTAGAACAAATGTTGTTGTTTATGATGTTAGTAATTTACTCCTGCGAGGTTGTTGGTGTTTTATAAATAACCCTGCTTAATATCATTTATGACTTCAGATTTGTTTATTTATTATATACAAATGGTAAAAAATACTCTATACCAGCCATTGACGAGACATCGATTTGGCAGACGACGTCCAAATTGAATACTTCCAAATGGACCAGATTTAAGCTATGTGGGCTTCAGCTTCGTTGATTATACCTACTTCCATTTGGACGCACCAACGCTGTCACTTCCACCCATTTGGAAGTATTCAATTTGGACGTCGTCTGCCAAATGGACTTCTCTGGCTAGGTGGCTAGCTTAATTTTATAAACTTCTTTATATATATACTTAAGAAATTTATAAAGTAAATATAGTATATTCATTATAATATACTATATTTACATCAAAAAATTTTGTGAATGTATACATAACTTGTCTTGGTCTGAGATTTATAACGAAAAAGATGTAAACAAAGCATTTAATGCATTTCATGAACTCTTCTCATTGTTTTTTAATCTATGCTTTCCAATAAGAAAAAAGAGGTTTATATTAAACCGAAGGAGAAGAACGTGGATCACAAAAGGCATTCGCTTAGCTTGTAAAAAAAAGCGTGCACTAAGGTTCGCATACTATAAGAAAAGACCGAATACAAATGCTAAAGCTGATTATCAGAATTATACAGCAATATTAAAAAAATGTATGACCAATGCACAAAAGATTAGGAATAAAAAAATTATAAATAAATCAAGTAATGTATGCCGTGCATCGTGGAATTTGATTAAATATAATAATAATAAAATACATAAAAGAAATTAGACATAACGATAAACTTATTAATGAACCAAATGACATAGCAAATGAATTTAATAACTATTTTATAAATTTGACGAATAATAATAACGATAATATAACTAATATTCCTGACAATATCAAACGTGTAAGTGATAGCATGTACTTATTTCCAACGGACGATAGAGAAATATGTAAAATAATTGGAACGTTAAAAAACTCTGGTGCGGTGGGATATGATCAACTTCCCACAAACATAATTAAGGCTACTAAACATTTAATAGCACCTGTTTTAAGCCACTTGGTTAATCTGTCCTTTGAACAAGGGGTGTTCCCCGACAAACTTAAAGTAACTGTAGTAAAGCCAATCCATAAAACAGACAATACTAATTCTCTTGAGAACTATAGACCAATAGCTCTAATATCCATATTCTCAAAGATTTTTGAAAAGGCCATGCTTCTCAGAATCACAAACTTTATAAACAAATTAGGCATCCTAGACAAAAATCAACATGGCTTCCAACAGGGGAAATCCACAACACTAGCAACTTTTAAGCTGACCAACACAATCCTAGCCTACGTGGACAAATCTGTTGAGGTAACTGCCGTATTCTTTGATATGAGTAAAGCCTTTGACTTTGTCTCTCACAAGCTACTCTTATCAAAATGTGAAAAATATGGTCTCAGGGGCAATACTCAAAATTGGCTTAATTCATACTTATCTGAACGACAGCAATACGTTGAGCTCAAAAACTTAGATAACTATTTTAATGAAACGTCATACACATCCAAGGAAAAAATAAATAGTTCCGGAGTCCCACAAGGAAGTATTCTGGGCCCACTACTTTTCCTGTTGTACATTAATGATCTTCCTAGAGCAACCCGACATTTTTGCACACTTTTTGCTGATGACGTTTCCGTGGTGATACCAAACACTTATGATTCCACAATTGACTATAATAATGAAATTAATGAGACCGTGTCTAATATAATTAATTGGCTACGTAATAATAATTTAAAAATTAATGTAAACAAAACTAAATACGTGCAATTTCACAATCAACGCAATAACAAGTATGCTGAACTTTCAATATGTCACGAAGGTCAGACGATTGGTGAAAGTAATGAGGTTAAATTTTTGGGAATTCTAATGGATAAGAATCTTACTTGGAAGGCACATATACAACGTGTTTGTAGTAAAATAAATAGCTTCGCATATGCCTTATATCGGCTCGTAAACATTGCTGATGTACAAACAGCCTTGTTAGCATACCATGGTTATGTGGCTTCCAACCTTAGATATGGGATCATAGTCTGGGGCAACTCGGTAGATCGGGATCGAGCATTTATCGCCCAGAAACAGTGCATACGCTCCATCTGCAACATTTCCCGTACGACAAGTTGCAAACCCTATTTCATCAAATTGAAATTGTTATCATTGCCATCCATGTATGTATATGAAATATGTAATTTTGTCAAATCCAATGAAAACCTTTTTGTTAAGAATAATGACATGATCCTTAATTATAATAGAAGATTCCCAGATAAACTTGTTTATCCACAAGTGTCAACAGCTTTATATAGAGAAAATTGCCTACCGATGTCGATAAAAATTTATAATAAATTGCCTAAGTACATAAAAACTTTACCTTTAAACTTGTTTAGGAGAAGACTGCACCATCTTCTCTTAGAAAAATGTTACTATAGTATAAAAGAGTACTTAACTGACAAATTAGAATAGTTATTTAGAATTTATTATAATTGAATTGACATTGGCACAAATTAAACTGACATCAACTATTTGACATTACTATTGATTTTTTATTGAATTTTTATTGTGACTATTATGTGAATGAATTGCGATTTTTTTTTTTTAATTTGCCTATTGTATGTAATGTATTATTATTGGATTGACATTAGCACAAATTAAACTATTATTTTGACTTGATAAATAGAATTTGAAATGTAACTTTTCTTTAAATGTAATTAATTAACTATTTTTATTTTGCATGTCTGAATTGACTAAATGTGAGAACTTATAACTTATTGTCCACCATTTTCTGTACCATGTTTAAAGCAAATAAATCATTATCATTATCATTATCATTAGTTTATAAACTTCTTAAAAACCAATATATGATTAAAACCAATAAATAAGTAGGTATACAGATAAATTATGTCAGACTGAAATGCCTGTAATCGATACTATTCCCGTCAATTGGTAATGCGCCTGGCGGCCATGATTTTAACCTCAAAAACAAAAAAAAAATGTAATTTTTTTTATATACCTAGACCCTATCTTATTGAAAATAATAATTCGATAATTATATATTAGATTACCTATTAGAATTTTCTTGTATCATGACATTTTAGTTGCGGATCACGTCAACGTGGATGTTAATGTGACAAGGTTCCAGCGCATTACCAAGGTTGACTGGTAGAAAATGCCTAAGGCATTAAGTCCGCCTATGTACAAATGTGCATGAAGAATTAAATAAATAAAAAAAATAAATTACCAATTGACGGGGATAATACAATCAATACAATGAATATTATTATGAAATGCGGAAATTAAATATAATGAATTTAAAAAAAAAACCGGCCAAGTGCGAGTCGGACTCGCGCACGAAGGGTTCCGTACCAAAAAAAACGGCAAAAAAATAAGTTTGTTGTATGGGAGCCCCCCTTAAATATTAATTTTATTCCGTTTTTAGTATTTGTTGTTATAGCGGCAACAAAAATACATCATCTGTGAAAATTTCAACTTTCTACCTGTTGTCGTTATTAATATTGAGCAAAAAACTGTAAAAAATTCACGTTTGTTGTATGGGAGCTTGCCTTAAATATTACTTTTATTCCGTTTTTAGTATTTGTTGTTATAGCGGCAACGGAAATACATCATCTGTGAAAATTTCAACTTTCTAGCTATCACGGTTCATGAGATACAGCCTGGTGACAGACAGACAGACGGACAGCGGAGTCTTAGTAATAGGGTCCCGTTTTTACCCTTTGGGTACGGAACCCTAAAAAATGGTTGCAAGTGTGTTTGACCGCAGAACAAACATTTATGAAATACAGGGAGAAAAAGCAGCCATTGACGAGTTTCTTGCCGGTTCCTTCTCATTACAAGGTCTCCCGGTTAGGGTTCGCGAACCGA
This sequence comes from Agriphila geniculea, assembly GCA_943789525.1. Lineage (NCBI taxonomy): Eukaryota > Metazoa > Arthropoda > Insecta > Lepidoptera > Crambidae > Agriphila > Agriphila geniculea. The sequence goes on along the minus strand of OX038898.1, from coordinate 13,264,770 downwards.
TGGCGTAGCTTCTATGACATTCACAAGTGCGTGTAACAGTCTAGACTGAATATATTATTTAGAATTTTGAATACAGTATTCTGTGCATTCAATTACCAATCTGTAGAGTTAAAATAGTAAATTAGTATCTTCTTAAAGCACGATCTTTAGAACGATTAGTTTAAATTACAATAAATTAAAAAATATAGACGCAGTTACGTAGTTACATGTCAGTGAAATTGGCAAATGATTTTCATTTAGCATAATTTAACTGACAAAAGACTCGAGACAATGTACAAAATCATTATGCATATTTTTATTCGCGTAGTAAAACAATAGCAGATTTGTTCAAAAACTATAACATGACATGACGGTGTACGTCACGTCACGTCATGGCGATAAATTATCGGGCATTTTCCGGAAAAAACGGAAAAATTACTGTCATCAATTTAATACTGGAGGTATTATAAGGCTAACGCCACACGGCACAGACTAAGTTCAGACACTCTTGAGGCCGTAATGTCAGCTTGTGTTGCTAAAGGCTGGTTTACATTATCTTAGCTGTTAGTAGAGTGCTTTAGGAGAGTGCATTTGTGGAACTGGAAACGTGTAAACGGTCGTCTTAATGAATAAAGAGAGTTAACATTCTAGTTGCCTTTCAACTTGAATCAAAATAGAATCACTTTCCAGTAGCACTCCCTGCGCACCCGCTCATGCCCCGCGCGACACTCTCCTCGCTACTGTAAGCATGTAAATCGACATTTTAGTAGCGTATTAGTAGAGTGCATTAGTCGATTGCCGGTGGATGAGTGAATTTTATGTTAAATAGCACTTATTGCATGTTTAACCGCCTCTGTGGTCTAGTCGTTCAACCACCCGTGTAAGACGCAAGGGTCCCGGGTTCGAATCCCAGGAGGGGGGTACAATTTGCACTTGCTTTGGTTGGTGGTAGGGCTTATTTCAAGTCCGCCTGGCTAGCTACTACCTTACTTAAGTCTGACGCCATAACAACAGTTTAAAAATTCCTCAGCCAGTTCCTCAGTGGTGAGCATTCCGGGAATAGTGCGCTTCCACCTTCGGCCTTATCGTCACTTAACATCAGGTGAGGTGAAGGCCAAGCACTAACCCGTTGTCTATAAAAAAACGTGTAAACGGTCATCTTACTGAATAAAGAGAGTTAACATTCTTATTGCCCTTCAACTTGAATCAAAATAGAATAGCTTTCCAGTAGCGCCCCCTGCGCGCCCGCTCATGCCCCGCGCGACACTCCTCGCTACTGGAAGCATGTGAATCGACATTTTAGTAGCGTATTAGAGTATAGTATTATATTATCTGTGGTATTAGTAAAGTGCATTAGTCAATTGCCAGTGGATGAGTGAATTTTATTTTAAATCGCACGTATTGCACGACGCTGTTCGTCATCCTGGTGACAAAATGACACTCTACTGGAAGAATGTAAACGCTCACTACAAATCAAGCGACGGATGTGTGCGAGGAATGTGTCCGAGAGATGTGGGCGAAGGGTGTGTGCTATGGAAATAAGCGACCGACGACACTTCACCCTGCTCGCTCGCATCTGAAAAGAGCCCGCTACACATCTTCGCACCGCTCATCTTCCAGCACATCTCTGGTGGAAACGCAGCCTTACCCCACTCTAGTATAACGCTATGCTATAGTATGAATAACTTTTTCAGGGGTAGGTTTGCTTCCGTTAAATCAAACGGTTAAATGACGATCAAAATCTATACATATAAAACTCTAAATTGTTTCATTGATTGTTGGCATACGCGTAGAGCCCTAACGGCTGGAAGTAGAGTCACCATTTTTGGGGTTCCGTAGCCAAAATGGCAAAAAACGGAACCCTTATAGATTCGTCATGTCTGTCTGTCTGTCTGTCTGTCCGTCCGTATGTCACAGCCACTTTATTCCAAAAGTATTAGGACTACATAGTTGAAACTTAGTAGGTAGGTGTATTCTGTAAACCGCTTTACGATTTAAACATAAAAATATAAAAAATGAAAGATTAAGGGGGGGCTCCCCATACATGGAACTGAAACTGAAAATATTTTTTTTCATCAAACCAATACTTGTGGGGTGTTTATAGATAGGTCTTTAAAAATAACATTGAGGTTCCTAAGACCAATTTTTTTCAAAGTCAACCGTTTGAAAGATATATGCCGCCAAAGTGGTAAAATGTGTGTCCCCCCCCCTTTAACTTTTAAAGTAAGAGGGTGAAAAATCTAAAAAAAATATAAGCTATAGATCTTAATAAACACTTTCAACGAAAATTGGTTTGAATGAGATACAGTAATTAGTTTTCGAGATATAGTACATTTTCCAAAACCGCAAATATAACTTTGTCAATTATACAAACACTGTGAAAAACAAAGTTATTTTTTCAGACGAAAAATGATAGCGGTATTAAAATATGGTATGGTATAATGTACCTACGGAACCCTACTGCGCGTGGCCCGACACGCACTTGGCCGGTTTTGGAGGGTAGATAGTACCTATCATGGTATAGGTGAGCACTAAGAAATGGTTTTGAAAAATTTCCTTTATTTATACATAGTGCTACAGAGTGTTCCAATTTGTATATTGTTATGGGTAACGCAAATAATCCCGCGAATGAAGTTGCGGGCAAAATGTAGTTGTGTATAAATACATCTTTTGTCTCTGTTTCTATTCTTGTAAAATCTCTTCAACAAAATATAAAGGAAATATCACCCGATTTCTCACAACAGATGTGCCGTTGCGTAACCCATTTTTTATAACCGTAATAGACTTTTTTTCGCAATAAATATTGGATTAAAGTCGTGAAGGGTTCATGTGTACATGAGATTTGAAAAGAAAGGGTTTATAATCCCATGATATTGACCGAACTCTCGTTTAGAGGCTTATGCGAGGGAAAAAATGGTTTTAAATGTTTTAATACCTATTGCATTTATAATTTAAAAAATATATTTCCGTCTCTCTTATAACGTGTTACAAAATAACCCCTAATGCCGAATTTGGTAAATCCATCCTAATTTTATAAATGCGAAAGTAACTCTGTCTGTCTGTCTGTTACGCCTTCACGCCTAAACTACTGAACCGATTTGGATGAAATTTGGTACAGAGATAGAGTAGAGCTCAAGAAAGGACACAGGTTACCTTTATTTGTGAAATAATTGTTAAAAGAGTTAAAATAGGGGATGAAATTTTTTATGAAAATCTGAAGGGATTAAAAATATGGAATGAAATTGTATGAGAGGAAAAAGCGGGGCAGCGCGCTTAGTGGAAACCCGCCTTATCACGTGAAAACGACTGATCTTATTTTGATGAAATTAAAACATTGAATACTAATTATCCTGGTTAAAGACTCTCATAGGATTTTCTCGTATATCCACGCGGACGAAGTCGCGGGCTATGGGACCAACTCTGATATCGCGGAAAAATCATCTGTTGTTTCGTACGTTTTGATATTTTCGTTATTACTTATTGTATGACACAGCAGTTTTTTTTCTCGATTGTAGAGTTGGTCCTATAGTAAAAGTTGTTTAGTTGTTGATCCCTATCTACCATCCTATCTACTATCCCTATCGAGATTTTTAAAGTGAAAACTTCTTTAGCGGCCTTGTACCTACGCTTTTTTGTAATGGGGAAAAAATGCTAAACTCGCGTCAGTAAGAATCACGTGACCCTGATCGAAAATTCGTAAGACGGATGTGACGGATGGAGAGTAGACAGCCGGCGGCGGAAGTATCCCCCTCTCTTTCTACGGGGCGCGGTGAAAATGGCGGCGCGTCATTTCAAGACGCAAACACTTGTGTCACCATTGTATTGTAACGCGCTATTTTTTTAATTCAATGTCAAAACTCTAGATTTTCTATCAAGCTATGGATAAGACTTTCGTACAATACTGTTCTGTATTCGTAAATTCAAATGCAGAGTAAATTCGTAAGACGGCAATTCGTGCAAAATTATTCCCTAACCATTCCAAAATATCAAAAATGCACAAAGTTAATACTCAAGTTTTCACTTCTACCGGCACTCCCGGAGTGCAACCCAATTTTTTTTATTAAAAAAACGAAACATTATTGTAAAACATTGGTTGTCCATTGCAATGCAATGCCAGCATTAAAAGTCAAAAGTCTACAGGGTTGTCGCTTACGCGTTAACAACTCTGTCCCTAATTCCCTAAATGACTGCAGTATTTATCACAAAATGACAATCGCCAAATAATATCCCTAATCCCACTGCCATCGCCATGCGCCACAGAATATGCAAATAACACGTCGTTTCGTATTACTTCCAGTAGGTGACACCCCTGACAACCAACCGTGAATATCACAAAATATAAAATTGTGTAGAGAATTTGAATTTTCAAGGCGTGTTTTTTTACTTTTGTTCTGTCTAGTATTAAATATTTTTTTACACGACTACTTTACTATTAACCCACAAAAAGTGTGTAAGTAATGTTTTTTTCTTTTGCCTTTCGCGTATGTGTCATTTTGCGTACGTGTCATTTCGCGTAATCAAAATGTGCCATAATGCGTAAAATTGGTTCAACTCTACTCTATTACCTAGGTATAATAATTGTGTTCACTTATACCTATATACACGCTGAAATTTTAATCATTTGGTTCCCGCCGTGTGGTGGTTCCACTCATGATTACAAGCAACTTTTACTATGGGGCCAACTCTCCTGCTCGCAAAAAAAAATCAGCTGTTCCATACAAAAGTGCAGTACCTACTCGACCTTAATGTATGGAACAGCTGATTGTTTTTTGCGAGCAGGAAAGTTGGCCCCATAGTAAAAGTTGCTTGTATTCATGAGTGGAACCACCCCACGGCGGGAACCAAATGATTAAAATTTCAGCGTGTATAGCCTATGCTAAGAGTATCTTATATACAGTGGTGGCCAGATAATTAGAGGTAAATTTGAAGCCTTGGTTCTCAACCAAGGATCTAGTTGTGATCTGATGATGGCCATCCAGGGACTGAATGGAGGCGATTCAGATTGCTATACATACAACCAACGTATCTGATCAGCATTCTAAAAGATATAAGGATCAGAGTTTTCGTTTCAGGGTACATTTTTATGCTTATTACGCGGTTTTAAACATATCCTCATATCTCTTAGAATGTTGATCAGATCAGTTAGGTGTGTATAGCGATCTGAATCTCCACCATTCACTCCTTAGATGACCATCATCAGATCATAGCTAGGTCAATCCTTGGCGGAGAGCCAAGGCTTCAAAGTTACCTTATTGTATGAAAATCGACTACCACTTGACTATTATGTGACTTAAGATTTTTATGCTTTAATGCCACCATTTCTAAAAACATTCAATGTTAAACTTACTTTTATCATTCTCAACAACCCATAACCAATTTCTCCATTCATATCAATACATTCATTTCACCACACACATTCATACAAACGGACAAAAGGACACAACCATCTGCGTAAGTATTATTGTGACATTTTACAAATAAGTATTAACAATAGCATATCGAGTGGTCTATAATCCGTGGGGACTTTTTATAAGTCCCTTCGATGCATAAATTGGGCTACTGGGTGCACTGTGCAATTGTGCGGTTGTAGAAATGGGATCATTATAATAGGTATGAGTCGCTTGACGAACTAAAACGCTCGCCCCACTTACAATTTACAAACTGGGCGGTTATTTTGTACAAAATCACATCTTCGATCAAGAATACATCTAATCCCACCAAAATCATTTTCATGAATAATGTTGCCAAGACCTCGCACTGTCATAAAGTTATCAGACCTCATGTATAGCCAAGCTTCTAACTCTATGTGCCCTAACTTCAAAAACTCTACACCTTAGTCAAAATACACACATCAACTTTGTGTAGGGATACCAGTTGTTATTTTCATACAAACGAACTAACTTTGAAGCCTTGGTTTCCTGCCAGGGATGTACCGTGCTGTGATCTGATGACGGCTGTCCAGGGAGTGATGACGGCTGTGGAGGAGATTCAGATCGATATACACACCCAACTGATCTGACCAGGGGCCGTACCGGCTAACGAATCGATTATCGAAAAATTTGAATCTTTCAACTTAGAACTGAAAAATCAAAGTAAGGAATTTCGTCTTGTACTTTCTGTTGACGTAATTTGGAAGATAACGATGTTCGTGTGACATCATGAAATGGGGTTCGCCATTTTCGCCCAATTGGGGCTCGATTTATCTGTTTTAATTTGAAACCCGGCAGACTTTTCGAAGCTCGATTCGTTAGCCGGTACGGCCCTAGCATTCTAAAAACGTAATGGACATGCTTAAAAAAACCGCGAAAATAGCATGAAAATGTATGGAAATCCTCAAACTGAGTACTCTGACCCATTAATCTTTTAGAATGCTGATCAGATCAGTTGGGTGTGTATAGCGATCTGAATCTACTCCATTCAATCCTTGGATGGCCATCATCAGATCACAGCACAGTACATCCCTGGCAGAAAACCAAGGCTTCAAAGTTACCTCGTTTGTATGAAAACAACAACTGTATCCCTAGACAAAGTTGATGTGTATATATTATGTGACTTCACTAGTGAAAACTAATGTTATACAATGGCTACCAATTTCATAAACATAGAGATTACTCATATGCTAGATACCTACCCTAAATGTACAAACTGTGCGCTTATTTTGCACAAAATAAGCGCACAGTTTGTAAATAGGGCGTTATTTTGAGGTGCCGTTTTTGAGACCAATAGGACATCTAAGGCAGCGGTTCCCGAATGGGGTTCCGCGGAACCCTGGGGTTCCGTGAGAGGCTCTCAGGGGTTCCGCGAAAATTCAAGAGTTTAGGTATAAAGACAGTCCCGATTTCGATGATGTTGTCCCGCGTCCCGACGATCCATTAGTTTTGTCCAAATTTTTAATGATAACACGCGATCAAAATCAAAGTGTTCATAAGAACATCAAAGTGTTCGTTATGACAACAAGTTAAATGCCTTATTTTGCGTTGTAGCTCTTAACTTAAATGTTCTAATATCAGGCCTATTTTTGAATCGCTCTTTTCGACTGATTTGCGTTCGACATATGACTTAAAACAATGAGATGTCGAACGATTCAAAAATAGGGTACCCGATCGTTGCTCTGTAGATTTAATGAAAGCAGAATGCAAAAAACATGTCTTGTTCGGAATTCGTAAGTAAATATAAAAATGACGCAGAAATAATGAGAGAGGCCCGTAGTAATAGAAAATATGCATGGAAACAGAGTCCTAAAACAGCGTCCAAAAATACCCAAAACATTAAATCAAAAGTCTTTTTTTCCCTTCACATGGTAGTTCCCTTTTTTTTTATTTTACTCTTACTTTGCTCACTCGCCCGTTTGTTTCCATTGATTTTGAGTATTTTAATTATACAAACATTCACATACATTCATCATGTCCTTCCTTTACCAGTTACCAAGACTCTACAGTGGTTTTACTGCCAGTTTTAATGATTTCAACGTACATTTAGTTAGAAAATAGACCCAAAAGTTTTTCGCGGCTCGCGCTACGCGCTCGCCACGCATCCGTATCCTGGATTTTCTGTTCCAGAATTTGGCAACCCTGGGGGCTAATTGTCTAATTTTAAAAATCTATCGTAATCGCTTTCATTTGACAGATGGATGTGACACATTACTACATTTATTTGGTAACCTTTTATTTGTGCCAAAAAGAAGTGTCAATGTATTTCATCCTGAAAGCGATTGCGATAGATTTTTAAATTAGACAATAGAAAGGCTGGTTAGTTTACTTCTTACTTGAGCTAGGGTTCCGCCCAAAAATGGTGAACCAAAAAGGGTTCCGTAGCTAAAAGAATTCGGGAACCGCTGATCTAAGGTATTCTTGATCAAAGTAAGTAAGTTTGGTTGATTTTTGTAAACTTAAGTGATAGAGGTTTTATCTAAAAAAAACTGTATCAGTTTTGAAAATTATGATTACTTTTTGATATCACGTAATATTTTTTTTACTATTATATCTTACTAGCTGTCGGCTGCTGGAAATTCCTAGGGAACCTTTAACAGGGGTAAAGAGGTATTCTATGTTTTGATTCGGGCAGGCTATAAACTACCTTTGTGGCCATCCAAATCTATTCAGCCGTTTTTGCTTGATTGAGAAAAAAGTCGGCTGTTTCATACAAAAATTAATAAAGAAAATATGAAAATGTATGAAACAGCAGATTTTTTTCCGCGATTTCAGAGTTGGTCCCTAGTAAAAGTTGTACAGTTTGATGGTCCCTATATCGGTACCATATTCAGCATATTGTAACACGTTGAATATTTTTTAAGATTTCAAAGAGCTCAGAATACCTATGACCAATATCTGTGATGTTGTTTTTAGGGTTCCGTAGCCTAGGCAAAAAACGGAACCCTTATAGATTCGTCATGTCTGTCTGTCTGTCCGTATGTCACAGCCACTTTATTCCGAAAGTATTAAGACTACACAGTTGAAACTTAGTAGGTAGATGTATTCTGTTAACCGCTTAACGAATTTAATACAAAAATAAGAAAAATAAAAGATTAAGGGGGGGCTCCCCATACATGGAACTGAAACTGAAAAAATTTTTTTTCTTCAAACCAACACGTGTTGGGTGTCTATAGATAGGTCTTTAAAAATGACATTGAGGTTTCTAAGACAACTTGTTCTCAAAGTCAACCGTTTGAAAGATATACACCGCCAAAGTGGTAAAATGTGTCCCCCCTTTAACTTTTGAAATAAGAGAGTGAAAAATCTAAAAAAAATATATGCTGTAGATCTTAATAAACACTTTCAACCAAAATTGGTTTGAACGAGATATAGTAATTAGTTTTTAAGATATAGCACATTTTCCAAAACCGCAAATATAACTTTGTCATTTATACCAACACTGTGAAAAACAAAGTTATTTTTGCAGACGAAAAATGATAGGTGGTATTAAATATGGTATGGTATAAGGTAACTACGGAACCCTACGGCGCGTGGCCCGACACGCACTTGGCCGGTTTTTATTTTATTTTTATTCATAAACCCGCAAACAACGACTTAAACTAGAAATATGCCTTAATAATCTATGTGATAAAGTTCATTTTGCCTTTATAAGTTCACTAGTCTGACGAAAATAAATCCTCTTTTGGCCCATCTAATTAGCGGCCATATATCACATTTCGTAGTGGCCAATAATTGTGGGCTATAAATCATCACCCTAACATGTTCCATAGATGACCGGCGATGGAAATAATACGTACTGTGTAATAAAGATTTACACCAAAAATTACCCTTTAGATAGAAAAGGATTTTAATAAAACTTTCCGTGGAATTTTTAAGGCCCATAGTTTAGACTTATTAGGAGGTATCGTTTTTAGTAGGTATGAACCTCTATACTAAAAAAAGTTGGGAGTTACAAGTCGTGATAAAGTTTGGCCACATGATAGAAACTGATCTGTAGGCTGTTCCTAACTAATATTGAGCTGGGCCAAACTATCCTTACATACAATTCCCTTATAAATAATCTAAGCGGCGGCGGGTTGAATAGCGCACTTTTCCCGGCTTCATTCTAAAAACTATAACAATTCAGGTTTAGCTAATAGGTCAAAGGTGGTATCATTTTCGGATAAATCAATAACGTAGAACTTAGTTCTGATATAAAAAAAAATGCAATTTATTAAGCAGTTACTGAAAAATTTAAAAATTGAAAAAAAAAATCATTCGTAGAGCAAATGTGTCAATATTCTATTAGCAGTTTTGCTATCTGCTTCTAGCAGTGACTACAAAGGAATGTAAAATGATACTATCTATAAAATCTTTAATAATTCACGATTAGTTTTATTGAAATTATGTTTTGTTATAATATAACAATAATCAAATAAAACAATTGTGTGATTTTTTTCAACACTTTTATTTTCTAAAGAAAAGTTTCCTGTGTGCAAAATTTTTTTTCCTAATCAAAAGTAAACCTTTAGTACCTCATCGACTATTAATTATTTTTATGATGGAACAGTAAAAAATTAATAAGAGTTTAACATCCAATAGTGCGACACACTAAGTTTGAAAAAAATCAAGATCATACAGTAAAATGTATTTTCAAATATTTCACTATTATTTAATGCTTGATCGAAAACCTATATCTTTCTTTTTAGGGTTCCGTACCCAAAGGGTAAAAACGGAACCCTATTACTAAGACTCCGCTGTCTGTCTGTCTGTCACCAGGCTGTATCTCATGAACCGGGATACCTAGACAGTTGAAATTTTCTCAGGTGATGTATTTCTGTTGCCGCTGTAACAACAAATACTAAAAACAGAAAAAAAATATTTAAGGGGGGCTCCCATACAACAAACGTGGTTTTTTTTTGCCGTTTTTTGGTACGGAACCCTTCGTGCGCGAGTCCGACTCGAACTTGGCCGGTTTTTTCAGTCACTCCTGCAGCCAAATGGCTAGGGTTATCAAAAATACTCCAAATAAAATAGCACCAACGTTGTCACAAAAAATCTTATTTCGCAAACAGTGGCCCTCATTATAAAAAAAATATCACAAAGGACGCTAAAGTCCCCACGGCCACCGTATGACAACCGGTGTGACCACAAAGGGGACTTCAATGGCAGCCCTAACAATTGCCAGTGATCACTTAATTGGACACGCGTCTCTAGGCCTTTGACGGTTAGTGGCAGGGCTGCCACCAGCTTTGTATTATTTATTTATTTATTTCTAGGTACAGCCTTCCTTCCTGGGAACATGTTTTTTATGAAAGATTCAGCATTTCAGGTCTGTAGTTATGACGTGAAAGCGTACAAAAACAGACATTAATCAATTTCACATTTATAACACCTACCTATTAAAAGAAGTTAGGGAGTTAGAGTTTTAACAGTATTGGTTAACAGCGTTACAGCTCAGATTAGAAATATAGAACTATTATTGCCTCAAAAATTCTGCATTATAAATTCAACACGATATTATATTTACATTGACTTCTTTTCATCATCATCAGCCTGTTATCGTCCACTGCTGACCAAAGGCCAAGTGCACGCCACCGAGCACGATCTGCGGCTACTCTCACCCAGCTCTTGCCAGCCACCTTACGAAGATCTTCGCTCCACCTTGTCTGAGGGCGTCCCACACTACGTTTGCCGATACGCGTCTCCACTCCAGAACTCGTCTGCCCCAGCGGCCATCGGTTCTACGGCTAATATGGCCGGCCCACTGCCACTTCAGCTCGCTAATCCAGTGGGCTATGTCGATCACCTTAGTTCTCTGTCGGATCACCTCGTTCCGGACCCGATCTCTTAGACTAATGCTTTTGGAAGAAATTAAAAGTTTATTTCACAATTAAATAGAGTTAGTTTTGATAAGTTGGACTTACCTAACTAACTAAGTTAGGTAAGTCCAACTTTGAGAAAGAGATCTCTCGTCGAATCCTACTCGGATGGGCAGCATTCGGGAAGCTTCGAAAAATCTTCGCGTCCGACTTACCTCAGTATCTCAAGACGTACGTCTATGAGTGTGTGTTGCCAGTGATAACTTACGGCAGTGAAACGTGGTCGCTAACTATGGGTCTCATAAGGAGGCTCAAGGTCACCCAGCGTGCAATGGAGAGAGCCATGCTCGGCGTTTCCCTGCGTGATCGAAACAGAAACGAGGAGATCCGCAGGAGAACTAAAGTAACCGACATCGCTCGAAGGATCGCTCAGCTGAAGTGGCAATGGGCAGGACACAGCGAGAAGAACTGATGGCCGTTGGGGCGGAAATGTTCTGGAATGGCGACCGTGCACCGGACGATGCTCCGTGGGTAGGCCCCCGACAAGGTGGACCGACGTGAGGGTGAAGGTCGCGGGAAGCCACTGGATGCGGGCAGCGCAGGACCGATCGTCGTGGAGATCCTTAGGGGAGGCCTATACCCAGCAGTGGGTGTCGTGCGGCTGATATGATGATTATGAGTTTTGATAAATTCTTCATGCATGGTAAAAATCTTATCTGCCGTTACTCTGGATAAAAATCCAAAAGGTATTTAATAATTTATTTACACATTATTTTTCTGTGGAGTGCCAACCCTACCCGTATCAACCGCTACACTCGTAACGAGGCGCTAATCTCAGAGCAAATAACCGCATATTATTATTTGCGTTACAGATCGGGGACACTCTCAAATTATAATAGGGTGCCCAGGGATCGGACAAAATGGATTCTATTTTTATTCTCGCTTCAAACAAAAATTTGCATATTAAAAGATTTTTGTCATAAAAAGTATGATCAAACAGAGATTTTATACTAAAATATTATTATCATAACAGCTTAAATCTACTGTAGGAGTAGGCTTCTATCCCGTGGGAGGTTTTTTATTCGCTATGGTCTTCACAACCACTCCCACCTGAAAGGTGCCAGGCACCCAGATCTACTAATAATGATTGTATGGCAAACTAGCTAGAGGGATTTCGTCGCTCTGTAAATTGCATACCTATTTCCGTAGTCAGCTCTCTGTCTATCCTTGCTTGTCCTATTTAGCAGCTTTTGACAGTTGTCAGTTGTCATACGTCTTTTAAATTTAAATCGTTATTAAAAATATGTAGTGTGGGTAGTGAGTCATAATCATTTCTGCGGTGGTGTCGTGTGGGGCGGGTCGTTAAGCCCGCCGGTAACGTCAATTTTTCCGTCAATGCCATTGTTGGAGCAATTGACAATCGCTTCAATCGCACGCGTAAACGATAAATTTTTCCGTCAATGGGCATCAATTGCGGAAAAATTGACAATCGCAATTGATCGTTACCGGTGGGCTTTACGTTCCCTCAAATATGGTTGAGCGAAGCGATGGCTGGTTCATGCGTCATGCTCGTGAACGGGTGCTGCCAGTGAGAATGGGTCTGCTTCTGACTACCTTTCTTAACGCATATTGAATAATATGAATCGTTTTTTTTTAACAGCTTAGACTGAATAATGACTTTAAATTTTGAACTTAGCTAATTTTGAACTTAGCTTTAACCCTGTAAATTGATTCATTATGTGAGATTATTTGAATAAAGATTTTTTCTATTATCTATTCTATTCTGTAGTAATTTCTTTCGTAATATATTGTGTCGATTGTTCCATCTTAACACGTTTTTATTAGGTTGCTTTCTTATTTGTTTAAATAATTGATTTTTTCAATAAAGAGTTGTGTGAAGATTATTGCTTACAAAATAAGACATAATGATAAACAGACTATTAAACAGAATTTATAATATGCATTTTTCATAATTTGGCTTGTAGATGGCTGGTCTATCTTTTGACAACCTCTATGGTCGAGTAGGTAGATTGTACATCGGTTTCTACGGTTTCGCCATCTCTGAGGTCCCAGGTTCAGTCCCCGGCTGAGTCAATTTAGGAAACGAACTTTTTTCAGTGCTTGTTTTACCACCATCGTCTCTGATTACATAACACCAGTGATTTAACTACTTATTTTGTTAAATATTTATTTATTATAATTTATCCTTCATTATAATAGAAGAATATACCTAATACTCGATAGCCCTAGGACACTTGGGTGAATATGATATCTCACTTACGTCACTCAAGGGACAGAACCGATTAAAACTAACTATGTACGTACGTAAGTATACATACTGGCAATAGTTGCCAGGTTCACTACATAATAACGGCTGGTTTACATTATCTTAGTTGTTAGTAGAGTGCGAGTTGTACTCGAATGCGAAGCATTAGTAGTTTTGGTGCCTTTAGAGTTCCCGCAAACTACAGACCAAACTGTCGGCCGATAGTTGGGTCGGGCCTTTAATCAGTATGAAGAAGTATGCAACTGCGCACATTACAACGATTTGGTATCGGCCGACTCTTCATATAAAAACCAACTATCTGCCGATAGAAAATCTGTAGTCTGCGAGGACGCTTACAGTGAGCGTTTACATTCATCCAGTAGAGTGTCATTTCGTCGATAGACAATAAAACAATTACATAAAATTCACTCGTCCACCGGTAATTGACTAATGCACTCTACTAATGCGCTACTAAAATGTCGATTTACATGTTTCCAGTAGCGTGGAGAGTGTCGTGCAGGGGGTGCTACTGGAAAGCGTTTCTATTTTGGTTCAATTTGAAAGGCAACTAGAACGTTAGCTCTCTTTAGTCACTAAGACGACCGTTTACACATTTTTACTAATGCACTCTCCTAAAGCACTCTAGCTGTTGCTAATATAATGTAAACCAGCCTTAACTTCAACCAAAAATAATCTCGTTCGTGACGGCGGCGGTGCGGCGGTGGACAAACGCGGCATAACCGCTCGGCCACGACAAAACCGCGCTTGCGTTTTGCGTCTTGCGTCTCGGCAAGCACTGCATGCTGTCTTGATGTGTCCGGCACAGAATAGATATAAGTATACAAACAAAGTTATTTTTAGTTCATTGAAACATTTCGATGGAGTGGGCATTGTACTTTTATGTGGAACAGCTGATTTTCTTTTCGCGATTTCAAAGTTGGTCCGATAATGAAAGTTGTTCAGTTTGATGGTTTGATCTGACCCACAAGAGGTTTTCAATGAACTAAAAATAACCTTGTATACTACGTACAGGAAGGATACTCCTCGCCCCGCCCTAGAATCAATTACCTCAACAAACACCGCGAGTTTAGTTGTAAGTTTCAACAGCTGTCAACTTTCGTGCACGGTGGCATGAATTTAAGTTGCAAAAAGCTAAGAAAAACATTTGATATCACTCATGGCAACATTTGTTATCACCGGTAAATACTATATGTATATTTATTAAAAATAAAACACTTTTTACTGATTACAGCGCGTATATTGGTTAATTCAGATGTTATTTTAGAATTATTTAGTTTTGATTTGTTGGTTAAGTACTACCGTACTGAAAGGAAACTCTCCGCCCCGCCCCACAATCAATTACCTCACCCCACCGCGTGAGTTCGTGTGCTGAATCGTGTGCTCATTCAATAGCCTTAAACTTCACCCACACAGTTGCGCTGTGCAAAAACGTCACTGTGTAGCGTCTGTGTAATAGGTAGTTGAAACGCGGCGTTTGTATGGTGTGTCCGGGGTGTTGTAGTAGCCTTAGCGTTGAGCGTGTACAATACGTCATCAACATTGCTATTGCATGAAGTGTCCGAGGTGTATTGTCGGCCTCTCAGTAAGCTTGTCGGTCGCGACCGCACGACGCAAGACGCAGAACGCTCGCGCGATGATGTCGTGGCCTGAAGGGTAAGGGTCCTCAAATTCAGCAATAAACCAGATACAAATATCCCCTGCCAATGAATGAGGCAAGCATTATTTACGGACCGACTCCCTATCTAGTGCTTGGGGTAAAGTCGTGACACAGAAGTAGCTATAAAACGCTTGTCTATCGCTTAGCTAGGTTAAAACTAATAGAAAGAATGAAAAGTATTAAAAAAATATTTGATAATATTAGAGACTAGCTTCCGCACTCATGATTGATTACAAGCAACTTTTACTATGGGCCCAACTCTACCTATAATATTGCGAAAATAAATCAGCTGTTCCAGACATTAAAGTCGAGTAGGTTAGATAGGGTTGCGCTTTTGTATGAAACAGCTGATTATTGTATAGATTAATTGTTATCAGCCATGATGGAAAAAATATTTGCTGATACACTTTTAAAGCCAAATTTTAAATATACGCAGAGCATGTATGAAAAGATTGATGGATGTGAATGAAGCGAAAGAAGTGTACAAGGATCGTAGCCGGTGGCGATTCATAGTCTCTGCCTACCCCCATGGGAAACAGGTGTGAGTGTATGTATGTATGTATTGTATTGTGATTTTTAACTTTTTATACATAAAAACAGCTTGGCAATAATATTATACCATATAGCCAGCGGTATGTTGTGCATTCTAAAGAAAAACTGTAACAATATATCTATGTTAAGCTACTACTATCTATTACATTAGTGTACAACCACCCTTTAAGCTGATTGCGAGCCACACTTAATAAAATCAGTAGGGTCTGGAGTACCCCAAGGCGTTGGGTTGGGACCGCTACTTTATATCACGTATATTGAATATTACCCCGATCAATGTCATAATAGATTTTCGTCCTTTGTTGCAGGTAAAAAATGAAACTGGAAGCTGATGGAGTAATATAGTGAAGTATATACCGGAGAAAGGGTTTTCTATCAAAAGCCTTATAAAGCACTAAGACCAGGAAATTCTTATTAGTCATATTCTGGATAGGTACCTTTATTCTAAATTTCAAAATATATCACAATCGCTTTCAAAGTCAAAGTGTCTTTATTCAAATAAAGTTTATAATGAAGCACCTTTGAATCGTTTATATTTCCTACCACCCGTTCCAGACTTTTTTAACTGTCAAGGAGAACGGGCGCAAGAAACTTATCAGTTTTAAGTAACGATATTTACTCGTTACCAAATACAATACAATGATCATTAGCAACAAATTACTTATACTAGCAAGTTAAGTGTTACATAATTTCCAGGCATTTTGATCTTTCAGATAATCGTCTACTTTATAATAACCTTTACCAATGAGCTTAGAGCATGGTGTTTAAATTCTTTCATTTGACAGATGGATGTGACTCGTTGCTACATATCTTTGCTAACTTTTTATTTGTACCAAAAAGAAATATCAATGTGACACATTCCATCTGTCAAATGAAAGTGATTGCGATCACTGACCTGCATATATTTACACTGGACAGGCTTATGTCAAACTGTTTTTGTGCCTATTTGATTTCCGCCATTTTGGCGCTGTAGGACGTAGCGTGAGCATAGCGTGAGGGACATGGTACTAAAGTTTGAAGTCTGGAGAGACCATCACGGCAACCATTTTCATACTGTACGTCAAAATTAGTTCTTTAGACGCACGCTAGTGGCGTTTAAAATAGGCACAAAAACTTAGCTGTCAAATCATACAGACAGCCAGTCCAGATAAATAAAAAAAACACAATGGTTACTCTCTGTCAAACTATTTGAATTTGACATTAAAAAGAAAGTGACAAAACACTGTGTAACTATGCAGCTGCTATACAATCTTTATTAGTAAGGGGGTAAGTCTATAAAAATTAACATTTTTCTGTGTAACACACATGGTCACACGCTAACTACGCCATCTATAAGCGTTTTGTCAACTAATAGTTATAAAAAAACTTATTTTGTTTCCGTAACATAACTTTAAAAAAGGTAGTTTTAAAGTGACTTCTTTTGTTATTAGCAAAAAAATGTTATTTAACCTAAACTTATTTTTAACCCTTGACATAATGTGGTGTATTCGTCGTACTCAAATTCTAACCAGTAGAGGTATAAAGTTAGATGTAGTGACACTATAGTGACACCCCTATAATGAACAAATAAATAAATATTTCTTTTGAAATAAAATACTTTTTAACTGATACTAGCGCGGTTTTATTGAAAGTACTTTGGTAAGTTGGTATTTGGTTTGATTTTCGATTTACCCGATGTTTCGGCAACTTTGCAGCTGCCGTGGTCACGGGGGACTGAAGCCGCTCGTGGGCTTACCCTCAAGTGATGATTTTTTTAAGATGTTAAAAAAAAACAAAGCTTGTGGGTAGGCTCACGAGCGGTTTCAGTCCCCCGTGACCACGGCAGCTGCAAAGGTGCCGAAACGTTGGGAAAACCAAAAATCAAACCAAATACCAACTAAATACCGAAGTACTTTCAATAAAACCGCGCTAGTATCCGTTAAAAAGTGTTTTATTTCATGTCTAGTGAGCGCGTAAGCTTGAGAAGTGAATAAATCTTTCTTTTAGGTGGCTACACAGACACCCCTATACTATAGTCTATAAAAAAATCTTTCTTTTAACATTATTAAGAAAAAGCTCCAAATTTGATTACCCAAACTATCCTTATACATTACCACATTGGGGGTAATCCCCCACCGACATAACTGTATTAAAACGAATCCGTGAATCATCCGTGCAACCCAACGATTTGTTTTTATTACGTGCCGTGCCAACCCTCGAATCGGTTTATAGTTTAGTAGGGTTGCCACTAAAAAAATAAGTCAGTATTTTAAAACTCTTGTCAACTAAAAGATGAATGGATTGTGCGGATAATTTAATTTTCATTTAAAATAATGACTTTTCAAACATAGGTGCAAAAATAACGACCCACCTTATTAAATTATCTTTTTTTTAAGATTTCTGCTGAGTGTAATATTAAAATTAGGGATGTTGTAAAACTAATTTTCATAAAAATAATTATTTATTGAAAAATAGTTTTGATAACATTTTGATATTATAGGTTCAGCTTTTCGAGAGAGAATAGTTACTAATAGAGTAAACTCTCATGATAATATTTGTTCCCCTCCGGCTGTTTTCGCAACTGCGATTCGCAACCAGTTGCGAAATAAGTATTTTTATTCTTTATTCGCAACCAGTTACCAATCAATTCGTAGCATCTACTCATCAATTGTCCATCAGCTATTTTTATGTCCCCACTGCTGGGGCACAGGCCTTCCTTATGGGTGGATAAGGAGGTCGGGCCATAACCCACCACACGGGCCCAATGCGGATTGGTGGGTGTTAACGACTGCAAATGCAGCCGGGACCAACGGCTTAAAGTGCCTTCCTAAGCACGAAGATAGTAAATATTTGGTCACCCATCCCATGACCGACCCTTGCGAAAGTTGTTTAACCTCCGCAATCGCTGGGCCAGGCGCTAAACCACTGCGCCACCGAGCTCCTCGTCAATTATTTGCATAAAATTACAGATGATGGTGAAGAAACTTATACGTAGGTAGTCATGATGAATAATAATTTATAAAAAAACTGTATACACGCTGAAATTTTAATCATTTGGTTCCCGCCGTGTGGTGGTTCCATTCATGATTACAAGTAACTTTTACTATGGGGCCAACTCTCCTGCTCGCAAAAAAAAATCTGCTGTTCCATACATTACGGTCGAGTAGGTACCTACTGCACTTTTGTATGGAACAGCTGTTTTTTTTTGCGAGCAGGAGAGTTGGCCCCATAGTAAAAGTTGCTTGTAATCATGAGTGGAACCACCCCACGGCGGGAACCAAATGATTAAAATTTCAGCGTGTATTTCGTACTGTCATGTTAATTATAAGATTCTGTTCTGATTCTGATAAAAATAAAACCGAACATTTTGTAGGATCATTTTATCCATTTTCTGTCTGTCAAACAGACTGACACAAATTCCCACTCCTATATTATTAACAGCTAACTTTGCAGTAATAAATAAAATAGGTAATAAAAATGTTCTAGATTGACAACCCTGCAGTTTCTTTCATCTATTTAACCGCAACTGGAAGGTATAAAGCTAAGGAGGGTGCCAGCCCTGGTCATTTATAATAATTGTCATTTGAGAAGGTCTAGGGCCGACACAAGGGAATTATAAGGTCTAGGGCTGACACAAGGTTATTATATTGCTTGAAATAATGACAAGCAACCTGGAAGCATCTTTAACATCATAGAAGATGTGAGGGTCTCTGTGTGTGTGTGTGAAAAAATCGGCAGTTTTATACGTAAATTCCTATTATATTGCTGCTACAGTACGAGGCATATATTTTAAAATCGGGTGGGGATTGCGCGGAACGCGTATTTTGGGCATGCGTAGCGGTGAGGGGCGCGGGCGGCGGGAGAGGGGCGCGCGCTATTGGTCGCTCACAAGAGCACATGCGAGAACCGGCCAAGTGCGAGTCGGACTCGCGCACGAAGGGTTCCGTACCAAAAAACGGCAAAAAAAATACGTTTGTTGTATGGGAGCCCCCCTTAAATATTAATTATATTCCGTTTTTAGTATTTGTTGTTATAGCGGCAACAAAAATACATCCATCATCTGTGAAAATTTCAACTGTCTAACTGTTGTTGTTATTAATATCGAGCAAAAAACAGCAAAAAAAAACACGTTTGTTGTATGGGAGCCCCCCTTAAATATTAATTTTATTCTGTTTTTAGTATTAGTTGTTATAGCGGCAACAGAAATACATCATCTGTGAAAATTTCAACTTACTAGTTATCACGGTTCATGAGATACAGCCTGGTGACAGGCAGACAGACAGATAGACGAACAGTGGAGTCTCAGTAATACGGTCCCGTTTTTACCCTTTGGGTACGGAACCATAAAAATTATAGTCACTTCGACTTCACAAATGTACAAAAGTAACAGCAGAATGGAGATTATACCTTTGCCACCATCAGCCGCAACCACAACTAGGACTACCACCTTTCGACAAGAGCAGACCTGGAGATTTTCGAAAAATCGTTATTTTTAATACGTTTTTTGTTACATAAATCATACTTTAGGTAGGTAATTAATAATACCTGTCTATAGAAAAAAAGCCACGCAGCGCGATTTTTAGTCAGTTTCATGCACTAATCTAGAAATCTTGCCTGTCAACAAAAACGGCCGCACAGCGCGATTTTTGGTCAGTTCCATCCACTAAACTGGTAATCTTGCCTGTTAACAGTAAAAACGACCGCGCAGTGCGATTTTCGATCAGTTTTTTCCACTAATCTAGTAATATTGTCTGTCATAGTAAAAAGAAACGGCCGCGCAGCGCGATTATTGTCCTGTCAGATGGTAACCTAGGTACGATTGACTTTCGCTCGCGCCACCCGGAGACTTCGATGTTAAACCCGTAGCCCGGACATCCACTACTCAAACCCGTAGACTCCGGGTCAAACCCGGAGAGGTGGCAGCCCTAACCACAACACATATTAAAAAAAGTTTTGACATTTTGTGTCGAAACTTTTTTTAAATACCATGTGCACATGAGTAAATAAACGTTTTTTTACTTATGTGCCATGTGGTAAAAGAATCTTTGACCACATGAGTCGTCGTCGTCTCACACATCGTCACCCGGTCAAATAAAGTGTCGCTTCACTTTTACAGTACAGCACTTATTGAAACTCGGAAATACCTACCTAGTAAAAGAACTACAGAGATGGGAGATGTCTGGAACACGGCTTTCCTCTCAGTGCGTAGTTGCTAGCTTATCCTGGATAAGCTAGCTTAAAATGGCGCCTCCAATTTCAGAGGCATCATTGAAGAATACCATTCATGATTCGAAATTCATGAAAACCTTTTAAGGAAATACCGATTTCAGATAACCAAAATTGAAAAAAAACAAGTACTTACTTACTTAATTTGTTATAAAACTAAATGCGAAAGTTATTTTTTTGTTATGTTTTCACGTCTGAATTGTGGAACCAACAAATGGGATATATTAATGGAGAATTATGTAGGTTACCTACTATTAAAACACTTACGGGAGAAGGAAAACTTAAGTATTTTCACGAGAAAAAGCTACCTACCTATTATTAAAGCAAAATGGTAGGAAACGTATCTAAACGGGTTTCAATCGTGTTTTCTGACTTTGAAAAAAGTGAATAATCTATAAAATGAACACAGTAAGTAATTAGGTAGTCTCCAAAACTCTTTTTTCTAAAGAAATCAAACACATTTTACGGATTACAGCGCGTGTATTGGTTAATTCAGATGTTATTTTAGAATTATTTAGTTTTGATTTGTTGGTTTTTGGGTTTCCCGACGTTTCGACACCTTTCCAGGGGCCGTGGTCACGGGACCCACTGAAGTAAAAAGCTTCTCATATTTTTATGAAATCACCCGCTCGGAACTTTATAAAAATGCATTCAAGTTAATTAAATTATTTTATAGCTGCGTTCTGATTTTAATAATTACTGTTGAATTAAATTGATTAAAATTAATTAGAAAACACGATCTAGCAACTGAATCCACCACCAGTTCACAAATAGGGAGGCCTCTCCGTGAAAGAACTGGCGGAAGAACACTCAGAGACGTTGTGTCGACCTTCCTTTTGATCCCATACAAAACGAACTAACTGTATCTTTAGATCCTGCAGTGTATGATTTAGGATGGGATTTTAGTTGATGAATTATGGAGTCCCATGCTGGTGGTACCTACTCTTATTCTAACTCACTTTTTTCTATGTTACGGAAAAACAAGAATTTTGCCTTAAAAATATATTTTCAATGACATTTCAGCTATAAAATATTATTCCTACTTACAGCTAACTAGACAAATTACTAGTTTCCGAAACCATGACGTTACTATACCATGGAAATGTTAAGGGATAATGACACTAGCGTCCACGTATTAGAGATTAAAATAAATTGCAAACGGCGCGGTCAGTACTTTAATAACAAGTGTCGTAGTGGTCGTAGATTCTAATAAAACAACAATTTTGGCTTCAGACGGAACAGAAAAAGGTATGGAGTAGGGAAATTACGTTAGGAGCTTATAGAGGTGTGAATTGTTAAAACAAAAATAAGAAGAACTAGGTTCTACGTATGTCGACAAGTAGTTAGCAATACAAAGCCTTGTCGCTATGTTTTTTCAGGTCTAGTCACTTAAAGCTCTAGGCAAATATCAAATGTAAGTAGTCAAATTGTATTCTAGACCAGGGGTGGCCAACTTGTCTAGGGCTGCGATCTACTTTAAAATTTCCTGGCCTATTGAGATCGACAAAAAGCATTTTCATTTTTTATTTTTCATTACAAACCCGTTGGAACCTCCCGCACCGTTCTGTCGCTACTTGCTTTGCTACCACAAGCAAAGCACTTTTTGTAATGTCTTTCGCGATCGACTGCACTGTCTCCAGAAATCGACTTTTCGATCACGATCGACTTGTTGGCCACCCCTGTTCTAGACAGTCCAAGGCCGACGAATTTGATTCCGAAGCCAGAACAATATTGCTAGTAAAGACATACGGTTTTAGTTATGTTTTAAGTGTCATTTATTTTAAGTTTTCCATAACCCTCTGGAATGAAATAGGATAATGAGTTGACGCTGCCGTCGCCTTTGGAATTTTACCAAAGTTTGATGCCCGAAACAATATTTTTCTCCCTCCTCTCTTTTATACTTTGGCTTCTGAATAGTTCTAGATATACATTTGGCAAGTGTTTTTGATTTTTAACAATATAGCATAGCAATGTGGTTTACGGGAAAATACTCAAACGATTCTTAAAGTTAACTCCATCTTTAAAAAAGTCGTCATATTTGACAGAAACTCTATGAAACTGACATTCTTAAAAAATAAGGAGACCTCAACCAAAGATTTTAGTTTATAGTTTTCGGCCGTTTGTCCTATAGTTCGTTAGTTCATAAATTTAGTACTTACTTTCTTAATTTTTTGTGTCAATTTTTTTTATGGTAAGGCGACTCCACAGCTTTTAGTAGCTCTATAAACCCGTTGATTAGTTTGAAGTCATACAAGGCGGAATTTTTCACCCAATTGGGGCCATTCGTGCGACCTAACATCAATCTAGCGAGAGCTAAGTATCTAGAGTACCTAGTCTAGACACTAGATTGGTGACAACGTCTTTTTGAAACTCATTATTTTGCTTTGTAGTAGGTAGGTACACACGACAGCACGTTAAGTTATACAGGGTTAACACCAGGGAATGTAAACGTTATTTTTGAATATAACGTTATTTCTTACTTTTTATACCGTTAATTTTAATATTAACGTTATGTCAATAATTAACGTTAATTTTAACGTTAATTTGAGAAATAACGTTATATTTAACGTTATTTACTGAAATAACGTTAATTTTAACGTTATTTCTTTCTTATTTACCGTTACTTTAAAATTAACGTTATTCCAATTAACAACGTTAATTTTTTACCGATAATTTCACCGGTATTAAATTTAACGCTATATTTAACGTTAATTTTACCAGTAAAATATTTTTAACGTTATTTTTACCGGTAAATTTACCGATAAAATGTTTTAACGGTATTTTTAACGTTATTTTTTATATCGTTATTTTTTTAACGGTATTTCAATCCCTGGTTAACACCAACAACCTCGCAGGAGTAGATTACTAACATCATAAACAACATTTTGTTCTACGACTTTTCCAAAAACAGACAAGAAACAATCGACTTTCCATACAAATGTCCGAACAGCTGATCGAGTTTTGTATGAAATGTCAGAAATTTTTTGTCTGTTTTAGAAAAGTTGTAGAACAAATGTAGCTGTGTGTGGTGCTAGTAATCTACTCCTACGAGGTTGTTGGTGTATAGTTGAACTACGAAAACAAATATACACATCAACTTTGTCTAAGGATAGGTACAGGTGTTATTTTCATACAAACGAGGTAACTTTGAAGCCTTGGTTTTCTGCCAGGGATGTACCGTGCTGTGATCTGATGACGGCTATCCAGGGAGTGAATGGAGTAGATTCAGATCGCTGTACACACCCAACTGATCTGATCAGCATTCTAAAAGATTAATGGGTCAGAGTTCTCAGTTTAAGCATTTCCATACATTTTCATGCTATTTTCGCGGTTTTTTTAAACATGTCCATTACGTTTTTAGAATGCTGGTCAGATCAGTTGGGTATGTATAGCGATCTGAATCTCCTCCATTCACTCCCTGGATAGCCGTCATCAGATCACAGCACAGTACATCCCTGGCAGGAAACCAAGGCTTCAAAGTTACCTCGTTTGTATGAAAATAACACCTGGTATCCCTAGACAAAGTTGATGTACTTAACTAAGACTTTAGGATATAATTTACGTAATAAGAGAACTCTTATTACGTACGACATAAAGACGGCCTCAAGGTCATCATGTATAGTCTGACGTGCTGTTGACTGTACTTACTAGAATAAAATCGTAAAGTCTTAGTTAAGTACTTACTTTTCATGTGACTTTATATTTTAAGTAACGGCTGCTCTTCCTTCCTTATTACTCCCCCTCAATAATACATTTCCGCGACAAAAGTTGATTTCTAAACCACTACCATAATTCATCAAAAACAGACAGTTAAATAAGTATTAATATTTTTGTTCAGATGGTACACGTAAATCTTAAATTTTTGGGTGGTTTTACATAATAGGTTGGAATACTGTTGGGATGTATAAGGAATTCGAAATGATATTATTCTTGTGGGTTGAGTAAGGAACAAAACTGGGTTGAGTAAGGAAAATATAATAAGTGGGATATCATGGGATGAATACGGAACAACTCACAGGTAAGAATCATGTTTAATGCGTACGTGTTGAAAAATATCATTAAAAGACAGTGGTTTTATTTTAACTTAACCGAATTTTGTCAAAGAAAGCGCCTTGTTATATTTCTTCTTCTTATTTTTGTTATGGCAATCTACTTTCCTCTTGGAAGTAATTTTTGCCAGTGTCATGTTTTGAATAGTTCAGTATTTCTAGATTTTCTAGTAGATTGTTTCAGTTTACATTAAAATGCGGGTGCATCACATTCCAATGCTGCTTGGAGCATTTGGCAGCAAGTATATCAAGACAGTTTACTCGGTAAGTTTTGCCGAGGTAGCGACCACTACAATAAAAGCCTCAGCTTCACACAACCAAGATCGCGCCTATTTCGATTATCCCACATATTGTTCAGTTGCGTAGACACTTGTACCACAAAACTGCACCAATTTTTAGACACAATATCCACTATGAATCAATTTGCGAATAATTAAAATAGTCGCCGAACTGAACTCGACAAAATCCCGCCAAAAAACTCCTTGTTATATTTATTTTATTCTGAATAAATGCACGTAAGCTATTTAACAAGAAAATACTGACTACAATAAAAGAACCTCATAGTGTTAAACATTTTAGTACCTACTGAGACGCGCAGTTGGCGGTTTTGAACTTTGAAATGAGCTGCATTAATAGGGTTGCCATTTGCAAATATGGTATTATATTAATTTTAAAAAATCAATAATACAAATGAAAATTTTTGTTCTTAACTGACTTCTCAACAAGTGTGAAACATAATAAATACTTAAAATATTTATTAAATAAATAAATAAATCTAAGTATGTATCTGACGCTTAAAATTAAGCGGATCTGTAAGTTTTACAGATTCCCGTGAAATTTTAGCTACCTATTTTTAGGGTTCCGTACCCAAAGGGTAAAAACGGGACCCTATTACTAAGACTTCGCTGTCCGTCTGTCTGTCTGTCTGTCTGTCACCAGGCTGTATCTCATGAACCGTGATAGCTAGAAAGTGAAATTTTCACAGATGATGTATTTCTGTTGCCGCTATAACAACAAATACTAAAAACAGAATAAAATTAATATTTAAGGGGGGCTCCCATACAACAAACGTGATATTTTTGACGTTTTTTGCTCGTTATTAATAACGACAAGAGGCAGACAGTTGAAATTTTCACAGATGAGATGATGTATTTTTGTTGCCGCTATTACAACAAATACTAAAAACAGAATAAAATTAATATTTAAGGGGGGCACCCATACAACAAACATTTTTTCCGGATTTTGGTACGGAACCCAACGTGCGCGAGTCCGACTCGCACTTAGCCGGTTTTTTTTGTCAGCCAAGAGGGATTTTCCAAGCGTTATTTTAAAACAAAAAATAGTAACTATTTGCCTCACTAGATGGTGTTGATGGACAAGTGAACTGTCAATATTGGCTTTAAAAAAAATCTTTTTCCTACGTTTTCTACAGTTGACACTTGCCTAGTTATCAACGCCATCTAGCGAGCTACAGTTTTTTGTCATTTTGAAAATTCCTCACAACATAGAGTAGAGTTATTTTTTGTTACCAGTGATGCCATGCCATGAGACATTCAATACTTTAATTGACCTAGGACCTTGGGGCCCAATCCCGCTAATTCTGAATTATAATTGTAAAACCAAAACCGTTACTTTGTCATTTAGGTAATATTTACCTAAAATCTTTGGTTTACTTAGTTATAGAATAGGTATGTTGACTATTTTTAGGGTTCCGTACCTCAAAAGGAAAAAACGGAACCCTTATAGGATCACTTTGTTGTCCGTCTGTCTGTCTGTCCGTCCGTCTGTCTGTCAAGACCCTTTATCTCGGAAACGCGTGGAGGTATCGAATTGAAATTTAAACCATATACTAAGGTCTACGGGCCCTTGAAGCTGTAAAAAAATCAAACTTCTAAATTAACGTAAAAAAAAGATACTGCTGTTTAGGGCGCAAAAAACGCATTTTCGATACTCTCAAAGGAATCAAAATTCATAGGGTACTTCCCGTTGACCTAGAACTATGAAATTTGGCAGGTAATAGCGTCTTATACTACACTTACAGGAATAAATCTGAAAACTGTATATTTGTAATTAAATCATAATAAAATATGGTCATTAAAATACGTAATTATTAATCATCTTGGTGAAACAACGGTATGCGCGGCATTGCGCGGTCATAGTTTAACTTCTAATTACTTTTGGATTAATCGCGCCACTAATTCTTTTAAAAATATCAATATTTATTATTATTAATTATTCAGATCCTTTCAAATATTGTTATAGTTAATTACTTTTAAAAATAAAATTAAAAAGTAATAAATTTGGCTCAAAATATTTTCGCAACATGGCGGTGTGTCACGCTGTATGACAGGGGGTCTTCTTCTTCTTATTTTTGTTTTGGCAATCTACTTTCTTCTTGGAAGTAATTTTTGCCAGTGTCAAGTGTTGAATAGTTCAGTGGTAGATTGTTTCAGTTTTCATTAAAATGCGGGTGCATCGCATTCCAATGTTGCTTGGAGCATTTGGCACCAAGTATAATCAAGACAGTTTACTCGGTAAGGTCAGCCGTGGTAGCCACCACTACAATAAAAGTCTCGGCTTCACACAACCAAAGGGTCCTGTTGGAATACACCCATTTTCTCTAATAACATTGCGATAGATAAAACCATTTCACAGAACATTATACAGTGTACTATCGATATACAGCGCCATCTGTTGACAATCAACAGTACTTGTATTTTATACAGGTGCGGTGGGTTTGTAATTATTTTATTTTTTCTCAAAAATGCTTGGAAATTCGAACATTATTTTGACAACCTTCTTCGTGCTAAATCAGAGTTTACGGACAGACCTAAACCGCGCCGTCAATATTTGTATGAGAATCCATTACTAACGTGTTATAATGGATTTTCATACAAAATTGCCGGCGTCTGTCCAGCAATGTTTCTATTAAAACTCATTACACACGTGTAATTCAGAAATGGAGCGAACTTTTCAATGAAACACAAATATAGGTATCAAATGTCGCCTTGATGAGCGAGCACATTCCAAATTTTTTTTTTTAAT
The DNA here is from genome assembly GCA_943789525.1 of Agriphila geniculea. Classification (NCBI taxonomy): domain Eukaryota; kingdom Metazoa; phylum Arthropoda; class Insecta; order Lepidoptera; family Crambidae; genus Agriphila; species Agriphila geniculea. The sequence continues at coordinate 13,236,763 of OX038898.1, read as the reverse complement.
ATTCGGTATACTGGTATCACGTGAAAGGCCTTGATGAGCACATTCCAAAAAATTGAAAAAAAAAAATAAAAACGAAAAAAAACTGTTTTGGTGCAATATGGGTATCAAATGAAAGGCCTTGATGAGCGCATTCCAAAAAGATAAAAAAAATTAAAAACGAAAAAAAAATTTTTTTGCAATACTATGGGTATCAAATGAAAGTTTTTTGAAAAGTTTTTTGGGAGCCCCCCCTAAATGTTAATTTTATTCTGTTTTTAGTATTTGTTGTTATAGCGGCAACAGAAATATATCATCTGTGAAAATATCAACTTTCTAGCTATCATGGTTCTTGAGATACAGCCTGGTGACAGACAGACGGACAGCGGAGTCTTAGTATAGGGTAATTATGCTAAGGAAAAACGCATTTAAACGCTCCCCCCCCCCCCCCGTATGTGTGACTCGCCAGGAGGGGACCTCTCGGATGGAGAAAATAAATACCCACTTAAAACCTCAGCACTTATGACAGGTGGCAACCCTAAACTCGCTCGCTCGATTCGCAACCACCGGACAAAACTCATGAATTAATTGTTTCACTGAAATCTGAAACTTTTGTAACTACCTATTTGGCGGTTTAGGGATTGAATTTCCAATTAACGTAAACAGAACATAAAATGTATTCTTGTATATTTATTTTTAAATTTCTAATTGGGAATGAAATAGCGGGTTCGGTCTGCGATTGTTGAAGCTAAGCAACTTTGGAGATGGCCGTACATGAGATGGGTGATCTTTTTTTACCAGACTTAGACGGGCGACCAAATTTTTTATTCGTGAACTTCTTTGATAAGAATTTGAAAATGGTTTCTTTTTTTCAGGAATAAAACTTTCTTTGTATGTTTTTAGCAACTTTTTAATCCTCCCCCTTCCCCTTGGTGATAAGTGGTGAGGTTTTAAACTAAACTCTGTATGATAGAAAAAAATCACTCAAATTTTTCATGAATTTTGCGACGTAAAATTCCACTGCAGATAGATTCAGAATCATGAGTCGATTATGCCTTGAACATTTTGGCTTCTTATCGTATGAGGATTAGTGGCCACCTCTGGTGTTAGAGTTTATCAAGCCGCCTGTAAGGCATCTAACTTGGCTTAACAACTGTTATCAGACGACAACAGCCGGGACCGACGGTTTAACGTGCCCTCCGAAGCACGGAAGCGCTCAGTTGTAATGCCACTAAACGGTCACCCATCCGACACTTGACCGGACCGAGCGTTGCTTAACAAATGTGATCGAGTACGATCATGTACTCGATCCGTCAAGCTCCGCCATGAGCGCTTCAAAAAGTTTCAAAAAGAGCGATAGTTTTTTCTTACCCTAACACCTTGTATGGCAAAATCTTTGTAAAAATTATCTATACATTTTATCTATACATTATACCTACTAGTACAGTAGCCCGTAGAACATAAAAGGTTACCGTTTGCCGTTATGATATAGTTACTTATTACGAAATTATAGATACTTTAACCCAAGTTTTACAGATCGCAACCCGCCGTAACCTATATTTGTATATCTCCAAAATTGATATTTTTTTATTCTACGAGGTTTACCACATAGTTTAGCTATTGTCGTGTTCTACAGCTTGGTTTGATTGCCACAGATAAAAGTAAGACTATAAAAAGTAGCCATACGCAGATTTAAGACCTGATAAAAATGGTTGGACTTTATCTGGTCTTAAATCTGTGTATGATCACTTTCCAAAGTCTAACTATTATTAGTGGCAATCAAACAACGCCGTAGAACACGACAATAGCTAAACCATGTGGTACACCTTGAAAAATAAAAAAATAGCATTTTTGGAGATATACAAATATAGGTTACGGCGGGTTGCGATCTGTAAAACTTGGGTTAAAGTATCTATAATTTCGTAATAAATAACTATATCACAACGGCAAACGGTAACCTTTTGGTGATTTAAATGTTCTACGGGCTACTGTACTATACATTCTCGCATGAAGTTACAGCGGATTACAGTCTATTGTGAATTTCAAATCAAATCAAATCAAATCAAATTTTTATTTGCAACTAAGTGTACAGTGGTGTTACAATAATGAAGTGCATGACTTAGTGACCATTTAGGTATAGCAAATTTTTGACAGTACTATTATGGTACTATTAATTAACATTTACAAATAGGCACTTAAACCAATAAAAATAAAAAATATGTATTTTAAGGCAGATCCTTATATTTTTAATACATTTTATGCATTTATAAACTCTTTTACAGAGTAGTAACATTTTAGAATTAAGTAAGATTTCAATGACTTAGAGAATAATTTGAGGTTTGATTCATTTTTAATAAAAGTTGGTAGTTTATTGAAGACTTTAACTGACATGTGATAAGGACTGGTATTAAGCATTTTTATTCTGGATTGTGGTAAGTATAATCTGTTTTTGTGTCTCGTATTAATGTTGTGAGTATCTTTTACTTTGGTAAACGTTTCTATATTTTTATAGGTAAATATACATATGTCATATATATAGAGAGATGGAAGTGTGAGTAGATTAAATTTAATAAAGTATGGTCTACACGATTGAGTATTATCTATTTGAGCTATTATTCTAACACATTTTTTTTGCATAATAAAGAGATCATTTACGTTTGTGCTGTTTCCCCATAACATTATTCCATACTTTAATTGTGAATAAGCATATGCGTAATAAGCGGATAGTGCTGCTTCTGTATTCGTGCTATGTACTAATTCAAAAAGAGCGTAGCTGAATTTAGATAGTTTAGATTTAATGTGTTGTATGTGACTTTTCCAATTCAGGTGAGAATCTATTACTATACCAAGAAGTTTAAATGTATCAACTGATTCTATTTCGTTATTTTCGAATTTAGTATTTATGTTTAAGGGGACTTTACAATAAGGTCGGAATTGCAATATTTTTGTTTTTGAATAGTTTATTTCTAAGTTGTGACTTTTTAACCAGGTTGTTATAGTTTGGATTGTTTCTTTGAGAATGATGTTTGCGTTTTCAGAATTTTTACATTTTATTAGAATGGATATATCATCTGCAAATAATACTGGAAGGGTTAAATCGTTTTTTACTATTTTAGGCAGGTCATTAATGTAGATAAGAAAAAGGACACAACCAAGAATGCTACCTTGAGGAATCGAATGAGTTAAGACTCTTTCCTGAGATTGTACAAATTTAATCGCATTTACATATTTTTGTGTCAGAAACATCAATAATAATGAATGTTACTTATACTGTATCGTGAGAACGTGACACCTGCATGTTTCTGAACACCGTACTTACCTACAAAATAAATTAAACATTATACGGTTTGTGGGAACCATAGAGTAAATGCAGGAACAGAGATAAAGTTCACCCCCTTTCCTAAAAGAAAAGTTTTAGCTTAGCTTTTAAAAAGAGCAGTTTAAACTTTCTGCCGTATTTACTGGTTTGCACTTGCAGTTTATTGAAATAAAATAATATTAGGTAAAAAGTCACTTAATGATTTTCAGATTTTTCCATTTACTTGTAGTTACTTGTAATTTCCCTTTACTTGTATAAGACGATATTACTTGCCAAATTTCTAGATCAATGGAAAGTACCATATAAATTTTGATTCTATTGAGAGTGTCGAAATATCACGGTGTTTTTTACGGCATAAACGACCTTATCTCTTTTTACGTAAACTTAGAAGTTTCTTATTTTCATAGCAAGCAACGAAGATAGCAAGGGACTGTAGACTTGAGTATGTATATGGTTTTAATTTCAACTCACCTCCACGCGTAAAGGGTCTTGACGGATAGGCAGGCAGACAAACAGACGGACAACAAAGTGATCCTATAAGGTTTCCGTTTGATCCTTTGAGGTACTTAACCCTAAAAATAAATTTATTTTTATTGCATTTTTGTATGTATTTGTAGGTACAATTGTTTAGAACCCTGAATTAAAGAATTTTTGTTTTAAAATGGAACAAAGGCTATCCTTTTTATTCCTTGATGCAAATAAAACGAGTTTCTGTTCGGTTCGCTGACTCTATGGTATTAACGAATTACCTCCCTTTGTTCCACATTTTAATAGAACTCCCTAATTTACATAAAAACTTCAAGGGCTCGCTAAGCGGCTGTACTAAACCGAAATGAGCCTATTCTTTATCCAGAAACTTGGGAAATATATTTAAACTGTCCTTTTTATTATCTTGAACGTATGGTATTAATTGGCTTGGCATTAGGAAAAACAATTTGCGAAGACATTTTGTTCGAAACACGGGTTAAACATAATTAATTAATTATCATTTGTTATGTTCAAATCGAAGCACTTTATCCAAAAGGGTTGATTAGAACTTTAGATAGGTGAACCATAAATTACTGTAGCTCTGACAAATGTTTTTGTTTACATATCCATAGAATAGATATAAGTATACTACCGTACTGAAAGGAAACTCTCCGCCCCGCCCCGCAATCAATTACCTCACCCCGCCGGCGCCCACCGCGCGAGTTCCGTGTGCCGATCCGTGTGCTCATTCAATAGCTCGCACACAGTTGTGCGTGTACAAAAACGTCTGACATAACTAAAGCTTTGTATAAATAGCGCCATATAGTCTCCCTCCACCCCAGAACAGAGCTTTGTATAAATAGCGCCAGGGTCTCCACCCCAGAACAGAACGGTGTGGTGCCCACCCCAGAAAAAAAAATTATATACCCCCCCCCCCCCCCCTCCCCCCTCCTCCTTAGCTTTGCCCCGGAACTGGGGCCCAGGACCCTCTAGAAGTAGTCTCCAGATACACCCATATGAATGTCGGAATATTTCCTCCAACAAGTGATGCTGATATGATAACAGTATTTTTTGATTTTTAGGGTTCCGTAGCCTAAATGGTAAATGGTAAAAAACAGACAGACAGACAGACATGACGAATCTATAAGGGTATAGATTCGTCATGTCTGTCTGTCTGTCTGTCTGTCCGTATGTCACAGCCACTTTATTCCGAAAGTATTAAGAGTACACAGTGGAAACTTTGTAGGTAGGTGTATTCTGTTAACCGCTTAACGATTTTAACACAAAAATAAAAAAATAGAAGGTTAAGGCGGGGCTCCCCATACATGGAACTGATACTGAAAAATTTTTTTTGGGTGTCTTTAGATAGGTCTTTAAAAATGACATTGAGGTTTCTAAGACAATTTTTTCTTAAAGTTAACCGTTTGAAAGATATACATCGCCAAAGTGGTAAAATGTGTGTCCCCTTTTAACTTTTGAAATAAGAGAGTGAAAAATCTAAAATATATATATGCTGTAGATCTTAATAAACACTTTAAACGAAAATTAGTTTGAACGACATACATTGTGTAGTTTTCGAGAGCACATTTGCCAAAACCGCAAATACATATAACTTTTTCATTCATACCAAAACTGTGAAAAACAAAGTTATTTTTGCAGACGAAAAATGATAGTGGTATTAAATATTTAATATGGTATGGTATAAATAAGGTAACTACGGCGCGTGGCCCGACACGCACTTGGCCGGTTTTTTTTTTTGTTCAACAGTAAAAAGTATAATAGTGAAAAACAGTACCTATATTATTGTTGTTACAGTATAATTGGGAACGGTTTTCTTAGCAGGATCATGATCAGTATAACTATGTTATTAGAAAATTCTTACCTAACGGTGAGATTATTGATGATATAAATTACCATATTGATATAAATTAGTCTTCTTGATTTGATTATTTACAAATGTTTTTGTTTGCTTCCAGGTCAATCTGTAGAAATCACACCGAGAGAGGAAGTCCGCCGGGTCGGAGGCCAGCTGAACGTGCTGTGCAAAGTCAACTACCCCATTGACTCCTGTCGGTAAGAACCACATTATTAAGCATGCTATACACCGGGTAGTCTTCGTAGTATACTGGATATGTATATTTATGCGATTGATTAATTATTTATTACATTTTGTTCATAACTCTATTTATTACGTTGTTCTTAAATATAAAAGTACCGAAACGTTAGTTGTAGTAATCAAGTGACTAGAGTCGCCCCACTAGAGTGAGTCGCCCCGCTACGCGCTATGCATAGGCTATAAATATGCGGTAGCGGAGTGGAGGGGCTCAGTCGTACGGGAGCCGCCACAGTGAACGGTTGAACGGCGGAATAAGTGTTTCGTATAAGTACGTTGTTACAAGTGTGAAATAAATACTATTATCATCTATGCTGGAGTTTGATTTCTAAAGTCTTTCTTATCGTATGAGGATTAGTGGCCACCTCTGGTGTTAGAGTTTATCAAGCCGCCTGTAGCCTCTAACTTGGCTTAACGACTGTTACCAGATGACAACAGCCGGGACCGACGGTTTAACGTGCCCTCCGAAGCACGGAAGTGCTCAGTTCAGTCTGCACACTAGCGCCGCCATTGGAAAAAAAAATTAGTGCATAAATAAAGACGAAATTGTTAATAATCTCTCTGTAGTGCACTCCGAACAAACATTGTGGTAGAAACTTTTTATTATCGCTTTTATTGCAAAAAGTGGCCTATTTTATAACCATAATGAAATTGTTTTAGCCGAGTCAGTAGGTAACAAGATTTATTTATTTAATTTCGGACGACCAACAGCTAATACTTATAACATAATAGTAACACAAAGCCAATTACAGGATTTACAGGTCATCACAAATGTAAATTGCATTGCCTTATTTTATATTTTGAACGTTTGAAAAAAAAATGTTCCGTTATTTATAGCTTTGTACTGGCTAAGTAAATGATAGCTTTTGGACGACAGTTTGAAAAAAGTAAACCAACACAAATATATTTATGTACTTGCATCTCATGTGCCAGTAACTTGTTCTAAAAACTTGCCAACAAATACTGAATCCAGCGATATCACTTTACTACAAATCGGTATCACTTCGAATGTTTTCATTCCATCGAGTAATGGCGACTCGCCAGCCGCGCCAAGTTTCCGATAATAAGTAAAACGGTTAACGGACTGCACCGAATTTTATTTAATACACTTCAGGCCAAACTTGTTGGAGCCAATTTTGTGCAACATTTAAGTGGATGACAGAATTGAACTTTACTATTCCAGCTTATATTCGATTAATTGTGATTGGTTTTATTTACATATCATTTCGAACTGATTCCATTCCAGTCTATTTTTTAGGGTTCCGTAGCCTAAATGGCAAAAAACGGAACCCTTATAGATTCGTCATGTCTGTCTGTCTGTCTGTCTGTCTGTCTGTCTAACGGAACCCTTATAGATTCGTCATGTCTGTCTGTCTGTCTGTCTGTCTGTCCGTATGTCACAGCCACTTTATTCCGAAAGTATTAATACTACACAGTTGAAACTTGGTAGGTAGATGTATTCTGTTAACCGCTTAACGAATTTAATACAAAAATAAGAAAAATAAAAGATTAAGGGGGGGCTCCCCATACATGGAACTGAAACTGAAAATTTTTTTTTCTTCAAACCAACACGTGTTGAGTATCTACAGATAGGTCTTCAAAAATGACATAAAGGTTTCTAAGACAACTTTTTCTCAAAGTCAACCGTTTGAAAGATATTTACCGCCAAAGTGGTAAAATGTGTGTCCCCCCCCCCCCCCCCTTTAACTTTTGAAATAAGAGAGTGAAAAATCTAAAAAAAATATATGCTGTAGATCTTAATAAACACTTTCAACCAAAGTTTGAACGAGATATAGTAATTAGTTTTTGAGATATAGCACATTTTCCAAAACCGCAAATATAACTTTGTCATTCATACCAACACTGTGAAAAACAAAGTTATTTTTACAGACGAAAACTTATAGGTGGTATTAAATATGGTATAAGGTAACTACGGAACCCTATGGCGCGTGGCCCGACACGCACTTGGCCGGTTTTTTTAACACGTTTTTATTAGGTTGCTTTCTCGTTTGTTTGTTTGTTTGTCCGCAAAGTTTGCGAACGATTTATTTTAAACTAGCTTCCCGATAAGTTAGAGACTTGAAACTTTGAACATAGGTCAGAACTGGAAAGCAATGCAATATTTTAATGTATTACGATTGTCATAAGAATTAAATAAGGAAATATGTTTTATGCAACGTGTTACAAAATAATCCCTAATGCCGAATCCGAATATGGTAGATAAATAGGGATCAAACTGAACAACTTTTACTATGGGACCAACTCTGAAATCAAAATTAATACGAGTAACGAAAATATCAAAATGAAATGTATAACAAAGCTGATTTTTTTTCGCGATTTCAAGGTTGGTCCCATAGTAAAAGTTGTTCAGTTTGATCGTCCCTATCTACCATATTCGGCATTAGGGGTTATTTTGTATATGGATATGGATTTTAGGATTTTAAACTTATAGGTACGAGTACTTACGGGGTTAAGTATTTGCAAAACACCAACATCCTCGCCGGAGTAGATTACTGTTTAACATAACAACAAAGTTTTTTCTACAACTTTTCAGAAAAAAATGAACTTTTCATACAAAATAGGAGCTGATCCTGTTCGAACATTAAGTACTATGGAAAATCGAATTTTCGCCGAGGAAAAGTAATAGAAACAAATTTTGTTGTTTATGATGTTAGTAATTTACTTCTGCGAGGTTGTTGGTGTTTTATAAATAACCCTGTAAAAAACTTTTGAATAAATTAGATACCTACATTTACCTACCTACCCATTGTGTGCAAACTTTTGTTAATTATTGTGATGGAAAATGACCTCACTTTAAACGTGGAGCTCATTTTTCAATGTTGACGACTCTGTATGAAATATACAGGGAGAAAAAAGCAGTCCTTGACGAGTTTCTTGCCGGTTCTTCTCGTTACAAGGTCTCCCGCTTAGGGTTTGCGAACCGATGGCGTAGCTTCTATGACATTCACAAGTGCTTGTAACAGCCTAGACTGAATAATAGACGTGTGCGCCGATCGGCGTGGCGCACGCCGCCGGTCATTTTAGCCACACCGCCGCCGCCGAATTTTTCATCGGCGTCATCGGCGTCAAAATTCAAGTGTAACATGTGTAAGAAACAAGTAAAAAAGCATGCATTTATTATGCATTGCATTGCATCTATACATTATAATATAATCTCATAAAGATTTATTATTTTCCTCCCTTTTTTGCATTAGTGATTGTTGCCATAGAGGTTTTTTGTTATATAGAGGATTTTGTAATAGTATTTAGTCATCATTATCACATCAGCCGCACGACACCCACTGCTGGGTTTAGACCTCCCCCAAGGATCTTCACGACGTTCGGTCCTGCGCTGCCCGCATCTAGCGGCTTCCCGCGACCTTCACCAGATCGTCTCGGTCGGTCCACCTTATCGGGGGCCCACCCAAGCAGCATCTCATCCGGTGTGCGGTTGACATTCCAACCTTTCCGCCCCAACCGCCATTGGTTCTTCTCGCTAATGTGTCCCGACCACTGCCACTTCAGCTGAGCAATTCTCTGAGCGATGTCGGTTACTTAAGTTTTCCTACGCATCTCCTCATTTCTGGTTCGATCACGCAGGGAAATGCCGACTATGGTTCTCTCCGTTGCACACTGGGTGAGAGCCTTCTTATGAGACCCACAGTTATCGACCACGTTTTACTGCGGTAAGTTAACACTGGCAACACACACTGTTCATAGACTTTTGTCTTGAGACACAGGTAAGTTGGACGCGAAGTTTTGTCGAAGCTTCCCGAATGTTGCCCATCCGACCTGGATTCGACGAGAGATCTCTTTTTCGAAGTTGAAATAATACCTAACTGGACTGTCTGTCCTTGGTAAACGTAATGGTCAGCAACTTCGAGTGTACTGTTCCCAACATGAGCTGGAGTGGGTACAACATGGGCACTCGACATGATTTTCGTCGTATCCATCTTTATTCTAAGACCCACTTTTTGGGAGGCACTACGGATATCTTCGAGCATTGTGTTCAAGTCTTTCATGGTCTCAGCCATAAGAACTAAATCATCGGTAAAACGAAGGTGTGTTATGTACTGACCATTAATGTTGATACCGAGTCCTTTCCAGTCCAAGAGCTTAAAGATGTCCTCCATCGCAGTTGTGAACAGTTTCGGAGATATAACGTCTCCCTGTCTCACACCTCGCTATAGTTGGATGGAATCTGTGCTCTGATTCTGTACTCGGGCCGACATGGTTGCATTTTCTTATAAGTGCTTTAATACTTCGATATACCTAGTCCACTTGGTGCACCTCTAAAGACTGTAGCACGGCCCGGGTCTTAATGTGTGGATGTGGTCTATGTTGCCAAAGTCTTTTCAAAACGCGACTTGTTCGAGAGGTTGGAAGTCGTCGAACTTGCGAGCGCTATGATTCGTAGGATTCGTATTCTTCAAGAGGGTCTTGTCACCCTTTTTAAAAAACAGAATCACCTCACTTTTACTTTACTTATGTTCTATGTCTTCGGCGTTCTGCCCTCGACGATGACGTAATTGAAAAGGTCCTGAAGGTCTTCCATTCTAGTTATTTTAACCATCCACGCTGATTACGCCGTAACGCCGCCGCCGCCGACAATTTAGACGTCAGACGCCGCCGCCGGTCAGATGACACGTCTACTGAATAAACTATTTTTGAATTTTGAATTTATTGAATTTTTAAAATTCTAACGGACAAATGAAAAGCTTTTAGAAATTAATATTGTACGTTTCATTTTCAGAATGACAGTAGGAAACACTCCATACCGGCTGATACCGAGCCAGCAAGACGGGGATGTGGTGTACGCTGGGCAAGGATTACAAGTAAGTACATAAATTTATCCGCCTCTGTGTTCTGGTTGTTCGCCCACCCGTTTAAGACGCAGGGGTCCCGGGTTCGATTCCCAGGAGGTATCCCCCCCCTAGGGGGGGACCCTTCGTAGTTACAATGCGATTAATTTAACAATCGTCTCTGTGGTCTAGTGGTTCGCCCACCCGTGTAAGACGCAGGGGTCCCGGGTTCGATTCCCAGGAGGTATCCCCCCCCTAGGGGGAGACCCTTCGTAGTTACAATGCGATTAATTTAACAATCGCCTCTGTGGTCTAGTGGTTCGCCCACCCGTGTAAGACGCAGGGGTCCCGGGTTCGATTCCCAGGAGGGTACAATTTGTACTCAATTTGGTCGGTGGTAGGGCTTATTTCAAGTCCGCCTGGCTAGCTACCACCATCTTACCTAAGTTTGACGCCATAACAACAATTTAAAAATTGTTGTGTTCCGGCAGTTAGAGGTAAGATAGCCAGTTCCTCAGTGGTGAGGATTCCGGGTGTAGTGCGCTTACACTTTCAGTCTTACCATCACTTAACATCGGGTGAGGTGAAGGCCAAAAAAAATCAGTCAATTTGATTATCTTCAGACATTCCCCTAGTCCAGATATTTGCTAACACGTTCCAGTTCGGCGAATGTGGAGCCACAATCAAGAACATCAGAGAGGAGTGGAACGGCAACATAACGTGCGTGCTGCCGCCGCAGTCCGGCGCCATCGAAGTCCAAGCTAGCATGCGACTCATCGTGGCCAGTCAGTATTATATTATCTTCTTTTTTTATATAGTTAATAAGTTTGCTCATGACCCCAGTCTAGCCTAAAAGCAATGACAGGGTCTACAATGGAGCGAGCTTGCCTAGAAGGTGCTTATTCACTCTGGCCTTGAATAGAGTCAGGTCTCAGGTTGTATGCACTCGAAAACACAGACGCCGGCAGGGAATTCCATTCCATAGCAGCTGTGAGCATTAGGTGTGTATGAGTGATGATGAGTAGCGTTTGGTACGCAGAAAAGGTATAACCAAGAACGGGTGGTAACCCGCAGTGCGTCTGGATGTCTGATGGTAGAAAGGTGGAATGAGCTGCAGCTCTTGAGCACACTCACCGAAGTACAATCTATAAAAGGCCGATAGACAAGCAACTTTTCGGCAGTGAGCTAAATTTTTAAGCTTAGCTGCTATCAGTTCTCTATTGCCTATTAATTTCTTGGCTCTGCGTTCCACCACTTCCACCTATGGTGATCTTCTGATGTTTCTCCCACACATGGGTTGCGTTCCGTTCTGGGTGTAGTTGTTTGGTTAAAGTTTTACCCATTTGAGTTGCAACTAAGCCACGGAACGATCCAGTTGTTTTTATAACCTCAAAGATGTCATTAAGTACAAAGTTTTTTTTCCATTTGGAATACGGATAATTTAAACTTTCCTCTAAACTAATTCAAAAATATAATCTGTTTTTTGAGTAGCGACTTTGAACTTTTTGGAACTTAGACACAAAAACATCAAAATACAAAATAATATGTCAAATTACAATGACCCGTTTTGAAAAAAGAAATATATGTAGCTTACTTCCGCAAACAATATATGCAAGATGCATCGCCCGCCCGCCCGCAAAAATATGCACATGCACACCACAAAATATCAGTGCACAAACCTGCATTTAGCGAGACAGCAACACACCTTGCACCTTCACCAATTAGGCTACTCTACAAGTGTTTCGCCCCGACCCGGAGCATCCTCAGGAGTTAGATCGTGCGTAAACCAACACCGAATCTTTTTGCGCATAATTTTGCGGGCGGGCGGGCGGTGCACCTTGCATATATGGTAGCGGAAGTAAGCTACATATATTTCTTTTTTCAAAATGGTTTGGGACTTCCGCCAAGTGACGCCTGATTCAAACAAATACTGAGGGTGGGTACCCACTTAGGTTCGCGAACCTCCGCGCTCCGCGAACCTGCACCGAAAATATCGTTTATCCTCTGCTGAAACAGGGCGCCGAGGTGTGTACGTGAGGGAACTCGTATGCGAAGCTGGTTCGCACAGGCACACACTGTAGCCAAAGTAAAAATATTTGTTTTTGCTATGGATCACTGTTCTAGGTTCGCGGAGCGCGGAGGTTCGCGAACCTAAGTGAGTACCCACCTTACAATGACCCGATTTTTCCTAGTGGGGGGCAAAAGTGGGAGACAACGGGAATAGACCATTATTTATCTATTTCGCTTGTTTCCTAAATAAAAACTCGAGGAGCTCGATGGCACAGTGGTTAAGCACTTGGGCCCAGCGATTGCGGACGTTAAGCAACTTTCGTAAGGGTTGGTCATAGGATGGGTGACCAAAAATTTATTATTTCGAGCTCCTCCGTGTTTGACTGTCGGTCCCGGGTGCATTTGCAGTCGTTAACATCCACCAATCCGCATTGGACCCGCGTGGTGAGTTTATGGGCGGTATGGCCCATCTTTCTTATCTACCCATTAGGAAGACCTGTGCCCGAACAGTGGGGACATAAAAAATTGGTGATGGTCATCACTATAAGTATAGTACAAAACAAAGTCGCTTCCCATTGTCTGTCCCAAGTCCCTATGTCTGCTTAGATCTTTACAACTACGGAACGGATTTTGATGCATTTTTTTTAAATAAATAGAGTGATTCAAGAGGAAGGTTTATATGTGTGTCAAATTCCACACTTCACCGAATAGTACAGTAGCCCGTAGAACATTTAAATCACCAAAAAGGTTACCGTTTGCCGTTGTGATATACTACTGTACTAGAAGCGAAGCGAGTTGCTAGTGGTCTATATGAAAACAATAATTTGTTCCGTTGCGTCCAGGGCCGCCCAACGCACCCGTGCTGGTGACTCCACCTGTGCCGTACTTCCGGGATGGCGAGGAGTTGCGCGCGCAGTGCGTCGTGCCTGGAGGTAGACCCGCCGCCAAGATCACATGGTTCCTAGGTAAGATGACTTATTATTGTTTTTTTTTATTATTTATTAGGACCCCCAGAGAAAATTACAGTGTCTTATGTTGAAGCAGGATCTCTTTAGCGTAGCGTATATTCAGCAATAAGAGAAATACTTCCACAGAGTTATGTCTGCTCGGGGACCGCGGTCCAACCTGCTTGATGTTGGAATTTGTATTTATGTGAAGTGCTTAGAAAACTTCGACGAGTGTGACGCCACGTCTGCGTAATGTTTACAAAGCTATTTTTATTTTTATCCTTACTAATATTATAAATGTGTTAGCAAAATGCTTTGTGCGGATGGTTGGAATATCAACAACATAAGAGTGATACGCTAATCTGGTGCTTCGATGGTGGAATGGGGCTGGAGAGATTAATTTGTGTAATTCCTTCGCACACTCTCTGAAGTGTATCTTGTAAAATACCGACAAACAAGCTACGGCGGTGGTCGAGGCTACTTAGTTACGATCGCGCCACTACATAGACCTTTTTTACACGACTGCCCAAAGCAAAAAGAGTGTATATGTGTTCAGGGTTCATGTATGTTTGTGGGTATGTGAGTTTCTTTATTCCACCATAACTTCTAAATGCCTGAACTGATTTGGATAAATGGGGTATCGTTAGAGTCCTTACAGCATCCCAAGTGACACTAGCTATTTTTTTTTTAGAAAAAGTCAATATGTCGACTGTACGACGCCATTTTCAAATGTGAAAAAAAAATTTCTATTATTACAATATGGGCATCAAATGAAAGGCCTTGATGAGCACATTCCAAAAATATATAATATGTCACTAAAATGTGTGAATTAAAAATAAATAAATTAAAAAATATTAAAAACACGACTGCCCTTCCAAAAACGAACTAAAAAGTTAAACAACAAGTGTCATTGCAGTCGGGGGACCTCTTTGATCAAAAATTGTTCCATAATAAGGTCCCCCGACTGCAATGACACTTGTTGTTTAACTTTTTAGTTTGTTTTTGGAAGGGCAGTCGTGGTTTTAATATTTTTTAAATTTATTTATTTTATCTGCGCGGGTTGTAATGAGCAAAACCTTTTTTCAGACGACGAACAGCTTCTTCGTGGTCTCCACCAAGCAGTCCTAACGTCAGAAGGCGACTTACAGACAATCAGCCAGAACCTCAGTCTGCCGCTGACCGCCGACGCGGCCGGCCGCGTGCTCGCGTGCCGCGCCGAGCACGAGGCGCTCGATCAGCCTAGAGAAGCGAAGAGGCAACTCGAAGTTCACTGTAAGTACATATATTCACGCCTGTTTCTCATGGGGGTAGACAGAGACTATGGATCGCCACCTGCTACGATCCTTGCACACTTCTTTCGCTTCATTCACATCCATCAATCTTTTCGTACATGCCCTGCGGTTTTTGTCACTGCGTACACCAGGCTTTTTTATTAAAACCCCTATTTGGGCCGCGTAGGTTTTTCTGGGACGCCCTTGCGCAATCGTTCCTTGCACATTTAAACAATATATCTCTTTCGTAATTCGCTTTTCGAGGAGCTCGGTGGCGCAGTGGTTTAGCGCCTGGCCCAGTGATTGCGTAAGTTAAGCAACGTTCGCAAGGGTCGGTCATGGGATGGGTGACCAAAAATTTACTATCGCGAACTCCTCCGTGCTTCGGAAGGCACGTTAAGCCGTTGGTCCCGGCTGCATTTGCAGTCGTTAATACCCACCAATCCGCATTGGGCCCGCGTGGTGGGTTATGGCCCGTCCTCCTTATCCACCCATAAGGAAGGCCTGTGCCCCAGCAGTGGGGACATCAAAAATGGCTGATGGACAATTCGCTTTTCATTAATCCTCTCTAAGTGACCAAACCACCGAAACATTCCTTTCTAAATTCTTGTCACTATCATCTTTCAGACCACACCTTTCACATTGCTCACTCTATCACTCAATTTAACTCCACATATTTTTCTCAACGATCGCATTTCTACCACATTTATTCTGCTTTCATTCTTCTTCTGCCATACCCAAGTTTCACTTCCATACATCATCACAGTTATGGTAACACAGTAAGTACCTACGGATCAAAGTATCCTCAGTTTTTGCAAGTCAATAAATCTATATTGCAAACTTCGAAAGTTGCTATAATTTTGGAAGTTAGTAAGAATATATCCGGAAGTCATCATCATCGTCATCATATCAGCCGCACGACACCCACTGCTGGGTATAGGCCTCCCCCAAGGATTTCCACAACGATCGGTCCTGCGCTTCCCACATCCAGTGGCTTCCGGCAACCTTCACCCTCACGTCGGTCCACCTTGTCGGGGGCCTACCCACGGAGCCGAGTCCGGTGCGCGGTCGCCATTCAAGAACCTTTCCGCCCCAACGGCCATCGGTTCTTTTCACTATGTGTCCAGCCCACTGCCACTTTAGCTGAGCAATCCTTCGAGCGATGTCGGTAACCTCTCTCCTCTCCTCATCTCCTCATTTCTGATTCGATCACGCAGGGAAGTATTCCTGAAATATTCCAAAGTTTCGTAAACATTCTGAATTTTTCACCACTAATCTTAAAAAACTAATAATCAGAAAATGTTTAAACGTTTTACTCGTGCGTGTATTCCATAAAAATTAACAATAATAACTAACGCTTCAACATAAGTTCGCGCATGTGCTCTTGTGAGCGACCAATAGCGCGCGCCCCTCTCCCGCCGCCCGCGCCCCTCACCGCCCAAAATCCGCGTTCCACGCAATCCCCACCCGATTTTAATATATTTGCCTCGTAGATACTGTATTTCATGTCTGTTTTGTTTCCCAACAGTCCCTCCCCAACGCCTGGAATCCAGCACCATCACCATATTCGGGCTGAAGCTCGGCTCCGAAGGACGCCTCAACGTGACAATCCGCGCGTTTCCTCCCCCGCGCGCGGAGTGGCGCGTGGGCGACGCCGTGCTACAACCTCATCATATTGTCGATGGACAAGTCATGGCGGCTCTGGAACCTGTGTCTTTGGTAAGTAATTTCTACTATAAAGTTTCTTCCACAGAGATGGGAAACAGAAGTGAAGGGTCCATACAAGACGATTCCCATTGGCATACCTTTTAGAAATCCCACCCCACCGATCCAATATGCTCATATCAAAGTCAGATCATAACATTTTTGTCTTACCATTGCCATAACTTCACCACTCGCCACTGGTAGGTAGATCTCTCCTTTTCACTTGGTCCAATCCTTAGATATTTGGTTTGCTTTATTTACTCTCAACACAGTCCTCATTATGCCCATCAATCAAGATTTGGTAAGAAACTATAGGTCCGATGTAAGAACATTTTTATCAGATGAGTAGGTAGACACCTGCATTCTTTCCTACGGTAGGTAAGCAACATATATTATCTAGGTATGGACGAATATACACTCAATAATTTTAGTACATCCAAGAGTAGAAGACCGCTAAAGTCAACCTCTTTGTTCTAAAAAGTATGAGGAGTAGAAGGCGCTTTTGCAACATCTTGGAACGGGAAACATCAGTAGGTATTGCAGCCGCAGTACATGAGTTGCAAACTCTCTAATGCGTAATAGAGACACCATATTCGGTCTGAAGCTGGGCGCCGAAGGGCGCCTCAAAGTGACGCTCCGCGCGTTTCCTCCCCCGCGCGTGGAGTGGTGCGTGGGCGACGCTGTGCTGCAGCCGCACCATATTGTCGACGGTCGGGCCCCTATTTCACCTAATTGACATTTGTCAGTGACACAGCTAGCAAAATGACACAGAATTGAGTTGTATATCGGTGATATAAACAGTCGCTTAGGTGTTACAGAAACGTTTCTATCATTGGAAAAAGGCCCCACTTTTATCACTATAAAGTGATACAGTATATCTATTGTAGCTCCACTTAGGACTAATCAGATACATATCAGTGACATCGAATCAGTTGCAACACAATATAGTGATATATTAGTGATTGTGATTCTATAATAACACTGTTTGAATAACGTGAATAAATAAACGCGTTACTGCTTATTTCATCAGAGATTTTCATAGGTATATTTCGTTAAGTAATATTTTTTATGTCACCATCGTGTGCTCCATTTTTATTATCCAATTTATGTGTGTAAAAAAGATTAGTGTTAGTGCGATTTCACATGCGCTTGCAATTCTATTGTTCAATTAGTAGCATAATGTTATTGTTTTTTTAGTGCCCCCCTCGAACTTGTAGTATTTAATAATAAAATTGATTTAATTTATCAAATTATTTGTGAAGATACCAATATATGATTAATTAGTGTTAGTGTTGCTGCTGCTCAGACGATATACAACATAGGGCGGCCATTACGATAAATAATATTTTGGTGATATATGAGCGCGCACAAAGCTTCATTACAACTTATGAGTGCTATTAGGATCCCCTTATCATTTATTTA
Organism: Agriphila geniculea; assembly: GCA_943789525.1. NCBI lineage: Eukaryota > Metazoa > Arthropoda > Insecta > Lepidoptera > Crambidae > Agriphila > Agriphila geniculea. The sequence continues at coordinate 13,218,731 of OX038898.1, read as the reverse complement.
GCACAAGTGTTTTAATAGCATCATAAATCTTACTATACAACATAGTTGCTCCATACTCAAGTTAAGGAGTATCAATTTGTAACTGTGTTATTTAAGTTGTATAAAGCAGCTGAGTAAACGTTTATGTGATAGGTTAATACGACAATTTAGCTGTATATCCTTATACAGCTAATAAGTGTTTCAAACACAGATATACAACTAGCAGTGATAAGCGTTACTTATATACGATATTAATATGACTACTTAGTGATAAAAGATGGCCTATTATCACATTTTTGCTAGCTGTATGTCGGCAATTTTTAAAGTCTTTTTTACTTTAATAAGGTACAATTATGTTGTGGTGAAACAGTGAATAATTTTTACAAGTCGAGAATTGTCACGCAAACTTGACTCAGCTCCAATCTCATGTCAAGACACACTGATCATCTACAAATTTGTAGACTTTTAAAAAATATCCCTGTTTCACAACATACTTGTCCCTAATAAAAGTTACGACAATTGTAAAATTAGCAGACATATGTCACTGACAAATGTCGACTTGATGAAATAGGGCTCAGGTCATGGCGGCGCTGGAACCTGTGTCTTTGGTAAGACATTTTCCTTTCTCCTTTAGAGGAATAGGTATTGTGGGCGCAATACGTGAGTTGCAAACTCTTTAGTTCGTAATAAAGACACCAAATTCGGTCTGAAGCTCTGAAGGGCGTCTCAACGTAACAACTTGCGCCAATGAGTCTTTCCACGCAGGGAGTGGTGCGTCAGTGACGCTGTGGTACAACTCCACCATATTGTCGATGATCAGGTCATGGCGGCACTGGAACCTGTCTTTGGTAAGTATTTTCTCCTATAGAGGAGAGATCCTTTCTTCCACAGAGGTAGGTAGCAGAGGCGAAGGTTGCATACAAGCCGATTCCCATCGGCTTACTTTTTAGAAATCCCACACCACTATGCTCATATCAGATCATAGCATTTTTCTCTTACCTTTGTCATAAATTCACCCTTCACCACTTACTAGTGGCGTACCTACCGGTAGATCTCTCCCTTTCACTTGATTCAATCCTTAGATATCTGGTTTGCTTTATTTACTCTCAATTACAGTCCTCATATATGCCCATCTATTCCATGTACTCGATAAGCTATAGATCAGATATAAGAAAATCTTTATCAGACAAGTAGGTAGACAGACACCTGTATTATTTCCTACGGTAGGGAAGTAGCATTTATCTAGATATAGACAAATATATACACACTAATGTTGGTACATCCAAGACCAGGATACCTCTAAGTCAGCCTCTTTGTTTGAAAAAGTATGAGGAGTAGAAGGCGCTTTTGCAACCTCTTGGAACGGGAGACATCAGTAGGAATTGCAGCTGCAGTAGGTGAGTTGCAAACTCTTTAGTGCGTAATGAAGACACCATATTCGGCCTGAAGCTCAGCTCCGAAGGGTGTCTCAATGTAACAAGCGACGCCGTGCTGCAGCCGCACCGTATTGCCGACGGGCAGGTCATGGCAGCGAACCTACGTCTTTGGTAAGTAACCTTTCTTCTATAGAGGAGAGGTTCTTTTTTCACAGAGGTAGGTAAAAATCTTTGGAATTTTGATTGCTCAGCTGAAGTGGTGATGAGCGGGACACATAGCGAGAAGAACTAATGGCCGTTGGGGCGACGCGGTTTTGGAATGGCGACCGCGCACCGGACTCGGCTCCGTGGGTAGGCCCCCGACAAGGGGGACCGACGATCTGGTGAAGGTCGCGGGAAGCCACTGGATACGGGCCAAGCAGGACCGATCGTCGTGGAGATCCTTGGGGGAGGCCTATACCCAGCAGTGGGTGTCGTGCGGCTGATACGATGATGATGATGAGGTGGAGATCTCAGTTTTTCACTTGAAAAACTTGCTTTATTTACTCTCATCACAGCCCATCTATTTCAAGTAATCTTGATCAAAACTCAATAAGAATTAAGAACTATAGGTCAGACGTAAAAATTTATCCCCCACTACATTTCTTCCCAATATTCCCCAGTAGTAGACAACGGGAATGCCGTCCATACTTTATTTCCCAATATCCACCAGTGGTGGACAAACAGTGGAGGACTACGGTAATAGGCCCTCATTTTTTAGTCTACGAATGTGGGTACTTCTAGGTAACTTTTAACCGCCTCAATGGTTTAGTGGTTCACCCATCCGTGTAAAACGCAGGGGTCCCGGGTTCGATTCCCAAGGGGAGCACAATTTGTACTCGGTTTGGTTGGTGGTAGAGCTTATTTCAAGTCCGCCTGGCTAGCTACCACCATCTTACCTAAGTCTGACGCCATAGCAACAATTTAAAAATTGTTGTGTTCCGGCAGTTAGAGGTAAGATAGCCAGTTCCTCAGTGATGAGGATTCCGGGTGTTGTGCGCTTCCACCTTCGGCCTTATCGTCACTTATCATCAGATGAGGTGAGAGCCAAGCATTACCCCATTGAACATAAAAAAGTAGTATGGATTCTCAACATTGCCTTTTTTAACCCCTAGGGCGGCAACTACTACAACTTAACCCTGCTTCTGCCGCACATCACCAAGGAGGACGTCGAACGGAAGTACTACCTGAGGGCCGAGAACGATCTAGGGGCTGAAGACTTCACTGTACTCATCAGTACCATGGACGAACCAGCTGGTAAGAATTTGTTTTTTATACTTATAACGGGTGTAAAAAGACCCTCAATGGAGCCGAAGTCCAGGCATTCCGCCCATCATCAGGATCATTTTTGTCCTTAAGACTCTACCTGGGAAACCAATAGCTACGAAGTTATTGAAGGTCAAAGTAAAAAAAAAATGTTCAATTTTATTATGATATCATATTTTATTCGTTATTTCCTAATTTTTGTCCAAAAAAACATTATCAAAATTTTAAGTATTTCGTAACAAACAATGGCTTCAAAACGTCATCACTCAATGTATCTCATGAGCACGCACATTTATTTATTTTATTTATTTATATATACATAATTATACGGGATAGACCCAATTACATAATTATGTGGTAGGTACTACAAACATAACTCAAGTTGGTTAACAAGAGATTTCGAATTGTCAACAAATACATCAAAGTCAGGGTAGGTAACCAGGAGCGCGTTGAGTGCCTCATGCATGCGACACAGCGGCGACTGCCTGCGCGCCACCGTGCGACATGGTGGACGCGCAAACAGTCGATGCCTACGACTGGAGCGAATGCGTAAATAATTCTCAGGCACATATAGCCGAAATAATTGTTCCACACATTCAGGCGAGTCCATACTCCCACGCAAAATCGCTATAGCGGTTGAAATCTCCAATCGAGCTCGCCTGACTTCCAAAGAGTTCATCCCCAGCATTCCCAGCAAGAACTTAGTAGGGTACATAAAAGGATAATAACCATATATCCGCTTATAGTAGTAGCGTAGAAAAGCCTTTTGAACCTTTTCCAACATAAGTCTGTACTTGGCCTCATGAGGATTCCAGATACACGAGCTAGACTCCAAAGAGCTTCTCACAAGACTCGTAAATAAGAGTTTGATGACGTGCGGATTATGGAAATCGCGTAAGTTGCGCAAGACAAACCCCAAACGGCTGATATAAATAAACGCTGCGTGGTAAGATATGCAATGCTTTTTTAATACCAAAAATTTCCCAGCAATGATTTTGAACAGAAATAGTCCAGATGATGGGCAGAATACACCTCGGCTTCGTTGAGGGTCTTGTTACAACACCTGGTATAAAAAAAACTTAGGAAAATGGCAGTCGAAAATTTTGTATGAAACACTTTATTGGGCTTCGGATAGTAGTAATGTTTATGTTGCCAACCCTACTATACGTGTTTTTAAAACACCCCTAATGCCGAACATGGTAAATATGACCATCAAACTGAACAAATGGACCAACTCTAAAAACGTGAAAAAAAAACAGCTGTTTCATTAAAAAAAAAATAACGAAAATATCAAAATGTATGAAACAGCAGATTTTTGACGCCATTTCTGAGTTGGTGTCATAGTAAAAGTTGTCTAGTTTGATAGTCCACTATCTTATCTACCATAAGGCAGCCATTACATGGTCATGCAAGCGTCAGTCAAATTCCATCAGTCATGAATTACGTTTGACTGATCAGTCAATGGAAAGAACAAATCACATCATGCAACCATCAGTCACTACATTACACGGTAGGTTAATCGTCAGTCACAGCGCGTGACTGTGGTTCACTGACATGAATTTTTTTTTTTATTTAACTGGACTGGCTGTCTGTATGATTTGAGAGCTAAGTTTTTGTGCCTATTTGAAACGCCACTAGCGTGCGTCTAAAGAACTAATTTTGACGTACAATATGAAAATCCAGACTCTCCAGACTTCAAACTTTAGTACCATGTACGCACGCTATGCTCACGCTACGTCCTACAGCGCCAAAATGGCGGAAATCAAATAGGCACAAAAACAGTTTGACATAAGCCTGTCCAGTGTAAATATATGCAGGTCAATGTTGTGGTTAAACTGACAGCAAAACCTACCGTGTAATGGGTGCCTAACATATTCTGGTTTAGCCATTACATTTTGTATAAAAAAATATTAAAAATGAAAATGGAAGTCAAAAATTTTGTATGAAACACTTTATTGATGTCATTTTGTTCTGGGCCGTAACAATTATGACTCAATGGTGTTTAAAAACTAGGTATAGAAGTGCCTAAATAAATTATTTTATATTTGTCTTCCCTACAGCACGCAAAGCAAAGTCATCCTTCTTGATATTCGATATGTACGGTAAGATGTCTAAAATTATAGGAACGAATTGCCTGGTTTTATTTAAAAATATTTTTTTTCTGGTTTAGCATTTTTGAAGTTTTTTTTGTTATGATGAAACTCGATAATATAGGTGTTCATTACATAAGTTTTAAAATAATTGTGGTGGATTTTTTTCTAGCTCATTGTTTTTTTAACGATTTTGAAAAAAAAATTGTTTTTCCACTGATATCGGAAAAAAAAAGTTTTTTTCTCTATTTTTTTTTTCGATATCCCCTTGCTCTTTTTTGGATGAATAGTAGTTTGTAAAATGCAGGATTAGTATTATTATTTTTGTGTTGGAAAAATGAATGGATTTGAAGAACTTGTGTTGCATATCTTGCATAGTTGTAAGAAAATGCATAAGAAGACTAATAGGTAGTCAAAAATTATAGGATGCAAAAAAAAATTTTTCTGTGATCTGTAACTGCAAAGCATGCTTCAAAAAAAATTTTTTTTTATTATGCCTGCCCCATTCGTATCAAATTGTAATAAAGCATGAATTCTCCTAAAATCTCTGTAAAATAAATGTACTTGTAGTTTTTTTCGAATTATGTTTTTCGCATGAAAATCTATGCACGAAAACTTGTACCTTTTATATATTTAAATAAAAATAAGTATTTATCATCCTACTAGCGTTCACTCGCGATTTCGTCTGCGTGCACTGTTATTTATCTATCTCAAGGGAACAGTACTTTTTTCGGAATGAAAAGTACACTGTCCTTCTCTGTGCCACTGACAACATGTATGCAAAATTTCATTATGATCAGTTCAGTAGTTAAGACCTGAAGGCATAACAAGCAAACTGACAGAAGAAGCAAAAGCAAGCGGCAAAAGAAGCTAGAACATTATGGTGTCTCTGATAAATCAGTTAGTCTTATGAAATCGTATTTGTACAATAGAACTCAGAAAGTAGTGATTAATAGAACTGAATCTACTGGAGCCCCCATCAATATGGGTGTGCCACAGGGATCAATATTGGGCCCATTGCTGTTTCTAATTTATATAAATGACCTTCCCAACTACGCGAATAATTTATGTGAGACAGTACTATTTGCGGATGATACTTCTTTAGTTTTTAAAGTAAACAGAGGTAATAATTGTTCGGACGAAGTAAATAGTGCCCTCTCTAAAGTTTCATACTGGTTTAATAGTAATAATTTAGCACTTAACCCCAAAAAAACTAAATGTGTTAAATTCTCATTACCTAATGTTGAGCAGACAAAATTAAATATTAATTTGAATGACGATGAAGTCGAGTTTATTGAGAGTACAAAATTTCTAGGTATCACACTAGATTATCGACTGCAATGGGATCCACATATTGAGGCCTTGTCAAGTAGACTTAGTTCAGCGGCATTCGCTGTTAAGAAAATAAGGCTTTTAACTGATATTAAAACGGCAAGGTTAGTATACTTTAGTTATTTTCATAGTGTAATGTCATATGGACTGCTATTGTGGGGCTCAGCTGCCAGTATTGAAAATATTTTTGTACTCCAAAAAAGAGCTGTTCGCGCCATAAACAATCTACGGCGAAGAGATACCTTGAGAGAATTGTTCAAAGAAATAAATATTTTAACTTTGGCAGGCCAATACATTTATGAAAATTTAGTTTATGTAAGGAAACACTATGATTCATTTGCTAAGAACAGCAATATTCACCAGTTTAATACAAGAAATAAAGATAAACTTGCCGTTCCAAGATTTAGGCTTGCAAAAACTAGAGGTTCATTTATGGGGAAAGGCATAGCCTTTATTAATAAAGTTCCACAACAAGTGATTGATCTTCCTTTGCATGAATTTAAAAACCATGTTAAAAAAACGCTCATGGATAAAGGTTATTATAAAGTAGACGATTATCTTAAAGATCAAAATGCGTGGAAATGATGTAACACATAACTTGCTACTATAAGTACTTTGTTGAAGTAATATAACAATAAGTCTATGTTGTTGCCAATAATCCTGTCACCTTGTTGTAATTATTTGGTAACGATATATTAAAGTTTGTAAATATCGTTACTTATTGCTGTTACAGCTGATAAGTTTCTTGCGCCCGTTCTTCTTGTCAGTTAAAAAAGTCTGGAACGGGTGGTAGGAAAATATAGACGATTCAAAAGTACTTAATAATTAAGTTTATTTGAATAAAGCTTATTTGACTTTGACTTGACTTTCGCAAGGATATTTTGAACCCAAAAATCAACAGTAATAAAAAAAATAAACGGCAATCATTAAACGATTGCGCCCAATTTGTTTCGCTGAATTTTCCCGCCTCGGGCCTATCTGAATCCGATGTTGACAAAATGGCTGCCATTATGTTGGCCAATTAATCGTATCTATCGATGTTTTCAAAAGATGGATTCGACTCGTTTTTAGGGTTCCGTACCCAAAGGGTAAAAACGGGACCCTATTACTAAGACTCCGCTGTCCGTCTGTCTGTCTGTTACCAGGCTGTATCTCATGCACCGTGATAGCTAGAAAGTTGAAATTTTCACAGATGATGTATTTCTGTTGCCGCTATAACAACAAATACTAAAAACAGAATAAAATTAATATTTAAGGGGGGCTCCCATACAACAAACGTGATTTTTTTGCCGTTTTTTGCCCGATGTTAATAACGACAACAGGTAGAAAGTTGAAATTCTCACAGATGATGTTTTTTTGTTGCCGCTCTAACAACAAATACTAAAAACAGAATAAAATTAATATTTAAGGGGGGCTCCCATACAACGAATGTATTTTTTGCCGTTTTTTGGTACGGAACCCTTCGTGCGCGAGTCCGACTCGCACTTGGCCAGTTTTTTTATCCACGACGGGTTAGTGCTTGGCCTTCACCTCACCTGATGTTAAGTGACGATAAGGCCGAAGGTGGAAGCGCACTACACCTGGAATCCTCATCACTGAGGAACTGGCTATCTTACCTCTAACTGCCGGAACACAACAATTTTTAAATTGTTGTTATGGCGTCAGACTTAGGTAAGATGGTGGTAGCTAGCCGGGCGGACTTGAAATAAGCCCTACCACCAACCGGATAATTACTATGAGAACTTATCCCCCCTACTTATGATAATAAATAAGGTTAGGATTTAAATCCGCCATTTAATGTATTTCTTGTATTACCTACATAAATTAAACTGATAAAAACACAAAAGCTTAAAAGTCGCTGGCACAATTTAAGATGTTTTTTTACAAACAATGAGCCAGTTATGAAATCATGTTGGAATGATTATTTCTTGTTTTTTTTTTTAATTTCTCTCATAGTTAGAAAGACAGAGAAATTCATAATACAGCCTTGTGTCATCCTTACTAATATTATAAATGCGAAAGTCCGTTTGTTTGTTTATTTGTTTGTTTGTTTGTTTGTTACGCCTTCACGTCCTAACTACAGAACCGATCATCATGAAATTTTGCATACACGTTGTCAGGGGTACAGAAAAGGACATAGGGTATCTTTCATCCAGAAAAAATGTATAGTTCCCGAGGGAAAGCAAAAAAACTTTCCACGCAGACGAAGTCGTGGGCGGCCGCTAGTTTCATTATACATAATAAATTATGTGTCTTCTTAAAGAAAAAAAATATGATGTAGGTATACCTAAAAGAAACCAATATTGTGTCCATATCTATTGTCTGTTCAGTTTAGTACAGCCATAAATGTTGCACCCATTTTAAGCGTAATATTTTTTCTATTTTTCTTTAGTTTTTTTTTGTTAGCCACTATTAAAAACAAATCAACAGATCTCACACTACGTGCAACTATCAAGGGCATTGAAAATGTAATTTAGAAATAAAGCACACGGCGCTGCTATCAATATAGGGTCCATACATAGTTAATACGAAACCATTCTACAGCCTACAGTTTTTGTCCGCCCGCCTCCTAAGATGGCTCAAACTGTAGCTTAATTCAATCTCGAGATCCAATTGTTTCCTTTTCTTGAATACCGAGCTCAAGAAAAAGTTATTGGAAAATTCTCAATCCAAGTCGTATGAAAAATTTTGAAATGATGCCAATTTTCTGAAAATCTCAAAAAGTTACAGATTGATTTTAAGAATTTAAATTGCACTTTGAAGCCCTCCGGCACACGCACATTTTTACATAATATGGTTTATTTGCGTACCTTTCATATCTGCAAACAGGCAAATGTCACAAATTCATAAATCGGGGCACTATACTCGATCAAGAAAACATAAACATTTTCAATGTTAAATAAAAGTTTGGTGTACCTAATAAGCACCAAAATTGAATCCATATCCATTGTGTCTTCAGTTTAGTACAGCCTTAAACGTTCCACCCACTTTAAGCGTAATTTTTTTTTTTTTTTTAACCACTATTAAAAAAACATTTTTTAAAATTTATTTAGGAGTGGAACTGGAAGCCGGCGCGATCGTAGGCATCGTGATAGCCGTGCTGGTAGCCGTGGCGGCCATATCTCTGGTGGTGTTCGCTAAGGCCACGGACCGATGGTGCTTCGCCGGTAAGTGAAATAACAATTATTATTATTTTTTTATATAAAATGTGATTAATTTAACCATGTACAACAGCAGCGGCAACTTCACTTGAGAATGTATGGCAAATAGTGAATTTTATAGATTAAAATAGGGTAAAATATACAATGATTGGCACCTTAATCGAAATCTTTCGTTAATTTGTTGATTATATTTGTAGTATTCTTTTACATAATTACTGGTTGACTGGGAGAGAATACCTAAGTCCGCCATTTGTTTGTATTTTTACCGACTTCAAAAGGAGGGAGGTACTCAATTCTATCCGTTTTTTTTTGTTTTTTGTATGTACACCGATTACTCGAAGACGGCTGGACCGATTGAAATGATTCAAACGTTATTACATTAGGTAAACTCCCAAGTTGGTCCCATTTTTTTAAATTTTGAAATCGGTTCAGTACTTTTCTAGTAATCTTGAAAAAAGCACGAAAATAGTATGATTTTGTGTGAACTACCTCGATGATCAGTCGTATAACTTCTTTGTTTATGAACTGAATAAGATAATTATTTTTTTGTTGGAAAAGGGATATCTTAAGTGTAGTTCTTTAACCGACTTAAAAAAGGAGGTTCTCAGTTTGACCCGCATGTATGTATGTTTCTCCGCGATTAACTCACGTTTGGCTGAGCCGATTTTAATTTCTACCTAAATAATATACCTACACTACCTAATACAAAAGGTACCTACACTAAAAATAAAAAAATAAAAAATTGATTAAAAAACAAAAAACCGACTTTTAGAATAAAAAAATGGATTTGTACTCTAGCCCCACCCGACTTCAATAGACGTGTTTTATTATTACGAATATTATTTCTTGCTTTTTAGAGGTAGGTTTTTTGAAGTCGGTTTTTGTATATTTGCATTGTAATAAAGATTAAAAAATTACTATTAATTAAATTAATAAAGATTATCTGTAAGATATTTAGACGTAATTTACGACTTTAAATAAATTCTTTATGGTTTATTTATTACAATAAAAAACTAAAAAAATAAATAAAGAGAAACGTTTTTTTATAAAATAAAACAGTAAACTTCTAAAAACATCGCAAAGTATTGTCATCGCAAAGAGTAAATTTTACAGATTAAAATGCCTACATCGCAAGCGCTCTGAATTTGTTCACTTCTGTTGTACATTGTTAATTTAATCACATTTGTTTTGTTCTGTGATTGTTAAATGTTGATCAGATGTTAGACGTCATTCGTGGAACTCAATGTCTTGTTTTTTTTTAAATAACAAGTTAATATTAGGGTATTTAAAAGTACCTACGTATCAAATACCTAACGTTATAAATATTTTTAAAATATTTGGGTTTTTATATTTGGGTTTAATTAAAGTTAAGACTTTAACTAAACCCAAATACTTAAATAGTTTACTGAAAATAGTAACAGTTGTGATATTTAAATAAGTAGTTTTTTCCTTGGAAAAATACATATAAGGTCCTTCTTAAATAGTGCACATAATTTTAAGGAGTCAATTTACTCATGAATACAAACAACTTCTAATATAGGACCAACATTGAAATTGCGAAAATAAAAATCAACTGTTCCATAGTAACTATTATCTAATCTGTGATTTTGATCTAAGCTGATTTTTTTTCGCGATTTCAATGTTGGTCTCATAGTAAAAGTTGTTTGTATGCATGAGTACATTGACCCCTCAAAATTATGAGCACTATTTAAGAAGGACCTTATATACGTGTTTCGAAAAACCCTAATGCCGAATATGGTAGATAGGGACCATTAAACTGAACAACTTTTACTATGGGATCAACTTGAAATCGCGAAAAAAAATCAGCTGTTTCATACATTTTGATTATTTTCGTTATTATTTTTTGTATGAAACAGTTGATTTTTTTTTCGCGATTTCAGAGTTGGTCCCATAGTAAAAGTTGTTCAGTTTGATGGTCCCTATCTACCATATTCGGCAAGGGTTTATTTTGTAACACGTTGTATATTTTTTAAATAAAAAAGAATCATGATTTTATTAGCGTTTTTTAACTAATTATGGCTTACGAAAGGCGTCTAAATCTGATTTTATTATGGGCAGATTTTTTACATGGTTCTTCCTTAGTTTTGATACCGAAAAGGGGTAAAGAATTAGTATATTTAGTTTGTATGTATATATTTCATAGATTTTTTTAAATGAAAAAGTAAAAAATCTGTCTTATTTTGATTCGTTATGTTGGTCATGTGAATGAAAATTATCTTCTCATTTTTTTATTTTTTTTTCGAAATGGAAGATCGGATTAAGTGGCAACTACATACAATAATAATCAATTTTAAAAAAAATAGTGATGTGTAATAATAAAATCCCTAATTTTTTCTTGGTCACAAAAGTTGCCATTCAATCCTAACCTTATCACAAGTAAAAAAATTGTTATAGAGTCAATACTCTATATTTTTTTGTGATACAATTATCACAAAAAATGGTGATAAAGGCTTGTTATTTACATTAAAATATTTGAAGTGTGTGTCAATTGCAAAAAAACTTTTTTTTCAAAGAAAAAATCACACTCAGTATTTTAATGCGTCACTTTAAAAACCTTAATTCAGCATTTTGATAACTTGCTTAAGTCGCTTTACCCTTTTAAATTAGGCATGCAATTTCCTACGTAATAAATGTTTATTAATAAAGGTAATTTCTAACAGGATTACGAGGTGTAAATCGATAGGTAATTTTATAGAACTTAATAGTAGAATCACGAAATCACCAAATCACGCACCGTAAAAGATTAAAAAAAATGTAAAAAAAAGTAGTAAAATGCCTGGCGCATCATGGCAGTGTTTGGCGAATTGCTTGAATTTATGTGTATTTTAATTATTAAGTATAATAAATAAGTATGAATTGTTATGTGCCCGTGACAATATATTGAGCGATCAAGAACGTCAAATTTTTTTATTTAAAAATGCATGCTTTTTTAACAAAATTCTTTAGCGCATGTGCGTTTGTTTTTGATTGTCTTTTAATAGCATGTTCTTATTTTTTCTTTATTATTATGCATGAACTAATAATTCTACTTCAAAATTAAAATTATTTTTGTATGAATATTTTTAATATTCTGGTTTTTTAATAAGTGGTGTGATAAAGACTACTTACTAACATCATATTTTATTAAATATTTAACCAATTTATAAATCAACCGAGTTGGAACATATTTTTTATATAAGAATAGTAAATATGTATCAAATTTTATCAAAATTTTAACTGTCTTTTTTGAGCAATGGGATTTTTATTATGTTTTTTTTTATTTCAGCTAAGCAAAATAATATGGTGTTGGTTTAAATAATATTTTTTTTTTACTGGTGATGGTTTAAGGATTTTTAATGTGGAATTTCGTTACCTATACTTAAATGTTTTTGTATAAGTCCAACCGGTTTAAATGTATAAAAAAAATGACTGGTTTTATAGCAACTGCACAGACATAGCGCACCGCTTATAACAATTTAACTTTCGAATATAAAGTATACGCGTGAATTTTAATCATTTGGTTCACCCAGTGGGGTGGTTCCACTCATGATTACAAGCAACTTTTACTATGGATGGTTATTTGCGGGAATCAAATGTTTAAAATTTCAGCGTGTACTACAGGGTGTTTAGTAATACCCTTATAATATGGTAGATATGATACCATGCATATAACCCCGGAAAAATATTATAAACTTTGAAAACCGTCACATGGCTTGAAAAAATTTTTTTTTTATTTGTATGGAAAACTGCAAAGTGACAACCCTAAGCTATTGTTTTGATAATCAATCCTATTAATGGGCAAAAGTAAAACACTTTTTTGTTCTACCTAAGCAATACTAAATGCATTTTATCGTGATTTTTTTTCAAGAAAATTGGTGGTTGTTTTCAGTGTTTATAATAATTTTCCGGGGTTGATTACGTGGAGTCCTGTCCACTTTATTCGGCCTTATAAGGGTATTGCCAAAAACTTTGTATAGAAGTTTGTTGCAAAACAAATGTCCACGGACAAAACAAAACGTGCCAGACAAAAAAAGCTTATAACGTACCTATTGTCTAAATACCATAGAGTTTTTACCACAATTTAAATATTTACGCAATACGTGCACATAAAATAACATTCAGTTTTTTTAATAATGGCATATAAAGATAAAATATATAATTTAATAGAGGTTTATAGCAAAACAAACTTACACAGATAAAACCAAAGGACATCAGGCAGAGTCCCATAGAAAAAAACCAAACAATGTATAACGTTTCTGTTTTTTTCAAAATGTAGGCATGTAATTAGTAAGTCATAGAAAATATTCAGATTTTTACGAAGATTTATGTTTTAAGAGTTATTTACGTTTGAAAGTTTTATTTTTTGGTAACCCCGACACTAAATAGCAACACCAGTTTCAGGACAACACGTTTCGTTAGCTGCGTTAGTGATACAGATTAGCACCACAATGTACGAGTTGGAACCGATCAAACGGAAAATCTGTGCATATGTCGCACGTAACAAAACGCTTTTGACAGTTGAGTTGACTGACATCCGGCAGACTTTTTTTTAATGCGCAATCACTTGTGCCACAGAACAAATATACTCAGGGGAGACTTGTGAAATTGCTAACAAAGATGTTCGTTTCATTGATATGCTTTTGTTTTTTTTAATAATTAATTAACGCTAAATGAAGGAGTTAAAAAATAATGTTGCTACTTTTTTATGATTCTAGTAACATAAAGTGTTTATAGATAACAGAATTATGTTTATACACTTTTGGGTCTCATGTGCCTGATGTCCTTTGTAAAAATATAATTTCGCAAAACAGACAGATAAAAATAAAGCACAGTTTTTCAACAATACAACGTGTTACAAAAACCCTTAAGCCGAATATGGTAGATAGGGTAGGTACCATGCATAACATACAACCCCGGAAAATTATCATAATCCCTGAAATCCGCCATTTTTTGAAGAAGAAAAAAGTTTTATGATAAACTACATAGTGGCAACTCTAGACCTAAAATTGCGATTTATTTTGCCCATGAATGGAATTGATTATGTCATTTTGTAGTTTTCCATACAAACAAAAATCAAAATTTTACGGGTTGTTATGAAACACCCTTCTATTTTGTTGAAAAATGTGCAGACAACAAAAAAACTACCTACAAATTGTGAAAACCTAACTATTCTACTAAATAAGAAGGTATTTTAGGTCAGTAGAATTAAACCAAAAAAACATTCAAATCGGATTTAATTCATACAAAAGGTTTTATCGTTTTAATGGCATCTTTTGCTGCCCAATATGACTGTCCTAGGGTTTTTATAATTTTAACCACAAATTAAAAAAAGCTTTCAGAATACAATTTTCTACTATAAGGAGGTTTTTTGCAAAAAGCACGGCCAAAAAACACAACTTGTATAAATATTGCACAGATAAAACAAAAGCTTGTGTAAATCTAACAATTAAGCGAGCACAGACATTTTACAGCTTTTAAATGGCAAAAAGTTTTACATTTGGTATTTCCAGTTTTTACAAAAGCTGCACAGAAAAATAACACAGCTTTTAAAATTCGAACTAACTGCAGCTTGGCTATAAAGAGTTGAAATTAAATAAAATGGAACTAAATTTTTTCAGTGCAAAATATAGTCAGTGTTGCCAAATTATTCGTGATTTTGACGTGTTTACATACAAAGTGGCGCCCTCAATTTTTGTCAACTCTTTATGTTCAAACTGTACGTTTACTTATTATAGTATAGAATAGAGTTTCAACCACAATGTTTGTAAATGCAAATCTTGCACAAAAAACAGTATACAGCTTGTCAAAACCTAACGATTCCACTAAATTGTATAAGAAGTCTAATTAACCACAATATATATTTCGTAAATTCTGCACAAAAAAGCACAGCTTGCAAAAACATAACTTTCGACTATAAAGTGTTTAGAATAGAAAATTGCACAAACAAAACAAAAGCTTGTAAAAACCTAACAATTCCACTAAATTTTAATCACTAATTGTCTCGCAAAACCTGTACAAAATAAACGCACAGCTTTCAAAAAGTAACTTCGAATAATAAGTTAGTGTAGCTATAGAAAGTTGCAAAGACAAAACAAAAGCTTGTAAGAACCTAACAATTCCACTAGACAGCACAAATTGTCTCGCAAAACCTGCACAAACAAAAAAAGCACAGCTTTTCAAGAATACTAACTTCGAACAATAAGTCAGAGTAGCTATAGAAACTTGCACAGACAAAATAAAAGCTTATACCTAACGATTCCACTTAACAGAATTATCTCTCGCAAAACCTGCACAAACAAAAAATGCACAGCTTTCAAAAAACGGTGACAGACAGTTCTTGATCGCTTAACGTGTTGTAGGGCGTTCACACCGGACGGACATTCCGGACGGCGCGGACTCTGAGGCGCCCCTGCCCCCCCACGACGACGTGAAGGGTGCCGAGAACCCCACCCACGACCACGGCGAATATATCAGCAACGGCGACACGAAACATCCCGAGAAAAAGCCCGAATCCGCCGTCTAAGCTGTAAGTCGCGCTGTCACTCGGAAACTTTCGAGCCTTTTTTAAGTTGAAAAGTCTTTTCAAGATTATTTAAGGGTATAAAAGTCTTTTCAAGACGATTTTGAGAGTTTAAAAGTCTTTTCAAGATTATTTCAGGGTTTAAAAGTCTTTTCAAACTTATTTAGGAGTTTAAAAGCCTTTCAAGATCATTTGCTAGTTTAAAAGTGTTTTTAAGATAGTTTGAGAGTCGAAAACTCTACTTAAAGAAGCATAAAGTCTGCCTAAAGACTTGTTAAGTCTGCTTATAATTTGTAAAGTCTACTTTGAGCTTTAGGCGACTTAAGACTACTTAAAAAAGCATAAAGTCTGCTAAAATACTTGTTAAGTGTGGTTATAATTTATAAAGTCTACCTTGAAGCGACTTAAGACTGCTAAAAATAGCGTAAAGTCATCTCTACTTAAAGAAGCATAAAGTCTGCCCAAAGACTTGTTAAGTCTGCTTATAATTTGCAAAGTCTACCTTGAGCTTGAGGCGACTTAAGACTATAACTTTAAAAAGCATAAAGTCTGCCCAAAGACTTTTTAAGTCTGCTTATAATTTGTAAAATCTACCTTGAAGTGACTGAAGACTGCTTAAAATAGCGGAAAGTCATCTTAAAGACTTGTGAAATCTGCTTGTCGTCTGTAAAGTCTATCTCTAGGCATGTTAAGACTTTTAGAAGTGTGTTTTAAGTCGGAAATCGACTTTTAAAACTTTTATTTGGACTTTTGATTTATCTAAAAGCTATTGAAACCTAAGTGAACATAACTTGTAATTAATTAGGTATTCTTGGATCAACTTTTTTTCTTTTTATCTGTCTTTTAAGAAAAATAGTTTTGTTTTGAATCCGAGTGGCAGCAGCAAACCTAAATTGGCATAAAAACAAATTCATTTAATTTTAATTTAGTGCCACATGTCGTGAAATATATTGTTACTTTACATCAAAATGTATATTATAAATAACGAGTTTTTTCTCCAAAACGAGATTAAAAAACGAAACCAGTAGTTAATTGGTTAAGTAACTAACTAAGAAATGATTTGATATTGCCATTTCTTTTTTATGAACTAGTTAAGAAAGTCTTTTTCTAATGTTGTCCACCATTTTGAATATTTACCACACAATCAGATAAAAAACTATATAAGTAGTGTCATCTCTTTTTTTTCAATAAAATTCTATGTGGAAAATTAAAAAAAAATATGTATATTTATATAGTTTTTTCTGATTGTACTATACTTAGCTAAAGATTTAACTACTTGTAGTAAAGTTGTTTAAGAATCTCATAATGTTTTTTCACGTAATATGACATTATTACAACGAAATCCCAACGTAAAAAAAATATGTCGATGTATGCATGCCGTCGTTCGTACCATAACTTTAGGAGTAAGAAAGACTGTTTTTTATCAGAGTAGTGTTGGATTTTTTTATTAAACATAAATCGGCCCACATTGACGAATACATAAAAAATATAAAATATAGCAATCTTTATGAATTATAATCTCAGTCACAAAATAAAAAATAAACTTTTTTGTGTATTTTTTAAGTTTTCTTAATTGTGCCGACTTGAATTTTTAAAAAATGACTTTTTCAGATTTTTGTATAAAATATTATTAACACTATTTTGATGAATAAACACAAATGATTATTTGCCTAATTCGCTTTAAGTTTTTTGAGAAAAAAAAAATTTTTTTAAGATTTTTTTTAAATGCAGCATCTCATAATTGTCTTATCACAAATACTTACTTAAGCATTATAATTCTTAAGACACGCGACTTATTTATTAGTATATAAGATTTATTTTGTCTTATGTGTAATGTAAGATAATCTGTTAGAAAAGGCAAAGTATTTTTTTTATAAATATTTTTTTCTTTTGCCTAGCATTTCTGTATAACTCATTTTATATAAATTTATCTTAGTGACGTTTTAGCTATATGTGTTCGTACCACCATTTTTTATTTTTTTGTATATAAAATGCCTGTAATACATTATAAAAAGTATTTTTTAAGAATTTTACAGATGCATTATTCCTACTTAAACTTTTTTGTACATGTGACAGTAACATAGGCTTTTTTTATTTTTAAATATTATTTTCGAAATAAAATAGCTCATTTTTTTAATTTACAAAAAATGTTAAAAATCCTAAATTCTACAATAGGAAAATGTAAATGGTTTCTTTTTGCAAATCACCTATTTTACTGTCATCTTTACTTAGCTGACAAAACCTGTAAAATTCAATAAAACAGGTTTAATTTTGTAAAAAAGTATGTTTTTTTAAGTCTAGCGATTTAAGTCACCATTGTGATTTTTAGTATTTGTAACAAATTAGGTACATAATATTAAGGTTTATTTTTGTACCGACTTTAGTTATAATTTAGTTTGCGGTTAAATTCTGGGGTCAATTATTGTAATGACACTGCCATTTTGCACTTCGCCAAAAAAATTAAGGCTTCTAAATTTACGCTCAAATTATTTTAGCTTATACAAAAGTAAATTTATAAAAAGTTTTTTATCTGTGCAACATGTCATGAAAGAAACTTGAAACTAACCAAAATATACTTTTAACAAAAAAAAATCAATTAAGTAATTGTTAAATAATTTATTTAATTTTAGAAGATTTAAAAGAAATAAATATTTTCGTTTGACCGTTTCGGAAATTCTTTTAGAGTTAATTGGCATTTAACGAACATTCAAACAAATGTGACTTTTTTGACTGAATAATATTTAAATCAAATGTAATAGCCAATTCATAAATTAATTACTCCTTTTTTAAGTTGTTGAAATTGTTTTGACTTTATTGTAGTACAATCGTTTGAAAAAGTACGATTTTTTTATTATATTTTTAGTTTTTTTGTAAATTAAAAGGTTTTTTTACAAGTTTTTTTAACTGGCATGTTGTATAAGCGTTGTTCAAAGGTTTTATTACATTCTATCGATAGACGGTACTCGTAATCAAATATAACTTCGATGTTTATAGTTCACTACGTTAAATTGATATCATTGAATAAATATAAAGTATTTATTAAATAACTATTTGTGAGTTTTATTTGACTGCCATGAAATTTTTCCAAAAATAGATTTTTTTTTGTAAAACAAACTCAATTATTTATGTAAACAATTACTGGTTAAATATGAGGACAACTTTGATTCAAACTCAGAAAAATTTTTAGTAGGTATTTTAAAATGAAAAAATATCAAGATACTTACATATTTTAAATTAAGTATAGGTACTTTTAAAATATAATTTTTTTTGTCCAACGGTTTCCAAAATAACCCCTAATGCCGAATATGGTAGATAGGGACCATCAAACTGAATGACTTTTACTATGGGACCAACTCTGAAATCGCGGAAAAAAACTGCTGTTTCAAACAAAAATTGATAACTAACATAAATTAAAAATTAATAACGAAAATATGAAAATGTCTGTCAGCTGTTTTTTTCCGCGCTTTCAGCGTTGGTCCCATGGTAAAAGTTCAGTTCAGTTTGATGGTCCCATCAACCATATTCGGCAGCAGGGGTTGTTTTACAATGTGAGTGGTTTAGTGAATATAGTTATCTTTTTCAAAAGCCGACAAACTAATAGTCATTCTTAAACGAAGAACAAAGCAATAAGTACTATTATTACGATTAATAATTATAAAACGTTAAAAAAACGCTGGCTTTTCATTTACCATACCGGCATTTAATATAATATATGTGAAGTTAGTATAGCAAAAACATAATGCGCAAGGTAATACATATACACTCTTAACATCACATACATGGGTAAGTAGGTAAACTAAAAGAAAAGAAGAAAATTAAGAAAAAAACAAAATATATCTAACTAAAAATTTTACAGGCGGCAGAGGACGAGATCACGCGAAAGCCTCCGGGGAATCGTGAGTAAACGTTTTATTAATAAATAATGAATTTATTAGAGGATTATTTGTGAATTATATTTAATAATATATTGGTTTTATTTAATATAAGTTACCACATACAAACGGAATTCCGTACATATGTATGAGGATCAGTAACGATTTTTGTTTAGTGGCTTATCAGGAAACTTATCCCACCACATGGTTAAGGCTGTATATCGGCATTTCAAAGAAATTTGCGTTTTTCCAATGAAGTTAGATAAAGAATGAGAGCATTACTATTGTAGCGTTGAAAATAACATGTATTTTTCAAAGGACTACTGACACTACTGTATTTTTCAATAAAATACAGAAAGTTTCATAGAGCTCTTCGAATGTATCTTTCGCAAGTAAACGTTTTTTACACGTTTTTTACACGTTTTTTACACGTATTTTTCGATGTATTTTTCGCATTTTTCATTTAAACACATTTTTATTAGTGCTTTCTACTTTATTTATTTCATCACCTTAGGATTCAAACCTGTTACTGATCCTCATTCCGAACGCAGCTAATCCATACAAATCTAAATCTATGGACCTACCACACACATGCAGGATCTTTCCGTTCGGAATTTTCATACATTATCGATATTCCGTTCAAAATTCCGAATCGGGATTCCGTCTGTATGTGACCGGCTAAAACTGACTTTTTTTTGAGGGGCAAGTACGAACCCTGCCAGTGAAATTAATTTCCAACGAGTTTTCTAATCTACACTCTTTCTATTAAGTAATTATCAATCTTTTAATAATAATGTAAATAAAATCAACGTTGTTATAATGCCGAATATGGTAGATCAAATTGAACAACTTTTACTATGGGACCAACCAGGGCCGGATTTAAGAACTATGGACCCCTAAGCACAGAATACATAAAAGCCCTAAGCTCATTCTGTGGTGCGGGCCCCCCCGTCTAGTAGTAAAGCGCAGTTGTAGAGCGGTGTCAACGCAGAGGCGGATCCAAGATTTAAATTTGGGGGAGGTGGGACTTAGTTTTTATCCACTAATCTTGTAATTTTGCCTGTCTATTGTAAAAAATAGCCGTGCAACGCAATTTTTCGTCAGTTTAAGAACTAATCTTTTAAAAATACTTCTAAGATCTTTAGGAAAAAAAACAGCCGCGCAGCGCGATTATCAGTCAGTTTCATCCACTAATCTTGTAAGTTTGCCTTTTGATTGTAAAAAAAAAATGGCCGCGCAGCGCGATTTTTAGTGTATTTCAGCCACTAATCTTGTAATCATGCCTATCTTTCGTAGTAAAACGGCCGCGCAGCGCGATTTTTTGTCAGCTTCATACATTAATATTGTACTCTTGCCTATCTCCAGCAAAAAAAGTCCACGTAACGTGATTTATAGTCAAGTATCATCCACTAATCTTGTAATCTTGTCTGTCTAAAGTAAAAAAAGGGCCGCGCAGCGCAATTTTCAGTCAGTTTCATCCACTAGTTATGTAATCTGTGGTGTTTTGAATTACGCGGTTGAACCGTGTAATTAAAAAATCCAAAAAAAAATCGTGTGGTGCGGGCTCCCTTGTGGTGTGGGCCCCTAGGCTGCAGCCTATGTAGCCTGTGCTTAAATCCGGCAGTGGTACCAACTCTGAAATCACGAAAAAAACAGCTGTTTCACACAAAAATTATAAACAAAAATATCAAAATGTATGAAACAGCTGATTTTTTCGAGATTTCAGAGTTGGTTTGTTCCCGTAGTCATAGTTATTCAGTTTTATGTCTACCATAAATATCGTATCTACTATATTCGGCATTATTGTTTTTTTTTAACACGTATATTTTTTATTTGTTTGTTTTGGGGGTAACTATTTAACTGATTATTTAATTGATTACACTAATTTTAATACTTGTGTTTTATATTTGTTACTTAACCACCTCTAAATTAATTACAATGGCGCAACTAACATTTAAAATGTTACTTAAATGACAATCAGTACAGTCATTGCCAAAAGTCACAAATTTTTATCAAAAATTAAATAAGTGATTTCTTTCAATTCACTTTAAACTGTTTTATTTATCTGCTAATTTTCACGCATATACGAAAAAAGACTATTTTAATTTATCATAATAATAAATAACATGTTACAAAACAACCCCTATTGCTGATTATGGTAGATAAATAGATTGCCGATTAGAGATAGATCAAATCTGCTGCTGCCTCAGACCAAATAAAAAAGTAAAGACGGAGTCTTCCGACAAAGCGGTAAAGCCAGTATAAGTACGCCTTGGCTGTGTACATACACAGTTTACGCACACATATGTAACGAAACTACGCCTTGGCTTTCGTTCGTCATTGGGCGTTCCATATCGAACCCTGTCGCCCGGACCCGCCCGCCTCCTAGTACGCACACATGTACCGTCAAAAACCGGCCTCAGCTGTTCGCAACCACTGCACAACGCACCATCTTCCTTTTTATTTGATCTGAGGCTGCTTCATGCATTTTTATATTTTCGTTTTTAGTTTTTGTATGAAACAGTTATTTTTTTTAAGCGATTTCAGAGTTGGTCTCATAGTAAAAGCTGTTCAATTTGTTGGTCTCTATCTACCATTTGGGTTTTTTTTGTAACACCTTGTATAAGTACTTATACTTATATATATTTTTTCCTAAATGTTTATACAAAATTGGACATTATGCTTTTTGTAAATAACTGCTTTTTTGTTGTATTAAGGACGCCGGCGGGCGATGTGCTTTTAGAGTCGGGGCAGGCGCTTCCCTCAGGACCGTACGTGGATAATAATATAATATAATATAGTGTATAGTCATAGTAGGTAGTAACATTGATGCTTCATGCTTTGGTTAGACAGGGTAAAGGATTTATAAGGAGTGATCACATTTATTTATCATAAATCTTGTTGATAAACAATGTCCAAAAAATTACCGTACCATACCATGGCCGTACTAGGAACGTGTCAGGCATAAAAATATTTCTTGTTTTGAAAAGTATGACAAGTGCATAGCCGGTGACGGAACGGTCTATTAATTAGTTCGTTCGCGTTAAGAATGCAGTGAGTCATACTTGTCCGCCAGCCTAGCCACGCCCCCTAACCAATCAAATCGTTCAAAATTATAAAGTCAAGTTCACAGTGCCCAGTTGAACGCATACTTTCGAACGCAACGGTCGTGTCCAGGGGACCTATTTTTGAATCGCTCGGCTGGCGTCGAGCGCTCTTTTCTACTGTTTTCGACATATCGAACATTTGAGTCATATGTCGAACGAAAATCAGTCGAAAAGAGCGCTCGAAGCTAGTCATAGGTCCCCTGTGCTTTGTGCACGGAGTACTGTTTTTATTTATTTATAACAAAATATTAATGAAAAAAGAATATATTTAAACAAAAAAAAACAGTTTTTTTGTTTAAATATATTTTAAATAGGTTTGTTCTTGGTATTTCGTCGTGGTAGTGTCATGTATGATGTTGTATCCGTTACGCTGCTGGGTCAAAATTACCAGTGATAGTGATTAAAATGTATTATATATTTAAAGGTATTATTTTTGTTTTTAGACAGTTAAGTGTATTTTTATAAATCCATTTAAGTTAATCTATAAAAATGTAATTTTTTAGTATTATGAACACCACTGTGAAAACACCTTTACCCTGCAGTTGCATTGATGACTAACTGCATTCTTAACGCGAACGTACTATAGTGGGAATAGTGTCATACTTTTCAATAGGTACAAGAATATTTTTTTGCCTGATACGTTCCTAGCACACTCAATGGTACGGTGTAGTAGGCAGAGACCTTAAGAGCCCGTTTTACAATCAAAAAGAAAGTGCTGAGTACTCAAATCATCACTCAGAATTTACTTTTTGATTATGAAACAGACCCTATTTATTACACTGTTGATAAATAATTGCTTAAGCTACATCTTGTAGAACCTAAAACATAACTCAAAATAACAGTAATAGCATGCTTCACTAATTTGGCAATTAATATTAGGCGTGATGTGGAAATTCATTAAATATAATGGTATTTTTTTCTTATTTTGCCTTTATACTAACCATTTTTAACAGAAAAGCAGACAGCACAAAAAAGTATCTAGTGCTGAATTAAACAATAGTTACTAAAATTAACTTATTAGGTATGTCGCATAAGTTGACCATCAGCCATTTTTAAATGTCCCCATTGCTGGGGCACAGGTCTTCCTTGTGGTTGGATAAGGAGGATCGACCATAACCAACCACGCAGGCCCACTGCGGATTGGTGGGAGTGAACGACTAAAAATTCAGCCGGGACCAACGGCTAAACGTGTCTTCCAAAGCACGGAGGAGTTCGTGATAATAAATTTTTGGTCACCCATCCCATGACCGACCCTTGCGAAAGTTGCTTAACTTCCGCAATCACTGGGTTAGGCGCATTGGTTAAGCAACCACTGCGCCACCGAGCTCCTATACTATAGATGGAGTATGTTGCATAAAAAGGTGCTAATTATAGAAATTTCATTGGTGTCGGGATGTAAGGATGATAAAATCATCACATTTTCAGTAATTTGCCCCATAACGAATGCTCTGTGATCACTTATAATCATCATAAGGGTGGGTCCACATAATTCTGTAATGCCAGCCACACACGATCAAGTCTACCGTCAAGAGAGGCATCCTGTAATGTAAACCGGCATCCTGTAAAACCATGCCTGCGTAATTGATGCAATATATAGCCTTGCCAGGGGGTCTCAATCCGCGTTTAAACTTTTATATTAGCCTACTGCTCGCGGCTGACTCAGACGAGCCAGCGCACGAGGGATGTCATGTGTTGGTTGAGACAGAACTACGCGACAGAAAAAGAAGCGCTTCGGAGGCGCTTATAATAATAGGCACGCAGCGCGTTGCAATTTGAAATTGTACTTTATTGCCGTGCAGCGAAAGTAGCTTATTATTTGATAGTCCTAGCGCAGATGGGCTTCTGTGTGTTAAGTACAATCGGGTCATTTGAACTTACCATCCAAATTTTAAGGATGTGTCCAATCCATGAAACTAAACAACTTTCTCTGAGAAACATCAGTCAAAATTCGCTTCGTCAAATTTTGGTCATCATACTAAATTGATCACGTGATCTCTTTGATTTGTATGGAAAGTTCGTTTTTACATTACATCTTTAACCATGTGTTCCTTAGAGAAAGTTGTTCAGTTTCATGGACTGAACACATCCTCAAAATTTGGATGGTGAATACAAAATGACCTTGTATATTCTGTTGTACCTATATCTAAACTTGACTGTACATTTGATTGTGTATGGCGGCTGTAAGGTCCATATCTACATTATTGCACCGCCATATAGATTGTGGACTCATCTCAAAAGTTTTGATAATAATTTTTCTCCGGTCAGTAGCGACACGGAGAGTGCGGTGGGCGGTGGCGGCGCGCGCGCGCGGCTCGCGGGGCTGAGCGCGAGAGTGCGAGCTGCGTTGCCAAGAGCTAAGGACAAGGTGCAGGCTACTGAGGCGCGAGCTGCTGACACGGAAGATAAGGTAAGAAAGAATACAAGTTGGAGAAAACACCACAAGATGGAAGTCGCGGGTAGTCGGCCGGATACGGACCGAGCAGGACTGATGGTGTAAACTCAAACTTATTTATTCAGTCTAGGCTGTTACAAGCACTTGCGAATGTCGAAGAAGCTACGCAATCGGTTCGCAAACCCTAAGCGGGAGACCTTGTAACGAGAACCGGCAAGAAACTCGTCAAGGGCTGTTTTTTTCTGGCAGCACCCGTTCACGAGCATGACGGCCGAGCTAGACCAGCTTCGCATATTTGAGGGAACGTAACGACCCGCCTCACACGACACCACCGCAGAAATGATTAAAGAGTGCATGACTTAATTGGAATGTATCCTTAGGGGAGACCTTTGACTGGTATTAAGCTGATTTTTTTAAGTGTGATGTGGAAATATCAAGCAAGCCCTGTTAGACTTGGATTCAGTTTTGTTTACTTAATAGCATTATATCATTAGAAATACAACTGGAACATGGAACAGACATACCTAAAGCGGAAATATCTTAAGTGCTTTTGAGGCAGTTTTTAACTATTTCCAAGCAATCTTTTCTGACTTTGTGCCACTAACTTCTTTAAAAAAACCACTTTCCATCCAACACTGTATTTTTTCACTCGGCAACACTAATACAACTTTTTCATACACAGCCCCTCTCCGAAGAGAAGAAAAACGTAGTATACGCAGAGCTCCAACTTGCCGAGCAAACAGCGGAAAAACCATCGCCACCATCCACAGAGTACGCAGAGATCGTGTACACAGACCAGCCTAAGGAGGCGAAGGAATAAACAACCATAGATTATAATGTCACACTACCAACCTTTTTTTATTTATTTCTTGACTTGGGTGCGCATATTTTGATGCATTTTTAAATCAAAATTGTGGCCAGTGTATTTATACATTTTAGTAGCGCAGGACAGACGAAACGAGCAGGCAAAGAATATGTAAAACCAGCCTTAAAGAATTTTCACACAATTTTTACGCAATATAACATTTTGTAAAAATGTTATCTATATATTTTTTATCCTAATATTGTAATAGAAAATAATTAAAATGCGCGTATTGTTAAGTTTACGGTACCTGCTTAAAAAGCCATTTTATTTGCTCACTGAATAGCACATCTTAAAAGAAAGAAATATTAAGGCGGTTGTATGACTGAAAGTGGCGCCCTCAGAGGTTTTTATTTAATAAGTTAGTAATAGAAAAAGATTTTAGTAATGTTTATCGTGGAGATTTTAGGGCCCATGGTCTAGTATTTTTAGAAGGTATCACTACATGTCCTCGTAGTCATTCGTAGAAGTAGATAGCAAATGTGTCAAAAACGGCCACTTTTAGCAGTTTTTCTATCTACTTCTAGCAGTGACTACTAGGGAATGTAACGATACCGTCTAAAAATACTAGACTGTGGGCCCTAAAATCTCCACGATAAACATTATTAAAATTGTGTATTAGAATTATAATATTAAATAAAATTTACAGCGGCGCCACTTTCGCTCAGGGTACCACCTTAAGGTAATAATTAATTATTGCTAATAAATCAACGCAAATATCAAATAAATATCGTTATTAGTTTATTTAAACTTTAAATGAATAGATATATGTTAATATATTGTGACATAAAAGACTGTGAATGTCTGAATTTAAGAAATAGTGTGAGAATGATATTTTTAATTTTACATAAAAACAAACATTGCTTAATACTTTTAAAATTGCGTATAAAATTCAGTGGAAAAGGAAGGTGATTTATAAAAATAGGTTTTTAGAAATGTTTAGGATATAGACATCACAATGATTGGAAATCCACCGATGAGGTAATAATTTAAATAGTAGCGCAAGATTAGCTTTTACCGCGTTTAAAATAAGGTTTTATAATGCAAAGTATTTTTTTATCTGTGTCAAAATTTTAGGTACCATAAACAACTTTAGTTTAGAAATCAAAACTAAAATATTGCCATTGATAAAAAATACTGTACGATATTAGGTATATCACGTTGAATAAGAAAAATGTCGAAATTTTAGTGTTTCATAAAACTTATACGTTTAGCATTTTAGGATTTGAAATTGGTACAGTTTTAGAATGTAGTGATTTTATTAGTGAATAATTAACTAAAGACATTTTTCTTAGTTACCGGCGATCTAGGAATCTCATTTATTCCTAATAAAGTATTTTTAAAAAGATCTATTTGTGTGCTTTCGAATTGATATTATTATAAGTGTATAATTATTGTAAAACATAAGTATAATCATAAATGCAAACAAAAATGGAAAGGGACGTATTTTTTTCTCATTATTATACAAATAACGTTTTACTTTACAAATTATGATAAGTATATACTAGCTAGACAAGTTTTTTTTATTTATAAATATATTTTATTATTTAACGAAAATCAGGGTTTTAATGGAGGCTCTTGATTATTATTTGAGTGTTCCATTTATTATTGTTCCCATAGTACGGTACAAATTATATTTTTTTATTAATATTTTTTATTTTTTTAAGATTTACTCCGTCCATTTGAATGCTTGTATAATGGTAAAAAGCAGCCTTAATATTTAATGCTTAATCCCTGAATAATATCATATTTTTTAAGATTATACTTCTTTGTATATAATATTATTAACGCTGTCATTTCGAAATAGGTATTTAGTTGTTTACTTATTTTCAGCTAGAAACGTTTTACTAATTCTTATTTGAAATAATACAAAATATTTTAGTAACTTGAATTTATTTTGCGATTTTGCAAAAAATCTTGTAACTTAATCAATCTATATACCTACGTGATACGTCACTCCTATTATCTAATGTTGTTTTTATTAATAAGCTTATAAAAAGATGAATATATAAAAAAAGATTACCTAAGTATATCAATTCAAAACTCAATTATTTTAATTCTTCTTATTTTTACGGAATATTTACTCTAATACTTAGTTTTTCTCAATGTATAAAATAAAAACATTTTACCTACTATAAACGTGGTGCTTTCTCGCACATAATTTATTATAATTATCCTAATAATTAAGGGTACTATTTCTAAGATAATTATTTTATAAAACCTTGTCTTATTTAAATATTAATTAAAAAGGAAATGCAACAAAAACTTTAGCTTATTAAAATGCATAAATGTGTTAGTAAAAATCATGAATTATACAGTTTTTAATTTAGGACAATACGTTTAGTGAGCTTATTTCACTTTTGTCGATGGATGTACGGGCTGTCAAAAAGTTGACAACGCCATATTTGCCATAGTGTCTGTTAAAAAGTGTAAACTATACCATAGTATAAAGAAATCTAAATAGTGGTCTCGCCAGTATTATGAGTTTGCAGTTCACTATAATTTCTTTACACTATGACAAGGTAAAAAAGATTGCACTTTTAAAAAATTTACAATTTCATAAATATCTTCTGATATAAAGAGAAAGGGATAATAAATAGAGCGACTAAAGACCGTACTTTTGTTCACTACGCAAACAAAATAGTATCTTCAAGGCATGCTATATGTATGAGTATTTTCTAATGCTAATATTGTAGATCTTATGTCATTCACTTAAGGAATATTTTCGATTGAACTTGTTAAATCAATGTTTTTAAATGTAATAGTTGAAGTTGTTTATAAATGTCTTTGCATAAACGCTATAGTACTTAAAAGCCTGAATCTTGTAATTTGTGTTATTCAATAAATGTCATGTCTTTTTAAATTGTGTTTCTTTATTTTTAATCAAAAATATACCAACTTACTCCCTGTAATAAAAGTCAACAATAGGAAATGTCCGAAAAAAATAAAATTGGCTGAATATTTTTTTATATGTAGGAATAAGCTCCCTTAGTAATAGAAAAAGGTTTCAGAATTTTCGGTTGCGTAAAACTTTTTTTATAAAATTAAAGTTTGTTGGCCTTCACAAATGTACGAAAGTAACAGCAGAATGGAAATTATACCTTTGCCAACACCTGCCACAACGAAAACATAGCATTTAAAAAAAGTTTTGACATTTTGTATTGAATCTTTTTTTAATACTATGTTGTGGTTGTGACAAGTGGTGGCAAAGGTATAATTTCCATTCTGCTGTTACTTTCGTACATTTGTAAAGTCTTGGTGAAGTAGAAGAGACTTTTTTTTAAGTTTTACGCAACCGAAAATTCTGAAACTTTTTTCTATTACTAAGGGAGCTTATTGTTCCTACCTATAAGAAAATATTCAGCCAATTTGTTTTTTTTCGGACATTCCCCATTCTGTCAAGTCACAGAAAAAATAATAGGTCAAGTGCTTACGTATAATGAACTCGACTGTACTAAATACCTACCTATCTATCTATGGGAATTAATTGGGTGACTGGAAATAATTAAAGGCGACTGTTAATGGGATACTTAAATACTAAACCGAGCAGCAGTTTATTTTTTGGGCGACAAAATAACTAAACGGGCGACAAACAGTGGATTACAAAACTACTTAAAACGGGCGACTACATGTGGGTGACAAATAACTTAAGTTGACAGTGAGTGAGTAGGTAACTATATAACTGATTTAAGCTGCCCAACATGGTATTTTTAACACCTTTTTATTAGGTTGCTTTCTCGTTTGTTTGTTTTTTCGACGAGAGCACCTTCGATAGCACAACTGAGAGACAAAAAAGTCACTGATCCATTGTTTCTTACGGTAAAGCTCAGGCATAGAAATTCCTCATTAAGGGATGAACCACTTACCCCTTGACGCCGACAGCTTTGGCTTGAATTGAAACAGGAACCAAATCCAAAATGCCACCACGTGCTCCGCTTTCAACTTTCACCGCATTTCGATCTCACAACTTCAATTGTCTTACATGAGAATAACACCAAAAAGTTATAATTTGCAGAAATTACGTATTCCAAAATGAAAATCGATCCGAAAACTGCATGCAACGCGCGCCGTCGGCCGCCGAGAGATGTGTGTATGGCGGGCGGCTGATCCTCGCCGTAGGGTCGTGGATTTCGTGGTTTACCCACATAAAAAGAAATAAACTATGCCTGAACAAGGATAATAGTCACCTTTTTTAAAAAAAAATATATGCCAAATTTTAAATATTTTGTGTGCCCTAAGGTTGTCGCCCAAATAGTAATTTTGTCGCCCGTTCTGAATAACTAGTTACTCAATTTGTATTTTAAAATCACCTATTTCCAATATCAGTAGTCGCCCTCGGTTCGTCGCCCACTTAGTATTTCAGTACGCTATATTCAGTATTTTTAAAACCCAAAATGGGAATTTATTGTTACCCGATTAAATTACTATTAAATTGATGACATTTTCTCACACGCTCATAATTTCTCTAAATTAATAAAACAAAGTTTTTCTATAAATTAATTTACTAAGCTAAAAATAACTTAACTATATTTTATTTCTAATACTAAATCAATAAATAAATAATACTAAAATGCTTAAACACAAGTATTTTTAACTTTCTTCAGAGAATTCACTCACACACACATTTTATAATTCTACATCAGACGTTACCTTTTCTTCTTTAACTATTTCATATTTAGTTGAATCCGGTATAAAATCTGGTAATATATACTGGGACTCCTCTTCGATTCCCTCAACAGCTTTTTCTATAACTTTTAGAGATTTACAAGGCATCGTTTTAAGAATTTCCGTGTTTCCAACAGGAATACAAATATTTTCTTCCGGTATTTTATCTAGTTTCCGACTTTTATCAACAACCACTTCTTGCCATATTTTCAAAGCTATGCTAGCATCAGTATCTTTGCAAACATATGTATCGTTAGGATGTTTGGCTTGGTAATGCTTTATTACATTACCTCTATGAGAAAATTTCTTAGGACAAATTAAACATGAGAAATATTTTTCTTTTACATGAATTTTCATGTGATATTTCAACCGGCTCTCTTTAGGAAACAGTTTATTGCAAATATCACAAGTTAATTTCTTTTCTTTCTTATGGTTTTCTAAGTGTCTCATCATGTTATGTTTTTGTCCGAACCTTTTATAACACTTTGGACACTGATGTGGTTTTTCACCAGTATGTTTTATCATATGAGGTTTTAACAAAGTTCTGTGCGTGAAACCTTTACCGCAGAATTTGCACTTGAACGGTGTTATCCCACTATGAATTTGCATATGGCGAGCCAAAGTGGTTTTATGTTTAAACTTCTTTTGACACAAGTCACATGTATAAGGTATTTCAGTTTGGTGACTACGGAGATGGCTTTTTAGTAAATATTCTGTTTTGAATGACTTTTGGCATAAAGAACAATTTACTTCGGGGATTTTGCAGCGACTACTGCCTCTGTGTCTGCGAAGGTTTTGTTTTAAAGAAAATAGTTTGCCGCAGAGGTCACAAGTGTATGGATTTAGCATGTGTGATTGTTTATGTTGACCGAGTAGCGATGAAGTTTTGCAGATCTTACCACAATGGTTGCATTTGTATTCTTTTTTTTGTTTGTTTGTGTGGGTCGCTTGCTTTGTATCTGAAATAAAATTGAGTTATTTTAACACTTGACTACAAAATATAAATACTACGTACAGAAAGGACACTCCCCGCTCCCCCAGAATCAATAACCTCGCCCTACCCCGCGAGTTCATGTGATAGTTTAGTCATAAGTTTCAACAGCTGTCAACTTTCGTACACATGCAGTTGCCTTAATGTTAATCAGTTCAAAAATGGACAACCCCCCTACTCAAATGGCCAATATTCTATTCGTTTGAACGCTACGTTTACTATTAAAACTTTAAAATAAGCAGTAAACTATAAAATTACCTGCTGTAAGCTTGACAATTCCATACAATACATCAAAGTCTTGTGATTTACATAAGTTTGCGACATGTGATTTAATCATGTATTGCTCATATTTAAGCCTTAAAAGTAAGCGTAGCGTTCAAACAAATAGAAAGTTGGCCATTTGAGTAGGGGGGCTGGACAGATATCTTAATAAACAGTGAACAAAGCGCATAGATAGCAGGATACAGGCGTTATCAGTTGTAACTGCTTGCCTGTTAAAAATAATAATAATAATGTACATTATGAGAAGTGTACATTTTGAACCGGAAGGTTCTATTAATCAGACTGTGAATAATAATAATTACCTGACTGGTCTATCCACTCTTCGGTCTCTTCAACAATTCCATCATAATGTGGATCCTGAAAAAAAAACACTTGTGTTAAAGTATGGGATCACAGGCCTATTTTCATACAAACAAGCTAACTTTGAAGCTTTGGTTGTCCTGATCTCATGATGGCAATTTAAAGAATGAATGGAGGCCCATAATGCTAAAAAAACCTTACGCTACGGAATATAATAGTACTTAACATACAAAAGCCCATCTGCACAAGGATAATCAAACTATAATCTAATTTCGCTACACGGCAATAAAGGACAATTTCAAATTGCACAGCTCTGCGTGCCTTTTATTGCATGCACTTTCCCTTTCTGTCGCGTTAGTCACGTAGCTCTGCCTCAACCGACACACAACACCCCTCGTGTGCTGGCTTGATTGAGTCAGCCGCGAGCAGTAGGCTAATATAAAAGTTTTAGCGCAGAGTGAGACCCCCCTGCTAACAGATTAGATGAGTCTTTTAGCTCAGGGGGGGTAATAATGTAACTTTGTTGCAATCAACTCTGATAGAAATCGCAGTTACATTGCTGCTTCTTATCAATCCAGGCGGTTTCTGCAACTTGACGTCTATTGTGCCTATTTTGCGTCAGAGTAAACATTGCTGCTTTAGTTAAGAACCAATGTGACAACTATCTGACTTAAAGGAGCAATGTAACTATGCTTTCAATCGAGAATTATTAGCCACAGACTTAAGTAATCAATGGGCAGGGGTGAAATTAAAAAATAACAAGCTAAAATTAAATCAAAAGTATGAAAAAAAATACATACTTCAGCATCAGTCCCTTGTATCATCTAGTATTGAGAATTTACTCACATTGCCATCGCAAGAATCAGTCGGTTCTTCTTTTATCACACATTCCGCAAAGTATGCAGCGCTGGAATCTGGTGTTTGGTCAGTAACGACATTGGGGCATTCATTTTCAGCAATTTCATTAGCGTCTCCAACCTCCTTTTTAATTTTTATTTCCTGTTTGACACTGAAACATACAAAATAGGTTATTAGAAATGTTACTTTTTAGGAGCTTTGATCTAGGTATCTTTATTGACGAAATTTCATCCAAATCTGTTCAGCCGTTTTTGCGTATTTTAGTCACAACACAAACATGCCGATAAACATTTATTTAAAATAATTAATAAAAATAAGAATAGTGGAAAGTAGGATGACATAGATACTTCTTGACAAATTGAGAACAAAAAAAATAAGAGAATTTGACAATATTCCGTAAAACTCGTTAACTTAACTATAATTAGAACTCCACTACTATTTTCTTTGATAAAATAGTTAATAATTACCTAGTAATATCGTAATCGTGGATTTCTGGTTTCACATGCACAAATTCTGGAGTATCTCCCATAAAATTGCTACCACTCATTTTGTTGTTCTAAAGGAATTCCATCCGAAACACTTTTTAATAAATAATCCTAGGCTAGGCTTTTATTTTATTTATTTTATTTTATTTATTTATTTATAATTATTCAAAGAGTAAAATAAAATATTTAATTATTTTTGTCAAAAATAAATTTAATCGATCGCGATGTTCTTTCTTTCTTTTTTTCTGACTAGGGATGTCAATTATCGATATCTATATCGATTTATTCCATATTATGGGTGATTCGATTATATCGATATAAATTTTCTAGTCCAGTATCGGAAACGTATCAAAAACTATATACCTACTTTGTTATATTTATACTTAATTAAAATTATTTTTAATATTGAATTATTTCCTTAATGTTATTGAATAACATTAGTAATCCATAACGTCAATATTTTTTTTTTTAATACGAGGAGTAGGCGATCAAAAAGCCACTTTTCCAGTTTGGGTATTCTTTTACAACGTCAACACTGAAATGCATGCCTAGACCTCACATTTAACATCACAAAAAGCTGTATTTCCTGCGTAAAAAATATCTAAGTTAGTGTTTCTAGTCAAAACGACACTTTTCCACACTTTGGAAAAATATTTTTACTCATGATGGACAGAAATATTCTTTCAAAACGTTTATTTTCCTATAGGTACCCAACTTGCAGTGCCGGATTCACTCACAGTTTTGACCGCTCTAGGCCGAGTAGTGTAGTAGTAACGCCATTCAGCCGCCCCTCAGGTGGGCGGGTGAATGGCGTTACTGGTCTGCCGCCCCCCTAGGTCCTTGTCGTCCCTAGGCCGCGGCCTATTCGGCCTATTGACAAATCCGGCACTGCCAACTTGACTAAAGTATTGTCGAGTAACAAGACATAAATTTTCCAAATTTTGCAGAGGTAATAAATTTAATTTTCAATGTCAAAATTTAATTCGTTTTTAATGCCTTTATGCCAGGCCTTCCTTTTGGCTTGTGGATGGATAAAGTGGACGGGCCATAACCCACCACATGGGCCCAATGCGGATTTGTCGGTGTTAACACAATGTACTGTGATGCTCCTTACATAGAGCCGTTGGTCCTGGCTACATTTACAGTCGTTAACACTGACCAATCCACATTGGGTCCACGTGGTGGGTTATGGCCCGTCCGCTCTATCCATTCACAAGCCAAAAGGAAGGCCTGGGATAAAGGCTTTAAAACTGGCTGATATGCATGGTTATTTTTGATGCCGTCCGTAAAAATTTTGACTCATCGGCAGAAAATAATCCTGTCCCCAAACTCTTATTATTATTTTTAGTAAGCATGACCATTTATGGCAAACTAGCTTCTGCCTGCGACTTCATCGGCATTTACATTCGAGAAAATCCTTAGGGAGCCTTTAACCAAGATAATAGTATCCTCCTATGTTTTAATCCGGCTTTTAAACTATCTCTGCGCCATATTTCATCCAAATCGGTTCAGCCGTTTTGTGTGATTGATTAACAATCATCCAAACAAGCAAACTTTCATATTTATGATATAAGTAGGATAATACGGCCACCTCCGAAGCGCTCGAAGTAGGAAATTTTTGCTACATGAAATGGGACTGCAATTTACTTAAGTCTTAATTTCTCATTTTTTATTTAAGTTATTATTAAGTTTTATACCTCAACTGAAAGCTGAATAGATGGTGATGTTTTTAAAATATTATGCATGCTTAGTTACCAGGATTTTTTAAAGATATTTGCTGCCTTTTCTAAAAAATCTGAAAAAATAAAAATAAAAAATGTTTTTAAGGATTGAATTTTTTATAAACACATGTACTTTTTGTAACTTTTTTTATTTATTATCAACATTTAGACTGTTTTCTATACCAAAATAATAAAAAAACCGGAATCGAACGAGTAATTATCTTTTATGTTAATTTTTTGTATCTGAAAACGTACTTTTGGTAAAAAATTACTTAATTTTAATTTACTCAAAAACTATGAACTTTTTGAGAAAAAGTGATATAACAAAAAATATTTGTTTTGACCTCATCTATATTCATTTAGCAGGAATACGTCATATTTCCAGTGACCCTGTATAACTCATAAACTCTTGTCTAACGTCCTTGAAGCAATTTGAAAAATATTAGCATTGAGTATATTTTTTTTTTGTTTCTTTATTCCAAGTCTACTAGTTAGTATTTTTCAAAACTTACTTTAGTAACAAGTAATCGCAGTGTCATACATCGTACTGGTACATGAAAACGCGGAAGAAGAGGGGAGGTCACCTTTCCTATCCCTATACTGCACCCTCCCCCCCAAAATCAATTTCATTTGTGTTAATCCCAGTTTGAGTTGAAATAAATCAATAAATTCATTAATTTACTTTAAATTAATGAAATATAATATCAATTTATTAAATAAAAACTTGTGGAATGTCTTTTGCAACTGTAGAATAGTTTGCGGTTACCTATTACCAATGGTTTTAAAGTTCTTGCCTATAACTACAGTAAGTTTTGAAAAATACTAACTAATAGAATTGGAATTTAAAAAAAATAAAAAAAATACTCAATGGTAATATTTTCCAAGTTGCTTCTAGTATATAAGATAAGAGTACATGACGAGTTATTTGGCGTATGTTTCATAAGAATTCGATTAACCGTTTTCTTTCTCCAAGAGCCCAAACTCAGTATGTTTGGAAAATGTTTTTCTATTTTTTTTCCTAAACCAGGAGCTAAAATGTTATAATATTATATATATATTTGGAATCAGCTTAAGAAGACCTTTTATTCGATACCAAACACGATGGGTTTTGGAAAAATAAAATTTAGTTCCATACAAAAAAAAGATAGTTTTATAACTCCCTCCCATTACTATAACGACTGTAGCTTCGTTGTTTACTACCTGATTGTAATGATTTAAGATTTTTTAGAAAGCTGATGAAAGCAGTAATATGTTTTATAATAAACTATATTTCCATAATCCTAACAGATACCGAGATATTTACTATTAAACACATTAGAACCAATTACTTTTTTTCAAAATTTCGGTTTTTAATTATTATTTCATTTGATATTAGCTTTACATGAACGTTTGTTAAAAATCAAATAATGTGCATTATTTTATCTTTCATTCAACACCTTATTTAAGTAAATCGGTTTAGTAGTTATCTAGAAATACCGTTTAATAGAATGGGCCGGCCGCCATCTTTGCTACGTCACAACTCCCCCCTCCATACCCCTAGGAAGTGACTACCGCACTTTTTGTATTCAAAAAAACATACCAAACAAGTACATACCGGTAGTCGGTATAACGGAGGTGGGTCCCACGGAAATCGTTATTTGAAGACTTTTTGAAAAATGGGGACTACACTATACGGTAGGTGGGTCGATTTTGATCATTTTTCGAATTTTGCTTCACGAGACCCCTCAAAAGTTGCGTAATGCGACATAGGTTCTAGGAAAAATAATAAAAAAAATAGTAGATAGGAACCGAATTTTGTAAAAAAATATTAAACAAAATTCGATTTTTCCAATCGGGTTTTGATAAAGTTCCTGTTTCAAAGTAATAACTTATTTTTTTAATTATTTTTCCTAGAACCTACGTCGCATTACGCAACTTTTGAGGGGTTTTTTAATGCAAAATTCTTAAGTCTGATTTACACCAAATACAGGTAATTTATAAAAATTCAAACGCTAGTAGAGGGCTAAAAGTGATTATTTTATTTTTTTATATTATTTTTCCTATAATCTACGTCGCATTACGCAACTTTTGAGGGGTCTTGTGAAGCAAAATTCGAAAAATGTTTAAAATCGGCCCACCCTACTATACGGTTCCTAATGAAAGTTAGCAGGGAAAGTGTGGGGTGCTACATTTACTGATCAAAAAAATATTTTTTTGCTAAATTATGACTGAAAAGGAAGTTCAAACTATAAATCAAGGAGTTAGGAAGAAAGGAGTTTCTGAGAGTGCAGTAACCAGGAAACGACGTTTGGAGAAGTTGGTGTTTTCACGTAGGTATCTATCTATCTACATTTTGTACGTTAAGTTCTTATTGGACACTGGAATTTACTACCAACATACTACTACATGGACATTGGAATTTATTAAAAATGCCACATTTCCATAGCTTCCCAAACAAAAAGTCACTTTTCCACTATGCATGACAAAACGCAACTTTTCAAAAAATTATATTATTTTTCTACGTAAATACAACACTTAAAAATATCCTATCTTAATATGCTTGCGATTCACAATAATCTATTATTTTTATTAGTATTTATTCCAATGAGTTGTTGCGTTGCGTTCAGAAATTAATTAGTTATTTATCATTCCTGTAAAATTTCAAAAATGGATACCTAACCTAAGTGGCTTTTTACAGACTTCAAAAGGAGGGAGGTACTCAATTCGACCCGTTTTTTTTTTTTGTTTTTTTGTATGTACATCGATTACTCGAAGACGGCTGAACTGATCGAAATGATTCAAACGTTATTACATTAGGTAAACTTCCAAGTTGGTCCCATTTTTTAAAATTTTGAAATCGGTTCAGTACTTTTCAAGTAATCTTGAAAAAAGCACGAAAATAGTATGCTTTTGTGTGAACTACCTCGATGATCTGTCGTATAACTTCTTTGTTTATGAACTGAATAGGATAATTATTTTTTTGTTGGAAAAGGGATATCTTTAGTGTAGTTCTTTAACCGACTTAAAAAAGGAGGTTCTCAGTTTGACCCGCATGTATGTATGTTTCTCCGCGATTAACTCACGTTTGGCTGAGCCGATTTTTCTACCTAAATAATATACCTACACTACCTAATACAAAAGGTACCTACACTAAAAATAAAAAAATAAAAAATTGTTTAAAAAAACAATAGGTTTTTTGAAGTCGGTTTTTTGTTTTTTGATCACTTGCTCCTTAAATCCGATATATCGAATCGAATTAGATGTGTCGATATACCGAAAATTTTCCACTTTCTACATCCCTAAGGTCTTCTGACAGCTGAGTCAGGGCTGAGTTATTTTTTTTAGTCCCAACTTCCCTAATCCCTAGGCAACGGTGTTTTCCACAGCTAAACCAACCAGCCTAGGATGGATAAATCTCCACCTTTATACCAAGAGAGCTTTGTTTCTTATCTCTTTTTATTATCGTAGTTTAATTTATCATCAGCCCTTAGCTGGAAATCAATATACCTTCCTTTTGATGGATAAGGAGGATGGGCCATACATTACCTTACCTACATCACGTGGACTGGCATACTGAACAACTTGTTCAAATGGGTCATTATGTGTGGTTTTACGACGTGACTTTTTTTAAAATAAGATACGGCTAGTCCGTGAGCCCGCGACAGTATTGCCTACGTCATATGAAATCACGATGAAATGCATGGCAGACGGTCGGAAAAGTTGTGCTGAGCGAGGATCAGATTGTGTCCCGCGTAATATACCCAAGTCCCTGATTTCGAGCTAGGTAATCCCGGAAATGCCTTTTTTGGAGTTGGCAAGCCTAATCAGAACATCGTCGCAAATAAAATTGGCCGGAAGCTTGAGAAAATCTTCCACTTCCGGTCAAAATTTTAAGATTATATTTACGTCATGTGACGTCAGTAAGAGACTCGTAACATCATTTAGTTTTCAATCATAGAGAGAGTCTGTCAGTTCTAAAATGACGCAAAAAAAGTTTAATTTTAAGGTATTCCGGCAAGAACCTTATATTCATATTCTATATATAAGGTTCTTGTATTCCGGCCATTACAGAACTGACAGACTTATGTTTACTCTTTCTAAGATTGAAAACTAAATGATGACACGGGTCTCTTACTGATGTCACATGACGTAAATATAATCTTAAAATTTTGACCGGAAGTGGAAGATTTTCTCAAGCTTCCGGCCAATTTTATTTGCGATAATCTTCTGATCCTTGCTCAGCACAACTTTTCCGACCGTGTGCCACGCATTTTTGGGGTATAAGCTTCTTGTCGTGATGTCACATGACGTAGGCAATACTGTCGCGGGCTCACGGTCTAGGCCAGATTGTATAGAAATAATAGACTAGTAGTTTATATTACAATTTTCAAGTTCAACGGCATTTTGTGAGCCATTTTGGCAACATGACTTTTCCGAAGCAAAATACCTGCTGAATCCGGTTCTGAATGTTGCTAAGCCCATTTTGGCTCCTTTGCCCAAAGTTCAAGATGGCGGCCAAATGGAGCCTTATCTTATTAAAACTCGATTCTGGTCGTGTGAGGTGTCCTGGCATAGGTTTTGGGGATCGCTGAACTCAATTTTGATAACCGGAAGTCCACCCGGGTACCGGAAGTGTGAGATGTAGCTGGAGGAGAGAAAATTCCGCCACGCGACACAATTTTTTTAACACAGTTACTTACTAGACAAAAATGTTTAATAAATTTATTATTCTATATCAAAATTCAAATTTATTAATTTAGTCTAGGCTGTTACAAGCACTTGTGAATGCCATAGAAGCTACGCCATCGGTTCGCAAACCCGCGGGATACCTTGTAACGAGAAGAAACGGCAAGAAACTCGTCGAGCG
Organism: Agriphila geniculea; assembly: GCA_943789525.1. Lineage (NCBI taxonomy): Eukaryota > Metazoa > Arthropoda > Insecta > Lepidoptera > Crambidae > Agriphila > Agriphila geniculea. Next base: position 13,178,587 of record OX038898.1, on the reverse strand, counting down.
ACGACTGCTTTTTTCTCCCTCCCATAATAGTGGAATAACTGGGCTATTTACCAGTATTTTTTTTCTGGGGCAAATTCTCATAGTTGTAATTCAGTAGGTACAGGATTTAAAAAAAAAATTGATAAAATTTCGTCGTGCGGTACAAAATATTTTTTTAACACAGTTAACTACTAGACAAATATTTTTAACATGTTTATTATTCTATATAGTGAAATAACTGGGCTATTTACCAGTATATTTTTTTTGGGGCAAATCCTCATAGTTTTAATTCAGTAGATATTCGAAAAAAAAATTAAAGAAAATTCCGCCACGCGAATCAAAATATTTTTTTTACACAGTTACTAAACAAAAATGATTAATAAGTTTATTCCTTCATAAAGTAAAATAACTAGGGTATTCACCAATATTTTGGGGTAAATTTTAATAGTTTTAATTCTGTAGAGGATTTTTGAAAAAAAAAATGGCTGAGAAAACTCCGCTGCGCGACGCAATTTTTTTTTTAATACAGTTACTAGACAAAAATGTTCAACAAGTTTATTACTCTATATAGTGAAATAACTGGACTATTTACCAGTGTTTTTTTCTGAGGCAAATCCTCATAGTTTTAATTCTGTATAGGATTTACTGTAGAGGAATATAGAGATATTTTCTTGAACAAAGTCGATATAAGAGCAAACACGCTTGAAAAAAAATTCAATTCGGCTTGGCAACATTCAGATTAGAATTTAGCAGGCTTTTTACATTGGAAAAGTCATGTTGCCCAAATGGCTCAAAAAATGCCGTTGAAACAGTAGGTAAAGGAAGCAGATTTTTAGGATTTTCGACCAGTCTATAACGGAAATAACGCAATTTCTATACATACTATCTTGCTAGGCATTGTCTTATTTCAAAATGTCATACTCTATCATACTCTACACACAATGCCAAATTCTCAAAGTCAACATAGGTCATAAAGTACCTATACAGCATTTTAATGACTTTGTAGGATTGCTATGCTAATAATTATTAATTTACTCGAGTAAACTGACAGATTCTAATGTCACATTATAAAATAATGTTGCATTTACTAGTGCTGCGTTTCTTTCATTGTGATTCACAGTTCACTCACACAAGGTCAGTAGCGTTCGTGGTTACAAATGGGTTTAGACAAGCCTCAAAACCAACTCACTCACTGTAATAAAATTCAACATTTCTGTCAAGTGTTTACATAATGGACTCGACTGTACTAATAATACCTACGTAGGTATCTATCTATAAGAGTGATGACATTTTGTCACTCAACACTAAGCTCCATAATTTCTCTAAATTAATAAAACAAAGTTTTTCTATAAATTAATTTAATAAGCTAAAAATAACAAATGTATTTTATTTCTGATACTAAAATAAATAAATAATATAAGACCCTTACCTATGAAATTGACATTTTGTATGGAGAATTTTTAACAAATTGCATTTTCCATACTTGCATTTTCATAATTTATTTAACAACCGTGAACACTATTGTAACCATGGGGTCTCACTAGGAACATCAGATGTGGCTTAGTTAGCAGGTACCGCCATCTAGTGAGGTAAATTTAAACTAATATTGGAATTAGTTTAAATTTACCTCACTAGATGGCGGTCCCTGCTTCGATTTGTTTTTGTAATATTCAAATACAAATAAAAAGTCATGAAATTTTATTGTTTCTTAAAAAAATCACCAAATGCAAAATTGTAGTGAAACAGTAAAATTAAGGGTTTTTTTAACAAATTTCAATAAAAATTGAGTGACACCTATCGGCAATAATTTGTACTAATAAGATTGTTTTGCTTTAGGGTTTCAAAGATTTTGACGCATCTTTGAAAATTTGGTAAAGTTTGTTGCTATCTGTGCTAGGCATGCTGCGACGATAGCGGTGCCATCTAGCATTCTACAAGAAAAACATTTTAAATCACCCCGATAGCGGGCCATTTCTTTACTATGGGATGATTAAACAAGATTCCTAATAATATTAGAGATCTGCCTTTTAATAAATTCAAATCTATATTAAAGACATGGCTAGTAAAAATCTGTTTTTATACGATGACTAAATTTTTTAATTTTAAATGCTAATAATTTTATCTATAAGAATTTCACTTGTAATTTTGAATGATACTAATGTTGACATAGTTACTATATTTTCCACTATTATATTTTGCATGCCAGCTCCTGGTGAATGTGATGTGAAAATATGAAATATATTAAGACCTTTATGTACCGCATTCTAGTAAATAAATTCTTGATTCTTGAGGTATCTGTACTATAGTATTATGTAGTCTGTGATTGTTACGAAACATTTATGTACGAATGAATGAATGAAATTATTTATTCACTGAAAACAGAGTAAGCAGTAAGTCTGATTTTTTATAAAGTTCATCTGTCTTGTCAACATTGGGCGTGTGAATATTACAAAATTGTTGTATCATTAATATATTGTACAAATGTTTGAACATTAAGGCTGAGTTGCACCATCTTACTTTAGCAATAACAAGCTTGTTATAGTACCGGTTAAGCATAAGTTAGCCAAAAAAAGAGGTTGCCAGCCAGCATGTCCTTTGACAAGTTTGACGTGACAAATAGGTAGCATTATTATTTGACGATAACTTTAACTTTTTAACTTTGACAGCGTTTTGGTGCAACTCACACTAAGCTAACTTACGGCCGGTTTCTGAATTGAGAAATTGTAGTTGAGCACTACTTAAGTACAAATTTTGTATGGGTGAGTAAGATTTGAGTAGTGCTCAACTTCAATTTCTCAATTCAAAAACCGGCCGTTAGGCAACATAACTTAAACGAAAAAAATAAGTTTCCTGATATTTTTTTTAAATCACAGAAGTTATGAGTTCTCTAAGTGTGAGAAAAAAACACGAAGTCATAGGTAAGGACCCCATATTAAAACGCTTAAACACTTAAGTATTTAATTAACTTCACTCACACACACATTTAATAATTCTACATCAGATGTTACCTTTTCTTCTTTAACTATTTCATATTTAGTTGAATCCGGTATAAAATCTGGTAATATATACTGGGATTCCTCTTCAATTCTCTCGACTGCTTTTTCTATAACTTTTATATATTTACAAGGCATTTTTTCAAGAATTTCCGTATTTCCAACAGGAATACAAATATTTTCTTCCTGTATTTTATCTAGTTTTCGACTTTTATCAACGACCACTTCTTGCCATATTTTCAATGCTACGCTAGCGTCAGTGTCTTTACAAACATATGTATCGTTAGGATGTTTTGCTCGGTAATGCTTTATTACATTACATCTATGAGAAAATTTCTTAGGACAAATTAAACATGAGAAATATTTTTCTTTAACATGAATTTTCATGTGATATTTCAAGTGGCTTTCTTTAGGAAACAGTTTATTGCAAATATCACAAGTTAATTTCTTTTCTTTTTTATGTTTTTCTAAATGTCTCTTCATGTCATGTTTATGTCCAAATCTTTTATAACACTTTGGACACTGGTGTGGTTTTTCACCAGTATGTTTTATCATGTGGGGTTTTAAAGAAGTTCTGTGCGTGAAACCTTTACCGCAGAATTTGCACTTGAACGGTGTTATCCCACTATGAATTTGCATATGGCGAGCCAAAGTAGTTTTGTATTTAAATTTCTTTTGGCACAAGTCACATGTATAAGGTATTTCAGTTTGGTGACTGCGTAGGTGGCTTTTTAGTAAGTATTCGGTTTTGAACGACTTTTGGCATATAAAACAATTTACTTTGGAAATCTTGCAGCGACTACTGCCTCTGTGTCGGCGAAGGTTTTGTTTTAACGAAAATAGTTTGCCGCAGAGGTCACAAGTGTACGGATTTACGTGTGATTGTTTATGTTTACCGAGTAGTGATGAGGTTTTGCAGATCTTACTACAAAGGTTGCATTTGTATTCTTTTGTTTGTTTGTTTGTGTGCGTCGCTTGATTTGAGTCTGAAATAAAATTTAGTTGTTTTAATACTTAACCACAAAATAGATAGACTACTACGTACAGTAAGGATACTCCCTGCCCCGCCCTAAAATCAATTATCTTAACCCACCCTGCGAGTTCATGTGCCAAATCGTGTGCTCGTTTACAGCTGCCGCACATTGGGCCAATGGTTGCGGCCACTAAGTGCGACCACTAGTGGCTCAGTCAAGCCACTAGACGCAGCCACCAATCGCAGCTGCTAGTGGCTGTGGCCGCCGGGAAGAAGCTTGCTACCGTGGCTGAGTGCTCGCGCGATGCGAGCGACAATCGCGTCCCGTCCACAAGTAGTGAGCGCGGGCGACACCCGCAGCTTATGGCTCAAATGCGGCCACTCGAACGCTCGGTTTGCGCCGATACTATACAAAATATATGAAAAAACTCGTCCGCAACTTGTGGTCGCGCTTATATTAGTGGCCGCGACTAGTGGCCTAATGTTAGAAGCCAGCCAGCCAGCTCTTAGACGAAAATTTCAACAGCTGTCAACTTTCGTGCACGGTGGCGTACGTAGGACATGCGTAGGTACTTTTGAGAAGGACTTTGGACGTTGGACTTTTCGGGAAATGTACCTTTTGAGGCCGGTGTACATTATGGGAAGTGTACATTTTTAGGCCTGAAGGTTATATTAATCGGGCTGTGAATAATAATAATTACCTGATTGGTCTATCCACTCTTCAGTCTCTTCAACAATTTCATCACAATGTGGATCCTAAAAAAAATACACATTGTGAGAAAAATATGGGATCACAGGCCTATTTTCATACAAATAAGATAACTTCGAAGCTTTCTCTCCGCCTGTGGGTAGTTTAATAACATTGAGGGTAGGATTTTTAAATAAATCAGTTGTTTGCCAGACACCGGTGTTTCATTACGTTACATGGTGACAGCGGTGGTTTTATACGGATTTCGCGCTAGAAAGATTATAATTTCATTTGTTTACGTTCTGTGGCTGTGATTACGAAAAAGTGTAATAAATACGTTCGATATGGAACACGCGCGACCGCCACCGGAGTTGAGTCTGGAGGGCAGCTCCGTCAGCCGGGCTGACGCCTGGAAACGTTGGAAGACGCAATTTAGTTTATTCGTAAAAGCATCGGGGGTGCATAAGGAAAAAGGAGACGTTCAAGCTAGTCTTTTGATTAATTTAATAGGCCCAGACGGTTTCGACGTATATCAAACATTTACATTCGAGCAAGAAAGTGAAAAAGATGACGTCAACGTGCTCATAAAGAAATTTGATTGTTATTTCGGTGTCAAACCGAATATCACATTAGCAAGATATAATTTCTTCACTCGAAACCAGGAAATCGGCGAATCGATTAATCAATATGTGACTTGTTTAAAATCACTAGCGAAAAGTTGTGAATTTAAAACGTTGGAGGATGATTTGATTCGCGACCGTATCGTCTGTGGCATAAAGAACACTGTGGTACGAGAAAGGTTGTTGAGAACTGAAGAATTAACTTTAGATAAAACTATTAAGATATGTCAAGTGGACGAAATATCTAGTGACAGCAATCGTCTATTGGAAACGCGAGGGGCAGGCCTGGGGTCTGCGCAGCAGGTGGATAGTGTCGGCATGCGGGGCGGCGTCCGCGGCGGCTGGGCCCGCGGCGGAGGCCGGCGTGGCGCACGCCGCGGGGCGTTCGGCGGCGGCGGCGGAGCAGTGCGGCGCTCGTATGGTTCACCATCATCGGCTCGCTGCGACAGGTGTGGAGGGCAGTGCGGTGGACACGCTTACTGTCCGGCTATTTCGGTGCAGTGTTACGTTTGTGAAAAATACGGTCATTTCGCAAGGATGTGTAAACTTCAAAAGAGTGCTAAAATTAATAAAATGTATGATATTGCCGTGCGTAGTGATCAAAGCGATGATGATGATGATTCATTCCATATATCGATGATGTACAATGTGTCGGAGTTGAACTGCTCCTCGGATGACTGGTATGAAACTTTAAGAGGTGAGTGTGGCGACGAGAAATTTAAATTGGACACTGGTGCGGACATTAATGTTTTGTCATATAGTAAATTTTTGTCTTTAGGTTTCGACGCTAATCTAATAAATACGAAAGAAAACTTAAAATTGCAATCATACAGTGGAGACTTAATACCATTAAAGGGAATTTGTTTTTTATCGTGGTGGTACAAAAATAAAATGTATAATTTGAAATTTGCAATTGCGAACATTAATTGTCAAAGCGTGCTGGGTCGACAATCGTGTTTAGAACTAGGATTAATCAAGAGGGTTTATGACATTCAATCTGAATACTCTGATTTGTTCAGTGGATTAGGTTGTTTACCGGGTAAATACCATATTGTGATTGACAAGTCTGTGCCACCCGTTGTTTGTGCCCGACGTAATGTTCCCTTAGGATTGCGAGATAAGTTACAAGATGAGTTAAATAGAATGATGCAATTAGGGGTTATCAGGAAGGTCACTCACCCGACACCTTGGGTTAATGCACTAGTGGTAGTAGCCAAAAAGAATGGGCAATTGCGTATATGTCTAGATCCTAGACCACTTAACGTCGCTATACAGCGCGCACATTTTCAACTGCCAACTATAAATGACATTGCTACAAAATTTCATGGTGCTAAATACTTCTCAGTTTTAGATGCCAATTCTGGATTTTGGGCTATAGAGTTAGATAGTGCTAGTTCAGACCTGTGTACGTTTTCTACGCCATTCGGTAGGTATCAGTACTTACGTTTACCATTTGGATTAAATTGTGCATCTGAAGTATTTCATGCTAAGATCAAACAACTGCTAGAGGGCCTAGAAGGGGTTGATTCATTTATCGATGACATAATATGTTGGGGTCGTTCAAGGTCAGAGCATGACCAGCGTTTAAAAGCTCTGTTTGAAAGAGCTCGTGAAATTAATTTAAAATTTAATAAAGACAAATGCCGCATCTGTGTAGAAGAAATTACTTATTTAGGACATTGTTTTGGAAAGTATGGCATGAAAGCGGATCCTGAAAAAATAAAAGCAATTATGAATATGCCAGAACCGAGTGATAGAAAAAGTTTAGAACGATTTTTAGGGGCAGTGAACTATCTATCAAAGTTTATTCCTAACTATTCAGAACATACTTATGTTCTTACGAGGCTACTTAAGAAAGAAAGCACATGGAGTTGGGAACAAGGCCATAAATCTGCATTCGAAGAGTTAAAACAGTTATTATGTCAATCTCCTGTGTTAGCTTTATATGATGTTAATAGTCCCGTGGTGCTGTCAGTAGACGCTAGTAGTGTAGCACTTGGCGCGGTGCTGATGCAAGGGGGGCGCCCGATAGAATATGCATCTCAGACACTCACGGACACACAGACACGATACGCACAAATCGAAAAAGAAATGTTGGCAATTGTTTTTGCGTGTGAAAGATTCCGTCAATATATCTATGGGAAAAATCGAGTAGTGATTGAATCTGATCATAAGCCTTTAGAAAGTATTTTTAAAAAATCATTAGATTCGATCCCAGCTCGCTTACAAAGAATGATGCTGAGGCTCCAAGGGTTTGACTTGGTAGTCACTTACAAGCCCGGGAAATATATGTTCATACCAGACACTTTGTCGCGCGCGCCTCTGCCGGAATTGTATGACGATGAAATAAGTAAATTAGTTTTGTATCAAGTCGAAATGGTTATTAATAACATGCCTATCTCACGGAAAAAACTTACCATAATCAAAAAGGAAACGGCTAAAGATACTGTTTTAAAGGAATTGATTTTGTATATTAATCAAGGGTGGTCTGAACACAAACACAATGTACCAGACTGTTTAAAATATTTTTATTCCATGAAAGAAGAATTATATTGTGTAGATGGCGTAATATTTAGAAATAAACAAATTCTGATTCCTTCATCTTTAAGAGCCGAAATGTTAAAAATTATTCACGAAGGGCACTCGGGAATAGACCGCTGTAAGAGGCGAGCGCGGGAAGTGTTGTTTTGGCCAGGTATCAGTGAAGATATTGAAGTTTATGTAAGAAAATGTAGAACGTGTCAGGAGAACTCAAACAAACCCGCAAAACAACCCATGATCCCCATTCCAATACCAGATTTACCCTGGTATAAAATTGGAACTGATTTGTTCGAGTATGGAAAAAAATATTATTTGATTTTAGTTGATTACTTTTCGGGATTTATAGAAGTATCACAATTAAAAGATTCTACAACAAAGTCAGTCATTAGTGTCATGAAAGAAAATTTTGCTCGTTATGGTATACCGGAAATAGTAGTAAGTGATAACGGGCCGCAATATTCGTGTCGTAATTTTAAATTATTTGCTTCAGAATGGGGATTTGATCATGTGACTACATCTCCTTATTATGCTCAGTCTAATGGTAAAAGCGAAAGGGCTGTGCAAACTATAAAAAAGATATTAAAAAAGTCTATTGATAGTGATTCGGATTTTTATTTGCATTTATTAAGTTATAGGAATACGCCACGCGATAATTTGGATTCTCCTGCACAGCTAATGATGGGTCGTCGGTTAAACTGTAGACTACCGGTTCATCCTGATTTATTGAAAACAAATCAGTATGATTATAAAGAAAATCATCAAATGTTGTTACATAAGCAAATGAAAAATAAATATTACTATGATAAACATTGTAAACCATTGCCGAAATTGGATGTCGGCGATGACGTCATTATGTTGGAAAATAATAATAAAAGAATTCGAGGTACTGTTGTTGCAAAAGCGCCAACACCGCGATCGTATGTAATTAAGAACAGACGAGGTATTTATCGCCGTAATCGTCGACATCTAATCAAAACAGTGCCGGACCAGTCGGAAGTGTTCGATGTTCAAAAGGACGACAAACCTACAGTTTCATCACATAATAGTGAAGAAGAATATCGTGACATTTCCGACGATGAATTTTTTCCTCTCGATGAACAAGCATCCGTCGCTGATTCTCAAGGAGATTATTCTCCGCCTATTACTAGAAGTAAATTAAAAAACAAAAATGTAGACTTATAAATAAGTCAATTTGCTAAGTAAGTTTTACTAATTTTTTTTTCTTAGTGGTAGCAAAAACCGATCCCAAGGCTAACATAACACCGTAGGGCTAAGAAAACTGAAAATGTTTTCATAATTTTGTAAGTTTTCGTTATCATAGGTTGGTAGCTTCACCTTTTGGCTAAAATATGTTGAGTTTTATAGTTAAGTTATAAATTGTATTGTATTATAGTTTATTAAGGGTAATCTACCTATTCCTTCTTTATAAAAATAAGGGAAAGATGTGGGTAAATTAGAAATCGATAAGTAACTGTAATAAAAGTATTAATTTATACATCTTAAGTATCTGTTTCAAAGTATAACTATTTGCTAAAAGATGTTATGCAACCTTTTGTTCTCATAGTTAATAATTTAATCTTTTAAAAATAAGGGAAAGATGTGGGTAGTTTAATAACATTGAGGGTAGGATTTTTAAATAAATCAGTTGTTTGCCAGACACCGGTGTTTCATTACGTTACACCGCCCAGAATTAAATGGGGTGTGATCTGATGATGGAATGAATGTTGGAGGCCTATAATGCTAAAGAAACCTAACGGATTAGATAAGTATGAAATGTACCATCAAAAGTATGAAAAATGTAGCATTAAAAACTCCACACGGTCTCTGGTTTAAATGACACTTCTGATCTGTCGGGTTTCTGTAGTGATCTGGGCTTTCTCCATTCACTCTTTGAATGGCCATCATCCAACAGTTCAGTCACTCACAAGCATAAGTTCTGCTTACTATCCCTGCAAATTGATAAAGGACCTGGCGGCCATTTTTTAACCGACTTCAAAAAAAACAAAAAAAGGAGGTTCTCAGTTTGACCTGTATGTATGTATGTTTGTTCGCGATTATCTTGCGTTTGGCTGAACTGATTTTGATGCGGTTTTCAGGAAAGTATTTGTGGGTGAATCGGTAAAAGGTCGCTGATTTGACTACATCCGTCCGAGGCACAGCACGTGTTTACCGCATCGACAGTTGTCGCTAGTGGCGCGGTCACGTGTTCACGAAACGTGAGAGTCGGTGCACAGCCGGGCGGCAGTTTGATTTCGACTGGCGTTCGGTGCACACGCACAACTTCTGACGGATCGTTTGCCTCGCTAGCTTAATCAATTTTGCTTTCGTTAATTAATTTAGTTTGGTTGTGTTAAAAGTGATTTAATGAAATTAAAATTAAACGTCTTAAAACGTTATATCATTTGACGATCCAACTCACTTAACGTACTAGGTTTCCACCATGTCTGATTTGCAAGAGAACGCTCAAGAGGGTTCTCTTCCGACATATTTGTTACACTTAGGAGAAGATTTTAGTATTTTAACCGAATTAAAAAAAAAGAAGGTTCTGAGTTTGACCCGTATGTATGTACATATGTTTGTCCGCGATTATCTCGCGTTTAGCTAAACCAATTTTGATGCAGTTTTCAGAAAAGTATTTGTTACATTAAGGAGAAGGTTTCAGAATTTTAACCGATTTCAAAAAAAGAAGCTCTTCTCGCGATGAGTCGGGTGGGGCCTTTTTGTTGTCTTCCATCCCCACCCCCGACTTCAATAGACGTGTTTTATTACAATGAAAATGCTTATCTATTGATTTGAATATTATTTCTTGCTTTTTAGAGTTAGGCTTTTGAAGTAGGTTTTTTGTTTTTTTTTAAACATTTTTTTTTACCTCCAAAACGAAAAACAATTGTAAAATTTCTATATACTTTAGTTAGTCTTAGTCTTCAGTAGATCGAACGTCAGCGCGACTGTTAGAGCCTTAACCGGACACTGCAAACTAAACAGACGCCTATTTCATATGAAATTGAGTGATACTGACGTCTGCAGATATTGTAATGAGGAGCAGGAAACGCCCAAGCACCTCTATGTGACTGTGGACCCCTAATCCACAAGCGTAGTATCTATCTGGGGCGACAGCGACACTTAATCGACCCGGAGGAAATAAAAACTCTGAAAACCAGGAAGATACTAGACTTCTTGGAAGCCGCTGGGCTTAAAGAGATACTATAAATAGGTGGCGAGTTACAACAGATCTTTTAAGTCGCCGTGACTACAGCTTTATCTGAGCTGCATAGCCCCTAACAATCAAATAATAATAATAATAGTCTTAGTCTTTAGAAACTAATAATTCATATATTAAATTACCTATTAGAATTTTATTGTTACATGTCTTTTTTGTTGCGGATGACGTCAACTTACGTATTACTAATTTGCGGGGATAGTAGCTTGCTACAGGCCTAGGCAGTAGGCACAGATCTTGAGCGGTGACAGTTACTGTATAGATGTTATTGGCAACTGCAAACATGCGCAGTAATCAGTACCGGCGTTAGGAGGGGGCGAGCACGGGCGACCGCCCGGGGCTTCGCAGCCGCAGGTGTCTATTTATACACACTTCCCTTTTAGCGACAAAATCGTTATAGTGGCAACACATAATCAGAACAGCTTGGCAATATCTCGCCGAAATTTCATCTCGCTCGCTACCATGTGCCGTTTAAAAATAAAATGAATAAAAAAGAGGTTTAAGGTTTGGCCATTAAAAAATCCAGGAGCGGCCCTAGGGCGGCGGTGCAAGCGGTGCGACTGCACTGGGCATTGGCGGATCCAGGGGGGGGGGCCAAGGGGGCCATGGCCCCCCCCACGAAGCCGATTGCGGATAACATTGGACTTTGCATTAAACATTTTTTTTTTAAGTCTTATTGTTTTATGTAGCTAGTGTCAGTGCCTCTATCTTTATTTTTTTAAATCATAAAACGTGGCCCGAGTAGGGTTACCATCTGACAGATATTTGGCGCATTTGACAAGCATTTTACGGTTTCAAGGCTTGCGGCTGGAGCAAAGCAGAGACAGGCATTTTTGTTAAGTGTAGTTAGTGTAGTGAGTCTCGCTGTGAAATCTTGCGTACATGCTCCAATCACGCAAACCTTGCTGCGCAAGCTACCCGTCTGCCCGGATGAAACCACATATTGAAAGATAAGTGGATAAAAAAAATGGCGCATCGCGGGCTCCGTTTCTTACTTTAAACAGACAAGATTAATTGATGAAACTAACTAAAATCGCGCTGCGCGGCCGTATTTTTTACTAAAGACAGCCAAAAGTACAAGATAAATGGATGAAACTGACTAAAAATGGCGCTGCGCGACTGTTTTTTTTACTAAATACAGACAAAATTAGTGGATGAAACTGACTAAAAATCGCGCTGCGCGGCCGCTTTTTTTTGCTATATACAAGCAAGAGTACAAGTATAACAGTTGTAACTGACTAAAAATGGTGCTGCGCGGCCGTTTTTTAACTTAAGACAAACAAGATTGGTGGAGGATACTGACAAAAAGTGGAGCTGCTCGGCTGTATCTTTTACTATAGATAGACAGACAAGATTAGTGGATAAAACAGACTAAAAATCGCGCTGCGCGGCTGCTTTTTTTTACTACGGATAAGCAAGAGTACAAGTATAACGGATGAAACTAACTAAAAATGGCGCTGCGCGGCCGTTTTCTTACTAAAGACAGATAAGATTAGTGAGTGAAACGTCTAAAAATTGAGCTGCGCGGCCATTTTTTTACTATAAACAGGCAAGAGTACAAGACTAGTGGATAAAACTGACTAAAAATCGCGCTGCGCGGCCGTTTCATTTCCTATACACAAGCATTTTTCTGAAAAACCAGGCATTTTCTGCATTCTAAGGCATCCTTCCTTACATATACAGTGCCTTTGGTCTTGAACTAGCGATAATTTAAAGGCGTATAATACACCTAATTTTATCGACTAAAACACCCACATGTTGGGGTCTATCCCCACTCCTGTTGGAATGGCCGCCATTTTAAATTTGACTTTTTATTTTAGATGACCCTGCAGAAAAATATAAATTTCTCCGGATTTAGAAGTCTTACAGTTATAACAAAAATACTGTTCAAAAGCTAATAATATAACCTATCAATTAAAAAAATCAAATGTTTAAATTTTTGGTTTAAATACGTCATAAAAAATTACTGAAATAAAATTTTACACGAAATTTGTGCGATTTTTTTTACTTTTTATTACATTTCTCAAAAACTAAGACATTAATGTTCACTTTTTTGCATTATTCAAATACATAGGGATATGTATTTGAATAATGCAAAAAAGATCATATCCACAGAAAAACTTAAAAATTTGTTGCTCTATGTTGCATATTTCGAGAGCTATTGTTGTTTGAATATGACCCTTACAAGTACTAAATGGTTATTATCGAAAATAAAAAAAAAAAACAAAATTCCTAAAAACTAGATTTTTTTCATTTGATGAAATTAGTATTCAGATAATATTATCAACCTAATTTAAAATATAATACTAAATAATATACTAGAAAAAATACGACTCGCACCAGATCAATACTCAGACGGGAGATTCCCGTCTGAGTATTGATCTGGTGCGAGTCGTATTTTTTCTAGTATATTATTTAGTATTGTTTAAAAATAGCATTGTAAATGCAAAAATCTCAAAATTTAATAATTTAAAATATGTTCAAAATGCTTGTAATTATGTCCATTTTCGAAAATAATCATTTTTTGGTTACGTAAGGGCCATAGTTCAAACAAAAATAACTCTTGAATATGCAACATAGAGCAATAAATTTTAGAATCTTTTTATAGATAATATTCTTGTGTATTTGAATAGTGCAAAAAAGTGGACATTAATGTCCTAGTTTTTGAGAAATGTAATAAAAACTCAAAAAAATCGCACAAATTTCGTATAAAATTTTATTTCAGTAAATTTTTATGACGTACTTAAACAAAAAATTTACACATTTTATTTTTTAAGTTATTAGGTGATATTCTTAGCTTTCGAACAATATTTTTGTTATAACTGTAGGACTTCTAAATCCGGAGAAATTAATATTTTCTGCAGGGTCATCTAAAATAAAAAGTAAAATTTAAAATGGCGGCCAATCCAACAGGGATAGACCCCAACATGTGGGTGTTTTAGTCGATAAAATTAGTGTATTACACGCCTTTAAATTATCGCTAGTTCAAGACCAAAGGCACTGTATATCTATGTAAGGTAATCCTAGACCCGAGGCTCCGAGGGCCCCCCCAAACTTGAATCCTGGATCCGCCCCTGGCACTGGGCGCCCTCGACTGCACGGGGCACTGAAAACGCCCAGCCACCGGTCGACTATCAATCGTATTGTTGCCTGGTGACGAGCACGACGAATGAAACTGACCAAAAATCGCACTGCGTGGCATATTTTTTTATAAACAAGCAAGATTAGTGGATTAACTAAATAAAAATCGCGCTGCGCGGCTGTTTTTTAGGGTTCCGTACCCAAAGGGTAAAAGATTCTGCTGTCCGCCTGTCTGTCTGTCATGTCACCAGGCTGTATCGCGCTGCGCGGCCATTTTTAACTAACAGGCAAAATTGGTAATCCTGGAATCGCAGATAGAGGGCGCCCCGTAGAAATGTCGCCCAGGGGCGCTGGTAGTGCTAAAACCGGCACTGGCAGTAATCCTCTCTAATTTCTCTCACCGGTCTCGATTCAAACCAGACCTATGCTAATGTATCCATGTTTTTTTTTTCTTTTCCTTATCTTGCAATCAGTCAGATAGACCAGGGGTTTCCAAACTACGACCCGTGGGCCGTTACAGTATGTTGGTACGGAGCTAGCTAGATCCTGGCGCTAGAGACTTCATGGAGGAGTTAGACTGGCCCTTATGCTAAAAAGTTTGGAGACCCGTGAGTTAGTTAGACTATAAGCAGATGGTTTGTAGTCAATATGGCTTGTATGGAGCCACTCCCATCGGAGCATGCCCATTATTTTTTGCAGTCAACTGTCTAGCTAGGTGACTATGATCTAGTCAAAGGTGTATCGCCTCTTCTTCAGGCGACAAATGCTCTCCAGGAGTCGATGTAAATTTTTAAAATTATTATTATTTAGATATTAGGTACTCACAGTTACATTGCCATTGCAATAATCAAGTGGTTCTTCTTTTATCACACATTCCTCAAAGTATGCAGCGCTGGAATCTGGCGTTTGTTCAGTAACAATATTGGGGCATTCATTTTCAGTAACTTCATTATCTTCATTATCGTCTTCATCCTCTTTTTTAATTTTTATTTCCTGTTTGACACTGAAACGTATAAAATAGGTTATTAAGAATGTTAGATTTTCGGAGCTTGTTGGTTTTGATCTAGCTATCTTTATAGACGAAGTTTCATCCAAATCCGTTCAGCCGTTTTTGCGTATTTTAGTCACAAACATTAGTTTAAAATAATTATTACAAATTAGAATAGTAGAAAGTACACAGTGGCTTTTGGATGGAACCCGAAAAGTGACAACGTCGAGATAATTTCAAAATCTGTTAGTTCTAGTTATTTGTAACTCACGACGAGAACTCCCGTGTGCTAATTATGTCTAATTTTTTTCTAGACGAATTTCCAAATTGCATAAAATGGCGGAAAAAATATGGTAAATTCTTTATTACACCTAAAAAAATCAGTGATTGTAAACCTGATAGCATAGTAATATAAGTTTAGTAAACACTCACATTTCAAGAGTTGATTGGGAGTTCTACTCGCAATAGTTTATGAGAAATTTGAGGTTTTCTGTTTTATGAAAGATATTTTTTTACTCGAGAATTCATCCGTACTTGTATAAGAAATGTTGGCATTACTATGCCCCACATCATATTTTTTTGCGTTTCCAAAAGGGGTGGAACACCAGAGATAAATCGTTTTCCAAATTTCTGTAACATTTCCGCGCCTAGGGCTGCCACTCATAAAAAGGCAGGAAAACTTTATTTATACAATGTGTTACAGAAATACCCCTAATGCCGAATACGGTAGATAGAGACCATTTTTATGGTCTCTATACTATCTAAGAAGGTGGCCTATTGTAAGAAAAGTGTTAGGATAATAGATGCTAAACTGTGTGTACTTAGAAAATGAAAAAAAAATCTTGTAATATATAGTTAAATATGTTATAGTTACGTACATATTGTATTTACTAACTAAATTAAACACATGTAATGAATAAGTAAAATAACTATTGTTTGATGGATCACTAACTAAACAATAATTTTCCGACATAAAAGTTTAATAGCAAAATGTTTGAATTTCATTTGCTCATTTATGAAATTAAGGCGCTACATTTTCTCTTAAGAGTGACAACCCTAGATGATTTTAAAAACATTAAATATCTCTGGTGTTGCATCCCTTTTGGAAACGCAAAAATATGTGGGGCACAGTAATGCCAACATTTCTGTGTTAATAACCTATCCAAATACGGCTGAATTCTCGAGTAAAAAAATATCTTAGATAAAACAGAAAACCTCAGAAAAAAAGGATTTTTCATATTTTTTTCCGCCGTTTTATGCAATTTGGAAATTCGTCTAGAAAAAATCTAGACATAATTTGCACACGGGAGTTCTCGTCTCGTCGTGAGTTACAAATAACTAGAAGTAACAGATTTTGGAATTACCTCGACGATTTCACTTTTTCGGGTTCCAAAATCCACTGTGAAGTTAGGATGACATAGATACATACTTCTTTAGACAAATTGAGAACAAAAAAATTTGAGAATCCTTACTTATCCTTACTAATATTAGAAATGCGATAGTCCGTTTGTTTGTTTGTTTGTTACGCCTTCACGTCTTAACTACTGAACCGATCATCATGAAATTTTGCATACACATTGTCAGGGGTACAGAGAAGAACATAGAATACCTTTCATCCCGAAAAAAAGTATTTTTCCCGAGGGATAACAAAAAATCTTTCCACGCAGACGAAGTCGCGGGCGGCTGCTAGTTTGACAATATTCCGTAAAACTCGTTAACTTAACTATAATTAGAACTCCACTACTATTTTCTTTTGATAAAATAGTTAATAATTACCTAGTAATATCGTAATTGAGGATCTCTGGTTTCACATGTACAAATTCTGGGATATAAATTCTGGGATATCTCCGATAAAATTGCTGCCACTCATTTTGTTGTTCTAAAGTTATAAAATTCCATTCGAAACACTCTATTTAATTAAGGTTGTGCTTTTAAATAAATAAACCTAGGCTATTATTAATTATTTTTGTCAAAAATAAATCAATTTCAATTTTCAATCAATCGCGATCAAAGAGATCGCGATGTTCGTTCTTTCTTGTGTTGTGTGTGATTTTCTTTTTTTTCTGTCCGACTAGGAAAGGATCTCAAGAAAATATCGATATCTATATCGATTTTTTCCATATTATGGGTGATTCGATTATATTGATATAAATTTTCCAGTATCGGAAAAGTATCTACTATTACTTTTTTAAGTATCATTATTTCCATAAAATTAAATATTTTGAATCATTTTCATAATATTATTGAAAATCTTTTAATAATCCATAAAACGTCAGTATTCTTCTTTTATTAATTCCGATATATCAATATTTTCCTATATATAGTCGACGGGCTGTGAAAACCTCATATGTTCATTTCTTCAATTTGACAGAAGATGCGAAAAACAGTAAAGTAATAAGATTTTTTCACAAAGTTCTCAATAGATGGCACTACAATTATCGAATCTGAGTTTCTTGTATTACGTATATATGAACGTAGACATGTATTACGATACGAGGTTTTTTCTCACGAAAAACAGCTAAAAGAGTTTTTCACTAAAGCGACTTAAGAGGTTTTCACTGCCCGCCGCCGCGATATGTCGAATTAGATGTGTCGATATAGGTATCGAAAATTTTCCACTTTCACATCCCTAGGTCATCTGACAGCTGAGTGAAGGCTGACAGTTATTTTTTTTTGTCGCAACTTCCCAAGGCAACGGTAAGTTTTCACACAGCTAAACCTACCAGCCTAGGGTGGATGACCACCTTTGTACCAAGAGAGCTTTATGATTGCAGTTTTATTTATCATCAGCACTTTGCTGGAAATTAATATCTCCCTTTGGATGGATAAGGAGGATGGGCCATACCCGCTGGGGTGCGTTCGTAAACGAGGCTCGAAGTCGGACCTTCACTCCAAGGCGTGCGACGTTCGTCGTCCAACGTTTACGAACGACACTGCATAGCTGTCACTGTCCTATTAGATTTGTTGATTTTTTGATCAAGAACCTTATATATGAATATAAGGTTCTTGATTTTGATATTAATGAAGCGCGAAATGCAACAAACAATAAAATGAAAATTAATGTTTATAAACAAAGAAGACGTGTCAACTGTCAAATAAAACGTCAGAGCGAATTTCACCCACCTATTTCGTGGGGTGACCGGCACCCTGATTATCTAAAAAGAAACTATTTAGCGACCGGTTTCATTCCTCATACATAGCTACTTTTCTTTGGTATGTTTTTTTTTAATCCAAAAAGAAGTAGCAATGGATCACTATCATCTATGAAATGCAACCGGTCGCTAGGTGGTTTCTAATTAGATAATCAGCCCGCGGTGCGTTCGACGGGCGTCGTTTACGAACGGCTATACCTAGTGATCGTCGGGCGATCGCCCCGGTGGTTTTAGAACGCGGACATGTCATCGAGCGTCGTCGAGCGAGCTTTGCTGATGTGACGTTTTACGATGTGACTTTTTGAAAATAAGACGGTGACAAGATTGTACGAGGCAAACATCTTGAAATCGGCAGGCTGATTATCTAATTAAAAACCACCTAGCGACTGGTTGCAGTTAATAGATGATAGTGATCCATTGCTACTTCTTTTTAGATTAAAAAAAAACATACCAAAGAAAAGTAGCAATGTATATGGAATGAAACCGGTCGCTAAATAGTTTCTTTTTAGATAATCAGGGTGCGGGTGGGCACAAAACAAATTTACTCCTAGCGGAGCGGGTGGGGAATGCTTCCATTTTTTTTTATCTTATTCTATGGGGATTGCGCACAGCACAACGCGTATTTTGTGCATGCGTAGCGGTGAGGTACGCGGGCGGCGGGAGAGGGGCACGCGATATTGGTCGTTTAAAGTCCATTCATTTAGATAGTGTCGGTACACCCGCAAGCACTTGTGTTCAGAGACAACTTATACCGGAAAGGTTTTGGTAACGTTATACAAATAACGTTACAGATAACGGTAAAAAATAGCGATGATTCTAGCAA
The DNA here is from genome assembly GCA_943789525.1 of Agriphila geniculea. Classification (NCBI taxonomy): domain Eukaryota; kingdom Metazoa; phylum Arthropoda; class Insecta; order Lepidoptera; family Crambidae; genus Agriphila; species Agriphila geniculea. The sequence goes on along the minus strand of OX038898.1, from coordinate 13,159,529 downwards.
TAGTTTTAGCTTATTAAGTGTTTTAAATACTAAAATCCAAGTTTTAGAAATGTATTGACTTTCCGTATAAACGTACGAACGTTTATACGGAAAGTCCGTATTATTATTAGCTTGTAAATTTTCCAGAACCGTGTCTAGTGTCGTAAGTTTTTTATTAGCATAAAATCTGTATACTGTTCGGACGTACTACATCACATTCAAAGTCGTCCGTTTTCGATAGTAGGATTCTTCCGTTTTTACGTTTTTTAAGTATACTAGTTCTTGGTATTCCCACTATTTTTGAAGTATCTGTGATAGGTGCAGACATACTGATTTTAACGCAATGCCGATGGACATTGATTATAAGTTGTTTACATGTTTTACAAAACACCCGTATTTTTTGTTGGTTCACTTAAAGTTTCATCTTGAGGCACTTAACTGTCCTTCCAAGGATGAAAAAATATTTTGAGTATACGTAGCAGAGTCAACAAACACAAGCTTTCACTACGGCGCGATGCAAACTGCCAAAATACGAATTGACTTGCGGGTGTACGCCGCACGCGGTATCCTTTGTTTATGCGGCGGCATCCTTTGACAAGAAGCGGCACGTGCAAAGGCGGCGCGATCAAAGGGCGACACTATCTAAGTGAATGCGCTTTACAAGAGCACATGCGCGAACTTATTTATCCCTACTCCGTCGAAAAAGTATCAAGATATTTGCCTCGTACGGGACAATATCATCAAAATCGGGCTGTCCCGGCAAAATCGGGACGAGTGGCAACCCTGGATGTGATGCTGTGCTGTGATCGGAGATTATTTAGTGTGCCCGCACACTACAGACTTTCTATCGGCCGACAGTTTAGTCGGGCTCTCAACTTTACTCATGTGCTCTCTCTTAATCAGTATGTAAGTAGGTGTATGCAAGTGCGCACACTAGAACGATTCGGTATCGGCCGTCCGATACAAAACCAACTATCGGCCGACAGTTTGGTCTGCAGTCTGCGGGCACGCTTATAGGTAGGTACTTAAATATTGTTAAAAATAAAACAAAAATATCCAAAAACAATGTTTTAATTTTTTGATTCATTATTTCAGCTAAATAATAAGGCAACTACATTATATGTTACAATGACACAAAAAAAACATGTTAGGTAGGTACAATGTAGGTACCTACCTACAGTAAAATGTAAACAAACTCTACATTATGTACAATGTAAATTATACGTATAATTTTATTTATTAATATATTTCGTGGCAGTTATATACATAAGGTTTGTTAAAAATGCATGTTACCTATTTTAAATGTACTTTTAAAACATAAGCCTCGTGTATTCCGTTCATGAGGTCAGATGGGCCATCATAACACACCAGGAAGGGCCCAATGCGGATTGGTGGGTGTTAACGACTGCAAATGCAGCCGGGGATACGATTTACGTGCCTTCTCTCTCTAGCTCTTGATAATAAATATTTGGTCACCCATCCCATGACTGACCCTTGTGATAGTTGCTTAGCTATCGTAATCGCAGGGAACCATTCTACAACCCCGGAAAATTATTTTATACTTACCTTGAACACCACCACATGGCTGAGAATATTTTTTTTTATTAAAAATTAAAATTATCATAAACTTGCAAAGTGCCAACCCTAGACGCAAATAAACTACACTTTTTGATTATCAATCCCGCGGGTTTCAACGCCAGGAAAACGAGACGAGACAAAATTGATATTTTATTTTTGTCGGGATTTAATGAATGGGGCAAAAGCAAAACACAATTTCGGCCTAGGGTTGCCACTATGCAGTTCATCATATTTTTTTTTATTTTTTTTTTTAAGTTTTTTGTAGGTAATCATTTTCCGGGGTTGTATGCGTGGTACGGACAGCAACGAAATTCGTTTAACACATTAGTACTTTGTCATAGCAACTTTTTTGATTAATGTTTCAAACTGTAAAGTCGGACCTCCTGCGCTTAATTTTCAACAAAACATGTTGAAAAAACATTATTTTCAACAAAACATGTTGAAAAAACATTATTTTCAAAACATGTTTAGCATAACTGCACGTCCGCTGCGCCTAGGTTTTGTTTTGAAAACATGTTTTGTTAGAAAATTTGCGTCCAATCACGGCTCAGTTTCGAAAATGAGTTCCGACGAAGAAGACGTGGTAGCTGTAATGGCAATAGTGGATTTAGTTCTCCAAAGAAGAACCAGAAACAGATTCCGGGTCCGACCCTACCTGCAACCTCGTTCGCAGGCGAGGCGTCTGCATCTAGTGACCGCTAACACAAAATGAGTTACTTCCCCTCCCCGCAGGCGAGAGCGAGGGATGTTTTCCGTTCGTCTCGGCAAACATGTTTTGTGTTTTTGCAAAACAAAACTCATAGGCCACGCCCCAAACGTGTTGAGAAAACATTGTTTTGATGTTTGAAAACACAAAAACACGGCGCAGGAGACTCGTCTTAAGACATATCTGTCAAAAAAGTTGCTATGACAATGTACTAAGGTGTTTAGTGACTCGTTGCTTATCTACCATATATCGGTCTTTTTGTAACACATTGGATTTAATTCCTTCTACAAGCATTTTGTGATGTTTTTCCGTAAAAGACAATTTCGATACATAAAACACAATTATTGAAAATCTTTCGCAAAGTATTGAGCGTCATATTTTGTCTCTTTTACCAATTAAATTTTAATAAACGACATTTTATAAATTATTTGTATAATTTTGTAAATCACAGCCAATAATGTAAGCTAAAATTACGGCATTCTTATTTTTAATCTCGCCAGAATAGAAATATTGTGAACAAAACGTAAAATAACTTTACATACAATCATTATAGGTAATTATTTGCATTATGCAAGAAGTATAAATATGTCGCAGGATTACTTTAAAAGCCGGAATTTTATAATCTTACTAAAAATATTATAATAGTAAAATTTAAATTTTAGCACAAACACAAAAGCCCCATATTTTCTATGATGTTAACCATACTTCAGAGTTCAGTTATTGAATTTTTCGATTTTAGGCATTCATAATTCTGTTTTTATATTAAGATAATACCGTCTGAGCAGGTGAATCGATTTTATCTAATATATTAATTGTATTAATATGAGCCGATAAACATCAGTCGCCATTTTAGAGGTTGCGGGGGGTGGTTTTACAAAAACGTCCTTTACCGAGCGCTGCCGCGGCATATCTTTGTGTATAAAAACTGTTTTAACTATATATACCTAACTGTAAAAGAACTGTTTTAACAATAATCCTGCGACAGTTACAAGTGAAAACTCGATTTAACATAACAACATATTATTATTTAAAAAAAATCACATATATTGCTGCGACGCTAACAAATTAGCTAAGTTTAAAATATAGAAGTATTTTTAGAGCTATACACGACACAATATTTTTCATTTTTAAATTTATATTATGCTATCTTACCCTACCACATTAAAATACTTCTAAATGTATATTTTCATTATTTTATATAAGACATTCCATATGGTGTTTGACGATTTTATTATTATTTGTCATATTAAGATAGGTACTTATGACTATTCGTGGTAGAATTGAAAAAAATCTATAGAAAGTAGACAAAGTCAATGTTTCGCACTCCCCTGTTTCCTCCTCTAAAACTAGACCGATTTAAATACTTCTTTTAGTCACTACATAGTATAAAACAAAGTCGCTTTCTCTGTCCCTATATCCCAATGTATGCTTAAATCTTTAAAACTACGCTACGGATTTTGATGCGGTTCTTTTTAATAGATAGAGTGATTCAAGAGGCAGGTTTATATGTGTAATAAATGGTGTCAAATTCCACACTACACTGAAGCGAAGCGAGGGCGGGTCGCTAGTAAATTATAAAGAAAGGATTTGGCTGTGTTCCTGTGTTTTCTCTTTTTTCGTAAATTTATTATTAAAAGAGATATTCATCTTCAAAAACGTAAAAAAATTGCCACTGTTTAGAGTTTAGACATTCAGCAATCAATTTTGACGAGATTAGGTATATAAAAAAGCAAAATATAGGAACACAGTTAAATCATTTCTTTACTTTTTATGAAAAAAGTATTTGAATTGGTCCAGTTTTGGAGGAGGAAACAAGGGACTATGAAACGTTTATTTTGTCAACTTTCTATAGGATTTTTTTAATTCTCTCGACCGTGATGTTTCCTCTTAAGCCGGCTTCATACAAACGGAATCCGAATTCGGAATTCCTAAAGGAATATCGATAATGTTTGAAAATTCTGTACTTACGGAAATTAAAAATCCATTTGTTCCCAACGGTCCCACCATCAACTGTCACACTGTCTGTTACTCGATGGGAACTTTTTATTAAAAAATTCCCAACCTGTCACATCTGTTACTTGATGAGAACTTTTTATTAGAAATTTCCCAACCAATCACACCTGCCCGTTGATCACGTAAGTCTGGTGCTAACAATTCTCAATTGAAAGCACAGTTACATTGCTGCTTTAAATAAGATAGTCGGCACATTGGTTCTTAACTAAAGCAGCAATATAACTGCGATTTCTGTCAGAGTTGATTGCAACAAAGTTACATAATCAATCAGCTCCCTGTTACTCGATGGGAACTTTTTATTAAAAAATTCCCAGACCAGTCCAGTCACACTTTTACAGGATGAAATAAACAGTAACAGTGTGACTTGTTGGGAAATTTCTAATAAAACTTTCCCATCGAGTTCGGCAAGCATATTTTTTTTATAAAAAAAAACTTACCTTAAAAATAAATCAATTTTTAAATAAAGCAATAAAATTTAAATAACGACTAATGTTCGTGCAATTACAGTCTGTGTATTTATAATGTTAGTTATGCATGTTTACTTTTCCATGTTCATGTTCTGTTCTAAATAAAGTACAGTATGCTCAAAACTTGCGAACTCTCATGGGCACACAAACCCTAGTGGTTTTTGCTAATGAGTAATGTTTAATATAATCTGTATTTATGTATGTCTTGAACAATAAAAAAAAACAACTAGTCACAGGTGACGTTTAGGAGCAGAATGTCCAATTCGCAAAATGTCCAGTAGTCGCAAAACGTCCAATTCGCAAAATGACCAATTCGCAAAATGTCCAGTTCGCAAAATGTCCAGTTCGCAGAACGTCTAGTTCGCAAAATGTCCAATATTCTTGACTAGTGACCCGCTCCGACTTTGCACGAGTTCTCGTGGGAATATCGGGTTAAAAACTGTCCTATATCAAATCTATAATAATCCTAATTCCCATTGTTTTTTTCTTCTTACTTAACTATTAACAAATCGGACAAAATAAACACTTATTTTTTTATGTCGTATGTATTTTTCTTGTTAGGATAAAAATATTTTTCATTGTTAGGTAATTAAAATTATAGTTACAATTATTTTTATAGGATTCATCATGTTGATTTTATATTGTTTGAATTAAAATAATTAACATTTTCTTTACCATATAGGGTTTGAAGACATTTTTATTCTCATAAGAATGAGTCAGGAAAATTGGACATTTTTGAAACCACTGGACATTTTGCGAATTGGACATTCTGCGCCTAAACGACAGGTGATGGTGTGACTCGGTGCGAACAAATGGAAAAATCCCGCATGCGTGAGGTAGGTCAATAGATATGAATGGATTAGCAGCGTTCGGAATTACGTACGTACAGAATTCCGAATCGGGATTCCGTGTCTGTATGTAGCTGGGCTAATAGGGGTATTACATATGAACGAATTATCGGAATATAATAAGCACAATGCAAAAAAATGCAAAAAAAAGAGATTAATTTAACAATGCACAACTAAAGTGACGAATTTCAGAGCACTTGCAGTAGAAAATGACTTATTTTAATCTGTAAAATTTTCACTTCGCCATATATTCGCATTTTATTTATAACTACTACCCAAATAGATATAGCTATTTCAAATTTTTACAACAAACTAGGTAACTAACTACTGGTAAAAATTTCAATCCAGTAATATATTTTCAATCCGTTTTTCATTAAAAATATATTTATGGCCGAATACTCAAACACTAATTAACTTTGAGGGGCTCTCAAACGTCGTTTTGTCGCATTAAATGTCAAAGTTATGACAAAGACAGCATGCTGTTTGAGAGCCGCTCAAAGTTAAGTAGCGTTTGAGTATTCGGCTATTAGCCTCTTAAAAAATAATTTAATAAATATTTGTCATTATTGATGCAGAGAAGATTTTTTTTAATTAATTTGATTATTACACACACCTCAAGTTAAACAGTTGAATGAGGGCTATTCAAAGTGACATTAAAAAAAAATTGTAACTCTTTGCCTCACTAGATGGCGTTGATGGTCATGTGGATATGGAATGTCGTCGGATATTCAAACAAATTTAAAAAGACGGATTTAAATAAAAACCTAGTATGATAAAAAAACCGGATAATTAGAATCTGAGATAGATTTTTGCAATCGTCCAAGTAATATTTAGGAATTTTACAAATTCCAGCGGTAGGGTTACCAGATCTAATAATGAGATTTCCTGACTTTTTCTCTGACTTTTGTCACCTACATCTACATTTTTCATTTAGTTGACGTTTGATATTTTTTTTTCTCACCAAGTTGTTTAACAAATCTTACTCTTTTTGAGATATCAGAAAATTCCTGCCAACTACAGTTTTTTCCTGTTTTCCTGACAGATGCTTTAAATTCCTGACATGTCAGCAAAATTCATGTCATCTGGTAACCCTAATCTTAGGTGAATCACGAATGACCGTCACTTTGAGCGCGCTGATTGGCTGATGTCAACGTTATAGACTGACAAAAGCTCTGATTGGCTAACGGCTACGGATAGCCTATTAGAAGTCATGTTCTGACCAATCAGACTGAAGATGTTATAAGTCGACTCTTAGAATATCCAATCAGCATTCAAGTTTACAATTATTGTCCAAATTATACAGGGATTTTTACAAAGATCCTAAAAATTGCTCGGATGATTGTGAAAATCTATCTTAGAATCCAATTATCTGGATTATTATTATAATCGACCTAGGATTTTTGAAAGATTTTACAGATCCGGTTTATTTTTATTTGATTATCGTATGACATTATTCAATCCCTGAAAATATTACTTCAATCTATTACATTCCAATCCTACTTCAGTCCTTTAGTTAGATTACAATCTAAATTAAAATTCTTTTGATTCCAATTCGGCTTCAATCCATAAGACGGCAAACTCACTTCAATCCTTGAGATTCTAAACATACTTCAGTCCTTTTGAATTTTAGATTACAATCTAAATCCAATTCTTTTGATTCCAATTCTGCTTCAATCCATGAGACAACAATCTCACTTCAATCCTTGAAATTCCAATTTTACTTCAATCTTTTAGATTAAAATCTAACTTCAGTCCGGGATCACAATCTAAATTCAATTCTTTTGATTCCAAATCTGCTTCAATCCATAAGATAATAACTTCACTTTAATCCTAGAGATTACAATCTTCAATTCTTTAGATTAAAATCTAAGAAGTTAGATTACAATCTAAATTAAATTCTTTCGATTCCAATTCCACTTCAATCTATAAAAGTATATATAACTTCACTGCCATCTTTTGGATTTCAATTTGCTTCAATCCATTATACAATCTAAATTCAATTCTTTTGATTCCAATTCTGCTTCAATCCATGAGACAACAATTTCACTTCAATCCTTGAAATTCCAATTTTTTTCTTCAATCTTTTAGATTAAAATCTAACTTCAATCTGGGATTACAATCTAAATTCAATTCTTTTGATTCCAAATCTGCTTCAATCCATAAGATAACAACTTCACTTCAATCCTAGAGATTCCAATCTTCAATTCTTTAGATTAAAATCTATGAATTTAGATTATAATCTAAATTCAATTCTTTCGATTCCAATCCGCTTCAATCTATAAAAGTATAACTTCACTGTCATGTTTTGGATTTCAATTTGCTTCAATCCATTATATCTTGCTTCAATCCATACTGATTTCATAGTCCATATCTCCACAGTACTCAGCTAGGAAGTCCAGAAATAGAGTAAACTTACCCGTGGAAGAACGAGACCAACGGGACGAGACAGATTTCATGCAGTTTGAGAGGTTTTCCAGAATGTTCTGCGAAGGAAGAAGTCAAAGTTAAAACGATTAGTTATTAAAATAAATTAATGGGGTATTTACACGGGGCAACTTGGCAGGACTTTAGTCAAATAGGGCTTTTTATCGACAATTGCTTGTAAAATGTAATTGCAAACCCAATTTCGATGAGGTGGCGATTCGATTTTACAAGCGATTGTTGATAAAAATCGCTAATGGCAGGATAATTTTCCTGATTCACAAATCGTCCACCAGTCGGCGCTCTACCACTAATTTGGCGCTAGTGTACATGTACGAATCGTCTCGTTCGCAAGTTCGACGACTTCCAACCTCCCGAACAAGCCGGATTTCGAAAAGGCTTTAGCACCATAGACCACATCCATACGCTGCGGCAGGTTATACAGAAGACCGAAGAGTATAATCTGCCACTATGCTTGGCGTTCGTGGATTATGAGAAAGCCTTTGATTCGATTGAAACCTGGGCGGTGCTGCAGTCTCTCCAAAAGTGCCAAGTCGACTATAGGTATATCGAGGTGTTGAGGTACTTATACAAAAATGCCACCATGTCGATCCGAGTACAGAACCAGAGCACACGTCCTATCCAACTGCAGCGTGGTGTGAGACAGGGAGACGTTATTTCTCCGAAACTGTTCACAGCTGCTTTGGAGGACATCTTTAAGCTCTTGGACTGGAAAGCACTCGGCATCAACATTAATGGCCAGTACCTAACACACCTTCGTTTTGCCGATGATATAGTCCTTATGGCTGAGACCATGGAAGACCTGAACATAATGCTCGAAGATCTCCGTGGTGCTTCCCAAAGAGTGGGTCTCAAGATGAACATGGATAAGACGAAAATTATGTCAAATGGCCATGTTGTACCCTCTCCAGTTCATGTTGGGAACACTACTCTTGAAGTTGTTGACCACTACGTATACCTAGGACAGGCAGTCCAGTTAGGTAAGTCCAACTTTGAGAAAGAGATCTCTCGTCGAATCCAACTCGGGTGGGCAGCATTCGGGAAGCTTCGAAAAATCTTCGCGTCCGATTTACCTCAGTGTCTCAAGACGAAAGTCTATGAACAGTGTGTGTTGCCAGTGATGACTTACGGCAGTGAAACGTGGTCGCTAACTATGGGTCTCATAAGGAGGCTCAAGGTCAGCCAGCGTGCAATGGAGAGAGCCATGCTCGGCGTTTCCCTGCGTGATCGAATCAGAAACGAGGAGATCCGCAGGAGAACTAAAGTAACCGACATCGCTCGAAGGATTGCTTAGCTGAAGTGGCAATGGGCAGGACACATAGCGAGAAGAACTGATGGCCGTTGGGGCGGAAAGGTTCTGGAATGGCGACCGCGCACCGGACGACGCTCCGTGAGAATGGCCCCCGACAAGGTGGACCGACGTGAGGGTGAAGGTCGCGGGAAGCCACTGGATGCGGGCAGCGCAGGACCGATCGTCGTGGAGATCCTTAGGGGAGGCCTATACCCAGCAGTGGGTGTCGTGCGGCTGATATGATGATATGATGATGATGTACATGTAGACCTGTCATTTTGTAGTTCTTTATGTGTTTGTTATCAATTTTTGGATGTTGGAAGTGAGTTTTCGTAAATATAATCTTTATTCAACACATTTTGTTGGTTTTCTTCAATCTTTAATTTGTTTACTGACTTCCATAATAATAATTTATTAGTATCAATTAGAGATGGGACGGGTACCCGGTGTGGATCCGGTACCCGGCGGATCCGGCACTTCTTCAGGATCCGGCCGGGTACCGGGTAATAGCGCCGGATACCCGGCACTGCCGGGTAATTAGGTCTAGGCTAGAAGTTGCCACAATTGGTTTTTACTCAAGTAAAAGAACTGTTTATTTACGTTTTGGACAACTTCACTGTTTGAATAATAGTTAATTTATACACTTTTTGAGGTTATATTGTACAATATCAAACTTATCATTCCAAGTGCGTAAACAAATAGTGGCGAAATGACAGCCTGTGGGTAGGTACATCCCCTCTCCTTCGGAAGGAACCGAGCGTCCGCCAGCCGGCACGAACGCGCGAGGCACGAACCACTTCAATTGACCCTCAGTCGCGCCCAAACAGGGAAGTGGAATGTACTTCTCTAATTTTGCCGGGTACCCGGCTACCCGGCATAAGCTTGCGCCGGGTACTCGGTTTCCGGGTACCCGGCAAAAGTAGGAACCGGTGCATCCCGGTGCATCTCTAGTATCAATCATTTTCTTAATAGAAACATATAAAATCTTGCATGGACACTATGACATCGAGAATTTTGATAAACAACTATTCCAGTACCTACTCACGAAACATAAACCTACGAGACCATCATCTCAAATTATCAAAGGCACTATCAGGAAACAGTCCACATAAACATTTCTTCAATAATAGAGTAGTTGAAGCTTGGAACAAGTTGCCAGAAGAAGTGGTAACTGCACAGAATACAAACCAGTTTAAGAATAGATTGGACAAATATTTAAAAACTAATGAAAGATAAACTCAACCCATGATATAACTGGATAAAGGCTCTTATCAGTTGTCTCAACTGCTTGCCTGTCAATTAATAATAATAATTTTTAGATATAATTTACAATAAATAGAAAATCGGGGGTAAAATCGGGCCCGTACAAAGGTCTCCAAGCAGAAGTAGCGCCACCAAGCAGGATTAATTTTGTGTCATCCCGCCATAGTCTAAAGTTGCCTGCCAAATAGCTCCATGTAAATATCCCATAATGGCCATAGATCATTTTGCCACAAAATAGAGAGGACAGAAGTTAAGATTAGTACCTACTACGCGCGCAATGCACACACACACATATAAAGGTACTCACCGACAGGGTATTTGATTTTTGCCTGAGCCTTTAAAATCCACTTAAAATAACGCGTGAAACCACAACGCACTTTTGTTTTACTTATTTGACACTTAGGCTGAGTTGCACCATCTTACTTTAACGATAACAAGCTTGTTATAGTACCGGTTAAGCATAAGTTAGCCAAAAAAAGAGGTTGTCAGCTAGCATGATGTCCTTTGACAAGTTTGACGTGACAAATAGGTAGCATTATCATTTGACGATAACTTTAACTTTGACAGCGTTATGGTACAACTCACACTTAAATTCGAAAGAAACACAAAAGTACGAAAGTAACAGCAGGATGGAGATTATACCTTTGCCACCACTTGCCTCAACCACAGCAAGCATTTAAAAAAAAGTTTTGACATTTTGTGTTGAAATTTTTTTTGATATAAATGCTTGGATAATAAATAAATAAATGCTTGGATAATTTCACACGGTGCCATCTAGCCTCAAACTAAGCAAAGCTTGTAATATGGGTGCTAGACAACTGATATACTACTTATATACTTTTTTAAATAAATACTTATTATACATAGTAACACCCAGACCCGGCATATCATATTGTGGTTGTGGCAAGTGATGACAAAGGTATAATCCATTCTGCTGTTACTATTTCGTATATTTGTGAAGTCGAAGAGACTTTATTTTTTTTATTTATTATGTAAAACCAAATATTCTGAAACTTTTTTCTATTAAAAAGGGAGCTTATTCCTATCTGTAAAAAAATATTCAGCCAATTTGATTTTTTTCGGACATTCCTCATTATTCAAAATATTTTTTTTATACAAATAGGAAAGGAAAAGAGCGATTTTTATTGAAAAAATAACTTAATTTAAATGGTGATTTAAATCAAAGTAATTTAATCATCATCATCAAGCGTCACGCATTCAAACTCGTTTGAGATTGGTCTGAGATTCCGTGTCGGTGAGAGGGGTGTCTGTGTGCCTTGTTTGAGCGCACATAGTATTAAACTTGATTTCTATGTTCTTGTCTTCTCTCTATTTAGTGATTTTGCCTTCCAAATAATCGGAGAATTTAAAAAACATTAAAATAATAAATGGATCAAAAATTACATTTTATTTTAATGATATTCTGCTTACATAATTTTCAGCCAATATACCGGTAATTTCATTAAGACCCATTCATAGCCCAACTTACATAGTAAAATGTGCATTCTCCTTTTAATAATGATAGCCTCCGTAGTCGAGTGGTTTGTACAGTCACGAGCAATAAGTTGTACACACTTTAGAACTATGTCACATTCAACTCTAAATGCGAAAATGTCCTAGGTTATTCAATAACGTAATATGACAAGTTCTAAAGTGAATCTCATTGCTCGTGACTGTACACCGGTTTCTAAGATGTCGCCGTCTCTAAGGTCCACGGTTTGATCCCCGGCTTTTATGTATTTATTCAGGCCTGGGGATTTGTAGTTCCACTGTGTTGTCTCTAATTTCCATAAAACAAGTGCTTTTAGTTACTTTGGAATCAGAGCAATGTTTCTGATGTTGTCTAAATATACAGAGTGGATTTTTAAAACGATACATTAAGGGCAGGTACCTTAACCGTTATAGTCACAGGAAAACGTTCCTAGGAGACCATCCATAACTTTTTAAGATAAAATCCATCCTGTATATGTTAATAAAAATCATAATTACCTGTGGCCAATCTTGTCTGTACACAGCCAAGCATTGCTCGGTCAGAGAATCTTCACTTAAGTAGTCATTTTTCAACAAAAACACCAGAACTGTAGCTAACGACTCCCACACATCCGTTTGTTTACTTTTAGTTGAATTTAAGAGCACTATGTTTCTTGGACACAAAATCCTATCAAAAAACTCCAAATAAGTATCAGATCTTTCTTCTACATTAGTCACATTTGCACTTTCTGCACTTTTGTCACTTACAACACTTTTCACATCACTAACGATTTTGATATTCACAATTTTAGTTCCGTCGTCGTCCGAAACGGGTGTAGGATCGCGATCGTCTTCGAAATTCCGGAATTCCGGTGACAGTTCCGCTCGCCGTTCCGGTAGTGTGAGCTCTTCCGGTTCGTTCCGTTTCCGGTCCGGGCAACAGGTGTTCCAGATTGCGTGGAGGGTTGTTAGGAAGTCTTCCGTTATCTGTTCCGGTTTTCGGCTTGCTGTGGGTAGAAAATAACTATATTACGATCGATTTGAATAACCTATTTTTAGATATACCAGGGCTCTGTCACTCCGCGCGAGTATCAAGCGCTCGTCGTCCTCTGAGAGGACCATAGACATGGAAAAATTTTCACTGCGCTCAAGAAGACCAACAAAGCGTGAAAAAGAGAAGTTAACATCATACGAACACGGTCTATGTAAAAAAGAGACAAAGGATCAAGTGACATGTGCCAACATTTTTTACAGTAAGAGCCCCTAGCGTCCCGCCTAGCAAATGAGCAATCACAGTTTGTTTAATTTTTTTTTAATCTTAATTAGAATTTAAAATAAAGGTATCGTGGAGCTATGGTGTCTTCTGCTCTAAGTAATTGTGATGTGACAAAAAGAAACAATCCAAGTAATCACACTTTTCAAAGGTAAATAAGATATTGCCACACATTTCTCTAAAACCAAATTTCGCTACATTTATTCGTTTATCGACAAAGAAAACAGTATGTAACATAGTTTATTAACTTCCTTTGCTATAATATAGTCATATTTTATGAATCTAAGTCATATTTTACGTATTTCATATAAAATGTATTGATTCGTTTTCGGATCACCTGTTTATTGACTTTGTTGTTCTTTGACATTCTATTTCTATGGAGAGGACAGATTTCATACGTCAGAAAAGATAAGACCTACGCGATAGAAAGAGAGGCAACTACTAGGTGAATGTTTTGGAGCGAAAGGAGCGCTGTGCGACCTGAATTGCACTTTATTGCGTCGGAGCAAGAGTCGCTATTTATTTAAACGATTTTGCCGAGTGCAACTTCTATACGCTAGTACTATTATTTATTCTGTGATAAGAGATATACATTATACCTACTATGGATCTGTTACTAGGAAACTGTTGTTTTTTTCCGTCATTTAACATAAATATCTAAACAAATCTTTAGTAAGCCTATCTCTAACTGAAGATAGCTTATTGAAATCGGCCGTTAGAAGTTTGCCTATGAAATTGTAAATTAGTATTATGGAGAATTTTAAAGTTGCCATTCCCATACTAAAATTTTCTTAATTTATTTAAAAACAACAGTTTTGGTGCAACGATATTAGAATTAAAAAGATATGTTATGTCAGTTCCATGCGACATCAAAAATTGTCCCCAACCGAATGTCACTACTAATCATAGAATATCGTTAAATGGTTAACAGAAGAGACATTTAAATAGGTTGATGCCTATGAGTAAGGTACTTACAAAGATAGTGCCAGTTCACTACTAGAAATTTAAAACGAGTAAACTGGCACGCCAATTTCATGAGTAGGTACCTATCTGCTTGAGAACTTACGTCATGAGGATACGGGCAGCGCCATCTATTGATAACAAGTGGTAACTAATCTTTGCGAGAGTTTACTCACCATAGACTAAACAGAAGTCGACGCTAAGTTGCAGTATAGCCCTACTAGTGGGCGGACGGCTGAACAAATTGTTAGGGCTGCAACAAGTAGCGCATGCGGACAATATGGCGGGTATATCGCACGGCTCTTCGTCTTCTAGGAGGAGGCAGATTTGTTCCTGGGAATGAAATTATTCATTATTATGGGGTTTTAATTATGAAAGGTCGTTGGGCATATTTGACCTACTCGATGAAAGTTCGCGTACAGAAACCAAACCAGTTTTAAATTGAAGAATTCAATCCCACTTTTCAAAATATGTATTATTTTTTTATGTACCGATCGGCAGAAAAAAGTTATTTCACATTATTTGTGTGAGTATATGTTTAATGATATTAAACTTTTGTTAATAAAATAGATGTTTTTCTTTTAGCATTGTGAAAATGTGTGTGGTACAGGCATAATAAATGTTTGTATTGTCTTTATTTATTTATTTTATTTTATTTATTGAAATGCTATGATAGAATGATAATAGTACATTATGAGACAAGTTAGCTTAGGTTGGTCATTGCACACAAGGCTGCGGGTTGCAGCCCGAGCCGCAGGCGAGGGCGTAACTCAGCCGAGTGTGCAATGAGCAAAAGCTCACGAGTTTTTCAACACATTTGCGAGGAAAATACAAAGAAATTTACCACACAGCAACAAAAACGACAAAAACAAAATATGATAATTATTGGAAAAGGCGCGTAGGTTTTTTTTGTTTTTTTCACACGCCCAATGCAAGAATAATTTGCGAACAAAGGGGTGAGGGAGCATACAGCCTACTTCAAAATTGTAATTTTAAGTGATAAAATGCATATATTTTAACAATTTATAACAAAATATTGTGAATTATGAATAATTTGAAAATAATAAATATTTGTTTGACTTAATTAAGGACTTAAACATTTATTTATTTCAAAAATGAAAATGAATTTTCAGCGGCATAAAACCTCTTTGTTGTTACTAAAAAAATAACGATATTACCCGGTTAAATTCGGAATGCTCTGTTTACTTGCATAGAAATTGCAGTAAGGTACTAATTTAACTTTGTAGGGATAATTCTATAACAACCTAGTGTTTTATATATTATTGCACGCGTTTGTTATAGCTCGGTTTATGGCCCTAAAAAAGAGGTATTAGGGCTCACTTTACGAGCAAGTGTGTTGAAAAAATGAAACGTGTCCTGCAAGAATGCGACCCATACCACTGCGTAGCAGATACATTTATCTACATACCTAACCCTCTTTAGTTTGTGTACGCCGTAGGTCAAATGTTCGAACAAAATGCCCAATGACTTTTGTGATCAGTACGTAAGTTTAACGTTAACCGCTTCTGTGGTCTAGTGGTGCGCCCACCCGTATATGACGCAGGGGTCCCGGGTTCGATTCCCAGGGTGGGTATTATTTGTCAAAAGTACTTAATAATTAAGTTTATTTGAATAAAGCTAATTTTGACTTTGACTTTGACTTGACTCGGATTGGTTGGTGGTAGGGCTTATTTCAAGTACCTAGCTACCACCAACTTACCGAAGTCTTGACGCCATAACAACAATTAAAAAATTGTTGTGTTCCGGCAGTTAGAGGTAAGATAGCCAGTTCCTCAGTGATGAGGATTCCGGGTGTAGTGCGTTTCCACTTTCGGCCTTATCGTCACTTAACATCAGGTGAGGTGAAGGCCAAACACAATCTCGATGTGCATTAAAAAAAACAAATATAGCTCAAAAAATAGCACCACAGGGCTAAAACACCGGCCAAGTGCGACTCAGACTCGCGCACGAAGGGTTCCGTAACAAAAACGGTAATAAAATCACGTTTGTTGTATGGGAGCCCCCCTTAAATATTTATTTTATTCTGCTTTTACTATTTGTTATTTTAGCGGCAGTAGAAATACATCATCTGTGAAATTTTCAACTGTCTAGCTATCACGGTTCATGAGATACAGCCTGGTGACAGACAGACAGACAGCGGAGTCTTAGTAATAGGGTCCCGTTTTTACCCTCCGGGTACGGAACCCTAAAACTGACAACCCGCATAGCATTTAGTCGGGCCAGCCACGCGCCTGGCCACAGACGTTAGCGTTCTTTACAATAACGGTTTTATAGCGGTATTTAACGATATAATAACAGTCCAATAACGTTATTTAACGATACATAAAATAATAACCGTGATTACTGCAAATAATGTTAACTTCAAAATAACGTATTCAATCAATTTTAAAGTCAAATGCATGCGCACATTCAGTTTAAAAATTAATCAAAGATTTTTGACAGTTATGTATGACTCTTATTTATCTTATCACTTCTAAACACACGCTAGGCTTCGGAGAACATACAAGGACATACAAGCAACAATAACAAGAACATACAACAACAACATACAACAACTCACCTTCAAATTAATAATGCACATAGTGGGACTAATATTGTTCATCTCAAATTCCTGTGCGGGTGCCACGATCTCTTCTAAACATACGCTAGGCTTCGGAGAACATACAAGAACATACTACAACAACAATATACAGCAACAACTTACAGCAACAACAACATACAACAACCACATACAATATACAACAACAACAACTTACCTTCAAATAAATAATGCACATAGTATGACTAATATTGTTCTTCTCGAACTCTTATGCGGGAGCTACGATCGCTTCTAAACATACTCTAGGTTTCGGAGAACATACAAGGACATACAACATACAACAACTCACCTTCAAATTAATAATGCACATAGTGGGGCGAATATTGTTCTTCTCGAACTCTTATGCGGGTGCTACGATCGCTTCTAAACATACTCTAGGTTTCGGAGAACATACAAGGACATACAACACACAACAACAACAACAACTCACCTTCAAATTAATAATGCACATAGTATGACTAATATTGTTCTTCTCGAACTCTTATGCGGGAGCTACGATCGCTTCTAAACATACTCTAGGTTTCGGAGAACATACAAGGACATACAACATACAACAACTCACCTTCAAATTAATAATGCACATAGTGGGGCGAATATTGTTCTTCTCGAACTCTTATGCGGGTGCTACGATCGCTTCTAAACATACTCTAGGTTTCGGAGAACATACAAGGACATACAACATACAACAACAACAACAACTCACCTTCAAATTAATAATGCACATAGTGGGACTAATATTGTTCTTCTCGAACTCTTATGCGGGTGCTACGATCGCTTCTAAACATACGCTAGGCTTCGGAGAGCACACAACAACAACTTACAACAACACCAATAACAACATACAACAACTTACCTTCAAATTAATAATGCACATAATGGGACTAATGTTGTTCTTCTAGAACTCCTGTGAGGGCGCCACGATCACTTCTAAACGTACGCTAGGGTTTGGAGAACATATAACAACACCAATAACAACATAAAACAACAACAACATACAACAACTCACCTTCAAATTAATAATACACATAGTGGGACTAATATTGTTCTTCTCAAACTCCTGTGGGGGCGCCACGATCGCTTCTAAGCAAACGCTAGGCTTCGGTGAAGTGCACGCCTCGCCTATAGTTAGGAGATTCTTTAGTTCCGCTTCTATGTCTTTGCAGAGAATCGCTGCAACAATGGTTTAAAATAAGTTTTTTAAACTCAAATTAAGGACAATGCTAAAAAATAATGAAAAGTCGATATTGATCGATCACTTTTAAAGTTCCACTAATTTTTAGGGTTCCGTACCAAAATGGTAAAAAGGAACCCTTATGGTGTGACTCAGTCTGTCTGTCTGTCTGTCACAGCTGGATATCTCGAGAACTACTAATGGTATCAACTTGAAATTTGGAATAGTTTAAGATGACATTTGGCCAACTATTTTGCAAATAAGAAAGAAATAATAAAATTAATATTTTTTTTACAACAGGGACTGAAAAGGGGTCTTAAAAATTTTAAGTGAGGTGACTAGGGCATGTGGGGGAGCGCTGTTTGCACATTTTGAAACAATTTTTCCTTTTTTCTTAGGCCGCATAGTTTTCGACTTATGATGAAAAATGTAAAAAAAATACCGTTCCCCCCCCTTATCTCCGAAGTTTGCAAAGAGAAAAATCTGAAATAATTCTATGTGATAGTAGTTTATGTAAAGATTACAGGAAAAATAAAACGATGTCTCAATATAACACACTTTTTTAGAAATTAAAAAAACAAACAAAATTTTTTTTAGTTTCACTACCAGTCAACAGATGGCGCTGTCCTAAGCATGCTAACCTAAGGGACAAAAATAGTTCCACTATCGGTTAAGAGATGGCGCAACCTAACACTACAATAATTAATTGGTGGCTGGTTCTAATATAATTACCTACTATTTGCCGTACGAATAAACGAAGATGTTTATAGTGAATTCTGGTGTTATAATGACGATGAGTTATTGTGTCATGATAATGATTATTAATGATGGTATAATAATAAATGATGATGAATATTAATAATGAATATTACCAGTACTATTAATTATGACAAATGTTGACCATTGAAAACGTAGTATGATGTCTGATAAATGATGTTTATAGTGAATATGAGAATGAGTTATTGTGTCATGATAATGATTATTAATGATATTATATGAATAATAATAATGATTATTACCTGTACTATTCCAATGGTCATCAACCCATTTATTAAGTCTATTAACGCAGTTGTTAACAGCTAGCGCTTGCAGCGGCGGCGGCGTGGACGGCAAAAGCGCTAAAAGCGCTGAACTTATACGTTTTATAGCAGTTAGTATGTTTTTATTGGTGTATTGAAATTGATGATGATAATAAACAGTATGATTAGTGATGAAGAATTATGAAAAAAATAACGATTAATAATAAAGTGTTGGCGATTGAAAACAAAATTATAAACATGTGATGGTTAATAGTGTTTGTATGACGATGAGTTATTGTGTCATGATAATGATTATTAATGATGGAATAATGATAAATTATGATGAATAATAATAATGAATATTACCTGTACTATTAATTATGACAAATATTGACCATTGAAAACAATAGCGCATGATGTCTGATAAGGCTTGTTCCCACTAAGAATAAATCGGCTAGCATAAGGTTTCTAATGTTTAATCATGTTAATCATCATTAATCGTGTAACCAAAATAAACACTTTTTTCATTATAATAAATAAAGATTACCAATATTTACGGAAAATAAAATCGGCAAAATTGGCCATTAAATCACGTGACATTGAACACCAATCAAAGACGCGTGACGTCACGCCTCGCGAAACATTTGTTGTTGCTGTCATTTTCGATAAGTGAACAGAGAGTATGTGTGTGTCTGTGTGTGTGAACAATGACGGTCATAAACAAACACGAATGTTTCGCGAGGCGTGACGTCATTCAAGACGC
This sequence comes from Agriphila geniculea, assembly GCA_943789525.1. Lineage (NCBI taxonomy): Eukaryota > Metazoa > Arthropoda > Insecta > Lepidoptera > Crambidae > Agriphila > Agriphila geniculea. The sequence continues at coordinate 13,139,666 of OX038898.1, read as the reverse complement.
CATGACAGTTTTGGCCTTTTTCGATGTCATGTTGCGTTCATTTCTTAAAACGCAAAATTCATAGGTAAAATGACTTATTTTTCTTAAAATAATATATTTTTGGGGTGAAATAGATACCAAACTTTATTTTTAAACTATTTTCCAAATTTTGTCAAGTAGCATATTGATGTTTATAGTGAATATGAGGATGAGTTATTGTGTCATAATAACGATTATTAATGATAATATATGAATAATAATAATGATTATTACCTGTACTATTCCAATGGTCATCAACCCACTTATTAAGTCTATTAACGCAGTTGTTAACGGCTAGCGCTTGCAGCGGCGGCGGCGCGGACGGCAAAAGCGCTAAAAGCGCTGAATTTATGCGTTTCTTTATTGTGCTTTTAGACGTTTCTATGGCATTTGTGCGAAGTTGTTGTAATTGTTCGTTGTAGAGGGTTTGTAGAGATTGTAGGAGGGATGCCTGAAAAGATAAAGTAAAAAGTAATTAATGTACTTTTTCAGTGTTTTTTTATTTGTTTCCCTTTTAGAGCTTGGAAAAGTCTAAAAAAGGGAACAGGCGGGAACCGAACCTGCGACCTTAATCGTCAAAATATCTGGTCTGGACAGATATAGATCCTTCACTATAGCTTACTTTGAATTTAAAAAACAAACAATTCCTCACCTATTTATGTTGTATATTTTGAATACAAAAATCTAAAAATTAAATATTTTTCTCACCTGTCCCATATGCCCCCTTTCTCTAACGAGTGTGGACGCTAGCCCCCTAACTCTATCGCGGGCATTCGCCAATGAACCCGTTAGCCTTCACTATATCTTAGTTTAGATTGAAATATCAAACACTTATAAGACCAGATTAAAAAATAGTATTTTCTCACCTGTCCCATATGCCCCATTTCCCTAACGGGTGTGGACGCTAGCCCCCTAACTCTATCGCGGGTAATCGCCAATGTGCCTATTAGATCCTTCACTATAGCTTACTTTAGATTTAAAAAACAAACACTTCCTTACCTATTTATGTTGAATGTTGAATAATATTTTAAGGAGGTTCAATTCCCATACTAAACTTTGATCGACTTACATTACTTACATTAGATTGACTTTGACACTTGTCAAAGTCAAAATGTCTTTATTCAAACAAACTTAATTTGGTATCGTCTATTTTTCTCGTTTCAGACTTTTTTAACTGGCAAGAAGAACGGTCGCGTAGTGCGAATATTTACTGCATGTGTTTCGATTTATACGCATGACAAATGTACCCAACAGTGCGCGAAATTGATTTCTAAACATTAATAATATAAAATTCTCACCTGTCCCATATGCCCCCTTTCTCTAACGAGTGTGGATGCTAGCCACCTAACTCTAACGCGGGTGCTCGCAATGAACCCGTTAGCCTTAGCTTAGTTTAGATTAAAATATCAAACATAAGACTTGATTAAATAATGTTATGTGTACTAAGACTGTCCTCTAAACAGTAGCACCCACACTCGCTTATTGACCTGTATCTTTTTAAATTTGAGATTTTTGCATTTACAATGCTATTTTTAAACAATACTAAATAATATACTAAAAAAAATACGACTCGCACCAGATCAATACTCAGACGGGAATCGAACCCGCGACCTTTGGATATCCGGTCCAATGCTCTGACCGCTGAGCTACCGAGTCACTAGTGACATCGTCGAATTTTTCCTAGTATATCCTAAACTCTTACGCTGTAAGCCAGCGTTATTTCACCAATGTGAGGAATTACCTCGACATTCAATTGAAATATCTTTCCAGATATTTTTTAACAATTGATTAAGATGAAATAGCTATATAATTTTTAAATTTGAGATTTTTGCATTTACAATGCTATTTTTAAACAATACTAAATAATATACTAGAAAAAATATACGACTCGCACCAGATCAATACTCAGACGGGAATTATATAGCTATTTCATCTTAATCAATTGTTAAAAAATATCTGAATAATTTAAATGCAAAAATATAAAAAAAAAAAAATCTCACCTGTCCCATATGCCCCCTTTCCCTAACGAGTGTGGACGCTAGCCACCTAACTCTATCGCGGGTGCTCGCCAATGAACCCGTTAGATCCTTCTACAGCTTACTTTAGATTAAAAGTGTAGTTTCATTCTTACCTATTACTTAAGTGGAGTAATTTAAATGCAAAAATCTAAAAAAATTCATAATATTTACTCACCTGTCCCATATGCCCCCTTTCTCTAACGAGTGTGGACGCTAGCCACCTAACTCTTTCCCGAGTGCTCGCCAAAGAACCCGTTAGATCCTTTACTATGGCTGCCGCTACTCGTTCCGTCACCATTTCTAGCACTCGTCGGGAAGAAGATGGCTGACTTTTTAGCATTTCTTCTTCAAGGCGGGCCTAAAAAATAATTTATTTTATGAAATAATTTTACCACAGTCACTTTTAGAAGTAACTGCCTTTTTGAGGCCACTGCCTCTTGCAGCTACTTTTGAGGACTGTCTTTGAGTATTTTTAAGATAAAAAGCGTGACATCACACTTCAAGGTAACTAACCACCAAAAACTTAGGAAAATCTAAACAAATAAAGCTGAAACAGGATATTTTTTCCTCTCATCCCCCTAGCATGAGCATCGAAACATTATAATAATAATTATTATTATTTGACTGTTTGGAATATCGAACAATCTAATCTAATTAGTTTGGCCTTCACCTCACCTGAAGTTAAGTGACGATAAGGCCGAAGGTGGAAGCGCACTACACCCGGAATCTTCATGAGGAACTGGCTATCTTACCTCTAATTGCCGGAACACAACAATTTTCAAATTGTTGTTATGGCGTCAGACTTAGGTAAGATGGTGGTAGCTAGCCAGGCGGACTTGAAATAAGCCCTACCCTTAAAATAATAACACCTAGAACGATAGTTCTCTACAAAGCGCACTGTCAAAAGTGAGGCAACTAAAACAGCCAAAATGGCTCCATTTACAGATTGTTATTCTACATTATTCCCTAAACAGTTTCAATTTTCCCACATTTATAAGACTAGTTATTATTATTTGATTGTTAGGGGCTATGCAGCTCAGATAAAGCTGTAGTCACTGCGACCTAAAAGATCTGTTGTAACTTGCCACCTATTTATAGTATCTCTTTAAGCCCAGCGGCTTCCAAGAAGTCTAGTATCTTCCTGGTTTTCAGAGTTTTAATTTCCTCCGGGTCGATTACGTGTCGCCCCAGATGGATACTACGCTTGTGGATTAGGGGTCCACAGTCACATAAGAGGTGCTTGGGCGTTTCCAGCTCCTCATTACAATATCTGCAGACGTCAGTGTCACTCAATTTCATATGAAATAGGTGTCTGTTTAGTTTGCAGTGTCCGGTTAAGGCTCTAACAGTCGCACTAACGTTCGATCTACTGAACTATATATTATAATTATACAACTTGTTATAAAATAATACCTAATGCTGAATATGGTAGATAGGGACCAACAAACTGAACAACTTTTACTATGGGACCAACTCTGAAATCGCGAAAAACAAAATCAGCTGTTTCATACATTTTGATATTTTCGTTATTTTTTGTATGAATCAGCTGGTTTCTTTTTTCGCGATTTTGGAGTTGGTCCCATAGTAAAAGTTGTTCAGTTTGATGGTCCATAATTTTCGCCCTCCTTTTGATTTCGGGTGAAAAACAAGAACCGTTCATATGTTATGTTTTTTTCAGGACAGAAATGTTCATCGAATTTATTTATAACTTTCGTGTATTCATTTTTATCAGCATTTTTCTCAAAAGTAAATGTGTTGTATAACTTCAGTGCACGATCACCCACGGCACTCAGAAGTAATGCCGTTTTTACGTCCGAACTCCCGCTATAGTTTCCAGAAGCCAATAAATATATTTCAAATTTTTGTTTGAAAAACATCCAATTATCTGATAAACTACCTTCCCAGCATAACGGTGAAGGAAGGGCTATTTGTGGCATATGAGCTTTTGTGTATTGCTCTACAGATTTTTCTTCAGTTTGAGTCATTTTGACAGATTAGTACGATTACAATTATTTTTAGATTTACTTACAAGGGTAGCAAGGTCTTAAAATTTATACTTTATTCTTCTTCGCACATTATTACAATGTCCAATATTCGCTTTTAAGACTGCGCCATGTTGTGATCTTCACGATATTGTAAAATTAATTGGGATGAAATAATAACATTTTAACTGTCAGTCAACCAGAGAGCGTTTATTTTACTCCTTTAACCATAGTACCAAAAGAACAGATAACACAACAGTCCCTATCTACCATATTCGTTTGGCATTAGGGATTTTTTGTAAAACGTTGTATATCGCGTGATATAGCAGTTTATCGACCCGCAAAAGTCAAAATCTATTGTTTAACTGTCAAAAGTGACAGCTAAATGTGATAAATCGCGATATCATATCCATATTAGAGTGTTGCCATAAAAAAATTCAAATAAATCAAAACAATCACAATTTAAACAAAATCGGATTAAGCGTCCTCGCAGACTATAGACTTTCTATCTATGGCCGATAGTTGGTTTTTATATGAAAAGTTGGCCGATGCCAAATCGTTAGGTAAACCTAACGAACATTATAATGTACGCACTTGTATACTTCTTCATACTGATTAAAGGCCTGACCTATCGGCATTCGGTCTGTAGTTTGCGGGGACTCTAATTAGATTAAACTGAAAAAAAACATGATTTATGCCAACCCTGCAAACCAAACAATTAAAGAATGAAATTAAATGTTTTTTAAACTCACTTGTAATTCCCTTTCTCTATTCTTAATCCTGTCTTCCGGATTCAAGCTCAGACTGACCGGTGTAATATGTCTGAACGTCCCAACGTCTTTTTGTTCACTACTAACTTTACACGTAGACAAAACCACATTTACGTCTCTCAAATACGGGCACAGATCAAACAGAATCACTTCGTCTATTATATCGTAGGAATCTATATTCACTTCACTGGCAACATTTACACTGTCACAGATTACACCTTGAGGGTAATGGGGTAAATCGAACAACCAACCGAGCACACTTTTGAGGAATATCACTGTGTTTTTCTTTAGTATGTTTTGGTTGATTTTTAACCGGTTAACGTAAATATGGTTGAGTGTTCTGAGTATATCTTGGTAGTATTTTGTACGAAGCGAAGAATAGTCTAACATGGATAGGTAATGGACTATCCATGGTACGGTTATTATTAGACGGGAGTTGCTGTAAGCGTTTGTAAGAATTGTTTTTAAGTCGATTGATGGTTGAATCTGTAAAATACAAAGATTATTTGATAAAGGAGCAATATATGAAACAGACAACGTCCAATTATTAATTCACTGGAGTAATCTGACATAAACAATTGCGGCTTGTTTAAAAAATAACCCAGTTGTAACCATGAACGCTACTGACTTTGTATGAGTAAACTGCATATCAATGAACTAAACGCAGAGTTTTTGGCGGGATTTTGTCGAGTTCTGGGGCCCTATTTTTGAATCGCTCGTATGACTTAGTTTTGTCGCATGCGACTTAAGTCACACTCGTCTTCCAAGTCGCATGACGCCGATTTTCCATATTTTTGAATCGTTCGTTTTCGATGCTGCCAATATGAACGAAATGTTGGATTTTATCCGTTCCACGCAGAATCTAGAGAAAACTAGTAATTACCGCAATGAAAAAGAAACGTAATATTCATGTTTCTATTGGCTGTTACATCTTTGTTTGTAGTAGAAAAGAATATCGCGCGCCGTGCCATATCGCTCGACTGCAAACGAGTGCCCTCACCCACTCGTTGCGGTCGAGCGATTCAAAAATATGGAAAGTCAAATGTCGAACGAAAATCAGTAGAAACAAAGCGCTCGACGTCAGTCGAGTGATTCAAAAATAGGGCCCCAGTTCGGTGACTATTTTAATTATTCGCAAATTGATTCATAGTGGATATTGTGTCTTAAAATTGGTGCAGTTTTGTGGTACAAGTGTCTACGCAACTGAACAATATGTCGGATAATGGAAATAGGCGCGATCTTGGTTGTGTGAAGCTGAGACTTTTATTGTAGTGGTCGCTATCTCGGCAGAACTTACCAAGTAAACTGTCTTGTTATACTTGGTGCCAAATGCTCCAAGCAGCATTGGAATGTGATGCACCCGCATTTTAATGTAAACTGAAACAATCTACTAGAAAATCTAGAAATACTGAACTATTCAAAACATGACACTGGCAAAAATTACTTCCAAGAGGAAAGTAGATTGCCATAACAAAAAGAAGAAGAAGAAGAACTAAACGCAGCACTAGTATAATAAATTGAAAAAAATCGAGTTGCACTCCGGAAGTGCCGCGGCAGAAGTGAAAACTTGAATATTATTGTGCATTTTTGATATTTTGGAATGGTTAGGGAATAATTTTGCACGAATTGCCGTCTTACGAATTTACTCTGCATTTAAATTTACGAATACAGAACAGTATTGTACGAAAGTCTTATCCATAGCTTGACAGAAAATCTAGAGTTTTAACATTGTATTAAAAAATTTGCGCGTTGCTATGGTGACACAAGTGTTTACGTCTTAAAATGACGCGCCGCCATTTTCTCCGCACCCCGTAGAAAGAGAGGGGGATACTTCCGCCGCCGGCTGTCTAATCTCCATCCGTCACATCCGTTTTACGAATTTTCGATCAGGGTCACGTGATCCTGACTGACTGACGCGAGTTCAACATTTTTTCCCCATTACAAAAAATCATACAACGCCGCTAAAAAAGTTTTCACTTCAAAAATTATTTTACAATGTGACATTAGAATCTGTGAGTTTACTCCAGTGAATTAATAATTAGACTTTATGTAAGTCGACAGACGAGAGATTATTGCCATTAATAAAATAATTAAATAATGTACTATGTACCGCCCCTTAAATCTGATTAAACAAGGTAATTTAATACAGTGTATTTAAACTGTCATACTTACGTTGTTCCTTAAAGCGATATTATTTTCCAGAACTTTCTCCTTAGGTGGCATATAATGCGAGGCCACTTCTCTCGGCACCACAATGTTTTTAGAACTCGGCTCCGGTATATAAGTGTACGGTAGAGAAGTGAGAAACCCGAGGAATTTCGATAGGAGACTCAGCTTTTTAGCTAGGCTGTGGTATTCTTTTGAAGTTTCTGTGTTAGTTGCTGTAAAAAAAGTACGTTTACGGTACGGTCACTGTCCGAATATGGTACGGTTACGGTAAGATTGCTTTACGGTTACGGTAGGGTATATAAGTGTATAAGCAACATATAATGCGACGCCACTTCTCTCGGCACCACAATGTTTTTAGAACTCGACTCCGGTATACAGGGTAATTTTTTTAACACCATCCAAATTTTTTCTAGGCATTAGGTATCATTAAAACTCTTCAATTTTGAAAAAAAATAGGTAGGTAATTTTTTGCAAAAAAATATTTTGTCCGAGTGAATTGTGACAACAGCATGGTTACTAGTCAAACCTTATCGTCCTACATGTTTTGAATGAGAGGCAACAAGGAGGGGTTCGCGGGGCGGTGGTATCGAGAGCTGTACGGCAACTGACGAACAACCCGACTGTCTCGTTCTCGCAGACGTGCGGAACATGAGAGAGAAAATCGCGCGCGTAATCATCTGCTACGCACGGTGTATTGTGTCAGCAAATGTAGTTTTATTTTTGATAACTTTGTATAGCCTTAACTTAATATTTTAGAACTAGGCGATATTAAAAGAAAAAACACGTGTTTCATATTTTTTTTCAAAGATTATAATATATAAATTTGGATGGTGTTAAAAAATGACCCTGTATAAGTGTACGGTAAAAATGTGATAAACCTAGGTTTTTTTGCTAGATTGTGGTAGTGTTTTAAAATATCTGAGTTGGTTGCTGAAAACAGATTGAATATTTACGGTACGGTCACTGTCCGGTTACGGTAAGTAACAAACCGAGGAATTTCGATAGAAGATTGATTTTTTTTAGCTAAGTTGTTGTATTCTTTTGATTTCACGGTCTAAGTTAGTTGCTGGAGGTGAAAACAAATTAGGTACGGTTACGGTACGGTACGTAAGTGAGATGTGAGAAACAGCAGAGATGTAAGAAAACCAAGAAATTTTGATAAAAAGTTCAATTTTTTGGTAGATTGTTTTTCGAAGTTTCAGAGTTAGTTGCCGTAAAAAAAGTACAGTATAGTTACGGTACGTTTACGGTACGGTTACGACAGTTCAGCTGTTTAAATTGATTTGCTGTTGTGTTTATTATGATGTAAAATATCTTACAATTTACCTCTGTCTTCGGCAGCGATGGGTGTTGAATCCAAAATTGTGATTTCTGAACACAACGCATCTCGCAAGTGAATTCTAAACGGCTCATTTTCTGTGTACATTATGAATTCTCTACAATAAAGAATACATATAGTTAGAATTTTATTTGTAATAAAAAATGTAATAAAAACATACAGATTGATTAAAATATGAATAGAATAGAGTAGAATACGTAAGATAATAAGACAATATTTTTTTTTAAAACAATTAAAGTTTAAAACACGTATGACAACTGTCAAAAACCTTAGAGCATTTAACCAAGTAAGGAGGCGTCACGAGAACTAATTTCTTTACAAAAAAGTCTGCCACTTTCCGCGGGGGACGAGGTAACGCACACACAAATAGTGTTAAACACTAATGCATTTTCGATCACGTTGCTACGCACGCACACGACAAAATTATCAAACACGAGCTTAAACTTTACGCACACAAATACATACACACGCAGAAACCAACCTGTCAGTACACGCGATGACGTCATTTTTATGTAAGGGTTGCTAGTGCTTGACACTATCGATATTTTACTCTCAATACCTTTTTCGGCTCATATTTTTAATTTATGTCATAATGATTGAATTATGATGACAAAAATTCAAATATGGGTCTGTAGTTTTTTTTTTTCAATTTAGGCCCTTCGATGATGCTAAGGCAACCTTTGGCTGTCGTCAAAATCTACAGGGTGACTTATTAGGATGTCAGTAAAATTGATGATACTGCAAGAAATTCTACCCGGTCAATTTAACTAAGCAAGAGTTTTCAAATACTGGTAGGTTTTCGCATCTATCAAATCAAATACATAATTTCTTAGATTAGTGAAGGCCGATTCAAATCTCAGCGGTATCCTCTACCGGTGGCGGTAACGATATCCCAATGGGTATGCGGATAACGTGCTGTTTTAACTATAGCGGAATTTTACCGCTATCAGAGGCGGTAGCGGTGGCGGCGGTGTGGTGGCACGCGACGCGAGGTGCGTTCGCGAGGGTGCGTCCGCGGGGGCAATAAGGCTTTGTTCAGACGATAACACACGACCCGACCTCAACCAGAACTCAACTCAAACTCAACTCGAACTCAACTTAACCGGAGCCCACTCCTTGAAATAAAGCGCTTTCAATTTCAAGTTTTATGACACATTAATAAGCTCCGTTATATTTTGTCAATGCTATTTCACACGCCCCGCGCTCAACCCAAACTCACCTTAAACTCACCTGAACATTACACAGTGACTCAAAATTGCAAGCGATGTATTTCAAGGTGGGCTGCGGTTGAGGCGAGTTTGAGTTGAGTTCGGGTTAAGGTCGGGTCGTGTGTTATCGTTTGAACGCAACCTAAAAGTTTCGCTGAACACGCGGTACGTATCACGTACGCGACAACAGCTGCGAAAATGCCATACAAAATACCCACGGTGCCAGCGGATACCGCTCATGTTTAAGTAGACCTTAAAACGGAATAACTATATTTAAAATCTTTATTTGTTATACTTATTTTAAAGAAAGTGGTTCATGCGTCATGCTCGTGAACGGGTGCTGCCAGTGGGAATGGGTCTGCTTCTTTCTGCTTGTACTAAGGACGTCGATTTCTGTTTAATATTATCAATATGTTTCGCACTTCTTACTCAAAACATAAAATTATTAACTAATACTTCGTTTTGATTTCTCTTTTTTTATTGCAATCATTTTACTTTCTATAGTCACATAATCAGTAATTTCTCAACTAGTTGAAAGTAATTTAGTCTCACAATTACCGCTTAGGTTTGCGAACCGATAGCGCAGCTTTTATGACATTCACAAGACTTGTACTATTATGTATTCTGTATCACAAGTGCTTGTAACAGCCAAGACTGAATAAATTATTTTGAGTTTTGAGTTTGTTATTAGCTTGTATTATTAAACAGTAGGAAGCTTCAAAATGCTATGAGCAAATTGTGCGAGTACGTTTAGGAAACATGTTTTGCACAAGCTTGGATCGAGGCATCTCGTATCATTGCATCTTTTGGAAATCTGAAATAATTTAGGCCACTTTTGTCACATTTCGCTTCCGTCAAAATAAATAATAGAATGTTTTTTTTTTCTGAAAAAAACGAAATTCCTCTTTCGGCAGAAAAAACGTTAGTATTTTTTTTCCAATATTTTATAGCCAGAATAACATACCTACTGATAAAGTCGATATCGATATTTGTTTCTGTGCTGTCACAACATTACTTTTGCTGCAGAGTGGCCACCGTTTTTAAATTAAAATGGCATATTTTGGGAAAAAGTACTGACATCCGTAAATATTTTATGATAATAAAGTATTATGTAACGTTAAGGAGGTAAACGAAAGAAAAGTGTAGTAGAATCTGCCTAAGGAGAATTGTATCTAAGAAGTGAAAGACAGAAATATAATTTAATAAAATTCAATTTATTTATGATAATCCTCAAAACACACGTAGTGTATTGGATGCCCACAGCCGGTCACGATACTCACAATGGGGAGAAGCACAGAGAATGGAGCCCGCGGCAAGTCACAATGAAAAGAAGCACGGAGAGTGGACCCCGCGACAGATCACGGTGCCCGCGGGTCACAAATGTCACAATGAAGAAGAAAATATTTGCACGGAGACATGGATTGTCAGCCGGCAGGCTGATTATCTAATTAGAAACCACCTAGCGACCGGTCTCATTTGACAGGTTTTTACAACGGAGCTCGTCGAAATAACTCCCGTTTTAAGTTGTGATTTGACAATGGTTTAATACTAACTATAAATAAAACGCGTAAAAAAATAATACACAATTTTTAAATGCGAATTTGTGTACACACACTACTCACTCGATACCAATATAAAAGAGCGAGAAGAATAGTAATAATACCCCATAAGTAATAGCCCCCCTTAATCTTTTATTTTTTTATTTTTGTGTTAAATTCGTTAAGCGGTTAACAGAATACATCTTCCTACCAAGTTTCAACTGTGTAGTCTTAATATTTTCGGAATAAAGTGGCTGTGACATTCGGACGTGTGTTCTATTTTCCCTACTTTTCAACCTGCAACCAGGTGTCAACCCTTGAAGAATGGGTATAAGTTTTGAGAGCTTGTACTCTGTTCCGTTTATTTACTCATGTGCTACAATACCTATTTTAAACATAAGTTTAATAGTCCTGCTATTTTTTAAGTATTGAGTAAGAGATTATAATAAATAAAGATAAAGAAAAAAATAACAATAAATAAATTTGCAAAAAGTAATCTATACCTAATAAATTCATCAAGCGTCTACACTACAGTACCTAATGAATGGTAGGTATTAACAGGTTAAGAAAGTGATGTTTTAAGTGTCATACATTCAACTTAAAAAATTGGGCTAAAAGGGATTTTGTATAATTTAGTGGCAACACTGTTTGATTGACAATATTTTTGAATTATTTTCGTTTTTAGTGCATTATTTGAAAAAAATTGGACAAAATAATACCAGCAGATGGAAAATAACGTTATCCTTTTGCACACTAAATGTTTCCGATATTTTTTTACATGAAATAACACTGCAAATCGGCATTTTTAACTCCGGTGGTTTCGCGTGTACGATGATCAGCTGAATGGCGGGGAACTCGGGTCAACTAGTTTTATATAACGAGTATGAGCGGCGGTCATTCTCGTTTGACAGAGGGGTACGCCTGACAGTGGCGTCTCCTTAATTGGTTAAATGCTCTAAGTCAAAAACTGTTTACTAAATAAGACAAGTTTACTTCGATCTGAGATCCCATTTGAAAATGGTCACACATTATCAAATAGGTCAAACGCGAATAGGACCAACTGCGAATGGGACATCAAATAACACCATTTGAGAATGGGATCAATAGCGAATAGGACCAAGTAGCGGAACAAACTGCCTCAAATCTAATTAAACTACTTTTTGCAGACAAGTATTTCTCTAAATTATACTTTAAAATGAACAAAACTGTGTTTTACAGCGTGTTACAAAATAACCCCTAATGCCGAATATGGTAGATAGGGACCATCAAACTAAACAACTTTTACTATGGGACCAACACTGAAATCGCGAAAAAAACAGCTGTTCCATACAACAAATAATGACAAAAATATTTATAAAGTGTATGAAACAGCTGATATTTTTTTCCACGATTTCAGAGTTGGTCCCATAGTAAAAGTTGTTCAGTTTGATGGTCCCTATCCACCATATTCGGCATTTGGGGTTATTTTGTAACACGATGTATAAAAGTTGAGAACCACTTACTTGTAAAATGTTTCTTTGGCGGAAAAGTTTGGGAGCCGGTGGGATTCTGGAGCGGTGGGGCACGTAAGCCTGCGTTGTAATTTGCTTAATTTTGATTCCTGTATAAAATAAATTATTTAATTCATTAGTTTTTAAAAATAATCATGCTAAAAATAAAAAATAAATAAAAATAAAAATAGCTTTATTTCTGAAATCATTTTACAATAAGTTAACGCCGAGACTTCCCGGTAAGTAATCAAAGATACTTGTGGTGAGAATGACTCGTAACTTCCCAATTGGATGCTAAACTTTTGGAAGAACTGTACAGTTGAGTTCAATAATAATAAGTAAATACAGTACGAGGCAAACGTCTTGATATATTTTTTTCGACGGAGTGGGGATAAGTTCGCGCATGCTCACTTGCGAGCGACTAATAGCGCGCGCCCCTCACCGCTACGCATAAACAAAAAAATAAATATATTTAAAAAATATTAAAAACACGACTGCCCTGCCAAAAACGAACTAAAAAGTTAAACAACAAGTGTCATTGCAGTCGGGGGACCTTATTATGGAACAATTTTTGATGAAAGAGGTCCCCCGACTGCAATGACACTTGTTGTTTAACTTTTAAGTTCGTTTTTGGCAGGGCAGTCGCGTTTTTAATATTTTTAAAATTTTTGGAATGTGCTCATCAAGGCCTTTTATTTGATGCCCATTTGTAATAATGGAAGAAAAAATTTTTTTTTCACATTTGAAAATGGCGTCGTACAGCCGCCATATTGATTTGTTCTAAAAAAAATATAGCCAGTGTCACTCGGGATGCTGCAAGGATTCTAACGATACCCCATTTATCCAAATCCGTTGAGCCATTTGGAAGTTATGGTGGAATAAAGAAACTCACATACCCACATACATGAACCCTGAACACATATACACTCTTTTTGCTTTGGGCAGTCGTGTAAAATACGCATTTCGCGCAATCCCCACCAGTTTTCAAGATGTTTGCCTCGTACTGTTATTATATTTTTACACTTTTGTTATGACTTTTATTTAAAAAACACTTTATGTTCCTAAATTTTATTGTAAAAAGTGTAAAATATAAATGAACTCCATCGTAGTACCCCAACAAGGGGGTCCCACTCCGCACTTAAACTTTTATATTAGCGTACTGCTTGCGGCTGACTCAGTCGAGCCAGCGCACGAGGGATGTCACGTGTCGGTTGAAACAGAACTACGCGACAGAAAAAGAAGCGCTTCGGAGGCGCTTATAAGGGAACGTACCGATACTACGTGACCCATATTTTACCATTTTTGACCCCCCTCCCCTCCTTGGTGACCACCCGTAGTATATGCCAAGACCCCCCCCCCCCTCCCCCCTGGTTTTCACGTAGTATTTCATAGATAATGGTTTTACATCATTTTCAACAGAAATCTAAAAAAAAATTGCTCATCTTGTCTTTTTATTAGTAAGGCGCTTGCCACGTAATGCCAAGAGTGTGTTTGAGATACATACAATTACAAGTGAAAAAATGTATCAAGAAGAAAAAAAATTTCACTGCGCGCCATATTTGAATACAGCTTGAAAAAAAGAACCAGATTTCCATTGACAATATTGACTACGTGACAAAACATAGGCCCCCCTCCCCCCCCCCCCCTGTGACCAAGCGTGGTATTTTAAAGACCCCCCTCCCCCCTTAATGGGTCACGTAGTATGGGTACGTTCCCTAATAATAGGCACGCAGCGCTGTGCTATTTGAAATTGTACTTTATTGCCGTGCAGCGAGAGTAGCTTATTATTTGATTGTCTCGCGCGGATGGGCTTCTGTACGTTTAGGATTTATTAAATTATGTGCCCCAACCTCATTGTGAAGTACGTGTAATTTCAATCAAGTGTATTGGTAAGTAATTGATATATAAAAATAAAAATAAAAACATTTCCAAGATGTAGGCTGTCTCGTTGTGTGGATAAGAAACATAGAACCTCCTCCTTTTTTGAAGTTGGTTAAAAAATAATCTTACCTGTATATTAGCCGGTAAACACTCGGCAACCATATGTTGCATAAATAACGCTGCCAAATGCGCGAAGTTAGCGGGAGATATTCCACAAGATAGCAATGTTTTAATGCGAGCGCGGAACGTCGTCCGAGAGCACCCTGTAGATTGGGACTCTTGGTACCATCTGTAATTAAATAAACAAATATACACACGCTGAAATTTTTATCAATTTTTTAAGCACAATGGGATAGTGTTTTGGCCTTCACTTCCTGGGGCCGTACCGGCTAACGAATTGATTATCGAAAAGTCTGCTGGGTTTCAAATTAAAACACATAAATCGAGCCCCAATTGGGCCAAAATGGCGAACCCCATTTCATGATGTCACACGATCATCGTTATCTTCCAAATTACGTCAACAGAAAGTACAAGACGAAATTCCTTACTTTGATTTTTCAGTTCTAAGTTGAAACCGATTCAGATTTTTCGATAATCGATTCGTTAGCCGGTACGGCCCCTGATGTTAAGTGACGATAAGGCCGAAAGTGGAAGCACACTACACCTGGAATCCTCATCACTGACGAACTATCTTACCTCTAACTGCCGGAACACAACATTTTTTTGATTGTTGTTATGGCTTCAGACTTAGGTAAGATGGTGGTAGCTAGCCAGGCAGACTTGAAATAAGCCCTACTACCAACCAAACCGAGTACAAATTGTACCCCCCCTGGGAATCGAACCCGGGACCCCTGCGTCTTACACGGGTGGGCGAACCACTAGATCACAGAGGCGGGTATAATTTGGTAATCATTTGGTTCCCGCAGTGGGGTGGTTCCACTCATGATTACAAGCAATTTTTTGCAAAAAATCTGTTGTTCCATACATTAAGGTCAAGACTAAGTAGGTAATTATTGCGCTTTTGTATGGAACAGCTGATTTTATTTTTCGCGATATCAGAGTTCGCCCCATCCATAGTAAAAGTTGGGTGGAACCATCCCACTGCGGGAACCAAATGGTTATCACGCTGTGTACAGGGTTATTTGTAAATAGCCAAACTCTCACTAAAATTAAAAAATAAACAGTTACAGCACTTGTTATGTAAATCAGAGACCACAGTGTCGGTAGTAAGTACAGACCCGGACTAGAAATAATAGAAAAGTTCATTTTTTTAAATCGACCCAGCCGGGGCTCAAACCCGGGACCTCAAAGAAGGCGACATCATGAAAATAACACGTATTACTCTATTGATTATTTGAAGACTCTGTACGAAATAAAACAGAGAGAAAAAAGCATCCCTTGACGAGTTTCTTGCAGTTTCTTCTTGTTTACAAGGTCTCCCGCTTAGGGTTTGCGAACCGATGGCGTAGCTTCTATGACATTCACAAGTGCTTGTAACAGTCTTCTTATCGTACGAGGATTAGTGGCCACCTCTGGTGTTAGTTAGAGTTTATCAAGCCGCCTGTAAGGCCTCTAACTTGGCTTAACGACTGTTATCAGGGGCCGTACCGGCTAACGAATCGATTATCGAAAAATCTGAATCGGTTCCAACTAGTCATGCGCCGAATGTAGGTTTAACCGAATACGAATGTTCGGCCGAATCTTCGGTCCAAAATGTACCGAACCGAATATTCGGCCGAATCATTCGGTTCAATTCTGCGCTGTAAACAGATTATACACGTGTCGGGCGGGTGTTTGCCACAGCAACTCCTTCTCTAGCACGGCTCGCTCAGTCGATGTACCGCTCTTTCGGTTACAAATAATTGCAGTTCGGAACTGCATACTTTGAAATTTATTATTACGTTGATGAAAGTCTTTGAAGATGAGGCATACATTGACATTTATTAAAAAAACATATACATTTTAATACTAGTGGTGGTTGCTAAAAATAGAAGTTTTTATTGTTTAAAAAATAGGCATGTTTTTGAAATGCCTAAAAACTAAAGGGCTGTAGCCTGTACGTTTTGATTTTTTGAATATCTACCGAAAATTCATTGCTGTAGGATTATATAATCTGTTGCTGTAGGTTAAGGTTTAGAGAGGGTGAGAAACGTTATCACCGTTTGTATGGAGACCGTTTGCTAGAGAATCCTCTTAATCTTTTTTATTTTGTCAATAAATAATTGGTATTATTGGTACAATTTAAACATTCGGTAATTATTCGGCAAATCAACCGAATATTCGGCCGAATACGAACATGAAAAAATATGCCGAATTTGCCGAATACGAATATTCGGCCGAACATTCGGCGCATCTCTAGTTCCAACTTAGAACTGAAAAATCTAAGTAAGGAATTTCGTCTTGTACTTTCTGTTGACGTAATTTGGAAGATAACGATGTTCGTGTGACATCATGAATTGGGGTTCGCCATTTTCGCCCAATTGGGGCTCGATTTATCTATTTTAATTTGAAACCCGGCAGACTTTTCGATAATCGATTCGTTAGCCGGTACGGCCCCAGATGACAACAGCCGGGACCGACGGTTTAGCGTGCCCTCCGAAGCACGGAAGCGCTCTGTTGTAATGCCACTGTCACCCATCCGACACCTGACCGGACCGAGCATTGCTTAACAAACGTGAGTACGATCAGTCTGTAAAGCTCCGCCATGAGCGCATCGCTTGTAACAGTTAAACTAAATAAATGAATTAGAATAAAAATCTTACCTAAGTATTTCATAGAACATATCCCTTTGCTTCTTGAAATTCTGGAAACTCAGCACAGACGGAAAATTGTCAACATTATCAGTTTCGTGGTTAAAGCAAATTATGCCATTTGAACATCTACTTATATTCAAAGCTTTCTTGTCTTGATTTTTCTCCAATTCACACTTCAAACCATACGAGTTCAACAAAAACTTGGCTAAATCAGGGTAGAAAGACCGAACTTTCTTGTTTTCTCCAAGTATTTTCAAAGAGTTTTTATCCAAAATAACTTCGAGTGTACCTCTCAAATTCCACAATGCCTTCACAGCAAAATACGTGCAATTATGTATAGATTTTAATAGAAAATTTACATCTTTTTCGTTTAAATTCGCTTCCACGTGAGAGTAGTCGTCTTCAAACTGATTCGATAAGAGAATAGTTATCAAAAAGTATATTTCCGTATTTACGCTCAGAATTAAATTAGAGGTCAAAAGAGCATCGTATATTTCCACCAAAAAGTCCAATTTATCTTTGAAAACTACCTTCGTTGCATCAGATCTGATGAAGCTTTGCGATTTTTCAAACGAATCTTTTTGGGTAACTTTTATTGTAGGTGTTAATGGTTTCGGAGATGAAGATGTGTTTAAAATGTTGAATTTCTCCATCAATTTGTGCCTTTCAAGTTTAAGCATGTTCCGTTCCGCATCAAAAGTGCTAGAAGATTCTTTTGGTTGAAAATTCGGAGGTTTGAAAGCTGCGTTGTCCTCAAGAGCTAACGGCGAAGGTTGCTGAAAGCAGTCCGAATTAAAACTGTTTAAAGACAAGCTTTTTCTAGAACTACTAGTATCTATGTTTGTTGGTTTAATCCTCCTTTTATCTGACCTCAAGGAACTTGCCTTTCTAGCCCCTATTTCTGGGAAAATCTCCGAATTGCTCAAATCCAGTTCCATTTTGGATTCACTATCATCAGATGCATTTTTAGTAGTCTTTTTCTTCTTCGAACTTTTCTGGACGTTCACCATGAAGTCACCTAAACAGGTTTTCTCATGAGATCTGTGTGACCTGTGACTTAACCTGGGTGTGTCACACCTTTCGTGTTCTTTAAAACTCTTTGGTGTTACCGGACTAGCCAAATTAGGATAATCGGAGAGTTTAAGACCGTTTTTCATGGGTGTGCTGGACAAAGCTACCCTTTCCATGCCTAAACTCAATCTGGATTCATCTGAAGATATTGATAAGTTTTTGTCTTCAGGGAAGAGTTTCGTTTTAACTCGTCTGCCGGGTTTTTTGCGGTCTTTGCTGGGAGATTCATGGCTGCGTTGTGTTTGGGATTTGACTGTAAGGGAATCTTTCCTGTCGTCACTCGTTGGGTCGCTGATAGATCGTCTGTGTTTTCTGCGGGAGCTGTGAACTTTTTCTGGCGTTTGGTGTAGTGGAGGTAAAGTGTTATTGTTGCTTTGGAGGATGCTGAAAAGAGGACATGATTTTATAGCTTACACGTATGAGGCAAAGGCGGGACGAAGTGTTGGCGCGTTGAATGCCTTTGCTAGGGTTGCCGGGTGGCACGGTTTTTCCAGGGACATCCTGTATTTCGGGCATAATTTTAAACGTCCCGCCGTGACAGACTCTGTCCCATATTTCAACATTATTGGGTTTCTTCGCAAATGGCATCGAAATGGACTGATGTGTGTAACAAATGTACCCAGGATTTGATAAAAATCGAATTAATTTCCATTTTCATTTTCAATTATGCTTTAACTAAATTCAATAATATACATCATGTATCAAAAAACGCTATCAGATCCTGAAACAGCTGATAGTCTTGCTAAAACTCATCAACATTCTCCAAGGAACATAGGTCAAAAAACGTTTTTTTTTTCCGCCTTCCCATAGTAAGTCGGTCAGCTGGCCAATACATTTTGTATGGGAGTATGTAAGTGAAAGTGAGTGATATTGAAATATTCTTTATTTAAATAAGCTCACATAATAATCATTTTAAAATCGTCAATTCTTTTTCCCTACCACCCATTATGACGTCTTTTAGCTAACAAGAAAAATGGGCGCAAAAAACTTGTCAGCTTTATCAAATGGAACGATATTTACAAATATGTATTTCGTTTAAAGATTTTATATTAACAAAGATTAACAAATAAATAACATTATTTAATTAGATCATCTGGCACAAACAAAATTAGAAACGCACACAAATAAAATTAGAAATCGAATAAGGACTTGCCAGAGAGGAATGGAAAGGAGCATATTAAAATACGGAACCCTAAAAACCGGTCAAGAGTCGGACTCGCGCACCGAAGTTTCCGTGCCATCATAATTGCACCATCAAACCACACTGCAGAGTAGAATAATAAAATTAGTATTGCAGTTTTAAGTCAGTCAGTCTGTCTGTCTGTCTGTCTGTCACAGCTGGATATCTCGAGAACTACTAATGGTATAAACTTGAAATTTGGAATAGTTTAAGATGACATTTGCCCAACTATTTTGAAAATAGAAAGAAATTAAAAAAATTTTTTTTTTTTACAACAGGGACTGAAAAGGGGTCTTAAAAATTTGAAGTTAGGTGACTAGGGCATGTGGGGTATCATATGAAAGAGCGCTGTTTGCACATTTTAAAACATTTTTTCCTTTTTTCTTAGGCCGCATGGTTTTCGACTTATGATGAAAAATGTAAAAAAAATACCGTCCCCCCCCCCCCCCCTTATCTCCGAAGTTTGCAAAGAGAAAAATCTGAAATAATTCTATGTGATAGTAGTTTATGTAAAGATTACAGGAAAAATAAAATGATGTCCCAATATTGACCGATAGTGGAACTAATGTTAGAAAATGCTAGAAATTTGATAATTTCTAAAAAAGTGTGCTATATTGAGACATCGTTTTAATTTTCCTGTAATCTTTATATAAACTGCTATCACATAGAATTATTTCAGATTTTTCCCTTTGCAAACTTCGGAGATAAGGGGGGTGAACGGTATTTTTTTACATTTTTCATTATAAATCGAAAACTATGCGGCTTCAAATTTTTAAGATCCCTTTTCAGTCCCTGTTGTAAATAAGATTTTTTTTTTTCTTATTTGCAAAATAGTTGGGCAAATGTCATCTTAAACTATTCCAAAGGACATCAGGCAGAGTCCCATAGAAAAAAACCAAAGAATGTATAACGTTTCTGTTTTTTTCAAAATGTGGGTATGTAATTAGTAAGTCATAGAAAATATTCAGATTTTTACGAAGATTTATGTTTTAAGTGTTATTTATGTTTGAAAGTTTTTTTTGGTAACCCCGACACTAAATAGCAAAACCAGTTTCACGACAATACGTTTCGTTAGCTGCGTTAGTGATACAGATTAGCACCACAATATACCAATCAAACGGAAAATCTGTGCATATGACGCACGTAACAAAACGCTTTTGACATTTGAGTTGACTGACATCCGGCAGACTTTTTTTTTAATGCGCAATCACTTGTGCCACAGAACAAATATACTCAGGGGAGACTTGTGAAATCGCTAACAAAGATGTCCGTTTCATTGATATGCTTTTGTTGTTTTCAATAATTAATTAAAGCTAAATGAAGGAGTTAAAAAATAATGTTGCTACTGTTTTATGATTCTAGTAACACAAAAGTGTTTATAGATAACAGAATTATGTTTATACACTTTTAGGTCTCATGTGCCTGATGTCCTTTCAAGTTGATCCCATTAGTAGTTCTCGAGATATCCAACTGTGACAGACAGACAGACAGACTGAGTCACACCATAAGGGTTCCTTTTTTACCATTTTGGTACGGAACCCTAATAAGGAAAGTTCAAAAGGTCAGAAGTAAAATAATTAGAAGTAGAACAAAGGTAACCGATGCACTGAAACACGCCTTAAAAATAAAATGGCAATGGGCAGGACACATCGCGCGACTGAAAGATGAAAGATGGACTGCAGCATCGACAAAAGTGGAAAGGGCCATGTTGGTCGGCCTATCAAACGGTGGAATGACGACATTATTGAGGTGGCAGGAGTTGAATGGATGCAGAGAGGAAGGGACAGAGAAACTTGGAAGGGAATGGAGGAGGCCTTCACTCAAGAAGGGATTCATAGTAATGAAAAAAATCTCTTGTAATTTAACTGTATAATTTATGTATTACTGTGAAATAAATAAAGGCTTATTATTATTATTAGATCATTACTTAATGAATTTCAAATGTCTTAATCAATTTACAGGGTTCAAGCTAAATTCAAAGTTTGAAGTTATTATTCAGTCTAGGCTGTTACAAGAAAAAAAAATACAATTCCATATGCGTTAAGATAGGAAGTCAGAAGCAGACCCATTCCCACTGGCAGCACCCGTTCACGAGCATGACGCATGAACCAGTCATCGCTTCGCTCAACCATATTTGAGGGGACGTAACGAACGACCCGCCTCACGCGACGCCACCGCAGAAATGATTAAAGAGAGCATGACATACTAAGGCTACCCATGTTAAGGCATCAAATTGAAAATTAATATCCAAAAGCTTTTCATAGGCCTTTCACAAAACTACTGACTATAGAAAGTAAAAATATTGCAATTAAATAAATCAAAACAAGGTCAGTTATTATGATATTGTTTTGAGTAAGAAGTGCCATACATACAGACAATATAAAACAGATTTTTACGACGATTTTTATGACGCCCTTAGTACAAGCAGACAGAAGCAGACCCATTCCCACTGGCAATACCAGTTCACGAGCATGACGCATATGAATTTTTTTTTTTTCGTGTTTCGACCTATGTTCCATGGAGAATGTTGTTCAATTTTAGCGATACTATCACCTTTTTCAGTATCTGACAGGGTTTTTTGATACATGACATGATGTATGTGAAATCAAACAAAGAATATGATAAAACTTACATGATCTTCTTTAAAATTTAACTAGCAATAAAAATAAGAATAATATTAGTTATTTTTATTAATAAAAATAATAAATAAAGCATTATTCAATTCAATTCATTTCAAATATTTCACATAATAAACATTTTCAAATCGTCTTTTTTTTACTATTTTATCGGAACACAGTCAAAATACAATAAAAACAATTACAAACAAGAAAGTACACAAGAGGGGCCCTTATTGCTTGGCAGCAATCTCTTCCAGGCAACTTAGATTGCAATTATTATTATTATTATTACGTTCAAATTAGCAAGTAACAAAAACAAAATGCATATTAATTTTTTTACTTAAAATATATGTTAAAAAAGCAATAAGAACAGCCATAAAACAATTAAAATTACTAATATTTGACTTGTAGTGTAGATCAGAAATGTTTTATTGAAATCTAGGTTTTTTTCTCAAAAAAAATCTTTTGTTTTTCAATGTTTTGCTAGGTACTTACACCATAAAATACAACAAATGATTTTCCACACATAGAAAACGAAAGATATCATTATTTATTAATGACAGTTTGATTTGATAATTAACATATATTTTAAAAGCAATTTAAGTTAAAAACTGTTTACTAAATAGGACAAGTAAGAATAAACAGTTTATATTTAGTATTGTTTAAGAATAAACAGACTATAATTCATTAACATTGTCTAATCTTTATAAACATAAATAATATCTGGGTGACCGAGCTTTGGTCGGTTATTACTATTTATTGTAATATGGTGGTATTATAAAAACGAACTAAAATGTTAAATAGTGTCATTGCAGTCGGGGAACCGTTTTGTGGAACAATTTTTAATCAAAGAGTCGGGGGACTGCAATGACACTATTTAACTTTTTAGTTTGTTTTTGGCAGGTCAGTCGTGTTTATAATATTTTTAAATTTATTTAATTTTTATTTTATACATTTTAGTGACAAATCATATAGTTTTGAAATGTGCTCATTAAGGCCTTTCATTTGATGCCCATATTGTAACAATTGAAGAAAAATATTTTTTTCACATTTGAAAGTGGCGTCCTACGGTCGCCATATTGACTTTTAAAAAAAAAAATAGCCAGTATCACTCGGAATGATGTAAGGATTCTAACGATACCCCATACATCCATATCCGTTGAGCCATTTAGAAGTTATGGTGGAATAAAGAAACTCACATACCCACAAACATACATGAACCCTGAACACATATACACTCCTTTTTGGGCAGTCGTGTAAAAACGTAGTAAAAGTAGTTATAATAATTTCTTTTTTATTTTCCAAAAACTAAAAAACTAATAGACGGAGTATCTCCATCTGTGAAGTGCTGTGTACATTTTATTCTGTGGTGCTACTCTACTACACAGCCTTTGCTTGCCGCATAGCATGCTAGCCAAGCACCTATTTTAAAAGTTTTTTCTAGATGGCGTTAGACTACACAAAAATATCCATATTCTGCATTGAAAGAAAAACGCATGAAAACTCGAAAACGCACGTTTTCCCAAACATAAGACAAATCTTGATCGATTGTTTCCCTTATGAGCGCGACGTCTAAAACGCAAAATGTCTTAGTAGCGAAATTCCTAAAGCACATAATACCCCCGAAAACCCCCATATAGTAAATTACAGCGAAATCGTTAGAGCCGTTTCCGAGACCACAGAAATAAATTTATAAATAAATAAATATACAAGAATTGCTCTTTGAAGGTATAAGATTAGGATATTTTTAGTTGTTTACAAGTTCTTTTATGAATATTATGGGATGCGCTACAGGGTTTTTTAAATGCTTTTTTACGCTTAGGGAATGAATGAATGAATGAATGAATTTATTTGCTTTGGGGTCTGTAGAATGTTAATCAGGGGTCCGTAGTAGTTCAGTGAGCCCTTAACCTGTCATGAAATTACTAATAAAATGATTCTATAATATTAGGCTTAGGGATGGGTCCAGTGAAAATTTCAATGAAATTTATGAAATCTTTCAAAACAGGTTGAAATATTTCAGTTTTGAGTGAAATTTATTTAGTACTAGAAATCCCTTATTTTCTGAATAAGTTTACTATTTTAATGTATTAAATGAAAATTAAAGACATAATTTAGATTTTACTGTTGAGCAAATTTATCAAACTATTTATCGAGCTAAATCTTAGACATTTTAACTTAGCTATTTAGTAATATCACAAGAATTATGTTTTACACATAGCTATTTTGTAATGTCATGAGACGTATGTTATGAATGAGATAAAAATACACTTTACTATTGTTGTTTTGCGGTCGGGATTCCTCAAAAGCACTCTTGTACACGAGGCTGTACTTACTTTTCTTTATATTTTTATTATAATTTTAAAGGTGATGGTCCGTTATTGTTCAAATTTGAGTCAAAGTACAGTTTTATTGTTGAACATAATTATGTTGATGTTTGTCTCTCGAACTTCACTGAATATTTTGGTATTTAAAGTTGTAAAATAGCCAAAGTTATTTATAATTTAAGTCAACTTACTTGTTTATTGTTTTATTCTATAATTATGTTGATTATATTGACCTTAGGCCAGTTGAAATTCAAAAATAAATTTCACTCTAAAGTGAAATATTTCAAACCAAAATGAAACTTATTCTAAATATTTCACAGACTGAAATTTTTCGTGAAATTTACCCAACCCTAATTAGGCTTGTTTTCTTTTTATAAAATAATCTTTAGCATGGGACTGTGGAATTTTAACCCTTAACTTCCTGCCCGCGGTCACCGTGACCTCCGCGAATTTTTAAATTTGTTTTTTTCTGTTAAACGGCTACGTACGTTGGTGTGCGTCTATGTACCTTTTTACCGACTTCAAAAGGAGGGAGGTACTCAATTCGACCCGTTTTTTTTTTTTTTTTTTTTTTTTTTTTTTTTGTATGTACACCGATTACTCGAAGACGGCTGAACCGATTGAAATGATTCAAACGTTATTACATTAGGTAAACTTCCAAGTTGGTCCCATTTTTTGAAATTTTGAAATCTGTTCGGTACTTTTCAAGTAATCTTGAAAAAAGTACGAAAATAGTATGATTTTGTGTGAACTACCTCGATGATCAGTCGTATAACTTCTTTGTTTATGAACTGAATAAGATGATTATTTTGTTGTTGGAAACGGGATATCTTAAGTGTAGTTCTTTAACCGACTTAAAAAAAGGAGGTTCTCAGTTTGACCCGCATGTATGTATGTTTCTCCGCGATTAACTCACGTTTGGCTGAGCCGAATTTTCTACCTAAATAATATACCTACACTACCTAATACATAAAAAGGTACCTACACTAAAAATAAAAAAATAAAAAATTGTTTAAAAAAACAAAAAACCGACTTCAAAAAACCTACCTCGAAAAAGCAAGAAATAATATTCGTAATAATAAAAACACGTCTATTGAAGTCGGGTGGGGCTTTTAGAATAAAAAAAGGAATCTGTAGGTATTCCAGCCCCACCCGACTTCAATAGACGTGTTTTTATTATTACGAATATTATTTCTTGCTTTTTCGAGGTAGGTTTTTTGAAGTCGGTTTTTTTCTACTCGTTGATTAGTATCGCGTAAGTGCTGGGCGAGTGTCTATGTATGCGCGTTTAGCTTGGGTGAGTAAAAAAATCTTGTTAGCGGTCATAGTGACGGCGCGTAGGAAGTTACGTGATTATTTTGTATTATGTTTATTTGTTTTGATTTTGTGTAAACATGAATAAAAAACACGAAAATATAGTAATCTGGTTGCTAAAAGACATTTCAGATGTGGAGGAAACCCGTTACGAAGATTGCAGCGATATGGACTCTGTTAGTTCTGACAATTCTGTGCCTACTAAAGACTGTGAGTCTGATGAATGTATGGGTATTTTATCTTCAGATAGGGTTACCATCCGTCCGGATTAGTCCGGACATGTCCGGACTTTAAGACAATTGTCCGGAATTTGTCCGGCTTTGTAACTTGTCCGGCTTTTTAAGATTGAGCGGTGTAATACTAGTTAAAAGTAGTATTACTTAGTATAAGTAGTTGTGTTTAAAACAGGGAATGATAACGTTATTTTTAAATGTAACGTTATTTCTTACTTTTAACGTTATTCCAATTAATAACGTTAATTTTTTACCGATAATTTTACCGGTACTCAAGTTTAACGCTATATATAACGGTAATTTTACCGGTACAATATTTTTTACGTTATTTTTACCGGTAAATTTACCAATAAAATGCTTTAACGTTATTTTTTTTGTATCGTTATTTTTTACGGTATATCAATCCCTGGTTTAAAAGTAGTGTTCGAAAGAGAAGTCCCAAATATATGGAGTCTGGGTCTGTCCGTGAAAATGTCCGGACTTTTATTGAAATGTCCGGTTTTTTGTCAGGACTTTTCAAATTTTGCAATGGTAACCCTATCTTCAGAGGATATTGACGAAGATCATTCTACTGGTCAGATTAGATTTGTTTGAGAGTACCAGTTACTCAAGATGATGACTTTTCTTCGGATGACGAAATACTTTAAGCCCATCTGCCTGGAGTGCCCAAAAAAATATGCCAAAATTGACATGAAATATTGTAAAGTTTACCCGCAATTTTTATGAAACGTTCATAATTTTATCATTATTATAATGTTGTTTCGTTCAAATATTTATAAATAATATAATAATAATAATAAAAGTTCATTTATTTTTCACCACAAACAAGCAGTTACAGTAGTTTTAAATACAATTACAAGGTATAACAAATTACATTACTTGTTTGTGGAGACTGGAGATCTATGAAAAGTATCGAAATACTCGTGTTACGGACCCCCAGGTCTCCACCCTTTAATATTATTCAATAATTATACCCAGCATTATGCGTAGAGTTAACTCATTAAAATTTAAATCTAATGACATCACAATTCATTATATAAATGCAAATAGACTGGTTCGTTTTAATTGCTCAAAAGATTTTCAGTTTGTTGATATGATAAGGTCATTAGCCATTCAGTTATGGTCTTTTTGCATTCATACTTATTCCTACGGTATATGGCAAGTAATTTATTAGCTTTGTTGTACAATCTAGTTCCCTGATAACAGAAAAACTTGTGCATGAATGCTATTTTAAATGCTTCATTGTGACATACACTACGACATGAACGTCTGCTATTAATCGATACGTTACTATATTCCACCATTTTATGCTGCTTTATTATCACATTTAATATATATAACTGACGTACTGTAAGAACCTCGGCATCTTCATATAATATTACAGTTGGATATAAGATTGGCTTGAACAAACATATCTTGAGGATCATCCTTTGTGCCCTTTCAATTTTTATTAAACGACTTTTCACTGCCCCACCCCAAACAGTAATGCAATATAATATGATGGACTGACATAAAGTTATGTACACATATTTTAAGGTTTTAGCATTTGTGATATGTCTCAGTTGCTTGAATATATATGTTAATTTTCTGACCTTTTTAGATAAGCTGGTAATATGTTCTTGGAAAGAGAATGTGTTATCTAAGGTTACTCCGAGATACTTAATATTTTGCACGTGGTCAAGTGCTATACATGAACAGAAATTTAAAGGGGGATATGAACAACTATGAGCTATTAATTTTTTATCTGGTATATCACGTGATTGTTTAATAAAGAAGTGCATATACTTTGTTAAAAAATTCTTATTTTGATTGATCTGATTATCTGAAGATGATTGTTAATTTTGAGTGAAATATGTCAGTATTTACGTTATTGTCATTTCATAGAAGAAAATGTTGTGTTATTTGGTTTTCATTCTTTTTAATAGTATAATTACAATCTTAAAATGCGTTTCATTTATTCCTTGTTACAGTATTTATTTGTATTACATTAAAAAACACGGCTTTAATGTAGGAGTCACTGTGACCGCGGGCAGGTAGTTGTGTTAGTAATATAGGTGGCAGGAAGTTAAGGGTTAAAAATTCTGAAATTGTCTGTATCTGTTTAAGAAACACTGCTCTACTAAATCAGTGTTTATCTCTTAAAAAGAATGGCAAAAATTTTAAGTATTGTTTACTAGGCTACAAGTCTATGTATGCTATGTGGCTACATAAAAAATAATAACTTACTTGCTGGTTTGGCTTCTCAAGTAAGATAAAAAGTAAGCCACAAACTCGTTTCTGTTGCAACTGTACAACACACTATCAGAGTCCTGAAAATAAATCAATGCAATGTAAAATCAGTAAAATGTAAAACACTAACATAGAAAATAAATTTTTAGGTTATACTTCACCTCTGCTTTCTCATCGTTCAACCATTTTAACAACAAAACGCTATCTAGCTTTCCAGAAAGGACACTTTCAATAATCGTCTCAGGCATTTTATTTTTAAGTAGTAAGACTGAATCTTTACAATATTAATCGATTTTGGGAGCTGCGCGCTCAAACTTTCGCCATTCGCCATCGCCATAGAGAAACTGTCAATGTCAATGTCAAATATGTCTTCTTCTTATTTTTGTTATGGCAATCTACTTTCTTCTTGGAAGTAATTTTTGCCAGTGTCATGTTTTGAATAGTTCAGTATTTCTAGATTTTCTAGTAGATTGTTTCAGTTTACATTAAAATCCGGGTGCATCACATTCCAATGCTGCTTGGAGCATTTGGCAGCAAGTATATCAAGACAGTTTACTCGGTAAGTTTTGCCGAGGTAGCGACCACTACAATAAAAGTCTCAGCTTCACACAACCAAGATCGCGCCTATTTCCATTATCCCACATATTTTTCAGTTGCGTAGACACTTGTACCACAAAACTGCACCAATTTTAAGACACAAGATCGACTATGAATCAATTTGCGAATAATTAAAATAGTCACCGACTGAACTACTCGAAAAACTCGTCAAATATATGTCAAGTGAGGTGAGCATGCGACTCTCCGTGCCACTGAATAATTCCATTCTAAAACTACCTAGAAGTAATGTACCGATGATATACGTTCTTATTTCAGATATCAAATCGATTGTACCGGCTTCCCGGCAGAATGATTGACAAAAGCATGTGGCACGGAGATTCGCATGCTTTGAGGTTATGTTTTTTGTTAAATCGTCGAATTCCAGATCAATCGGAGCCTGTACCGGTGGGTTGATGTATTTGTAGCCGTTACATATTCATTGTAACAGCTACAAACACATTTGTTGCTCATGTAACGCAACAGGGACAAAGATATGGCGATCTAAAGTTTTAAAAGCATGCGACTCTCCGGCCCACACGCTTAAGTCTAAAATACTGGTGAAAATTGTATTAAGATTAAAAATAAGCAAGTTTACGTAACCGTTTGATCACGATAAACGGCCCGAAAACATATTTTCACTATATCTTCATTCGTTTTAGAGAAATAAGTAAATTTATTTACTATGATTTATTATGAATAATCAGTGTGTAGGGTAGGGTGACCATATCGTCGGTCCGTAGGAATCATTAGGCTGTTTCTAATAAAATTCAAGTTGAACTACATCATGTTGAGGGTTGATTTGCCTACATACTCGTACGTATCGTACCTACTATCATACTGTTACTGACTATGCAATATTGCAATATTTTTTAGGGGACGTAAAAAGGTGACTTTTATCCTAATCGAGATGACAAAATACAAACAAACAAATGAGAAAGTAGGTAACCTTATAAAAACGTGTTAAAAATGTGAACGTCATAATTGGTATAATAATTGCCCACTCAGTACCAGTCACCCATCATCATCAGTATCAGTCACCCATTAATTTAGGTCTCGGTTGAATGCAACCGAACTGAGAACTTCCTTCGTTTTTTGAAGTATTAGTCTTTCAAAATAGGTATCTAAAAACACTTCAACTTGCATTTTAGACCGATCGGGATAAGTTTTTAGCTTTTAAAAATATTAAAGTTTGTTTTTTTCGTATATAGTTTCTGCACCATTCACTTAGCCTAATACATGAAATTGTGTCATTTTGGTTTGATGCATAAGTAACAATTTAGGTTTTTGTCTTTTTTAACGCTATCGGACGAAAAGAAAATTAAAGTTGAAAATTTTACTTTCATGATGATTATGAAGTTGTAACCGATGTACTTGAGCTTTTTGTGTCATCTTTGTCCACGGGAATACTGTTATTTGACTATTACCTAAAGCGTTACCTTAGTAACTCCAAAAGAATATTACAATTGGTTAAATAAGTGTTAAATGTTTTAGATCAATAGTATCTGTTGTACATAATGTTTTGTGCTAAATTCATCAATGGAATTTTCAGCTTTTTATTTTTTCTTTTCAATACCCTGTAAAAGTCACAAAAGAAAATGGGGGGGGTGGGGGGGTGGGAGCCGGGGCACCGCTGTTTGCTGCGTACTTCGAGCACCGCTGCTACGTACTTTGCCGTTCGAGTGACTTTGGGTAAAAGAATTTGTAAAAAGTAGCCTCTATTTCGTATTGAGCCAGCACAATATCCCACTTCAAATTAATTCGCCTAATTTAAAATAAGTAAGTGACTTAAGTGACGCCTAAGCATAGGTACTGAAGTTCGGTGACACATTTGAAGTAACGAGTAGGTAGGTAGGTAAGAAGTATACGAACGAATATAAATACATTTGATGATACTGTGGCCGCGTTCCGAATCACGCTCACAGCGCTGTTAGCGCGTATCCGACCAAATTAAATAGTCACAAAATATTACACAGATAGGGTATTTGTGTACCTACTTCATTTAATGGATTATAGGCTAACAGTGCTGTTGGCGTGATTTGGAAGTAGGCATGTGTTATTATTGTCAATTACAGTCTCATTGATGAGATGACATCATTAACATTCTTGTACTCTACCTCTTGCAAAGTTTAAAAAGAAAGGATTACCTACCTACTGTAACAAAATATTTTTTGAGGATAAGGAAATAAAAACCGGTCAAGTGCGAGTCGGACTCGCACACAAAGGGTTCCGTACCAAAAAACGGCTAAAAAATCACGTTTGTTGTATGGGAGCCCCCTCAAATATTTATTTTACTAGCTGACCCGACAGACGTTGTCCTGTCTTAGTTATAAATATTAAATTCGAATTGGTATAAATTATTGAAAAGTTTAGTTCAGAGATTAGTAGGTAAGTACCGTTCCCGTTTCCGTTTTCGTTCTCGTTCCCGTTCCCATTTACTTAAAAACCCAACAGCTTTATAAATAACCAAGTACCTATACATCACTTGTTATGTTAGTAACGTGTATGTTAGTCTATCCAAACTTACTAATAAGGCGTGATGGCTCTGAACTAACCGTGATGAGCACTAAGAAATTCAGTTTTCTTATAACCTCTTTGTAAGAAAAAAAAAATTATTTTACATGTATTTTATTAATAAAATAACTCCGAACGAAGCATCTGTTTTATTCATAGACATAAAACAAATTTTCGCTGCGCTCAAGAAGACCAACAAAGCGTGGAAAAGAGAAGTTAACATCATACGGACACGGTCTATGTAAAAAAGAGACTAAGGAGCAAGTGACATGTGCCAACATTTTTTACAGTAAGAGCCCCTAGCGTCCCGCCTAGCAAATGCGCAATCACAGTTTGTTTAAAATATTTGTTAATCTTAATTAGAATTTAAAATAAAGGTATCGTGGAGCCATGGTGTCTTCTGCTCTAAGTAATTGTGATGTAACAAAAAGAAACAATCCAAGTAATCACCCTTTTCACAGGTAAATAAGATATTGCCACACATTTCTTTAAAACCAAATTTCGCTACATTTATTCGTTTATCGACGAAGAAAACAGTATGGAACATAGTTTATTAATTTCCTTTGCCATATATAGTCATATTTTATGAATCTAAGTCATATTTTATGTATCCCATATAAAATGTATGCATTCGTTTTCGGATCACCTGTTTATTGACTTTGTTGTTCTTTGACATTCTATTTCTATGGTTTTATTACATCCTTGGTTGTATGTTTTTTTTTTATCGTTGTTCGCGCGTATCTATAATAATAATAATAATAATAAAATTATTTATTTGTCTCAAATCAAAAGTATACATGCTTGGGTTATGTATTTTGGGCAATGGTTAAATATTTTACAATTTGACAAAAAGGTTTATGGCTCAGTGACCGCGGGAAACCCACAGCCTCTGGTATTCTGCCATAACCTAAACAATATTGTGTCCCCCAACAGAAAGACACTACTCATAATAATATTTTAGGACATCAAGTCTAATAGTAATAAGCGTCAATATAATATTATGTTTCCAAAATAACAAAATTATCAATATAAAGAAAGCTCCAGACAGTTCCTCAGACCAATCCGAGCGCGCGAGTCTGCTGTTCAAGCAGCCAGTTACGGCAATATCTCCTAAAAGTTGGCAGAGTGTGATTAAATCTTCGACATTTATGGACCGATTTTGATGATTCTTTTTTTGTTCGATTCAATTTTTTTGCGAAATGGTCCTATTTATTTTTTTTTCAAATCGGTTCAGTAGTTTTCAAGGTATCCTGAAAACACTATGATTTTGCATCAACTAACTTGACTATTTTGTTATTTATGAACCGAATAAGATGATTCTTTTTGTTGGGTAAGAGGTACTTTTAGTCTTTTTAACCGACTTCAAAAAAAAGAAGGTTCTCTTTCAGTTTGACCTGTATGAATGTATGTTTCTCCGCGAATATCTCACGTTTGACTGAGCCAATTTTTCTACCAAATAATATACTTACACTACACTACCTAATAGAGAAGGTACTTACACTAAAAACAAAAAAATAAAAATTGTTTTAAAAATAAAAAAAAATGTTTTAAAAAACAAAAAACCAACTTCAAATAACCTGCCTCTAAAAAGCAAGAAATAATATTCAAATCATTAGATATGCATTATCATTGTTATATAATAACAACACGTATATTGAAGTCGGGTAGGGCTTTTAGAATAAAAAAACGAAGTTGTACTCCAGCCCCACCCGACTTCAATAGACGTGTTGTTATTATATAACAATGATAATGCATATCTAATGATTTGAATATTATTTCTTGCTTTTTAGAGGCAGGTTTTTTGAAGTCGGTTTTTAGTTTTTTTTAAAAGGTAAGTAAATACTAAAGTTTAATTTTTCAAGTTTTGACTTATGTAGTAAGCATAAATTACTTTACAACCATTGAAACTTGTCTCAAGTAACAATACAAAAACTCACATACATACAAACGTAGAGCAGTGTGGAACAATGCAACACCAAAAGCTCTGAGTCTCATATTTCTCTCATTTTTAAAGATATGAATTCCGTTTTTAGAGGAACGGAATCTACTTAATTAGGTATAAAATGGCAGTTATAGTTTCATTAATAAATAGATACATAAACCAATAAGAAGACTTTTAAAAGAAAATGGGAATTGTTTCATTGTGTCCACCTAGGTGTACACAATGAAACATCCTATGTCCAACAATGAAACACTGTTATTAATTTTGACATTTTCATATTTAGTGGAACAAGTAAATGACAAAATCTGTTGAATTCCAACCGATAAAGGTTTTCTCAAGGTATTGCACAATTATTCAGACTTTAAAAGTACCTATAGGTTTATCTCAGGTACAATGATTTGTGTGTGACTTAAAGATAAATGAGTCTAATTTTTTTTAAATCGTAGTTATGTACCTTTTATAGGCAATAACGATTTAAAATCAACAATTACTTATAATAGGCATTAATCTCTCAGGTAAAATTCTACATACTAAAAGATTAATGAGTCTGAAAATCACAAATATTAGGTAGTAGTAGTGGAAACACTGTTACATTGTGTCCACCCTTGAGCTGTGACATTCTTGGACACCTGGGGTATTTTAGAATAACATCAAAAAATAATCTACCAAAATCGAACAATTTATTAGGTAGTATCATAGTTATTCTGTGGTAATGTAGTCCACGTGAATCTATGATACATGTACAAATATATTGATTAAAAAACACATTCGATGAGAAAGGCAACTGTCAAAAAAGCATTTTTTTTAAAAGCCCACGACTTAGGACAATTATTCTTAATGAAGGCTTTACAAAGTGACATTTTAAAAAAATAGTAACTATTTGACTCTAGATGGCGTTGATGGAAAGAGAAGTGTAAAAATTGGCTTTTAAAAATAAACGGCCTGTACCAAAGAGGCAAATAAGCGTTCGCTGGCTGACATCTGGCCAAAGAGAAACATTTTAGGGTAACATCAGATTTGCCTGCCTACCTGAGTACTCTTCGAAGCTGAGTAAAAAAATCACATTGACACATACATTTTTATCAACGCCATCTTATCTATCGA
The DNA here is from genome assembly GCA_943789525.1 of Agriphila geniculea. NCBI lineage: Eukaryota > Metazoa > Arthropoda > Insecta > Lepidoptera > Crambidae > Agriphila > Agriphila geniculea. The sequence continues at coordinate 13,105,374 of OX038898.1, read as the reverse complement.
GCATACAGTTTTTTGTCATTTTGAAAAACCCTAATTGAAAAACAGTTTGGTTAATATTTTTACAAAAATCCTCCGACTAAAAGTAATGAACATACTCTGTCTGTCAGCTTCATCATCAGACCCTGGACTTCGTCTCCCATTAGAGTACTCGTCGAAACAATAGGGATGACGACTACTGAATAAAATAACAAAATACTAATAAAAACCGTAAACATATTGAACTTTTAGAGTAGCTTGTATACCTCTTGGTTTTATATATTGCGTATTATTTGTTTTATTACCCTTCAAAGTTGGGCGGACAAGTCCATTTAAAAAGTTTAAAATATATTAAAATAAATAATACATTTAATTAATCCATAAAATTTATAGCAAATTTGTATAAGAAACAATTTTGATAAACACAATATTTAATATAGCTGCCAAACTTTCCTACGCGTTGCATACAAATACCTAGGCGTGACGTCATAACTAGGGTAGCCATTAGTATGGAGCGTTTTCGGGTGAGTCCAATTTGTGTGCATTTTAAACTGTGATATCTCGGGCAGTTTTCACGCTAGCGAAAGGTAGCGTGAAAAGAGGTAATTTATGTAACATAAAATAAAAAAAAATTTCGTCATGCCTATTCTAACGAGCCCAAACACGATGGGGTTGTAGGTTTTATCATAAAATTCCTGTGGGCTTCTTCCGGCTTCATCATCAGATCAGCTCAATGACACCATAATATTGCATTGCCTTCCAGTTCTGACCTATTTTCAAAGTTTCAAGTCTCTAGGTCATCGGAAAGCTAGGATAAAATCGTTCGCAATATATATCTATAAATATTAGGTCTTTACTTATGAACTTGCCGATATTTTGTCACATACAGAGAAAATAATAACTTCTATGTTTTAAAACATTTAACAATATCTTGATTTACGTATGTCGAATTATGACCATGATAGTCAACTATCAGTAAAAATAAAGTCCTTTTTTTAAGCTTTCATAGCATTAAAAAAAGATCTTGAAAGTTACTCTTTTTTTTGTGAGCCAAAAAAGGGTGACCGGAGGGGTTGTAACTTAGCCAAAACTTATTTTTTTCGCTTATCGTAAATGGAATAGGTTAGCATAGTGTTCAAACATTAGTACATAAAAGTTTTGTTACAAGAGTGTTAACGGTTGTTAAATGAACAAAGAAAATGCTAGTATGAAAAATGCAACTTCTTGAAAATTCTCCATACAAATCGGCAATTTCATAGGTAAAGACCTATTATATACGGTTACGAAAACCTGCTTATTTTTAATCATAATACAATTTTCACCAATATTTTAGACTTAAGCGTGTGGGCCGGAGAGTCGCATGCTTTTAAAACTTTAGGTCGCTATTGCGTTACATGAGCAACGAATGTGTTTGTAGCTGTTACAATAAATATGTAACGGCTACAAATACATCAACCCACCGCTACAGGCTCCGATTGATCTGGAATTCGACGATTTAACAAAAAACATAACCTCAAAGCATGCGACTCTCCGGCCCACATGTTTTTGTCAATCATTCTGCCGGGAAGCCGGTACAATCGATTTGATATCTGAAATAAGAATGTATATCGTCGGTACATTACTTCTAGGTTGTTTTAGAATGGAAACAGAACAGATATGTATGTACTATGGGCAACAGCTTCGCTTAAAAAGTTAGCAAAAAAATTGTGTGCGCACGTATCCCCCTGCACGAACTAAATATATTATGTTATGACGGCGGCGGCGCGGCGTGCAACCGATTTTAACCTTAAGAGTTGTGGTTAAGTGACGTTGTTGTCCATAGTACATCTGTATGAATTTCTAAAACAGGAGATGTAATTCTATAGAGTACCTACTTAACCAAACGAAAGGTGCGTGTTCGTTCGTATCGTGACGTGAGACTTATAGGTATGTACGTACTTAGTATCCAACCGAAACGGACGAGCTTCGTCGTCCCTCGCCACGCGCCCGCGCCTACTCGCTTCGACCGCAAACTTTTTGAATACCTACCTACCTAGGTATTATCCATGCATGAAAATGACACAAATTCATTCTGTCCATCACTCATGTATTTAAGATATTAAATATGTAAACTCTAATAATACTAATATTTTTTATAAGCATCAATGGCTCGGACAAACAAAAAAATTGAAAATATTAAAAGTCCATGCCTTAATTTGGTACAAATTTATTTCATAGGGATTTTTAAGTGATCTGAGGTATATGGTACTTGTTTTTCAAATTGTAATATTTTTTTGACGGTGTTATTAATGTACGGGTCCCACGTCTGTTTCCATGGACGAAAATGACACAAATTAGGTTTGTACACTACGCAGGCTATCTTAAATACAATACTATTGTTTCTTTTTACTTTAAAACAATTTTGACAGTTTAGACGGTTCTCACACTGGCGACGCGCGCGGTCGCGGCGCACCCACGCGCGTCTTTTACGTTGTATGCAAGTACATTAATTTGTACAGAAAACCGCCTCGTCCAACACACCAAGGCGCGCCACGGCGCGTGAGCGCGCACCGCCGCGTGCCGCCGGCGATCCGCGAGCAGTTTGCGCCAGCAGGCGCGTTACCGCGGGGTACAACACACTGCGACACGCCCCGCTGCTGGTTTTCGATGATCGTTTCGTTACGATGGCGGGATTTCCTCTGGTTTTCAAATGTTTCGTGGCTTGGATATACGCCCATTTTAGTGCCATTTGGTAGGTACATTATGCAGCACATGAGGTTATACAAAACTGTAAAAAATCTGTTATTTATTTGATTGAATATCATTACGCTGTCGTGGAAGCCCAGCGTGCCGTTGACCGTACCTACCTACTCGTATGTTATTAAAATTCCGTCATTAATATCGAGATGGCAAATCTTAATTATTTGTCTGGACGTTTTAATCTCATGAGTGATTTTATATGTGTTCAGTTTTTTTTCCTTTTGAGGTACGGAACCCTAAAAACCTGGAAATTAAAACAAAACAACTTCAAAATTTAATGCCTCTAAAAAACAAGCGGCGGGGACGCGTCAGACGCCGAATGGCGCGGGGGCGCGGAGAAAACCGCCCGAACAGGCGTTGCGCTGCGCCGTCACCGCGCGCGTGAAACGCCAAACCGCGCCCCGCGACGACGGCGCGCGTTGGCAGTGGGAGAATCGCCTTAGAGTCCAATTATTTATAACCACCACAAATAATCGAATTTCTCAAGATGCATCGGCTAGATGTGACACAAAACGCAAAAATAAACTAATTATATGCCAATGTATCGACAGGCAAGAATTCATAAACTTTAGAATTCTTGAAGGTTATACCCTCAAAATAACGTATTCCGATCGGTCTATTTTCTAGAAACAGCCTAATGATTCTGACCGACCGACGATATGGTAACCCTACACTGTGATTGTTCATAGTAAATAAATTTGCAAATTTCTCTAAAACGAGTAAAGATATTCTGAAAATATGTTTTCGGGTCGTTTATCGTGATCAAACGATTACAAAAACCTGCTTATTTTTAATCTTAATGCAATTTTCATCAATATTTTAGACTTAGTGTGTGGGCCGGAGAGTCGCATGCTTTTAAAACTTTAGATCGCGATATCTTTGACCCTGTTGCGTTACATGAGCAACGAAAGTGTTTGTAGCTGTTACAATGAATATGTAACGGCTACAAATACATCAAACCACCGGTACAGACTCAGATTGATCTGGAATTCGACGATTTAACAAAAAACATAACCTCAAAGCATGCGAATCTCCGTGCCACATGCTTTTGTCAATCATTCTGCCGGGAAGCCGGTACAATCGATTTGATATCTGTGTTCCAGTTAGGAACATAAAAACAATTGATAGTTGATAAAATGATTTATATTGATATAAAAATTATAATAAAATGATAATTATGCTAAAATGAATGCTTTGGTGCATGCCCCGATCGCGACGGCAATTGATTGTGCACTAACTTTAATACGTACGCGGTCGGCGGCATCACACAGCGTGACGTCAACGGAGGTGTTCGGTGTCAATTCAAAGAAATGCATCGAACATATTCCGGGCCGCCAAAAGATGCTAAGATGAAGAAGTTATGTATATGAACACATATGTAGTGTGTAATGCTGTTAGTAAGAATGATTACAAGAGTGATTTAAACAAAGTCAACTTACATTATGGTTAGTAGTTAAATTAAAATAAAACATACAAAGTCAAGATAAAAAATACATAAAATGGTAACAAAAAGTTATGGAGTTGACGTTGTTTGAGACAGTTCAGTTTTTAATGATGCTCGTTTATTATGAGGCGACGTTGCCTTGTCCTTTTTTCGCGCACTTATTCGAATGCTTGGTAAACGATCAAACACACGCGCACTAACACTCATAAGTGTCATTTATTTCACTTGTCTGATAATGCAAATTTGGCACATCTCACACACTACCACTAGACACTATACGTTGATGCTGGGCGGCAGGTGGCCGCTCGAGCGTGCAGCGCCCGAGCCACCTGCACCGCGGTCGTCCTGAGGCCGCGGGTTCCCCTACGGCCAACATCGCCTTCCCCGTCGCTTGTACAGCCAGACCAAGATTATACGATACCGACAGCTATGGCTACAGCCACATATACATTTGATAACTGTCTCGGCTTACGAGTGGAATTGATGTTCCAAAGATTATGTATTCTTCAGTCACTCTTGTTTTGACATGAATCAATTTATACAATTCTTGTATATTTGATATTTACAGGTAACGTGAGATATTTGGACATTTGATTACTTATGATTTGTAATTCTGTTTTTAGTTGCGTAGGAGTGAGCAGGTGGATATTAATTAGTCCATGATAGTTGCTATATTGCCGACGCCGTCGATTAGCCCTCGGCGCCGACGCCGTCTAGCGTTCTCATAAAAATGCTGGCTTAGCAGAGGATTGTTATAGTACTGTATTTCTTGATATATATGTTTCTGCTGTAGTAATATCATGTGGCAGTTTATTTGTTTTTCAATGGAGTTGCAGATAGTATTTAAGTAAATAGACAGTTTTAAGTATGCTTCTAGCCCCGACCAATAGGGGCCCATGTCGTAATACACGACAAGATTTCATTCATCACGTATTATTTTAAGTTTTGATATAGGGTCAAAGTACAGTGATTAATTGTTCGATAGCTGGGAAATGCTAGACTGTGCTGTTGATGTTGTTATTAATGTCATGAAAAATAACATTGTAGCGACGATTGTAGAAAATGAATACTTGTTTACTTTTTGTTACTATGCTTTTGCTGAATTGGATTTTGATCTTCAACGCTTTCGATTTTTAGTGGTAATACTGATAACTTTATCACCGGTCGTTTGATAATTCCATTTTTGGTCTTAAGTGACACCACCCTGACGAGGTTGTCTTTTCCAGGGTGAAGTTCTATCACTCTCCCCATCGCCCACTTGCCGGGAGGGAGGTTTTCATCCTGTATTGTTACTAGGCTTCCTATCTTAATGTTATCTTTTGGTTTCAACCATTTAGATCTTGCTGACAACTGTGATAAGTATTCTGTGTTCCATCTCTTCCATAAATCTTGCTTCAGTTTTGATAAAAGGTGCCACCGCGTCCTAGCATCATGCTCTGTTTCAATGACAGTCAGCCCTGAGCAACCCGTTAGAAAGTGTGCGGGGGTCAAGATATTAAGGTCATCCGGGTCCTCTGACAATGCGCATAAGGGTCTTGTATTTAGGCAAGCTTCAACCTGACTGAGGAGGGTGCTGTATTCCTCAAAAGTTAATCTTTGCTCACCCACGACGCGCTTGAGGTGGAATTTCAGGCTGCGCACTGCTCTCTCCCATAAGCCACCCGCACTGGGCCACGATGGGGCGTTAAAATGCCACTGTATGTTCATCTCTGAGACTTCGGCAAGAAAACTGTCATTAAAAACATGTTGTAGTACTTCAAAATTTTCTTGTAAAAGCCTATTTGCTCCTACAAAGTTTGTTCCCTGATCCGAATAGATATGCTGTGGTGTACCTCTTCGCGCTGCCATTCGGTGAAGAGCAGCTAAAAATGCTGAGCTAGTCATGTCGGACACTAACTCCAAATGGACGGCTTTAGTGGCTAAGCAGACAAATACTGCTATGTAGCCCTTTGTTGTTTTGGTACCGCGCCCTTTATTGCTTTTGATATATATATACCCTGTATAGTCGCAGCCACTTTGACAGAATGGCCGCTCAGGATTGCTTCTAGGACCTGGCAGATCACCCATCATTTGCTGCTGCATATCAGGTTTGTTCTTTTTACATATTATACACTCTTTTATTTGCTTTTTTACAGCTCTTATGCCTCCAGTGATCCAGTACTGCCTTCTCAGGTTGGCAAGTGTCAGCCGAGGCCCTCCGTGAAAGGTAAGTTGATGCACTTGTTCAATAAGTAGGGTAGTGAATCTGCTTTCATGCGGGATGATTGCTGGGTGTTTCATATCTTCGTGAAGTTCCGCATTTGCTAACCTGCCCCCCACTCGCAATATTCCTTCCTGATCTACAAATGGATTTAAATTCCTTAAAATGCTTTTAGATGATAAGTTTTTATTTTGCTTTAATTGCTCAATGTCTGTGCTAAAATGATCCATTTGTACTGATTTAATAATAATGATTTTTGCTTGACGCAGTTCAGGTAACGTGATATAGCGCGGCATTGTTTTGCGTTGGCGAGTAGGTATCAGTACTCGTTTAATCCATGCAATGATATGAGTCACCTTTCGTAATGAACTGTAGTCATTTAATAAGTTATTAATTATGTTTTCTTCGGACTCTGATTTTTGGACAAGATTCACATTCCTTATTTTTCTTTCTTGATCCGTTGTGTACTCCATTTTATTCTGATATTCTTGGTCTTTAAAAGTTTCGAGCCACTGCGGTCCCTTCCACCATAAATTGTGTTTTTTCAACTGAGCGACAGAAAGGCCGCGACTCGCTGCGTCCGCAGGGTTATCGCCCGTGCTTACGTAATCCCAGCTGTTCGGTGACACAACTTCGCTTATGCTACGAACTCGGTTTGCTACGAAAGGTTTCCAGCGGGATGGGTCGCCTTGTAACCATCCTAATACCACCTTAGAATCACACCAACAATATAATTTGATATTTTCGTAGGGTTTTAGGCATTTGATGACTTTGCTCATTAATTTGGCAAGTAACTTACTGCCACTCAGTTCTAATTTTGGCAGTGATAATACTTTCTTTTGTGGTACTAATTTTGCTTTGGCTGCTACTAACACAACACTTGCTTTCTCTTCGCTTTTGATTCTGGCATATATCACGCACCCGTAAGCTTTAAGGGACGCGTCTGAAAACCCATGTAATTCAATCATACAGTTCTCACGAAATCCTATCCATCTCGGAATTTGAAATTGATTTATCTGTTCTAACTCTGATATTAACTTTTTCCATTCATTATTTATGTCTTTTGGTACTTCTTCGTCCCATTTTAAATCGGCTAACCACACTCGTTGAAATAATAACTTAAGTGTAGTTGTCAAAGGAGCAAGCCACCCCAGAGGGTCAAATATTTTTGATATTTCACCGAGTAACTTTCTTTTTGTTATTATGCTTGATGATTCATCGGAAATGCTGCTATTAAATGTAAATATATCTTGTACTGGCAACCACCTCAGCCCCAATGTTTTGGACATGATATCTGTTTTAAAATTAAAATGATTGTTTTCTTCACTTAGCTCTTGATTTAAATTTTCTAAAAGTGCTGGGTGATTCGAAATCCATTTTCTCAACAAAAACCCTCCTGATTTTAATAATGAATACATATCTGAAATAAGTTGTTGTCCCTTTTCTACATCATGTGATCCAAAAATCCAATCATCCATATAATAAGAACTCTGTAAAATTTTTGATGCTGTTGGGTAATTTTGACTTTCATCTGACGCCAATTTTTGCAGCGTCATCATAGCCAGGAAGGGGGCTATTTTAGTTCCATATGTAAGTCTGCATAATTGATAAATTTTGATTACTTCATCAGGATTTCCTCGCCATACGATTTTTTGATAGTCTTGATCTTGTTCATTAATCATTATTTGCCGATACATTTTTTCAATATCAGCCGTCCAAGCGTACTTAAAGATGCGCCATTTCATGATAAGCGATTGTAGATCTTGCTGAAGGTTTGGTCCGGTGTACATACAATCGTTTAGGCTAAGCCCAGATGATGATTTCGCGGAAGCGTTGAACACGACGCGAAGTTTAGTCGTAACAGCCTCTGCACGTTGGACGGCGTGATGAGGAAGATAATATTCGAAGATCGAATTACGTTTGCTAGGTTTCATGTGATTTAATGCAATATATTCATTCATGAATTCTTTATAACTGTTTGCCAATTCATGATTTTTGTTCAATTTGTTTTCCAAGTTATGAAATTGGGCCAACGCCATGGGCTTTGTTTGTCCTAGCTGATTAATGACGTCAGGCTTAAGGGGTAAGCGTACTTCATACCTGCCGTCTGCTCTTCTAGTGGTCGTTTCATGATAGAACTGGACACATTGCTGATCTTCGTTTGATAATGATGCTTCATCGCAGATATCCTCCATCTCCCAAAATTTGCGTAACTCATCAACATTATTCATGATTACGTTACATTGATATGTTTTCAACATGTTTCCGCACAAGACCCACCCTAGTTGGGTCTGCTGGGCGATAGGCTGTTCTGTATGATTTCCTTTCAAAATTCCTCCCATCATAATGATAGAATAAATGTCTGCTCCCAGCAGCATGTCTACTGGTCTACTAATATTGAAATCCGGGTCTGCTAATTTAAGGTTTTCAATATAGCTCCATGATGGTTTTGAGAAGGAACAGTTTGGTAAATTTTTGATAAGTGAGTTCATAATGATTACGTTAGCGGTGAAAGTAAATTCGTTGTGTAGGGACATACAAGTAATTGATAGCTTCCCTTTGCTGTTATTTTGCTGTTCTCCAACCCCAAAGATAACACCCTTACAGTATTGTCTTTTCAATCCTAGTTGCTGTGCTGCGCTTTCCTTGATGATCGAAATTTGCGACCCTTGGTCTATTAGGGCTCGGAATACATGCTGGATACCGTCTGCTCCGGTGACCCTTACTAGTGCTGTTGATAAGAGAATTTCGGAAAAATCTTCCTGTGACACGTGCGAAGTTGTTGGCATGTTTTCATTTGATTTTTGATTAGAATTCGTATTTCTGCCAGTTGGCGGTTGTTTACGTTGAATAAAGGCATCGTGTAACAATGTATTATGATGACCGGAACAATTGCGACATCGCTTGGGTGAAATACATGCTTTGCCTTTATGGTCGAATAAGCAGTTTGCGCAATAACTATATTTATTAACAGTATTTAATTTTTCTTCGCTTGGCATGTCCTTGAACTTTGCGCAATAAAATATCGCATGATCCATATTGCAGATTGGGCAATAATATTTTGTACTGGAAGTTGATGCATGGAATGATTTCACATAATTTGGATGCTTATTATTTTGATTGGAATAATTTGGATAAGCAAATTTCTTTGGTTGAGCAACTTGATTATATTGTTGAAAGCTTGGTTTTTGTACGTTTTGTTCAATTCTCTTGCGAGATGATTCCAAAATTGTGAATTTACTTTCCAAAAAGTCGATAAATTCTTGCAAAATCGGCAATTCTCGTGGATTCTTGATTGATTCTATATATTCCCCATATGATTCGCTATCGAGTTTCTGAGATAAGATGTGAACCAGCATCGGATCCCATGTGCTCGTATCTATGCCTAGATTTTGAATAGCATGCAGACTCTCTTTCGTGACGTCATGCAGTCGTTTGATTTGACCCAATGATTGTTGTTGCATAGTTGGAAGATTAAAAAGCGTGTTTACGTGAGATGTAAAGATTAATCTTTTGTTATTAAAACGATGATTTAATATTTCCCAGCATACCAGGTAGTTATCGGAACTTATTTGCAAATGATGAATGATACGCTCCGCCTCACCCGTGACCTTGCTCTTTAAAAACTGCATTTTCTGAGCATTGGAAAGCGACGGGTTGTTATGTATTGCTTCATTGAAGAGGTCCTTGAAGGACACCCACTGCTGATAGCTACCACTGAACGATGGGATGTCCAATTGCGGTGTGGATTTCTCCCGGTGGGATACCGACCACAGTTTAGTATTGATTTGTTTTTTGATAGAGTTAAATTGATTTTCGTGATTACTATATTGATTTTCGTATTCTACCTCCTCACCTTCGGTTTCTCCTGCTATTTCCCAATGAAGGTTGTCTATGGCTGTCCACCTGCTCTGCAGCATTTTCAAGGCATCCTCGAATTCCCACTTGTTTTCAAATGAATCTATTTTGATATTATTTACGCATCTTTGAAAAGCCATAAAATTTATTTTTTGCTTCTTTAATAATTCATCCAACTTACTGTACGTTCCCCTTGAAGTTCTGGGTAAGTAGCTCGACTCATTGCCTTCTGCTGCTGGCATTTCTTGTTGATAACCACTTACTTTTTGACCCTGCTGATTTGATATTCCTCCTTGCTTGCTTGCACCAGCCCTTGGCTGCTCCGTCTCTGCTTTTTTGCTTGCTGCTTGTTCCACCTGCTGTTCCTCCAGCAACTGCTTTTCTTTTCTTACCAGTTCATTGTAAGTTCGTTGAAATAGATCTTTCGTCGTATTATACAATTCCAACGCTTGGTCGTATTCATTCCTAACAAAGTAGGGATCGTCCGACACTCCAAATCGTTCTAATTTCTGATGATTCGACTTAAAACTGATCCACAATGATTCTAGTCGCTCTAGATGCTGCTGACAATATTCCATGGTTTTTCGTACTGCTCCATCTTTTTTAAAATTAATTAACAGCTTTGATATGGTATCGTAAATTTCCGTTTGCTTGTTGTATAAACCTTCCATGATGTTCAAGATGATAGTGTAAATCAAGTAAGAAAAAAGGAAAGATCTTACTTTTGGTCTGTGCTGTACTTGCCGCTGTCCGGCTGCTGCTCTGCTGCTTGATGTTTTCGTTACCTTGCTTACACAAAGCAAACTAAAGAATCCGATAGCACTGCAATCCCAGTGTACTGTTTGTTGCTATAGATCACTGTTCAAACCTCACCGAGTTCTAAGACACAAAAAAAGTCTAGACACGCGCGAGGTCCTTGTTACGCTCGAAGGACCATTTTATGTTCCAGTTAGGAACATAAAAACAATTGATAGTTGATAAAATGATTTATATTGATATAAAAATTATAATAAAATGATAATTATGCTAAAATGAATGCTTTGGTGCATGCCCCGATCGCGACGGCAATTGATTGTGCACTAACTTTAATACGTACGCGGTCGGCGGCATCACACAGCGTGACGTCAACGGAGGTGTTCGGTGTCAATTCAAAGAAATGCATCGAACAATCTGAAATAAGAACGTATATCATCGGTACATTACTTCTAGGTAGTTTTAGAATGGAATTATTCAGTGGCACGGAGAGTCGCATGCTCACCAAGTGAGGTGACATGTCAAAGGGTGCATTCCAGCAGACTATCTCTAAAGTCATCGATCACAACAGTAATCATTTTAAACAAGTTTAATTTTTCACTTTCCATGGTTAAAATGTACTCTAAAGCTGCAATTACAAATCTCGCAGGTTGACCGCCTATCTCAAAGCGATAGCTATATGACACATACATTTTTATCAACGCCATCTATGGAGCCTACAGTTTTTTGTCATTTTGAAAAGCCCTAATGAGCGGTTTTCTGTGTTTAGCTGAAAATCATTTCATTAACAAAGTAAAGAAAATTATATTATATTATGCGATAATGGGGGTGAATACTCGAGCAATAACCTACATGCGTGGTGCCAGGCAAAAGGGATAGTACTGGATGCAACCATATCTTACACGCCCCAACTAAACGGAAAAGCTGAAAGACTAAACAGAACTCTGATGGAGAGAACAAGGGCGTTAATGTTCGACGGCAATAAGGTTCCAAACTATCTGTGGGGTGAAGCATTGTTAACAGCAAGTTTCCTGCTCAACAGAAGCCCAACAGAAGGCAGAAACAAAACACCAGCGGAAATGTGGTTAGATTTGGATCTACAGCAGTAACATTTACACATAGTAACAAAATAAATGTTGGCCTACGAAAACTTGACGAAAGATGCGGCAAAGGAATACTCATCGGTTACGTTAGAAACGGCTACAAAAATTGGGTGGATGGATGAAAAGAAACAGATTATAAGAGCAAGAGATGTAAAGATAAACGAAGAAGAACAAGGAATATATTCAGATGATTATTTGTGTCTATCGTCATTCTATAATTAAAAGATCAGTATTTTATGTGATTAATGTATTTATGGCACCAAGCCATTACACACACTCTGCTGTGACATTCATAATAAGACATGAAAGACATCTGTCAAACGCTAGTGCGGTGAAATACAAATAGGGATGTCCAACTACACCAACATCCCCCCTTTTCTAGTTAAGTGATAAGAAAATAAATTATAACAAAACTCACAATTAAACTTATTCAGTATCAGAAGAACAACATTCAACGTATTCATTATCTGATTGGCTTAGCCTTAAATCAGATTCTGAATCACACAAAACATAATCATTGTACTTGTCAGGTTTCTTAATTATACGACCAATTCGTGATACATAACTTGAACCTGCTACATCTGTGTTTATCTTATTTTCATCTTTATCAAAACAATCCTTAGAGCTATCATCATGTTCCATCAATATAATATTATTATCAACTAACGGTGAATCAACAGATATGTCACAACAATCTTTAGGGCTATTTTGCTCTGTGGGAAGATGACAAGACTCCTCACCATCCTCAGTAACAGCCTGAGTGGTTGTATTACCTTTTATAAACTCTTGCCTATTGGGAGGACATATATCTGGAGCCTCATAGTCATCATTTACCACATTACTTGCATCAATAGTAGGTCTAGAAATCCTACATTCAGGCTACATCCAGATTCTGAAGACATTAAATATTTTCGGTTCCTTCTGTAAGTATTTCCTACTTCATCCGACACAATATAAGACCTTGGTTCAACACATTTTCCACTTATTTTTCCCTTTATCCAGTTTGAATCTAGAGTCTTTTTAAAATAAACATTTTGATTAATATTTAACTCGGGTAAAGATTTTGAATTTTTAGCATAATATTTTTTTACACCCTGTATATGATTATTATAATTTTTATCGCATACTATAACTTTAGGTTTTAACATTATTTTAGGCAATGGTAATAATGAATTAAGATTTCTTGAGTACAGCAATTGTGCAGGAGATGGCATATATGACTTAGGTGTATTCCGGTAGTTTAGTAACCCTAAATGTGGATCTGAACCATCTTCTTTGCATTTTTTCATTATATTTTTAAATATTTTTACACCACTCTCAATTTGGCCGTTAGATTGTGAATGTTTTGGGCTTGTTATGACATGTGAAAATTTATAACTGTCAGCAAATACTTTGAACTTTTCAGATGTAAACTGGGTACCTGAATCAGTAATAACATATGCTGGTATGCCATGTCTTGCAAAGATTGACTGGCAATTGAGAATGACACAATCACTTGACAAATTATTTAGTTTACAGGCCTCTATAAATTTTGAATAGTAATCCATAATCACAAGATAATCTTTGTTATTTAAAGTACAGATATCAATGCCAACTTTATGCCAGGGAATTTTCTCAATAAGGTGATTGATTAGTGGTTCTTTCTGTAAGTTTGGTCTATACTTCGCACAAGCCTCACACTTTTCAACATATTTTTCTAAATCTTTATTGATCTCTGGCCAAAAAACACATGACCTTGCTCGAATTTTACAAGTACTAATACCAAAATGACCCTGATGAATTGTCTTTATCATTTCACTCCTTAATAATTCAGGGACAACAATTAAATTTCCTTTTAAGATGATACCATCCAAGACTGTTAGCTCATCTCTAAATGTCCAAAAAATCTTACAATTGTCATTCAAATCTTTCATATTTTTTGGCCATCCATTCTTAATGTATTGTATAATGGTACTTAAAGTTAAATCCTATTTAGTAGCCACCTGCAATTTTAGAAGTTGGGCATTGGAGACGGGTAAACACTCTCGAGATAACTTTACATGACAAATTATATTCTTTTTCAAGTCTTCCATCTTAGATTCTACATTAATATCCGAGCAACAGCTACGTGACAATGTGTCCGCAATATACATCATACGCCCAGGTTTGTATTGAACATTAAGGTTATAGCCTTGTACGGCAAGCATCATTCGATGCAGCCTAGCTGGAACTTTATGCAGCGGTTTCTTAAATAACGATTCTAAGGGTTTATGGTCCGTTTCCACAAGAACTTTACGACCATATGTATATTGATGCATTTTATTACACCCATACACTATAGCAAGCATATCTTTTTCTAACTGACAGTAATTCTGCTCCGTTGGAGTGAGAGCTCGAGATGCAAATGCAATTGGTTTACCCTTCTGCAATACTACAGCTCCCATAGCTGTGGAGGAACTATCTACTGACAATACCATATTCTCATTAGTATCAAAATATGCTAAACAAGGGCTACTACACAATGCCTTTTTTAATGAATTAAATGCATTTTCTTGGTTAATGTCCCACAAGAATACAATGTCTTTTTTTAAAAGCACACGTTAAGGTTCACTTGGTTTAGAATAATTTAAAATAAATCTTGATAAGTAGTTGCACATACCGAGGAATCTTTCCAGTTCTTTTTTGCATTTAGGTCGTTCCATTTTCATTATTGCCTGCACTTTATTTGGGTCCGGAGAGACACCGTTTGATATAAACAATTGACCCACAAAAAGTCGTTGTGATACAAATAATTTACATTTGTCTTTATTGAATTTTATTCCATTTTTTAATGCAATTTCCATTACTTTTCTTAGCCTCTCATTTAATTCTTCTACTGATTCAGCCCAGACATATAGGTCATCCATATAGGGAATAACTCCCTCTACATTTTCAAACATTTATGCAATTACCCTACTGAATTCTTCTGGTGCCGAACTGATTCCAAATGGTAACCTGCGAAATTTGTATCTCCCAAATGGAGTTATAAAAGTACATAAGTCTGAGCTCTCTTCATCTAGGTTTAACATCCAAAATCCATTAGATGTATCTAACAGTGCAAACACTTTAGCATTTTGCATTTTACTTTTAATTTCATCAATTGTTGGCAATTGATATTTTGGTTCAATAACATATTTATTTAATGCTCTCGGATCTATACATATACGCAACTTACCATTTGGTTTTCTTACTAAAACAATATTATTTACCCATTTTGTTGGTTTTTCTATTTTCTCTATGACACCCATCTCCATTCTGGTTAATTCTTCACGTAGCTCAGGCACTAATGAAAATGGAACACGTCTTGCAGCCTGCACTACTGGTACAGCCTCATCAATCAATTGTATTTTTGTGGTTCCTGGGACACATCCAAGACCCCCATCGAACAAGCTGTTGAAATCATTTTTTATTTTTTTTATTAAAATTTAGGTTTTTTCATTTTTACAACTTAGGTTAAGTATATTAACTAAATCTGTATTGGCCGAAACAAAATCAAATGGTAAACATGTTTGACATCCTAGTAAGGTTGGAATTTTGCCTTCTATGACAACAAATTTTATTTTATATTTATTTTTATTTGGATGAATAATTTCTAAGCAGCATGTACCACGCACTGGCACTCTCTTACCATCCAGTTGAACTACTTTTTTATTACAGCATTGAATCTCAGAGTCTTTAACACCAATTTGTTTACATAATTCACTACCTATTACATTGCATGCCGCCCCAGTATCTATTTTCATTACAATTCCCACATTGTTTATTGTGAATTCTTGCAGTATTTCATTATCTGTTGATATACTTCCTATGAAGAAATCATCACCTTGCAAATCCTCTTCAGGAGCCTCCTCTTTCAGTACATGAACTTGTTTCTTACTTGTTGTGGCACTCCGACACATTTTACCAAAGTGATTTAATTTATTACATTTATGGCAAGTTTTGCCGAAAGCTGGACACATGTTTATATTATGATTTAGACCGCAATTTCGGCAATTTCTAAGAATTTTCGTTGAATTTGTCATGGGTGGCACGCCCTTGCGCCCCATGTTACCTCCATAGTACACAGTTGCTTCCTCTCCAATATCAGTCTTCTGAGTGTCTACAAATTGCCTGGATGCTTCCGCACATATTAAGTATTTCATCACATAAGTTAGGGTTAGTTTGTCATCTTCCTCAGCAATTAGTTTTGTTTTGAAGTTGTTGTACCTTTGGTCAAGGCCTGCAATTAACTTAGTTACTGTCAAACTTTCCGTTAGTTCTCCGAATTCACATTGTTTACCTAAGTTAATAACTTTTTGGAAATATTCTTCCAGTCTCATATCTTTTTGATAAAGCGTGAAGAACTCGTTACGTAGCATAAATAAACTCTTTTTCGGTGAAACATACGCTTTAAATAGATCAATCACTGTTTTTAACGTTTCATTTCCTTGAAGATTAAAGGTGTTATAGATTTCAATGCCTTTTTTGCCGATGAAATTTAGCAATATAGATATGCGGCGTTTGACTCCAAACTGTTGGCCAAGATGTATATTTCGAACCGCTGGATCCATTTGTCGAAGCGTTCCTTTAAGTTTCCTTCAAACTTCATTTCTGGAAATGAGGGCAGAGCCCCACCTGACACCATATTTGTGTCTGTCGTCATTCTATAATTAAAAGATCAGTATTTTATGTAATTAATGTATTTATGGCACCAAGCCATTACACACACTCTGCTGTGACATTCATAATAAAATAAGACATGAAAGACATCTGTCAAATGCTAGTGCGGTGAAATACAAATAGGGATGTCCAACTACACCAACAATGATGATGAAAATATGGTGAAAATAAATGGACTCTGGCAGTTGGTTAAAGATGAACAAACGGAAGAAGAGGA
This sequence comes from Agriphila geniculea, assembly GCA_943789525.1. Lineage (NCBI taxonomy): Eukaryota > Metazoa > Arthropoda > Insecta > Lepidoptera > Crambidae > Agriphila > Agriphila geniculea. Next base: position 13,088,407 of record OX038898.1, on the reverse strand, counting down.
AACAAGTCAAAATTCAACAGTAAGCAATGAAGAGTGTTTCTCGACACTATTCATTGCTTACTGGATGGAGAAAGCAGAAATAGAAGTTTTAGAGAAACAAGAGATGGTAGAACAAATGACAATCAAACAAACGAAGGTAGAATAAATGAGATCAAACAAACGAAAGTAGAACAAATGACAGTCGAATAAATGAAGACAGAACAAGTGACGGTGAAACAAATGATGGTGAAATAAATGATGGAAGAACAAATAAAAGTAGAAAAAATTTGAAAGTAATTTAAATTTTGATAGCATTATACAACCTGAAGAAAGTAAAGAATTTTTCGATATTGAAGAAATTGAAGAAAGTCAAAGTCAAGCAGTAGAGATTGAAGCAGAAAATGGAAATAGTAGTGAAGAAACTGAGAGAAGTCAAGCAGTGGAAAACAATAGAAGAAGAAATCAACCTGCGAGAGAACGAAGGTTACCAGAAAGATATAAAGATTATGTCATGGAGACATTATGTCATTCATTTATGTCATGGAGTCAGGATTATGATGCTGATCAAATCAGTTGGGTGTGTATGGCGATCTGAATCTACTCCATTCACTCCCTGGATAGCCATCATCAGATTACAGCCCGCTACATCCCTGGCAGAAAACCAAGGCTTTAAAGTTACCTCGTTTGTATGAAAATAACACCTATATCCCTAGACAAAGTTAATGTGTATATTATGATAGAACAACACCCAAAGCTGAAAATAGATACAGAGAGCCATGAAATCTAAATAGGGAAATGATAGGATCTTTACTGTGTGACGAACGATGCGACGGCTACACGCTCAGTAAATACTGTGATCCATCGCCATAGAGTAAAGGACATCAGGCAGAGTCCCATAGAAAAAAACCAAAGAATGTATAACGTTTCTGTTTTTTTCAAAATATAGGCATGTAATTAGTAAGTCATAGAAAATATTCAGATTTTTACGAAGATTTATGTTTTAAGAGTTATTTACGTTTGGAGGTTTTTTTTGGTAACCCCGACACTAAATAGCAACACCAGTTTCACGACAATACGTTTCATTAGCTGCGTTAATGATACAGATTAGCGCCACAATGTACGAGTTGGAACGATCAAACGGAAAATCTGTGCATATGTCGCACGTAACAAAACGCTTTTGACAGTTGAGTTGACTGACATCCGGCAGATTTTTTTTTTAATGCGCAATCATTATGAACAAATATGTGAGCATGCGGTTCTCCGTGCCACTGAATAATTCCATTCTAAAACTACCTAGAAGTAATGTACCGATGATATACGTTCTTATTTCAGATATCAAATCGATTGTACCGGCTTCCCGGCAGAATGATTGACAAAAGCATGTGGCACGGAGATTCGCATGCTTTGAGGTTATGTTTTTTGTTAAATCGTCGAATTCCAGATCAATCTGAGTCTGTACCGGTGGTTTGATGTATTTGTAGCCGTTACATATTCATTGTAACAGCTACAAACACTTTCGTTGCTCATGTAACGCAACAGGGTCAAAGATATCGCGATCTAAAGTTTTAAAAGCATGCGACTCTCCGGCCCACACACTTAAGTCTAAAATATTGATGAAAATTGCATTAAGATTAAAAATAAGCAGGTTTTTGTAATCGTTTGATCACGATAAACGACCCGAAAACATATTTTCAGAATATCTTTACTCGTTTTAGAGAAATTTGCAAATTTATTTACTATGAACAATCACAGTGTAGGGTTACCATATCGTCGGTCGGTCAGAATCATTAGGCTGTTTCTAGAAAATAGACCGATCGGAATACGTTATTTTGAGGGTATAACCTTCAAGAATTCTAAAGTTTATGAATTCTTGCCTGTCGATACATTGGCATATAATTAGTTTATTTTTGCGTTTTGTGTCACATCTAGCCGATGCATCTTGAGAAATTCGATTATTTGTGGTGGTTATAAATAATTGGACTCTAAGGCGATTCTCCCACTGCCAACGCGCGCCGTCGTCGCGGGGCGCGGTTTGGCGTTTCACGCGCGCGGTGACGGCGCAGCGCAACGCCTGTTCGGGCGGTTTTCTCCGCGCCCCCGCGCCATTCGGCGTCTGACGCGTCCCCGCCGCTTGTTTTTTAGAGGCATTAAATTTTGAAGTTGTTTTGTTTTAATTTCCAGGTTTTTAGGGTTCCGTACCTCAAAAGGAAAAAAAACTGAACACATATAAAATCACTCATGAGATTAAAACGTCCAGACAAATAATTAAGATTTGCCATCTCGATATTAATGACGGAATTTTAATAACATACGAGTAGGTAGGTACGGTCAACGGCACGCTGGGCTTCCACGACAGCGTAATGATATTCAATCAAATAAATAACAGATTTTTTACAGTTTTGTATAACCTCATGTGCTGCATAATGTACCTACCAAATGGCACTAAAATGGGCGTATATCCAAGCCACGAAACATTTGAAAACCAGAGGAAATCCCGCCATCGTAACGAAACGATCATCGAAAACCAGCAGCGGGGCGTGTCGCAGTGTGTTGTACCCCGCGGTAACGCGCCTGCTGGCGCAAACTGCTCGCGGATCGCCGGCGGCACGCGGCGGTGCGCGCTCACGCGCCGTGGCGCGCCTTGGTGTGTTGGACGAGGCGGTTTTCTGTACAAATTAATGTACTTGCATACAACGTAAAAGACGCGCGTGGGTGCGCCGCGACCGCGCGCGTCGCCAGTGTGAGAACCGTCTAAACTGTCAAAATTGTTTTAAAGTAAAAAGAAACAATAGTATTGTATTTAAGATAGCCTGCGTAGTGTACAAACCTAATTTGTGTCATTTTCGTCCATGGAAACAGACGTGGGACCCGTACATTAATAACACCGTCAAAAAAATATTACAATTTGAAAAACAAGTACCATATACCTCAGATCACTTAAAAATCCCTATGAAATAAATTTGTACCAAATTAAGGCATGGACTTTTAATATTTTCAATTTTTTTGTTTGTCCGAGCCATTGATGCTTATAAAAAATATTAGTATTATTAGAGTTTACATATTTAATATCTTAAATACATGAGTGATGGACAGAATGAATTTGTGTCATTTTCATGCATGGATAATACCTAGGTAGGTAGGTATTCAAAAAGTTTGCGGTCGAAGCGAGTAGGCGCGGGCGCGTGGCGAGGGACGACGAAGCTCGTCCGTTTCGGTTGGATACTAAGTACGTACATACCTATAAGTCTCACGTCACGATACGAACGAACACGCACCTTTCGTTTGGTTAAGTAGGTACTCTATAGAATTACATCTCCTGTTTTAGAAATTCATACAGATGTACTATGGACAACAACGTCACTTAACCACAACTCTTAAGGTTAAAATCGGTTGCACGCCGCGCCGCCGCCGTCATAACATAATATATTTAGTTCGTGCAGGGGGATACGTGCGCACACAATTTTTTTGCTAACTTTTTAAGCGAAGCTGTTGCCCATAGTACATACATATCTGTTCTGTTTCCATTCTAAAACAACCTAGAAGTAATGTACCGACGATATACATTCTTATTTCAGATATCAAATCGATTGTACCGGCTTCCCGGCAGAATGATTGACAAAAACATGTGGCCCGGAGAGTCGCATGCTTTGAGGTTATGTTTTTTGTTAAATCGTCGAATTCCAGATCAATCGGAGCCTGTAGCGGTGGGTTGATGTATTTGTAGCCGTTACATATTTATTGTAACAGCTACAAACACATTCGTTGCTCATGTAACGCAATAGCGACCTAAAGTTTTAAAAGCATGCGACTCTCCGGCCCACACGCTTAAGTCTAAAATATTGGTGAAAATTGTATTATGATTAAAAATAAGCAGGTTTTCGTAACCGTATATAATAGGTCTTTACCTATGAAATTGCCGATTAGTATGGAGAATTTTCAATAAGTTGCATTTTTCATACTAGCATTTTCTTTGTTCATTTAACAACCGTTAACACTCTTGTAACAAAACTTTTATGTACTAATGTTTGAACACTATGCTAACCTATTCCATTTACGATAAGCGAAAAAAATTAGTTTTGGCTAAGTTACAACTCCTCCGGTCACCCTTTTTTGGCTCACAAAAAAAAGAGTAACTTTCACCAATATTTTAGACTTAAGCGTGTGGGCCGGAGAGTCGCAAGCTTTTAAAACTTTAGGTCGCTATTGCGCTACATGAGCAACGAATGTGTTTGTAGCTGTTACAATAAATATGTAACGGCTACAAATACATCAACCCACCGCTACAGGCTCCGATTGATCTGGAATTCGACGATTTAACAAAAAACATAACCTCAAAGCATGCGACTCTCCGGCCCACATGTTTTTGTCAATCATTCTGCCGGGAAGCCGGTACAATCGATTTGATATCTGAAATAAGAATGTATATCGTCGGTACATTACTTCTAGGTTGTTTTAGAATGGAAACAGAACAGATATGTATGAACTATGGGAAACAGCTTCGCTTAAAAAGTTAGCAAAAAAATTGTGTGCGCACGTATCCCCCTGCACGAACTAAATATATTATGTTATGACGGCGGCGGCGCGGCGTGCAACCGATTTTAACCTTAAGAGTTGTGGTTAAGTGACGTTGTTGTCCATAGTACATCTGTATGAATTTCTAAAACAGGAGATGTAATTCTATAGAGTACCTACTTAACCAAACGAAAGGTGCGTGTTCGTTCGTATCGTGACGTGAGACTTATAGGTATGTACGTACTTAGTATCCAACCGAAACGGACGAGCTTCGTCGTCCCTCGCCACGCGCCCGCGCCATTTTCATGCATGGATAATACCTAGGTATTATCCATGCATGAAAATGACACAAATTCATTCTGTCCATCACTCATGTATTTAAGATATTAAATATGTAAACTCTAATAATACTAATATTTTTTATAAGCATCAATGGCTCGGACAAATAAAAAAATTGAAAATATTAAAAGTCCATGCCTTAATTTGGCACAAATTTATTTCATAGTGTAGGGATAACTTCAAAATGCAAGGAGTGCTGATAGAATAACAGAGCAATTAAACTTTTAGCTGTTTATTACAAATTTCGCAAATAGCATGTTTTACATTTCGCATTTCGGTACGACCAGCAATATTAATGGCGGGATGTCAAAATCAATGCCCTGAATATAGATCTTCTTTTGTTTAAGAATAATAAACTGATCGTATGAAATGCAAAGAGGTTTTATATCTCTTTGCATTGAGATTTGTTGCAAAGAGGTTTCATATCTCTTTGCATTTAGGTTTGTACATTTTATAAAAGTGACTCGATACAAAATCAATTAGACTTACATACATATTATTCATTAACACTCAAGTAAATTATAATTAATACGGAATTAGGCTTCTTAATATAATATAGGCTAACAGTTCGGCCTTCCTGTTCACAGCGAGTCCCTTCGCTGATTGATCTAATTTAGAGATTACCGTGTAAAGTCAACAACATTTTAACGAGAGTGATTTACCTTACAATACATTATAGTTACTACAAAAGATACCTACGTTAATTTAATATTTTAGCAATTTTTATTAGGTATGCATATAATTAGACATTAATAATAACAATAATTATGTAAGTATGTTTAATTGTTTACATCTGTAAAAGTAATTACATTTCTTTTCCTGTTACAATCAGATTAAATTTAACATAACATAAAGGTCTCTAATCTTTGTCTTTACCTTTAATCATTATCAGAGTTGTATTTTTATTACGAAACTTCTACGTCTCGTTTAAGTATTTTTTTTTTGTCGACTGCAATCACGACTTCATAACGACGATTATTTTTACATGACAATACTATGACTTGTTTTGAAAAACCAACCAACATTTAATGTTCATGTTGTCAAGGGAATTAACTCGTCGCAAACGTCGTGTTCAATCGCAATTGGGCGAGGCGTTTTAAATCATTAGTGAGAAAACTTCCGGACCTCCTATGAAACAATTTACTTAAACCCGATCATCAATGACATATATACGTAAATCAACAACATTACATTCGTAAGTTACAACTTGAACAGATAATTACGTAATTATGTCAGGTTTTCTCTGAAAATATGACTGTTTGATCACAATAATAATCTTCTAGCAACTAGCACGTACATACTTACTTATTGTTTGCTAAGTATAACATCATACTTTTATAATACCTAACAATCTTCTTATTCTACAGGAAAAAAATCTGATTTTCGTCTATACAGCTGAGTAGGTAGGTACAGTTCGACTGTATCTAAATAGAAAATTTAAATCAATTTTATAGAACACATCTGTGTCTATCACTAATATATTAATTATTAGACTATCATAGAGATATGATCGGAGATTCTATATCGTTTTATATATTAAAAATTTACAATGGTGTAATTCGTATTGTCAACTCAATGACCATAGATATCGGATTCTATTAGACAGCAAGCGTACAATAACCGAATAACCTCAAAAGAAGCGTCTTCAAAATGCAAAATTTCTATATGAATAAAAAATAAATAGTTAAAAACCTTTACCGGTGAAAACTTCATCCTGAATAAAAAATCGCGACAAGCGATTGTCTGTTCTTTGGTTTTAAGTTTTCTTAATATTTTCTACTACTTTTTATGCTTTTGTTAAAATTGCATTTTTATTCGTATTAATCGTCATCAAAAATAAACATTAAATGACGTTAAAATATGATCTTAAGTGTAATACATAAATATGAAGAACAGCTACATATTTATTTTATTTTATTCTTTAAGGTACATACAAAAGCAGCTAAGAGACCAAAATATACAGGCATATCATATTATACAGTTTTAGTATTATTATACAGATACAGTTTTATAAACATCGATTTCTCAAAGCCTTAATTGTACACAACATAATACTTATCACAATTAGTTCGTGGTCTTTTCGTGCAAAAGGTGGAGTGCGTACCCATCTCGTAATGTTAAAATCTGCTGTCTATGACAATATGATGAAAAAAACACATTTTAAAAACTAGGTACCATACTACCAATCAAATTAAGACATTCAAGCTAGAAAATACATGAGTATCTCCATCATTATTATATTCCTCCATCGATAAGACCCAACCACATTGCATTATCAAGAACTGTTCATCATTCGAAATAAGAAAGAGAATAACAGAGTGCATTAGTTCACGTACCTACTTACGAAACTGGAAAAAATATTAAGATTTACCATGTAAGGTGAAATCACAATTAAGTATTTAACACTTTGCACTCACACATTTACTTACACATGCACACACTCACGACCACACGATCACATACAGACAAAACGTCCATTTTTATTTATTTATTTTTGTCTCAAATAAAACATGTTTACATTGATAATGTATAAAACTATAGTAACACATTTTCCTATGTGTTTATGTTGTTAATAATGATTGTCTGAGTACTTTGGAAGATGTCGTCTTTTTCCGGTTAACAGAAAGAAAACGTAGAACTAAATCATCGCTATACCGACTCAACTCCACTACTACACTTAGTAAATGGGATTTCACACTGACAAGCAATTATAACTTACTGGAGTTGCGAGCGGACAAGTGAGCATTTTAAATAGCATCATAAATGTATAGACTTTCTCATACATGAGACAGTTATGAAATCATATATAAATAATGAAAATATAATAATTTAATTAGGGCCGTAGTCCAAATGACAATAAACAGTATTATTTGCAAACCATTAACTTATTTGCAAAATATTATGTAATGTACCAGATATTAACTGTCACATCTTTGGCTGAAGTCAATTGAGCTACTAATTCTCTTTTTTTTTGTTTGACTTGTATCCGTGTCCCGATCTTTATTAGTACGTTTGTTTTTAGAGTTCCGTACCCAAAGGGTAAAAACGGGTACACACCTATTACTGAGACTCCACTGTCAGTCTGTCTGTCACCAGACTGTATCTTATGAACCGTGATAGCTAGACAGTTTTCACAAATGAAGTGTTGTCGCTATAACAACAAATACTAAAACAGAATTCGTGCGCAACCCTCGGTAGGCGAGTCCGACTCGCCCTTGTCCGGCTTTTTTTTTTGGCAATGCAAAGAGTAGAATAGACCAATCGCACGGCACCTGGTACATTTAGTCGAGGGTTTTTCACACCTAAAGCTCGAATGACCAATTTGATCTCAATTATAGCACGTTTTTTTTTGAACTCTAGACTACTACTACTACTACTATAGAACTTACTTCTATTTGATATATTTTCGCATAATAATAGTGTTCTAAAGTTCCTCCATACTTAACTATTTCTGCGAGCATTTCAGTAAACAGTTCAGCATAGTCTTGGCGGAACGGGAAAGATTCTACTAACTTCTTCTTCCACTCAACCCAGTAAACATAATCGTAGGCAAACTTTGATACCAAGACCTTGCTACATCAGTCATCCGACTCTATTGATGAGCTACGACTTCTCGTCCTGCCGTACCGAACCGCTCTTGACCACAAGCTCTCGTTGCCATTTTGTCTCGGCATATTATAGGTACCGACTTCCAACACTTTCTCTGGCATCCTCATATCCACCAATGTCCGTGATGGGCGAACGGCATCATAATGATCTCGTAGATGTACGGAGGGACCTCACTCTAGGCCTTCGATTCTTAGACACTCTCTCTTCGATACTCTGAGTAAAGACTAATAGGTATAATTTATTAGTAACTTCAGTGTCACGCACCCGTGACACACCTGGTTCTTCTGAGTCGGTACTATCATAATATTCATAATCAATATCAACCTCAGTAACATGCACCTGTGACACCTCTGGTTCTTCTGAGTCGGAACTATCATAGTATTCATAAACAATATCAACCTCAGTATCATGCACCCGTGATACCCCTGGTTCTTCTGAGTCGGGACCATCATAATATTCATAATCAATATCAACCTCAGTATCATGCACCCGTGACACCCTTGGTTCTTCTGTGTCGGAACTATCATAGAATTCATAATCAATATCAACCTCAGTATCACGCACCCGTGACACCCCTGGTTCTTCTGAGTCGGGACCATCATTATATTCATAATCAATATCAACCTCAGTATCATGCACCCGTGACACCCTTGGTTCTTCTTCTATGTCGGAACTATCATAGTATTCATAATCAATATCAACCTCAGTATCATGCACCTGTGACACTCCTGGTTCTTCTGAATCGGGACTAATTCATAATCAATATCAACCTCAGTATCACGCACCCGTGACACCCCTGGTTCTTCTGAGTCGGGACCATCATAATATTCATAATCAATATCAACCTCAGTATCATGCACCCGTGACACCCTTGGTTCTTCTATGTCGGAACTATCATAGTATTCATAATCAATATCAACCTCAGTATCATGCACCTGTGACACTCCTGGTTCTTCTGAGTCGGGACTATCATCATATTCATAATCAATATCAACCTCAGTATCACGCACCCGTGACACCCCTGGTTCTTCTGAGTACTGACTTATTTTCGCCTGATCCTCATACCTGGGTACACATGGCCAATTCATACGGCTGGACTCACTCCACCTTGCCGTATCGGTTTTAGCACCTCTCGACCCTAACCCTCAAACCTGGGCAACCTGGGTCCGGGCTAAAACGACTCTGTCAACTTATCTCACGCCGCCGCGCCGTCTCGGTTTTAGCACCTCTCAACCCTAACCCTCAAACCTGGGCAACCTGGGTCCGGGCTAAACCGACTCTCTCAACTCATGGCGGTGGTAGCTGAAACTGACAGAATACAGCTTAGAACCCATTAAAAATGAGGTCATCTTATATTCACAATTATTTTCAAAATATTTAAAATAATAAACTCCTTTTTTTTAAGTTGGTTAAAATAGTCAATATTCGTTTATTATAAACCCTCCACAAATTGTAACATAAATTATTCATCGTGATATAACTTTGATATAATTAGCGGTACTATCAAAACAAGTGAAATGGTGTCAAACTCAAAAGAGTAAAATGAATTACAGGAATCCTGCCACATCCTGCACAAATTTGCGTCTTTTCAAATCACCAATACTATGTGGGTACTGAACTTTTTAAATAGGTACATAAAAAGAATTTGTGTACCTAAATTATCTCGATCCTTGAATAAGACCGCCGCCTTGTTGAAATTTTGTAAAAATGCATAATATAAAATTAATAAAAAAAATACATACAGGCTTAGAATTATTCTAAGCATAAAGGTAAGGAATGACTTAATGAACATTTTTCTTCGAAAAATTTCAAAATTTTACACTTGAAACAACAATTCTCATTGAAAATGTTCGTATTGATATTTCGCAGGTCAACCCCTTCTTAATTTTCACGATAAAAATATGAATATGAAATAACTCTTAGTCCAATCGCCATACGATTTATTTCAAAAATAAGCATTGCTCTAATTACATTACTAAGCGCACTTATTTGCTGTTTGGGCACTTATAGTGTGAAATATTAAGTCTGCATTGTCAAATGTTCAGTATTTTGACATGTTTTATAGTGATTTTGATATCTACATAAAATATTTCGAAATTTAATCAAAGAAACCTGACATTTGCAAAAGTATTCCCACTGGAATGGACCGAATTCATCATTAGTCCAATATGTAAAAATAGTTTTTCTTTTAAGTTTACTTGTTCTCTTAGTATCTGTCGTATACTTTACTCAATATAATAATATGATTAATTTCAATATTCAACAACAGAAAAAGAGAGAAAAGAAAAGATTAATCCAAGAAAATTTAATTATTTCTTTATGTAAATAGATTTCCCAATAGAAATTAAATAAGTAATTGGGATATTTAATAATTATTGGGATAAGGGAATATAAAAATTATGTACCTAATTAAGTATTTCCTCGCAAATAAAAAGATCTTAAAGCAAGACACAGAAATAAACATTTTGTAGTTACCTACCGAAGTACTTTAATAGGTTCACGGTAAGTAATCCGTGAATTTCATTTTAATTTCTGAATAAGTATAACAAAGTATAATATTTCTCTCTCACTTATTCTGACATATTCTTAAAAGTTATTTAGAATCTTTATAAAGTAAAAAAAAAAAAGTAATAAATAATTACTTACGTTGTAGGCGTAGGTAGATCGAAAAGTATAAAACCCTTCGTTGATCCCGCTACTGAACTTGTAGGGATAACTTCAAAATGCAAGGAGTGCTGATAGAATAACAGAGCAATTAAACTTTTAGCTGTTTATTACAAATTTCGCAAATAACATGTTGTACATTTCGCATTTCGGTACGACCAGCAATATTAATGGCGGGATGTCAAAATCAATGCCCTGAATATAGATCTTCTTTTGTTTAAGAAAAATAAACTGATCGTATGAAATGCAAAGAGGTTTTATATCTCTTTGCATTGAGATTTGTTGCAAAGAGGTTTCATATCTCTTTGCATTTAGGTTTGTACATTTTATAAAAGTGACTCGATACAAAATCAATTAGACTTACATACATATTATTCATTAACACTCAAGTAAATTATAATTAATACGGAATTAGGCTTCTTAATATAATATAGGCTAACAATAGGGATTTTTAAGTGATCTGAGGTATATGGTACTTGTTTTTCAAATTGTAATATTTTTTTGACGGTGTTATTAATGTACGGGTCCCACGTCTGTTTCCATGGACGAAAATGACACAAATTAGGTTTGTACACTACGCAGGCTATCTTAAATACAATACTATTGTTTCTTTTTACTTTAAAACAATTTTGACAGTTTAGACGGTTCTCACACTGGCGACGCGCGCGGTCGCGGGGCACCCACGCGCGTCTTTTACGTTGTATGCAAGTACATTAATTTGTACAGAAAACCGCCTCATCCAACACACCAAGGCGCGCCACGGCGCGTGAGCGCGCACCGCCGCGTGCCGCCGGCGATCCGCGAGCAGTTTGCGCCAGCAGGCGCGTTACCGCGAGGTACAACACACTGCGACACGCCCCGCTGCTGGTTTTCGATGATCGTTTCGTTACGATGGCGGGATTTCCTCTGGTTTTCAAATGTTTCGTGGCTTGGATATACGCCCATTTTAGTGCCATTTGGTAGGTACATTATGCAGCACTTGAGGTTATACAAAACTGTAAAAAATCTGTTATTTATTTGATTGAATATCATTACGCTGTCGTGGAAGCCCAGCGTGCCGTTGACCGTACCTACCTACTCGTATGTTATTAAAATTCCGTCATTAATATCGAGATGGCAAATCTTAATTATTTGTCTGGACGTTTTAATCTCATGAGTGATTTTATATGTGTTCAGTTTTTTTTCCTTTTGAGGTACGGAACCCTAAAAACCTGGAAATTAAAACAAAACAACTTCAAAATTTAATGCCTCTAAAAAACAAGCGGCGGGGACGCGTCAGACGCCGAATGGCGCGGGGGCGCGGAGAAAACCGCCCGAACAGGCGTTGCGCTGCGCCGTCACCGCGCGCGTGAAACGCCAAACCGCGCCCCGCGACGACGGCGCGCGTTGGCAGTGGGAGAATCGCCTTAGAGTCCAATTATTTATAACCACCACAAATAATCGAATTTCTCAAGATGCATCGGCTAGATGTGACACAAAACGCAAAAATAAACTAATTATATGCCAATGTATCGACAGGCAAGAATTCATAAACTTTAGAATTCTTGAAGGTTATACCCTCAAAATAACGTATTCCGATCGGTCTATTTTCTAGAAACAGCCTAATGATTCTGACCGACCGACGATATGGTAACCCTACACTGTGATTGTTCATAGTAAATAAATTTGCAAATTTCTCTAAAACGAGTAAAGATATTCTGAAAATATATTTTCGGGTCGTTTATCGTGATCAAACGATTACAAAAACCTGCTTATTTTTAATCTTAATGCAATTTTCATCAATATTTTAGACTTAAGTGTGTGGGCCGGAGAGTCGCATGCTTTTAAAACTTTAGATCGCGATATCTTTGACCCTGTTGCGTTACATGAGCAACGAAAGTGTTTGTAGCTGTTACAATGAATATGTAACGGCTACAAATACATCAAACCACCGGTACAGACTCAGATTGATCTGGAATTCGACGATTTAACAAAAAACATAACCTCAAAGCATGCGAATCTCCGTGCCACATGCTTTTGTCAATCATTCTGCCGGGAAGCCGGTACAATCGATTTGATATCTGAAATAAGAACGTATATCATCGGTACATTACTTCTAGGTAGTTTTAGAATGGAATTATTCAGTGGCACGGAGATTCGCATGCTCACACAAATATACTCAGGGGAGACTTGAGAAATCGCTAACAAAGATGTCCGTTTCATTGATATGCTTTTGTTTTTTTCAATAATTAATTAAAGCTAAATGAAGGAGTTAAAAAATAATGTTGCTACTGTTTTATGATTCTAGTAACATAAAGTGTTTATAGATAACAGAATTATGTTTATACACTTTTGGGTCTCATGTGCCTGATGTCCTTTCAACCATAGAAAGTAATGGTGCGGCACATTTGTCTGACGCTACGCGTTAACACGTCGTCAGATGACATCGGTTTTTATAGTAAATGTATGCACTAGGATCGCACTTATCCAAGAACCTAATATTCTTGCACTTATCTTATATATAACACGTCCATATTAATGCGGCGTGTTAACACGTTCCCGCACCTTAATTTGTATGGAATGTTCTTCTTCTTCTTATTTTTGCTTTGGCAATCTACTTTCCTCTTGGAAGTAATTTATGCCAGTGTCAAGTGTTAAATAGTTCAGGGGGCTTACCATCAGCAATCCTTGAGCCGTTCAGTTTCTAAAGTAGGCTTTAGACAGGACTGCTTAAGGCCTGCTTTTCAACAAACCTTTGAGGTCATAGTACGAAAAAGTAAGGCAGTTCAATATAAGTACTGCTATAAGAGCTCATAGTAAGGCCCCTGTAGTAGATTGTTTCTGTCTGTTTACATTAGAATGCGGGTGCTACAATAAAAGTCTCATCTTCACCAAGATAGCGCCCATTTCCATTATCCCATATAAGTTTTGTTCAGTTGCGTAGACACTTGTACCACAAAACTGCACCAATTTTAAGACACAATAACTATGAATCAATTTGCGAATAATTAAAATAGTCACCGAGCCGAACCCGACAAAATAGCGCCAAAAACTCCCTATGGAATGTTCAATATTATACTTTCCATAGTTAAAATTTGCTCTATAGCGCTAGACCAGAGACCACAGTATTTTACTGAGTGTGTAGCCGTTACCGTAGATTTGATTCTTCACGCTACGGTTCTTCGTCGACGCAGTTTTATAGTACAATAGAAGGTGAGATTCAATTCGCCTCGACTGAACGCTAGCCTTAACTTATCTATAAAATTAAGAGTTTTTGGCGCCATTTTATCGGGTTCGGTTTGGTGACTATTTTAATTATTCGCAAATTGATTCATAGTGGATATTCACCCAATTGCACTAAACTTAAGAATCGCTTAAGTCTTTTCTTAACTACAACTCGACCAAGTTAAGTAGGCGAATGACAGCTACATGACCGCTAAGTTTGACACCGTTTTAATTTGGTCGTGTTGTAGCTAGGAACAGACTAAAGCTCCGTACAAACCGACGCGAGTGAATCGCGCGCGTCGCTCATTTTGAGATTTTGATCACGTAACTCAAAGCAATAGCCATAGCCATTGCCATAGCAATTTCTTTGACAATGGCTATTTGGCGCAACAATGGCGCTTTGAGTTACGTGATCGCACTCGCGAATTTCGCGCGAAATTCGCCTCAGTCTGTACGAAGCTTTAGGCGATCCCTAAGTTTAGTGCAATCGGGTGTTAGTGTCTTAAAATTGGTGCAGTTTTGTGGTACAAGTGTCTACGCTACTGAACAATATGTGGGATAATTGAAATAGGCGCGATCTTGGTTATGTGAAGCTGAGACTTTTATTGTAGTGGTGGCTACCTCGGCTGACCTTACCGAGTAAACTGTCTTGATATACTTGGTACCAAATGCTCCAAGCAGCATCAAAGCATCAAACAATCTACAACTGAACTATTCAACACTTGACACTGGCAAAAAATACTTCTAAGAGGAAAGTAGATTGCCAAAACAAAAATTAGGAGAAGAACTTGTCTATATCTCTGTGGCCTTTATTTTTACCTTTTTCTATTGGTCCGACTTTCTATTCTATCTAATCTGTGCCTCTGATAAAAGTGCGGGCGAAAATTTTTAAAAACTTTAAAATTTATTGTTTGAATCCACAAACCTCCGACAACCGTTAATATCTCTATTATAATTACATTTTATCAGCATTGGGTGAGCGTGCTCTGCGTTTTAAATCTTTAATAAGTAAGTAATTATCTCAAATCGAAAAGCATCCAGTTAGTTCGAGTATTGTAACGTATTTTATTTTGTCTTTTTATTTTCAGCCAGGAAAATACACGCTAGAAAATTGCCCCAACATTTGTGCAAGACTACAAAACCAACGCATTATTAGCGGCGAGGTGAATAATTTGTGCCTACGACTACGAAACCATTAACACAGTTACACCCATAGACATAGAAAAATTTTCGCTGTACACCTATCGCTTATCAATGTTCACAGAAAGAAAATGGATTTTTCCGAGGTTAATAAGGTGCATTTGCGGCCTAAAATTTCCAAACATGAAAAGCTTCGTCCAACATTTTTCTTTTACCAAACAGAACGGTCGACTTGTGTGCGATAAATGCCAAAATACTTTCATGACCCGATATTCTCTATTACAGCATTTGATAAGCCATGAATTAAATAATGCTCTGAGTTGTGATATTTGTGGACAAATTTACTTGAGGAAGACATGTCTGAACTTCCACAGGTCAAGACATAATAGTGTGACGGAAAGGTTTGCTTGCAATTTGTGCGAACGATCATATTGTAGAAGAGCTGATCTAATGAAGCATAAAAGACTATCACATAAGATAGAAGTGGAGCCTTGTGATGTTTAAGAGCTGTCGCAAACTACAGACTTTCTATTGGCCGATAGTTGGGTTGGGCACTTCAATCAGCATGAGGAAGTATGCAAATGCGCACATTACAACGATTTGGTATTGGCCGACTCTCCAATATTAAAACCAACTATCGGCTAATAAAAGTCTGTAGTCTGCGGGGTTCAAGTAATCAAGTTTAACAAAATAATTAAACCAAGTCTGATTTAAGAAAATAATTAAACCAAAAAAGTGTAAGAGAAAATGATTATGAATTATTTTATGTGTGTTTTGAACACCATCGTTCTACTGAACATAAAATTATCATGATAGGTGGCGAGAATAATAAAGATTAATTCCTTGACGCCGACGCGGCCGCATGAGGCCGGCTCAAAATAGCCTAATAAGCCATTCTGTCAACGCCAACCCGGCCGGCAACTTGTTCTTTTGTCTCTCTTCTCTGGTGCTAATTATTTTTAGGGGGGTAAATGGCAGGCGCAGATGAGTTAACAAAATAATGAAACCAAGTCTGATTCAACGAAATAATTAAACAAAAAAAATAGTATAATGTTTCATTCCTATTGGTGGCTATGAACTTAGCCACTATGCACATATACATGCTTAATTTTGATCTGAGCAGCCTCTCGCATGATGTTCTCAGCTACCAATATCACTGAAATGTATTGTAAGATATAATGATTTATGTATAACACTGTGATTCTGTGTTCAAGGTGTAGTATTATAATATTTGTGGTATGCTTTGTTGTTTTTTCTATAATTCAATCAAGTGATTTGTTAAAATAAGAAGTAATTATGTTGTATTAGTGTTCAAGCAAGTCCTTAGATAAGGTCGTGTTTTTTTAAGTCAATGGCTAGTGATTTTTGTTAAAATAAAAAGTAAAAATGTTGTATTAGTAATTAAGGAAAATACTATTTGATTTTAAGTTTGTCAAATAAAGAATTTATTATGTTTTCTTGTTTTTTACCTATTATTTATTATTATTACTCACTGAGTAGCATTTATAAATAAATAAAAGTCAAAAGTTATTAAATATTAGTAATGTTTTTAGGCCTGTCACTATTGTATATGCAGCCACACAACTGCATTGTCCTTGTGTAACATACAAGCCCATACAACTTACAAGATCTTTGGTTCTTGGTTGTGGTCTATTATGCCTAATTTGCTTAGGCAATAACTTTGCAATCTATTCCTTTGTGTCATAAAGAATACAGAAGTATATGGTATTATAGTACTAAATACTAGGAAAAATATGACTTGCACCAGATAAATTCTCAGATGGGAATCGAACCCATAACCTTCGGAAGTCCGGGCCAATGCTATGACCACTTAGATATCGAGTCACTCAAAAAAAGTGTATGGTATCGTTTTGCTTCTTGAAACACAATAAGTTTCTTTTGGATCATTAATGATTTTCAAAGCCCAGAAACGTTGCATTAGGTCCATGACAGGGTTAAAAATGACTGACAGTTGCGTGCCTATGTTTAAGTCCTTAAGACTCTTGACATTGCCATCATTATACATTTTGGAAATTGCTGTTTTTGTCAAATCTAATCAGCACTTGTTTACAAAAGTTTCCCAAACACGGAATAGGTCAATTAAAGTGCGTTCACAGTACCGAAACATGCTAAGTTTGGGAAGTTTTCATACAGCATTGCTTAGGAAAAGTGTGATAGGAATGGGACCGGCAATATATAACAAAATACCTGACGAAATTAAGGAATTGAATAGTTATAAATTTAAAAAGAAATTGACATTACACACTATATATTAGAAAAATGTTATTATTCTATTACAGAATTTCTAACTGATAAATTTTGACATCATATGATTTATTCCTTATTATTTCTAATTGACATTTCTTATTTTATGAATATTTGTTTTAAATGATTGAATACCTACTATTTTATTGTGAAATGTATGTTATTGTATATTCAATTTACCTGGACTTTAATTTAAATAATATTTGCATGCTAAATGTTGGCAGAATGTACTGGACCGAAAATTCTAATTCTTAACAACAAATATGTATGTACCTGCATTCTCAGCAAATAAATGATTCTTATTCTTATTCTTTACTAGGTATAAAAAAAACCCATAATCCATTTAATTTAATTTATTTTTTTAGTCACAATTTGGAATGAATACTTTCAATATGAAATTTCAAATGAGACTTGCATAAATACTTCTTATCACATAAATCACAAGAAAACGGTTTCACACCAAGGTGTATTTTTTCATGCAGTTTCAGCTTACAGCGTTCGGTGAACTGTTTTGTGCAAACGTCACAAACGAATAACTTATCACCTGTATGTAGACGGTAATGTGCAGTAAGTTGATACCGTGTTGTATATTTTTTATCACATTTGTCACATTCAAAACGCTTGAGACCGGAATGTGTGTTTTCGTGTAACGTCAATTTCGATTTGTCTTTAAATGTTTTGTCACACATTTTGCATGAAAATGGTTTCTCTCCGGTGTGGCTTCTTATATGGATAATCAACTGTTGTTTTGTCGTATAAGTTTTTTCACAGTGATCGCAACCGAACGGTTTTAGGCCTAAATGCAAATGTTTATGAACATTTAGTGTGCCTATGGTTCTAAATAGTTTATTGCAAAGGTCACATTTGAATGGTCTCTCTCCGGTATGTATTCTTAAGTGTACGGTAAGTTTTTGCTTCTTTCTAAACCTTTTTCCACAAGTTTGACAACTGTGTGGTTTTTCAGTATCTTTGTTACTCTCTTCTTTGTCTTCAACTTTTTTTGGACTTGATTTTCTTTTAAGTTTCCCACTACTTTTTGCAGGAGTCTGTTTTTTTACTTTAGATGTTTGTGGCTGGCTATCTGAAAATTATAATTATGAATAAATATAAAAATCACAATAAGAAAATCTGCTTGTTGTTTTGCATTGTCATCATCATTATTGTTTAATTTGATATTGATTTGATTTTCCTTTAGTGACCTCGTGTGTTCAAGTGATTTGTACACCAGTTTTCAAAGTGTCGCCATCTGTAAGGTCCCAGGTTAGATCCCCGGGTTGGGCAATTTAGAAAGCAAACTTTTCGATATTGGCTCAGGTCTAGGTGTTTGTAGTTCCACTGTTGTCTCAGATTTCCATAAAACAAGTGCTTTAGTTACTTTGGAATCAAAGAAATGTTTGTGATGTAGTCTAATATTTAATAATAATATTAAGCAGTTCATATTGCTTGCTATTGCTATACTCCAGCCATTTTATGGAAATAATATATGTAAACAAATCTTAGTGCATTTTTTGTAATTATTTGTTGAATACGTTAAGTTTCAGTGAATTGACACCATAAATACAACTTGGACCAATGATATTCATCATACTAATATTATATATGTGAAAGTTTGTGGGTTTGGATGTTTAGATGTTGGTTCCTTAATCATGCAAAAACTACTGAATGGATTTGGTTGGTATTTGGCACACAGATAGAAGATAGCCTAGATTAAAACATAGGATACTTTTTATTCCGATATTCCCACGGGAACGGGAACCACGCGGGTGAAACCGCGGGCGGCCGCTAGTATATTTATAAAACATACCATAACAAAGTTCTTTCCTTAAGTTGGCTGGAGTATAGCTTTGTCTTGTTACTTACTTTCTGCATTTGTGGTTTCCACTTTAATTTCGACTTTTCCATTAACTTCTGCACTGTAACTCTGATACTCATAGTGTGATATACTTGGCGTGCATTCTATGGTTTCTATCGACTCACTCAATGAGTACGGGTCTACTTCAACTTCAATCTTTATCCCTTGCTTAAGATCTTTTACATCTTGTTCCTTTGTAACTCGTTTTATTGTTACGTTTCGATACACTATACTGTCTGACGACGTTAAATTGTCCATATTAGAAAACCTCAATAGTTGCCACTAATCTTCATTCGATAAGAAGTTAAATAGAAGCTGAAATATAGTTAATACTGTGTTATATTATATTGCTAATTTATTCGTGAGGTTTCTGTTCGATTATGGCTATGTATGTTCCATGGCCTGATTATTCCACACACGTCTCTGATTTACGGAATGTTTTAAAGTCTTAATATCTAATGTTCTATATAAAGGAAGGAGAGTAAAATCTTGTTCAAATCATAAATATTTTCAATAATTTGCAGGAAAATGAAAATCACAGTAATCAAATCACACAAACACACAAACAAGTAGGATAGATATGTAAAATCCATGGAAATAGTACTATAAACCGGAATGAGCGCTTCGCCCCAAAACGAGCCGACAGAGAGGTCAAGTAGATGTCCTTTTCTTCATTAGGGTGACCAAACCGTATGGTTGGCCGGAGACATACATAATACTTTAAACTGTTTAATATAAACTTAAATACCTAGGTAGTTCTTTATTTATAATTAACACTTTTTACCGCGTTTTTAGGGTTCCGTAGCCTAAATGGCAAAAAACGGAACCCTTATAGATTCGTCATGTCTGTCTGTCTGTCTGTCCGTCTGTCCGTCTGTCTGTCTGTCTGTCTGTCTGTCTGTCCGTATGTCACAGCCATTTTATTCCGAAAGTATTAAGAGTACATAGTTGAAACTTGGTAGGTAGGTGTATTCTGTTAACCGCCTAACGATTTTAACACAAAAATAAAAAAACTAGAAGGTTAAGGGGGGGCTCCCCATACATAGAACTGATACTGAAAAAAAATTTTTTCTTCAAACCAATACGTGCGGGGTGTTTATAGATAGGTCTTTGAAAATGACATTGAGGTTTCAAAGACAATTTTTTCTCAAAGTAAACCGTTTGAAAGATATACACCGCCAAAGTGGTAAAATGTGTGTCCCCCCCCCCTTTAACTTTTGAAATAAGAGAGTGAAAAATCTAAAAAAAATATATGCTGTAGATCTTAATAAACACTTTCAACCAAAATTGGTTTGAACGACACACATTTTGTAGTTTTTGAGATATAGTACATTTTCCAAAACCGCAAATATAACTTTGTCATTCATACCAAAACTGCGAAAAACAAAGTTATTGTTGCAGACGAAAAATTATAGTGGTATTAAATATGGTATGGTATAAGGTAACTACGGAACCCTACGGCGCGTGGCCCGACACGCACTTGGCCGGTTTTTTATTAGGTTGCTTGCTCTTTTGTTTGTTTGAGCACAAATTTTGCAAACGATTTTATACCAAATTCCCGATGAGCTAGAGACTTGAAACTTTGAACACAGGTCAGAAATGGAAGGAAATGCAATATTACAGTGTCATTGAGGTGATCTGATAATGGAGCCGGAAGAACGCCACAGGAACTCTATGATGAATAAAACTATACAACCTCATCGTGTTTGGGCTTATTAGAATTGTCTTGACAAGTACTCTGACGGGAGACGAGGTTCAGGTTCGGATGATGAAGTCTGGATTCCATGCCATAGGAACTCAATATTGAAATCATGCAACCCCATCGATTTTGGGCTCGTTTGAATCGTCTTGACGAGTGCTCTGTTGGGTAATAGTATCCAAGAGTCTGATGATGGAGCCGGAAGAAGGCCACAGGAACTCTGCAATAAAAAATTTCAACCCCATCGAGTTTGGACTCGTTTGAATGGTCTTGACGAGTACGTCAAAATCGTACCAAAAACCGAGTTTCATCAAAATCGGCCCAAAAACAAAAAAGTTGAACGCCATCTTGGATTTTTTTAATTTTCAACATTGCGTTGTTATTTTCTTGTCAAAATCGTACCAAAAACCGAGTTTCATTAAAATCGGCCCAAAAACAAAAAAGTTGGCCGCCATCTTAGATTTTTAGTTTTTTAAAAATTGCGTTGTTATTTTCTTGTCAAAATAGTCCCAAAAACCAAGTTTCATCGAAATCGGACCAAAAACAAAAAAGTTGGCCGCCGTCTTGGATTTTTAGTTTTTTAAAAATTGCGTTGTTATTTTCTTGTCAAAATAGTTCCGAAAACCAAGTTTCATCGAAATCAGACCATAAACAAAAAAGTTGGCCGCCATCTTGAATTTTTAATATTTTAAAAATGCTTTGTTATTTTCTTATCAAAATAGTGCCAAAAACCGAGTTTCATCGAAATCGGCCCATAAACAAAAAAGTTGGCCGCCATCTTGAATTTTTTAATCTTTTAAAAATGCGTTGTTATTTTCTTATCAAAATAGTGCCAAAAACCGAGTTTCATCGAAATCGGCCCATAAACAAAAAAGTTGGCCGCCATCTTGAATTTTTTAATATTTAAAAAATGCGTTGTTATTTTCTTATCAAAATAGTGCCAAAAACCGAGTTTCATCGAAATCGGCCCATAAACAAAAAAGTTGGCCGCCATCTTGAATTTTTTAATCTTTTAAAAATGCGTTGTTATTTTCTTATCAAAATAGTGCCAAAAACCGAGTTTCATCGAAATCGGCCCATAAACAAAAAAGTTGGCCGCCATCTTGAATTTTTTAATATTTAAAAAATGCGTTGTTATTTTCTTATCAAAATAGTGCCAAAAACCGAGTTTCATCGAAATCGGCCCATAAACAAAAAAGTTGGCCGCCATCTTGAATTTTTTAATATTTTAAAATGCGTTGTTATTTTCTTATCAAAATAGTGCCAAAAACCGAGTTTCATCGAAATCGGCGCATAAACATGAATTTGATTATTAATATAAACTTTACCCCTCGCCTGCGACTTCCAGTTATTTCCATTGATAGAACAATTTCGTTTTTGGGAAATCAGAAATGGTGTAGTATTTATGGTCACCCTAGTTTTGTAAAGGAATATTTCCCGAATATTGAAATTCTAAAATTGAAATTTGGCGCCAAAGTCAAAATCGGATCGGAGTTGCCAGGATTGACACTTGAATTTATACAACTACAATAATGCTGATTAGCATTATTGTAGAAATCTAATTAAATCAAAAGAGTAAGTTTAGTTTTATTTTACAATTAATATATGTTATTTTAAATTAATATTTAAGTAGTATATTTTCAATATTCCACTCCGAATCCTTAACTTTGACACACTACGTGATGGGTAACGTACATTTTTATTTCCTACTATCGTGGTATTATTGTTTTGTAATGGCAATTGTGCGAACGAGACACCGACCTCCACCTAGTGTTGTTTCATTCACACAG
Source organism: Agriphila geniculea (assembly GCA_943789525.1). Classification (NCBI taxonomy): domain Eukaryota; kingdom Metazoa; phylum Arthropoda; class Insecta; order Lepidoptera; family Crambidae; genus Agriphila; species Agriphila geniculea. The sequence continues at coordinate 13,065,354 of OX038898.1, read as the reverse complement.
TAGAGTCTTCAGTCAATGTCATCGATAGAATTTCAACTCTATGACGAAGGCAATACAGTTGAATTTCTTTTAAACGAATTGTGAAAATTTTTGTATAGTACTCACTCCCTATATGAACCTCCTTGGTAAAATCAGTCAAATTGTCTGTCACTGTCAACGTCATTTGGACGTGCCGGACTACAGCTGCGCCACAAAAATAAAAGTTGGAAATCTGACTTTTTGACTATGCCATGATGAAGTCGATAATTTGTCGGAATTTGTCGCACAAAAACCAGAATTTGTCGGTCTTGCGTTTAGGAGATACGTGTGGCCCAGCTGTAGAGACGTCTCTACAGCTGCGCCACACAGATCTCGAAAACGGAAGGTCGTAGCGAAAATCTGATTACTCGTGTGTGCAGCCGTTAATTTGTCGGAATTTGTCGCACAAAAACCAGAGTTTGTCGGTCTTGCGTTTAGGAGATCTGTGTGGCGCAGCTGGAGAGACGTCTCTACAGCTGAGCCACACAGATCTCGAAAACGGAAGGTCGTAGCGAAAATCTGATTACTCGTGTGTACAGCCGTTAATTTGTCGGAATTTGTCGCACAAAAACCAGATTTTGTCGGTCTTGCGTTTAGGAGATATGTGAGGATATGCTGTGGAGACTTTTCTACCTGGATCTTGAGAAAGGAAGGTCGTAGCGAAAATCTGATAACTCGAGTGTGAAGCCGTTAGTTTGTCGGAATTTGTCACCAAGAATCAGAGTTTGTCGATCTTGCGTTTAGGAGATATGTGAGGATACGCTTCCGACCTTTCGTTCTCGAGATCCAGGTAAAAAGGTCTCCACAGCGTATCCTCACATATCTCCTAAACGCAAGATCGACAAACTCTGATTCTTGGTGACAAATTCCGACAAACTAACGGCTACACACTCGAGTTATCAGATTTTTGCTACGACCTTCCTTTCTCAAGATCCAGGTAGAAAAGTCTCCACAGCATATCTTCACATATCTCTTAAACGCAAGACCGACAAAATCTGGTTTTTGTGCGACAAATTCTTACAAATTAACAACTGCACACACGAGTAATCAGATTTTCGCTACGACCATCCGTTTTCGAGATCTGTGTGGCTCAGCTGTAGAGACGTCTCTACAGCTGCGCCACACAGATCTCCTAAACGCAAGACCGACAAACTCTGGTTTTTGTGCGACAAATTCTGACAAATTAACGGCTGCACACACGAGTAATCAGATTTTCGCTACGACCTTCCGTTTTCGAGATCTGTGTGGCGCAGCTGTAGAGACGTCTCTACAGCTGGGCCACACGTATCTCCTAAACGCAAGACCGACAAATTCTGGTTTTTGTGCGACAAATTCCGACAAATTATCGACTTCATCATGGCATAGTCAAAAAGTCAGATTTCCAACTTTTATTTTTGTGGCGCAGCTGTAGTCCGGCACGTGTCATTTGGTTGCAATCTAGGAGGCTAATCGCTGGGTCATCGTTCACCATATACATTTTATAAATTAGTGTAAGTAACTTTATTTAATGTTATTTGTTGAGGAAGGCTATCGGCCTCCGTGGTTTGGGATCTATGCTACGTTCGAAGTTTAAGCTTTGATCAATCTGCAACATGTGACAGGAGTGTCATGCATTGACACACTTCAGCTTTCATTTCACCGTTATAGAGATAGGTCGCATTGTAATAAAAACTTAAGTAAGATTATTTAATTAAGTCATGTTGTGTGAATAAAGCCACTTCACAAGCCTTCTGGGTTTTAATTCAATGGGCCCACTGTGCGACATTATTAATAAAATTATTTTTAAACTTTTTAAATTTTTTATGCATTCACAATGCTATTTTTATATTAAGATTATTTAATGATTAAACGAACTTACCTGTAAGTGAAGTTCTATCATAATTATACGAAGGATTCGTCCGAAGATATTAGTATATTAACACATGTAGTACCGCTTGCATGTATCACCACTTAGCACGTTATTTTAAAGCAATAACCTAAAAAACCTAAAAAGAGAAGGTTTTTGACTTAAAATTGACAGATATTTTGACATTTCCGGTCCAAGTTCGCCCTGTCACTGCTACACGCCAACCACTTCATTTAGTTTAAAGTCCAAATCCTATGATATTTCCTCATTTTCTGAAAATGGGTAAACAGTTATTGTAATTTACAATAATGAGTAGGGAGGGTGGGATTCTATACTAATATCTTCGGACGAATCCTTCGTATAATTATGATAGAACTTCACTTACAGGTAAGTTCGTTTAATCATTAATTATACTTCAGATTCGTCCTCGATATTAGTATATTAACACATGTAGATGTTAAAAGCATTAAAATAAGAAAATGGAAATATCATTTCTTGCGTATTAGTCTTTTTAAAAAAGAAAAGAATACCATTTCACATCATTCTGAACGTTTTACATGATCACATATACTAAAAACGGTACCTATAGATGGCTGGTACAATATATATATATTGTATATATATGTGCGTGTATATACATATATATATATACACGCACATATATACATATAAAATATACAAGGTTGGTTTGGAAAACTCAGTTTGATTATCGGTGATAATATGTTTTAATATTTTGTAAATATAGCGGAGTCATTGACCATTTCGCCGTTTTACCTGGAACATTTACAGTAACATTTTTTGTTAGGGCTATAAAGGTATCGGCATACGTCGAGTACTAAAACTGGTTGGCACAACACAAGTCTACTTAATTTCATTAAATGTTTCATTTCAGCAATCTATTACTTACATTAAATATAGAATTTAATTTCTTTCTAAATAAGAAGTGATTATGAACTGTTTATTTAATATAAATATGTATGGTCCATTCTTGTTTTTTTTTTTGTATTGTTTGCATTATTTGTGCAATAGGCAAGGTAATCAAAGTTAAACTTTTAGCATAAAAACGATGAAAAAAAAAGAATAAAATTGGAAAATATGTAATAAAATGTCTTAAGTAATCTAAGATATCCATTGTATTTGTACAATGAAGTCTACGCAAAGGCGTACTTAGTTAAATTCTTTACCAAACCTTGAGATTAGCTCAATTTTGTCCATTCAATAATGAACGCAATATTATTTAATACTGATAATTGTGTTATACACATCTGTAAAAAAAAAATGTTTATTATGTCTATATTAGTATTTGTTAAATAATCGAACCGTTTCTGTTACCAAACTCTGTACTTCCTGATAGTATTAACAGACAGCAGCTTCAATAATAACATAAATAATATACTTGTAAAATAATACCACCTTGATAATGTTATGAAAACCAATTCATTTGTGCGATTAATTTCCGTCCTTGAAATTAAAAGTTATAGAATGTTAATACTTTATATTAGAATAAGATATACGAAGAAGTACCTTACATGTGAATAAGAGGTGCCAAACCGAGGCTCAAGATTGTGACGATTATGATAGCACAATCGTTACACCTGTGTTTAAAAAACTGGTGGAAAAGAATTAAAATAATTGGTATCTTAGTGTCAGAATAGTCTTTTTACAATACTAAACCAAAATAGCATTGTGAATGCTATAATCTCAAATTAGAAAATAAATATTTTTGAAATCAAATGCTAGAAATAGAGAAAAAGAAAATCTACTGCATTTTATCTCCACTGCTTAATTTGACTTGCATTGCATTTGAATTTACTCAATCTCAATCTGGAAAAAAAAAAAAAAAAAAAAAACTGGTGATTAGTTTTTGAATTTATGAATTGAATAATTTCTATTTAGCATCAGAATAATAATATCTAGAATACTTAACACCCCGCACTGAACACAATAAGAAAAATTGCAATGAAAGCATATTGAACTGCATGTTCTAGATAATTGATATGCAAATATTTTGCAATTTGTGATTCCTGATGTGACCACTAGTGTCTCCTAGTCCACCCCGTTGTTGAAAGGCCCAAAAGAAAATATGTCGTCTCTAATTAGACTTACGCGGAATTCTGTGTAAGTATCGATGACATTCAACTAAGTGATTTCTGCAGTTTTGTGAACGTTTGTCTTGCAAAGATCATAATTGCTAATACATCTGTAATATAATGGAAAGTTGCGACGGTAGCTGTACATAAAAAAAAAAACATTGTATATAAAAAGATGAACTTCTTTTCTTTAAAAAATGTTCTGAGACCCTTATAAATAGTAAATATTGTCCAATAACAAGGAAATCATGCAATTTAAAAAACTCTATAGCCGGCGGCGGTAATTTTGTAATAAAAATATGGGCACTAAAATGCCCAAAATTTATGATTTTAGATTCATATATTACTATCACTTTCCTTATCAATATTAAAACCTTAAAGGTGATGGGATGGGAAGTCTAGACTGTGTTTTTTAAAAACAATAAGTTACATTTTTAATCGTGATAAAATTATTTTATGTACTTAGAGTACTTAATTTTTTATAAAAGCTAAATTAAATTTTAAACAGTTCTTAACTAAATCTGATATGACAACCTGTTTTTTTTTTTTTTTTTTTTTTTACTCATGTCACCTTCTGTTGAACCTTCAACAAATTGTAACAAAACTATTATTTGTATGTATTATAACTGTTATGCATTCTGGTCGACTGGAGATGATATACTATAGTATATATATAAGAAAAATATAATAATAATCTGGGTGACCTGTGTAGCGCGGCTAAATGGTATATTCACACAGACGATTACCGGCGCAAACGATTAAGTGGACCTTTGCGCCTGTAGTCGGTGACCACTGCCTGTATTCGCTGAATACAGACAAATGTCACACCAGCCACCAGCACGCACCCTCACAAATACATTATCTTAACGGGTGTCCTTACCTCACGTATGATGATTGAAGGCAAAAATTGATGATGCACCATCGGCAACTATTTTTGGATGGGCCGTAATGCCCGTCTGCGAGTCTGCTGTGACTGACGAAACAAACAGCTGATGGGGCTTCCTCGCCGCGTCTCGCTGTTTGCTTGCCGTCGGAGATGAAGCATGTGACATACCTGCCTACGTCTTTTGTTGTCGTTTTTAAGGCAAATAAATATATAAATCAGTTTTAAAATTGTTTTATTGAGTACTGCGCCCGATTTAATTACAGTTTTTTTTTTTTTTTGTTGATGGATATCGTTATATCGTTCACATCAGGCCTGTGGCCAATGCATCATTCATATTCGACTGAACTGTCGGTGGCCTTTTAAGTGAGCAGCCTCAGCTACACTAGAGTTGATCGTGTACGGTATAATTGAACGTCGTAATGCCCCACATTATGTAAAATATTCGAAATACTGTCACAAAAAGGTGTATATAGTTTTGTATTGGAAAGCTGCCTAAAACTTCACTGACACTTGTAGCTAATAATTTTCCCACATCAGAAACATTATTTTGTACACACTCACACAAATTAAATTTGAAAAGTAATAGAGATAATTTATACGAGGCCATAGCTTAGAAAGAAACATCCTAAATAGTTAGTAATGAACAAGTTCAACATGTTAGGTCTACCCGCCTGAAATACAAGGTTTCCTAGTTAAGGCAAATGATTTTTTTTTTTTTTTTACTGTATTCCAACAAACATAAATTGCATTTATGATTTACTAGCGGCCACCCGGGTTTTCACCCGTGTGGTTCCCGTTCCTGTGGGAATATCAGGATTAAAAGCATTCTATGTTTTAATCTAGGCTACTTACCATATGTGTGCCAAATTTCAACCAAATCCGTTCAGTAGTTTTGGCGTGATTGAGGAAAAAACATCCAAACCCACAAACTTTCACATTTATAATATTAGTAGGATAATTGCATTGCAATTACGATTCATTTATAGATAATAAAATGTAAGGATTCTATTATTCCATTTTTAGTTGAAATTTCTATCAGCATGCCAGCAGCTAGCTATTTTCACATAATAGGTGTGTGAAGTATCAGGTATGAGCTATTTGCTGTATAACTCAATATCTGGTTCCATGAAGTTATTAAGTTTTAGCATTTATAGCTAACTCTGTCAGTTTTGTAAACTATAAATTTATCTTAGTACCGATGGTACACTATAATACCGTTGAGATTAACTCAACACCAAGGATATCATGATGTCAAAATTCATACCTGATGAGCAACGCTGATGTCAGGGCTGCTCTTGCAGCTCCAGCACAGCGGCCGCCTGCCTGGAAGGTGGATGGCTGCGATTCAGCGGACGACGGAGTCACCCGATTGGTGCTCGGCAGCGGTTCCAACAACGTGGCAACCTTTGAGGGTAGTCTGCTTTTTTACAATGTCGCGTCGTCAACGGCACTTTGAGTTGCTGCAGTAGCGTTGTTTGACGTATCTATGCGGTGAAATAGTCCAGTATGACTATCTCGAGTGCAATAGATATTTAATTGTGTCTTAAACACAATGCTTTGACAGAAAGTACCCAGTATGGTAAATTCGCATCAGACAAATAAATAAACTGACAGAAAGTACCCAGTATGGTAAGTTCGCATCAGATAAATAAAAAACTGACAGAAAGTACCCAGTATGGTAAGTTCGCATCAGATAAATAGCAGGCAATTATGCTGTTTAACCAAGTAAACGGTATTTAAAAGTGTTCCTCCGTCTTGACTTCTTCTTCTTGTCCTCTTCCATCTTGAAAACTTTTTTCTTTCTTCACGAAGTAAATGCTTAACTATAATTTAATTTTCACTGTAAAAATATAATTCTAAAGAAGTCTCACTTTGAGACTGTATACGTGCGTCCGTGGCAAAGCACGAAAAGCGAATGAAGTGGTTGGCGTGTAGCAGTGACAGGGCGAACTTGGACCGGAAATGTCAAAATATCTGTCAATTTTAAGTCAAAAACCTTCTCTTTTTAGGTTTTTTAGGTTATTGCTTTAAAATAACGTGCTAAGTGGTGATACATGCAAGCGGTACTACATGTGTTAATATACTAATATCGAGGACGAATCTGAAGTATAATAATACAATTGAAAAATATTAGAAAAAATCGACTCACCCATAGCAGCTCAGACGGGACTCGAACCCGCACCCTTAGGATTCCGGCCCAATGCACTAACCAATTATGCTACCGAGTCGCTAGCAGGATTGACGAAATTTTCTAATACCTTTCACGTCTCCGCTGTAGGCCAGCGCCATCTCATCAATGTGAAGTGAATTACTTCGACATTTGAAAGCAGCACCTTTGCAGGTGCTAGACAAATCAGTTAAGATGAAATAGCCATATAATTTTTAAACTTTTTAAATTTTTTATGCATTCACAATGCTATTTTTATATTAAGATTATTAATACAATTGAAAAATATGAGAAAAAATCGACTCACCCATAGCAGCTCAGACGGGACTTAAGCCCGCACCCTTAGGATTCCGGCCCAATGCACTAACCAATTATGCTACCGAGTCGCTAGCAGGATTGACGAATTTTTCTAATATCTTTCACGTCTCCGCCGCTGTAGGCCAGCGCCATCTCATCAATGTGAAGTGAATTACTTCGACATTTGAAAGCAGCACCTTTGCAGGTGCTAGACCAGTGGTTTTTAACCTTTTTGGCTGGCGACCCAAAGTAGAAATATATTTGAAGTCCGCGACCCTAATCCTAATATTTTTTTTTATTTTGCAGTGACAGCTACTAAAATGACATGTTATTTATTTTTTACTATTCGCGACTTGTCTGCGTGGACAGTTTTTTGCTATCCCTCGGGAACTGAATGTCCTTTTTCTGTACCCCTGACAACATATACAGGGTTATTTGTAAAACACCAACAACCTTGCAGGAGTAGATTACTATGATCATAAACAACAACATTTGTTCTACGACTTTTCCGAAAAGAGACAAAAAAAATCGACTCTCCATACAAAATGTCCGAACAGCTGATCGAGTTTTGTATGAAAAATCGAATTTTATTTGGCAGTTTTTGGAAAAGTCGTAGAACAAATGTTTTTGTATATGATGGATGTTACTAATCTACTCCTGCGAGGTTGTTGGTGTTTTACAAATAACCCTGTATACAAAATTTCTTGATTGGTTTTAGCACTACCAGCGCCCTGGGCGACATTTCTACGGGTGCCCCCTAACTGCGATTCCAAGATTTTCAATTTTGCCCGTTGGTCAAAAAACGGCCGCGCAGCGCGATTTTTAGTCAGTTTCATCTACAAATCTTGTAATCTCGCTTGTTTATAGAAAAAAAAATGGCCGCGCAGTGCAATTTTTGGTCAGTTTGATATACTAATCTTGTAACTTTGTTTTTTGTTTATAGTAAAAAAAACGGTCGCGCAGTGCGATTTTTAGTCAGTTACATCTACTAATCTTGTAATCTCGCTTGTTTAAAGAAAAAAAAATGGCCACGCAGCGCGTTTTTTAATCAGTTTCATCCACTGATCTTGCTTGTATATATTCAAAAATGGCCGCGCCGTGCGATTTTTATTATCGACTTCAAAAGGAGGGAGGTACTCAATTCGACCCGTTTTTTTTCTGTATGTACACCGATTACTCGAAGACGGCTGAACCGATTGAAATGATTCAAACGTAACATTAGGTAAAAATTCAAGTTGGTCCCATTTTTTAAAATTTTGAAATCGGTTCAGTACTTTTCAAGTAATCTTGAAAAAAGCACCAAAATAGTATGATTTTGTGTGAACTACCTCGACGATCAGTCGTATAACTTCTTTGTTTATGAACTGAATAAGATATTTATTTTTTTGTTGGAAAAGGGATATCTTATGTGTAGTTCTTTAACCGACTTAAAAAAAGGAGGTTCTCAGTTTGACCCGCATGTATGTATGTTTCTCCGCGATTAACTCACGTTTTGCTGACCCGAGTTTTCTACCTAAATAATATACCTATACTACCTAATACAAAAGGTACCTACACAAAAAATAAAAAAAATAAAAAATTGTTTAAATAAACAAAAAACCGACTTCTAAAAACCTACCTCTAAAAAGCAAGAAATAATATTCGTAATAATAAAAACACGTCTATTGAAGTCGGGTGTGGCTTTTAGAATAAAAAAAAGGAATTTGTACTCCAGCCCCACCCGACTTCAATAGACGTGTTTTTATTATTACGAATATTATTTCTTGCTTTTTAGAGGTACGTTTTTTTGTCAGTTTTATTCGTCGCGTCGTCGCTCATCACCAGGCAACAAAAATTGTATCACTTTTTAAAGTCGTTTGGGGGCCCGCGACCCAACCCAATACCTCTCGCGACCCGAGGTTAAGAATCGCTGTGCTAGACAAATGTTTGCATAAATTTTTTTTTTTAAATTATATGGCTACATCATCTTAATTGATTTGTCTAGCACCTGCAAAGGTGCTGCTTTCAAATGTCGAAGTAATTCACTTCACATTGATGAGATGGCGCTGGCCTACAGCGGCGGAGACGTGAAAGATATTAGAAAAATTCGTCAATCCTGCTAGCGACTCGGTAGCATAATTGGTTAGTGCATTGGGCCGGAATCCTAAGGGTGCGGGCTTAAGTCCCGTCTGAGCTGCTATGGGTGAGTCGATTTTTTCTCATATTTTTCAATTGTATTAATAATCTTAATATAAAAATAGCATTGTGAATGCATAAAAAATTTAAAAAGTTTAAAAATTATATGGCTATTTCATCTTAACTGATTTGTCTAGCACCTGCAAAGGTGCTGCTTTCAAATGTCGAAGTAATTCACTTCACATTGATGAGATGGCGCTGGCCTACAGCGGAGACGTGAAAGATATTAGAAAATTTCGTCAATCCTGCTAGCGACTCGGTAGCATAATTGGTTAGTGCATTGGGCCGGAATCCTAAGGGTGCGGGTTCGAGTCCCGTCAGAGCTGCTATGGGTGAGTCGATTTTTTCTAATATTTTTCAATTGTATTAATAATCTTAGTAAAATTATTAACAATTTCTTTCCAAAACTATGTAAGGAAAATCATTTGTTGTTTAAAAATTATTATTTCACTAAATTTGGGTTAAGATTGTTTACCAAATAAGACAAAAAACACCAAATCATCCGCCCGCTGATTTGTTTTCCCATGGTTAAATTCCATGGGATCGATGCAATGACTTAGGGATTTGTCTACTGGGGCCCTACCGCCTAACTCAAAGCTTTAGCCAGAGCGATAGCTAGACTATATCCATCCTTGTCATATCATAAAACGATGACAAGGACGGATAGTGCACTGACGTCATAAACCAAAGCCAGAGTCAAAGCGAGAGAGTTAGGCGGTCCGGCAGCTGGAATAAACCCATAGACATTTTTTTTGTTTTGTTCCGAAGAACAGGCTAAGGTCGTCGACCATACTGCCTCCTCATCCAGTGCACTGCACCCATCGTATAATTTTATTTTCTTGCTTTGGTTTATGCCGCATTCTGAATCACGCCAACAGCACTGTTAGCGCGCATCCATATAAATGCAGTAGGTACTAAAACCCTGTTTTATTTTCGTGACTATAATATTGGTCGGCACCCTGATCAGAGGCGGCTCGTGACATTTTTTTATGGGTGTTCACTAAAAAAAACAGAAAAATTTGCTTACCATTTAATTTTATACATAAAAAATCCTTTCGCCTATCTTTATGGTTAGCGAAAACATCAATACCTAACTTTTTTGAGAAACTCTGTATATTCCGGGATTCAAGGATTCCATGAATTCATCATGACCCCGTAAGGCAACTTTAAATGCACCACAAAATACCACACGCCGTAAAATTTCTCGGTTTTCATCAACGCTTTTCATTGGGTTCATTGAACTCTCTAATACATTTTCGATAGGCAGACATATGAAATCGAGATTGCGAATGTTTTTTCAGTTCAGTTTAATTGAAAGATGCGCTAAATCATATTTTTTTCACAATTTTTAATAAAAGAAACAGTATATTGTTCCATTTTTAACACAAAATCTATTTTTAAAATAAATTAGAGAAGAACTTCCAACAAGCGACATAGTTGATCGTTTGTTTACATAAGATCGGCAACAACAACGCATAATCCCCGCGCCAAAATGTAAATTTTTCAAAACAACGCAAACTGGCAACGTAGATCGGAGCGCCGCTCCAGAATACGCTAATTTCTCGTACAAATGTTTTGTTTCACGCGCTGGACTCGGTCGATGTTTCTCTTTCGCACTCATTGAAATCAGCATAAGGCATTGTACTGCACTTTGTTTCATAGGAGCGGAATCGCCAGCGCACCACTCGATACATGTTGACACAAAATCATATGTTTAAAAAAATATCTTTGTAGGTAATTGTTCCTAGTAAATTATATAAAGAGTCAAAGAGTGTATTGTATAGGCATAGTAAAATGTATGTATAGGAATTATAAAAGTATAAAGTAGGTAATTGATTGATTTTTTGTGGGAGTGCACTGCACCAGCGCTCCTTAGGACGAGCCGCCTCTGACCCTGATTATCTAAAAAGAAACTATTTAGCGACCGGTTTCATTCCACATACATTGCTACTTTTCTTTGTTATGTTTTTTTTAATCCAAAAAGAAGTAGCAATGGATCACTATCATCTATGAACTGCAACCGGTCGCGTGGTTTCTAATTAGATAATCAGCCCGCGGATTTGCGCTAACAGTGCTGTCAGCGTGATTCGGAACGCGGCTTTACTGTCACCGTGACGGTCGCTGACAGATGTCAAAACAAAAAACTCGCCAAAGTGGCGAATACGAATAATAGATAGAATGATGTGGATTATATTTGCCTAATTTTAAGTATTTTTCAAAGAAAAATGTCGAACTCATCTATCGCTGGATTGTGCCGCTGTTGCCACGGTCAAGGCGCGTTCAAGAACCTCGGCGTTACGTATAATTTTAATGGAGTTGATGAGGTTTATTCCGCTATGCTTCGTGATACATTCGATGTCAACGTGAGTTCTTATTTATTGAAGTCGGCGCTTTTTATTTACTCCTCTCAGTTGGCTGTTTATTAAAGTACTTTTAATAAAAAGGCTAAAAGTCAAGTCGGGTTTTTATGCTCTTATTTTCTCTACTTTATTTCTGTTATATGTAGTTTAACAGTAACAACAACATCATAAAAAAACTATAGCTGGTTAAAACTTCATTTAATAGTTTAAACTTTCACGTTCTCTCTATCAAGATAAGAAAATAAAAAAATAAAAATTTAATAGCATTCGTCTCATTAAATATGAAACAGCTTAACTATGTCTCTCACCGACGTACATACTTTTAATTTATTCCTATTTAAATTTGCCATTCAGAATAATAAATAAATAAAATAAATGTTTGATAATGTGAAAATATTTGATAATAATGTAACTTTTAAAATAATTATGTTAACCCTATGTCCTTCTCTGTACCCCTAAAAATGTGTATGCAAAATTTCATGATGATCGATTCAGCAGTTAAGATGTGAAGGTGTAAAGCCTTGTATTCATTAGGCAACATTTGTTTATAAACTGTTTATAAACAGTTTATAAACAAGTTTACCGTAAACAGTGTTTCTGAAACTTGGCAGTACACACTTGTCAGTGGTTGCTAGGATGTCACCTGACGAGGTAGTTATCTTTATAATCTTTATTTGAGGCATCCCAAAGTATATTTATCTTTATAATCCTTATTTGAGGCATCTCACAGTATATTATTGTGCTGTTGATAAAGGTTTTTGAAATTTATCGAAATCTGGCTGTTGGACCACAGTACTTCCATGTTTAAAACTTGCGCAACACACGTCCACACCTGTTGACTTTTGTTTATAAACAAGATGTTTCGTCTTGCTCTCCACTCAAAGTGGGGAGCACGGCAACATGTTTCAGAAACAATGTTTCATCATCTTTGTTTATAAACTGTTTACAGAGATGATGAAACACTGTTTATAAACAAATGTTGCCTAATGAATACAAGGCTTTACAAACAAAAAAATTGGACTTTTGCATTTATATATTAGAAAAAATAATAGAGTTTGTATTTTATATTTATTAAGTAATACAAATAAAATTAATAATTAGCTTATGTGTGATTTATTGCAGATAAATACTGAAACTACATCATCTTACAATATTTGTGAAGTATGTGAGAGCCGGCTTAGAGATGCTACCCTTTTTAAACGCCAAGTGGTGACATGTGAACAGAAATTGATACAGCTTTATAATGACAATGGTTTTAAAGGTAAGTTGGCAGTAAAGAATAGAGCACAACATGTACAGTAGCCAGCAAACATCTTGAAATTGGGTGAGGAATTGGGAGAATGTGTATTTTGGGCATGCGTAGCGGTGAGGGGCGCGGGCGCCGGGAGACGGGTGCGCGATATTTGTCGCTCACAAGTGCACATGCGCGAACTTATCCCCACTCCTGCAAAAAAGTGTAAATATGTTTGCCTCATACTGTACTCACACATGTCATATCTTTATTATTTTTGTATTTTGATCTGCATATTTGATCAACTCAGAAACCGGGCATGAATAATTTATTGAATCATATTTTTAATGAAGAGATACCTTTTAGTAAAATTGTTGTTTGTGATGTTTTTATAAAATTACTACACATAATAATTTGAATAGTTTTTTTATTTCAACAATATTTACAGTTCAAGTTTTAATTAACTAATCTATTAACTAATCTAGTTGTTTTTAGACATAATTACAGACTTTTATGTAAAATTCTCACCATCAAGGCCCATCATTCAATATGATAATAGTGTATGCACATGTATGTATAAACCATCATAGAGAATGATGGGCCTTGAGATACCTCTTGCAGTATTTTTCACTAGCTTTGTAACTACGAAGTTAGATCTGTGATGTGACCAGTAAAAAATTAAATCGCAGAAAAATATAGATTACGCAAGTTAAAACCCAACAAGTATTAACTTTTCTTGTCAATAAAATTGTGTATTTATTTTCAGATCTCAAATTGTTTCCTGGTGAAATTAAAATTGAGGAAGACAGTAATACCTATGGTAAGACTGGAAAGCTGCTTATTTTAGCTTTATTTTTTTTAACAAAAACTTTTATTATTGAATTTCAGATTTTAGGCATTCACAATACTATTTTTATATTATCTAAAAGTTCAATAATTATATAGCTATTTCATCTTAATCGATTGTCTGGCATCTGTAAAGGTGTCGCATTCGAATGTTGAAGGTAATTCTCTACAGCGGGAACGTAAAAAGTACTAGAAAATTTCGCCGCTCCCACTAGCGACTCGGTAGCATAATTGGTGCATTGGGCCGGAATCCCAAGGGTGCGGGTTCGAGTCCCGTCTGAGTTGCTACGGGTGAGACTTTTTTCCTAGTATTTTTTCTATTAAAATAATTATCTTAAAACTTTTTTATATTTATTTAGAATTATATTTATTTCAGATGCAAATGAAGAAACTGCTTTTATGGAAGAGGAAAAAGAAATTAAATATGATGAAGGTAATTTATTGCACAATTTATATCTCTTTAACTAAGTATTAAAGTTAACTGTTTCAAGGGATTGTAGACTGGAGTATATAGTTTTAATTTCAACTCGATACCTCCACACGTTTCCGAGATAAAGGGTCTTGACAGACAGATAGACAACAAAGCGATCCTATAGGGGTCCCGCTTTTTCCTATTGAGGTACGGAACCCTAAATAGTTCAAAAGTGAGAGAGCCTATCTGACCTGCAAAATGCGAAAACGCTCTTAAGAGCCCGTAGCGATTTTGCCGCTGACTGCGGCTCTCTCTCTCGCACATTTCATGTTTTCTCAAGATCTGTTAAATTTGAGTGCGTAATTGAAAAATGTGTCTCGGCCACTTTTCGCAATATAAGATTACAGATATTTTAAAATATATTTCAGTTTTTTGTTGCTAAAGTACAAAAAATTGTTGCTTCAAACAGTTGTTTGAACTGGCAAATACGATAACTTTTTTTAATTCAGCAACTCGAAACTGAACTATATGTATCTTGAAACGTCCATAATCTTATATTGCGAAAAGTGGTCGAGACACATTTTTCAATTACGAACTCAGATTTAAGAAATCTTGAGAAAACATGAAATGTGCGAGCGAGAGAGCTGCAGTCAGCGGCAAAATCGCTACGGGTTCTTAAACTTACCTTAAACGAAACTTTCAGATGAGAAAATGCCTTCAATGGAAATATTCATCCAGCCAGTGATGGATTTAGAGGATCAGCCTCTCTCTTCTCTCCGCTCCAAAAGAAAAAAGATGGAAGATTCTGGTGGTGATGTTGACACTAATTGGGACGCTCCAGTGGATCAAAGCGATGGTAAAATTCCTTGTCTATGGCGTATGTTGCCATCTCCAAAACTTGGCCAGAAATAAAAAAACTGGCCAAGTGCGAGTCGGACCGTGCACGAAGGGTTCCATAAAAAAAATCACGTTTGTTCTGTGACGTCACTTCAACTAACATGAGCGTTGTAAGTGTAAGCATGAATCGGACCGGACGTTAGCGCGCTTATAGTGGTGTAAGCGTGATTCGGAACGCGACCTAAGATTCCACTGTCCGTCTGTCTGTCACCAGGCTGTATCTCAGGAACTGTGATAGCTAGACAGTCGTAGACAGACAATTTTCACAGATATGTATGTCTGTTGCCACTTTAACAACAAATACTAAAAAACAGGATAAAATAAATATTTAAGGAGGCTCCCATAAAACAAACGTGATTTTTAGGGTTCCGTATCAAAATGGTAAAAAAGGAACCCTTATGGTGTGACTCAGTCTGTCTGTCTGTCACAGCTGGATATCTCGAGAACTACTAATGGTATCAACTTGAAATTTGGAATAGTTTGAGATGACATTTGCCCAACTATTTTGCAAATAAGAAAGAAATAAAAAAATAAATATCTTTTTTACAACAGGGACTGAAAAGGGGTCTGAAAAATTTGAAGTGGGGCTACTAGGGCATGTGGGGTATCATATGAAAGAGCGCCGTTTGCACGTTTTCAATCATTTTTCTTTTTGTTTTAGGCCGCATAGTTTTCGATTTATAATGAAAAATGAAAAAAAAATACTGTTCCCCCCTTATCTCCGAAGTTTGCAAAGAGAAAAATCTGAAATAATTCTATGTGATAGCAGTTTATATAAATATTACAGGAAAAATAAAACGATGTCTCAATGTCTCAAAAGTGTGCTAACTTTTTTAGAAATTATCAAATGGGTTGGAATATCCTAGTATGGAGGATGGCATACTTAATTTCTGACATTTTTTTTTTTCAAAATAGCGGACACGCATGAAACCTGTGTAAATCGATAGCTAGTACCAATACGAACAAGAATTGTCAACGACATAATCGCCTAAAACGTCACGTTTTCGAGCTGTAATGTAAGCTATTAAAGTTGAACTGGTGGCGACACAACAGGGTAGATTTGAAGCTAAAATATGGGCTTTGAAATATTGTTTTACGGCCATCCAAGTCTGGAATACTCTGGATTAAGTGTCAAGGTCAAAAAAAGAATCCTTTCCTTACCTCGTTGGCTAATCGCGTCATTCATTTGCGGAGACACGCACACGATAGGTGAGTTATATTATCATATCACAAGACCGAGTTGAACCGGTAACACATATTAAAAAATCTTTTAATACCTACTAAAGCCTATTAAAATGTCAATTTTTTCAAACTGGTAACCCTTTCTCTACCGCTTGTGGACTTTTACTCTAGTCTAGACCTAGATGACCGTAAAACAATATTTTAGAGCCCATGCATAGGTTTTATTTTAGCTTCAAATCTACCCAGTGGTGTCACGTCACCACCAGTTCAACTTTAATAGCTTACAACTCAATAACGTGACGTTTTAGGCGATTATTTCGTTAACAATTCTTATTCGTATTGCTACAAGCTATCGATTTACACAGGTTTCATGCGTGTCCGCTATTTAGAAAAAAAAAATGTTGGACAGTAGGTATGCCAAAATATTCAAACCCCTTTCTAAAAAAGTTAACATTAGTTCCACTATCAGTCAAGAGATGGCGCTGACCTAAATATGATGGTACGGGACCCTCTGTGCGCGAGTCCGACTCGCTCTTGACCGGTTTTATTTTAACTGAACCTTTTGTGCACGAGTCTGACTCGCACTTGCCTGGTTTTTTTATAAATCAGCAAGCAGATTAATAAAGTATTCCTATAATGATTACAGATGAAAGCTCCAAACCCAGTAAGGTGAAAACAAAAAAGTTTTCATGCGAAGTCTGCCAAAAAAGATTTACGTACAACGGCTCTCTAGAAGTCCACATGAGAATCCACAGCGGAGAGAAAACTTATCAATGCAAGCTTTGCAACAACAAATTTGTTCACAATAAAGATTTAACGAAACACTTCGAAGAAATCCACGGAGACGGTGAAAAATACCCTTGCACGATATGCCCTAAAACATTCGAAAAGGCACGGTTCCTGAAAACTCATATAAAAATCCATTTCGACGAAGAAAAATTCAAGTGCACTCAATGTGAAAAGGAGTTTCAGCGGAAAAAAGGCTTAAAAGAACATTTAAAAACGCATACGGGTGAAAAGAACTTTACTTGTGATGTTTGTAATAAGGCTTTTGGGCACAATCAGACTTTGAAGTCACATAAACTGACGCATACTGGAGAAAGACCGTATGTTTGTGATATTTGTGGCAAAAGGTTCCCACAGCGAACACATTTGAAGAGACATTTAGTGATAATTCACACCGGAGTGAAACCGTATTCTTGTAAAGTGTGTGAAAAACAGTTTTCAAGCAAAAGTTATTTAGCAATACATGAAAGACAACATACTGGGGAGCGACCGTTTTCTTGTGACGTTTGTAAAAAAGATTTTAGTGCGTACACTTCTTTAAAAGTGCATATGCGTGTCCATACCGGTTTAAAACCGTATTCGTGCAGTTTTTGTAGTAGACAGTTCGCTCAAATGGGTAGTTTTAAACTACATGAACGGACGCATACAGGCGAACGACCGTTTTCATGTAAAGTGTGTAAAAAACCATTTTCTGACAACGGTTACTTGAAAATACATATGAGAGTACATACAGGAGAAAAACCTTATTCTTGCGAGATTTGTAATCGTTGCTTTAGGGAAACGGGGCAGTTGAAACGACATATGAGGGTGCATACTGGTGTTAAGCCGTATACATGTAAAATTTGCAATAAACAAATAGGTAATTTGTCTAAACATATGCGAGTACATTCGGATGTAAGACCGTTCATGTGTCATATTTGTAATAAACAGTTTTCTATTAACGGTAATTTGAAGTTGCACATGAGAGTTCATTCTGGTGAGAAACCGTACGCTTGTGATATTTGTAATGGTCAGTTTACGCAAAGCAGTGGTTTAAAAAGACATAGGTGTTCTCATGCTGGGAAAAGTGATAGTTGAAGAGATTTTTTTATTACACTAATTTATTTTTCGTGTAAAAGGGTTCGGTCATTAATGTATGAAGACTGGCATACCTACCTGTCCGCCATTTTGAAAAAAGTCGATTATGGTAGCCTCTGATAAAAGTGATGTCAATCGATAAAGTAAGTACTTACAAACAAACAGTAATAAGAAAAAAATCTAGTAAGTGATATACTTACTGAGATATTTAACTTTGAAGTTGACACAAAATCAGTATTGCTGGATTTAGTGGATCAAATATGTAAATAAATATTGTTGTTAGGCTATTTATGTATGTAGGAAGCGTCCATGGCTCAGCTGACAAAGTGTGCTCCAGTTGGGAGTATGGAATTCACTTGTTTGAAGAGACAGTTGTATGGAAAGTCGATTTTTCGAAAAGTTGTAGAACAAACATTGTTATTTATGATTTTAGTAATCCATCCCTGCGAGATGGTTGGTGTTTTACTAATAAATGTATATAAATCAATGCAAAAGATACATAATTTTATATTGCCTTTATTCAACTTCAAACTCAAATATCTCAGTAAGTATATCACTTACGAGCATAGAAATAGAATGTCAAAGAACAACAAAGTCAATAAACAGGTGATCCGAAAACGAATGCATACATTTTATATGGGATACATAAAATATGACTTAGATTCATAAAATATGACTATATATGGCAAAGGAAATTAATAAACTATGTTCCATACTGTTTTCTTCGTCGATAAACGAATAAATGTAGCGAAATTTGATTTTAAACAAATGTGTGGCAATATCTTATTTACCTGTGAAAAGTGTGATTAATTGGATTGTTTCTTTTTGTCACATCACAATTACTTAGAGCACAAGACACCATGGCTCCACAATACCTTTATTTTAAATTCTAATTAAGATTAACTAATATTTTAAACAAACTGTGATTGCTCATTTGCTAGGCGGGATGCTAGGGGCTCTTACTGCAAAAAATGTTGGCACATGTCACTTGATCCTTTGTCTCTTTTTTACATAGACCGTGTCCGTATGATGTTAACTTCTCTTTTCCACGCTTTGTTGGTCTTGAGCGCAGCGAAAATTTTTCTATGTCTATGCTTACGAGATTCTTTTCTTATTACTTTTTGTTTGTAAGGACTTACTCTATCGATTGACATCACTTTTATCAGAGGCTGCCATAATCGACTTTTTTCAAAATGGCGGGCAGGTAGGTATGCCAAAAGGGCCTCATGCTTATCAAAGGTCGTAAAGCTAATCGCAGATGGCGCCAGCGTATTTGATTGTCCTCGCGCGGATGGGCTTGTGTACGTTTAATACTATTGTATTATTTGAGGGCTTTTCAAAATGACAAAAAACTGTAAGCCCGATAGATGGCGTTGCTAAAAATTTATGTGTCCATGTGTTTTTTTTACTTAGCTTCGAAGAGTACTCAGGTAGGCAGGCAGATGTAACCCTAAAATGTTTCTCTTTGGACAGATGTCAGCCAGCGAGCGCTTACTTGCCTCTTTGGTACAGGCCGTTTATTTTTAAAAGCCAATTTTGACACTTCTCTTTCCATCAACGCCATCTAGTGAGGCAAAGAGTTACTATTTTTATTTTTTTAATGTCACTGAAAGCCCTCAAAGGTTGGCGGATCTATCATTTTTCTATGCTGAGAAGGCCCTGATAAAATGCCTTTAAGGGTCCCCGCACACGGGCGACACGCCACAACCACAAACTCCGCCACTAGAAGCTAGAAGCGGCTGCAAAAGTAACTGAAGCGCGCGACAGCCACAAGTGGTCGGTAGCCGACGACACAAATTCACTTCGCTTGAAGTTTTGTGGCCGGTGTCGGCCAAAATAAGCGAGAAGCGACCCTATATTCTCATCGAATCACACTGAATCGTGTCAGGCGACAGCTATGTGGTAAATACCGTGATCCATCGCCATAGAGTACATTTTAACCATGGAAAGTAAAATATTTAACATTCAATACAAATTATCACGGTATTTACCACGCGTGTAGCCGTCGCCTCACACTGTGACTGGTTGACAAAAAAAAACGCAACGAGTAATGCAGATATTGGACGGTTTATTTTTCGTTCATTTTCGATGCTTCATCGCAGTGAAGCATCGAAAATGAAGTGTCTAATTATGTGATTCATCTTTCATCAGTGATGCGCCTTTTTGATGAAAGTCACTATACGCCGGTGTGCTTTCGTGCATCGGTCATCGCATCGGAAATGAACAATAAATGAAGCGTGTAAACAGTGCCATTCACTCCAGTGAACGGCATGTCGTGAGTAACTTATTTGTGTTTATTTTAAAATGCCTTTAATTTTTGTTTTTAGACTTTTTACAACCCGCATCATGCTACATGCATACAAGCAGTGCATGCAAGCATTTTTTTTTCTCTTTATTAACTCTTAATTATTTAGTCAAAATTATCACGCACAACCTGTTGCTGCGAAATTTTCTGAGAAATGAGAAATACTACATTCATTTTACAAGCGTCTCAATACAAAAAGTCGTTCACTGGTCACTATTCATCGAAAATGAAGCACTTTTGATGAACCCTCTAATATCTGCATAACAGTGTGACTCGATGCGAATATTTAAAGTCCGTTCGTTTAGATAGTGTCGTCCTTTTATCTCGCCGCCTTTGCACGTGCCGCTTCTTGTCAAAGAATGCCGCCGCATAAACAAAGGATACCGCGTGCGGCGTACACCCGCAAGTGTATTTGGATGTTAGCAGTTTCATAGAAGTGCCGTAGTGAAAGGTTGTGTTTGTTACCGGTATTCCGGTCTCTAAACACAAGTGCTTGCGGGTGTACCGACACTAGGGTTGGCAGACTTCCGGGATTATCCCGAAATTACGTGCCTTGTCCCGTGTCGTATTTTTTTGTTAGTAGGTTACGCTGTCGTGCATAGCGTACAGTGCGTACCGTTTGGTGTCTACGCTTCACGTTGTTGATAGAGTCTGAGTAATTTGAAGAGTACTAAAGTTAATTTCTATTTAACTTTAGTACTCCCCCCCCCCCCCGCTATCGTTGTCCCGCTATCTAAGCAAACGGACTTTATTCTCATCTAGTAACACTGCCTGCCTAGCATGACCGATTTATATCGCGTGATATAGCGTTTTATCACGTTTAACTGTCAAAAAGACAAAGGAATTTGACAGTTGAGTGTCGATATAATGCTATATCACGAGATATAAATCTGTCATGCTAGGCAGGCAAGTTCTGTATAGTATGACAGGTTCGGAAAAAAAATTGGCATCGGTTAACATTGTGACTCGACGCGAATTTGTATTCTCATCTAGTAACAGTGTTTCGTAAATAGTGTTACTTGTTCGGAAAAAAGTCGCATCACCACCAGTGTTCATCATCATCATTCATCTAGTATGAAAATAAAAATTAGGCGTTTACCGCGTGCGGCGACGTATAATAGTCGCCACACGCTACAAATCGTCGCTTCTCACTTCTTGTAGCCGCCACCGGCGACTAAACTGCAAGCGAAGGAAATTTGTGTCGGCTACCGACCACTTGTGACTGTCGCGCGCTTCAGCTACTTTTATATTAATTATAGTTATAGAACTTTAGTTTACTTGTTTTGTTATCTAAGTAAAGGTGCGGGCACATTTGTCTGACGCCACGCGTTAACACATGTTAACACGCCGTCAGATGACATCGGTTTTCATAGTACCTAAATTTATGCACTAGGATCACACTTATAACACGTCCATACAAATACGGCGTGTTAATACTTTTTTAGTGATATGTGGTTAACACGTGGCGTCAGACAAATGTGCTCGCACCCTTAAGGAAAAGCGGTGTCTCACAAACACAGGGTTACAGCATAAATGGGGACACCAACTTATTTCATAAATTGTATTGGTTTAAAAGAAAAAATAAATTTATTTTATTTTTATTTTTTTTACTTTTGCAGCCGCTTGTTGCTTCTAGTGGCGGCGTTTATGTTCTGATTGTGGCGTGGCGTTTGTGTGCGGGGACCCTTATGGAAAACTGGAAAAGAAATGTAAAAAATAATAATCAGTATTTTCGTCAGTAATTATGTTATGAATAGGCATAAGTTTATTTATTTGAAATCGATATTACTTACTTATTATTTATTTTAGGTACTTATAATAGCAACTAATGTAATTTTATTTTTAATTTACATTGTGTAAGCTTAAGTATTAACATGTATTCTGTGGTATTAATTTATTTTTACATATTTTGATACAAATATAATATATTTGAGGTATTTAAAACGCATTTTCATTTAAAAGCAATCAATTTTATGCTTAAAGCTAAGATATTAAGATTCAAAATAAGTTGCAGATTTTCGACAGTTTTGTATGACCTGATGTGCTGCTTTCTGTACAAGTTAGTTAATTAGGCCACATGAGTAAAAAATCGTATTATATGATTTTTTTTACAAAAAGTCCAGAAGTGGAATTTTAGTGGACGAAGTTGTGGTTACCGGTAGCATTTTCTAAAACAAGTTGTTTACAGAAGAAAGGCTGTACACTTTTTTCTTTTGCCATAAAAAATCAATGTGACAGTGACAGACAGCTCTCAAGTTTAGTGTGGGTGGTGCCTTCGATATCGATTCATCTTATTAGTTCAAGTTGAAATTGATAATAATCGATTAACATTTTTATTTTATACTGGCAAACATTATTGTATCCTCGCATTGTGTTTGTATTGAAATTATTACACTGAAATGAAATACAAGTTTAATTTAATCTATTAGTTATCCAAGGTATGCTCGCGTTAAAAGACGTTCGGTTCGTTTAATTTAAACTAATACATTAACTAAACGTCTGCAGCTGCACTGTAGGGGTGCGTTCCGTGGCTTCGCTCGAGTGCACTCCGATGCGCGCTCTAAACGTTCCGTTGCTCGGTGAAATTTTACTCTGACAGCTGTCAGAGCATAGTTTTATGCGTTCCGTGGCTCGGAGCGCAGCAACCAAACAACTATCAAAATAGATGGTTAAAACGCTCTGACATTTATCTTTACATAATAATGTCATTGTCATATTGACATTATTTTGTAATTTGATGATTTTGTGTCTAAGTTTCAAAAAGTTCATGGTTTCTCCTCAAAAACAGATTTTTATTTGACTTAGTATATGAAAGTTTAAATTATCTATATTCAAATGGAAAACGAAAACGTTGTTACCTATTATAGTATAGAGCACGGGTCACCAATTAGTTTCGTTCGGGGTCCGTTTTACGAAATGAAATGACCAGCGCGGTCCGCACATCATTTTATAGAAAAGAATATTTATTACAGAAATGTAAAAGATACTTAAAGTACCTAGGTATTTTTGTAAGTCCCTGTGTTCTCGCGGTCCGCACAAAATGGGTCCATTTGGCGACCCCTGCCTGGTATAAGGGTTTTAAAAACAACTTGATCGTTCCGTAGCTTGGTTGCAACTCAAACAGGTTAAACTTTAACCAAACAACTACACCCAAAACGACGGAACGGTGCCTACCTAGGTAACCTACTCAAGCACTTTCGTAAGCATTCACTTTACTAGGTAGGTATTATAGCTAGGTAAAGCTCTTTATATATGACTAGCTTCCGCCCGCGACTTCGTCCGCGTGGATATTAGAGAAAATCCTTAGGGAACCTTCAACCAGGATCAGCCTTCTGATCGTCTAACTTTGTTGCAATCAACTTTGACAGAAATCGCAGTGACATTGCTGCTTTAGTAAGAGCCAATGCGACAACTATCTTACTTGCAAATAAAGCAGCAATGCAACTGCGATTTCAATCGATTTTAATCGAGAATTGTTAGCAACAGCTTTACGTAATTCGGGGTCCAACCAGCCGTTTTTACGCGATTAGGCAGGTCCCCAGTCCCCACCAAGTGCGCTGCCTTGCGAGGCAAGACGTTTGCCGCGTGTGGCGGGCCTCGAACGAGGCTGCTTGCTTGCTGGGGACTGGGGACCCGCCTAATCGCGTAAAAACGGCTGGTCGGATCCTGGTTGAAAGTTCCCTAAGGATTTTCTCTAATATCCAAGCTAGTTTATAACAATAATCAGAATTGGGTCCAGAGATATGAGTATCCCGTCCCCGTCCCCGTTCCCTTTGACCCCTATTTTCACCCCCTTAGGGGTTAAATCATGTCGACGGTGTTGGACTTCAAAATAAATGTCATTTTCGCAATCACCATCCCATAAAACCTCAAGAACGACATCCATATCGATTTTTGTGTTTTTTTACCCCATTTCACCCCTATTTCATTCCCATAGGGGTTGAAGTACTACCAATAACAATTTGCTCCTACGAATTTGAAGTTGTAATGTCTATTTTATATTATTTTTCCATACAAAATTTTAACTCCATGGTGAAAATCATGTCTACCGTGTTGTCCGTGTTGGACTTCAAAATAAATGTCATTTTCGCAATCGTCATCCCAGAAAACCCCAATAACGACATCCATATCTATTTTTGTGTTTTTTTACCCCATTTCACCCCTATTTCATTCCCATAGGGGTTGAAGTACTACCAATAACAATTTACGTTACGTTAGATTTTCGTCCATAAGCCTAAATTATAAATTTAGCGATTTTTACTTCGAAAATTAAGGATTTTCTATACACAACTCCATCCCCCTTTTCACCCCTTCAGGGGTATAATTTTCAAAAAAGCTGAGATATTTATAAATTAATTTCCAATCGTCAGCCTAAATACAAAATTTGAAGATCCTTACTTCGAAACTGAGGACTTTCATACAAACTTTGATCCCCTTTTTTACCCCCTTAGGGGGTGAATTTTGAAAAATCCTTTCTTAGCCTACGTCATAACATCTACATGCATGCCAAATTTCAGCCCGATCCGTCCAGTGGTTTGGGCTGTGCGTTGATAGATCACTGTGTCAGTCGGTCATCTTTGAGTTTTATAATATACTAGTGGCCCGCCCCAGCTTCGCACGGGTGCAATGTAGTTACTAAATGTAAAACTGTGCTAATGTGGTGTCAGTCTAAAGTTATTAGATTATACTACAGGATACATATACCTAGGAGGACGACATATACCTATACGACGTACGCAAGGGGTGTTATAATATAATTGACGTGTGTCTGTCTGTCTTAGGCAACCAACCTAGCTCCCAAACTTATGGATCGATTTTAATGAGGTTTTTATGCATAGTTTAAGAGAAGCGTATAGACGGCGGGAAGCGACTTTGTTTTATACCATGTATAGCTTTTGCCCGTGGCTCCGCCCGCGTGGCAGTCGGTAATCGTTGTAAGTCTTCCCTTGGAAACCAATGATCGGGATGAAAAGAAGCCTGTGTTAAGTATTCCAGACTTAATCTATATCTGTGCCAAATTTCTCCTAAATCCGTTCACCCGTTCAGACGTGATTGAGTATGATATGATTGAGTAGGTACCTAACAGAACAACATCCAAACATCAAAACTTTCACATTTATACAATTTTGTGATTATATAGGTAATAGCTGCACCCCGCAGTTTTACCCGCGCAGTCTGTCGATTCTGTAACCAAACTCGCATCTCACTTCACTTCGCGTGAATTTGTTATAAGACATTTATTTACTAAATGAGCTATTTTACTGATTGCAAAAAAATTTAGGTAGCCTGCGTAGCTATCTAAAATCTTTTGTGATAAAAAAAATTTCTTATCATTATCTTATTTATGATTCAAAATTCCCGTGCAGTGAAGTGAGATTTGAAGTGGGGTTCGAGTTTGGTTACAGATTCGACGCCCTGTTAACGATTCTGTATTAGTTAGGTAGGTACTTAATAAAATTTATTAGCGGTAATTTAACAAAATAAGTATAATAATAATTATTATGTTACATTTAATACTTACCTTATAGTTAAAAATTCTAATATCTTTGCTTAATAGTTATCTTCTTTATAAATAAAAATCGATGTATGTGTATTTGTTTCCTTTGCACTCCTAAACCATTTATCCACATCCGATTATGATGAAACTTTGGTGAATGTTTGGTGAATTGTTCTGCTTACTACTGAAAAGGTTTCTGGCTAAAAAAAACGTGACATTGCAACGCATGCCGGGCAAAGATTTATGCCGGGTGCAACTAATGTTGTGCATTATTATCAGGCTCTCCATCGAAACACTTCTCTAAATACCACATTCCTTGTCACGTTATCTGATATTTGCCAGATGTTGCCGTTTTATTTGACTAATATTTCGTAAAGTAGTGAAAACAGGGATAAAATCTTATACAACATTAAAAGAATCAAAGCTTTTCTTAAAAATCGGGAAAATTAGAGATTAAACGTCAGCCCGTGCAGTGACAACTGACATTTATTTTTCTTAATTATTCAAATGCACTAAGAAGTTTTGATTCCGATACCGAAGTCAATCACCCTAAAAATAGCTTTCTATCCCTTTTCAACCCTGTTAAGGGATACATTTCAAAAAAATACGAAACACTTGTTCAATTAATTTTGTAAAAGAATGTCTATGCCAAATTTCAAGTCAATCGGGCCAAGGAATCGCGTTCTCCCATACAAACTTTGCCACCCTGTTTCACCCTCTTAGGGATTGAATTTCGCAAAATCCCGTCTTAGTGAGCACCTACACCCTAAAAGGGACCCCCATGCAAAATTTGAGACTCCTAGCACTTGTATTTCTGAGATTTCGTGATGAGTAAGTGAGTGATTTACGCTTTTATATATATAGATAGATTAACTGTTAAAAACTCCTAAAATTCATAAATCATATTCACTCATCATAAAACAACTCTTGAAATTGAACCTTTTCTTAAAATATTGTTTTTCTTTATTATGAAAAAAGTCTAAGTTAACGATTATTGAATCGATTATTAAAAGCAGATAATCGTTTCGTTTGCCAATGTCAAATTATACATCACTAAAGTTGTTGTTTTTTTTTTATGTCAATTTTAGTCAGAGATTTTTTCACTTTCTTTGTTGCTTGCTTCTTTTTACGCTGAAAATTCAAAATATTGTTGTAAAATGTCCAGTGCTACAGAAATATGGAATTTAAGTGCGTTGTGTCGTTGTTGCCACACCTACGGAAACTTTACGAGTCTTGGCGAAACGTTTACGTATGGGGAAGAACCTGAAGTTTATTCCACAATGTTACGCGATACTTTGAATGTTGAGGCAAGTTTTCAATGTTATTTTATAGAAGAACCAAATATATGGCTGGTACTTCTTTATATAATCAACCTATATGCACATTTTGAATAGAAACACCTTTAGAAAAACGTCTCTTAACTCTCACCATCACAAATTCACCATGTAGTCAACTGTAGTGCGATTTAAAAGAAAGTATATTTCTAACTTTGGGTAATATTTTGCAGATAACAATGCCATTATTAAACGCTAGTTACACTATTTGTGAAGTCTGCATTTTTAAACTTCGTGATGCGTCACAGTTTAAGAAACAAGTCATTATGTGTGAGGAGAAGTTTGAGGAGTACTGCAAAAGTAAGTATCCTTACTAATATTTTAAATGCGAAACTCTGTTTGTTTGTTGGTTTGTTACGTCTTCACGTCTTAACTTCTGAACATCATGAAATTTTGCATACACATTGTTAGGGGTACAGAAAAGGACATAGGGCAAGGGCGTCGCCAGCCCATGGCCCAGGGGGGGCAAGTAAATATTAAGGAGGATGAGAAAAATATGAATTGTAGGTACAGTCAAGAGCACCTAGTGAATTTATTCAAGTTTTGAGATGCAGCGGGATTTATCAGAGAAGCGAATCAATTGCACTGCCTTAAGACTTTGGTTATTTGCAGTTGGCTACATTTTTTAACCTCTAGGGGGGACAATTGCCCCTCCCTGCCCACCCTTGGCGACGCCCTTGACAGGGTACCTTTCATCCAGAAAAACGGACAGTTCCCGAGGGATAGCAAAAAAACTGTCCACGCAGACAAAGTCCAGGGGCAGCCACTAACTAGTGTGTAATAAATCACAATGAAATCCTTACTAACATTATGAATGCGAAAGTCAGTTTGTTTCTTACACTTTCACGTCTTAACTACTCAACCAATCATTATGAAAGGACATGTCCCATCACGTCTATGTCATTTGCCTCACCATTCTCAAAAAATGAAAGTCTATCGCGTCTTAATTAAAATAGTATGTCAGAGTAGGTATTTTACCCTAGAATCAGATTAATAATTATTTTCTGCATTAAAAACTGGGATTTTTAAGTTAGAACGCTTTTAAATCACAATTTTTTATCATGATAGTACTATTTACTTACATTTTTTTCACAACATACTTCAGAAAACAACTTATTGTTTTTTTAATTGTTTTTCTAAATAAAAAACAATTCTTGACTAATACTATACCTAAATAAAATGTAATTAGCATTTTTTAATTATGAAAGTAATTAAATAAAATGAAACTGGGGCAACGCTGGGACAACTCCTTTTGCATACAGTCAATGGGGGATACTTGAGACTACAGTATTACTTAGGACATTTCGAATGATAATTTTTGACTAATTATTATGGCAACATTTACATAGTGCTGAAGCAGAGAAGTTGCTGTCAACATCACGGAAAAGATAAAGTTTTAACAGGGTACGTAAAACGTTAATATTTTTTGTGTCCTAAGTAATACTGTAGTCTCAAGTATCCCCCATTGACGCGTACATATTGTCAGGGGTACAGAAAAAAACAATGGGTACCTTTCATCCAGAAAAAAAATACTGTTCCCAACAAGGGATGGAGAAATAACTGTGCACGCAGACAAAGTTGCGGGTGGCCGCTAGTATCTATATAAAAGTTATAATAATAAAACCCTTCTTCAGACTTTTTGATTTATATTGAAAGTGATTGTAATTAGCAGTTGTTCGTTAGTCTGTTTGCTCATTTGATGCCACGATTTTCTTTCTACGGTCTGGTACAAGCTGATCCCGCTATGGCCCTTATCTTGTCAACCCATCTTTTGTATGGTCTTCCTCGTTTCCTTTTGGCATTTCTTGGGTACCAGTACATCATCGTTTTGCTCCATTTATCCCTGCCTCTCACTGTATGTCCTGCTCACCGCCATTTCAGTACTTTTACTGTGTAGTTCTTTTTTTTAACTCTTGATACTTTATCAGACAGATTTATCCCCAACATGTATAAAAGTTACTTAGCCATTTTTAATGTTCTCATTGTAACGGAAAAAGAATTGTGTCGGCCAACCAAAACAATGTTGGTCTAATAACATAGTACAAGTCGCAGGAAAAGGCTGGTTATATAAATAAAGCTAGGGATCCCTTGTTTTCGCATAATTGTTTTATACCTAATTTGATTTGGCATAACGGATTTGGCATAATCTTTTTTGTCATAATAATACTTTCGCATAATTGTTTTTTGGCATACTATTTATATTAGCATAATTATCATTTAGACTAATTTGTTTTCGCATAATGTTATTAGGCATATTGTCTATTCGCCTAATATTATTTAGACATAAAAATCAAAAACAATAAGAATAAATATTTTTACGTAGTACTTATTTATTTTCATGCACAAGGGGTAGCATTAAAATGCCAAAAACTCATAACACATACGACCTAAATATCGACTCAGAAAACACCTATTTTTAAAATACCGAAAATCCTTAATGATATCCAATAGACCGAAACTTAACAGATCGATTATTAAATGACTGATGATAGTTCGAAACCCTGAAAGTTAAAATGCCGATAGTTAAAAATCCCGAAAGTCTGTTTAGGTCTATTAGGTGCTACGACGAGCGAGCGTAGCGAGCGAGGAGGAGGTAAGGTTCCATTGCGACCAACAGTGCACGAGCCGAGCGAGTGAAGCGAGCGTGCCGCGGCAGCGGCCGGCGAAGTGCCAGAACCGAACTGCTGGCATGTAACCCTCAATTAACCTTCGGTTTTTTAAGCTTTGGGATTTTGTATTTTAGGTAAAATGTTCTTTCGTGATTTTAAATGTCGTGATTATTTGTTTATAAAAATATGCGTAAATAACATTATGCGTGTTTAAATTTATGCTAAAGAATATTATGCTTAAACATGATTATGCTTAAAGTAGTTATGCTTAAAAAAATTATGCATAAGCTGTTATGACTAAATAATATTATGCGTAAACATCATTCGGCGAAATCATATTATGCTATGACATATTATGCCTTAAAATTTTATGCAAATACATAGGGAACCATAAAGCTAAAAATAGAAAACTCATTTGGAGTGTTTTATGCAAGAAGGTTATTTTATGCAAGAAGGTTAATCTATGTCCTCCAAGCTCGGAACTTAAAGGTATGATTCCGAGCTCGGTAGCACTGTTGTGCAGCACAAGGTATGATTCCGATGTCTGCAGCACTGCTCGAAGCTCGAGCTCGAAATGTAGTCTCATATCTAAATATATAAAAGAAGACTCTGAGTGACTGACTGACTGACTGACATATCAACGCACAGCCCAAACCGCTGAGTCTAGAAACACCAAATTTGGCACATAGGTTCCTTATGAGGTCAAAGGGTGCACTAAGAAAGGATTTTTCAAAACTCACCCCCCAAAGGGGTGAAACGGGGGTCCAAAGTTTGTATGAAAGTCCCTCAGTTTCAAAGCTAGGATCTTCAAATTTTGTGTTTAGGCTAACGATTGAATATTAATATACACATGTCACAGCGTTTTTGAAAATTTCACCCCCGAAGGGGTGAAAAGGGGGATGAAGTTGTGTATTGAAAATCCTTTATTTTCGATTAAAAAATCGCTAAATTTATTATTTAGGCTTATGAATGGAAATCTAACACAATGTAAATTGTTATTGATAATATTTCAACCCCTATGGGGATGAAATAGGGGTGAAATGGAGTAAAAACCTATAAATAGATATGGATGTCGTTATTGGGGTTTTCTGGGGTGACAATTGCGAAAATGACATTTATTTTGAAGTCCAACACGGTGGACATGATTTAACCCCTAAAGGGATGAAAATGGGGTTCAAATTTTGTATGGAAAAATAATATAAAGTAGACATTATAACTTCAAACTTCGTAGGAGCACGTCTACAAATAAATATAGGCAATCACATATTTTGTGATTTTGAAAATCCACCCCTTAGGGAGTAAATGGGCGTTCCGGACCCACGGCACAACTACTATGCTCAACTGGTTGTGCCGTTGGTACTTTTGATTCCCGTCTACACAATTGATTGGTCCGTTGGGAAAAAAAATGTACCTATGGCCCAAATGACGAAAACTCGAGTCCTTGGTAGTGCCGTGGGTGCTTTTGAGACACAACTGATTGCCGCCACTGCTTGTGAGCCATGTATGGATAGATGCGAATAGTTGAGCGGTGGCAGTGGGAATATGTTTACAGTTAAGTTAAAAACTAATTACTATTTTTAATTTCTCGCAAGTACGGAAAAGACATTCTGATTCAGAACGAGATAGCATCTGGTGAATGCGACAACAATAATGTTAGCGCGAGAGCGACAGAGGTAAAGTATAGACGGGTCAAAGAAAATTCCTTCTGCATGCAAAATAAAATAAATGTTTAATAAAGTTAATCTCCTCTAAATCTATGCTACCCTGGTACTTTGGTTGTATAACAACCAGGGTTTTAGATACTAACGTTTATTTTGAAGAAAAAATTAAACAAAGTTGTTATTTTTAAAAACAACACGATTCTCAGCCCGGACGTATAAAAATTCTTCTTCTTCTTATGGTGCCTCTCCAACTAGTGAAGGTTGGCAGTCAGCTCCGCATACTTGGTTCTGTCTTTGGCAAGGCTAAAGAGTTCGGCGGCTCTTGTTATTCCCGTCCACTCCCGAATGTTTCGCAACCAAGACTTTCTTCTGCGACCAGGTCTTCTTTTTCCTGCAACTTTTCCCATCATAATTAGTTGCAAGAACTCGTATCTATCGTGCCGAAGCACGTGCCCCAGATATGCAACTTTTCTCTGTTTGACGGTTTGTAAAAGCTTGCGTTTCTGTCTGACTCGTCGCAGAACTTCCTCATTGGTGACTTTCTGAGTCCAGGATATAAACATCATGCGTCTGTATGCCCACATTTCGAAAGCTTCTATACGTTTCCTGAGATCTTCTTTAATAGTCCAAGCCTCACATCCGTATAGTAGTATAGGCCAGATGTAACATTGAAGAAGACGCACCCGAAGCGGGATTGTAAGGCTTCTGTTGCAGAGGACCTTTCCCATTTTTCCAAACGCACTTCGAGCAATTTCGATGCGAGTTTTAATTTCTGCGTCGCTGTCCCAGTTTTGTGTAAGCCAGGTGCCAAGGTACTTATATTTAGTCACCTGTTCCAGTTTTTGGCCCGCCACAATTATGTTAGGTTGGATATTGGGCTTGTTGGATATGACCATCAACTTTGTCTTGGTGACATTCATTTTGAGACCAGCCTTTACGCTGCACTCGTTAACTCGATCGACAATTTGCTGCAACTCTGCTTCTGTAGATGCTATGAGAACGGTGTCATCCGCATACCTCAAGTTGTTAATGAGGCGGCCGTTTATCTTAATACCACAGTTTAGATCTTCTAGTGCTTCCCCCATGATCGATTCGGAGTAGATGTTAAAAAGGGTCGGTGATAAAATGCAGCCCTGTCGCACTCCCCTTTTGATGTCAATTTCTTTGGATTCTTCTCCTTCAACTCTGACCGTAGCACGTTGGTTGCAGTACAGGTTCTGTATTATTCGGATGTCTCTGTCATCCAATCCAAGTGTTGCATTTTACTATCCAATGACGATAGTAAAATGCAACACCTGAACAAAGAGGTTTACTATCAGTGCTTGAGAGAATAGAGATAGTTGTGCTATGAGGAATCAAAGTGGCTTCTGAGTTCCCTACGACTCAACCAGTTGAGCATGGTAGTTGTGCCGTGGGGCCGGGTTGAGTCGTTGGTACCTCAGTTGTGTAGAAGGGAATCAAAAGTGCCCACGGCACAACCAGTTGAGCATAGCAGTTGTGCCGTGGGTCCGGAACGGTAAATGGGGTAAGTAAACATAAAAATCGATATGGATGTCGTTCTTGAGGTTTTGTGGGATGGTGATTGCGAAAATGACATTTATTTTGAAGTCAAACACTGTGGACATGATTTAACACTTAAGGGGGTGAAAATGGGGTTCAAATTTTGTATGGAAAAAGAATATAAAATAGACATAACTTTAAAATTTGTTGGAGCACGTCTAAAATAAAGAGGCAAACACATATTTTGTTATTTTGAAAGTTATCCCTTGGGGTAAGTGGGGTAAGTAACTCAGCCCCAAGGGACGGGGACGGGGATGGGGACGGGAACGGGAACGGGAACGGGAACGGGACACTAATAACTCTGGAGCCAATGCTGATTATTGTAATAAACTAGCTTCCGCCCGCGACTTCGCGTGGATATTAGAGAAAATCCTTAGGGAACCTTCAACCAGGATCCGATCAGCCGTTTTTACGCGTTTAGGCGGATCCCCACCAAGCAAGCAGCCTCATGCGAGGCTCACCACACGCGGCAAACGTCTTGCCTCGCGAGGCGGCGCGCTTGGTGGGGCCGCCTAATCGCGTAAAAACGGCTGGTCGGATCCGGGTTGAAGGTTCCGTAAGGATTTTCTCTAATATCCACGCAGACGAAGTCGCGGGCGGAAGCTAGTAAACCTATAGAGAATGTATGGGGACCAGTGGTGCTGCAGCAGCAGTGCCGCGCAGCAGTGCGCTTCTCCGCTCACTTCAAGTTGAGCCTTTCAAACGTAACATTACGGTTCAATTTGAAGCACACAGCACTGCTGTGCAGCACTGTAACAGACAGTATGTGATACGTATTGTCAGCAACGAAAGTCGCTTAGCACCTTAGTACTTTGTCATAGCAACATTTTTGAGAAATGTTTGATACTGTAAGACATCGGACATAAAAGTTGCTATGACAAAGTACTAAAGTGGTAAGCGACTTTCAGTGTGCCTGTACCTGTTATAATATTAAATAATAAATTGATTGATATAAAGGTTTTTTTATTTTATTTTGCAGATGAAGTGATCTCAAATGGAAATAATGATGATGATATCAAAATTGAAATGGATGATAATGGTGAGAGTTTATGAAACAAATAAATATAAATAATTGTTTGAAGTAAACAGTATGCTATTTGGTAATACCAGGGCGGTCTCACTCCGCACTTAAACTTTAATATTAGCCTATTGCTCGCGGCTCAGTCGAGCCAACGCACGAGGGGTGTCGGTTGAGACAGAGCTACGTGACAGAAAGAAAAGCGCTTCTTTTAGGTGTGTAGAGTGATCTGAATCTCCTCCATTCACTCCCTGGATGGCCATCATCAGATCGCAGCTAGGTTCGCAAAAATATATACTATAAAAAAAGGTTTTTGAAAATCATAGTAGTTAACCTTCTCCATATTTATGTGATTCTGGTACAGTCAGCAGCACATCAAGCTATCCAAAACTGTCAAAAATCTACAATAAATTTAGAACCTTAAACCGCTTGTTTTTAAGTTTAAAATTGATTGAGAAAAAGAGAATGCCACTCTTCCATAGTAATCTGGCCTAAAAAAATATATGTGTTGAGAAGTGAATAGATTATAGTTAGTAGTAACTTTTATTAACATACAAAGAAAATATCTCCCGGAGGTATTAAGATATAGTCTTGCGAATAAGCTCTAAATAGAACAAGTAAGGATAGACAGAGGAGCTCGGTGGCGCAGTGGTTTAGCGCCTGGCCTAGCGATTGCGTAAGTTAAGCAACGTTCGCAAGGGTCGGTCATGGGATGGGTGACCAAAAATTTACTATCGCGAACTCCTCCGTGCTTCGGAAGGCACGTTAAGCCGTTGGTCCCGGCTGCATTTGCAGTCGTTAATACCCACCAATCCGCATTGTCCCCGCGTGGTGGGTTATGGCCCGTCCTCCTTATCCACCCATAAGGAAGGCCTTTTTTTTTTTTTTTTTTTTTTTGTTGTTACGAGAGGAGAATGCAATCTTTACGCATACCAAACGGCATGTTGGACTTGGTCATGCCCGTAGCATGTCCCTCGCCACACCCAGCCCTCCCACCAAGCCTAATAGGCTTCGCGTCAGGGCCGGGCGGTTCTCACCCCTGCCCCACCCCCCAATGATCTCGAAAGATCGAGAGGGGGCCGGACAGAGGGAGGGAGCCTCCTCCCCATCCCCCCATAAGGCTACCCACTTGTGTGGGCAGGCCAGATGTGGGGAATGGGAAAAGGCACCACTACCAACTAAACTCCTCTCGAAGACCTGCGCCTCTCCTTTCCCGGGTCCGTGGGTACGCGTTGGCACGCTCCACTTGTCCCCGGGAGAGCGGCCCGTTAGGGCTCCACCCTATGGGGGGCAGAGGGCCTTACTGCGCCCCCCCTTGCGACTAGGGGAGAAAGAGACGCGCACGTTGGCGTCTCGCTCTCCCCCGCCGCGCACGTCGGAGTTGGCTCGCTGCGACGTCCGCCTCGCGAACCCTCTCCGCAGCCTCCTTCTGCGAGATAACGTCCTCGCAGAAGGAGACCACAGCCTGCCATGCCCCCTCGCTTCGCAGCATCGCAACAGTGATATTGGGAAGCGAGAGGTCCGGCCCAACCGCAGCAACCAACTCCTGGCGCTGCACCGCCCACGCCGAACACTCCTCAAGTGTGTGGCGTGCAGTGTCTTGCAGTGCGCCACAATGGTGGCACACCTGGGACTCCTCCCTCTGTATCTGACACAGGTACCTCCCGAAACACCCGTGACCGGAAAGCACCTGTGTCAGACGATATGTTAGAGCCCCATGGGCTCGTTCTTTCCATTCCTTGAGGACTGGGCGGATTGCTTCCACCGTTTTATGGCCAGCGATTGGATTCACCAGTTGCCGCTCCCAGTCCTCAAGACATTGCGCCTCTGCCGCACACATGATCCTGGCAAATTCCTGTGGAGCAAGGCGACTATCCACCGCCCTTAGCTCCTTCTTACGCCTGTACGCCTCCGCAAGGACCTGGGCTTCCAGTTCCCAGGGAGGCGTCCCGGCCAAAACACATGCCGCCGTCCACGACACGGTGCGGTACCCTCGCACCATGCGGGAGGCCACTACCCTCTGGGGCCGTCTTAAAGCGGCTTTATTGGCGTCATTCAGAGCATCCGCCCACACAGGGGCTCCGTACATAGCCATGCTACGGATGACCCCCGCGTACAATTTTCGACAGGTAGGGTTCGGCCCACCTACGTTGGGCAACAGTCGCCCGAGTGCAGCTGCTGCGCCCACCAGTCTGGGAGCCAGCTGCTGGAAATGGGCTTCAAATTTCCAGCGCCCGTCCAGTACAAGCCCCAGATACTTCATTGTGGGGCGCAGTTTAACCACAACCCCGTCAATGAGAATGTCTGCCCCTGGCGGAGGCCCCTGCCTAGGCCCGTGAAAAAGAATGGCCTGTGTCTTAGATACCGCAACTTCAAGGCCCAAAGCCCGGATACGGCCTATGATATATTCAGCCCCAACTCTTGCAAGGCGCCTTGCTTCTGCAAAGTCTTCCCCTCGGGCGGTGATAAGCGTGTCATCTGCATAGCAGATGACATCCATCCGAGGGGGGAGAGTGCCGCGCAACGCCCAGTCATACCCAAGGTTCCACAGGAGCGGCCCGAGAACGGACCCCTGCGGAACCCCACATTCCATTCGGCGGAATTTTAACTGCCCGTCTGGGGCGAGAAACACGATTTCCCTCTCCTCCAAGTAATTGTCAATCAGACGGGCCAGATAATGGGGAACCCCGTGATATCGTAGCGCGTCTCGTACAGCGCTGTACGGCAGAGAGTTGAACGCGTTCTTTATGTCCAAAGATACCGCGACAACCCTCTGCCCCCGACCCACTGCCGCCTGCGTCATCTCCTTTAGGGCGAGCAGAGCATCAATGGTGGACCTTTGCCTTCTGAAGCCGAACTGGCGATCCGACAGATTCGGCCCCACTGAATCTAGATGCTGGACGATCCGATCGGCAATGATGCGTTCAAGCATCTTGCCGAGTTCGTCTAGGAGGACGATGGGCCGGTACGACGACGGAGAGTCCGGCGGTCGGTTGTCCTTTCTAAGGAGGCAGAGTCGTCCCCTTTTCCACGCTGTTGGAAATTGCCCCGTTTGGAGGCAGGCAGTAAACAGAGCCTTTATATGCTCGCCCAGATGTTTGAGAGCGCCAGGCAGTATTTTGCCAGGGATGCCATCCGGTCCTGGCGCCTTTTTCTTGGATCGAAGACGCTCTGTGACATATTTAAGCTCATCCTCCGTTACGGGGGAAAAGCCGCTCGCCGGATCGGCTTCGTCAGGCGTTGGACCCACAACTGGGGGCACCAACGGAGGCGACGCAGGAAAGAGACCCTCCACTACCCGCATTAAGAGTTCCTGCTCCATGGACTCAGTGGGGGGCGCCTGGTTCCGGAGCTTACTCCTCACCATTCTGTACGGGCGCCCCCACGGGTCTCTGTCTAGGTCCTCGAGGAATTCCTCCCAGTGGGCGGACTTTGACCTGCATATGGCCTCTGTGAGGGCCTGTTTCACATCCATGAAAGTGCGACGGAGATGGGACTCTTCCTCAGCATCCTGCCTTACCCTTCGCCGCGAGCGTTGGTAAGCCCTTCTTGCTGCCAAGCATTCTTCTCTGAGGGAGGAAATCTCCTGCGTCCACCAATACACACTTTGTTTGTGGGGGAGGCCCTTTACTCTCGGCATGGCCGCGTCGCAGACCGCCGTTAGGGAGGCAGACAGCCGCCTGGCATAATCGTCTACCCCCTCTTCTTCGACGTGGCTCCCCTCAAGGTTCCATGCCTCAACTAACGCTGCCTCTTCTGCGAGCTCCCGGTCCAGCTTAGAAATTGCCCAGCGAGGAAAACGGCGTTGCGACTCCCCAGGGCGAAGTAGGCGGTTCCCATCTGTGGTGGTCACGATCTTAAAATAAATGTGATCGTGGTCCGAGAGGGTGAGCACATCTTTAAGGACGTGCCAGTCCTGCACCCTTGTCGCCAGCGCTGGGGTGGCGAACGTCAGATCGACAATGGACCCGCCGTCCCCCCTGACGCAGGTGAATTGCCGACCCTGGTTGCAGAGCACAAGCCCCGCTGCAACCGCCCACTCGAAGACCTCAACACCCTTTGGGGTGTCTCTGCGTTCGCCCCAGGCCGTGTGCCAGGCGTTGAAATCGCCCAAGACCAGTAACTGTGCCGAGGTGTGGCGCCTCACCACACCACTCAGCATGTTGAGCCACTGCACCAGCTCTTGAATGCCCCGGTTGGGGGAGAAGTACACACCAATGAGTGTCAACTCTCCCCAAGTGGCCGCCACATAGCCCGGTCCCCTCTCTTTTACTGAGAGGGGAGGGGAGTAGGCAGCAGAATATGGGGCCATAATGGCGACAGAATTGTCGACGGCGCCTGCCCAGTTAGAGCGCTGGGGAATCGAGTACGGCTCCGCCACTACCGCAATATTGGTGCCCGACTCTGCCACGTGCTGCAGGAAGAGATCTTGCGCAGCAGCACAGTGGTTTAAATTTCCCTGAAGAAGGTTAAGGTGTCTAGACATTACGAAGACATATGTTCAACCCCCTCAACCTCTTTCTGGGCTGTTGAGCCCGTCATCTCCCGCACCGGAGCTGGTGTTGGTGTAGGGAGGATCCTCGCTTTCACTGCAGGGGGACGGCATTTGCTTCCCCCCATTATGTGATTGGCTGGCAATTTGGCCGCCTTGCAAACGGCACAGTTTGGCTCAGCATGACAATCAAAGGATTTGTGCCCCTTTTTGCCGCACCGATAACAGGTGTCACCCTGGTCCGTCTCACACCGGCACAGTGTTCTAGTATGCCCTGGAATCATACACCTGAAGCATCGGAGCGGAAGAACCTCCAGTGCCTTTATCGATGCAGACACCCAGCCGACCATTAGACGCCCTGACTCGGACAGAACCTTCGCTGCCGCAATGGGGCACTTAACTAGTGCCGAACCAAGGCCTCCTGGACCTGTCCTAATAGGGCCAACACGAAGATGTTCGGTGGGGCATCCTCCCGCTTCAGCGACAGCCAGACGAAGCTCCTCTGCGGTCACGGAGTCGTCAAGCCCGGAGACACGCATGTCCGCGGTCTTTACGGGCCTTGTGACCTTGGCTGAATCTCCCAAAGTCTCCCTGAGCTTGGCAGCCAGGAGATCTGCCTTGTCCCCACTCGACGCCCCAGGAATCTCGAACACGCGGGACCCCGTTGCCGAGACTTTAACTTTCATCCCTTGGATGCCCATCTCCACTATATTAACCGCCTTCTTAGCCTTGGCTATAGTATCGGCGTATGTTACCCCCTTTTCCGCCTGTTCGGGGGAGATCGACAGGATTACTGCTGTCGTCTTTGGCGTCGTCAGCTTAGGTTTCTTAGGTCCTGCCGGCTTTGCAGACTGCGGCTTTGCCGGTTTGGAAGGCAGCGGCTTTGCCGTTTCAGGAACCTTCGAGGAATCAGTGGTTGGGGCAGATGACCCGGCCACAGTATTCGACTTTATGGGGCGACCATTTTTCCCCACTGGGGTCCAGGGGTCTTCCGTCGCTGCAGCCGCCGCAAAAGAGGAGTGATTTTGGCAATT
Organism: Agriphila geniculea; assembly: GCA_943789525.1. Taxonomy (NCBI): domain Eukaryota; kingdom Metazoa; phylum Arthropoda; class Insecta; order Lepidoptera; family Crambidae; genus Agriphila; species Agriphila geniculea. The sequence continues at coordinate 13,025,574 of OX038898.1, read as the reverse complement.
GCCTGAAGCCGTGCTCGGCTGCGACGCTGGGTTTATCTGTCGCGCAGCAGTAGCCGCTGCCTTCTTTTGGTCTGCTGCAAGTGGAGGGCGCAGTACAGGTGCCGGCGGCAGGCGCATCTCAAGACCTGCGATTTTTGCATTGAGCATATTCGCAAATCTGGTCATGAGTGACCTCTCAAGAACCGCCATCCACTCCGGGACGTCCGGGTTGGCGGGAGGCGGTATTTGGAGCAAGGGGTTGATGTCCTGCTCGACCTCTGCGATTGGGGTGTTAGGAGTCACTCGTTTGCGCTGCGCCTCTTGTACACACTTTTCCTCGAACGCCCGTTTGAGCGCAAGCAACTCAGATTGGAGGATGCTCATTCTTTCCTCCAGCCTTTTATTTTCGGCGTTTAGTCGACGGGTTTCCTCGGTGGACGACATACCAATTAATTCGGCGACTACCGATTTTATTCCTGTCGCCACCTCCTTAACATCATTTTTAAATTCTCTTTTAAGATTCCCCGACTGGGAAACAACATTCAGGAGCTTTTGGGTAAATCGCTCCACTTCCTGCTGTATACGCATGGAGGACCTACCCGATACATTAGAAGGAGCTGACCCCACTGGAGACTCATCTCTGCTCTGAGAGGTACCCGGAGACTGGGGGCGGTCAGAACTCTGATCCTTGTCGCTTCCTTTTCCTTTTCCTTTATTTTTCTTCTTTCTCTTTCCAACTTCTAATCCGGCAGCATCCTCTGCCCTTTTCCTTTCTTCCTCTCTAGCCTTTTCTTTAGAGTATTCTCTTTCAACTTCCTCTAGCTCATCCTGTTCGCGGCCTTCCTGCGTGAGGCGTTTACGCATGGCTGCGTGGCCAGCAAACTTCCCGGCTCCGTGAGCTTTGCCCCTCCTCCCGGTGTTGCGCAGGCCAACCTTGCTATTCGCCGAATAAGGTACGTCATTTTCGTCAGACCCACCAGACTCAGCGAAAGAACCTTCCATAGGACGTTTTCTAGACGCCGGCAAGGCCTCTTCCCTATTGTGTTCCACCGCGTCAGTATCCTGGCAAATCTCAGGAGAAACCACTCTTGAATCTCTGTCAGAGTATACTGCTTCATCTTCAAACGTCGCAGAAGCTATGTCTGCAACATATGGTGGTACAAAATTACCCAACAGCTCCTTTTCTGGTACAAAATTACCCAACAGCTCCTTTTCCCCGCCTGAGCTAGGCCCCACTATTTGCTCGCTTCCGCCTGAGCTAGGCCCACCATTTACATCATATGATAAAGTTAAAGATTTTGATTTTTCCATTTTTATTCCCACGAGTAAAAAAAAGACATGGTTTAACCACCCGGGCAGAGGCCTATACCCGGGCAGGCCGGGGTTCTCGAAGCAGGGGTCGGCATATTCCCTGCTCCGTTGTCGTGTATCGACTAGACTCCCTCTAGCCATTCACCCCCTCGCCATCGACTCGACAAAAAGCTTGGGGTTGGGGTTTTTTATAGAGGTTTTCTCCTCGCGGGGACACCCAATTAAGGGCAGCCCCACCGGCCCTAAGACGTGACTAGGTCACCGGTTTTGCCGACGGTTGGCAACGAATGCCCGTCCGCCGATCACGTTTTACCGCAACCGGACGAACCCGCCGCCCACGCTCGCACCGCCGCTACCCGGAATCTCCAGGACGCCGGCCGAGCCCGAACCGTGTCGCCGCTACCCAGAATACGTCTGGGACGCCGACTCGGAGCCCACACTATCCGCCGAAGCGGACAGGACCGTGAGGTCCCCATCCGTAATTTTTTAGAGAGGTTTTCTTCCTCGCAGCCCCCATCCGATGGGATGGCGGCCCTCGCTCCCGCACCACGTACGGGGTTACGAGCGGATGACGCCAGGACGGAACCGGCGCCATCTCCGACTGCCAGACCATTAGCCATCACCGTATCAAAAACGGTGACGCCCAGGGTGCACCGCGAGGAGGTTGTCTGACATGGCACCCCCCATAAGGAAGGCCTGTGCCCCAGCAGTGGGGACATCAAAAATGGCTGATGGACAAGGATAGACAAATTTTAATGTTGCTTATGTTGAATTTTTTTGTTGTTTCCAGATTATGACTATGAAAATAAAATAGAAGTAGAAATTGAACCGTTTGGTGATGATAGTAAGAAGGAAATACTTCAAAGTGAGTATTATTCAGTGCCTGTATTATGTTGAGATTGCACAGTTACGATTACTACAGTGACTAGTAAGCAATTTTGTATGCAATTTGTGCGTAAATACCACAGATCACAAAAATAAAGAGATATGGCGTACCGGTCTATCGCGCGTTTTTATTTCCTGCGTAAACACGCAGAAACTCGTCAGTACCTAGTCAGTTGCACGAATTGTTTTTGCGGTACGCACGTTCCTTGTTTTTCGCAAAATGTCAACCTGTGCGGTAATTACATGCAGAAATCGTAGTCATAAAGTTAATTCCAACAACAGTGGAGTCACCTATCACAGTTAATATACTAATTATATTTCATTTATCATTAAAATGCCATTAATTTATTATATTTTCGTAAAACTAGAATTTACCATCGCTAGTAGCTATGAAGCTAATATAATATAATAAATGACACTTTTTTACGAATTATGTCCATTGCTTGTTTTTCATACCTCTTTCATATAAGTTTGCGTTGTAAACGTGCGATGAACAGCAAACGCAACGAATAGTTCAATTTCTGAGTAGCTGACAGCTGTCGCATGTTGCTTCCGCGAACTGTCAAACAAAAACGTGGTGGCCGGGGTGGCGGAGTTGTGCTTGAGCCAATCACGGGCTGACGTTTAGTGTGTGCGTGCGCTGTCGAGATTATGTGTGTTTGTGTAAGTAAGCTAGCGACATCGGTCCCCACACAAACTGCGCCATATAACATTTCTCCTTTGTTTCTGTGTTCTGAGGTAAATACACATTATATTAAAAATCGCCTAAATATCAATAGTTATTTATAAATACACTATTAGCATTACATCAAAAAGTGTCAATTTATTTACCCCTTTATTTATCTCGAAGGACACTAAGCCGTCCTATAATCATAATAATTTAAATAATGTAGTGTAAGTAATATGGAATGAATGGAAGAGGAGCTCGGTGGCGCAGTGGTTTAGCGCCTGGCCCAGCGATTGCGGAGGTTAAGCAACGTTCGCAAGGGTCGGTCATGGGATGGGTGACCAAAAATTTATTATCTTGGGCTCCTCCGTGCTTCGGAAGGCACGTTAAGCCGTTGGTCCCGGCTGCATTTGCAGTCGTTAACACCCACCAATCCGCATAGGGCCCGCGTGGTGGGTTATGGCCCGTCCTCCTTATCCACCCATAAGGAAGGCCTGTGCCCCAGCAGTGGGGACATTAAAATGGCTGATGGACAAGTAATATGGACTCACGTCTGAAATAAATGATTTTTATTTTATTTTTATTATTATTTATTTATCCCCTTAAAGGGTTTAAAAAAAATAGAAACTGGACCATTTAAATTAAACTGAACAGCGGGCTTCTAGAATGTATTTTCTTTTCAGATGTTGATAAAAGCGTTATTAATGAAATAAAGAAAGAAGATATAAAAAAATCAATTGTGAGAAATAAGAAGAAAGGAATTCGAAAAAGTAAGCATTTTTTTTTAAGTTTCTAAAAAAATATCACGTGGATTTTAAACTTGCCGCCGTTTATAAGTATGAAATTGCCGTTTTGTATGGAGAATTTTAAGGAATTTGCATTTCCATACAACAATTTTCTTCATTTATTTAACAACCATGAACGCCAATGTTTTAAAACTTTTTCACACAAATGTTAAAACACGTAAGGGGCCATCCATAAATTACGTCACACTAATTTCATGATTTTTGACCCCCTCCCTCCTCCTTGTCACAGCTGGTCACATTTGTGAGACCCCCCTCCCTAGTGTGACGTCACATATTTTATAATTTTACATTTAGAAATAATTGTTGCATTAAAACAGCAGTTTCGAAATTTGTTTTACTTCAATTTAAATGATTTTGAAATGTGACGTCACGAAATTTAGGACCCCTCCCACCCCCTTGTCACACAATGTCAGACTTCGTCAACCCCGTCCCTCCCCCTTACCGTGTGACGTAATTTATGGATGGCCTCTAACTAACTAATGCTACATGTTTTAAGTGAAAAAGATAAGTGTTGGCTAAGTTACAAGGAATTAAGTGGTAATAGGCATGTTGACTGTTTTTTATTTTATGTTACATAAATTACCCCTAAAAAAAATAAACATTGGTATAAGAATTATTACGCTAGCATGAAAACTGCCCGAGATATCACAGTTTGAAATGCACAAAATTGGACTCACATCACAAAACGCTCCATACTAACAGCTACCAAGTTATGACGTCACGCCTTCCTACGTTGTATGCAACGCGTAGGAAATTTGTTCGGCAGCTATATTAAATATTGTGTTTATCAAAATGGTTTCTTTGACAAATTTGCTATAAATACGGACTAATTAAATGTATTATTTATTTTAACAAATTTTATACTTTTTAAATGGACTTGTCCATCCAACTTTGAAGGGTCATAAAACAAATAATACGCAATATATAAAACCAAGAGGTATACAAGCTACTCCAAAAGTTTGATATGTTTACGATTTTTATTAGTATTTCGTTATTTTATTCATTAGTCAACATCCCTATTAACTGAAGCATTTTAACATCATAAACTGTGTGTGAGAAAAGAATGTCAATTTCACACTTTAACCCATATTATTTAGAAAGCGCTCATGGCGGAGCTTGACAGACTGATCGTACTTGATCACGTTTGTTAAGCAACGCTCGGTCCGGTCAGGTGTCGGATGGGTGACCGTTAAGTGGCATTACAACTGGGCACGTTAAACCGTCGGTCCCGGCTGTTGTCATCTGATAACAGTCGTTAAGCCAAGTTAGAGGCCTTACAGGCGGCTTGGTAAACTCTAACACCAGAGGTGGCCACTAATCCTCATACGATAAGAAGAACAAGATTTGGAAAGCAAACTAAACATATTTCTTTTTTTTTCAGAACGTACTACAGAAAAAGAAATTAAACCCAAATACGATTTTTCCCAAGAAGTTTTCGTGAAAACCGATTCTGGCATAATTTATTCGTGCAAAACTTGCGGTGGAACTTACAACGACAGAAAACTAATAAAAAAACACATAATGACAAATCATTTCATAGGAGACCCATACACATGTGATATTTGTCATAAAATATTGAAAAATAACCACAGCCTTTCATATCATAAAAAAACACATGAAAGAAATTTTAAGTGTCAGTTTTGTACTAGAACTTTCGCTCAATCAAAACTTTTAGAAAAACATATAAATTCACATACAAAATCCAACATTTATAAATGCGATATATGTTCAAAAGAATTTTTATACAAAACAACTTTAAGAATCCATATGAGAATACACTATGGCACGAAAAAGACATGTATATGTTATATATGTGGTCACCCTTTCAATGATATAACAAATATGTTAAAACATATAAAAGCAGTGCATGAGAAGTTACGCCCTTATATCTGTGATATGTGTCAAAAAACTTTCCCCGCTAAAAAGCATTTAGTTGTACATATACATAAACATATGGGTTATATGCCTATTAAATGTGATCGTTGTCAAAATAAATTTTATACCTTAGCAGAGAAAAATAGACACAAATGTATCTTAGAATTAGAAGATGCTAAGTATACCTGTAAAATTTGCTCTAAACTCTTTAATTTTAGAAATTTACTGATGAAGCACATAAAAAGAACACATTCAGGTGAAAAACCATACAAATGTAATCTTTGCCCTAAAGACTTTTTAGAAAAATACACGAGAGACAGACATGAACGTTCACATGCAGGCTTAAAACTATTTAACTGCGAACTTTGTCAAAAAAAGTACACTCAAAAATGTTTATTAAACCGACACATAATTTTGAAACATGGCGGCACATCTAAAACTAAAAAGAAACAAATAGAGTGTCCTATATGCAAAATATATGTTGTAGATTTACAAAGACATAACTCCAGTTGCCATATTAGCAAAAAGGTCGTATGTGAATATTGTAACATGACTTTTTCTCAAAATAACGCTTTGAATAGACATAAAAAAACAGTGCATATAGGATTGAAATATAAATGTAGGTTTTGCAACGCAATGTATGTGCGAAAATATAGATTGTCTAAACATATGTTAAAAGTGCATAATATAGAAGTAAAAGATGTTGATTTATGTGACACTTTAATAAATAAAAATCAAGATATCGAGGATTTTTAAAAATATTGTGTTTATTTTGTATGAATATAAATGTGAAAGTTAATCCTAACTTTTGTTACTTAATCACGCAAAAACGGCTGAACGGATTTGGTTGAAATTTGGCACACAGATAGTTTATAGCCTGGATTAAACATAGACTTTTTGTCCCGGTCAAAGGTTCCCTAAGGATTTCGATCTGATTAATGAATTACATTATTGAATTAATTTGTTTAAATGTGATGATTGAACCTAATAAAAATTAAGTCACTTAGTTCTTTGTTTGAAAATTGACATATATAGTAGGTATGAACGTCTATACAAAAAAAGATTGGGAGTTATAAGGCGTGATAAAGTTTGGCCGCATGTTGGAAACTGATCTGTAGGCTGTTCTTATCTAATATTGAGCTGGGCTAAACTATCCTTACATATGAATCCAAACGGCGGCGGGTTGAATTAGCGTTCCGCCCGGCTTCATTCTAAAAATTATAACTGTCCCGGTTTAGCTAATAGGTCAAGTGTGGTGTCAATTTCAGATAAATCAATAACGTAGAATTCATTTCTGGTATAAAAAAATGCAATTTATGTAGCAGTTTCTGAAAAATTGCCCAATAACCAGAATATTCAACTACATATTTTTACTTTTAATCACTGTAAACATTAAACTGGTGCATTTATTTCCAATATATTAATTATATTAATTTCTTCGACAAGAAAAAAATCATAAGTAGCCGCCATTTGGATTCTTTTGTAAGGACAGTTTGGCCCTGCTCAACACTAGTTATGAATAGTCTACAGAACTGTTTTCATCATGTGGCCAAATTTTATCAGGAATTGTAACACCCATGATTAATTTATATGGGGATTCATAACTCTTCGGGTTAATTAGTTCTATACTTCTGTAAAGCTAACAGCATTTGCTACAATTTGAGCCTAACCCGAGTAGTCTAGGTCCATTGATTGCAGAGACATAGCTAGTCAAAGATGGTAATTTATTTTGAAAGTGAACTTGAGGCTCTCGGCGCGCGACGATTAAATATTTTTTCCGCTATTTATGGTTTGTAAAGGTACTTTAAAGTTGTATTATTTCAAATCTGAATTAAATAGGCATTAATAAAGTATTTTTTGTTTGGAAATAAATGCACCAGTTTAATGTTTACAGTGATTTAAAGTAAAAATATGTAGTTGAATATTTTGGTTATTGAGCAATTTTTCAGAAACTGCTACATAAATTGCATTTTTTTTTATACTAGAAATGAATTCTACGATATTGATTTATCTGAAATTGACACCACACTTGACCTATTAGCTAAACCGGGTCAGTTATAATTTTTAGAATGAAGCCGGGCGGAACGCTACTTCAACCCGCCGCCGTATGGATTCATATGTAAGGATAGTTTGGCCCAGCTCAATATTAGTTAAGAACAGCCTACAGACCAGGGGCCGTACCGGCTAACGAATCGATTATCGAAAAGTCTGCCGGGTTTCAAATTAAAACAGATAAATCGAGCCCCAATTGGGCCAAAATAGTGAACCCCATTTCATGATGTCACACGAACATCGATATCTTCCAAATTACGTCAACAGAAAAGACCAGAACGAAATTCCTTACTTTGATTTTTCTGTTTTAAGTTGAAACTCGGTAGACTTTTCGATAATCGATGCGTTAGCCGGTACGGCCCCAGTTTCCATCATGCGGCGAAACTTTATCACGCCTTGTAACTCCCAATTTTTTTTGTATAGACGTTCATATCTACTAATACAGGGTCATTTTGTATCCACCATCCAAATTTTGAGGATGTGTTTGTGTTCAGTCCATGAAACTGAACAACTTTCTCTAAGGAACACACGGTCAAATATGTAAAATAAAAATCGACTTTCCATACAAATCAAAGAGATCACGTGATCAATTTAGTATGGGATGACCAAAATTTTTTGGCGAAATTTGACACAATACATGTTTCTTAGAGAAAGTTGTTTAGTTTCATGGACTGGACACATCTTTAAAATTTGGATGGTAAGTTCAAAACGACCCTGTATAAAGCCATTACCTCTCTAAAATATTACAAGTCAAGCAAGATAATATACATTATAGGAACATACTAGTACTTTTATATTATATGGTACACATTTTGTCACATTTCGCTAGATGGCGTTGATCATTAGGTCTGACTGATAACCATAGAGTAACTGATAACTCTATCTCTAGTATAATAATGTACTCTATGCCCATCCCCGTGTTTTTCGTGAAATCATTATTCACATCACATTGGGATAGTGCTTGTCTTTCATCTCACCTGATGTTGAAGACGATAAGAGGGTGCAGTCTGCACACTAGCGCCGCCATTGGAAATAAAATCATAGTGCTTAAATAAAAAAGAAATTATGAATTATCTCTCTGGAGTGCACTCCGAACAAGCTTTGCAGTACTTTTTATCACTTAAGCAATATTTTCTAGCCTGTTGTTTAGTTATATGGACTTTTATTGCGAAAAGTGGCCACTTTTAACAATAAAAGTCAATTAAACTAAACGACAGGCTAGAAAATATTGCTTAAGTGATAAAAAGTACCGCAAAGCTTGTTCGTAGTGCACTCCAGAGAGATAATTTACAAATTTGTCTTTATTTAAGCACTATGATTTTTTTTCTAATGGCGGCGCTAGTGTGCAGACTGCGCAGCCATAAAGCCCGAAGTGTGAGCGCACTACACCCGGAATCCTCACCACTGAGGAACTAGCTTACCCTCTCTAGTGTACCTAATTGTCGTACTACTAACGTACGTACCTAATTGTAATACCTAGTTGTACAAAAACCTTTTTGTCGAGTACTTTTACAAATCTGACCTACATTTATTTTTTGCTTTGTGTTGGCCTTGACAGGCCTAATCTAAATTTAAGCGTTCTGTTCTTGTCTTGTCCATATAGAAAGAAAAGGACGGAAAACTAAATTTGCATGCCATGTGGTGAAATACGGATTAAGCTACATACAATATATTACATTAAATACCTCTGTACTACCTGTATTTGCAAATAAATTGAATTGAATTTAGTTCTGTCAATTTAGTTAAGTCGTTGCCAAGAAGCTTTTACCTCCTTCCAATGGAGATTGCAGGGCCAGTGTCATAGTGAAGATTAAAAAAGGTCCTTTAGTGATGTGACGGCTTATTGCTACCTACCTCTTTCTTTAGTGTTACAATACGTTTTCGTTTCTCACGAACGAACGAACGACGAACAACGGACACGTATTGTAAAAAAGAGGTAGCAATAAGCCGTCACGTCACTAAAGGACCTTCTTTCAAACTTCACTATGACACTGGCCGTGCAATCTCCATTGGTCTATTATCTTCTTGGTCGTTGCGTCGTTGCCAACCGAATCGACACCATTAAAACTCATAGACAAAAAATTTCGCTGCGCTCAAGAATAATCTAAATCAGACCACAGAGTGATACTCCGGGCAATGAAAAATACTTTGTTCGAAAAAATCACAATAAATCCTACAGAGGTGATTTTTGGAAACATGATTAAAATAAGTTTGTCAATGATAAATTTCAAGTTTTCCCCAAAATATCTGGGGTGCTTTTTTTACAACGGTGGTTTAAATATTGTTTTTGTCTTAAAACATCGAGATTAAATCGTACACAAAGGGAATTTCCTTTATGAATTTCTTAAAACCATTAGAAATGAAAACTCAAAAATCACCACTTACATTTCAGAGGAATTTGCAAAAAAGGCTAATAAATAAAAAAAAATCATAACACAGAAACAAATATTAAAAAATCAGTGATTTTGCAGTATAAAGTTTCTTATAATTAACTATACTAAAAACAAAATTTTCACTCAGGTGACTATTATAGTTTTTTTTTAAATGCGTTTTATTCATTTTTAAATATGCAGCATAAATTCTACAGTCGTAAAAGTTCAATAATATATAGTGTAATAATTAATAACATCTTAAAATTAAGTAATCCCTCAATTCTAAGTAGAGGATTTCTCGAAATTTACGAAAATTATCAGCAAGGCGGAGCGTAATATAGAGTGGTGAGCGAGCACGAATGGCAGGCGCTCTGTACCTACGAGCGCCGATGACGCCACGGCGCGCGGCGTGTCACGAGTCTCCGGGCAATGAAAAATACTTTGTTCGAGAAAATCACATTATATCCTACAGAGGTGATTTTTGGAAACTTGATTAAAATAAACTTGTCAATGATAAATTTCAAGTTTTCCCCAAAATATCTAGGTTGTTTTTTTACAAAGGCGGTTTAAAGACTGTTTTTATTTTATAACATCGAGATTAAATCGTACATGAAGGGAATTTTCTTAATGAATTTCTTAAAACCATTAGAAACTAAACCTTACAAAATCACCACTTACATTTCAGAGGATTTTTTCATAAAGGCCAATAAAAAATAAAAAATCCTAACTCAGAAACAAATATTATAAAATAAGTGATTTTGTAGCATAACATTCCCTATAATTACTACATTAATAGCAAAAGTTTTCACTCAAGTGACTATTATAGTTTTTTTTTTATTGCGTTTTATAAATTTTTATATAGGAAGCATTAATTCTACAGTCGTAAAAGTCAAATATTAAATAAGTATTTACTTTTTAAAATTAAGTAATCCCCCAATTATTCCCAAACGATTTCTAGAAATGTACGAAAATAAATATCAACTGTGGGTAGTGCACGGATGGACGGACGCGCGTAAGGTAGGTAATCGGTGCGCGGCGGCCGGCGGGTGGCGCACAGTGACGCGAGCCAGTACAAAAGGTTACGAATATTACGATTATTTCGGTAACTTTTCAACATTTGTATAAGTGATCAAAAAATTGTTTCGATGATCTATCGGAACAAAATAAGGGTTACTCAAAGTGGCACCATTTTTGCGACAAGATATAATTACCTATAGTAAATAAACAAAAAAAAGGTTTATTTACGTTGAGTTTGGTCAACGAAAGATGAGACTCGATTGGAAATGGAACTAATTTTGTGCCTTATTTTAAGGTCAGTTTCCAATGACTTAACCTCTAAACGTTAATTAAACAGGGAAAGTGGCGCCACCATTTCAATCTCATCTTTCGTTGACGTAATCTATAGGAAAAAAGAAACCGGCCAAGTGCGAGTTGGACTCGCGCACGAAGGGTTCCGTACCAAAAAACGGCAAAAAAATACGTTTGTTGTATGGGAGCCCCCCTTAAATATTAATTTTATGCTGTTTATAGTATTTGTTGTTATAGCGGCAACAAAAATACATCATCTGTGAAAATTTCAACTGTCTACCTGCTGTCGTTATTAATATCGAGGAAAAAACATCAAAAAAAACACGTTTGTTGTATGGGAGCCCCCCTTAAATATTAATTTTATTCTGTTTTTAGTATTTGTTGTTATAGCGGCAACAGAAATACATCATCTGTGAAAATTTCTTCTAGCTATCTAGCTATATATCTAGCTATCACGGTTCATAAGATACAGCCTGGTGACAGACAGACAGACAGACAGACAGACAGACGGACAGCGGAGTCTTAGTAATAGGGTCCCGTTTTTACCCTTTGGGTACGGAACCCTAAAAACGAATTTTCGAAATTATTTTTAGTTGAAAAAAACCCATCAATTACAACACGGATGTCTCGGACTCGACGCGAGTACTGAGTAGGGTGACTTGCCCAATACCTGGCCCCTATTTCACAGACAGGACAATTGTAATTTACAATGACAATTTGATGTTCGTTGTGGTATCTGTGTGTTATGTAGTTTGGTCAGTATATTTTCTAAATTCAAATTAGCTGACGCCATGGACACCAAATTGTCATTGTCACTTACAATTGTCACGTCTGTGAAATAGGGACCTGGCCTTTTAAGGAAGTAATTGACCATGACAACGAAGTGATCCTAAGATAAGATAGGTATCTGTTTTTCCTTTTGAGGTACCCTAAAACAAGTAATTGAGGTAAGCCGTTGTTAGGGCAGTTAAGGGTAAGAGAAAGTACCTAACAAAGTAATTTAAAAACCTTTTATTGAAATTACCTCACATTAGTTATGTAATTTAAGATAAAGTAGTGGCTAAGTGAGCTGTAGGTAGACCTTGCATTAAAAAGTAAATTGTTAAAAAAATATAGATGTCGCCCTCTCGCCACGAGGTTATCAAGCATATAGTGGGGTTCATGCTGTTTGGTGTATTCACAGCTAGATGGCGCTTCTAATTTTGTATTTTCGAAATGTGTGAATTATTTATTTTTTTAGGACCAGTTTTTCGAACGGTATCAAATATTTCAAAAAACTGGCCTGACAAAAATGCCTATATAATTATCAAACCTGCTCACAAAATTTCACGAGAATCGGTTGAGAAATGCGATCTGTAGAGGAGAACAAACCACGCTGAAAAACAGGGCTGAAATACGTTTTTTTTACATATCTCGGCCATTTTGAAAAAAATCAAAAACTGGCTTGACGATAAAATTATATGAAATAAAACACTTTTTAACGGATACTAGCGCGGTTTTATTGAATGTACTTTGGTATTTAGTTGGTATTTGGTTTGATTTTTGGTTTTTCCCGACGTTTCGACACCTTTGCAGCTGCCGTGGTCACGGGGGACTGAAGCTACCCGTGAGCCCACCCTCAAGCGATGAATTTTTTTATACGTTCAGAAATTAAAATTTAACAAAATTTTTAATTATTTTATATTGATTTATAATTTAATTTTATGAATTATTTAATGCTAAAAAGAGAGAGAAATCTACTGAAACTACCACCATTTCATAAAATTGGGAGGCCCCTCCAAGAAAGAAATGGCGAAAGAAAACTTGGAGAGGGAGCCGACCTCCGTCTTTTGTATTAATTTATTTATTTGCAAAAGGAACTAACCGTATCATTAGATCTTACAGTGTGTGTGAGGGGCTTTAGCTTGTGAATGATGGGGTCCCAAGCTGGTGGAATTTTCCAACCATCATCTCTATTGAAATTAGGATATTTATTTATTTCGATAGCCTCGCGGAGCATTCTAGGGATAAATCTACGTTCCCTAGCAAGGATTTGGGGTTTGTCAAATCTAATATAATGGTTGGGCCCCTCAAAGGCGTGTTCACTCACTGCAGACTTGTTATCGCGCCTATGTTTCATGTCAGCTACATGCTCTTTGACGCGGGTCCCTATGCTTCTCTTTGTTTGCCCGATGTAGGAGAGTCCACAGTCACAATCTAGTTTGTAGACGCCTGCAGCTTGAAGGGGGATATTACACTTGACAGGTCGTAAGAATTGGTTGATCTTCTTCGGCGGCTTGAAGTAAGTTTTGATTGACGCTCGCTTCAGAATGTTTCCAATCTTGTCAGTGATACCCTTCAAGTATGGTAGGATGGCAGGTTGACGCTCTACTGTGGCTGGTTTGGCGCGTTTTCTGTGATTGAGGTGTG